>CM070725.1:18208378-19535732 GCA_036346275.1 Otatea glauca
CATGCGGTCGAAGTAATGGACCAACTTCCTCTTCGTGATGAGCACAGCGCATAAGTAGTTTTGCACTGCGGTCTGAGCTTTGGACTCGGAGAGGACTTCACGATGAAGTAGATAGGCCGTTGTACCTTGAGCACATGGCCTTCTTCCACTCGTTCTCGGCGAGGCGCCCGGCGACTTGGGTCATAGCGGCGGCGTGAAGAGAAGCGATGGTTCTCTCGGCGTCGAGGCGACGATCGGGGATGAGTCGGGAAAGTCTTGATCGGGTGAGGGCTTCACGAGCCTCGAGTCGGTGAATTGATCGGACTTCTTGAGCGGCACTGTGAAGCGACATTAGGTGCTTTGCGAGAACAAAGCGACTCAAGCGGCAAGGCATCGGTTAACCGGACCCCTTTCAAGTTGCCGACTAGGCCCATCTTCAAGATTACCGAGATTTTTTCCCGATTGGCTTCGATGCCACGTTCGGAGACGATGAAGCCGAGTAGCTTTCCTTTGGGGACGCCGAAAACACATTTCTTGGGGTTGAGCCTTATACGGAACCGTCGGAGGTTCGCAAAGGTTTCCTTCAGGTCGAAGATGAGGTCATCGACCTTCCTAGTTTTGACGACGATGCCGTTGACGTATGCCTCGATGTTACGGCCTATCTGGTCACTGAAGCATGTTTGCATACATCGCTGGTATGTAGCGTCCGCGTTCTTTAGACCAAATGGCATTGTTACGTAACAAAACGAGCCGAACGGGGTGATGAAGGAGGTCGCGAGCTGGTCGGATTCCTTCACCGCTATCTGGTGATAGCCCGAGTAGGCATCCAAGAAGGACAGGGATTCGCACCCTGCGGTGGAGTCAACGACTTGGTCGATCCGGGGCAAAGAGAACGGGTCCTTGGGACACGCCTTGTTCAGGCTCGTGTAGTCGACACACACTCTCCATTGCCCATTTTTCTTTTTTAAAGGACAGGGTTAGCCAGCCACTCGGGGTGGCGTACTTCTTTTACAAACCCCGCGGTCAAAAGTTTGGCGATCTCCTTCCCTATGATGCTGCGCTTTTCCTCGTCAAAGAGACGCAGGCGTTGGGCTACCGGTCTTGAGCCTGGTCGGATGTTTAAGGAGTGCTCGGTGACTTCCCTTGGGATTCCTGGCATGTCAGCGGGCCTCCATGCGAAGATGTCTCGGTTAGTGCGGAGGAAGTCGACGAGCGCGCTTTCCTATTTGGCGGGGAGCGCGGCTCCAACCCGCACGGTCTTGGCTGGATCCTCAGGGTCGACCGTGACCTCCTTCGTATCCTCAGCGGACTTGAAGGATCCTGGCCCCGACTTGCTGGAGTCGGGGGCGGACTCGGAGGTTTCCCTATGTAGGTTCGCGAGTTCGGCGGACGCAATAACCGCTGATGCCAGCTCGCAACTGCTTCGCTCGCAGTTGTAGGCAAGCTGAAAAGATGAGGCCACGGTGATAACACCCCGCGGCCCAGGCATCTTCAGCTTGAGGTAGGTGTAGCTGGGGACCGCTATGAACTTGGCGTAGCACGGCCTCCCCAGGATGGCGTGGTAGGAGCCGGGGAAATCCACGACCTCAAGGTGAGGTTTGGTCGCGAAAATTGTCCGAACCACCCAGCGGCGGCGGTCGACCACCCAGCGGGTGGGCTCTTGGCGAGATGGCGCCGTGGAAGGGTGCCTTGCTCGGCCGGAGACTCGAGCGGGGGACCCCCCATGGCGTCAAGCGTCTCAACATATTGAGACCGCTGCTGCCGTCCATGAACACCTTAGTCAGGCGCTTTGTCCCCATGATGGGGCCAACCACCAGTGGATATCTCCCTGGCTGTGGAATGTGGTCGGGGTGGTCGGTCCGATCGAAGGTGATCGGATATTCCGACCAACGAAGGTATTGGGGAACAGCGGGAGTTGCCGTGTGGACCTCGCGGAAGGCGAGCTTGAGCCGCCGCTTGTCGGCGTAGCATGCCGGTCCGCCAAAGATCATCAGGCAGCCGTCGGGTTCCGGGAACTCGGCGTCAGCCCTCTTTTCCCCGGCCCGAGGTGCCAGGTCTTGCTTCTTTCCCTTGCCACGTGAAGTTGTGGGGGTTCCGGAGAGGAAGCGCTTTAGGACTTCGCAGTCCTGATATTTGTGCTTCATGGGGAACCCGTGGTTCGGACATGGGCTTTCCATCAGCTTTTCGAAGTGGTCGGGCGTGGCTGCTGTCGCTTCTTCATGGCGGGTGTCGGCGATCGCGACATGGCGGCCTTCTCGCCTTGCTTCCCTTGCCGCTTAAAGCTTCCGGAGCGGTCGGAAGGACCCGCGGCAGCCGGGCTCTTGCTTGGCCTTCCTTTCTCGAAGATGGCCCCATAGACTCATCGCGAGGCGTGGTTGGTGGCGATGTCCGGGAGCTCCTTGGTGGTCTGGGCTTGGCGCAGCCGGCTTGTGCACAAGGCCTTACGGAGGTGCCGTAGATGAGCGCCGACGGCGTCGGCGTCGGAAATGTCGAGAGCTTGTTGCATTGTCGGAGAAAGCGCGGATGTAGTCGGAGAGTCTCCCTTAGGCTGCTGCTTGCGCGCTCTTGAGTCGGGAGTTTCGGGCGCTTGTAAGTGCCACTGGAAGTTTTCGGCGAAGAAGCTCTTCAAGTCGGCCAGTTCTGATAGTCTTCATGGCGGTTACTCAAGCGGGGTTGAGCTAAGTCCGCGAGGTAGATGGGAGGTATTGGATGATGAAGAGGTCATCGTAGCTCCTCCGCCGGCATGCGGCGATAATCTTCGGCCGGATCTTTGGGTTACGTCGCCCGATATGCTTGGCTATGTTGGTTGGTGCGAAACACGGTAGAAATCGCGCGTGAATCCACGATAGAAGCCCGTGGTCTGGACCATCGGGGCTCGAAATTTCGCGATCGTCGCGGCGATCGTGCTCACGACTTCGCGACCGGGCCGCTTCGTCCACCGCTTTTTTCCGCACCTCGAGGGTGGCACGGACGTCGTAATCATTGCCGCGCCGCGCGCCGGGGTGTCGAGCACAGAGTGATCGCGTGTCTGCGTCGTCTTTGCCGGACCTAGCCAGTTCCGAACGGCGGTGCGGCTCTGGCGGCTGGAGGAGGCGCCCGAGTGGTGGGAAGCGGGAGGCTGCGCATGTGCTACGGCGGCAGCATTCCACCCGATCTCGGAGGTTACGATGCGTCGCCTTGGTGTCGGGTCGTCCGGCTCGAGAATGCGTGAAGCGACGTGCGGTGCGACCACGTTTTAACTGCGTGGGAAGAGCGGAAGGCCGTCAGTTCCTCCATCGGTGGTGGTGTACCTAGCAGCGTCTTGCCTTGCGACGCCGAGCTGCAGTGGGGGCTCGGGTGGCTGCGCCCGAGCTCACGGGTCTGCTGCGCGGAGCAGCGCGGCGCTTAGTGAGCTCCGACCTGGGTCGCCGCAGGAGCCTCGGCGGAGGTTGCCAAGATCAGCGGAGATGGTCGGGCTCCTAGCGGATGCACGGTCTCGGCGGCGAGGGCGAGCATGAGCTCTCTGCCGAAGTGGCGGCAAGTCGAGGGCGAAGCGGATCCGGCTCACCGATCACGGAGACATCGTCTTGCGTGAAGAAAGCCATCAAGGAAGCAAGCGGGAATCCGGAGATGACGATGAGGACACGCGAAGGCCCCTACCTGGCGCGCCAACTGTCGGCGTTTCGAGCACCGGCGAGTGAATTTTTAAGTCTAAGGGGCCCCGCGTTCCCTCTCCTTAAATGGTTAGACTCAGGAGCCCAAGATGTATACTGGTTCGGGCCGAATGTCCCTACTCCAGTTCGTGTGGTGGTTCTGTATTGCTTTGGGCGCAGATGACTGCACGATTCTTACAAGTGGGAGCTGAGGGCTCGAATATGTGAGAGTGAAGAGAGTTAAAGAAAAATGCTCAAGAACCAGCCCCCCTTCCCTCTCAAGGCCCTGCCTCCCTTTATATAGTTGGAGGGGGCAGGGTACACGGGAAGCTGGGAGAGGGTGAGGCATCCTACACTAGGAGCTCTGGTCCTTCGTCTTGGCGATTGGTCGACGTCCATTTCACCCCATGCCGGGTGGGTAGACTCATCGAGTAGAGCAGTTTGCCGTTTCATTGGGATACAGCGCACCTGCCTTCTACAAGCCTGTCAGGTGCTGACGCCATGCTGCGTGGCTCTGGCGATGCCTCGGGAGGGAGCGTATCTGCACACTATGCGTGACTGGACGATAAGACTGGAGCCTTGACTCTGGCAATCTTCGCGCTAGATCTCAAACTCGAAGGTCACACAAGACAAAGGTTTAGACAGGTTCAGGCCCTCGATGGAGGAGGTATTATCCTAGTCCTGTGTGCTGAGATTGTGTGGATCTCTTGGATCTATGATTGCTCATGTTTCTGTTGTTGCCCATCCTCTCCCTTATATAGTGGGGGTGGGGCGGTTTACAGAGTCCCGATCGGTTAAGAGATTTCGATCGGTTATTGGATACTAATCGGTTACAGGATAGAGTTTACATCTTTATCTTACCCTGCTAACAACTCGGATTACAACCTTATCTCTTATATCTAAATATATGTTCAATGACTCTAGGATGTATCCTTTCGTACGCAGCGACAAGGCTTGTACGGAGCTTATCCATTGGGCCTTCCTCTCGGCCCTGTCTCTCCCTTAGGCACTTCTGGGCCGGTTATGAAGACATCTGGGTTCTTATATTCCACACTAGGAGGTGCTCTTCCGATGATCGGGCTCGGGACCAGCGAGCTCGGGCACCACCGCAGGGGAAAGCACCCTCGGCCTCGACCTCGACGCCCCCGCAGTCGCCAGAGAAAAGGACATCTATAACGTTTTTTATTTTATCTCGTGTAAAGCTCTCCCCTGCGTGGGAATCAGCGCTCTACCTGCACCCTGCGTGGGAACTAGGGTTCAACAGCTCCCATCAAGATCTCAACCGCTCCCGTCAGACTCCCAACGGCTAGCGACGACTCTCATCAGCCCCCATCAAATCGCCACGAGCTCCTGACGTCGGCCTTGGGACCAAGCAGCAAGGTTCCTAGAGGGCTACAAAAGCAATAGGTCGCCCCAACCATAGGGGACGGACGGAGGGGGGACGAGGAAAGACGCGCGACACAACACAAGGCAACAGGAAGACACGCAACACCCGTCGAGGAGGGCAGCGCAGTGCCCCCCTTTGCTCGGGCCCTGTTCTTGTACTCTCCCACAGAATCGCCAATACACCCTTCGCCTCAGGGCAAGACTGGAGTAGAGCTATTACCCGACCTTGGGGGCTCGAACCAGTATAAAACTCGTGTCCAGCGTCTCTTCCTCGGTGACTTCCCTGCGACCCTAGGCGCCTACGAGCGAGCACGACTTCGGGCCCCACTCCCAAACGACCTCCTTGCATCCCCCTTTTCTTCTGCGGTCGACGGTCCCGATCGTCGACAGCTGGCGCTCACCGTGAGGCCCGAGTTTCACTCATTCGGAGTTCATTGCTCCAGCGTCGCCAGCACCTTCGGCTCCGATGATGGCATGTCACCATCAGCGAGGCTGGACCCGAACGCGGTTCCTGAGCGCGAGGGCTCCACCTCCATGTTCGCCTTGCATCGCGCGTGGCTTGGCCTTCATGGCCGCGGCCGTGGCGGCGTGGGAGCAAGTGACGGTGACCTAGAAGCCCCGGAGGAGGCACGTCGGTTGGTCCAAGTTGCCATCAACCAGGCCATCATCGCCCTCCGACGGGAGGAGCGCGAGGGACTCCGCACCTCGTTTGGGCATCATAGCCTTGCTCACCTAGACGATCCCAACTGAGAATGTTTGCGGGCCATCGCCCGAGTCATGGCTGATCCTACCCGGGCAAGGTCGGCCCTCTTTCGCCGATCCCTTGTTGAGGAGCTTGGCAGGGCGGCCGATGAGGTCACCCCCTCACAGCAAGAACGTTGACGATCGCCCGAACCTCGCTCCCTAAGAAGCGACGGCAGTTCGTCGTGTGCCCACCGTCGCTCTCACCAGCCGACTCCGTACCCGCGAGTCAAGAGCTCGCCGCAACCATCCCCACCTCACCGAGACGTAGGCACGATGCGGGCATTCCGCAATCGCCAGTGAGTGGCGGCCTTCGCTCAAGTGGCGATGCTACGGAGTCCGTCTCGGACATTCCGCCGAGCGTCGAAGGTTCACAATCGCCGCCGCCCGGCGATGCCCTTCTAACCACACGAGCCCGGCCGCGGGTGCCGTCGGCTCGAGTTTGATCACCTCGCTGCGATGATTACGACCGCGGCGGCGGTGACCATCTGCCCGACCTATGGTTGCCCGGCGTACTCGTCGAGCCGTCGGGTGCGCTAATCGACCGTTCGAACTGCTCGCGATGGAGCGGTTCGACGGGACCAAGAACCCCAACGAGTTCCTCTCGATCTACTCCACCGCGATCCTGGCGGCCGACGGGGATGAGGCTATAATGGCCAACTACCTCCCTACCGTCCTGGATGGCGCTGCCCACACCTGGCTCTTTAACCAGGCTCCCGGTGCCTTTCGGTCGTGGCGCCAGGTGCGAAGCGCTCTCGGATCAAACTTCCAGAGCTGCTACGAGCGCCTTAGACGAGAAAGGGACCAGGATCGCGTCATCCGGGGCAAAGGTGAACCTCCGCGACTTCGTCCGCCGGTTCACCCGCACAACAAATTCAATCCCAAACGTCTCCAGCGAAGCCGTCATCAAGGCCTTCAAGTTTGGCGTCCGGGACAGGCACCTTACGGAGGACCTGGAGATCGCCGCCGACCTCAGTGTCAATAGGTTGTTCCGAATGGCGGGCGCTACAGCGAGACGGATAGCGCCGTCATTGGAGCGCAACTCACGACGAGTAAGCTTCGGCGCATCCCGGCGAGCACGGGTGGTCTGCGCCAAGGCTGGCGGCGAACCCGCACGTTAAGAAGCAAGGGCAAGGTCGCCGTGATGGCGGCGGCCAGCTACGCGTGGTCGCTGCAGTCGACGCCGGGCGCGAGGTAATGGAGGTGCGGCAACCCGACCGCAAAGAACCTCGGCCCAGCGTGGTTAGCCGCGACGTCAGCAAGCGCAACGTCAACCCCAACGAGAGCGTCGTGCCCGTCGCGACATGGGCGCATCGGGCCGACCTCCGGCGGTGAAGCCGACCTCCCTGCGAGGCCGAGCACAGATGCGGCCGGACAAATTTTGCATGTACCACCAAGCCACGGCCCGACACGAGGTGTGAAGCGTCTTGATTCAAGTGACGCCTTCTAAGATGGGCATGAGGAGATGCCCACGCTCCCGAAGGGGGACTAGTTGCCCGACTAGGGCGGCGCCCATGAGGGGCCGGGGGGCCTCGACCTGGAGTTCCAGCAGGACGACCGCCACGTCGATATGATCTTCGACGGCTCGTCCGCATACCAATCCCGGCGCGAGCTCAAAAGCGTCGTGCGCACTGTGTACCAAGCCTCGGCCGGCAAGACTGCCGACCAGCCTTACATATGGGCTGGCATTCCGATCACCTTCTCCCAGTGCGACGCTCCCTCGGGAATGTTCAAGGACCTTAAGACCGCCTTCGTCGTCGCCCCGACCATAAGCAACACCGTGGTCGGGGGGGTTATGGTTGACGGAGGGAGTTCCCTCAATCTGCTCTTGGCTGGCATTTGGACGGATCACGATTCCCGGTCCAAGATCGGGAGCATAGCGGTCCCCTTCTTGGCATCGTCTTTGGGAGCTCGACCACTCCGCTTCGGACGGTGGTTACGCCCATCACCTTTGGTGACTCAGTGAACTTCCGCCTGAGCTAATCACTTTTGAGGTCATGAGCGGAGATCTCCCCTAGCGCCATCCTCGGCGGCGGCTTTGATCAAGTTCATGGCGGCGAACCATTCACCACCGTTGCATGAAGCTCCCAGGGCCCGGGCATCATAACCGTCGGCGACCTCAAGCAGCTTAACTTCTTTGTGAAGAAGGCCCTCATAAGCGGGTATGCTCCCTCAGCGGGACCCCGAGGCGGCACAGAAGGACGCCCGACGGAAGGCGGTGATCCAGCCCGGCGGCCCGACCAAGGCCATGCGGCTCGAGGAGGACAACCCGAACAAATGTGTCCACCTCGCTGCCCAGCTCGACCCAAAATAAGAGCTCGAGCTCGTCACCTTCCTCCACAGCAACAAAAGCATATTCGCGTGGGAACCAGCAGACATGCCTGGGGTCCCAAGGGACGTGATCGAGCATAAATTACAAACGAGGCCTGGATGCAGGCCCATGCGCCAGAAGTTGTGACGTTTCTCCCCCGAGAAGGTGGCAATAATCAGGGAGTATCTCGACAAACTCCTAAAGGCATGAGCTCTCTATTTGCAACACATGCAAATCTCTAACTCCATGCAACCACTTTAAACCAAATTGCTTGAGCTCTCTCCTTTTGCGACACATGCAAAACTTAGCTCCAAGCAAAAACCAAATCAAATAAGATTCAAATAAGATGCAAGTATGAGAACCCTTATTTGCAACACATGCAAATACTTAGCTCATACAAAATCCAATGCACAAGCTTCACCAATTTGCAACACATGCCAAATGGTTAGCTTCATGCAAACATCAAACAAGAGAGTGAGCTAGAGTGAACTGGATCGAGTTCATCCACACATGATGAAGCTCAAGCTAAAAGACTCAACCCCTCTTAATAGTACGGCAACTAACAAGCAACCGGTCTCACAACCAAACACAGAGGCCGGTAAAGACTAGGAACACATCCTTAGCCCTAGCTAGTTATACCTTTGCGCGCCAGTCCACTTGGAGCTTTTATGATTTTCAATCATCTTCTCTCGAGGATCACCTCTTCTTCTTCTTCTTGGTCATCAGCGCGCATGATGAACCTTCTCTAGCCCTTCTCTTCACTTCGGGATCACCTCTTGAAGCTCATCAACACATGATGACTTCTTCTTCCCGATTCTTCATCATCTTGGACTTAACCTACTTCACAACTCATGGAAGATGTTAGTCCAACAAACATGGTTGTCTCAATCATCACCGCACTCCATTAACACATAATGGATGCCTCCAAGATCGATTGAGCACAACCTAAATTAATTTGAATGATTAATTGTTGTCTTGAGCACTTTGATGCAACTAATACTTCATTATATTCAAGAACTTTTTGCTTGTCTTTAATCAACAAGGAAACACCATCAACACATAATGAAATGTTCTTTGATTGATTGAGAGACAATCGAACTCAATTTAAACTCATTTAAATTGACATGAGCATATAACTACACAAGTCATATATACTCAAAAGATTGTTTCAAGGTCTTGATCCTTTATATTGTATGACAAGAGGACATGGATCAATACAATTGAAACATCAAGTTAAATTATAAACTCCCCCTAGATGTGTGCATTCATGTATATATGAATTAAAAACATAATGCACATATTTGGTCTAAAGCAATGGAAGAGTTCATACTTTAACTTGAATTCTAAGTATGCATTTATATAATAGAATGAATACGAGTGCATACACTACTACACAAATATACATCACAATCGGTTCTTTTTCGTCACCACAGTCGGTTCTAGTGGTGACACAAAGTCATGAGACAGAGATGAGGCGGGCATTATTACAGTCGGTTCTTGCCCGATAGAGATGATATGGTCATCTCTATCGGTTCTTTATAAGAAGCGATAGAGATGATGATCATATCTCTATCGGTTCTTTGTAAGCGATAGAGATGATCTGATCATCTCTATCGGTTCTTTATAAGAACCGATAGAGATAAGACCATCATTTCTATCGCTTCTTATAAGAAGCGATAGAGATGAATATACCATCTCTATCGCTTTTTCAAAGAACCGATAGAGATAATATCATCATCTCTATCGCTTCTTATAAAGAACCGATAGAGATGGTATATCATCTCTATCGCTTCTTAAAAAGAACCGATAGAGATAATCTAATCATCTCTATCACGTCTTTGAAAGAACCGATAGAGATGAAGATACTCATCTCTATCACTTCTTGTAAAGAGCCGAGTAGAGATGAGTTCATCATCCTATCGCTTCTTTCAAAGAACCGATAGAGATGACCGTCACATCTCTATCATTTTCTTGTGAGCAGAGCGAGAGATGAAGGGGTGTGGTGTGCTATCACATTCTAATCGGCACATATTCCACACAATATGCACATATCACATTCACCGAAATTACGGACAACATATCACATTCAAAGAACATGAACACTTTGTTACAACAAACACATATCACATTCGTTAACAAAATAGAAACGTAAACATGCTTAACCATAAGTACACATGCAATCGCATTCGGATATGTAATATTTGTTCACATACGGTCTAGTAGGAGCTTTTGGGATCTCTAAACCGTCAGTCCTCAGATAAGCATTCTATCGATTACCACTTGGCATAAGTGGTCTCGTATCTTGTTGAGTGCAGTGTTGTCTACACTCTTACGGGGATAACGGTATGCTACAAGATAGAAGCGAGTGCTCTAATTTGAGTTTTCAAATTTTCATGTGAAAGACTAATTGTATATGCATGTACTACCTTAGGGAAGCAGTCGAGCCGACAATCAAGATCACCATGTGTTGCATGACATACAAACCACGTGATGCGTCATTGCCACATTGATGACAACTGTGAAGAAAGAAAAATAAATTAAGAGACAAAGAAAATATGTTAGAAAATCTAAATCTTATATATGATAGCCACTTGTACCTTGAAGGTGACATACTCGACTTGGAGCCCTTTTGTCGTCGTGTGTCCCTCACCTTGACGTATTCCTTGAAACCCTATATACATTGGAAAGATGTCGTTGAGTAAAAAATAATGAATGTAGTTAAATCGAGAAAATGTTAGATAAGAGTGGTGCACTTATTGCTCCAAAGGAGGCTTGATCGCGTGAGCCATCGGTCTCTTATCAAGCGAATTAAAGTGTACACTTTGTTGTCATTCGGAAGAACACGAGTAGAACCAATGGTTGCTTATTAAATGGTATGCGTGAAGAAAATAAGTTCACATACGGTTTGGTGTGTAGAAGTAATTGAGCAGTGAAGTAGTACTTACTCCTCGTGATGCGGGAATAGAATGAAGCCCTTCTTGACTCGACACAATGCCCTCTTGATATAGCCGGCAACCCATTCGGTTGAAGCCTAGCCATCGTCGCGGACACAAGCTCGAGTCGCCGAACCCAACTAGTTGTCGATTCGTCACGACCCATTGCCTCATCGCCACAACTTCGCATTGAATGTTAAAAAGCGTAATGCAAAATCCTATGGAAGTCATAAGGTGGTGCAGCGTGGTGCGATACTCACGGCGTCGAGGATCGTCGGTAGAAATATCGATGGCTATCGGTTGAGTGCAGGCCAGACAGATCCTCAAAACTAGCGGGAATGTCCCATCCTCCTCGCGGTGGAAATGTCCCTACGTATCTAACATTGAAGTCGACACGCTCGCTCTCTTTAGCTTTGTCAATGTACCATCCATGGGTATCGAGTCCATATGCCTAGAGCATTCAATTTCTTTGGGAGGCGAAGGGGCTTTCCATGTCGTAGGCCTTAAATTCATAAGGCTTCAACGTAGTCTGTCTGCGGCTCTCCTTTACGGGCGAAGGAGTCTCGAGGCAGGCGATGGGCTTTTCATGTACACGAGAAGCGCTGTGGCCTTTGTGAGCCTAGCCTTTTTAGCGAGGCCTCTAGTGGTTACGTGGTTGTCGTGCTAGTCCTTTTATGCACCACTCGTACTTTGTGCGGGGCTCGTCACGATCGTGGGGCGGTAGCAGTGCGGTAGGAACCTACAAAGCACGCGCATAATTAAGTAACTTGTTGCAATACTCTGGAATGGTACGAGAAGGCGTGAGGATGTTTACCTTGACCCGATCGGCGCTTGTCGTGGGCCACTTGATGAGCGACATCGCGCTGGGCCGAGTGGTGATGTCTTCGTTAGGGGAACTTCGAGCACATGTGATAAGAAGGCCGTGGGCGTAGTCCACTGGACCCTCATGTAGCCCTTCCCCAAAGTGACCATGCAGTGTCGGTCTCCTTGCATGGAAATGCAACCCGCGTCGACCTCAGCGAAATCCGTCTTCGTCGGTGGTGGCACTTGGTAGGCGCTGCAAAAGTGCGCAACAGAGAAAACATATGAAGAGTTACCCTCGCACCATTAAGTAAGGCAAAATTAATTATTACCTTGGTGAGGACCGGACTTATCATTTTGGAACCGCGGCTACTTGGTGAGGCACGGGTTTCTCTGATGGCGGGGCATCGGCTCAACTGCAGGAGATCATCGCCATCATCTCGGCCCTTAGGCGCTCCTCACGTGCCATCATCTCACCCTCATCTCCTCCTCACGTGCCATCATCGCACCTCATCTCCTCCCTCATCTCCTCGAGATCTCCTCCTCATTTGCTCCTAAGCGTGTCCTTGAGGCGCTCATGCGTGCCTCCCATGTTCTTGATCACGGTACTCGAGCGACATCTTGGAAGTAGGACTTCTTCGTATGCCCGACCCTGGCAAGCACCGGCCCTTATGGTCGAGCTTCCGTCCTTGATGGATAGGATGTCATTTGACCCTTGGCTAAGAAAGGTCCCTGCTCTTTCCTCGGCTTACCTCCTCCTGCAAGAAGCGAGTCTGAATTAGATCGAAATCTGATAGGAATGGTCTCTTGCAATGTAGTAAGTTTGATATCTTACGATGGTGGAGCGACTTGCGCGGTAGTGGGGTTTGGTACTACCGTTGCCGTCCGCGGTTTTCTTTGTCCTCGCTAATACCCGATCACGTGCCGCTCCTCACATATGTGCGAGTAAGGCATCGTTGTCCGGAGTTAGCGCACTCCTCGGCTAGTCGTGCCCATTCGCTTTCTTCCCTTCGTAGCCGCTGAGCAGGGTGGTGCGCATGCGTGTTCGACCTCTGGGTAGCAGCGTTCTTGTCTCGGCTCCTGCGCTCGGGCGTACTCTTGATCCTCGTGAACTCCTCCCAAACATCGAAGTCACGAGCGGATACCTCTCGAATGGTGTCACGGCCTTTCAAAGACGTATTCACTGTGCATGTAGACCACTGAAGTGCCTCGAGCCACACCCATCCTCTTCAAGGCGTGCGCTGGCATTGTTTTCATCCTCCTCTTCTATAATCCATTTTCCCTTAACCTCGTCCCTGGCCGGTTCTTACGCTCGACGCGACCTCCTTTCTCCAATCCTTAACCGTTATGGGAACTCTCTCCTCACGATTGCAGGAATGGCGGTATCGCCCCTTACACTTGAGAGGACCGTGCAAGCGCCGTCGCATTGAAGTGGAGAATTTGCGGCGTTCTCCCGTGGCCCTTTGCTCGGTCCTCGGGCCTTCCTCACCTTACTCGACCCCTCGACATTTGAACACAGGTCGGCTCGACACTGGAAGTTGGTTGCGCCCTCGGGAGCACCTTCTTCTCTTTTCGGCGATGAGCGATGCTCTCTAATTGCGACATTTTGAGTTTTCCTATCTACCATGGAGAAATATTTGACATGAGAGAAAGCAATTCGTAGCTATTATATGAACTTGATAATAAATCTTTGTTCTAGTATATTGCGATTACATTAACGAGAGGAAAGAATGATCTTCAAGAAAAGTTCGGAGAGAAAATTTCGTAGCTATTATGTGAACTTGATAATAAATCATTGTTCTAAATCGTCTGACGATAACTCCTAATCTCTACATAGGTTTGGTCCTAATCCCATTCGAGGATATGTGGTTCGGGCAAGTTCACGAGGCGTTGTACAACTCGAGAGAAAATTTGGCTGACATCTCATTTGTTCTCGGATACACGTCTCGACAAGCTGGTCAAGAGGGTGTGCATCAGGAGAACACCGGGAGACGCTACGAAATCTACTCGTGAGTTGTCAGCGCCAAAAACTGCAAGAACCACATATCCTAAGCTATCAAAAAGCGTGGACAATTCGAGATCGCTTGCTTATAAATATGTCATTACGGCATATTTATAAATAAGCACTCTCGAGCAGGAGGCGTAGGTTCACATAACCTAAACTCTTAACATATCTTTGATCTGAAGCACATATGAAAGTAATGAAAAAGCATCGTAACATTCATGGAAGCGGGATGAGGAACATGTATATCATGAATAATTGAATGTAGAGGGCAACCCATCAATTGAATATATAATGGAAAGCAGGATGATGAGATTTCTATGTGATAAATAGATCAATCTATAATTCTTGTTATTTGGGTTTAGATATGAGGGCAACCCATCAAAAGCAAGCATGGGATGCAACATGCATATCATGAAAAATTGAATATAGAAAGCATGTACGAATAGGCAAAGTTATATGCGGTGGGAACTAAATCGTTGTTCTTTTCATGATCTTGTAACCATTCACATATCAATTATGTAGAGCTTGGTGAAAGAAGCTTGCATGATTGTCATACCAAGGGCCATGAGTCTCAATTGCCGACAAAGTGTATAGTGTTTTGTTTCACTAACTAAACTCTCCGTGCTGACATCCAAAGCTCTTGAATTCACAAGCAGTGGACTTAGCCAATCAAACAAGCGCCTCTGCGGACCAAAATTTCCTTCTCCTGCATAGCCACCCCAGCGAGAGAGCAGAAGGGAGGCGGGGTGGGGCGAGGCGGCCTCACCTGACGGATGTCGCGCTTAGGCACGGCCGGGCAGCGTGGCGAGTGCGGGAGGCATCATCGGAGGAGGCGGCTGCAGCTGGTGCTTCCAATGAGCTTGTTGCGGCGTGAACCTCCTCGTCGCGGCGGTCTGAAGCCTGCAGCCTCGTCAGCCTTGGCCTGTTGAGGCGGGGCCGGCGTGGGGGCGGGCGTCAGCGGGTAGAGGCGGCGGGGTGGAGTAGGGGGCGGGGTGGGCGGCACGAGTGGCGTCGAAGCGGAGGGGGGGTGGAGTAGGAGCGAGGGCGGCGGAGGTGGCGAGGTGAGTCGGTGGTGAGCGGGTGGGTGAAATCGGGGGTGGGGTGGAGTAGGGGCGGAGGGGCGGGGTGGCGTCGGGGTGGCGGGTGTGTGAGCGGCGGGGCGGGCGGAGGCGGCGGGGTGGAGTTGGGGCGTCGAGGCGGAAGTGGAGTTAGGCGTGAGGTGGAGTTGGAGGCTTAATTAATTAGGGTTTGCGAAATGTATGTGAAGGGTTGCATATCTCTGTCGGTTCCGCACAAAACCGACACAAACAAAACAATAACATTTGTATCGGTTTTTTTTCAAACCGACACAAACCAAAAAATCACTATCGGGTGTTTTACAAAACAGACACAAATAAAAACTTCCCAATCGGTTTCTAATAAAACCAACACAAAAAATAAAAATCACGATTTTCACATTCTGAAAAAATCTAATCACTATCGGTTTTTTTATTAAAACCGACACAAAAAATGAAAACTTTTGTATCGGTTTTTTTAGAAAACCAACACAAATAATAATATCCTTATCGGTTTTGTAATAAAACCGACACAAAATATAAAAAAACAGCAGTTTTCTCATTACACAAAAAATCAACAATCACTATCGGTTTTTTTAAAAAACCGACACAAAAAATTTAAATTACTATCGGTTTTTCGATAAAACCGACACAAAAAATATAATATTACTATCGGTTTTTTTCAAAAACCGACACAAAAAAATAAACATCACTACCGTTTTTGGATCAAACCTGACAAAAAAAATATATATTACTATCGTTTTTTTGATAAAACCGACACAAAAAATTTCATATTACTATCGGTTTTTTTAAAAAAACCGACACAACAAACTTAAATTACTATCGGTTTTTCGATAAAACCGACACAAAAATATAATATTACTATCGGTTTTTCAAAAAACCGACTCAAAAATAAACATCACTACCGTTTTGGATCAAACATGACAAAAAATATATATTACTATCGTTTTTGATAAAACCGACACAAAAAGTTAATATTACTATCGGTTTTTAAAAAACCGACACAAAAATTTACATTACTATCGGTTTTCAATAAACCGACACAAAAATATAGTATTACTATCGGTTTTTCAAAAACCGACACAAAAATAAACATCACTACCTTTTTTGGATAAAACACGGCAAAAAAATAAATATTACTATCGTTTTTGATAAAGCCGACACAAAAACTTAATATTACTATCGGTGTTTTTAAAAAACCGACACAAAAGAGTTAATAGTACTATCGGTTTTTTTAAATAAACCGACACAAAAAAATAAACATCACTACAGTTTTTGGACCAAACCTGACAAAAAAAAATTACTATCGTTTTTTTCATAAAACCGACACAAATTTTACTATCGGTTTTTCGATAAAACCGACACAAAAAAGATAATATTACTATCGGTTTTTTTCAAAAACCGACACAAGGAGACATCACTATCGGTGTTTTACTAAAAGCGACACAAATGTTGTTCAAAGCACTATTTGCTTTCACGACAAACCATGAATTACGAACTTGCGAAATATCGATCAAAGAGTGAAAAGGCCATAAATTTTGCAAACATAGTTGGAATTTTTGAAATTTTGCGAGCGTGCTTTGTGATACTACAAAACTATTCCAAAAGGATTACGGAAAAAGAGTTAGCATTGAAAAAAAGAAGCCCAAAGTCACTTTGTTGAAAGAGTCTCAAAGTCAAATCTTTCTCAAATGAAGTCCAAGTATTTTGAAAATTGCGAGAAATGATTTGGTGTAGAGTGCCTTCTTTTTCTTGCTTCAAGTAGATGATACATACCACAATCCATTGAAAAAATTTGCTTCAAGTTTCATACATACACGTAACCTTTGCAAACACGAAACTACAGTTATGTACAATACAAACATTTCAAACATATAGCAACTGATTCAATGACGTACTCCTTTTATTTACAATACAACCCTTCACGATGATCTACGCATGTAATTTCTTCCATGTGTGTCATCGTCGCCACTAAAACGAGCCCCATCCATAAGCGGAGGTATTTCATCAAATTGGTCGTATTCTTCTTCATCTATGACATTTTCGACTCCAACGATCCGCGCTTGCCATAAGGGCGACGTGCAACCTCGGATTGGCGGATCACGCACATAGAAGACTGATTTGCTTGCCGCGAAATGCGAATGGAGTCATCTTTATAAGCGAGTCTGTTGAGATCCACAAGAGTAAAACCTCTCTTGTCGACCTTCACTCCATGTAGAGTCCCACCCTTACATCGAACAATGGAATTTGGTATATTCCATGTCGAGCTCCCAAATTTCTTGATCACCCAAGTAAGAGTTCATTGCCATTGAGGATCCTCCTTTGAGTGATGTTCATCGGAAAAAGCATCTATGCTTACACCTTTATTTTGAGCAGTACTCTTAGCATCGACTTTGGTGTAAAGGTGTACCCATTAATATCGTACCCTGCCATATGCGTACATTAAATCTAGGTCCGTCGACCAACCATTTGATAGTCTCACTAACGAGACCTCCGCCCTTTGTTTGAACCATGTGAGAAATCTATCGTAGTGTTCTCGCATGATGGAAAGCTCATCCATTTGTGGATTCTCTTCCGTAATATCGACTTGTCTTTGCTCGATGTACCACGCAACCTGCGCGCTCTTTGCAAGGTGTCGGATCGCTTTGCAATACATATCAAATCGTGGCCTCGTTAGTTTCGACCAGCGGTTCCTTTGCGGCAAATGCGCCCTCATGGCAAGATAGAGGAACACCGATTGCTTGTCTTTTCGAGATAGTCCACGCGAGAACTCAATAACCTCTTGATTACCATAACCTTCCACAATACTACCCTCGGCTTGACCGATTCCTCACGTAGGATTTTAATATACCCATGTACCTCTCGAGCGGGTACATATAGCGTAGGAATGCGGTCCATATATCTTAATCTCTCTAACGAGGTGAACAACAAGGTGGACCATGACATCGAAGAACGGCGGTGGGAAATGCATCTCAAGGCGACATAGAGTCTGCACCACCTCACTCTGCAAGTTGTCTAGCACGTCGGGGTCAATAACTGCGAGGAGATCGCATTGAAGAAGTAACACGACCGTGATTGCAAACTGACATCCTCTGGCGAATATTTCTTATTGCAGCCAGGAGCATTTGGGTCATCAAGACATGTCAATCGTGGGACTTCATGCCCAACAACTTCAAATCATCCAAGGACACAAGCTTCTTAATGTTGGCGGAGTAGCGGATGGAACTTTAATACCATGGAAACATTTGCAAAGGTCCTCTTTCTCCTTCTTGGACGAGGTGTAGCATCTTGGAAATCATTTGTGGTGCAAAATACCATAGCAGTAGGGTGAAATGCTCTCTTAGATGCGCATCCCACACAATGACCCGCATTCCACAATTTTGCAAATCCTCGATCAATGGAGCGAGTACACATCAATATCATTTCTCATTTGTTTTGGCCAGAGATTATAGCGACATCATGATATACTTCCGCTTCATGCACTGTAGGAGGTTGTAGATACCTATGAAGCGGCCACGTCTTTGTGGCGTTGCTCATGTTACCAAGCGGATTCATTCCATGGTACTCAATCCAAATCTTATGTTCCTCATTTGGCACCAAACTCCTCATGTTTCAATCGATGTTTCTCCATTGAGCGAATCGTGAGGTGTCTCGACTTGCCATCTTCCTTCGAGACTCATAATGCCAGCGCAACAATTTTGCTTCTCTAGGATTTGCAAACAACCTTTCAGACGGGAATGATGGGCAAGTACCACAATACCTTGGCGGTGCACCTTTAGTGACCTCTTCACCCTCGTTGCCACAGCTCTTACGCTTCTTGTCATTACGCTTCTCCTTTTGTTTATGCAGAGGCACACCGCAAAGCTGGACAAATGTGCAGCTCGATGTGCGTTCACGGTACAAGATGCAATCATTTGGACATGCATGTATCCTTTCTATTTCCATTCCCATGGGACATAGTAGCTTCTTCGCTTCATAAATGCTTGTTGGCAACTCGTTTCCCTCGGAGCGGATCGATAGAAGAACTAGAAGTGCATTAAAACTTGTATCATCCAGCGGTGTTTTGCCTTGATTCGAACAATGCAAGGACCGAACCTAACTTAGTGTATTACGCTTTGCAACTTTGTGAGCAGTGGTTTTGCATCGTCTTCCATCGGGCTTTTAAACTTTCCAAACGCTCTTTACGTGTAATTACCCTCCACATCCCGCAACATTTGCTCCAAATTCTCCTCCTCAAACATATCAAATTGCAACTCATCATCAGGTTCCACCGTGTCTTCATGCATACCGGCGAGGTACTACTGTCTCCCATGATGGATCCAACACGTGTAATTCCTCACGAAGCCACGTCGAATCGGTGGTCCTCAATTTGGTGAGTTGTTAAATCTTCTCGATTGGTGCAATCAATGCAAGGACAATATATGAAGTTTACACCTCCTCACCATGTCCTCTTGGCAATTTTTGAACTCCTTAACACCCCTCTGAAATTCAGCACTCACACGACTTTTTGCATACATCCATTCCTTACGGTTCATCTGCAATTAAACTTCACCCAATAAATTATGCACAAACTGGAGCGACGGCAAGCTAGTTATTTGAAATATTGAGACATCATTTGATTAATATTACCTTTGCAAAATAGATGACAATTTCTGCAACATATATGAAATATGTACTCCGATCGATACCTAGATTCTTCCTGGTTTAGAGCTTCCAATTTCCTAGATAAGAGACATACATTTTTAACATGAACAATGATATCAAACAATCTAATTATATAGTGCAGTAGCCTACAGATCTTTTGACTACAACGAAACAATACAAGGGTACCAACGATGACTCTAATCTCTAAATAGGTTTGGTCTAATCCTATTCGAGGATATGTGGTTCAGACAAGTTCCTAAGCCGTTGTACAACTCTAGAAAATTTGGTGACATCTCCCGCTATTCTCCATATACACGTCTCGACAACAGGTCAAGAGGGTGTGTATCGGAGAATACCAGGAGAGCGCTACGAAATCTCTACTCTGATTGTACAACACAGCTCGAGAACTTACGCAGCATATATCCTCAGCTAATCAAACGTGGACAATTGAGGCTGCGCCGCTTATAAATATGCCATTTCGTTTGGTATATTTATAAACAAGCATCCTCGAGCAGGAGGCGTAGGTTCCGCACCCTAAACTCTAGCATTCATCGGGTGACAATAATAATAATTCCATATTAACATCAAAGCACTACAAATTAAGATAATTAAATACATGTGTACATGCTTGTGAATAAAGGGTGTGAAATCGATAGGATATACACAATACAGTGCAATCTAAACTTTCTTGCGACATATCAAAATTACATAGTGCAAAATTAAAGGGGTTTGAAGGAATGCTCACATTTTGAAGAAAACCACAAATTATGCAAAATGAGGGGAAATCTCCTCAAGTTAGGGCTTCAAATTTACCCTCTTAACACCCACCCTTGAGGATTTCAAATTTTCTCACCCAAGTATTGCTTCCAACCACAGAATATGAGCTATTTTTTCTGGTGGCGGCGGAGAAACCTCCTTTGGAACAATAACAGAGAAGAGTTCAGTTCGAGTGGTATAAATAACCTAACGAGGTACATCACTATCGGTTCTCATATAAAAGCGATAGTGATGTGATCATCACATCACGATCGGTTCTTACAAGACAAGCGATAGTGATTATCATAGTCATCACAATCGGTTCCCATAAAAGCGATAGTGATGAGCGCGTACACATCACTATCGGTTCTTATTTAAGCGATAGTGATGATAATGCACATCACTATCGCTTCTCACAAAAGAACCGATAGTGATAAGCGCGTGCTCATCACTATCGGTTCTTTTGTGAGAAGCGATAGTGATGTGCGATATCATCACTATCGCTTCTTAAATAGAACCGATAGTGATGTGTGCGATACTCATCACTATCGCTTCTTATATGAAAACCGATAGTGATGATAATGCACATCACTATCACTTCTCGCATAAGAACCGATTGTAATGTTCGGTGCTACATCACTATCACTTCTAACACGAGAACCGATAGTGATTATGATTAATGCCTCTCCTAAGTCATCTATCACAATCGTTTCTTCCAAAAAACTTAAGAACCGACACAGATGAAGCGATAGTGATGTACCATTCTGTAGTAGTGATACCTTAGGTTTTCCATTTTCCATCCAAGTATGAGACTAATAAGAATAAGACTTAATAAAACATTTTAGTCTCATAATGATTAGATTTGTCATTAAACAATGATTAAACATTAATATTAAACCAATCACCAAAACCAATAGAGCTTGAACTTACAAGCTCGTACGAGCTCGTCGACAGACAACTATACTGGCGGGGTGCCCTGGGCGTCCTCGCCAAGTACATCACCACGGAGGAAGGTAAATACTTGCTTAACGACATCCATTTGGGCCTCTGCGGCGCTCACTCTTCTTTCAGGACTATGGTCAGGAAGGCGTTCCGAATGGGCTTCTACTGGCCGATGGCGCTCCAGGATGCGCGGGACATCGTCTGCGCCTGTCGAGCTTGCCAGTTCCACGCCCGGAAGGCTCGTCAGCCGACTTACGCCTTCCAGACCATCCCCCTCGCCTAGCCGTTCTCGACCTGGGGCCTCGACATCCTCGGCCCCTTCCCACGGGCGGTCAGGGGGAAGAAGTTCTTAGTTGTCACCATCGACACCTTCACGAAATGGATCGAAGCCGAGCCAGTCTCGGCCATCACGGCCCAGGCTACGGTGAGGTTTCTCTGCTCATTTATAGTCTCAAGGTATGGGGTCCATTGCAGGATCATTACCGACAACGGGACCTGATTCACGGTAATTTGTTCCAAGAATCTTGTGAAGACAGGGAACCAAGGTCTCCTCGCCTCGGTAAGCCACCGCAAAGCAGCGGGCGGTCGGCGTGCCAGCGAACCGTCGTCCAGGGCATCAAGAAGCGAGTTTTTGACGAACTCGAGCGTCGAGGCCAGGGCTGGGTGGACGAGCTTCCCACCATCCTCTGGTCCATTCGAACCACGCCGAGCTGGGCAACAGGGTCTACCCCCTTTCGGTTCGTTTTTGGTTCTGAGGCCGTCCTGCCCCCTGAGGTCATGCTGGGCTCCGTCAGGATCAACTCGGTCGACCAGGTCGACCTCGAGCAAGAGCGGTCCGTTGACCTCGCCCTGGCGGAGGAGGTAAGATGCCATGCTCTGCTACGATCAGCGCATTACCTGGAAGCACTTCACAGGCATGCCTCCCGATCGGTACGGCCCAAGGAGCTCCTTGTTGGGGACTTAGTCCTAAAGCGAATTCGGGACTGGTCCAACGCCAACAAGTTATCCCCGCTGTGGGAGGGCCCCTACCGCGTCGTCTCAGCAGGTCGCACGGGTGCTTACCAGCTGGCCATGACCGATGGTCGAGAGCTTGCGAACTCGTGGAACATTGACCAGCTTCGAAAATTCTATGTTTGAGCTATGCCTCTCGCTTTCATGATGAAATGCTTTTACTTTATCATCTATGATTGTGCCGCTTTTATATCTCTTTGTATCCCGAGCAAGTGCGTATCCGGGTCGTGATCCGAGGGTTCGCCTCCGGGGGAAGTCGAGCCAGCAGTAAGCCGATTCTCATCGCGTCACGGCTCCCCTCCGTAGCGGGGTCCGACCTGGCGATCACGTCCGTGAATTCCTCGACCTCGGGATACTTGGGCTTCGGTCTGGCCCCCCTTTTTTCTTGCTCGAACAAAATTGTGGTCTCAAGGCACGCCTCTAGGGGCCAAGTCCGCGGTAAGCTAACTCTCATCGCAGTAAGCTAACTATCCTCCTGTAGCAGGACCTGTGCCTGAGACCACCATCGGTAAGCGTTTCAAGCTAGGGGGCCAATCTGACCTTTTGTTTACTGCAAGCATGTTTTACCGTTGTGCGTATAACACCCTGCTTGCTCTCCCGCATCCGGATGATCGCCATCTCGAGCATGATCTGCGCTCGCGCGCCGCTTGATCGGGCTCGGCATAAGATTCTTTTTTACCTATGCTAACACCTCTCTTGCGTCTCAGGGGGCGCGACGCCGGGTTGCGTTCTCAAGGTCCGTCTTCGGGGAATCGAGTCTGCGGTAAAGCAGCCTTCGACGCTGTAAGACGACTACTCCCCTGTGTCGGGCCCCGGGCCAAGGGCTCCGCCTGGTAAGCGACCCACGCTCGAGACCCGGCCTAGTGTCTTTCCCGCAAAGTTCTCCTTCATTATTTACCAGCATTTATGTGCCCCCACACCTTGAGCGACGCAAGCACGAGACGTGATCGTAGGGATCGCCTCCAGGGGGTCGCAGTCAGCTGTAAGCCGATTCTTATCGCGTCTCGGCTCCCCCTGTAGCAGAGCTTGGACCAAAGATCACGTCGAGAGCTTCCGAACCTCGGGGAGTCCTTGGGTTTTCCTTAGCATCTATATCTGTGAATATTTTCCTTTTTGCACCCCGCGTGCCTTGGCCTCGGGTCGCGGTCTCTGGGTTCGCTTCAGGGATGTTCCGGTCGCCGTAAATCGATCTTTATCGGGGTAAGCCGACCATCCCCCCGACAAGCCAACCTGGAGGCCGTCCTCAGGGGCACCCCGAGCCTGATGACGATTCCCGGGCTCGGTGGACATGGACTCTAGATTCACCTCCGGGGATGCTTCGGTTGCAGTAAGACGATATGTATCACAGAAAGCCGGCTATTCCCCCGCAGTAGGTTCGAATTAGAGACCGCCCTCAGGAGAAGCCCCGAGTTCGACTGCCTCGACCTGACGCCCTAAATCTAGGCTAGCCCAAGTATTTCCGGGCTCGGCCATTTCGACCTAACACTGAGCCTGAAGCACTCCCAGGCTCGGAGGTCGCGGATTTCTAAAAATATCCTCCGGGGTTGCTCTATTCCCCCGTCGAGTGATTTTAATGGGAGGCCACCCCGCTGAGGGAGCCCCCGAACTCGAGTATCATACACTCGGCCATTTCGACCTAACACCGAGCCTGAAGCACTCCCAGGCTCGGAGGTCACGGATTTCTAGCAATATCCTCCGGGGTTGCTCTGTTCCCCCGTCGAGTGATTTTAGTGGGAGGCCACCCCGTTGAGGGAGCCCCAGGACTCGAGTATCACACACTCGGCCATCTTGACCTAACATAGAGCCTGAAGCACTCCCAGGCTCAGGGTCATGGATTTCTAAGAGTATCCTCCGGGGTTGCTCTATTCCCCCGTCGAGTGATTTTAACGACTATTCCCCCGTCGAGTGATTTTAATGGCAATTCCTCCGGGGATGTTCTAATCGCAGGCTTGGTCATCCTGACCTAAACGCCTTGGTTCAGGTTTGTCCTCGATCAAAGGCATACCCCGTAACCTGACTCTGTCATGGGTCCCTTCTTTTTTCAGGTCACAAAGCATCGGCTAAACTCTCAGGCCTCAGCAACTGACTCCTGCGCCTTGGGATCGGCGGCGAGCACATGGTGGTGAGGCAGAACCGAATGTTCCCAGGCTTGGCTGCCTCAACCCAACGCCACAGATAAGGTCAGGAATGTTGGTCGGACCTGGGTCCTAACGGCCAACTCTGCGCCCCTAGTCGCCGGCTAAAGCGGTATGGCGGGCGAAGGCGAAATCTCGGCGGGATTTACGCCTAAGTCTCGGCGGACATCATTTAATCTCGGCGATTTACGCCTAAGTCTCGGCGAGCGTCATTCGTCTCGGCGGGATTTACGCCTAAGTCTCGGCGAGGCGTCATTTAGTCTCGAATAGGATTTCTATCTAAATCTCGAGCAGACGTCATTCAGTCTCGAGCAGGATTTCCGACTAAGTCTCGAATGGACATCAGTTAATCTCTAGCAGGATTTTTTGGCTAAGTCTTGAGAAGATTCTATTCACTCTCGAGCAAGACTTTCAGCTAAATCTTAAAAAGACGCATACAATTGCAAACATAAAGGGAGTTTTATTCCTTCTAACTCAAAATTTACATGACTAGCATTTACAAGGAGGTCGAGTACCCTCGCCCCTTTTTCTCCTACCAAGCTAACCTATCTACAGGTCAGCTATCTCCCGAGCAAGCTTCTCCTGCTCGAGTGTGGCGACTTTCGACCTCAGGGCCAGCGCCTCGGCCTCGGCATTGGCGACCCGGCCTCGCTCCTCCTGAAGCTGGGCCAGGGTGTTCTTCCCCGCCCAGGTCGCTCGCCCTAGCTTCTCCTCGAGCTCAGCCACCTTCGCCTCAAGGTCGGCGGAAACCCTCGGGGGAGCAGCAGAGAGCTCCGCGACTTGTTTGCGGAGTGCCTCTGCCTCCGCGCGAACGGCTTCAACAATCCCCGCGGCCGTCGCGCGATCACCCGCGAGAGCCTTCTCGGCCTTCTCGCGGATATTCGTGAGGGTCTCAGCCGACCATTTCTGCTCGGCTTCGATGGCCCTCGAGATCTCGATGGCGTGCTCGGCCTTCAGCTGCTCGACCTCCTCCTCCATCCGCGCTACGCTCTCCTCAAGGCCGAGGATGTACTCCTCGCGTTCCTCGACCAGGGAGCACAGCGCCCGGAAGCGGTCGGCAGGGGTGCGCAGGGTCCCAAGCCCTTGGGCGACTTGGTCCAAGCCCTGAAAAGGCGTGAGAAACGTCACGATGGCCTCACAGACATGAAGCAAACCAAAAAGAAGGGAGACGGGCTCGAAATCGGCTGACCTCCTGGAGGTTCCTTTCGAGCCTCGCGCGGGCGGAGCTCAGAGACGACACGCGCCCCCCTGCAGCCCCTCCGGCGCCAGGTCGGCGGCTCCGACAGGGGCATCAGCCCGAGCTGCCTCGTGCGAAGCGTGGAGCGACGTGGGTGGAGCCGAGCCTGCCATAAAAGACGAAGTTCGTAGTAGGCCAAAGCCCGAAAGCAAAACGACAACCAAAGAGGGGGTGGTGCCGCACCTGATGCCCCGAGCTCGTCGACGCTCGTGAGCACCATCCTACCCTCGGCCGCGTCAGACCTGTCGATGTTGACTCCTGCTGTTGCCTCGGCGTCGGCCTACGCCTGACGCCCGAGGCGACAGCCGGTTGAGGGCCCTGGTGGGCATCCGGTGGCCCACCCTCCGTGGGCATCGCGATGGGCCCTGGATCGGGCACCTCAGCTGAGCCACCCTCCGTGGGCATCGCGTCAGGCCGGGGGTGCTGCGGCCTCACTCGGGGGACTAGGAGGTAGTCCCCCGCGTCCTCTTCCTCGTTCTCATACTCGCCCTAAACAACAGTCAGAGTCTATGATGAGAAAGACCCCTAAGGCTCAAAAGAAAAAAGGGGGGATCTACACTCCCGAGCTAAAAAAGGAAAAAGAAAGAGGGACATAAAAATACCTGAGTGACGAGTCTCCGTCTCCTGGGTGGTGGGGGCATGGCACGACACCCCGCCCCCACGGCGGTTGGGGGGGTGTCTTCCCCCGAGCGTCCTGCGCCTGCGACGCCGAACGCGAGCTCGACGACAGCCGTTGCTCGCTCTTGCTGCGGGAGGAAGAAAAGAAGGTCAAATAAAGGAAGACGATCGGGGACGGCAAGAGTTTGAGGTCGAGCCCGGGTGTCCCCGGGCTCGGCGAAAGGCAGCAACTTACCATCACGCGGTCGCTCCACTCGACGTGGGGCCTTTTGGCGACCTGGCCAAGGGCATCCGGGGCAAGCCTCTTGGCGGCCTTCTTGCCCTTGCCCAGCCCGGGCAGCGGTAGTGGGCCTCGCGCCATCTCCCGCAGCTCCTGGTTCTCCTGCGTAGCTCGGCATGGTCAAAACAGGCCTGAGCCCGAGTCAAACTCGACGAAAGAGGGTGGAGAAAGAAGTTACCTCGCTACTCCACCTCAAGATGTCCTTGGGGATGGGGTCGTCGAGACTTTAGGCGTGGGCTACCTTCCTGAACATCTCTTGCATGCGCGCCGCCACCCACAACTCCACCGGGGCTGCGGAGAAATGAAACAAGGTTAGAAGGTGATCAGAAGAAGGGACTCGCCCGAGCTCAGGGAAAAGTGATCTTACCTTTGGCGCTTTCCCGGGTGGGGTCATCCTTCCCTCGGATCTCGAAGAAAGGGTGCACCCTCTTCCGCAGAGGGGACACCCGAGCTCGCAAGTAGTTCACAGCCACGGCCTGATCGGTTAGGCCGCGCATCGCGCAGACGTGGATGGTGGTGACGGCCTCTTGATCAGCCACCGAATCTTCGGGCTCTGGGGTCTCACGCTTGCTGTCCACGGCGATGCCGTTGTACGCGAGCTCGTCCCCTCGCCTTTCTTCAGATAAAACCACCTCTCCGTCCACGACCCGAGGGAGTCCCGGGTCGGGACTTGAAGAAATGTGCAAGGAAGCCCGGTCCGCAGCTGGAAGTAAAGGCAACCAACGACGGGGTCCTTCGAGGTGCGGAACAAAGAGTAAAAGCGAAAGAAAAAAGAGGGGGTCGGAAGGATCCCTAAGAACCCCCCGTAGAGATGAGAGAAGATGGAAAGAAGGAGGATGGAGTTCGGAACCAGGTTGACAAGCTCGATCTCGCATTGCGCGAGGACGGCTGCCCAGAAACCGCTCTCCGGGGTCCACAGCCCGAAGAGTGTGTACTGCTCCGTACACACAATCTCATCGTCCCGAGGGCACGGATCGACCTCCCCAGCCGCCGGAAGTCTCCAGGTCATTGGGTCTAGGAGTCCCAGCGACTCGAGCTCCTTCATCCTCTCGGTGGTCAAGGTGCTTTTCCCGAACTTGGCCATGGCGCTCAGAGAAATCAAGACGGGTCGGGGGGAGAAAAATGCGACAAGCAGAGAGGCTAAGGCACAACGCAAGGGTGAAGGGACTTCAGAGATATGAGGCTTCGAGCTTTTAAAGAAGCCCGATAGCTGACAGCTATCATCAGTTACTCCTCAAAAGGCGCACCGGGACTTTCGAGCAGAGAACGTGAAGCGCCACGGTCTGTCTCCTCGAATCCCCCCCGGAGACCCGAGGCGTTGCATCCCGTGTCCGCCGCCCTTCATGTCAGGACACGAGGCGTTGCAGGCCACCTCCTCGAATCCCCTGCAGGGAACCGAGGCGGCGAAAATCGGACACCCCCAGACACGATTCCCAATTTAATGTCACTAAGGCGCAAGAGCATGTTTAAAGCGACCACGACAAAGGCCCTTGGAGGGTTTCGACACGCAAGGTCGGCCTCGGGGGCTGCCGAGCTTAACCAAAGGGCCGATCCCTTCTTAAGAAACAATCAGACTCAAGGGCGCTCCGATCTTTAGGGCCGTCCCTTGAGCCTCGGGGGCTAGCTATCGGGGATCGGTACCCCTGCCATGTGTAAGCATCCCCCGTGGCTCATCTCCGACCTAGGAGGTGCTCTCTCGATGATCGGGCTCGAGAACAGCGAGCTTAGGCACCACCGCAGGGGCAAGCACCCTCGGCCTCGACCTCGACGCCCCCGCAGCCGCCAGAGAAAAGGACATATTAACGTTTTTTATTTTATCTCGTGTAAAGCTATCCCCTGCATGGGAATCAGCACTCTACCTGCCCCTGTGTGGAAACTAGGGTTCAACAGCTCCCGTCAAGATCTCAACAGCTCCCGTCAGGCTCCCAACAGCTAGCGACGACTCTCATCAGCCCCCGTCAAATCGCCACGAGCTCCTGACATCGGCCTCGGGACCAAGCAGCAAGGTTCCTAGAGGGCTACAAAAGCAATAGGTCGCCCCAACCACAGGGGACAGACGGAGGGGGAACGAGGAAAGACGCGCGACACAACACAAGGAAACTGGAAGACACGCAACACCCGCCGAGGAGGGCAACGCAGCGCCCCCCATTGCTCGGGCCCTGTTCTTGTACTCTCCCACAGAATCGCCAATACACCCTTCGCCTCAGGGCAAGACTGGAGTAGAGCTATTACTCGACCTTGGGGGCTCGAACCAGTATAAACCTCGTGTCCAGCGTCTCTTCCTCGGCGACTTCCCTGCGACGCTAGGCGCCTCCGAGCGAGCACGACTTCGGGCCCCGCTCCCGATCGATCTCCTTGCATCCCCCTTTTCTTCTGCGGTCGACGGTCCCGATCGTCGACACTTATATTTTGAGAACTTAGTAGTGTCCATGCTAAGTGTGACTTGAACAGAAGTATTTTTGTCATTGCTAGCATTTATATTAAACAATTACTATTACAAATACCGTTCCATAAAAGATTAGCTAAACAATGTATTATCATGAAACGAAAAATATGTAGTGGAAAAAAGGTCTTGGGTGGAAATGTAGAAATCACCGTCCAACTCAAATCCTAAGGCTAAGATCTAGATGCCCTCTCCCTCCTTCCTCACATCTCTCCCTCTCCCATCTTCTCACCTACGTTCCATGTCTCACCCACCATTGGCTTACCGGTAAGCCACGCCGACTATGAGTCGCACAGTCGATGTCCTCCCATTGGCCACGAGCCATCATGCCTCCTCCCTGAGAGCATCTAGGCCTCCTATTTTGTCAGTTATGCTTATTATGTAGGTTTTGGTGTTGATGATCAAGAAGCATTCTTAGTATAAACTGACAACAGCTATATTTGAAGAACAAGGCTAAGGTGTTTATTTTTAGTTTTGGCTTGGGAGTTGATTCAAGCCATATAGCTAGAATAACCGTACTATTAAGAGGGATTATACACAACTAATAATCTTGGTTCATATGCAAAAATCACTAAGATCACTTGGAGCATAGGACATTTCATAACTCTTATTCAAAAATCCAGATATCCCTTTTCTTAGCCAAAAGGAGTTCTTTTTCGGACCAACTTCATTTAGTCTGGAGCTGAAAAAAATCAAGTTTCAAGTTCTAACCAAGCGCACTCCATGTACGCCGGACCGACTTTTTTAGTCCGACGCTAAGAGCTCTCTTCTGATTTATTTCAACCGAGCGTACACCGTTCACGTCGGATCGATCTGAATTCATCCTTGTTTTCAAGTCCGGCGTATGTTGTTTTTCACTTCGGACCATCATTTCTAGTCCGGTGTTAAGAATTTCTTTACTCAAATCTTAACCGAGAGCATGTCATTTACGGCGAACCGAATTTTAAGTGTACGCCGGACCAACTTTTTCAGTCCGGTGCAAACGTGATTCTCTCTGGTAAAACCAGCTGTCTTTCCCTTCTTCGTCGGACCAATTTTTTCGGTCCAGCGCAAACATTATTTTACTGGTATCCAAATGGAACAAAGCATGTGTACACTGAACCAATTTTGTCGGTCCGGCACAAACTTACTTTTACCAGTACATGTATACGACGGACCGGTTTTGTCGGTCCGCGCAAATGGGTTACTGGGTACAATAATACTTCTCAATCTTGTGTACCGGACTAACATTTTGATCCGTAGCGTGAATATGTTTCATCATATCGGTCCGGTATGTCTCATACACCTTAAAATACTTATAAAAGGGTAGCAGTGACTCCATAGTTGACTGTCTCATCCATCCTGCCACCCCAACGAACAAATGGCGAGTACAGCAGTTATTCTGTTCAAGCTCTATATATACAGTACTTGAGTTCACAAAACAAGAGAGAACTTTGCACATACACATCTTTGACATTCTGAACACCGTTGACATCTTTCAAATCATTTACAACCCTTTGATCTTTATCATTTCTGAGCTTTCATTCCATCAAAGAGTTTGAGCTTCAACTCATAAACCACAAACACTCATTCTGAACATTTAGAGTTCTTGCTCCAAGATGAGTCTAGTTTGCATCTAGCTACTAAACCAAGAGACAGGGCTTGTGGATAGTTTATTACTCTTGGAACTAGCTGTTCCTAGACGATTAGAGAAGTTGTTGGTGCGACCTATCCAAAAGGGATTGTGGAAGGTCACCATCGCTGTGAAAGGTTGAGACTCACCTCACCCGAGTGGTGAAAGAGTCAAGCTAGTGAAAAACTAAAAGCCGTTGAGATTGACTGTTTGGTGGAGCAATACTTCTGAAGAAGTGCTCTAATGGGGACGTAGGAGATTGGTCTCTGAACCTCGGTGAAAAATCCTTGAGTTGTCCTGATATTGGTTTATCTTTGTGTGTTCATCTTATTGTCAGTTTTCATTCAAGTTCTTACTGTAACTAAGTTGTGCTGATTCTCTATTCTATTTGTTATCTGTCGCTATTTTTTTATTGAGAAAAGTTTTTCTTAAGAATTAAAAAATTTATAAAGTTGCCTATTCACCCCCCCTTTAGGCCAACTTGATCCTTTCACTCCCCCACACTGCCGTCATGTAACCGCCTTGCATGCCACCTCCTCACAACGAGCTGAAGGACCATGTGGAGGTCCATCCATGTTTGTGATGAGTATTTGACTTTATTTAAGCAAGGTGTGCTCAAGTTTGAGTTTGATTTGGATTGATTTTCAAAATGAAGCAATTTGAGTTGTCTCTGCCAGGAGTGGCAGTACCGGCCGTATGAGTGCGGTAGTGATGAGTTGGATGGTTTATTGCATATCATTGTGGGCATTGCTATGTGATGTGTTTCCTTGTCTTTGATGGTTGCAGGGCGACGGTGCTAGGTCATGGTGAGGCGGAGGATGACCGGGACTAGGCGAGGAGCGTCGGAGGTCCAGACGGTTGGGAGATCGCCGGAAGATGATCGGAGATAGAGTCCGGGCAAGTCAAGAAGACAAGGAAAGGAGATGATGCTAGCTAGATGCCGCGTGGATCAATGAGGGCCGTCGGATTGAGGTCTAGTTGATAGGTTAGCGGGTCTAGGTAGTATGCTTTGAAAACCGTGCAAAAAAACCCGGTATGTGTGTGGGTTTTGGGTTAGCCCTTGCATGGCTGTGTGTGTGGGTTAATTCTAACCCTTAGATGAGTGCTCTAGGGTTGAGGGGCTCATCCGAGGGTGGTAGGTGGCCCAAGAGTAGTATAAATAGGGGTGGAGGGGTAGCCTCCTCCTCTTGAAGGTTTTGAGGTTTGTGAATGCTCCTTTGAGCTTTGCCCACATGAAAGTGAGGCTATGTAACCTCTCCTTCTAGAAATGAAAGTGTTATCCATCCATCTCTGAATTTAATTTGTGCATTTACATTATGTCTTTACTTTACGCAGTTTAAATTCAGCATTTACTTTCCCGCAATTACATTCTCGTAATTTACTTTCACGCAATTTGGATTTGCCTCCCCTCCTTCTAAATGTTGTTTATCTTGGATGTTTTGAGTGTGTTCATATGGTTTTACATCTCTTTTGCACTCTTGGATTGAGTAGAGAACATTTTTTCTTTCAAGTTCCAACTTTGTTCAGAACTTGTTCTTTGCGCAGTATTTAGTATTTGATTTTTATAAAAATCTAGAAAAATAATTTTTAAGTGATTCTTATTGGAGGAGGTGCGGGACTCTGATATCCACCTGCAGAAAAAGTTTGGAGTTCACTTGTTGCACCGTTTGGGCGACATGAGGTGAAAACCGAGCCCTAAATTTTCTGCACGAAGTTCTTGACTAACTGTGTTCTTCGATTTCTCTTGTTTTTTATGTAAGGATTTTTGAGGAGAGATTTGGTGGAGTTCTTCACGACTCTGTTTCTCATAGGGAGAAAAATTCTCAAAATTTTGTGAGCTGCAGAAACCCACCAACCTCCTGTTCAAATTGAGGACAAGTTCTGGAAATTCTGCTTTTGCTTTTCTGAAAGTGACTTTTGTGATTTGAATTGATGTCCTTTCTAAAAGCAAGAGTTGGATTGATTCCTATTTATCTTGGATACTAGACAACCAGGATTGTGACTCAAAAATCCCCACATATTTTGTGGTACTTATCCATGCAAGCTAGGGGTACACATAGTTATCTTGTTTTTCGGGTTTTTCACGATTTCCTTTGAGCGATCTTGTCGAGGTTTTTTTGGAGTATTTTGGGAGAAAATTTATTTGCGACCATTCACCCCCCTCTGTTCGCCATCTCGGTCCTTCACGAGCCTATGATGTGTTGCACCTCACCTCAAGCCTGCATAAGTTTTTTGCTAAACTTTGCCATACTTGTGACGCTGAATTTTGATGCCACAAAATATGTGGCAAGCCACACTTGGCTAAGGTTATTGGGAATTGCAAATTTGAGGATATCCTCACCAAATTTTTAATAAGGACGCTCTCTCATTGTGACAAGTGACAGCATCTCCTTTCTTCCCCTACTTCCCTTCCCCTCAGAGGCTCTTTGGTCACGACACTTGACATTATCCCATTCATCCTCCTTTCTTGATCAATTTCCTTCCCCTCAAACTCAAAATAGTTTTGGTTTTTCTCTCCAAGTTTTTTTAGTAAGAAGTATTTTCTAACCACTTTCGAAAGTTTTTGAATCAAAACTTTTTGAACCGAAAGTTTTTTGAATTAAAAGTTTTCCAGGTTGAAACTTTTTGATTCAAAAATTTGCGAGTTGAAACATTCTAATTTGAGAATTTTTGATTTAAAATTTTTCGAGTTGAAACTTTTTAATTTGAAATTTTTTATTTACAATTTTTTTGAGTTGAAACTTTTTTATTTGAATTTTTTATTTAAATTTTTTCGATTTAAAACTTTCTTAGTTGAAACTTTCTGAATTGAAATTTTTTCAAGTTGAAAATTTTGAGTTTAGGTTTTTTAGTTGAAACTTCTTGTTTAAAATTTTCCAAGTTAAAATCTTCTAATTTGAAATTTTTGTGTTGGAAAGGAAGGAGTGGATATAGGGAAGTGAGTAAGGAAGATGGAAGGGTAGAGTCAGATAGAGAAGATGATAATTAGCATCCTAGAAGGATGTCTTTAGATGTTTTAGTTTGAGCACAACCTGGTAACCGGGAAATTTACTGTATCAAGTCACTATTTCCTGATCTGGACTATTCACCGTATCGATCGGACGGTGCTCGCAGTGGATTGCAGGCAATCCATTTCCTCCAACCAAACATGCCGGAATAGATAAATTGTTGCAGTGGTGGTCTCTTGTGTTGACAATGAACGAAAGGGACAAACAATTGTATGTGCCATGTACAGCGCTTACAACTCAACAACATTCTAACCAGGGTTCAAAAAATCGTTGATTATCGTGTGATTTTCACGATAATCGACGATATCGACGCGGGGCGATTTCAAAAGCCGAGCGAAAAACCGACGAGTTTGAAATTCAAATTGAAAAAATTCGTGAAATTTGAAAACATTTATCCAAAATCTCCCAAAAATTAGTATTAATAGTTTGTGACATCTGGGATGAAATTTATTTGAAAACACCGAAATTTTGATACTTTTTGAGCCAAAAACCGAATGTAGAAAAAGAAAAAGGCAAAAAAAATAGTAATGGGTCTCAGCCTACAGTGCTAGGCCCATTAGCCTAGTTCGGCACATTAATCAACCCTAGCTCCCATTTAGCCAGATGAGATCGGTTCGGACATCATTGTTGCGTTTCTTGCATTCACTCCATGTGTGCTCGCAACTGACGTCGTCTCCGGACAGATCTGGCTGCCGTCGATGTAGAAATCGGCGATAAGCTAGCAAAAATCGAGTCTTAGCCAGCGATAATCGACATGTTGCTGGCATTCAGTGATTTTCCCCAAAACCGAGCGATTTTCGGTATGTACTTTTGATTTTCGATATCAATGTGTGCTTTAGACTATGATATGTTGTGAATATATTAGTTTCATTTGTAATTTGGTTGACTGATTGCAGTAAGGCATAGTATGTCAGTAAATTGAAGGTTAGGGTTAGTGTGATGGGTTAGTGCGATTGAGGGTTAGGGTTAGTGTGATTGATGGTTAGGGTTAGTATGATTCATGATAGTATTATGTGTTTCAATTTCAGTGTAGCTATATATATGTGTGCACGATGTTGCATTTAATTGCATGCATGCACCAATTAGCAGTACAAATTTTTTGTATATTGTGATTACTTGCTCAAAGTAGTTCAGCAACTATTTGGTAGTCAAAAATTTAAGTATAATGTATTGAACCATACGACAAGGTTTAATTGGAGCTCTGACCTCTTGTTGTTCTGCATTAGCAGATGGCGGACCAGGGCGACGTTGTGTGGGAGCACGACGATAAGATGGGATCGGATTTTGATGCAAGTACATCAACAAGAGAAGAAAGGAGACAGTGCAATCCAACTGAAGCACCACTTGGCAGTGCGTGGTAAGATTGTCGTCCATTGTTAAGTATCTAAGGAGGTTCGCGAGTACTTTTTGCGCGACCTAGACAGGACGAAGGATAAGAAGAAGTGAAAGAGGGACGAGGTGCTCAGAAAGGAAGAAGCAACTGCAGATTCCCCACGCGAGGAGAAGTGCATATTCAGAGTACACATATGATGCTGATGAGGAGGACCAACTGCATCATATCATGGCTGCCTCCAGGGCGAAGGCAAAATTTATCAATCGGGAAGGTGGTAGGTATGAGCACGGTAGTTGTAGTGGCAACTCTAGGGGGCTAGAGGAGGGAGCGGTGGTATGTTGTCGAGGATATTTCAGAGTTCCTCACAACGGGAAAGAACGGCCGTGGGGATTACAACCTTGGTACAACCCATGGCCATGTGCAAACAAGGAACTAGGAAGTGGACACGGAAGGGGAGGAATGCTAAGCAGACGATTGGCTCGACTTGGGCCAAATTCTTCCACATGGCTGGTATCATGGGGAGGAAAGCAGACAATCCATACTTTGTTAGCACTGTGAGGGAAACTAAAAAGTGGGGTAAGTGAGCTTTCAAATTTTCGTCCATTTGTATGCCGATTAATAGCTTACATTTTCATCTGTTGTCTTCATTTGTAGGCTAGGGTGTCCTGTCTCTGAGTGGGAGAGATATAGATGGGAAATATTTAGACGATAACGAAGCGGACATACGGTAGAAGATGGTGAAGTTCAATAAGGAATTGCCTACGTATGGCGTAATAATAATGTGCGATTCTTGGACTGGGCCGATATGCATGAGCATCATCAACTTCATGATATACCGCAATAGCACCATGTTCTTTCACAAGTCCGTCGATGCAATAGGCCAAACTCAGGATGCCTTATACCTACGCAAGGTAATTGCTTTCATTGCATTTCTCCTTAAATCTGTTGAAAGTATGCATCATGTAATGGAGAATCATGTAATATAGGAAATTGCCTAGTGGTCGACGAGGTGGGTCTGAAGAATGTTGTATAGATTGTCACGGACAACGGTGCTAACTATAAGAAGGCATGTAGACTGATCACACGGGAGCACCGCAACATCGTGTGGCAACCTTGTGTGGACCACACGATTAATTTGATACTCAAGCAAATTGGAGAGTTCCCTAACCACGCCTCTATCATTGAGAGTACAAGAAAAATCTCTTGATGGCTGTACAACCATTTAAAGCTTCACACTATGATGAAGAAGCATATCGGGAGCGAGTTGGTCAAGTGAAATTCTACACGCTTTGGAACAAACAACATGTTTTTGGATAGTTTCCTTCGTCGCAAGGACAAGTTCTTGCAATAGATGACCTTGGAGGAATTTATGTCATCGCGCTTTGTTGATACCGCGGAAGGGAGGTTCAGACACCCCTGCCTCTTAAGCTTGGACTAATGGGACAACCTTCTCTTGATTGTTACATCCGTGGAACCGTTGTACGCATTCTTGCGTTTCACCGATCAAGACAGGGTGGCTACATTGAGCGAGGTGATACTACGATACAACATCATGTGGCAGGAGTACGATAGCTTGTTCCATGATGATCCAGGTATATTGAACCATTACATGGATGTCGTGGACCGAAGAATAGCTGACCTAACGCGAGATACCTATATGAACGCTAGTAATACATTAAAAAATGGAACAAAAAATACTGGGGCTGCAAGTATCCCGAATGGGTGACAGGACAGTGGATGACAGTCACACTGGGAAGAGGAAGCACCCAACAATGGCGACAAGAAATAGCACAAAAAGGAGAGCTCCCTCCCAAGGAAAGTGTACCGTAGATGTTGGGAGTGATGACTCGACTAATAGCATTCCCGGGGACCGTCGAAGCCCGTTGTACCAAGAGTCTAATGATAGCAGCTCCAAGACGAATAGCGATGGCGGTGAGCCCGGTGACTGCCTCAAACCCTCTCACATCCCACTCGGAAGGACAACGTCTTATAGAATTTACAGGAGAGTCCTAGTACACTTATGCCACACAGACCATGGCGCTCCTTAATCACAAAGGACGACTACTGCAGGAAAGGGCCATCGATATAGCCACGACACACCATATGATAGCTCTAGCTCGTACAACGTCACGGGAGACGCAATGGAGTTATGACTTATATAGCGGCTATGACTACGTCATCCCGGATGCTCGTGCACAATCTCCCACCTGATGGGTCTATGAGTAGCAAGATCTTGACTTTTATGCCATGTTGTACCAACAGTAGAAAACGACTAGCCCATGGACGGGACAAAGCTGGCACGAATATAAGGCGGAGTTGCTAGCTACACGAGGATTGCTAATAATGTCCACTGTGGAGTACAACATGGCCAACTAAGTGTACACTCAACAATACTACCCGTAGCCCCGAAGGTAATGTTTCATTTGTGTATTTCATTTCAATGCAACTCTAGTTTTTATTAACATAGCGTTCATGTATGTCCAAAAGACATTTCTGTGACAATGGAAGGATGACGAAACTATCCCAAGTGTGAACATTCATTTCGGTGAGAAATGTTGATTTCAAATATCATATGCCATGTACATTGAGATTTGGACTCGTTAGATTCATTTGTGAATGGTTTTGATATAAAACGTTATTTGGTGAGATATTATTGCTAAATGCCTACTTTACAACTTTAGATTATCTAAAATATAGTAAAGGTCATGCCGATTTTTTTTCATATTTTACCATCGTTGCGCTAGTCATTTTCTCCTATTTTTCATATTTTTGTTTGTGTATTTCTAACATTTATTTTGATTTTTTTAGCCTTTACCGTGTTTTTGCAAATTTCTAAAAATTTTATCTGATTTTTTTCATTTTATCCCAAAATTTCCCGGTTTTTCCTTCACACTACCGAGATATTTTGGCGTCGAAAATCGCTACAAAACTGGCGATTTTCACTGCTTATGCCTCTGGTTTTGACCGTGCTGTTCGAATCGGTTTGTTCGTGTGATTTCTGGCGATTTTCGCTTGAATCGACGAAAACCGGTATCGCCGGCCCGGCGATTTGTGGTTCCAATCGGTGAGAACCCTGGTTCTGACCACCAACCACATCTCCTCCGTGTCTTCCTCCCCCGTTCCCATATCCTTTCTCCTGAGTCCTGACCTCCCAACCCCCCAAGGCCCCAATAACTCCAGATCTCGTGCCTCCCCTACCTCCCTCCCCCGTGCGGCCTCACCTCGCCATCGGCACGATGAGCCGCAGCAGCGCCCGCCGCGGCATCTTCGACGGCCTCCCAATTCCGGCCGACAAATCCGTAAGCCCCCACCCCCTCCCTCGCGCCGGAATCTTAACCCAAATTGTGACCGAAATCTGAATTTTTGTGCCTGCGCGTGCAGTACCTGAAGGAAGGGCTGTCGCGGATCGACGAGGGCTGGGCGGCGGCGCGGTTCGACTCGCTGCCGCATGTCGTGCACATCCTCACCTCCAAGGACCGCGAGGGCGAGATCCAGTTTCTCAAGGAGCAGAGTGACCTCATCGAGGACGTCGTCGACGAGGTCGTCCACGCCTACCACCACGGCTTCAACAAAGCCATCCAGAACTACTCCCAGGTCCGGTCGGCTCACCAGGGCATTTGTTTTCCCAGGCGGATGCTTCATCCTTGTCCATTTGTGGAGTGGAGCTGTTGTTGAGTTTAATGTTATCTTTGCGCGGTGTGGTGGCAGATCCTGCGGCTGTTCAGCGAGTCTGCGGAGAGCATCACCGGGCTCAAAGGGGAGATGGCGGAGGCCAATAAGCTGCTTGGCAGGAAGAACAAAAACCTTGGACAGCTGTGGTACCGGTCCCTCACGCTGCGCCACGTGCTTTCCCTTCTTGATCAGGTCGAGGATGTCGCTAAGGTCAGTGCGTACGCATCACCAGTGACAGTTGTTTGCCTCTTGGCAACAATGTTATGTTAGACGGAAAATGGAATTAGGACATTAACTGCCAGAAAAAAATCTTGTTTGGTTGCTACAGATAAAACCTATACAACAAATTATGAATTAGCTGCTTATCTCTAAACTTTAAAAGCGAGTCTTGTCAAAAACAGCTTTTACGGCTTTTATTTTTGTCACAAAACGTAAGAAAAAAACTTGTTTCAGCCAAACAGTGTACACCCTTATGCTATGTTAACTGACTAACAAAATGAGACCTTTTTTTTCTCCCTCAAACACCCACCGAAACTTGTTTTGCATAAAATTTAGCAAATCCACCATCCAAAAAGCCATTTAGTGTTCTTGATGTTGTTTGGCATGCTGTTGTGTCATGTGCTTGAGAACGAATAGGATAATTATGACCCCTAGGCCTGTGCGGTGCCATGGTGTCAGTGCCCCTTGACTCCAGGCGCTCGGCTGAGAAGGATCGGGAGAGATAGACTTTGATAATTCTTGATTGATTAAGCAAATAGCATTGGCTGGCTATATATGCTGCCCCTAACAACCAGATCCTAGAGATAACAACCAAATTTGAGAGATAAACCTCCTAACCAAAGAGATAGACTTCCTAAAGATATAATTTCCTAAATTACTCAGCTGTTGCTGAGTTTGCTGCAACCGGTTGTTGTGCCGTCTGGACTCCTGTGTGCTTGCACTGCTGGTAGTACTTACCCCGCATGACATGTTGGATGTTCGCATGTAAGTTGGATGGAGAAATAACTCCTATATTATGATAAGATTGTGCTCCTAAAATGTTGTGTTGAACATGCAACTCTGCATGGCCCTACATTTACTTCTAGTTATAGTCTAGATAACAGGGAAAATCTATGTTGTTAGTATTGTGCCTAACAGTTGTCAGGCGTGCGATTTTCTGTATTTTGCGCTTAAGGCGATTTATGGCCCTAGCACTTTAAGTGCACCTTGCGCCTTTTAACTGCCTTGGCCTTTCTAAACCACGAATGTTCTTTACGCCACTCCAAAATTGATATAACTCCCTCAATGCCACTATAATAAATTATCTCCCAATTATTTATCTAAGATTATTTTTAATAACTAGTCAGATACCCCATGTTGTTGAGATCTATCATAAAAAAATCCGGCTTTAGTGATTTGATCGTATAATATGTGATGTATAGATAAGTATGTAAGTTTGTTGAGAACTTTAGATTTTTATGTCAAGGAAGAGTTTGTTTGTGAATGGGTTCCTTTTGGTTTATTTTAAGTGGTTTTGTGTGGGAGGTGGTAGGTGAGGGGCACACACACAAGGCATAACTAATGTTGGATTCTCGATTAGCTCTCAAACTTTTATTCTGTCTTTTGAACAGTTTTATTTGGGCGATGGAAGGGATGAAATAATGAAACAGGACGGTATAGGTTCTTAATGGCATGAAAATTTCTTGCAAAAACTATAGATGCACCCTCGAATTAGAAGTAATTATTCAAAATTTTGGATAAATTAGCGCTAGATGGGGCTATATTTGCTTAGGCACTGTTTGTTTCGGCTTAGGCTTTTTGGCTTATGGCTTAAAGCTAGCTTTTTGGCTTAATGAGCTTATAAGCTGTGTGCTTTTTAGCCAAGACAGGTTGTTTGGCATCCTCGCTTTTTGATGAGTTGGATGGTGTAGCTTTTTGTTGGAAAGTCTGAAATACCCTTTAGGGCTGTGAGGACTTTACTTATCTTCTAATTTATCTGACGCAAAAAGTTAGGCTTTCTCAGTTTCATTGTGCGTGCCGTGACTTTATTTATGTTGTCATTCATCACAATCATGAAGCAACAACCTTCAATCTCACTTCATTCAATGATCCAAAACTGCATGTCTTGAGCAGCGCAATATGAATATCCTTACCATGACTAAAAACCAACTTCAGTTCAATCAAGCTCGAAGGGAACAAATTTCACACGATCAGCAGTACAACCAGGTATCACTGAAAGTATCACGAGATATTTCAAGAGTAACATAGATAGGTTAGGGTTTCAGTCTCTGTCACATTCAGATTAGTAAAACAAATACACACCCAAGGGAAATTATCAAAAATTGTCTTGACGTCATAATTTCATATGATGTTGTTCATATCGTTTTAGCATATATAGTTCATATAACTACGTATTAACTTATCTGTCTATACTCTTTCAACCATCAAGGAATTAGCAATACTCTTGCGAAAGGCACACATGTCTCTATCATCCATTGCCGATACATTACCACCACCTCCTCCGGATGATCCAGCTTGTGTAGTGTTTGGATCATAGTTTTCGTCATCGTCGCATCTCTCGAAAAGTTCATCACATAAAGCACTATATCTGAGGAAGTTGTGAAGAGCCATACATGCAATAATAATTTGTGTTTGATTGTCCATGTTGTAACTTGGCATAGCCAACAAGATTCGCCATTTTATTTTCACCACACCAAAGAAACGTTCAATCACATTTCGAAGGGAGGAGTGAGCATGATTAAACACCTCATATTTGCCACTCATGCATGAAGACATCTTGAGAGTAGTAAAATGTCAGTACGTCATAGCTCATGTATGGGAACATCTAGAGAGTAGTAAAATGTAGTAATGTCAGAGATAGTAGAGATCAAGGCCAGTATTCATATTAAGTTGCTGCTGCTGTTGCAATGTAGCAATATATGTCCAGGAGTCAAGAATAGATCCTAGTGGACGGTTTGCATTGCACCACAGCTGGCTAAACATTAGGCACTTGCTTAGGCCCCTTTTGCATCGGTTCTTGCTAGTGGAACATATATGTCTGATCTGTAGTGCACTGAAAGGAATCTGTCCGATGTGTAATCCGGCACAAAAAGGCAGAGCCAAACATCTTCTTTGAGGAAAAAAAAACACTTTGTCAAAAACATTACAATAAAAGTGGTTCTATCTTGCTCACATAGAAGAAGAAAACTACACTGCTTCAGAAGCAGATGAAGGGGTTAGGTCTGATTCACTTCAAGTTGTTTAAAGAGGAGGATTCTAACTCAAGTTTTGTTCATGTAAGGTGAATGGTAAAAAAAAAGCATCTATTGATATCTATGAAACAACATTCTACTACTAAATATATGACCAATTAAAAGAGCATCCCGGAATCAAAAAGGAAAAGGATAGTAGATTGTTAAATTAAATTCTACGGTTCATGTACAAAAAAGCAAACTTATGTGTAGCTAACGAGAAATCTAGCTTCTACTAGCTTGCTTGCAAAGAAAAGGGGAAAAAGGTTACAATTTAATTACAAATCTGCAAATGCTATCCAATATCATGTTATCACGAACTAATTGGTCCACAGAGCCCTCATGTTATCCAATCTTTCGTTAAGCTACCCTCCTCTGGTCATTTGTGTACTACTTGTTTAGTACAGTTCTTATCATGAGAGACTGAAGTTACTCTGAAATTTTTTTGCCTGTACTTCTGAATGACTCAAGACTGAAACTCTCTTTAGTACTCCTTAAAAAAAATAATGGTAGCTCCAAGAAGTAAATGGACAGATAATGTGCATTTGAATTTAATTAGATTGCCCTTCCTCATGTGTTTCTCCTGTCAAATTATATGGCAAGTTGCAATAATGGATAGATGGCCTCAAAGGTTCAATCAAATTGTACTATAAAGCTATCACTGAATATGCAGCAGGAAGCAAAAACAAAACCTAAGAAATCAATTCAGGGACCTACATGCACATAATCAGTGGCTTATTGTTTTGGTTATCCATTGTTATCCAATTGGGTAGATCAGGACATACTAGATAGTGGTGAATTTCAGGAAAGCAAACAATGATGTTCACAGCAGCAGTGTTTGCCTCAATTTGGACAGTCAAAACCACAGTGCCGAACATCTTCCTATCCTGGGAACCACTACAGCCCGCTAAAGTGAACCAACTCTTGTAAACTTGTTAGGCAAAAATTGTACCTTGAAGTTGGGGGCGCCAATTGGCTTGACGAGGGGGGAAGGATGGCGGTGGAGGTCACGGGAGGCAGGGTATACTTGGATGACGAAGGCGCCGGGGAGGATGCCGGCGCTCGGAGATGGGAGGACGGAGGCGCGGGAGAGGAGGGCGGTGCTCGGATTCTCGGGGGAAAACAAAGGTGTTGAGGATGCGAGAGTCGTGGGGGACGATGGACTTCGTCGTCGCAAAAGGGGTTGGGGACGAGGGAGTCGCGGGGGAGGAGTGCGCCGCCGGCTCTCGTAGGGGATGAGGGAGTTGCGGGGGACCAGGGTGTCGCCAGCTCAACGCTTGTCGTGGGGGAGGAGGGTGCCGACGTCTCAACCCTAATCGCCAGGTATGAGTGCGCCGCCAGGTCTCTGGGCGATGAGGGAGTTGGGGGCAGGAGAATCAGAGCAAAAAAACGAAGAGATTTTCTTTTATATATGAATGGCATTGGTGGGTAAATATTTTAGAACTTCAATGGCAAATGCCTATTTTCAACCCACAAAAGCCAAAAATAGCCCCCCGGATTGGCTTTTGGCTTATAGTTATATGGAGGTTTTAGGCTTTTTTAAGCCAGGCTGAAAAGCCTTTTGTTTGTTTCGGCTTTAACTTTTTTGCTTTTAAGCCGATGAAAAAGACCAAACAAACAGGGCCTTAACATGGCCTGACCATTGGGAATTTCATATCTATGAAGGGCATGATGGTCTTTTGGTCCAGTCAAATGTTCTTAGTGGAGACTTGGAGAAACAAAATATTTTCAACTCTTGTATTGTTACTTGTTGAGGTTTTGGAGTATCATATGCATCTAATTTCTAGCATTTACAGTTGTATATACCCTCTCCTTCTACCTATTTTGGTTTCAACATTCAACCTTAGCTAGTTTACGTCCCAAATTTTAAGAAATTAATGTGCCTATTAACTTGGTGAATTCTGCAGGTTCCTGCTCGAATTGAAAACTTGATGGCAGAGAAGCAGCTATACGCTGCAGTACAGTTGCATGTCCAATCAATGCTGATGCTAGAGCGAGAAGGCCTTCAAGCGGTTAGTCTTAACATACAAATCTTTTGAAAATAGGCTAGTATTATTGCTTGCTATATGCTTGTTTCAATCTTCAATGTCTATACTATGCTAGAGTTTAGCAGAATATGCAGTTCTGGTTGGTAAATGGTTAGAAACGAAATACTTTTTGTAATGGCGGGAGGTACCTGTTTTCTCTTTTCAAAGTGAAGATGGAATGTATTCCAGAGGTTGATGATTTAATCATTTGTATATGCTATTTGGCTCTGGTTGTCCTCACCGGCTAGCATGCATTCTTTCTTTCACCCTAGCAATGTCACATATTATCGAAATTTTAAAGGTAGGTGCTCTTCAAGATGTTCGCTCTGATCTAACGAAGCTGCGAGGTGTACTGTTTTACAAAATTTTGGCAGAGCTGCATAGCCATCTATACAACAATGGAGAATATAGGTATGATCTCATGTCATTGATTACCTTTGGTTTGTTTGGATGATTCTCACTTTTCTACGTAGCCATCTTATTTTTTATATTTATAATGACACGCTTTATTTTACATATGTACCTGATTATAATGGTGTGAACACCAGTGATGACTATTTGTTGTTAACTCTTTTGGTAAAGGTCACCATATGTGTCAACTGATTATCTCTTTTTAATGTTGGCTTCTTGTTAACTCTTTTTGTAATGGTCACCATATGCGTCAACTGATTATCTCTTTTAATCTTGTCTTCTTGTTATCTCTTTTAGTAGTGGTCACCATACACGCCAAGTGACTTTTCTTAAAATTCTGCCATTGATCAATAGCTGCTCATTTCCAAGATTTTCTGTTGCAGCTCAATGACTTTAAGCATGGTTGGCAGTGAGGAAATACCAACTTCTACAGCCACTGGTCGCTTAGTAAACAGCATGCAACCTTTGTCCAGGAGAACTAGGTCAATTAAAGGTGATAATCACTTTGGCGGACTAGCCACTGCAGATGGGATTCCTAAAACTAGTTCTATTGATGGAGGGTAGGTTCAATTCCCTATCCTGCTTCCAAGTAGTAATTGGGCTAATGGTATTTTTTTCATCTCATAACATTAAAAGATAGCTTTTGGTGACTTCATCCTGTGGTCAAAGTTTCTGATGCATTATGTGATGTAAGTTGATGTACCTGTCAGATGTGAATAACATTATGCTTCAAAGTAATGCTTGTCAAACTAATATATGAATCACTTCAATTCATGTTTAGTGAATATATCAGAACAACCGCATGCACATAAACAGTTCCATCAAGTTGTTGTAAGATTGTGTAGTCCTTCTTGAGTATTTTCGACGAATTATGTTAGTCATTTCTTGTCGTTTGTACCAGAATCAAGTAATCATAAGCTCACACTGAAATGAATGGAATACATTGACTAATGGTGTTTGTTGCCATATTTTGGATTTTCTGATTTTTGTTTTCGTATTTTCAGTTCTTCATTTGATGGCCCAGATGATGATAGTAGCTTAGACATGCGTGAAAGTGATGGTGGACGTAGTCGGAAGGATTCAAAAAGTATTTATTGCGAAATACCCATTTTTCTTTCTTGCGCTACACCTGATGAGTTCCTTGTATGTCTTATTCTGTTTCTCGGTACATCATGGTATAACATGTCTTTTTTGGGTCAAATTTACTGACCTATATATTTATTTATTTTTGGATGCTGCTGAAGGAATCAATGACAAAGGCAGATGCTCCCCTTAATGTGAAATACTTGAGAACATTGGTGCAGTGCTTATCCATGCTTGGAAAGGTTGCAGCCGCTGGAGCTGTGATATGGTATTCTGACTCTATTTGTTTTTATATTTCTCACACTGAGTAACTGCACTTACTAGACATTGGTTTTCATGCAAGTAATAGTATACTGGACTGATGTTTGTCTTCCAGAGAATAAGGCCATCCTTATTTGCTACTGAAATCACACAAATATCATAAGTTTGAATGTTCAGTAGCGATAAACTATTCCTCTCTAAATTTGGGACCACTTTTTATATTGTTACAAAAGGGTGGTCTTCGGGGGAATAAGGCTGGTACAGTGGTACAAGAACAATCCTCCCTCCCCTTTCAGAAAATAGCACTTGAACTATAGATATACCACGACAATAGTTGCTATTGTTAAAGATTGCTTTAGAACTCCAGTTGGTGGTTCAGAGCAAGTGAATATTGCCAGTGTATTTTTATTTCCAGTTTACCTTTTGGTAGTTTTAACTATTTACATTTTCATAATAGCCAACGAGTTCGCCCTACAATCCACGATGTTATCACCTCAAAGATAAAAGCATATTCCGAAGAGGCTTCAAAGTCCAATATAGATAAAGCTGCCAAAAGAATTACATGTGATGTGTCACATTCCAATGGATCTGTTGCCCGTTACCAATTGGTCAAACATAAAACGAAGAATGGCGCATCACCAACGGCAACACAACTAGTTGTCAGTCCCATCTCTCCAGCTATGTCACCCACCGGAGATGCTCAGCGTGCAGCTAGCCAACTTCTTGGCTCAATATTTGAACGTCTAGTAGACATACTTGGTAGGTACTCTATCTGTTCTCAGTTTCTTTGGTTGCACTTTCAAAACTAAATTTTGTGAATTATGCAAACATAAAAACGTTATTGCACTTGTCAGAGAACCATATTACTGTTGGAGAGCTTCTTGAACAAAAATCATCAACTGAAGTTGACAATATAAACACACCTCACATGGCAAATGGTGACGCAAGCTGGAATCCTGATGCTGAGTCCTCCCAAGCTACTGGAGGTTTTAGTGTTGCATTCTCTTTATCAGTCGTGCAGGTAGCCATTACTTTTCTATTGTTTCAATCATGATCTTTTTTTTGTCGTTTACATATCATCCACATTTATTTCTTTTCCAAGTTTAATGCAACACTGTGTGTTCCCTTCCTGCTGTGGAATTCAATACAACTCGCATTTCCTTTGAAAAGGTTTTATAAGATATGACATGTGAGTTTGTTAATCAGCAGTGGGCAATATGCTATCATCATGGTTGGTACTTGTGCAATTAATGTGTAGTTCTGCCCCTTATTATTCTAATGCCTTTTATTTTTTCGTCTGTGTTTTTTTTTGGTTAGAGCGAGTGCCAGCAACTTCTATGTGAAATTTTGAGGGCAACTCCAGAAGCTGCTACCGCTGATGCAGCTGTTCAGACAGCTAGGCTTGCAAATAAGGACCCAGTGAAGGAAAAGAGGCAAGTATTCACCTATCAATTACCTAACTTAATACAATGATTTACTATTTTTAGTTAAATATTTAAAAGTTACAGTATTATAAATAAGCTAACAATTTTGTTATGTGTTGAACAATGGCTGGTGATCGTTTTTTACCTTACATTTCTTTAATTATTTTACAAAAATAATACCCCCAAAAATGACAAATAGACCTCTATCGCCATTTGGACTGGCGATAGAGGTTTTGTTGCCATTTCAAATGGCAAAACGCTGATATGGTGTCCAGCTAGGATCTCTGTCGCCAATCGAAATACGAGAGGTCCTCTGTCGCCAATCCAATTGACGACAGCAATCTGTCGCCATTCTAAATGGCGATAGGTTTCTATCGCCGTTAGAACCATGTATGCAAAAAATTACCTAGTAGTACTTGTGGTTTTTGGGGGAAAAAACACCGACATTAGCCATCTATTGAAATAGAGTAATATTTTCCTTTAGGGAAGGAGAGCAAAATTCGGCCTTTTCTATCCCTTAACCGAGGAATTTGTTGTATGCATGTAATGAGGTGAAGTGATGTTTCTTGTTTGAATAAACCGGACACAGCTGGAAATAGCATTTCGTAATATAGGTGCAAATTACATGGCGCATAGAGTTCAGTTCGGTGCCTATGCTCGCCTTGCTACTTCTATGGTACAAATGGCGACACGTACGAACCATGAACAGAAACTACACCTAAGATACATGTGTGCCTTTTGGAATTGAAAACACTGGGGGGATGGAAAGTCATGCTTGTGGTCTAGATCCTTGCAGCATGATCCATAGGTGCCTTCCCTTGCATCTCTCTCGGATGTTGGCCTTGACTTTTTTCCAATTACTGCCGTACACATCCATCCAAAGCGGGTGTTTCGTCTGCACATTATGGTTGTCCTCACCTCTGGCCATCGACGTTGTTCCCTTTGATTTCCTGAGGATGTAGGCCTTGTTTTTCTTCCAATTACTTCAGTAAACATCCACCCGAAACCAGTCTTTAAGGTCGACCTTAGGTTGCTCCTGGACTTTAGTTGCGGCGGCTTGCTTCTGTTGTGAAGAGGAACGCGGTATGCTACGCTAGCACAAAAAAAAATCTACCGCGTAACCAGAAAGCTACTCGCAAGAAGGGGATCATAGATAAGATTACCACTAGACGCGCGATTGCGGAATCCTTCGCGTCGATGTAGTGGATCGTCCTCGCCGCGATCGTTGCGTCCATGTAGTGGATCGTCCTCGCCTTGTCGTGGATCGCCCTCCCACGCCGCGATCGCCGCAGCGTTACCGCGATGAGTCCACACGTCCGAGATGGAACGCCGTGCGTCGTGTGCAAGCACTGGTCGCTCGGCGAGGCGGCGAGAGGAGTAGGCTAGGGTTTCGAGTGAATCATTCCTAAACCGTGGGAAAGCACACCTGCGCTCCTCCTCCTCCTTATATAGCCACGAGATGAAACCTAAACTAGGGCCCATCGCGTGCTAAGCCCACGAGGTTCATTAATTACGGATTCAATCCAAATTAATGCGCCCCACCCATTAAGTGTGTGACCTGCAGTTCACGTGCGTTTGGGCGTGGATTCGGAAAACTCCTTTTCAATCCAATAGTTGGTAGTGGCTTCTTGCAAAGTATGCCAACTCCCAAACATACTATGATCAAATCGGACGAGAACCTATCAAAAGTACTCATGTAATAATCCTTTGCCAAGTATATGAAGATTGATCTCAAGGCGAGAAGCATGTCATCCTTTGATGATTCAATCCATCTCTCGTATCCGTGATATATTAATAAGTTGTGATTGACTCTCGATCACGGCATGGCCATGCACTTCCTTAATCATATCACACGAGTGGCCTTGTTATATATCTCCGTTTCATTGGAGTGGCAAATTCCATCTTGATCGCTTCACTTCCTCTCGCACGTTTCATAGTAAACATGAAAGCTACCTTTATAACTATCCAGGTTAGGAAGTAGTGTTTGATAGCCCCAAGGAAAACTATTACACATGTAGGGAATATGACAATCTTAGGTCTAAGGATCATACATCTACTAGGTATGAGATACATCGATGACACATAAGAATGAAACATTCTCGCAGTTGTCCCATTGCGGGTCTATCTAACCCATGTTCTTCAACATGCGTCCACAATGTATAGATGATATCTCCATATCCCATGATCTATGAAGCATGATCATCGATCACTACATGTGCTGATCTATTCATCGTTGTCCTATACGATGATATCCGATCAGAGATATTTATCAAATTACATCATTAAGTAAAGAGCTTCATAAGCAAGTCACATACTTGTTGATCAATACAATGATATACATTCATTGGACCAATAATCATATTATTATTCATAAACATAGTCATGTTACAATCATTTAAATGATTGCCTCAAGGGCATAACACTAACATGTTGCTGGGCCAAAAAATTATCTTGGGCCTTCCAGAAATATGCAGATTTAGGACAGTAGGCTAGTGACTTTCCTTAATCTTCCCTGGTCTGAGGTGAAGGCTTCCAACGGGTGAAGACCTCAGGCGTAACTGGGTAGTTTGACTTTCCTTAATCTTCCCCGGTCTGAGGTGAAGGCTTCCAACGGGTGAAGACCTCAGGCGTAACTGGGTAGTTTAGTCAAATTTTCCGCTCGATGAACGCCCTATTGTACTTATTCGGCTCGTCGATCCATTGGAAGAAGTAGCACCTTTTTGAATCCTAGGATTATGCATGGAAGAAGATAGCGGTACAAAAGATGCGACATGCATTGTGGACCATATATACTGACATTGACTTACTCGGTTGTCTGCGCACGTGTAGAAAGCGTGGTTGCCGGTGTCTGGATGTACGGATTGAATGATCCACGCCGGAGTAACACAGTCGTAGTTTGGGTGAGGAAACTCCAGTGGCACAGGTGCATCTTTGCAAGAACAATTTGAGTAGGTTCTCGTCTTCTTTGCAGCTCACTTCCGCTTCTGAAGCATCTCAACGTAGTTTGACATCCTGAACCTCGGAGGTGTGGAGTTTTGGGTGTGGCGGTGGAGTGTGCCCCGTTTTTATACATGGTTTATGTGTAGGGCATCGTTGTAAATGATATGCAATGCTGTTGTGAGCTGTCGACGCATAAATAAAAGGTGATGTGACATGTGAATTCACTTGTAAAAGCTGATGCGAGTTGTCAAGTCATGGAGGAAAGTTGGTGGGAGCTGTGAAGTCACTAAGAAAAGCTGGTAGGAGTTGTCAAGTCACTGAGGAAAGCTGGTGGGAGTTGTCAAGTCTCTGAGAAAACCTGGTGGGAGTTGTGTTGTCACTGAGTAAAGGTGGTAGGAGAGGTCAATTGAGCGAGGAAAGCGGTAGCGTACATGCGATGCGTGGAGAAAACTGGCGAGGGATGTGAAGTCACTGTTAGGAACTTTTGCGAGTTTTTAGTACTTAACGAAGGAAATACGGTTAAAACGTGTGTTGGGTTCGTAGTGCAACTGCAACTCGGATTGGCACAACAACAATAAGGGTGGTAGTCGCTGCCGAGGTGAACCACCTCATTGTTTCTCTCCCTGATCCTCTGCCTCCGTAGCTCGTCGTTGTTGATCTTCTCTGTCTGGAGCTCCTCTTCCAGTTCCTCTAGGCGTACTAGGAGTGTGGATGTAAACCTGGACGTGTATGCACGGTGGGTCAACCCACTCAGTTTACTTGTAATCCGCGGTCAGAAAGGAAGAGTAAGTGTTAACGAGCAATATAGCGATACATGCGTGGAAGTATAGTTAGAAAGTGATGTAATTACCATGAAAAGTGGGTAGCGGAAAAAACGACGTCCTGAGTTCAAACTGTTGTTGCAAACCTGGACTATCACGTCGAGGTTATGCTTTCATTGTGGCCAATCCTCGGGTAGGTGTGTGTACTCCCGGAGGGGATTTGTAGTAATGTAGGACTCTTTGGTTTTGAGAGGAAGGTTGGGGCTATGGGGATCGGAGTTAAGGGGACCATAGATGTTCGTGTCCTCGAGGGAAGGGTTGCGCCCTTGAAAACTTGTCTGTCCCCATCTTCCCCTCCCATGCCTTGAGCTTCCTGCTCTGACTGTCATGTTGGGCATGAAGTTCTTTGAGGTGCATAGGCTATTCGTGCAGGAGTACTTATAGAGCAAGTTGAATGTGTGTTAGTATTGGCGCATAAAAATTGGGGTTTTAGGGAGGTGTGGTCACATCGGTATTAAAAGTAGGTGGCAGTGTGTTGTCATGTTTGATGGAAAATAATTAGCAGTGTGCTGTCACATCTGATTGAAAATATTTGGCAGTGTTGTCACGTCTGATGGAAAGTAATTGGCAATGTGCTGTCATCTGGGTCGGGAGCAACTGGTGATAGTGTGTAGTCACCCTTTTGATGGAAAGTAATTGGCAGTGTGCTATCACATCGGTCTGAAAAAGTAGTTTTAGTAATACGGTTTGCAATAGTTCATTGTGTAGGAGGCATTTTTAGGAGTAATTGTTTGTTTTTAAATCACGAAGGAACATAAATAAGGAGGGCGAACATATTAGTAGAACACCAGAATTTTCAATGTTGTTTAGGAATACAAAATGAGTACAACAATCGCAAAAACTAAAAACCCTACTCGCAGTTCCTTCGTGGTGCAACCCCTCAAGTGGCCTCAGCCTTGGCCCAACGGTGGACATGACAAGATGGGTACGTCCACTGGTCCAGTGCTTGGCATGTCCTGGATGGACGAGTTGGTGGTGTAGGAGTAACAACGTCTGGCTGAGTCTTGGCACGTCGGACAACTACTATGGCCCAAGCTGGCCAACCAACCAGTCATCCACTGCAGCATTGTCATCCCCCCAGTCCAGATCCCTCCCAGTCAGCCACGTCGTCCTTGTTGTGTGGATGCTGGCCTGCAACAAGATATTGCACAATTGAAACAACATGAAATAATCATGCCTAAGTGACAGGAAATATTACGGCATATTCTACTTGGATGCATCTAGGCTTATGGAGTAGGTGGCTGCGACATAGAGGGCCTCGCAATGTCTGCAGGAGGTGGGGGGTCCACATGCACTGGCCGCGCTGTGCTGTGGCTGCCTCGTCGACTCTACTCTCTTCTCTCTTTTCCTTTCCTCCTCTCCTCTGCTCTGCCTGCAAATGGCGTCAGAGCCGACGTGCCAATTTTTGTAGCTGGGCTTTTGTCGCCATTTCAAATGGCGACAGAGGCCATGAGGGCCTACCATTTCAAATGACGACAGAGGCTACTCTGTTGCCATTTCAAATTGCGGCAGCTACCATGGCAACAACCCACGTGACACTCTGTCGTTGGTTGAAATGGTGACAGTGCCTCTATCGTCGAAATGGTGAGAGATGTCTATTTCTGTCATTTGTTTTGTAGTATTATTTCTGTAAAATAATTGAAAAAAGTGGATTATTTTTTTTAAAAATTCGTTGGATGCATCTGTAGTTGCTTTCTGTTTTCACATGCAAACGAATTTCAAGAAATCATAAAAATTTCTGCTGAACAAGCTTCAATTTGAACAGTTTTTGTAGGTTGCTAACAGACAGGTTCATAGACTACTAATGGATGTATTCTTCCTGGTCACATGAAAGGGAAATAATAATCCGTATGGGTTTGACCTTTTAGCAATGTAACATAAACTGATATAAAATGTAAACGTCCATTCTTAATATTACAAGAAATTAGGGTGTGGTTAGTAACTTTTGGGTATATAACTAATTGACAACCTCTTTGTGAGAGTTATCAGTAAATTGTCTGTAGGGATGAATTAGAAGGCCTGTCTTTTGCTTTTGCATTACAAGTACACACATAGCCACATAAATGTAATACAAGTCGTATCGAAAGCATCTTCATCCAGTCATCCACAAATCTAACTGGATGCGATCATTCTTCATTTTCAAAGTACAATTTCTTTTATATAGCTTACTCTTCATTTTGGAAATGTATTCAAGTTAAGAACATCACCTTATTACCCCAAGATTATGTGACAAACAAAATGATAATAAAATAACAGCAAAAACAGCTTTCCTTTCCCTTATTTTATAAACAGTCTATTCTCTTTGTAATTTAATTTGAAAAAGAATGTGCGCTTTTCATAAATGAAGTTACTAGGACTAAAACTCTAAAATTGTGGAGAGACTAGAGATGCAGTGCAGGGTATACATATGCTTCTCTGCATCACGAGGGTTGCTTACTGAATCTGTTCACTTTTGTTCATCTGAGATGAGTGCAGACAGAAAAGGGTGGGAGATAATCTCACTGCTTGTGTTCACTTTAATTAACTTGCATCTGATTATTTTGAACCACACCGTCACCGAGTGTCCAGCACATGTTGTTTGCCAGCATTGTGGTTATAATGCTTTTACTGAATGCAGGGAAGCTTATGTGTCTGTTTATTGACTTAATGACTGGTGCAGTGGTGCTTAATTTGGGACATGGATTTAACTTTGAATTACATTTGTAGAATCTTCTGGATGAATCACTTGGCTTGTTTGGGTCTGCCTGTTATATAAGAAAATAAATTTTTAAATCATAAAGCTCTGGTATTTTTACAAGTAGTAGAGATATATCTTTAATTTCTTGCTTTTGCCTTTTTTTTCCATATCTAAATTACTAAACTTTCTGACTGCAGGGATGGATCAGAAGGCCTTTCTTTTGCTTTTCGCATTACAGATGCAGCAATCTCTGTGCCAAATGAAGGTATATACTAACCAGCTTAATATTTTTATATGGACTCAATCTTGTTTCCTTCATCCTACATGTCCTCTTCTGTGATTATTATAGATACCGCTCTTCTTGCTTTTGCTCTTTTTTTAGACATAGGTGATGCACGTCAGGTCCTTGGCTAATTATCGCTTTTACATGTTTTTGCATTGTCTTTGCTACTCCCTCACAATATTTGTCCACAACCCACCATGCGCATAGACTAAGGAAGCAACAACTCTAATAAGAAGTTAATGAGAAATGACCATACATACCCCTATTAAATGACATACTACAACCATTTAACCTCTTCCAAAGTATTTAAATAGGGGTAGTGAATGGAAATATTGCAATAACTACACTCTTGGTTTCCTCAACGGACAAATATTCTGCCTCGGAGACTCCGGAGGCCATGGACAAATATTGTGAGGTGGAGGGAGTATTAAAATTATATATATAGTTACTCCCACACTGTCCACTATTGAACAGTTTTGGAATGCGACCTTGCCGTTCGGGTTTGTGGGTGTGGTAGACATCCATTAGCATGGAATGGCTAGTTGAGTGGTTGAACTAATTAATCTAATTAAATAGTCAGATATTAGTACAACTACCACCTAGATACTCGGCCAGTCTGTCTTCCCCGCAATGCACATGCATGTCAGTCACGTACGTGCATTCTCTCTCTCTTTTCTTTTGGAACTAGATGCAACTATTTACAATGGAGTATGTAGTATATAAATGCTTCTAATTGGTAGGAGTATATGTCCTTGTATTTGTAGTATGGAGTGTTTGGGTGCAGGAAAATAGTATGGAGTATATATGTACTTCTGATTGAAGTATGGAGTATATGTACTTATATTTAGAGTATGGAGTATTTGGATTCGGAAAAATGGCATGAGAAAATTAATAAGTTCTTTAATTAGAAATTTAGTACTGCATGCATGTAGACCTAAAGTCCTGGTTAGCTTCACAAGTGTATGTGGGCTCTTAAAAATACGATTATTTATGCTAGAAGAATGTGATCTTGCAAAGTAGTGTAGTATCATCTAGCCCAAACAAGGAAGTATTATGTCGTTTGACGATGGAGTATATTGTTGGATGCACTAGAAGATAGTAGTAGCATGTAATCGCAAGGGAGACTATTGTCAACCATACAAGAAGTTACACTAGTATATCATCATATGAGAGTATTTCATCGATTACACTCAAAAGAAACGCTGAAACAAACTGGATCACTGCTAGCTTCTTGTACATGTGAAGATGTACTCACTGGCTGAAATTAAGGAGTATATATACTCCCAGTTGTTATACTTCATATCAAATGGAGTATCAATGTAAGGAGGAATTAATACGATCATAAGAAAATAGCTGCATGCGTGAAGATGGAATGTAGCTAGTGCCTTAGTTTGCTACACACGTGGTACCTAGATGATAGTAGGTATGTTGTAACACCCTGGCTTAAACTTTGCTCAATGCTCAGCCCACCTATGGGGCGGCCCACGTATGCATAGCACCCCGTTTACACTTTCGTACTCGCTTCGTGTAAAAGGGTTAACCCGGAGGTGTTATGTTTGGACTCAATAGGTATTATACACTACTACAACTCACTTTATGCAAGCAATGTGAGACTAATCCCCACCACTGCACCACATGGGTCACATGGGCCTTCACATTAACGAGCTGTAGTATTACACTCACCCCCTTTTAAGGCCTGACGCCCTCGGCAGCACACCGCATACGCGGCAATTACCCAGAACCACCCCTCGGTACACGTCCGTGCGTTCAGTGCCCCTGTCCCACACTTGGATGTGCAGCGAAGGTTGATGCTTTGATACCATCTGTAACACCCTAGTCCAAACTTTGCTCAATGCCCAGCCCACCTATGAGGCGGGCCCACGCATGCATAGCACCCCGCTTACACTTTCGTCGTCGCTTTATGTAAAAGAGTTAACCCGGAGGTGCTATGTTTGGACTCAACATGCATTATATACTACCACAACTTACTTTATGCAAGCAATGTGGGACTAATCTCACCACCACTCCACATGGGCCTTATGTGCCATCACATGAATGGGCCGAGGTATTACATATGTATCCTTGGAAAAAAGTAGGTAGTATGATATATTCCATCAGGATCGTACAGCCAGCAATGTCGGTAGCACTGGCGGTGCCATCGTGCCCGTGCAGCAGAATACCCTACACGTGGGCGAGTACATGTTGTTGCGTTACTGTGCATGCCGGATTAGCTTCCAGCGCTGTGCACATGATAGTGTGCAGCCAGCACACTAGAGCCGATTCAGATCAGCAGCCCTGTGTATGTTTGCCTCACTATGCGCTAGCGGAAACCAGCTTGAACTCCCCTTAGGCCGCGCCGCAGAAGCCCACAACATCGTGTAACTGGTTTGTTATGGAGCACAATGGTGGCAGCTCCCACGTTCTCCCAACAGATCCAAGTGCAAGGTGGATAGAGTGGACTTTCTCGGAAATCCACGGACCCAACCTCTTGCATTACCTCCAAAACAACCATTAAGCCGCCCAAATCTTGGAACGCTGCAATGGTGGATAGAGTGGGAGTAACTACAACCGAGAGTAGATAATATTTTTCTAACCTCTTTTCTACTCTCGGGAGTAGTTACTCCTTATGCCGTATCTCCGAACATTTGGAGTATCTTGCGCAACCGAGTGTATGTACGTGTAGTATACGAGACAAGACTCTAGGTGGTATGTACACTTTTTCAGAGGTGGTATGTACATTTTTTAGACATGCTCCTTTTTATGTGTGCTATATAAAGGTATTTGCAAAATGCTAAAAACTATAGACTTCTTGCAATTTTTTCGTGTCATTCACATTGGAGTATCTTATAATTAGTATATGAGTGTACCCAAAATGATAAAGGACTATTTCAAGTTCGTTTAGGTGGTATATTAGAGGTGGTAGTAACTACTCCCGAGAGTAGAATGTATTTTCCTACATACGTACGTACGACTTAAATGAATGTGTTATACTCCTTTATCACTTTTAGTATGCTTCAATAATAATTCTAAGATACTCCAATGTGATTTGGTTGACGACATTCCATTGAAGACCCTTTTCCATATATAAAAGGAGTATATACACAAACTATGCTATAAAAAGTGGACTTTGATGAAATTTTTCATGGAACTCAGTTTGGAGTATCTTATAAATCACTATTAGAGTATACTCAAAAGGATAAAGAGGTATAACAACATCATTTAAGCGGCATATTGAAAGTGTGAGTACATACTCCCAATAATATGGAACCATTTCCCTATATATACGTATAGATGTATACATATACGTATATATATATACATACACGTGTATATATATATATATTTATATATGTTCAATTCTAATTTTTTGTGATAAAAGTTGCAGGTCAAGGATGGCGAAGAAACTCAACTGTACCACAAGAAGGGTATGGAACAGCAAGCGTCATACCTGACCAAGGGATTTTCCTAGCTGCATCAGTTTACCGTCCTGTCTTTGAGGTGACCTGTCTCATGTTACACATGCATATCACAGTATGATTACTTAGTTGTTCATGGAAATATCTTGTTTTGCAGTTTATGAATAAAATAGGATTGATGCTGCCTCAAAAGTACTCTCAACTCGGGTAATGTGTTAACTCTTTCAATCTCAATTCTGATTCATATGTGAAATTGTGAATCTATGGTTACTTCTGTACAATGGTTACCTTCTGAAAACCGGTAGAGTCATATAGATTTGTTGATGATATGCGATGTAAAGTGTGTGCTTCTCTTCACCATATTTCTGCTGCCATCCTTCTTTTTTCCCGAAATAATAACAGATCCAAGCTACATTATATAGAAACCAAGTGTCACTTTATTACACGATCAGAGAACCCCGGTGCAATCTTCTCAAGATACTCAATAGAGTTATTCTGCATAAGTAGAGACTTAGAGACTTAAGGGTGTTGTTTTTGGAGGTCACAAGCTCCACCTTTGGCAAATGAGTTGTGTTCTGAAGTTTTCTCTTAGAAAAGCTTAAGATCTATTTGTACCACTAATTTTAAGCTAGCTTACCGTAGCTTATTGGGCTTCCTTATGCAAAGCAAAATCCCCTAACAGGAGGCCCTTAATTGGATTTGTAGACCAAAATTTCCCTTCTGTTACAAGTGGCATTGCCATTCTTCACTCACGCGATATTGCTGGATCAGGCTTTTCATGCCCATTGTCCCTTCTTTATCATGATGCCCACTGTTCCTTCTTCTTTATCATGATGCCCATCCCATGGCATTCCAACGAGATATTTGTTCAGAATTATCCACTTATAGCAATTGATACCATTACCTAGAATTTCTCTGAAGACATCACTCCAGAAGTGTGCTGAGTTTGTTAGTGTTAATAGAGAATTGGCCTATCTAGCCCATGAGGCCTACAATAATCAATAAGATGCACAATTGTGAATAGCAAAATCTCTCTCTCAATTTCTCTAATATGATGTCAGAGCCAAACCCTAGCCTCAACATGCCATCTCACCACCGCCACCACTGACCTCAACGCCGGCGAGCCTACGGTGACTAAGCACACCAGCTCATCTCCATCGCCGCCGGTGCTGGATCCGCTCGACTCGCACCGGATTGAGCTCCCTCCATCGCCGTTGACCTCGTTTCGCCCCGCATCGAGCTCCCTCCTCTGTCTGCGGCCTCAATTTGTCCCGAATCTAGCTCCCTTTCACCATTGGCCTCGATCCTGATCGCCTTGAGCTCCTTACGCCGTTGCCGGCCTCGATTCGCACTGGATCCGCCCGATTCGCCGCCACTGGCCTCGGAGCCTTGTCGGTCTTGGCATCAACCAGATCTGGAGCTTGGGGACCAGGAGGACGATGGGCCAGATTTGGCAGGACACTTGGCCGCGCGTATGGCCGTTCTCGCCGTGACGCGCCGGATCGAGCGGGGATGCAGAGGAATAGTTAGCATGGCTGCCGTGTCTTCCTTGCCGGCTTGGAACACTGAAGAGTTCAACCCATGACCCATGCCTTTCATCCATCGAATTGAGGTGCAGCTACTTTACTGATATCCCCTTATCTACTTGATTTTGCTGGTTGTGCTCTGGTGTGTTGCTAGTTGGTACTACACTTGCTACCACTTGGTAGTACTACTCGGTCTGCTGCTGTTGCTCTTCTGTTGCTGTTTGTATGCTGATTGGTTCTGCTCTATTGCAAATTGCTGCTGCTGTTAGTGTTATCTTGTTTGGCATATCATGGCTTTCGATGGAATTCTTGGTTCCGGCCCTCTTCAGTGTCAGATTATCTGTTCTCATTGCAAGAGATATGGTCATCAAGCACATCGGTGTTTTGAGTTACATCCTGAGTTGAGCTTACCTTCATGTCATCGAGGTGAAGCTGCTATTGCTTCTTCATGTCATTCTATCAGTGCTCTGGAGTCTTCTGCAACTCAGATTCGTCAGATTCAGGCTCAGATGAGCAACCTTCAGTTGCAGTTTTCTTCTCGTGGATCTACCGGTTTTACTGCACCATCATGTTCTGTGTCTGGTGTTTCTCTTTCATGGGTATTGGATTCAGGAGCCTCTGTCCATGTGACATCTGATGCATCTCAGCTTACATCATGTAGTCCTGCTGCAGATGGAATCAAGATCGAGATAGCTGATGGCACACCTTGCACCCTCACTCATCAGGGGACTCTCTCTCTCTACCCCACACTCTGTAGTTTCAGATGTCTCACTTGTGCCTATGCTCTCCATTGAATCTCATCTCTGTTGGGCAGCTTGTAGATATGAACTGTTTTGTTGGATTTGATAATAGCTCCTGCTTTGTGCAAGATCATCAAACAAAAGCTGTCATTGGTACATGCCATCGTAAGAGAGGTTCTACAGAGCTTTATGTTCTTGATCGTCTGAGTTTCCCTTTATATCCTCCACTCTTGGTACTGCTCCTGCTTTATCTTCTGTTGTTGGTTCATCTACTCTTCGTCCTTCTGCATCTACTTCTGTTTGCAAGTCTTCCCCTCAATGGCACTTGTGTGGTTCTCCTGATCAATCTTGAGTTTGAAGGGGGTGTCAAGTGTGTATGTATAGAGAATTGGCCTATGTAGCCCATAAGCAATTGTATACATATCTCCTCAATAATCAATAAGATGTACAGTTGTCAATTTGTATCTTTTGAAATATCAATTTTAGAAATTAGAATTAGACCATTGGTAATTTTGATTCATTATTGCTCTTAAACTTGTGCAGGAATGATGGGTTATTGGCTTTTGTGAATAACTTTTTGAAAGAGCACTTCTTGCCAGCAATATTTGTAGATTACCGAAAATGTGTTCAGCAGGCTATATCCAGTGAGTCAAATACTGTGTAATTAACCCTTTGTCTATTGTTATGTTACATTAAATGACCAAGAAATCTTATTGTTTTATACTTGAAAAGAGTTGGTGGATTAGTTATTTAGTTATTAAGAATTCATGTATTGTTTTGTAAGCATGTTGGCATCCCTGATCAGGCATGGAGCAATGACCACATGCAAAGCAGCAGATTTCCTTTGATTTTGAGCTTATAAACTTAAATGCATGTGTCATCATTAGAACAATAGCTTTATTAGTTTGGTCATTTTACACTATGAAGCATATTGCCCATCACCGATGGGAATCCAGGTGCCTAGGACATGCTGCACTTGGCTGGGGTGTCGTGACACCCTTGAATAATCGAATACACATATATAAAGCATGATACTAACATTCCTTGATTATTAAACACTGAATCCTCCATTACTGGATATTGTGACCCTATTATGCATCTTTGAAGAAGTGCGCTTAAACATAGTGTGGAATTTATAGTCCAAAATTGTGTTTACATGCATTGTAGGCTGCAGGAGACTTATCATTTTTTTTCATGTGTACACGTTTGAACAACTTTATTATGTCCATTGGCAGGTCCAGCAGCATTTAGACCGCGTGTACATGCAACCTTGGTATATAGTTCATTAGTGGAGAATGGTCGTCCTGTACTACAAGGGCTTCTAGCCGTCGATATAATAGCCAAAGAGGTAGTGCCCCAACAGTTGAAATGTTACCTTTCTTGCAAGCTTCAATTATATTTATCATATTTTCTCATTTTTTCCTTAGGTTCTTGGGTGGGTTCAATTGATGCCGAACTATGCCACTGAGTTTGTTGAGTATGTTCACACATTTCTGGAACGTACACATGAAAGATGCCGTGCATCATATATGGAGGTATTTTAATGCACTTATCTGTATTTTGCGGTTTTCATGCACATGCAATGTGCTGCATCTAGGATGAGTAAATTGAATATACTATATTTTATAGTCTAATTTTGTTATTACTACCCAATTTTGTGTCTATAGTTCTGTTGCTGTGAAATACCAGTTAATAATGTACTACTGAAAAGTGAAAACTCAGCGTGCTGGTGTATTTCCCACATTTGCTTCTCATAGTGTTCTGTGGCTGTTTTTATATCTACAAGTACAAACTATGCGAAAAGTTGTTTGTATTTTATTGAGCACTTCCACCTTGGCGAAAGCGCAGAAGCGTATCTATGTACATTTGTAGTTTGGCTTCTCTCTTAGATCGTGCATGTTGTACCTACATAAATTAAACAAAAAGCAACCCAAAGTGAACAATTGAACATTTTCAATTGGCGATAGTACATGCCAACATTGATGATCATACTTTTAGAAAAGACATCTTTTGTTATATTTTTGTCTTACTAACAACCTAGAGATGTTCAAGCTAAAGTTTCTTTCGGCAGCCATTTCAACTCTACTACTCCTGTTCAATTATTTTATAATACTAAACAAAGCATTTTTATCTTAAAATGCTAGACCTAATGCACACATTGTTTTCTAAATGAGTAAATGTATTTGAAGGAATATGGGAAAACTTGGTGAACCCTCTACCTTTAGAAGTATTGGGATCCCACAAATGAATGCTTTTTGCATTAACTATTGGTACAATAAATCAAATTATATTGCAGTGTGTGGTACATGTAGCACTTATCAACATTCCTGCCCTAGACGATATTTTTCATCACAAAATTAAATTTTTTTATTAGTTACTTTATATTTTTGTAGTATTTTCAACTCTGGAAGCTTTTGAACTTGCATTGCTTTTGGTGTGGGGGGCTACGTAAAATGAGGCATGCACTATTTCATGTGAGAATTAATTTAGTGAGATTGACTCTTCTAGCCCATTACCATGTGAGCTCAAGATGATTTGTAATTAGCTAATAAGTTCTAGCTGGTAGTATTCAAGATAGCATGGTACATATTATTAGAGAAACACTAGGTGAACACCTGTTCTTTGCAGTTGGTATTTGTTCCAAATCATAATGAAAAATCAACGGTATTTTTCTGTACAAGTGCTTTACTGCCTTTGTGCTCCACTAATAAAATTGCACGGAATTAATGCACATATGGCTACCATAGTTTCATGTGAATCAGTGCCTCGACTCATTATTTGCTTTGATATCTGTACATTTTCTGTTTACTGTAGATAAAATTTCCTAGATGTAAATGTGTTACAACAAGTATGAGATACATAATTATAACTGAGCTAGCAGAATTAAGTGATAATCAGTAGATGTTGATGTAAAAACACAGATGTGGTTAGCAATACAATGAACAAGGTGTCAGTACCAAATACTTTCAGGGAAGTAAGTCCCAATATGAAGTAAGCACTCAAATTCTTAGTGTTGAACATGCTCTCAATGAGTTTCTGGTCACAGTGATGCATTGTTCTCCCATCTTCTAGCCAGAACCCCCCTGAAGGTGTTGTTTACTTAGCCCTCTTGTTCTCTTCTGAGGTTCCCATTGCAACACGTTGTCTAATTTTGTTACAGCAGGCTAACATCTGTGATATCTGTTGGTTAGTGATTCTCACTTGTCATCGTCAAAGTAGATCCGCTTAGTTGATGAGGATTTAACTCTAGGGTTCAGTGCTCTGATACCACTTGATCTTCGTATGCTTCTGTGCAAGAAAAGGTTGCGGAAGTAACTAGGAACAGAACACCTCCAGAGAGAAGACCCTCCTTTTGTTCTGTGTGTGCGACTAAAGAAAATGGACAAGCATGTAAAGGATGCTTAGCAGAAATATAAATGAGTTTGATAGTCAGAAATATAAATGAGTTTGATAGTCCCAATTGGAGAACATTGGTGGACTCAAAATATTACCTGCTCCCATTTTAAGGACTACATTTATGGAACAACCCTCTATGTTATGTTAAATGGTCACACCATTTGGACCCCCAAAGTCATTTTAATTACCTTGAGGTTATTGCAGTTTAACTGACTTGTAGTTTATTGCCGATATAATTATCTTGCTTCGGAGCTAAGTGCATTTTGGTGTCCTTGTTTTCGATGGCCAACTGGTTTCTGCTCTAATTAAAACCGTCAAATTTGTCTGTGCTTGAAATGGCAGCAATCTATTAAGATGGTGGCAATGATCTGCATATGTCAGACATGGTTCATGCCAGTGAACCACATTAAATCATCCCTGATCACTGCATAGCAATTAATATATGACTCACAAACATAGCTAATGTACTCCAGAATTATATATTCTAGATGTTATAGCACTCCATTTTTTTTATTTGATGTTTTAGAATGTTGCAGTCAAACTTTCTAAAATTTGATCATCAATATGTTTATAACTATCTAGATAAACCAATATGATAACTCTCTCACTAGATATGCCGTTAAAAGTAATTTCATAATATTATAATTTAGTAATTTATACTAACATAAAGTTATAAAAAAAAGTAATGGTCAAAGTCACATCTTAGAGACTGTGAAAAGTCAATAATATCAAATAAAAAATAACAGAGGGAGTAGTGTTACTGAGCTTTGAAAATATCTTTCAATAATTTAGTGGTCAAAGTATAGTATTGTTACAAGTTTTACTGTTAACATATTTCTGAGTTTACTTATCAGTCAGAAGTAGATGCAACTAACGATTTATGCACAACAAAAACAATATCACAAAAAATTGTATCTGTTGGAATAGTTAAATTTAGGAAAAATTTCATTTTTCAAACTTCAACTATGCCCTGAGTCCGAATTTCAACCCACAACTCCGAAACTGTTCACTTTTCACCCTTTGGTTGGTTTCATAAGTGGATTTTGCCAAGTTAGCACTTAGCTGCCACATCACTGATTTTGGCTTACATGGCATTCAGTGGCATCCTAATCAGGAGGAAATAAAAAGGAGTAAATAGAGCCCACATGTTAGCCATATTTCTTTCTTCCTTAGTTGCAACAGAGAGAAGGCCCACGGCTCTTCTTCCTTTGATGTCTCCTTTCGTTGAACAGATGAACAGAGAGGAACAGCCACAGGAGGCAGGATGGGCACGGTGCTGGCGACGGAATGGTGGTGAGGCATGGATGATGGTCAAAACGGAATTCGAAGATGTGAGGAACCTTATGGTGGTGGTGGTGGTTTGGGTTGAGGCGCAGTGTGCTGGGTCCGTGACGGAGGCGTGTGGCGGTGGAGAGGTCGGGTCATGGTGAGGGCGAGAGGCAAAACTGAGCGCGTCAAAAGATAGGGGAGGAGGGGCTGCTCGTGTACCAAGGAATCGGGCGGGATCTCACCGGTTGTGACGAACCATGGCAGAGAAGCTCGATGACATCGGAGAAGAATTTCGTTTATGAGCATTGGTGGGCAATAAAATCAAATTAATTTGGGGAGATGAGGTAGGAAGTGGTGGAACATGATGTGATACAGACGGTTTGGCATTTGTTCACTAGGGATGATATCTTGAGTTCGAGGTCATGATGGAGCTTTGGCGGCCATGGCGCGTACTTGGCTCCTTTAGGAGTGGGATAGAGAAGAGTACGATGTTGGCCGGCAAGGGCTGTGTTCTACGCCTGCCTCCTCGAGCTTGACGTTGAGCTTACCCATGAGCCAGGATTCTACCGGTAGCGAGGTGGAGGACCGGGATTGGGAGGGGAAGTTGCTGGAGAGGAGTGCCAACCAAAGGGAAGGGTGTCTGACGTGGAGGAGACGCTCGAGGAAGCTGATACGTCTGCGGAGGTGCCATGGTAGTAGCGGGACTGCATCTGCTGTGTGCCAGCGTACGAGTGGCATGGTGGCACTGAGGCCGCTGAGAGCATATCTAGATTTTTTTTCTTTTCGTAGCCACTGACATGTGGGGCTCACTACCTAGTGGAATAAGTGAGGCCAGTAAGGATCCCACTTGTCGCCATGTTACAAAAACCACTCACGCGCAGGCACCAAGTCATGTCAAAACCAGGTTGGAATGGGTTGAGGGGGTAAGCGACCTTGTTCTGGTAGTTGAGGGTTGCTTTTTAGATGGTTTTGGAGTTGAGGTTGAAAATCAGACCAAAGCTATAATTCAAGGCTGAAAAATTGACTTTTTCCTTAAATTTAACATCAGTACGATTAAGTGTTCGCTAACAGGTAATCTTAAAGGGATAGTTTTGTGCCATTTATTTGCACTCACAACCTACATTGATGCAGTGATGTTGTTAGTGTTGTTGTTGCAGTCCAGACTGCTCGACTATACTGGTGCTAAATTAATAAAAAGGAAATTATTGTTGTTGTTGCCGTCCAGACAGCTCTTTCTTTTCTTCCTATTGTATGGAGCTTCATGATTCTTATATATTCTGTCAAAAATGCAGGCTGTTCTTGAAAAACAAAGTTATATTCTCCTTTCAAGGAATGATGTTGAAAGCTTAATGCGCTTGGACCCAGCAAATATTTCTTTGCAAAATTCTTCTGGTCAACTTGATAACAATGTCGCAGATGCAGAAGCTGTCGAAGTAGAGATTGAACTAAGTGATCTCCTATTGGATATGTGCCCAATAAAACAGGTATCTTTTACCAAATTCTAACTTTGCTGAACGTTTTTTGCATTTTCTATTATTAAGGATGATCAAAACTATTTTTATTTTTTATTTGTGAATTTGTGTGAACATGCATTTGTATCCATGTGTAATCATGTGCTTTTGTTTTTGAGGTTATATCTTGCATGATTTTCTGCTATGGAGGTATATATTATTATTGGTTCCAGTTGTTGATGTGAGAGATGAAGATAATTGAAATTTTCTACATCACAATTGTAGTTTGATCATGTGTGCAAAACCGATAATCATATGCACATGTTGTAGACTTTTGGAAGATATCCTTGTGATCAAATTTAAGATACATACATATACATCATATACCATGAAAAGAAAGAAATCTCTGTTTTGTGCTAGTTGTGGCATGGGAAGAATTCTAATATTGAAATACGTAGGAATTATGACAATATCTAGCTGTGAATATTTTTCTTCAACTTGTTGAGTGTTATCTTTGGGTATGCAGGAAAACTTGATCCATGATGATCAGAAATTAATATTGTTGGCATCTCTTAGCGATTCGTTGGAATATTTAGCGGATTCAGTTGAAAGGTAATCCTATTGTTGTACTCGTTTATTTGAGATACCCAATTTGTTGAACCACAGTGTTATTCCATTCAAAATATTTAGAAGGGTTGCTCACTGTTCAGTAACTTATTCCATTCAAAATATTTAGAAGGGTTGCTCACTGTTCAGCAACTCTACAAATATTGTGTAAATTTGAAAATAACAACAGATTCCAATTTAGTATCCATCTGACACCAATTTTACCCTAAGCAAAGAACAGTTGGGTAACATATAATACATAAACATCTACATCCATTTTTTTATTGACTGTCTTTTGGCCTCAGCATCCCTAATGATCTCTGTCATTGCCAGATTCTTTGGCTGCATGCTTATATTTTTGGCTACATTTTTTGCTCTTTTGGAATTTCAGGCTTGGAGAGTCATTCATAAGTCCACCCACCTCCTCAGAGAACAAAAATCACATCCACAAGGGTCGCCATAATCGCTCAACCAGTGCAATTCCGAAAAGACTTGCATCTCTTGCTAATGAGTACAGAAGGCTAGCAATTGATTGTGTGAGAGTCTTGAGATTGGAAATGCAATTAGAAACAATATATCACATGCAGGTAACAGCACTTGGGTTTCTTCTTGTATCACTCCTTTATTGATGGATTTATGTCATGACAATAATTTTCTAATAACATAAATTTGAACAGGAAATGACCAAAAGAGAATATGTAGAAGATCAAGATGCTGAAGATCCTGATGACTTTATAATCTCACTTACAACTCAGGTATGCTGGTTCACCTTGGTATAATACAACTTTGGTGCTCTTTTAGTTTGTTTAGCTCCCCTGATGCAAATTGCATGTGTGTCATCCGGAGTAGCTACACCTGTGGGTAGAATGTATTTTTTCTACTCCCGAATTAACTGCTCCTTATGTTGTATAACACAAAATAGGAGGTATATCACAACGGAAGCTATATACATGGACTATGTATATGTGAGTACGTCATAAATATACTTTGTATACTTCCTTTTATGCATGAATAACATGATACAGAAATTGACGAGAAAATGAACTGACTCAATTGCAAGTAGCGCATTTAATTCTCATTGAAGTATATTAGCATATGAAAAAGGAGTATTGATTGGGTGCGTAGGCATCAAGGTAAAAATCGCAGTTAATTATAAGCTTGTTTATACAGTATTCACACATGCGCCCGTAGTGTACATTGTACAATGACACCTTTTTAATTTATGTTAGTGGGCCCTACAACATGTTCTGAGTTTCCAATATGAACAGATTGCACGTAGGGACGAAGAAATGGCTCCTTATATTGCAGAATCCAAAAGGAATTATGTATTTGGTGGGATTTCTAGTGTTGCTGCTAATTCGTCAATAAAGGTTTGTTTTGTATTAACTGCACTGCATATGGTTCTTGCTATAAGCTAGTACTGTCAAATCTGGATCCCAAGATATTCTACAGTCCTTGAATTGTGAAATGTTCATCCAGGCTCTCGCTCAGATGAAGTCCATCAACTTGTTAGGAGTCCAACAAATATGCAGAAATTCTATAGCACTAGAACAGGTAGAATTTTCATATGCAGTGTGATATAAACGTTTCCGCTTTGTATTTTGATATGGCTGTTTACACTGTATTTGCAGTTTGATATAGTCTCTGACACACTGGATGAAGTCCAATTTCATAGTCACTTGTGCAAATAAAATGTTTCTCTGTGTGCAGGCTCTTGCAGCCATACCCTCGATAGATAGCGAAGCGGTCCAACAGAGATTAGATCGTGTTCGAACATTCTATGAGCTATTACATTTGCCTTTTGAGGTATACCACTGAGATCATACTATCCATAACCCTATCCTTTCAATATTCATAATCCTATCCTTTTAATATTATTTACCCCATTTGTCCATGTGCAGTCTTTGCTTGGATTCATTGCCGAACATGAATATTTGTTTTCTGCAAAAGAGTAAGCCTGTCAAACATTTTCACATAACTACATTATTGTTTATTGTTGAACTATGTTTACTTTGAATTCACTTTTATTGTGTAGATACTTGAGCGTATTAAAGGTCAATGTGCCTGGTAGAGAGATACCAATGGATGCCGAACGACGCATCTCACAGATGTTGGGTCATTAAATTGAATTGGACATAGTGGTTTTAGCTATATTCTGTTGTGGATGCTCGACCTGTCTTTCTTGGCTACCTTTTGTAGTTGTAGCTAATTTTTGCTATTTCTATTTGGTTTCTTTCTTTGTGTTTGTCTATCTAAAGTGTAGGCGGTATATTCTTTTGTATGTCTCATTGATTGTAAATTTGCAGCGTTTTGAACCAAACTTTCATTCTTGACTCGTGTAAGGCCTTGTTCGGCTGTGCCACAATTCTGGCCCATCCACGTGGATTGACTGGTATTTTAGTTAAAATTTCTAGCACACCTACATGTATCTTGACCGGGAATGAGCCTATCAAATAAGGCTTAAATGTGTAATCTATCTGCATGCGACCTTAATAAAATCCTAGGATTTACAAGCATTGGATTGTATGTACTGACCAGTTCCAAGGCATAAGTTTTACTACTTCCTCCATCACGTAATATAAATACCTATTTTTGAAAAATGTTGCTTTACAATATAAATCTATTGTGTAGATAAAAGGTTTGTTTCGGGGAGATTTAATTTTTCTGAAAAAGTTGTTTTTTTAGCTTTTTGAGTTGAAAAGCAGTTATAGTTTCTTATAAGAGACCGTTTGACGAACAGTTAATTTCCTTAGTCAATAAGATGTAAAAGCGGGTCTTACCTATTTTTTAGCTTTTGGCTTTTGCTATTTTTATGTGGCTTCTAGCTTATGCTAAAAGCTGAGCTGGGTGTGTGTGTGGGATGGGGGGGGGGGGGAGGGTTTACTGTTTTTTGAAAGCTGAAGCTGGTTTAAAGCCTCTTAAACTGGCCAAAATGAGTGGTGATTGCAATATTTTTACCATATGACTTTTTTAATATACAAGAATGGATGGGTAGTTGTAAAATAATATTTAATAGGGGTATATATGGTCCAATAACATTAATTATTTCATATTTAGTATTTCCTTGGTCTCTGTGTGTGGAGTGAGCTTGGGACTTATATTGCTGGCGGAGGAAGTACATTATAAACATAACGAACTTTGGAAGTTGTGTTGTATTGGTTTATTCGTTTGTACACGTGTGGTACTAATGTTGTTAAGAATGCATTAATTCTCCATCCTGAAAAATTATCTTCAAGAGTATTTATTTGCACTAAAACAAAGAATCAGCAACACCAAAGCATGACAACTTGACAAGGGCCTGTTTGGTTGGTGAGTTAGTGTGCCTGATGTAAAGGTTTGTGTGAAAGCTACTGGACAGATTTTGATAATTCTTGCTTGATTAGCTTCTTTGGTTTTCGGCCTGTGCGTGAGAAAAACGTAAAACGAAAAGGATACGCTTTGCAATGAGAAAGCGTAAAATGAAGAAGGCATAGTGGCGGTGTTGCTCGGTACAAATGGTTCGAAAAGTATGACGACTGGCAGCTGTGGTCGTTTGATTTGATTGTGATCAGGAAAGAGCGGCGGCCGGTGGTTCCATTGTGGCGGAGGAAATTTTTTCTACTGCCCGATTTCAGCGAGTCGAACGGGAAACGTCATCGACGGCCCAACTGCGACGAGGACGGAGCTGACTTTGCCAATCTACAAGTCGAAAAAGCCTTGCAACCTAGGTTTCCTGATGAAGACATCCCCTACACTAGTAACTAATCTAACATCACATGGTCCATTAACTTGAGCTAGGGCAAAAGAACTACAATGAAAGGTGAATATATTTTTAAGTAATTTAAATAATATTATTACTAAAAGGCTCTATTTATAGAATAAAAGACAGTTAATTGACCTTATGGTCAATTTTACATTATTATGCCACATAGGCCTTTAAAATAAAGCAGCAGCAGGACAGAATCTTCGTAGATAACCTATTAATATGCTACAGGCAACTGACAAGGTTCGCTTTCTAGTAACTCGCCTTCTTTTGATACCCCTCTAAAGCAGGTGTAGACTATTCTTCAACTAATGATTTTGTTGTGGCAAAGGTGAGCACATAAAGCATTCAATAAGTTATGCACAGAATGTAAGTCTAATATAACTATATTTAAGGCTTATTCCAAGTGAATGGCTATCATGGATATTTTGCAATAAAGCAGCATTTTCGTTTGAATACAATAATTAAATTGAAATGACCGTAAAATAAATAACAATAATAATAATAAAGCTTTCATATATTTCTCAAAGACAAACTAGCATACAGTCTAAACCAAATTCCACCTTTTCCATTGGCACACAACCTCCCTTTTTCAATTCCCATTTTATAAAATCTAACCATTGATTGAAATTTTGGAGCATTGTGCATAACCAGGGACACGGGTATCTGAATAGATTGACACACTATAAAAGTTATACACTTTACCCACAAGATATGATCAATTTTATAATGTTATGGAATTGACACATACCCATCAACGTACGACTAAGAAGATCACAACAAAACCTTTCAGAAACTTTATTTGAGCATAGACTCTCCTGATGAGCCTGAACTCGCTATTCCTTTCCTCACACAGAGCAGAAAAATAGGAGGGACTCATCGTCGGACTAGTAACAATCCTTGTCCAAGATGTGAGGCCACTGCACACACACCCTTCCCAACTGCACACACAGTTTGGTTATCCTCCGAAGACATCATATGTCAAGACTCGGTAATTTACTGAGTTAGATCTGGCTCATAACAGGCATGTGGTTGTATTATTAGCCCAGTTTAATGGCTTGCAAGGTTAAATCCTCAATTAACCAAGACAAGACTTCTATCAACATCAACCAAATGTTACACGGATCCACCGTGGCTCGTAGCCTCTTACCACTTGCCTCAATCTAAATCATTTACCACCCTAGTTGATTATTATACAAAATATGCCATCAACAACTCAATATCATTGTGTGGCAACACATGACATACGCTTTCATAAACATGTTCCATATTTCATTAGTCAAATTGAATTTGCTCTTTCAAAAGATAACATTTATACGTGGCATAGCTAAGAAAACTACATACGATCTAACCAACCCACGTTGGTATCTATTAGCAACCAACTAAATAGTTATTCATCCTAGGGTAACAAATAATCATGGCATACAAATGACAAGGTAATATAACTCAATTGGATTAAATAGCTAATCTCCTAAATTAATTGAAAACAGATCTAAGCATAAAATAACATGCAATAGATTAAAACACTATAGCATTTGTAAAACTAGGTTCAACATGATCAAAGCATAACTTGCCTTGGAATAACTCTTGATCTTGATTTGGATCTTGAGCTTGATGAACACTTTACCCTCGTACGCTCGTGACACTTCAACGTCTACGTGAAATGACAGACAAACACCAAAATAAATACAAACTAGAGACAAAAAACTACAAAAATCCAATAAAATTCAGAAAAATAAAGACCTTGAATTTATAAAAATTAAAAATTTGAATCGCCTCAATCGGAGCTCGTATGAAGGAGAATGGGCTCTCGAAAGATTAAAAATAAAGAAAAATAAAAATAAAAGATTTTCCAAAATTTTGGAATTATTTTTCAAAATAAAAATTGATTTATGACATCATTAGCTATTTTGATTTTCCAGCAAAATTATTTTTGAAAAGGAAAAGAGCTACAGAGGCTAACATGTAGGCCCCACATGTCAATAGTAGGTCTACTGACATCACCATGACGTCACCCTACAGCGCGTCGCACCCAGGACACGACCACGTCGATGGTGGTGGCACACGACCCTATGGTCATCGGTGGCGACCGAGGAGACCACCTCTAGCGAGATCTCTGCGAGGCGAACTTGATGACGCGGACGATTTTCTCTCTGATGACCTAGAACAAGGGCGGCGAGGTTCGAAGCGATGGCGGCTCGAGCTTCACAGCGGCATGACATTCTGGCGATCCTCTGATCAAACCAAGGTGCACACCAGTTAGACCTCGCAATGGCGAAGATGATGGGACCAAGCGCAGGCTTCGAGGTTCACCGGAGACAGCGACTCAACATCTTCTTCCTTACGACGTCATTTGCGAAAATATCCAAATTACGGGCAAACGGCGGTGAACTCCAAGGAACCGATCTAAGGTTAAGCTTCACGGGGTCCAAGCAAACACAATGCTCACCGTTTTATAGCCTTGGCATCCACTCCTTGGCTGACATGAAAGCAGAGTCCCGCGCGACACGAGCGCGAGGCGGAGTCTGGCTCGACGATAGAGACGACCCAGCTGGCATGAGCGCGGTGATGGGCTAGGCTAGACTGAGGAACTGGGCTAGATCGGGCCCAAACGCAAAACGGAATTTTCAAATAATTTTCCATTTAAAATAATTACAGAAATTCAAATGGCTTCAAATAAATAGCAAAAATATTTGAAAAAATTCAGAAAAATTCTAAAAATATTTTGAGATATTTAGAACTCAAATAAAATATTTTTTTCAAAAGTTTACTTAGAATTTATCCAAAATAAATACTATTTGCAAAATAGGTTATTACAAATAAAATCAAGAAAATTGCCAAAAATAATAAATTGCATAAGAAGAAGAAGAAGAAGAAGAAGAATAAGAAAAGAGGATCAATTTTTTGAGGTGAATTATTGTAGTCTTGTAGATTACATTTGGAAACTACAGTAGGTTAGCAACCAAAACAATTAGATATGTAGTTGTGTAGATATGTAGACGTATTCTGTTGTAGAAATTTAGAAATGTAGATAGGGGTGAGAATGGATCAGATAGATTCGGATCAATTTGAAGAAATTTTAAAAACGGATTCAGTTGGGTACGAATAATTCGGACGATTTTCAAAATCTATGTCGTATTGTATCAACATAGAAATGAACTTGTAATTTTGAAAATTGGTAATATAGCTAGAAAAATTATGAAAATATTCGGGGACATTTTTGGCAAAGTCTAGATTTTTTTTTAAAAATAAGACTTTTGTAGCATTTATTTTTTCTGAAAAATTTAAACACTATTGTTTTTAATAAGGAAAAATTTGAAATAAGTAGAATAAAATGCAAAAAACTCAGATATAGATAAATATTATTTTAAACATAAATGAACAGAGAATTCAAATGTTGGGCCACAACATGTTCTTCATGAATGTTGGGTTTAAAAAGGTAGATATGTTTTTGTTAGTTATGTGCGTACAATTTAAAGGGTTTTCATGTTCAGAGGAATAGTCGTAATAGTATTCCATTCCTATTTCCTCCATATATTTATTCGATATTATGTGGCCTTTAGTCTTTATTGGTATTTGCAACAAGGGAAAATATGAGAATAAATATGACAGATGCATTATAAGTCGGTATTCAGGCCTAATTATAGAGTAGTTTTTTATGATAGGTAGACATAGTGGTGCGGCTAACTTTAGAAATAATTTGGTTTATTACGTAATTGGTTAATGGAAAGAGATTATGTTGTTTACATGATAACTTTTGATGAAATGCTTGACAGGTATGGATGAGCGATTTTAAAATACACTATAGAGAAGGGGTTCCATAGATAGATCTAGAAGGGTTGAATTGAGTAAGTGTGATGGCTAGCCTTTCACGTGCAGAGCAACGTCCTTGGGGCACCATTATGATATAGTTGTACCAACTGTTCTCATTGGACTATGCGTTGCATGATCTGAAGTTGCACGTTGTATGTACTTGTGCACGACACTGCATGTACTGGGAGTTATTGGAATTGAAGGGGCTGATGTCATGGGGCTCGTACGTACAATTGGCAAAGGAGCGAGGATGGCCTCTAGTATCGCTAGCCCAAGCATTTGAGAAAGTCACTTCAGCCCATATGATGCACGCGGAGGCCATTGGTGATGAAGCCGAAGAAGTTGGGGAGTCGATCCACAGTCACCCATGCTTAATGAGCCATGATGTGGGAGTTGGTGATGACTTCGTAGAAGCTGATGCTATAGATCTTGCCTTGCTGGAGGTGTAAGAATCATTGGGCATTGCAGACGAATGAGAAGAGATCGAAGCCTTGGTGGAACGAATAGAGGCAAAGAACCACAACTACGAAGTACTATCAGATGATGAATGTTGCGATGATGGGCAGGATGGATGTGAGGGTATTCCCGCAGAGTGAAATGAGTACTAATTCAACAAGTTATTAGTCTATGAGGATGAAGGTGTTTCATGTGATTATGAGTGCAATGAGGTCCAACAAGGAGCAATGTAGAAAAGTAAGGTGGAGGTGCAGTAAGCAGTCAAATCATGGACAATGTCACTACGGAGGACATTTACGATAGTAAAGTCAGTGCAGCGGGTGTGTGATGTGAAATGCAAGATAGAGGGTTGCCTATGGCATGTCCATGCATAATAACAACCTAAGTGGGACACTCTTTGAAAGTGCTCAATAGTCGTTCCGCACATATGCACGGTGACAGAGTCCATGCAATCCCATAGAAACATGTCTTTAGACTTTGTTGCAAATGCAATGTATGGAGATATTGTGGGCAACCTAGATTTAGAGTTGCGTCCCATTATACTTTCAATAGAGGAGAGGTTCCAGTATACAATAAGCTATGCGAAAGCCTGGAGGGTGAAACAAAAGGCGCTCGAAGCAAGGTTTGTTACGCATGAAGACTCATACCACAACCTACCCATTATGCTTCCAATCATAAAAGAAAGGAATGCTGGCACATTTGTTGATATTTTCAAATAGGACTCAGAGTGCTTCCTTGGGAAGACGGTACTTAAGTGAGTATTAATTGCTTTTGGTGCATGCATTAACATGTTTAGGTATTATCATCCATTGCTTTGCGTCAATAGCACTTTTTTGACTAGGAAGTACAAGGGACATATATTGACTACCATCAGAGTTGATGGCAACAACTAGGTTCTTCCCATTGCAATTGCATTTGTGGAGAGTAAGAACACCGATAGTTGGCTGTGCTTTCTGAGGAATGTGAAAGCTAGTGTTGTTGACGAGCAGCCTTGAGTTTGTTTCATACATTGTCTACATCATGTGTTATTGATGGCGATTCTGCATCTGTAGCAAGTGAAATATGAGCCCTTTCTATGCCCTGATTTGTAGAGTAGGTGGTGCAAGACGCACATGGGTGCGAACTTCTACAAGCAATTTAGGAATAAGGACCTCACCAAGCTTTTAAAGAGGTTGTGTACAACTGGATTATATCGGGTCAGAGGCCCGTTCCTCTGGTAGCTATCAGGGAGGAAGTTCTATGTGGTATTATAAAATACTTTATCGATCATCATGCTGTGGTGTTGGTCTTCATGAATGATCCTCAACTGAAATACTCCAATATGATCAGTATGTACATAGAAGAAAATAGCAAGAAGGGGGAGATGCATAGAGCATTCAAAATTGGCATGAGGGACCTTCATTTTGAGGTCTTATGAAGGGAGAAAGGTTATCGTGGGATGAACCATCATCAACTTATTCACAAGTGCATCCTTGGGAGGCGCGGTTGTTGCTCCACATGCAATAATCTCCATCTATTACACAGACCATGCACAAATGTCATAGCTGCCTTCTTGACAATTTGACTGGATTCAGGCATATTCTTGTCGAAATATTTCATGAAGGAAGCGGTGCTGGCAACCTGGAGTGGAGAACTCTATAGTTTCGGTGTGGTTGGATGATTCATGGACCATTCGTTTCGGGAACAGACATAGTGGGCTCCCGACCTTGGAAGGCTGAAGGGAGTTGGTCATCGTTAGACCAGACGTATTAAGAACGACATGGACGCATCAGAATCAAGGAGTCGCGTGAAGAAATGCTCCATTTGTAAGGAAACTGGACACAACGAAGGAGAATAAGGCAATGTGCATGGGTTTGCTGCCAGCTCGATGGACAGTGGTTGCCGAGGGGTGTCGCCACCTATTGAACTATATGTAAAATGTTGTATCGTAAGAAGTATGTTTAACTAACAATGCATTTGTTTTGTGTGGTGATGTAAAAATTATTGTGATGTACAAACTATGTCAAAAATATTGTAGTGCAATAACTATGTTGTACCTTTACTTCATTCATCATGTATGTCAATGTAAACATGTCTGTAATGTATGATCTCTATCAAAAATGTTGTATCGCAAAAACAATGTTATACCTTTAAGTTCGAAGAAAGTAGTACAATTGCGGTGTTCGTTCTTTTTTCTGCACCAATACATATACGGTGTGTTATGTAATTGTACATGCATGTTTATCTTTCTAGTTGCTTTATGTCATACTAACATTCTAGATTTTCATGATAGTTATTATCGGGACCCAAATATGTAAATTCGGAACTTCTGTTATACTGCACTAGTTTAAAATCACTCTAGTCCACACAGTGGCAACATAGATGAAATATCACAATCATAAATAGCAAAAACATAATAAAAGACTCTATTTATTGAATAAAAGATAGTTGATTGACCTTATGGTAGACTTTACATAATTATGCCACATATGGCTTAAACTATAAGAAATAAAACAGTAGTGGAACAAAAACTTCGTAGATAACTTATTAATATGCCATAGGCAACTAATAAGGTTCGCTCACTAGTAACTCGTCTCCTAGTATTCCTCCTCCAAAGCAGGTGTAGTCTCTTCTTCAACTGATGAGTTTCTGATGGCAAAGGTGCGTATGTAAAGCACTCGACAAGTTGTGCACATAATGCAAGCCTAATATAACTATATACAAGGTTTATTTCAAATGAATGACTATCATAGTTATTTTGTAATAAAGCAACATTTTCAATTGAATACAATAATTAGATTGAAACGACAGTAAAACAAATTACAACAACAACAACAATAATAATAAAGCTTTGAATTTTTTCTCAAAGTAAACAGGCACACGGCCCAAACCAAATTCCATTACTTCATTGACACATAGCCTCCCTTTCCCAATACTCATTTTATAAAATCTAAACCTTAACTAAAATTCTCGAGCATTATCCATAACTGGGGATACGTCTATTCAAATAGATTTACACTCAGCAGAGGTTATACGCTTTACCTACAAGATATGATCAATCTTATAATATCGGTCATTACACGTGCCCATCGACATGCGACTAAGAAGATCGTAACAAAACCTTTCAAAAACTCTATTCGAACATAGACTCTGCCGACAAGCTTGGTCTTACTACCATTTCCTCACACAGAGTAGAAGAATAAGAGGGACTCATCGTTGGACTATGAACAAATCATTGTTCAAGACGTGAGGCCACTACACACACATCCTCCAACCACACAAACAGTTTGGTTATTCTCTTGAGATATCATATGTTAAGACTCGGTAACTTACGAAGTTATGTCTGGCCCATACCATAACAGACATGTAGTTGTATGATTAGCCTACTTCAATGGCTTGCAAGGTTAAGTCCTTCATTGACCGATGAAAGACTTCCAATTAACATCAACCCAAATGTCACACAGACACACCCTGGCTCACAACCTCTTGCCATTTGCCTCAATCTAAATCATTTACCACCCCAGTTGATTATTGTGGAACACATGCCATCAATAACTCAACATCATTGTGTGATAACACATGACACGTCCTTTCATAAACATATTCCATTAATCAAATTGAATTTGTACTTCTAAAATATATCAGTTATACGTGACATGGCTAAGCAAACTAAGCACGATTTAACCAACTCACGTTGGCATCTATTAACAACTAACTAAATAGTTATCCATCCTAGGGTTATAAATAATCATGGCATACAAAAGAGAAGGTAGGTATAGCTTAATTGGTTTGGATAGCTAATCTCTGAAATTAATTGAAAACAGATCTAAGCATAAAATAATATAGCATTTGTAAAACTATGTTCAACATGCTCAAAGCACAACTTGCTTGGGAACAACTCTTTATCTTGATCTGGACCATGAGCTTGAATCAACTTTTGATCCTCGTACGCCAGCACTTCAATGTCTACGCGAAATGACAGGCAAACATCAAAATAAATACAAACTAGGGACAAAACAAACTATAAAAATCAAATAAAATCACCAAAATAAAGAGCTTGAATTTAGAAATTTGAATCACCTCAATTGGAACTCATGTGAAGAATGGGCTCTCAAAAGATTAAAAATAAAGAAAAAGAAAAAATATTTTCTAAAATTTTATAATTAATTTCTAAAGAAAAATTGAATTATGATGTCATGCTGACGTCATCAGCTGTTTTGATTTTTTGGCCAAATTATTTTTGAAAAGAAAACGAGCTATAGATGCTGACATACGGGCCCCACATGTCAGATCTACTGATGTCACCACAACGTCACCTTACCACGAGTTGCACCCGAGACACGGCCACGTCGACGGCGACGACACATGACCCTATGGTCGTCGGCGATGACCGGGGAGACCATCTTTGGTGAGATCTTGGCGAGGCAAACCTAATGACACGAACCTTGGCGAGGCAAACCAAGGTGCACACCAGCTAGACTGCATGACAACAAAGACGATGGGACGAAGCACAGGCTTTGAGGTTCACCGAAGATGGGGAATCGACGTCTTCTTCCTTGCAGCGACGCTTGCGGCAATCTCAAAATTCCGGGTGAACAGTGGCGAACTCCAAGGAATCGATTTAGGGTTCACGAGGTCCAGGCGAACACGGTGCTCACCCATTTATAACTTCGGCATCCATGTCTTGGCAGGCACAGAAGCAAAATCCTGTGTTGACAAGAGCATGTGGCGGAGCCCAGTTTAGGGACAGAGACGACCCGGTTGACATGCGGCCCCGCATGTCATGGCTCGAGTGTGGGCAGGTCAGGCAAAGCTCGTCGCAGAGCGGTTGGGCTGAGTGAGGCGATTGGCCAGAATGAGGAATTAGGCCAGATCGGGCCCAAACGCAAAAAAGAATTTTCAAATACTTTTTTCATTTAAAATAATTACACAAATGGCTTCAAATAAATAGCAAAAATACTTGGAAAATTCCATTAAACTTTTGTAAAATATGTTGAGACATTTAAAACTCAAATAAAATATTTTTGGAAAAATTTCACTTAATGGTTATCCAAAATAAATACTATTTGCAAAAAAATTAATTCCAAAATAATATTAAAATTACAAATAAAAATCCAAAAAATTCTCAAAAATAATAAATTGCATAAAAATAAATTCAAGCAAAAATTGGGATGTTACTGTTATGAAGGACATTGTAGAAACTGCGGAGTGGCTCTACGAGCTACACAACCCAGTGATAGACGCCTCACACCGCAGCCGCTTGGCGATAGTGATACCTCCCCATGGTGAGACGCCCATCGAGCTTGGCTTGCTACAGCTACGCACCCCGATGAGGGAATGAAGGATCAATGAGTGTTAGATTCCTAGGTATGTGCACTCATTTAAGTTTTGTGATTCGTGCGTATTCTTATTTCGTACTAACATTTTGTAAATGTGTTCATGCTGGTTAAGGGTTTCAAATTGCTCCTTCTAGCTAAGATAGTGGAGGCCACAGTCACTGACTCCTAGAACAAATATGGTGCATCCTGGAGATTCTCTTATGACAAGAGCCTACTCACAACCCTTGCGACCAAAGGCACACATATTTCACCTACCATGTGAGGAGATGGGGTGATGCTAGAGGACTTGAGGTACCTTACTGGTCTTCCTTTCACTAGTGACGTGGTTGTGCCTCAGGACGTGGACCTGGATTGGCAACCTTAGCTGCTCACGAGGTTCCATGGCTTGCTACCAGCTAACGCTGGTTACATGAACTTTTCTAGCACCCAAAGATTGACCCAAAAGTGGTTGGCACAGTTCTACGTAAGTTTTTTTTAATTTATGATTTACATTCGTTCTATTCCTATCCAACACAAGTTCTTATTTTGTAGTGATAGAGGATGACCACAGGTGTAGGAGATTATGCCACGTGTCGGCACTTGGGGGGCGTATCTACTTTGGTTCTTTGGCTAGGTCATATTCTGCTAGTTCTATGAGGACAGTGTAGACAAGCACATGATCCAGCACGCGATGATGATAGCGGATGCAGACATTGATGACATCCCATAGCTAGCTTGGGGACTTGTGGTACTATGCGCCATGTACCGTGCCCTTTATGATGGGTGCCGGCCCATAGGGGATAACTCGACATTGGCTAGATACCCTCTACTGCTGCAGTTGTGGTTGTTAGAGCGCTTCCAGACTAGACACCGACATATCAAGTTGGCACCTTATGAGGCTGCCTTCTATGGGGGCACCGGGTGACGACATGGACCGTCCTACCATGGAGGCATTGTGGTGTCGCTGACGAGTTAGTATCCTACTTTGGTCATGATGCATATTATAATTCACCATTAAAGTACTAACTTTACCTTGTACCAATTCTTTTGCAGCCGACTTTCACGCCCGCTACCTTGCACACGTCGTACCCCGAGTACTTCACGATGTTCGATCAGCTTACTGACGACTGTGTCATCTGAAGGCCGTAGATCATAGAGGTTGTTGGTGTCTATGCACCACGAGGGCTGTCCGTGTAGTGGACCCGAGACACTGCCTTTTGGTTGACACGTCGCCACCTGGTATATGGCATCTTTGTCGAGGTGTAAGCCATTCATCTGGTGATGCAACAATTCTAACTTTGATAGCACTTCCCGGTCCTTGCTGGTGACCTTGTGCTAGCGCACATCCATGGGTGAGTTCTTTTTCTATTGTTCCAATCAAATGCACATGGGATCTCTCAATTACTAAGGTTTGTATGCTCATCTTTCTTTCAGGCATACGTGCAAGGGTGTAATGGGATGTGCAAGTAAGATGGAATGCATGTAGCCACACACTAAGCAATGGGCACATGCATTGGAGGATGCCCACTAGGAGGCTGCCCCCTACAACCACACATAGGATTTTACCAGTGACTTGACAACTCACATAGGCTTTATCATTTATTAGACACCTCACAAAGGCTTTTACTAGTGACTTGACAACTCCAACATGCTTTTATCAATTACTTCAGAACTCCCAACTGTTTGCTCAGTGACTTGATAAGTCGCATCAGCTTTTCTTAGTGTCGACAACTCGTACAACCTTTTACGAATGACTTGATAACTCATATCTCCTTTTCTCTGTGCATCCATTCATCACAATACCATCTCATATAATCTATGACACAGTACTAGCCACAAACCACCTATAAAAATAGGGCACACTCCACCACCACAAGCAACACTTCACCACCTCCAGCGCCACGGCTAACATTCCACCTGAGGCACTCAAGATGTCTAACTACACAACGATGCTTTGAAAGAGGAAGTGTGCTGCTAAGAAGGTGGGAAATTACCCATACTTCTACTATAAGGATGCACCCATGCCACGGAGTTCCCATGTCTAGATTGCGACTACGGTACTCCGACGTGGATCATTCAATTCATACATCCAGACATAGCTTGATGGGCTTACAACATGTGCGTGGACTATCGTGTAAGTCAATGTCATGTGTCATGTATTTTGATGAGGAAATCACTTCCGTAGATACACACAACACTCCTCCATAAGATGCTAGGCAAGGACCTATGATAAGAGCATATGCACGACAGTTGAATTATCAGGTGAGCTCATTTTTAGGAGTTTATAATTTTCTTATTGAGGTTGGATTGCTACCTAAGTTATGAGATATTATTCTACTCAGGAACCATGGTGAGAGGAGCAACATTGCTACCACAACATGCCAGGCCAACCCTGCTTCAATTCTAGTACAATTTGGAATCAGCATGATGGCCTTGATTTAAAACGATCATAGCTTTCACATATGGAGTCTGTTGGAGGTGTACGAGTACTTGCTTGAAAGCTTACAATGAGACATTTCCAACGGATCTAGCCCCACCTTCAAATTCGTTGTTTACATATAATAATCATCAAAGAGAGGTGCTCTGCAACTTTTACCAATTGGGCTTCGCCCATGTAATAGGAAGGCCCAGGTGGGACGCCTAGGAGGAGTCCGTTTCCGTGTCCACCTCCTAGACACACCCCCTTTAGATGCTTATTTAAGTTAGCCGAGATCCCTCATGAGACTCGGATTTTGTTTGGTTGTAGTTTTCCTTGGTGAAACTATTTGGTATTCTCTGGGTTGGCTAGATCAATAGCAATACTATGCTTCGAAACTCCGCGCTAATACATCAATTATATTTGCAATTTCATATTGTTTTTGCTTTGTTCTTGTTTGTTCTTCGGTTGCTTGCAGGAATTGATCTTCGTGATCAGGTCAATCGGGCTTTGGCACTGTTGATAACAACTCAGAGTTTGGTTCAATGATTGCTTGGTGTCGGTCATGTTTCGGTCGGTAGCCTGGATCGTGTGGGTCATCTCCACTAATCGAGAGTTATCAATCTCACCGAAAGATCGGACCTCCATTAGCCTCATCATATTTTATATATTTCCCACTTAATATAGCATTTTTCGTACTGTTAACTTAATCCATGAGTAATCCTAGGAGTCGGAGTAGTGCTACTTCTTTGAATGGATGGACATGACGGATAAGTACGACATGTCATTCATTGAGCAAAATATTTGATTGCACTACCCTAAAGCACCCAAGGTCTTCACCCATTGGAAATCTTTGCATCAAAGCGGGTAAGACAAAGTAAAGGCACCAGCAGTCCATCCTGAATTGGCGTATTTCTGGAACTCCCACAGTGAGTTTCTGGCCAAGCAAAAGGAGCGGATGCTCCACAATGCCGCAGCTAAAGGCTAGGACACGTCGAAGGTTTGGATGTATATGGGAGTAATTGGATAAATGCGAAGTCCTGCAGCCGCCCGAAATCTAAGGGAAGGGGGCCGATGGACCTTGATGCCACAACTGGACATGGGGAAAAGCCTAATGTGGAGCCAGAATACCAGCTTTGGATGGATGTGTAGGGGGTGATTGGAAGAAATTCAAGGCCATCACCCATGTGAAATCCAAGGGAAATGTACTGATGGATCCATTACTGCAAGCCTAACTTCTTTTCCATCCCTGATTATTTTAGATTCCAAAAAAACGCACATCTATCTTACATGTAGTTTGTGTTGATGATTCGTCCATGATGCCATTTGTATCGTAGGAGTAGCAGGGCGAACATATGCAACAAACCCAACTCTATGTAATTCGCACCTTTCTTACGAAATTGTATGTCGGGCTTTATCCTATTTATTCAAGCAAAAAACATCACTACACCTACTAACACGCAAAGAACAAACTCCTAGGTTACTCAACATAAAGAGCCGACTGTGTTCTCATTCCCTAAACGAAAATATTACCTACTTCAATACATGACTAATTTCGGTATTTCTATTTTTTACCACCATATGGACTAATTCTTAATATTTTTATAGCTGCAAAAATCAACAAGGTTTAGTCGCTGGTTCAAATGGCAATTGAGCTTTGTCGCTATTTCAACTGATGACAGATCCTTTGTCGCCAGTTCAAATGCCGACAACTCAACATTTCGCCAATTCGATTGGCGACAGAGACTCTGTCGCTAGTCCAAATGGTTACAGAGGTATATTTCTGTATTTTTTTATTAAAAAATTATTTAAAATTTGGATTATTTAAAAGAATCCAATGCCAAGAGAACAGTAATAGTCTGTACGCTAAACCGAAGCCAAGAAGGGAAGTACTTGGCGCACAGGAAAGAAGGAAAGGAAAATGCAATATCAACGAATATTAGTCAAAAATCGAGAAAATCGGCCGTATCGGCTCGGCCCGACTTTGTAAGTCGGTCGGTCAACCGGTTGAATTCAAATTCAAATTCAAATTAAAAAAATTCAAAAATTCAAAAAAATTTGTCTGAAGTAAACCGGTTGAATTTTTTGGTGAAAATCGGTGAAAATCGCTCAAAAATATTGATCGCCAAAAAAGTTCAACTAGTTCGTCAATTTTTCATGCAAATCGGCCAATTTTCGAAAAACAATTCTAAAAATTTTGATTTTGAAACTCTACGATTTTTGACGATTTTCACCGATTTTCGGCTCGATATTTCCGATTTTCTATTTTCGAATTTCGTTCGATTATTTACAAACCGGTTTTATGAACCCTGGGTGTACGTGACTTTGGATGGCTTAGATCATGATCAAATCATGAAAATTGCTCCAGTGCTGCGCGCCTGTTCTACGATTTTGTGCCGCTGCCGGAACACATCTAGAATTGCGCGTTCTCTCCCCGTCTTTCTTGCCGATTCGAATTTATTTCACGTTACACAAGTTTTGAGGATATTCATTCAAATCTGACCGAATCGAATGGATACTTGCTTCGAATTCATATTCGTTGTCACATTCGGTTTGGATTCATTTAAAAATATTAATACTAATGTGAATGATCCGTTTTCCGTCAGTGACGGACTTAATGATCAGGCCTCCCTTCACTACCGATATCTCAAAATAAAGTGTTTACGGAGTGAATTTGAACTAATTTCTATCTAGTTCTTGATTACTACTCCCTCCGGTCACAAATAGTCGTCGTTTTGGACATCAATACGGTCATCAAAACACAACTTTGACCATTAATTTCTATTGTAATATGTTTAAAAAACTTAATGAAATTATAATATTATGAAAGTACATTTCGAGATGTATCTACACATATGATTTTTATGCATCCAATCAAAATATTTGAAAAGATATCAATAGCTAAAGATTCAAATGTTTGACTGCACGTATTCCAAAACGATAACTATTTGTGACCGGAGAGGGTACACAGATGTGCCTTTTCCCTTGTTCATGGCACCACGCTGCCTTTTATATATAAATTATAGAGCCTCCTTGGCGCCAACCATCTTCTGCCAAAAGGTGCCTCTTTGTGGATGAACTCTATGCCAAAACCCGGTATCTGAACATTGTATCTTGGCTCAGGAGTTAGCTTCACTTAGATCTTGTTCCTCCCGAGACTATGATAACTGTACTCAATGCGATGCTTTGCTTGTGGAGCTTGAGAACCTAAGAACTATGCATGATAGTGTACTTTCTGAGCTTGAAGGTCTTAGGTCGAAGAATGCTAGTACTAGTTCTGTTGATGCTATTCCTGTAGATGCTAGTTTTCTCCTTGCTCACACTAATGCATCGTGTGAAAATTACCCTAAATTGCTGTCTGAAATTGATACCATGAGTACTCACCTTAGAAAGCTATCTACTAGAAATGAACTTGAATTGCATGCTTCTAATGACTCAGTCAGCTCATGTGAGGGCCGTAGACAACTAAAACTTGACAATGAATCATTAAATATCAAGTGTGCTGAACTTGCTAAGGACTTACTAGTTAAATCACAAGAAAGTTGCTTGCGATGTACTGAGATTGAGAGAAACTTGGATAAAATCCAAGTCGAACTTAGGAAGAAGCTAAAGGCCTAGACCCTTAGAATTAGAAATGCCCCGTGCATATCTTGTGAGTCCCTCAAGGATGAGGCAGTCGTGCTAAGGGAGAAAAATACATGTGCTGATAGTTCTTCCATATCTAGCTCTTCATCTTCTTTCCCCCTGTTCTACATGTACCTCTCTTCTAGGAGTGTGAGTACGTCATGAGTACTCTTTAGAAGTTTGTAGAAGGCAAGAAGAAGCTCAATCTCATCCTAGACCAGTCAAACATTAGCCGTTTTAATCAAGATATAGGATTTAACTACTTGGAGCACGATAGTGCTCATCCTCCCACTATTGTGCGTGGCTTTAAGAGTGGAGAGATCGTAGTAGCTCCTAGGATGATTACCACTATGTTTAGGTCTACTGGGGTTGTCCATAAGATCTCTGACCAGAAGGTTGCCTCTCCTGTTGTTTCTGCCTCTAGCAAGGTGAAGTATTCACACACCTTATGTCAGAAGGATGGTCACCTAGCAGATTTCTGCTTCAGGCGTGCCAAGATCACGAGGCGCGAGCGTGTTCATGCCCTTAGGGGTATTCAAAGGTCATCCATAGACTCTGAGTGCTCCTAAGGCACACATTGTTGCTAAACAGGATAGAGTGTCGCCTGTTTTTGGGCAGCGTCCTAAGACTCAATTTTTATGCTATTCAGTCGAGTTTTCATCCTAGAGCTGTTTGTGGTCAGTCTCTCCGTCGTCCTTTTGATATTCCTCTCGTTTCTTATCGAGGTAAATATCAACGGCGTGAGGTGTTTCCTAGTAGGAGATTTGAGCAGCCTTCGTGGGATGGTCCAACCTTTCCACGAAGGCGGGCCAACCCAGTTCTAACTCCCAGATCTTCTGCTAGTGCTGATTCTGGTCTTGTGAGAGTAGAGCGTCAGAGAGACACTAGAATCCAGTCTTCTGCTCATGTGGCTGGTACTTCGAGACGTCATGTGATTCAGTATTGGGTGCCCAGATCTGTTCTTATTTATCTCAGTACTGAGTCACCTCTCTCTCTTTGATTGATAAAGGTCCGTAGGATGGGGAAGGAAAAGGTTTGGATTGTTGACTCCGGTTGTTCTTGTCATATGACCGGATACTCTAGATGGTTCTCTTCTTTAGTCCGAGCTTCCGGTGATGAGTTGATCATTTTTGGGGACGCTTCATCAGGTAGAGTCATTTCCAAAGGTAACATCTGCATTAATAACAATTTCATTCTTAAGAACATTGCTGCAATACAATTTGCTTTCTGTTTCTCAGCTTATCGATGACTCTTTCGAGGTAAGCTTTAAGAGTAGTGCCTGTAGAATCCTTAATTCATCAAGGGGATTAGTTTGTGTGATCTCTAGATTTGGGAGAGTCTTTCATGTTGATTTTTTTTGCTTTTTCTGGAGACTCCCTTCGTTGTTTGATTGCTTCAGAGTCTCGTGATCTCTCCTTCTGGCATAGGAGACTAGGTCACATCGGCTTCAACCATTTAACCCGGGTTAGCAACCACGATCTCATTTGTGGTTTACCTAAACTTAAGATGGTCAAAAACTTAGTTTGCTCTCATTGCCGGCATGACAAGATGGTTGCTGCTTCTCATCCTCCAGTCACTATTGTGATAACTTATGCACCAGGACAGTTTTTACATATGGACATTGTTGGTCCAGCTAGAGTGCAGTCAGCGGATGGGAAGTGGTATGTTCTTGGCATTGTTGATGATTTTTTGAGGTATTCTTGGGTATTTTTTATGGCCTTGAAGGATGTGTCTTTTACCCATTTCAGGAATTTGGTCGGTAGGTTGTCTATTGAGCTCCCTAGTGCCTTAGAGCTATACGCATCGACAATGGCATAGAGTTCAAGAACTACTTTGAGAGCTTCTGTGAGGAGTTAGGCTTAGAGCATCAGTTTTCCTCTCCATAAGTCCCTCAGCAAAATGACGTAGTGGAAAGGAATAACATAACCTTGGTCGAGATGGCCAGGATGATGCTAGATGAGTATAGTACTCTTAGGAAGTTTTGGGCTGAGGATATAGCTACTGCTTGTCATGTGTCTAATAGAGTATTTTTTTAAACATATTTGCATCGCACTTCTTATGAGTTGAGGTATGGGCGAAAGCCTAGTTTTCTTATTTTCGTGTGTTTGGTTGCAAATGTTTCATTCTGAAGTCTAGAAATCTAGATAAGTTTGAGTCTCATTCTTCTGATGATATTTTTCTAGGTTACTCGACTTCTTCTCGTAGCTATAGGGTCTGGAGTTGTGAGGCGAATAGGATCATAGAGACTTATGAGGTAACCTTTTATGAGGCTAGTCCAGGAGCTAGACTCGATATTTCAGGATCTTCTTCCCTCTCCGAGACCATCTTTGAGAGGATGAGGATGATAGAGACGATGATGTTCCACCTGATCCAATCCTCTCTACACCTGAGGTTCCTCCTGTTTCCATTTCTGCACCTCAGGGAGATCAGCACTTACCTTCAGACTCTCCTTCAGCGAGTGGCTCTGTTCCTACCTCTTCTGTCCATGAGGTAGAGACCACTTCTACTTCCGGACTCCCCGCCATATTCAGAGACATCATCCACCTGATCAGATCATTGGCGATCTGTTTGAGCAGGTCACACGCTCAAAATCAGGTTTGTCTAGTTTCTGCCTTCACTTTGCTTTTGTTGCCTCCTTTGAGCTGAAGGATGTTTCTCATGCATTATCTAATGAGTCGCGGATTAATGCTATGCATGGAGAACTTGAGAACTTTGAGAGGAACAAGGTATGTTAGCTTGTCGAGCTCCCAACTGGTCATAATGTCATTGGGACCAAGTGGGTGTTCAAGTAGAGTGAGGATTGGGTTGTCATTAGGAATAAGGCTAGGCTAGTTACACAGGGCTTTTCTTAGGTCGTGGGTCTTGACTTTAAGGAGACGTTTGCCTTTGTAGCTAGACTACAGGCTACTAGGATCATGCTTGCATTTTTAGCATCCAAGGGCTTCAAGTTTTATCAAATGGATGTCAAGAGTGCATTCCTCAATGGGTATATTGAGAAAGAGGTGTATGTCAGGCAGCCTCTAGGATTCGAGAACCACAAGTACCCAAACCATGTCTTCAGGCTTTCCAAAGCTTTATATGGATTTAAGCAGGCCCCTAGAGCTTGGTATGAGAGGTTTAAGTCCTATTTTCTTAGTCGTGGTTTTAAAATGGGTATAGTAGACAAGATTCTATTCATCAGACACCAGGATTCTCATTTTCTTCTCGTCCAGATTTATATGGATGATATTATATTTGGTGGCTCTTCGTACTCTCTTGTGTCTCAGTTTTCAGATATGATGAGTACAGAGTTCGAGGTGAGCATGATGGGCGAGTTGAGCTACTTCCTTGGCTTTCAAATCAAGCAAACTCGAGAGGGCACCTTCTTGCATTAAGGCAAGTACACTCGAGACCTTTTGAGGCGCTTCGACATGTCTGATGGGAAGCCGGTGATGACTACTATGGCCACCACTACTGTCCTCGAGCTTGATGAGGATGGTGAGCCGGTTGATCAGAAAGAGTTCCAGAGCATGATCGGTTCTGTCTTATACCTCACCACTTCGAGGCCAGACATACATTTTGATGTGTGTATGTGCCCTCGATTTCAGGCTTCTCCTCACGTCTCTCACCACCAAGCTGTGAAGCGCATCTTTAGGTACCTTCGAGCTACTATTGATTATGGTATTTTGTACTTTTCCTCTTCTTGTCTGTCCCTTAGAGCCTTTTTAGATGCAGACTTTGCTAACTGTAGGATAGCTAGGAAGAGCACTTCTGGCACTTGCCAATTTATTAGCACTTCTCTTGTTTTTTGGTCTTCTAGAAAGCAGTCTGGAGTTGCATAGTCCACCGCTGAGGCCGAGTATGTTGCAGCCGCTAGTTGCTGTAGTCAGGTGATTTGGATGAGATCGACCTTGCGGGACTTTAGGTTAGACATAGATAGCGTTCCACTTTTTAATGACAACACTTCTTCCATTTTCATTGCCAAAAACCCAGTGCAGCACTCCTGGACTAAGCATATAGATATTAGATATCACTTCCTTAGAGACCATGTGGAGAAGGGTGATATAGTGCTTCAGTTTGTGAGAGTGACTAGCAGATTGCTGATATTTTACCAAGCTTTTGGATAGTTCTAAGTTTGTGAAAGATCAAAATGGCGATCAGAGGGGAGGGGGGGCTGAATGATCCCAAATAAAATTTTCCCCTACTCAAAGTACCCCAAACAATCTCGCAATAAAAATTTGAAACACCCAAAGATTTTTCTTCAAACTGGTGTTTCTCAGATTCGCACACCCTCAAAAACCAGAACAATTAGACAACTATGTGTACCCCTTGCTTGCATGGATGAGAACCATGAATCATGTGAGGGATTTTTTTAATCACAATACTGGTTGTCAAGTGTCCAAAACAAAGAGGAATCAACTCAAAGACTACTTTTCTAAAAGAGATACAGCTAAAACACCAAAGTCTCTTTCCAAAAAAGTAAAAGCAGATTTTCTAGGAATTATCCTCAATTGGAGCAGGTGGTTGGTGAGTTTCTGTTACTCTAAAATTTTTGGGATTTTTTCCCTGTAATAAGTTGAGTCATGAAACACTCCACCAAAAATCACCTCAAAAAGCTTTGTAGAATAAACATTAAAAATCAAGCATTACAGACAGTTAGGAACTTCGACCAGAATGTTTGAGGCTCGGTTTTCACTTCATAGCGCTCAAACGGTGCAACCAGTGGACTCAAAAATTTTGCCAGAGATGAATATATGAGTCTTTCACCTTCTCCAACAAGAATCAATTAAAAATATTTTTTCTAGATTTTTATAAAAACCAAGGACTGACTGCTGCATGAAGAACAAGTTCTGGATAGATTTGCAATTTGATAAAAACTTGATCTCTAGTCTATCCTAGGGTGCAAGAAAGATGTAAAACCATATGAACACCCTCAAGAAATCCTAGAAGAACAACATTTAGAAGGAGGGGAGGCAAATCTAAATTGCGATAATGTAAATGCGGGAAAGTAAATGCTGAATTTAAATTGCGTAATTTAAATACGTAATGTAAATACGTAAAGGAAATGAAACATGAACATAAATGAAGAACATTTCATTTCTGGAAGAAGAGGTTACAAAGCCTCACATTTCATGTGGGCAAAGCTCAAAGTAGCATCAAAAACCTCAAAACCTTCAAGGGGGGAAGGCTACCCCTCCACCCCTATTTATACAACTCTTGGGCCACCTACCACCCTTGGATGAGCCTCTAAACCCTAGAGCATCCATCAAGGGCTAGGATTAACCCACTCAACCAGCCATGCAAGGGTTCACCCAAAACCCACAACACATAATGGGTTTTCTTGCATAGTTCTCAAATCACACTAACTAGACCCGCTAACCTATCAACTACACCAAGATCCAATGATCCTCATTGATCCACGCAGCGTCTAGCTAGCATCTCATATGCTCCTTGTCTTCACGGCTTGCCACGACTCTGTCTTCGATCATCTTCCAGCGATCCACGACCGTCTGGACCTCCGACGCTCCTTGCTTAGTCCCGGTCATCCTTCGCCTCACCATGATCTAGCATCGTCGACCTACAACCATCAAAAACAAGGAAACTCCTCACATAGCAATGCCCACAAAGATGTGTAATAAATCCATCAAAGTCCACTCATTAAAATTCATTTTTACTCGATTTGACCGGTAGCACCGGGAAAACAGAGAAGACCTCAAATTGCTTCCAATTGAAAATCTATTTAAAATCAAACTCAAACAAGAGCAACCCAAGCTCAAATTTAGTCAAATACTCATCACAAATCTGGATAGACCTCCATATGGTCCTTCAGTTTGTAGCCTTGAGGGGAGAGCTTGGTGTAGTATGTCCCTACGGTATATCTTGAGGGGGAGCTAGTTTTGTATACTATGTATTATATGTGTTTTCTTTCAGTATTTTCTTTCTTTTGCATCTTCTGGGTGTTTTTTGTTTTAAACTTAGATTTCTGAGTACACTTCTCTTAGACTTCTGGCATGCTTTGCAAGGATCTCTCATCTCATGCTATAGGTTGCTATCATGCACAATTAGCTGTTCTCTCTTTTTTCTAGGATGAGTTCCCTTACAGTCTTATAAGTCTAGCAGGTGTTGGGTCCTCTAGGTAGACAGGGTCTGTGTGCACTCCTTAGCTTGGATCTAGAGTCAGCTTCCTTATATTAGTCTTTGGGGAAGATGAGAGCGAGTCTGAGCCATAGTATTCTCTACTATCTTTTCTATACTCTATAGCCACACAATTTGCAGTTTCTTGACTTATTTTGCTTATTTTGTGTTTTTGGTTTCCGTTGAGTTCATTTGGATATTCTTTTGGCTTAATTCTGCTAATAATTCAACTTGAATCAGATTTGTGCTTAAAATTGATTCACTTCTTGGGGGGGGTTTGAGAACCTGCTTCATACATTGCATATAGACTTCATTTTCTATTTTTATGAGCTTTGTCTATTATGCAAATGAACTATCTTTCATGCCATACACCTTGCTACCTTTCTGAAGAACATATCTAGCTTATATATGTCCAAATTTATTTTGCTTCATCATGCTAAGCTTGCTAAAAATAAAAACTGAGCTTTAATGAAAACTTGATGAAACTTGTAGCTTTTATTTGCTATGTTTCCTCTCTAGCTGCATATGCTATGATTTGTGAAATCTTGTATTCCTCTAGAGTTCCTATAACAACTTAGATGAAGCTTGGATGATCCATACTAGAGTCCTTCACATGCTCATAAATCTAAGTGATAAAATAAAAAGGAAAATGGACTCTTTTTGTACAAATTGACCTCAGAACTTTACATTTACGAGACTGCTTCCTATTGCACTTGGGATGAACTTGGAATGTATCATGTATGACCAAGACCACTCTCTTAAGAGTTCTTCTTGAGATGGTCGACTATGGTTTGAGTCAATTACACTAGAAAAATACAAATAAAAAAAACAAACACATAAGTGGGTAAAGAATGCAAATAATGTCAAACATTTTCACCCCACTATATGCTTTGAAATCTTAAAGCAAAAGTTTGTATTAAAGATGTTTGAGTACGAAGGACCTTGTATGAACATCTAGCTTTTCCAAAGTGTTAAGTACGTTGAACTCTAGGTTTTCCATTTGATCCATTGTATGGCTTTACCTCTAGTTTGGAAACTGATAAGTGATGCACTTGTTAAATCATGCAAAAATGACATAGTCTTACTTGTACTTGCTAGCAAAATTAACATTTGCACTTGAACATGTCTTAGTTTAGCATAATCTAAACTTAACTTGGTGTCATACTTTGTCTCTATGGTCACTTGGATAATCTTCAAATCTCTTTATGATGCATTTTATGCATACATGTGTAAAGGGGGAGAAAATACCATCTTGATGCCTATATTGCCAAAAGGGGGAGAAAATGTAGAAAAGGCATGATTAAAAGATAAAAATGTGAATGCATCTTGATTCTTATGATTTTGTGGAAAACTTGCTAACTTTTAAGGATCATAAGCATTTTTTAGCCTTTGTGAGTTTTTTGGTGAAAGATCAAAATGGCGATCAGAGGTGGGGTGAATGATCCCAAATAAAATTTCCCCCACACAAAGTACTCCAAACACTCTTGCAATAAAAATCTAAAGCACCCAAAGATTTTCGTTCAAACTGATGCTTCTCAGATTCGCACACTCTCCAAAAATCTAGAACAATTAGACAACTATGTGTACCCCTAGCTTGCATGGATAAGAACCATGAATCATGTGAGGGGTTTTTTAATCACAATCCTGGTTGTCAAGTGTCCAAACAAAAGAGGAATCAATTCAAAAGATTTCTTTTCTAAAAGAGATAAAGCTAAAACACCAAAGTCTCTTTTCAGAAAAGTTAAAGCAGATTTTCAGAAATTGTCCTCAGTTAGAACAGGTGGTTGGTGAGTTTATGTTGCTATAAAATTTTTGGGAATTTTTTTCCCTATGAAAAGTTGAGTCGTGAAACACTCCACCAAAAATCACCTCATAAAGCTTTGTAAAACAAGAATGAAAAATCAAGCAATACAGACAGTCAGGAACTTCGACCAGAAAGTTTGAGGCTCGGTTTTCACTTTATAGCTCTCAAACGGTGCAACCAGTGGACTCAAGAACTTTTATACAGATGTATATATGAGCTCTGAACCTTCTACAAAATGAACCACTTAAAAATGATTTTTTTATATTTTTATAAAAATAAAACACTGACTTCTGCGCGAAGAACAAGTTCTGGACAGATTTGCAATTTGATAAAAAACTTGATCTCTAGTCTATCCAAGGGTGTAAGAAAGATGTAAAACCAAATGAACACCCTCAAGACATCCTAGAAGAACAGCATTTAGAAGGAGGGGACGCAAATCCAAATTGCATAAATGTAAATTGCAAGAATGTAAGTGCTGAATTTAATTGCAGAATTTAAGTGCGGAATTTAAGTGCATAATGTAAATTGCGTAATTTAAATGCGTAATGTAAATGCACAAAGAAAAGAAATGATTTGAGGAAATATTCATTTCTGGAAGGATAGGTTACAAAGCCTCACATTCATGTGGGCAAAGCTCAAAGGAGCATAAAAAACCTCAAAACCTTCAAGGGGAGGAGGCTACCCCTCCACCCCTATTTATACTACTCTTGGGCCACCTACCACCCTTGGATGAGTCCCTCAACCCTAGAGCACTCATCTAAGGGTTAGGATTAACCCCCACACACAGCCATGCAAGGGCTAACCCAAAATCCACACACATACCGGATTTTCTTGCACGGTTTTCAAAGCATACTACCTAGACCCGCTAACCTATCAACTAGACCTCAATCCGACGGCCCTCATTGATCCACGCGGCATCTAGCTAGCATCATCTCATTTCCTTGTCTTCTTGACTTGCCCGGACTCCTTCTCCGATCATCTTCCGGCGATCTCTCGACCGTCTGGACCTCCGACGCTCCTCGTCTAGTCCCAGTCATCCTCCGCCTCACCATGACCTAGCACCGTCGCCCTGCAACCATCAAAGACAAGGAAACACATCACATAGCAATGCCCACAATGATATGCAATAAACCATCCAACTCATCACTACCGCGCCCATACGGCCGGTACTACCACTCCTGGCAGAGACAACTCAAATTGCTTCATTTTGAAAATCGATCCAAATCAAACTCAAACTTGAGCACACCTTGCTCAAATAAAGTCAAATACTCATCACAAATATGGATGGAACTCCACATGGTCCTTCAGTTGGATTTTTAGAGCTTTTGTGAAAAACTTGCTCTTTCTTTGATTTTGCTCTAACATTCTTCTTGCCAAATTGGTCATAATCTTAGTTTCTATTTCTCTGGACCAAGTTTGGTTTTGCAATCAAAATAACTTCTCCTTCTCTTTCAAACTCAAATTTATGCCTTTTTGGTGTGCTTGTCAATATACTCATCAAGGGGGAGATTGAAAGATCATTTGGAGGTCTATTCTTGATGGTAATGAGTTATTGACGGTGTTTAAGCATGAGGTGCTTAGGTTTAAGTTTTATGTGGGCTCTATTTTTCATGAAGCATTTTGATCTTAGTCTGGAAATTGCGGTGCTACCGGCCCTGGGGGCGGTAGCACCGGGGTGTCGGTACTTGATAGAGTCGGAGTGCCCGATCTTTCAGTGAGAAGATAACTTTCGATTCTGGTGGAGGTGAATCTCGCGATCCGACTACAAACGAACAGGTTGTGCAGCGTGCGCCTTAGCAATCGCTGAACCAACTCCGAAGATTATTGACCTTGCTGGGTAGCACGATCAACCTGAACACGAGGTTCAATTCCTGCGACCAATCGAAGAACTAGCAAGAATAAGATTCAACTCAAAAGTGGGGTTCTTAAAGGCTGTCTCGCAGGTGGTCGACTGACACAACTGAAGAGCAGAGTTTGTGCAATGGCTAAACTAACACAAAGAGAAACCCACCTTACAAGAGGAGCGTGAACTCAACTAAATAGATGGAGGGGGAGGCCATTTCGGCCAGCACTATGGAATGGGCGAAATCTCCTCCCATCCTTCCATAATCTATCTAAAATTAGATTTTATTACATGGGCCCAGCCCAAATGATGAGTGGCGCAGCACCCCTTTTATTTGTTGCCATATTCTTGACCTTCATTCCTTAGGAGAATCACACAGTTCAGTCCACGTGTATGAGATCAAGTCATCGGTCCTTGTATCATTTCTGGAGGTGTGGTAGCAGCAGGTGATGTGGTTGGAACTGAAGAAGTGGTGTCCTCATCATGCTCCCCTTCTTGAATTGAAGTCGACCTCGATGGGATCTACTCTTCCTCACCTACATAGGGCTTCAAATCTGCAACATTGAAACTAGAAGAAACACCATAGTCTGCAGGAAGGTCAAGTATATATGCATTATCATTTATTTGTTTTAAAATCTTGAAGGGTCCATCAGTACGTGGCATCAATTTGGACTTGCGCAAGGCAGGGAAACGGTCTTTTCGCAAGTGTAACCAAACCAAATCACCAGGTTGAAAGGTAACATGTTGTCGTCCTTCACTACATGCAATTTTGTTCTTTGCATTCATACGCTTAATGTTCTCCTTGGTCTGCTCATGTAATTGCAATATCAGGCCTGCATGTTGGTTAGCATCAGGATTCATGTCCTCGGAAAAGGACACAAAGATCAAATCAATTGGGGCACGAGGAATAAAGCCATAGACAATTTGGAAAGGGCACATCTTTGTGGTGGAATGGATAGAACGATTGTAAGCAAACTCAATATGTGGCAAACATTCCTCCCACATTTTCAGATTCTTCTTTAGAACAGCCCTAAGCATGGTAGACAAGGTTCTATTAACAACCTCAGTTTGACCATCTGTTTGAGGATGACATGTAGTGCTGAATAGTAACTTAGTGCCCAATTTGTTCCATAGAGTGCGCCAAAAATGACTAAGAAATTTTGTATCACGATCTTAGACTATCGTATTAGGAACACCATGCAAGCAAACAATTTCACGAAAGAATAAATCAGTAATATGAGTAGCATCATCACTCTTATGACATGGCATGAAGTGAGCCATTTTGGAAAAGCGATCCACAGCCACAAAAATACTATCCCTCCCATTCTTTGTTCTAGGCAATCCCAAAACAAAATCCATCGAGATATCCTCCCAAGGAGTTTTTGGAACAGGAAGGGGCAAGTACAAACCGTGTGGGTTAAGTCTGGACTTAGCTCGTTGACATGTGGAGCAATGAGCAACAAATCTCTCCACATCGCGTCGCATCTTTGGCCAAAAGAAGTGATTAGACAGGATGTCCTCGGTCTTCTTGACACCGAAGTGCCCCATAAGTCCACCTCTGTGTGCTTCCTGTAATAGCAAAAGGTGAATAGAACTAGCTGGAATGCACAGCTTGTTAGCACGGAGCAAGAAACCATCATTCATGAAGAACTTGCCATATGTTTACCCATCCTTACAATTCAGCAGCACGTCCTTGAAATCAGGATCAAGAGCGTACTGTTCCTTCAGTGTTTGCAGCCCAAAAATTTTAAAATCAAGTTGTGAGAGCATGGTGTATCAGCGAGACAAAGCATCAGCAATGACATTTTCTTTCCCTTTCTTGTGTTTGATGACATAGGGAAACGACTCAATGAATTCTACCTAACTTGCATGCCGACGATTCAGATTAGTTTTGTTTCTTATATGCTTTAAAGATTCATGATCCGAATGAATAATGAACTCTCTAGGCCACAAGTAATGCTGCCATGTTTCTAAAGTTCGAACTACTGCAAATAATTCTTTGTCATAAGTTGAATAGTTCAAACTAGGACCACTCAACTTCTCACTGAAATACGCAACAGGTTTGCCTTCTTGTAGTAGCACGCCACCCAACCCAATTCCACTAGCATCGCATTCTAGTTCAAACATCTTTGTGAAATCAGGAAACTGAAGCAAAGGTGCATGGGTCAACTTATCTTTCAAAATCGTGAAGGTCGTTTCTTGCTGCGGACCCCAAGAGAAGGGAACACCTTTCTTTGTGAGTTCGTTTAGCGGAGCAGCAATGGTTCCAAAATCACGCACAAATCTGCGATAGAAGCCAGCAAGCCCAAGAAAACTCCTAATCTGCGTGACCGTTGATGGAGTTGGCTAGTTAAGTATTGCTTCAATCTTGGCTTGGTCCACTTCGATACCCGAGCTGTAACAACATAGCCAAGGAAAGACACACGATCTGTGCAGAAACTGCACTTATCCAGGTTGCCAAACAAACGTGCACTACGTAAAGCATTGAAAACAACACGCAAATGATCTAGATGTTCCTCTAAAGACTTATTGTAAATGAGTATGTCATCAAAATAGACAACCACAAATTTGCCTATGAAAACACGCAAAACTTCATTCATAAGTCTCATGAAAGTGCTAGGTGCATTAGTTAATCCAAAAGGCATAACTAACTACTCATACAACCCGAACTTAGTTTTGAAAGCTGTTTTCCATTCATCCCCCAACTTCATACGAATCTGATGGTATCTACTACGCATATCAATTTTGAAGAACAAAAGAGCACCACTTAATTCATCAAGCATATCATTTAACCTGGGAATAGGATGACGATAGCGGATTGTAATGTTGTTAATGGCACGATAATCAACACATACGCCAGGAACCATCTTTCTTAGGCACGAGGAGTATAAGAACAACACATGGGCTAAGAGATTCACGAACGTACCCCGTATCTATTAATGCCTGGACTTGATGTTGAATTTCTTTTGTTTCCTCAGGATTGGTGTGGTACGGTGCACGGTTGGGCAATGATGCTCCTGGAATAAGGTCAATCTGATGTTCAATGCCCCGGATAGGTGGAAGTCTAGCCGGTACGTCTTGTGGGAAAACATCAGAATATTCCTGCAAAAGGTTAGTGACGAAAGGGTGCAAAGAAGGGGGCATATCATCCAAAGAAAACAGGACCTGTGTGCACATGAGAGCAAAGCAACCAGAAGCACAAGCAAGACAATCATCCAATTTAGCTTGAGTAGCTAGCAACACAGGAGACTTCAATTTCAAATCAGATTGAGCAATTTGATAGTGGGCGTTTGTTGCAAGAATTCTGTAGCTACAACCTGATTTTCACTTAGAGCATGTTTCTGGTTTTTCTCTCTAATTTTCCTAGCAAGTTCATCTTTAACAATTTGTTCAGGAGTCATTGAGTGCAATACAATTTTCTTTCCTTTAAAGATGAGGGAGTATTGATTAGTTCGACCATTATGCAAAGAATCAGTATCATATTGCCAAGGTCTACCTAGTAACATGGAACATGCTTGCATAGGCACAACATCACAATCAGCATAATTATGGTACGAACGCATAGCAAAGTGAATCTGCACAGAACGTGTTACCTTCAGTTTACCACTCGAATTGAGCCACTGGATGTGGTAGGGGTGGGGATGTGGTCGTGTAGGTAAAGCAAGCTTCTCCACCAAATCTGTACTAGCCAAGTTGTTGCAGCTTCCACCATCGATAATTATGCGAACGGATCATTCCTTTACAACACCTTTGGCTTGGAACAGATTGCGACGCTGATTGTGCTCTGCTATAGCAATCTGAGTACTGAGTACACGTTGGACCACAATACTCAAATACTTATCGGCATCAGTAGCAGCAACATGTACTTCATGATCAAATGCAGTGTCTTGTTCTGCAGCATCAGTAGTAAGCATGGCATACGTGTCATCATCTAAATCACTAGCTGAAGAATACTCACCATTATCACGTATAACCAGCACTCGCTTGTTTGGACAATCACACATAATATGTCCATGGCCCTTATAGCGGTGGCACTGGACATCCTTGGTCCGTCCCGTAGAAGCAAACGAAGCACTTTGTGTTGATCCCTGGGGTGCATCCCTGCCTGCTGCAGAAGGCTGTGATGTGGGAGTCGACGTCACAATGTGTTGTTTGTTGGTGGATGGAGACAGTGCAGCCGAATGGGAGGCCGATGAAGGCGGAGCACTTGGAGTCCAAGAGTGAGTGCGACCTATAGAAAAGTTAGCTCGTGTCCTCATTTGATGACCCTGCACTTCTCGTTCAGCCTTGCAAGCAAGATGGAACAATCGAGTAATAGAATTGTAATCCATGTAATCAAGAATGTCCTGTATCTCACGGTTCAGCCCACCCAAAAATCGTGCCATAGTTGCATCCTCATTCTCAACTAAACCACAACGCAACATACCAATTTGCAACTCCTGAAAGTAATGCTCTACAGAATTGGTACCTTGACGTAAGCGTTGTAGTTTATTTAGCATGTCACGAGCATAGTATGAGGGAACAAATCGGTGTCGCATGAGTAGTTTCAAAGCTTCCCAGGTTGTGGGAATGTTATTCGGATGCGTGTGGCAATGTTCTCTCCACCAAACAGATGCAAAGTCTGTGAATTCATTAGTGGCAGCCCTAACTTGGTCATGTGCAGGAAAAGCATGACATGCAAACTTTTGATCAATAGCTAATTACCAGGTAAGATAAGCATCCGAATCATATTTTCCATTAAACGCAGGAATGGTTAACTTGACCTTAGCAAAGGAATCATCCTGAGCACGTACCTCATGACGATGCTGCTGTCGGTACATACCATGTGGATGGACAAGTGGTTGTCGACGACCTCGAGCTGCGTTGTAGTCCTCACGCTCATCATACTCGATATCACCTGCATAAATATCCTCAACTTGATCTGCAATGTCGCTGTGGGAAGCTTGGTCTTGAACAACAGTAGCAAGTGTGCGTGATAGCTCCTCAAGACGTGTCACTATTGTGGCCAGATTAGTGTTGGTGGCGCCTTGGGCGGTCCGCATTGCGTCCAGAGTTGTAGTCGTTTTGATTTAGACGTCCTCAAGTTGTGCAAGATGCGCATTTGTTTGTCGGATGTCCTCCTCAATGCCTTCCGTATGCAGGCGCATTTGACGTTCAAAGTATTGAATAATGCCCTTAGTATGAGGAGAATATGTTGTGGTGGATTCTGAATGCTCCGAAGTTCCTGCCATTGTTAGCAAAAGAAAACAGGAAACAAGGGAAACACAAGTATATGTCGTGCAACTAATAGGTTGTGGTTATGTCAAGTCACACCCTCATAAGCCGTTATCGAACTCTTAGCAATTCTTACCAAGTCACACGGGTGATCAGCAACCAGCAGATGGAGATTGGATGGAGCGATTGCCAGGTGACACGAGTCTGTTCGCTGTAGAGAAGTGGAGCTTGGAAGGTTCAAATATGTGGCAAGGATTAGCAACAATTCCAATCAGCAATGTAAGTTGAAAATTCGTTCAAAGTTGCTGATCCTAGCCCAAACCGATGAAAACCTAATCAATGTCACCAAGAAGAAAGGCTCAAAATGGGGGTGGGGCTTTGAGGCAGTGATGTACAACAACCCAGGACACAACAGCAAAAATTCCAGCTGAAACAGAGAATGTCAAAATTTTCCGAACTTCTGGGGGCGTTTTGAGACCCTAAACTATATTGTTTGGGGGTCGAACAAATTTTTTAGAGCCTCGGGAGCCATATTAGAGCTGGACTTTATTGATTTTCGGATGTAACTTTTCGTTCCGGTCGTTTTGAGTACTCGAACAACCCAATCGGACGTCGTATGCAAAAGTTATGCCAGTTTTCGTGCAGGGTGTCCGGAGAGGATCCGAATCCACTTCAAAAGGAAAGTTGGATCCAAAACCAGATAGAAGGATGGCTATACCTTCTTATCCAAGCCAAACCAAAAATAGCTAGACTTTCTGTATCCCTCTGATCCTTTTCAAACCGAAATCAAATTGATATGGACTTTCCTTATCCCTCAAACCGAAACCAATATATGGAAGGTCTCTGCTCAGATTTTTCTTTTTTTTCTTCTTCTCTATATTTTTTTCGTTCTTCTTCTCTTTTTTTTGTTCTTCTTCTTCTTCTCTTTTTTTCTCCGAGAATGGCTTGCTGTGCGAGGCAGGAGGCACTAGCGGTGTGGCATGGGGCGGTAGGGTCGGCAAAGTGGATGATGATGAACCTGCAGCAGTTCAAGATAGCAATGAAGATGCAAAGGCGACAACAAGATGCAGTGACAAAATGAACCAAACACCAATCTAAACTAAGACCAGCAACTCAACACGACGATGCAACAAAAAATTCAACAATGCAAAATACTGATAAGAAAGATGCAAGGTATAGATGGTTTTGGACAGCAGATGATCTACTACTATTTTTTTTGGCATTTTATGGACTTTAGGTTTGAAAAAGAAATGATCTACTAACTCTCACCGATAAACCTGAAATCTGATACCACTTGATAGAGTCGGAGTGCCCGATCTTTCGGTGAGAAGATAACTTTCGATTTTGGTGGAGGTGACTCTCGTGATCCGACTACAAACGAACAGGTCGTGTGTGCTTTAGCAATCGCTGAACCAACTCCGAAGGTTTTTGACCTTTCTGGGTAGCACGATTAACTTAAACACGAGGTTCAATTCCTGCAAGCAATCGAAGAACTAGCAAGAATAAGATATAAGCAACAATGAATCTGCAAAAATAATTTGATTCAACTCAAAATTGGGGTTCTCAAAGGTCGTCTCAGTGGTCGATCGACACAATCAAGAGCGAGTTTGCGCAATGGCTAAACTAACACAAAGAAAAACCCGCCTTACAAGAGGAGCGCGAACCCGACTAAATAGATGGAGGGGGAGGCCATTTCGGCCAGCACTATAGAAGGGGCGAAATCTCCTCCCATCCTTCCATAATCTGTCTAAAATTAGATCTTATTACATGGGCCCAGCCCAAATGATGGGTGGCGTAGCACCCCTTTTATTTGTTGCCATATTCTTGACCTTCATTCCTTAAGAGAATCACACAGTTCAGTCCACGTGTACGAGATCGAGTCATCGGTCCTTGTATCATTTCTGGAGGTGTGGTAGCAGCAGGTGATGTGGTTGGAACTGAAGAAGTGGTGTCCTCATCAGTACCACTGCCCAGGGCCGATGTGTTTTTTCCAGAGGATGTCCTCACTGGTTTTTCTAAGGTGCAGTGCTATCGGCCCCATATGGCGGTAGAACCGACTTTTATGAGCGAGGATGAGTTTAATTTGTGATTTTGTGATGATTATTGCATATCTTTTTGGACAATGCTATGTGATGGGTTTTTCTTGTCTTTGATGATCACAAGATGATGCTTCTAGTTCATGGTGGGGCGGAGAACGACCGAGACTGGGCGATGTGCGCCAGAGGTCTAGACTGTCAAGGATCACCGAAGGATGATCGGAGACGGAGTCGCTGCGAACCTAGAAGACAAGGAATGGATGAGATGCTAACTTGGAGCTACTCGGATCAAGGAGGGCTGTTGGATCGCGGTCTAGAGGATAGAATAGCGGGTCAAGTTAGTGTGCTTTGAAATGCGTGTGAAACCCGGTATGTTTGTGGGTTTCGGGTTAGCCCATATATGAGTGAGTGAGTCAATCATAGCCCTTGATGGTGTTCCTTAGGATTGAAGGAACTCATCCAAGGGTGGAGGATAACTCAAGAGTAGTATAAATAGAGGGGTAGGGATAGCTCTCCCCACTTTGAAGGTTTTGAGGTTTTTATGCTCCTCTGAGCTTTGCCCAGTTTTGTAACATCCCGGAAAATGCAATAATATAAAAATTAATATTTTGAATTTGAATATATTTATTTCTGATTTTTCTTGACATTATTGGAATTTATTTGGAATTTCTTGGATTTTTGTATTGAATGAAAAATCAAACAAATACAATTAAAGAATGGATAATGGTAACAAGAAAAATGGTAAAATTAGAATTTTGGAAAATTTACCATAGAACCCTAACCATTCTGGTAAGTCAGTAAAATCAACAAGTAGAAATTTTATACACAAAAAAGTGAGTAAATAAAATGAATGACACCTCCTTTGACTAAAAATAGTGTAAGTCAGAATTAATTTAAAATGCTCGAAACTTACCTGGAGCCATAAAAATTACCATAACACCCTCAGAGTAGAAATTATCTCTGGTAAAAATTTCAGGAAATTATCTTGTAATTTAGACCTTCCAAAAATTCAAAAACAATGGCTTGGAAAATCTGAAAATTAGAATGTCAGAATTTTTATAAAATAAATACCAAATATTTTGACTTGAAATTTTTATGGAGACATCCTTGACCTAGATAAAACCCTTCATAAAAGTTTAAAAAATAATTAACATTATTTGAACCCTTAAATAAATAAAAACCCGAAATAGAAATTTTGACTGATGTACAGTGTCAGAATTTTAATTGATTCATTGTACGATATTTTGGCCTACAAATTTTACTGAAGTAAGAAAACTACCAGGAGAGGTCGTTCAAAAAGTTTCAGAATAATCCACCATGATTTGGTAGCCATTTTAATGCCCACATGGGGCTGTCTGGACTGAACTTATCCTTTTCATTTGGTCTCTCACTGACGTGCGGGCCGGCCCTTCTCCGTAACGGTTCGCTGGCATGGTAACGAAAAATGGGCTCAGTCACTGCCGGTGGTCCCGGGCCCATCTATCAGTGCTACCTTACCTCTTCCTCTCTTCTCCCCTCTCTGCCGAAGAACTCTCCCGAGCCCTCGCGCTTCTCCCCACCGATTCAACGCACCGCGCCATCCCCGCTCGATCACGGCCTCGGCTCGTCCTTAGCCCCTCCCGCATCACACCCTGTCCACCTCATGTCATCTCTGTGCCGGCGAGAGACCATGCGCCATCTTATCGCAGCGCAGAGCCAGCCGCACTTCCCACCTTGTGTTCAAATCCTGTGTATCCGGATTCGCCGGTTATAAATACTCATGTAGCATCGCTATTGAGGCCTCCCCATCTCTTTAGCCAACCACTGAATCAAGCACAAAAGACCGTAGTCTTTTCTCCACGCTCTTGCCGTAATACCCGTATTGGGGTTAAGTTTCGATCAAGCTAAATCTGTGAGCCCTTCTTGAATCACTTGAATCCGTAGCACCCTAATGCTCCACTGATCACTTCACAAGCCTCATTTTCAGCTCTTCTTTCTTACAGCGCCGCCGCACCCCTCCTTTTCTTCCTCAGCTCCGGCGCGCGGTGACAGTCCAACTCGTCGCTCCTCAGAGCAAACAAACTGCCAAAATGGAGCCTAGGCCACCCACTGATGCTCTCCGTGCTACCGATTCAACCGGAGGTCCACCTCTTCTTCTTCTCCGACGAGCTACCACAGTTGCCGCCGCCCCCTATCGGTGGCAGCTCATTCCGGCCAACACCGCCGCCAACTGACCCCACCCCCGTGTGCGCGAAGACCCACTGGTGCTCGTCGTGGAGCCCGCTCACCGCTCCGCCTTCCTTCGCACGGCCGGCGAGCCCGCATCGCCGACCTCGCTTGGTCACCGACATGTGGGCCTGCGTGGCAGTCTCTCTCTAGCGTTTGTTTCTCTGCCGCGTTGGCCCCACTGGTCAGCCTCGCGTGACGCAAGTTTTCGGGCCCGCGCGCCGGTCACCTGCGCGCAGCCCTCTCACCGCCACCTGGGCCCGGTTGTCAGCTTCAGCCCAGAGCAAGCCCGAATAGGAAAGCGTATTCGCAGCCCGATGGCGTATTTTCCTTTTGTGGTAATTTTCTATTTTTAGCATTTTCAGAAACCGAGATAATTCAAATTCTTATAGATTTTGCATTATAACTCCAAATTGGGTGAAATCAATTTCTATATTCATGTAAAATAATGTACTATCAGAATATGTAATAATATTTTGAAAATGTTCACTGGGTGAAATTGAAATTCAAATTTGAATAGAAGGCTTGAAGATATGCTGTGAATTAAAATGTTGCAAACAAATTTAGAATTTAATGAGACAAATTTTAGTGAAGTCCTAGTGTTTCCAGAAGTTCGAATATCTAAAAATATTTAAATTTCATCTGTGTTTGAATTACTTACTATTAAAGATTTCAGTCAATGTATTAGGAATTCAAATAAGCATATCTTGTAATGAAAGGAATAAGAAATAAATAAATTTGATTTATAAAAATTAGTAAGACAGCAGAATACCTGACTTTGTCAAAGTAATTAAGGAATGAACTTGATTTGAACTATCTTGAACAATATGGAATAACATAAGTGCAAATGTACATATATATGCACAGAAAGTCGAATAGTTAATATATGGGTCAAATGAATTCAAATGATCGCCAAACCAGTTTTGTTATACTCCTGACATTACAAGGATTCCAGATATATAATAATATTTAAGGTTTACTATATAAAACAGTGAATGTTTAATAGTCAAAGTGTTAATACTTGCATAATTTGAACAGTTATAACTTTCACAAATAAACTCCAAATTTGACAAAACCAAATCCAATAACCTTGAGAAATAATACTCTTGCTGTCTGTCCAAAAATATTTTATGTTTGTGTTAGTTTGAAATAAGCCCATATTAAACCCTAATGATATCTTAAATGGAAAACATCTCGAGTAAAAGCCAATTACCGCGAAACCAACTTTAAATCACTCTTAGTGTCATACCCTATTAATGCCTGAAAAATGGATAGATTATCCTAGTCGGTATAGTCGCAATCTTGTATCAAAAACTGAATCCTTATCGTGTAGTTATATGATCACTTAAGCTTTTTCATCGACCCGTAGAACCTCTCGTCTAAATGCAAATATTATGGAAATCAGTTTAGAAATGATATTTAGGATATGGTCTACCCTAATCTGGAAGAATATTTTATTTACAACTTACTTTTCAATTAAATCTTGCTAGTTGAATACCCTTAAAAATTATGGTTGTTGTAACCTTTAATATCACATAAGATTTTTGAACTATGAAAATAATGTCTCGTCTAAACACTAAAATGTATGAAATCAGCCTAGATATGTTCTTCAAAGTATACGCTATCCAATTCCAAAGAAATAATCTTATTTCACATGTTTTGCATATAAACTTTAGTAGTCGAATAACCCTAAGTATTATGTTTAATGAACCCCATAATATGTAAAGTGAACCTTGTGATATCAAAGTTGTAGTTAACATATTTGTATCACCATAACCTTCTTAAAACCATAACTAAGTCCAAGAACCTAGCTCAATAGATCTAACATATCCAAAGTCACTCTTATGCAAATCCACTTAAAGAATTAAGTGCTATTCGTGATAACCGCTTTAATTTGTGTTTTAGTTCTTTTAATCTAAATAATTTTAGCATCTATAATTCAAATCATAAATACAAGAATTCATAATTTTAGCCTCTTGAATTGTAAATCAAGAATAGCTAATCTATAAAAGAAACCATGTTTTGTTTGTCATAAAGCCATTAAGTTTAAGAATAATGTAATTACTTAAATAATTCAAACCCTAAAGCGCCCCTGCTTTTCGCAATGAATCTTTATTTGATTTTCTGTCTTTTTCTTTTTGCCCTTATTGAAATTTATTATTTGTCAGATTTTCCGATCGATCGACGTGTAGAATCCGACGCCCTTCCTCCATCACCGTGGTCGCGTCTTCATCGTAGCTATATATAAGCAAGGCAAGCACCTCCTTTGACCATCTTGATCCCGAATTTAATTTGCATTGTTTATTAAAATGTTTCATGCATACGTTTACTTTTCTCAGAATTGCTATTTTGTGGTAATCGTAGTTATACTGTTGTCTCATGAAACTTCCTTGATAAGTATGAATATGTGAACCTTGATAACCATAGATTGCTTAGACAATTACTTAATGTCGCCATGGGTATATGCGATTACATTTTATCCATGCTTTTAGAACAAATGAGGATGATGATCATATCAAAATTTGTTTCTTGAGAAATGGAAAATGTTGTAATTGAAGCTATTGGTTATGGGTATTTTGATTAAAAACCCAAAATAAAACTATGGTTTTGAAGCGGGCGATTATTGGCAATAGCCGGAGGTGCAGAGGGATTTGCACGTAGTGTAGGGTGGAGTATCGCCCGTGTCAGGTTAAGGACCGAACTCAGTGTTGTATGATCCAAGATAATCCGTACAACCACAAGTGTTGTTATGGGGCTTCCTTAAACCAATTAAGTTATCTAGTTTAACTTTGCACATTGGTAGGCTGAAGTAGTACGGGCTCTCCTTTCGAGGTTTGCTCTACAGGGTGCCCACACCGAGGTGTTGGGAACAACACTTACCAATATAACGGTGTACGCCATGTCTATGGGAAGTTCCAACATTCCTATGCTCTGAGTTCTTCCAGCATAGCATGGGTTTTATCGTCCGGTCTTTGGTGCAAAGTTAAATTAGATAATGTAAAGGTTTTCGTCATGAACATTCTGGCCACACGCCAAAGGTGCGTGAAACATGCGGCAAAAAGAAAAGGTCATAACTTGTGGGTAATGTTGTACACCTCTGTAGTGTGTAAATCTAATCGATTAGCCGTCCCCTCGGTCATGGGAAACTTGGTGAAATTGCACTAGTTAAATGTTTATGTTTTCTAAAATGAGTTGTGGTTTGGAACTTGTTTAGCAGCTTTTGTTTCAAGTCAAAGGATCGACATTGTTGGATTCCATTTCTGGATTATTCGATATTCACGATGGGTTGTGAATATTACTTATGCTTTACTTATTTCATATCAGCCAACTATGCTTTTACAAATTCGCTTGCAAATAACTTATTTTACAATGTCAATTTCGCTTATGCAAATTAACTGTAGTAGCCTCCTTTGAAATGGCTCGCATATATTATAGGTTTTGCTCAAGTCTTATGGAGTACGAAAGTACTCACCCTTGCTTATATGTTGTTTTTAGGTGGATAAGTTAGCTAAGCTTCAAGGTTTCTTTTCGCCGCAGTTATGGATTTTCTTCATCGAATCTTTCTAGGGATTATACCTTGTCAGTTGCCTGCGGGTTTTGGATGGGCACACTACAAGACCTTGCTTCTTTTGCTGCTATATCTCTGAGTTGTAAGAGTTTTCTTTTTGTAATAGCTTCTCCTTAATAATATTTGTTGTATGGTTGTGATTCCAATTAGTGTGTATGTGCGTACTAGCTACTAATCATGGGACTAGTACGGGATGCACATTAGATTTTCATTTTTGCAAGTTTGTGAAAATGGGGGTCGTTACAGTTGGTATCAGAGCTATGCTGACTGTAGGATAAACCCTAGATAGAATGGTCGTTAGCATTAGAGTAATCAAATCCAAAATCTTATGTCCAAAAGTTACCATATTTGCAAAATGTAGATTTTGCTATTCTTCCCTTTATCTTAAGATTGTCCTCTTACCCCTACATTCCTTTTGTTTTGTAAACAAATTCCTCTTTCCTTAAGATAATCCTCGACAAATGGAGACTCCGACTTCTACGTCAACAATCTTAAGGAGAAGAAATGCCGCTCTATGAAGACTTATGTTGATAGGTCGAATAGGAATATATTAAGCTAAGATATTTTAGAACCCTTGTGTATTAATCGATGGCTATTTTGTGTGTTTTGCTGAAATATTTTCTTTTGTATTGCTTACGGGTTACTCTCGTAAAGATTAAACCATTTGGTGGAAATTTACGATGTGCTAACCCTTAATTAATAAGAAAATTTAATTAAGAAAATTTTAAGGAACGAAAAGTTGCCTAGTAACCTAACTGAATATCGCCTAAATGTCAATCTCTTCTTGATTGCAGAATGCCTAAAACAAGATCCTTAAGGAAATTATTGGAGTGTGAGGCCGCTCAAAATTCCCGACTCAAAAGAACCAACATTCCAACTCCAGTCCAATCTAGTCCGCGATATCCAACTGCTAGAACATTTCGACGCAATGTTGGTCACGAATCACCTCCACCTCCTCAAGATCCGAGTGAAGCCATTTTTGAAGAACAATCTCCTGAACCCCAAGCTGTGGCTCAAGTCTTGACGATGATTGAGCAAGAACATCAAGTGGATACACTTCTACTCCAGCAAGTGGTGCAGAATACTACCCACCTTAGCGAAGCTAGGGATGGAAATGGTGGTACACCGCATTACTCCAAGTTGGGAGAGTTTCTGAAAACTCAGCCCCCGACTTTCTCCTCGTCAGCAAAACCTCTTGATGCTGATGATTGGCTCCGTTCCATCGAGAGCAAGCTTGTCATTGCGCAATGTAGTGACTATGAGAAGGTCCTCTATGCTTCTCATCAACTGCATGGAGCTGCAGCAGTCTGGTGGGAAAACCATCAGGCGATGCTCCCTGGAGATCAAATTATATCTTGGGTAGCATTTAAAGAAGCATTTCGTAGGACTCACATTCCTGCAAGCATCATCGAGATTAAGAAGCGAGAATTTATGGAGTTGAAGCAAGAAAACTTGTCAGTAATGGAATATCTACAGCGCTTCAACCATCTATCCCGTTATGCTGTTTCTGAAGTGTCAAATGAAGCTTGAAGAATTGAGCATTTCAGAGAACATCTGAATGAAGAAATCAAGTGGATGCTAGTCGCCCATGATATTCATGATTTCCAAACCTTAGTTGATAAGGCTATTCGAGTGGAGTTCGGCATGAGAACAGTAATAGAAAGCTGAAAGCGCAAATGGATAGCACATCAGTCAATAAATGATCATTCCTCAAAGCAGCGTCTATTACAGCCATCCAATGTTCATCAATATTCATCTCAATTCCAGCAATGCCGAGGGTGAACTTTTCACCCTCAACAGCCCACAGTTCATTCACTGTGGCAAGCAATATTATCTTCTAGCACTCAGTGCCAGGAGGTTTGTGCTTGTCCTAAGAAGAATTCTGAGCAGCTTTGCCCACAACAGCAGCCCTCAAGTAGAGATCAGGTGATTGGAAATTTGGAAGTCTCTAAGCCACCTTCTACTTCAAAACAAGTTACTGTTCCTGGTTGTCTGCACCATGTAACCGCAGAAGAAGCTCATAATGCACCTGAGTGGTACTAGGGACATTCCTTGTTCACTCTGTACCTACATTGGTGTTATTTGATTCTGGTGCATCACTTTCTTTCATATCCAACAAGTTTATTAAGCAGCATGAACTTCAAGCTGATTTGCTTCCCACGAAGATGATAATCTATTCGCCAGGAGCAACTATGAAAACCTCAAAACTTTGTTCTGAGGTATGCATTGAGATTAGCGGAGTGTCTTTCTATGCTAATCTTATTGTTATTGAGACCTCGGGACTAGATGTGATCCTCGGTATGGATTGGTTGTCTAAGCACAAGGGCTATATTGATTGTGCTAACCGATCTATATCCCTTCTCACCCGAGATGGGATCCAAGTGCGCTTTCTTCAATCAAGAGCACTCCACCAACACCATTTCTTGGTTCTCGCTTTGGTCACTGCACTGAGTCAAGTATCGCTGGTATGTGAGTATCCCGATGTGTTTCGGATGAATCGCCAGAATGCCTGCATCGAGACATGGAATTTGTCATTAATCTTGTTCCCGAACAAACCTATCTCTAAGCGACCTTATCGCTTACCTCCGCATGAGTTGGTGAATTGAAGAAGCAACTCAATGATCAATTGGATAAAGGATTTATTCGCCCTAGTTCATCTCTATGGGGCAGTCCAGTGCTATTTGTTCCTAAGAAAGACGGTGGTCTACGCATGTGCATAGATTATCGTGCTTTAAATGAGGTCACTATCAAGAACAAATATCCACTTCCTCGTATTGATGATCTTTTTGATCAATTGAATGGTGCTCATGTATTTTCAAAGATTGATTTGAGACATGGGTATTATCAGTTGAAAATGAAACCCGAGGATATTCCAAAGACTGCCTTCACCACTCGTTACGGGTTATATGAATAAACCGTAATGTCATTCGGACTTACAAATGCTCCTGCCAGTTTTATGTGCCTTATGAATAAGGTCTTTATGGAGTATTTGGACAAGTTCGTAGTGGTGTTCATTGATGACATTCTCATTTATTCCAAAACTGAAGAAGACCATGTGCAACACTTGAGTATGGTGCTAGGAAAGCTTTGTGAGCATAAACTCTATGCCAAGTTCGAGAAGTGTGAATTCTGGTTAAAGGAGGTCGCATTTCTTGGGCATGTTCTTTCGGAAGGTGGAATTGCAGTGGACCCAAGAAAGATCCAAACTATTATCGAATGGGAGCCACCTCAGTCTGTTCCTAAGGTCCGAAGTTTTCTCGGTTTAGCGGGATACTATCGCCGCTTCATCAAAAACTTCTCCAAATTGCTCGTCCTATGACTCAACTACTGAAGAAGGAAAAGAAATTTGAATGGACCCCAGAATGTGAAGCAAGTTTCCAAGAGCTTAAGAAAAGGTTAACCACAGCTCTGATTCTTATTGTTCCCGATATTCATAAGAGCTTTGAGGTATATTGCGATGCATCACGACACGGCCTTGGATGTATTTTATTGCAAGAAAGAAAGGTTATCGCATATGCTTCACGTCAACTTCGGCCACATGAGCAAAATTATCCTACTCATGATTTGGAATTAGCAGCCGTTGTCCATGCTCTGAAGATTTGGAGACACTATCTTATTGGCAATCGCTAGAAATCTATACGATCACAAAAGTCCAAATATTTCTTCACCCAACCAGATTTAAATCTCAGGCAAAGGAGATGGCTAGAGTTGATCAAAGACTATAACCTTGACATTCATTACCATCCTGGTAAGGCTAATGTTGTAGCCGATGCTCTCAGTCGAAAGCTTCATTGTCTTTTCATCTCCGATCAATCTGAGTTGCAAAGTGAATTCCAAAAACTCAATTTGGATTGGGTTGAAGAAGGCTATGTTGCTACTCTTGAATTGCAACCAACTCTCAGAACTCGTATAAAAGCCACACAACTCAAAGATGAAGCCGTTGTTAAAATTAGAAAACAGTTAAGAGAAGGTGTTGAATCTGAATTCTCTGAAAGTCCAGATGAAGTAATTATGCGAGGAAATTGTATATATGTCCCAAGTGACCCTGAACTCAAGAAGCTAATTTTGAAGGAATCTCATGAATCTCCTCTTTCTATTCACCCTGGGAGCACAAAAATGTATCGAGACCTAAAACAAGAATATTGGTGGCCCGGCATGAAAAAGGAAATTGCTGCCTATGTTGCCAAGTGTGACATATGTCAGCGAGTTAAAGCCGAGCATCAACGCCCTGCTCGACTCCTTCAGCCCCTACAAATCCCCATGTGGAAATGGGAAGACATTAGTATGGATTTTATCACCGGTCTACCCAGGACTCGGAAAGGAAATGATTCTATATAGGTCAGTGTTGATCGGTTAACAAAAGTGGCTCACTTCATTCCAGTTAAAACCACGTATCAAGGGGACAAACTTGCAGAATTGTACATGGAGAATATTGTGCGTCTACACGGTGTTCCAAGAACTATTGTTTCGGATCGAGGCTCCCAATTTACTTCCCGTTTTTGGGAAAGTTTGCACAGTCTGTTAGGAACTAAGCTAAATTTCAGTACAGCTTATCATCCTCAGACAGATGGGCAAACTGAAAGAGTAAATCAAATCCTGGAATACATGCTCAGAGCCTGTGTGCTTTCATATAGCGCTAATTGGGAGAAGAGTCTTGCATTTGCTGAATTCTCCTATAACAACAGCTTCCAAGCCAGCCTTCAAATGTCGCCATTTGAAGCATTATATGGGAGAAAATGCAGAACTCCTCTTTTCTGGTCCGAGGTTGGAGAAAGAAAATTCTTCGGCCCAGATCTTATCCAAGAAGCCCAAGAGCAAGTGGATATAATCAGAAGCCGATTGAAATAAGCCCAGTCGCGTCAAAAGAGTTACGCCGATAATCGTCGGTGAGAACTCAGCTTCGAAGTTGGTGATCATGTCTACCTAAAAGTCTCACCGCTTCGTGGAGTTCGTCGTTTCCAGATTCGTGGAAAGCTAGCTCCCCGATACATCGGACCATATCAAATCCTCGAGAAGATGGGTGAGTTGGCATACAAACTGGAATTGCCACCTCAATTATCTGAAGTTCACAGTGTCTTCCATGTTTCACAACTCAAGAAGTGTTTTCGTGTGCCCACTGAGCTCACCAATTTAGAAGACATTGATATCCAACCAGATTTGTCATATCGAGAGCGTCCGATTCGCATCCTCGAAGAAGCAGAGCGCCACACGAGAAACAAATCCCACAAAATGCTGAAAGTCCAATGGAGCAACCACACGGAAGATGAAGCAACGTGGGAGCGTGAAGATCATCTGCAAAAGGAATTCCCAGATTTCTTTTAGTCCTTGCAAATCTCGAGGACGAGATTTTTGTAAGGGGGGTAGATTTGTAACATCCCAAAAAATGCAATAATATAAAAATTAATATTTTGAATTTTAATATATTTATTTCTGATTTTTCTTGACATTATTGGGATTTATTTGGAATTTCTTGGATTTTTGTATTGAATGAAAAATCAAACAAATACAATTAAAGAATGGATAATGGTAACAAGATAAAATGGTAAAAGTAGAATTTTGGAAAATTTACCATAGAACCCTAACCATGCTGGTAAGTCAGTAAAATCAACAAGTAGAAATTTTATACACAAAAAAAGTGAGTAAATAAAATGAATGACACCTCCTTTGACTAAAAACAGTGTAAGTCAGAATTAATTTAAAATATTCGAAACTTACCTGGATCCATAAATATTACCATAACACCCTCAGAGTAGAATTTATCTCTGGTAAAAATTTCAGGAAATTACATGTCATTTAGACCTTCCAAAAATTCAAAAACAGAGGCATGGAAAATCTGAAAATTAGCATGTCAGAATTTTTATAAAATAACTACCAAATATTTTGACTTCAAATTTTTATGGAGACATCCTTGACCTAGCGAAAACCCTTCATAAAAGTTTAAAAAATAATTAACATAATTTTAACCCTTAAATAAAAAAACCCGAAATAGAAATTTTGACTGATGTACAGTGTCAGAATTTTAATTAATTCATTGTAGGATATTTTGGCCTAAAAATTTTACTGAAGTAAGAAAACTACCAGGAAAGGTTGTTCAAAAAGTTTCAGAATAATCCACCATGATTTGGTAGCCATTTTAATGCCCACATGGGGCTGTCTGGACTGAACTTATCCTTTTCATTTGGTCTCTCTCACTAACATGCGGGCCGGCCCTTCTCCGTAACGGTTCACTGGCACGGTAACGGAAAATGGGCTCAGTCACTGCCGGTGGTCCCGGGCCCATCTATCAGCGTTGCCTTACCTCTTCCTCTCTTCTCCCCTCTCTGCCGAAGAACTCTCCCGAGCCCTCGCGCTTCTCCCCACCGATTCAACGCACCGCGCCATCCCCGCTCGATCACGGCCTCGGCTCGTCTTTAGCCCCTCCCGCGTCACACCCTGTCCACCTCATGTCATCTTTGTGCCGGCGAGAGACCATGCGCCATCTTATCGCAGCGCAGAGCCAGCCGCACTTCCCACCTTATGTTCAAATCATGTGTATCCGGATTCGCCGGCTATAAATACTCATGTAGCATCACTATTGAGGCCTCCCCATCTCTTTAGCCAACCACTGAATCAAGCACAAAAGACCGTAGTCTTTTCTCCACGCTCTTGCCGCAATACCCGTATTGGGGGAAAGTTTCGATCAAGCTAAATCTGTGAGCCCTTCTTGAATCACTTGAATCCGTAGCACCCTAATGCTCCACTGATCACTTCACAAGCCTCATTTTCAGCTCTTCTTTCTTACAGCACACAAGACTCCTCCTTTTCTTCCTCGCCCGCACAGGTGATACTCCAACTCGTCGCTCCTTAGAGCAAACAAACTGCCAAAATGGAGCCTAGGCCACCCACTGATGCTCTCCGTGCTACCGATTCAACCGGAGGTCCACCTCTTCTTCTTCTCCGACGAGCTACCACAGTTGCCGCCGCCCCCTCTCGGTGGCAGCTCATTCCGGCCAACACCGCAGCCTAATCGACCCACCCGTGCAGCGCGAAGACCCATCGGTGCTCGTCGTGGAGCCCGTTCATCGCTCCGCCTTCCTTCGCCGCCGACGGGCCGCCATCGCCGACCTCGCCGGTCACCGACATGTGGGCCTGCGTGGCAGTCTCTCTCTAGCGTTTGTTTCTCTGCCGCGTTGGCCCCACTGGTCAGCCTCGCGTGACGCAAGTTTTCAGTTCTCGCACGGCCACCACTGTGCAGCCTCTCTCACCGCCACCTTGGCCCGGTTGTCAGCTTCAGCCCAGAGCAAGCCCGAAGAGGAAAGCGTATTCGCAGCCCGATGGCGTATTTTCCTTTTGTGGTAATTTTCTATTTTTAGCATTTTCAGAAACCGAGATAATTCAAATTCTTATAGATTTTGCATTATAACTCCAAATTGGGTGAAATCAATTTCTATATTCATGTAAAATAATGTACTATCAGAATATGTAATAATATTTTGAAAATGTTCACTGGGTGAAATTGAAATTCAAATTTGAATAGAAGGCTTGAAGATATGCTGTGAATTAAAATGTTGCAAACAAATTTAGAATTTAATGAGACAAATTTTAGTGAAGTCCTAGTGTTTCCAGAAGTTCGAATATCTAAAAATATTTAAATTTCATCTGTGTTTGAATTACTTACTATTAAAGATTTCAGTCAATGTATTAGGAATTCAAATAAGCATATCTTGTAATGAAAGGAATAAGAAATAAATAAATTTGATTTATAAAAATTAGTAAGACAGCAGAATACCTGACTTTGTCAAAGTAATTAAGGAATGAACTTGATTTGAACTATCTTGAACAATATGGAATAACATAAGTGCAAATGTACATATATATGCACAGAAAGTCGAATAGTTAATATATGGGTCAAATGAATTCAAATGATCGCCAAACCAGTTTTGTTATACTCCTGACATTACAAGGATTCCAGATATATAATAATATTTAAGGTTTACTATATAAAACAGTGAATGTTTAATAGTCAAAGTGTTAATACTTGCATAATTTGAACAGTTATAACTTTCACAAATAAACTCCAAATTTGACAAAACCAAATCCAATAACCTTGAGAAATAATACTCTTGCTGTCTGTACAAAAATATTTTATGTTTGTGTTAGTTTGAAATAAGCCCATATTAAACCCTAATGATATCTTAAATGGAAAACATCTCGAGTAAAAGCCAATTACTGCGAAACCAACTTTAAATCACTCTTAGTGTCATACCCTATTAATGCCTGAAAAATGGATAGATTATCCTAGTCGGTATAGTCGCAATCTTGTATCAAAAACTGAATCCTTATCGTGTAGTTATATGATCACTTAAGCTTTTTCATCGACCCGTAGAACCTCTCGTCTAAATGCAAATATTATGGAAATCAGTTTAGAAATGATATTTAGGATATGGTCTACCCTAATCTGGAAGAATATTTTATTTACAACTTACTTTTCAATTAAATCTTGCTAGTTGAATACCCTTAAAAATTATGGTTGTTGTAACCTTTAATATCACATAAGATTTTTGAACTATGAAAATAATGTCTCGTCTAAACACTAAAATGTATGAAATCAGCCTAGATATGTTCTTCAAAGTATACGCTATCCAATTCCAAAGAAATAATCTTATTTCGTCATGTTTTGCATATAAACTTTAGTAGTCGAATAACCCTAAGTATTATGTTTAATGAACCCCATAATATGTAAAAGTGAACCTTGTGATATCAAAGTTGTAGTTAACATATTTGTATCACCATAACCTTCTTAAAAACCATAACTAAGTCCAGTAACCTAGCTCAATAGATCTAACATATCCAAAGTCACTCTTATGCAAATCCACTTAAAGAATTAAGTGCTATTCGCATAACCGCTTTAATTTGTGTTTTAGTTCTTTTAATCTAAATAATTTTAGCATCTATAATTCGAAATCATAAATACAAGAATTCATAATTTTAGCCTCTTGAATTCGTAAATCAAGAATAGCTAATCTATAAAAGAAACCATGTTTTGTTTGTCATAAAGCCATTAAGTTTAAGAATAATGTAATTACTTAAATAATTCAAACCCTAAAGCGTCCCTGTTTTCTGCAATGAATCTTTATTTGATTTTCTGTCTTTTTTCTTTTTGCCCTTATTGAAATTTATTATTTGCTGTATTTTCCGATCGATCGACGTGTAGAATCCGACGTCCCTTCCTCCATCAGCCGTGGTCGCGTCTTCATCGTAGCTATATATAAGCAAGGCAAGCACCCTCCTTTGACCATCTTGATCCCAGAATTTAATTTGCATTGTTTATTAAAATGTTTCATGCATACGTTTACTTTCTGTAAATTGCTATTTTGTGGTACTGGTAGTTATACCTGTTGTCTCATGAAACTTCCTTGATAAGTATGAATATGTGAACCTTGATAACCATAGATTAAGCTTAGACAATTACTTAATGTCGCCATGGGTATATGCGATTACATTTTATCCATGCTTTTAGAACAAATGAGGATGATGATCATATCAAAATTTGTTTCTTGAGAAATGGAAAATGTTGTAATTGAAGCTATTGGTTATGGGTATTTTGATTAAAAACCCAAAATAAAACTATGGTTTTGAAGCGGGCGATTATTGGCAATAGCCGGAGGTGCAGAGGGATTTGCACGTAGTGTAGGGTGGAGTATCGCCCGTGTCAGGTTAAGGACCGAACTCAGTGTTGTATGATCCAAGATAATCCGTACAACCACAAGTGTTGTTATGGGGCTTCCTTAAACCAATTAAGTTATCTAGTTTAACTTTGCACATTGGTAGGTCAAGTAGTACGGGCTCTCCTTTCGAGGTTTGTTTCACAGGTGCCCACACCGAGGTGTTGGGAACAACACTTACCAATATAACGTGTACGCCATGTCTATGGAAGTTCCAACATTCCTATGCTCGAGTTCTTCCAAAGATAGCATGGGTTTTATCGTCCCGGTGCTGGTGCAAAGTTAAATTAGATAATGTAAAGGTTTTCGTCATGAACATTCTGGCCACACGCCAAAGGTGCGTGAAACATGCGGCAAAAAGAAAAGGTCATAACTTGTGGGTAATGTTGTACACCTCTGTAGTGTGTAAATCTAATCGATTAGCCGTCCCCTCGGTCATGGGAAACTTGGTGAAATTGCACTAGTTAAATGTTTATGTTTTCTTAAATGGGTTGTGGTTTGGAACTTGTTTAGCAGCTTTTGTTTCAAGTCAAAGGATCGACATTGTTGGATTCCATTTCTGGATTATTCGATATTCACGATGGGTTGTGAATATTACTTATGCTTTACTTATTTCATATCAGTCAACTATGCTTTTACAAATTCTGTTTGCAAATAACTTATTTTACAATGTCAATTCTGCTTTATGCAAATTAACTGTAGTAGCCTCCTTTGAAATGGCCTGCATATATTATAAGTTTTGCTCAAGTCTTGCGGAGTACGAAAGTACTCACCCTTGCTTATATGTTGTTTTTAGGTGGATAAGTTAGCGAAGCTTCGAAGGTTTCTTTTCATCGCAGCTTGCGGGATTTTCTTCATCGAATCTTTCTAGGGATTATACCTTGTCAGTTGCCTGCGGGTTTTGGATGGGCACACTACAAGACCTTGCTTCTTTTGCTGCTATATCTCTGAGTTGTAAGAGTTTTCTTTTTGTAATAGCTTCTCCTTAATAATATTTGTTGTATGGTTGTGATTCCAATTGGTGTGTATGTGCGTACTAGCTACTGATCATGGGACTAGTACGGGATGCACATTAGATTTCCATTTTTGCAAGTTTGTGAAAATGGGGGTCGTTACAGTTTGTTGTGAGACTTTGTAAACCTCCATTCCAGAAATAAAAATATTATTTTCTCAATTCTGAATTTACTCTTTGCATTTGCATTATGTCCTAAATTCAGCATTTAAATTCCGCACTTACATTCTTTCAATTTACATTCCCGCAAGTTGGATTTGCCTTCCCTCCTTCTACTTGCTTGTGCCTCTTGTGCTGAGGATGAATGATTGATGGATGAATCTTCTTCAGATCATATCCCAAACATCTAGGCAAACCTTGTGATTTTCTTGCAAGAAACAGATCTTTTGTTCTTGAGAAGAACGATTCTTGTAGATCATGTTTGTGTGGTTATTTTCTTGTGTTCTTTGCTTGCTCTGACGCGTGGGAGATTATCCAAGATCATCTTGATCATCAAAAACCCACGAACAAGCTCAAGACCAAGATTTTGGTTTTTACTCTTGGTGCATTTTTCCTTCGATTCAAAAAAGGTCGAAACTTTGATGTCAATATCTTGGATTGAAGGTTGGAATAGGTTTATGACCTCCATACGAAGGTGCCTACCAAGTTTCATAAGGTTTGGACCAGCCGATCAAAAGTTTGATCAATTTTCCTTTTGAGTTCATAGCTGTTCCTGCTCTGATCATCCAGGCCCGGTACTACCGCCCATTTGAGCGGTAGCACCGACCTTCCGGTGCTACCGATCCTATAGCGGTAGCACCGGCCAATCTAGTCACCTCTTGTTTGCTTTGGGCTGATCCGTGTGAGTTCTTCGTTGGAGTGTTTTGAGTGGAGAAAATTTTATTTTGTGATTATTCACCCCCTCCTCTCTGATCGCCATTCGGTCCTTCACATATCAACTTTGCAAACATCATGAGAACCTACTTTACCAGAGTAAGATTGAATTCCATTGCCAGCCAACTGCATTTATATGTGCATATCAAATTATCAATGAATATCATGTACTTCTGACATCAATTAATAAATACAGCGGACAAGCATACAAGCAATTGCAAAAGTGCATATGATCAACATACTTGGTGGATGGCATCAAATATTGGCATGAATAAAATGCATCTGTATCATAATTGCTCATTTTACTCTGAAGGATAGAAGTTGAACGCTCAGAGCCCATTCTTGTGTCAACATGTTTTGCTAGCAAAGGTCTCAAAGTAACGTCTGCTTCCCTATTGAACTGAATTTTTTTATAAGAAAAAAACATGAATCAGTATATAGAAAGAGGAAATAAGGAAAGATATCATGTACAAATAAAACTGAAAAGCTGACCATGTATTAAAATTGAAGCTTAACCATCTACACAAAAAAAATAACATGTCAACCTGAATGAACACTAGATTCCATATCTCAATACATGTAGGGTTATCATTGTTCACTAATGAAGCAGCATCACGGTTGCCAACATGATCAAAATGGATTTCAGTACATGGCCCACAAGGACCAGTGTCACCCATCTCCCAAAAGTTATCCTGTTCAAATAATACATGTAAATTGTTTGTGAAAAATAATAAGATGCGGAGATGTCACACTGAGAAGCAGTTACCAAAACTAGAAAAGTAACACTGATTGATAAACTATCAGAAGATATCTTGGTAGCACTGCATTTGAGGAGGATGAGCAGGGAGGGAATCAGGGAATTAAGCGAAGGAATCGGGGGTGGGGGAGATCGAGAGAGGGGGAAAAGAACTGGCGAAGGAGATCATGGAGCTGGGTGGCAGGGAGGAGAGCTATGCACGTAGGATGGGATGATCATCCTAGGTGTGAGAGTAAAGTACTTTTATTAGTTAAGAAATAACATGGTTGTTGAGAGTAGAATACAACCAACCTTTCTTCTCCGTGTTCGTGAACAGGATTGTATACGGGGGACAACCAGGCTTTTGAGAGCGAACACTTCAATGATTCCTGAACCAATTTGGCACCTACAAAACGAGTAGTTTACGTTAGGAAAATGATATAATCTTAGAGTGGACACGATTCCTACTTAACAGGAACAACAAATTGAAAAGTGAAGTACCTCCATCTGATTAATTAATTACAGCTCCAGCAGTATGCTACTCTCCAAAATACATGGATTGGTTGAATGGCTGAATGTCCTTTGCGATTGTAAAGGAGTCCCGTGTGGCATATATGAGTTCAATACGGGTAGTCTGGATGCCGGCATGACCAAATGCTTGTGAACGCAATCTAGCTGCTTCTACTTCTGCAATGAATTGCTGCAGGTAATAAATCAATCATCTTCTGACTCAGGTAATCAATTCCTACAAGCTCAAATTAACAAAAATATGTGGAATGATTTTATGATCGATTAATAGCAGTTTAACGGGCAGTAAGTGTTAGGACCCGAATATACAAATTCGGACCCCCTATTTATACTGCACTAGTTTAGGATCGCGTTAGTCCACACAGTAGCAACATAAATAAAATATCACAATCATACATCGTGGAAACAAAATAAAATACTCTATTTATTAAAAAAATAATTAATTGACCTTATGATCGACTTTACATTACTATACCACACAGAGCTTAAACTCCAAGAAATAAAGCAGTAGTGAAACGTAAATTTCGCTAGAAAATCTATCAATATGCCACAAGCAATTGACAAGGTTTGCCATCTAGTAACTCGCCTCCTACAAAGTAGGTGTAGACTCCTCTTCAACTGATGATTTCGTTGTGACAATGGTGAGTACATAAAACACTCAACAAGTTGTACACAGAATGCAACTCTATTATAATTATATGTAAGGCTTATTCCAAATGAATGGCTATCATAGTTATTTTACAGTAAACCAGCATTTTCAATTGGATATAAAAACAGATTGAAATAATAGTAAAACAAATAACAATAATAATAATAATCTTTCAGGTATTTCTCAAAGTAAAGTAGCACATAGCCTAAACCATCTATCATAAGTTCCATGGGTACACATCCTCCATTCCCAAGTTTATTTTATAAAATCTAACCCTTGACTGAAATTCTCAAGCATTGTCTATAATCGGAGACATAGCTATCCTGAATAGATTGACACTTTGCAGAGGTTATATACTTTACCCACAATATATGATCAATTTTATAATGTTAGCCATTACAGTACCCATCGACGTGCGACTGAAAAGATTATAACAAAACCTTTCGGAAACTCTATCCGAACATAGATACTCCCGATAAATCTGGTCTTACTATCCTTCCCTCACACAAAGCAGAAAAATTAGAGGGACTTATCATTGTACTAGGAACACACTGTTTAAGATGTGGTGTCACTGCGATACACACCTACCCCAACTGCACACACAGTTTGGTTATCCTTTTGAGATATCATATATCAATACTGGGTAACTTACTGAGTTAGGTCTGACCCATAACAGATATGTGGTTGCATGATTAGCCCAGTTCAATGACTTGCAAGGTTAAGTCCATAATTGATTGAGGTAAGACTTTCAATTAACATCAACCCAAATATCACACAGACCCACTCTAGCACACAGCCTCTTGCCACTTGTCTCAATTTAAATCATTTATTAACCTAGTTGATTATTGTGCAACGTATACCATCAACAACTCAACATCATTGTGTGGCAACAGATGACACACTCTTTTATGTTTATGTTCCATATTCCATTTGTCAAATTGAATTTGAACTTCCAAAGAATATCAGTTGTACATGGCATGGCTAAGCAACTACACACGATCTAACCAACGTTGCCATCTATTAGTAACCAACGGTGACAAATAATCATGGTATAGTAAATAACAAGATATGTATAATTCAATTTGATTGAATAGCTAATTTCACAAATTAATTGAAAACAAATCTAAGCATAAAATAATATACAATAGATTAAAACAATATAGCATTTGTAAAACTAGGTTCAACATGATCAAAGCACAACTTGCCTTGGAATAACTCTTGATCTTGATCTGGACTTTGAACTTAAGTCAACTCTTCACCCTCATACACTCCTGACACTTAAACGTCTATGCGAAACAAAAGGTGAATACCAAAATAAATATAAAATAGAGATAAAATAAACTCCAAAAATCAAATAAAATTCATCAAAAAGTAGAGATTTAATTTAGAAAAAATTAGAAATTTGAATTGCCTCAATTAGAGCTCGTATGAAGGAAAACATACTCTCGAAAGATTGAAAAAAAGAAAAAGAAAAGAAAAGATTTTCTGAGATTTTTGAATTATTTTTCTAAAGAAAAATCAAATTATGGCATCATTCTGACATCATCGGCTATTGTGATTTTAGGCCGAATTATTTTTGAAAAAGAAAAAGAACTCCACATGCTGGCATGTGAGCCCCACATGTTAGACCCTATTTACATAATGACGATGTCATCCTACCACGTGGCAACCATTGGGTCATGCCACATCGACCGGCGGCACTCGTGGCCCTTGGGTCATCGGCGGTGATGCGGACGGGTACCTCCGACAAGAGCTCTACTTGGTGACGTAGTCGGTTTGGCCACCGGTGACCTCAAACAATAGCAGCGAGCTCCAAGGCGGTGGCGGGTAGGGCTTCATGGCGCGACAAGGTGCCCACGGGGTAGAGCGCGATGAGGCGAAGACAACGGCACCGGTCTCGAGCTTCAGGATCCACCGGAGATGACTAATCGATGGCAAAAGCTCCTTGGTGGCGCACAGCAAACTTGGCTAATCCACGCAAACTCCTCGATTAATCTAGGGTTTTGGCTTCGAATGACCTAGCAGTCATGGGCGCAGCATTTATAGGCTCAAGAGACCGTGACTCGGCCAAAACGGAACAAATGTCCGCAGCGGACACGGGCAGGACACCGAGTCCGTGCCGAAGACAACAGGGATGGCCTGACAGGTGGGCCCCACCTATCAGCCTCCCACACGACATGAGCGGGCCAAACGGACCAGGCTGGTGCAGTGCGATGCAATGGGCCAAGATGTGAGGGAATTGGGCTGGCCTACAGATTCGGCCCAAGAGCAAAATCCGGATTTCAAATCTTTTTTCATTTAAATTAAATACAAAAATTCAAATGGCTTCAAATAAATAGCATAAATACTTGGAAAATTCTATAAAATATTTTGAGACATTAGAACTCAAATAAAATATTTTTGCAAAAGCTCACTTAAACTTTGTCTAGTTTTAAGTACTTTTTGCAAAAAAAAAAGGTAAACCCAAAATAATATTTAAATTTCAAATAAAATAGAGAAAAATTCCCCAAAATATTAAGTAGCAAAAAGTTGATTTAAAGAAAAAATTAGGATGTTACAATAAAATCAGGTCGTACTTACATCTATCTACAAGAGAAGCGTTGAATATTTAGGGGGTGTTTGGGATAGCTCCAGCTCCACCAAAATCCGTGAAGTTGGTGGAGAAGGGTATTCCTAGCTCCAGAAATTTATGGAGCTGGAGCTGTGGGTACATAAGAGTGTTTAGGTGGGTCATCTTGTTTACATTTTAGACTAAAAATATAAATTTAATTCACTTTATTTTAGCCTACAAGCTCCAGCTCTGAGGTGGAGCTGGAATCTGGAGCTATACCAAACAGGACCTTAGTCACCCATCTTGCTCTATCCATTTATATTTGTAAATGATACAAAATTACAAGCTCTACTGAAGTACTTAATTATGTGTAAAATTAGATCTCCATTAAAAATAAAAACTATTCCATGCAAATCACAAGCTCTACTGGATGCCGGCATGACCAAAAATCAATCAAATTGCTACAGGTAATGAACCAATTTCATTGAAGCGGGATTGAATCAATCAAATTAACGTAGGAACGTACCCTCCTTGAGCAGTTGAGGAAATGGGCGGTTTAGGGAGGAGCAGCCATGCCTACACGTAGGCTGACAACGTATTGAGAAGAGGGGGAAGCGCGGGTGCAGATGGACGATTGTTTAGTGTGGGATAAACTCCTTTTATTAGTTAAGAAATTCAGAATATCAGAAGCACATTCTAGTCTGACCCATGCCACTGAGCTGGCAGTATTTGACTTGAATTCCTAGGCTTGCAATGCGAAGATTCCGGTGCCCTAAGGGGCGCACACACACACGAACGGCTTCAGTCCAACCTTTTGGATTAGCAACCAAGAACAGTGTGTTCGAGCATAATACCGCCAAGACGGTGATCTAGTAAGTATTTGGTTCATGGGATGGGGGTGGATGGGATAATCCTATTCAGTTTTTGGTTGAAAGGATGGAACCAATCCATCCCGGATGAGATGATTCAACTTTGGAGAACATTCTTCCTAGATGCTATATCATCCCGTTCGGCAAAGTCGCCCGAACCATTCGGTTCAGGACTCTTCGTTCTCCTTTACAGGCAGCTACTTCGGCGCTGACCCGGCGCGGGATGCCAAGAAGCCGCGCGTGCTGCGGTGCTCCTCCATCGCGTCCATCTGCTCGCTCCCTGGCAGCGATGACCTCGCCGCCATGACGCCCTGATGCGCACCGGCTCGCTGCCTACCGAGACAGAGGTGGAGCGGTGGCGCTGGTGTGAGATGCAGAGCCTGAAGCGCCTCGAGCTACGCAACTCCATGAACTCCGGCAGGTCTGACGGCCAAGAACAGCTGTACTAGGCTTAATTGGGCATGGATCGGGTTGTGATTTGGATTGCAATTCTGATGACGTGGAGCAGGGATGGTCTTTTCTGAGAAGAATTTGTTGTTTGTTGATGCTTCTTTTTCGTCAATTGAGAAACTTTTTTGAGAAATAAACGGAGAACTCTCTATGGATAAAGACAATGCTTTTACACATCCGCTTTTGTTTTTAGCTAGGTTTTGTTTTGATTGCTGTCCTTTGTGGAATAATCCATCCTCTATACCTTGCAGAGTTCCTGGTACCTCCTTGATTTGAGCCGACAGGTGAGTCGGCTCGGCTCGTGTCTCGAGCCGAGCCGATTAAAAAAAATACATTCGGATCTTTTTTCAAAAAAAGTTACGTATAGGTCTTTTTCGGAAAAAAAACTTATGATCGGGTCTTTTTTCCAGAAAAAGAATATATATTACGTCCATGCCCTTTTAGCGTTTTTAGGAGTAGCGCTCGGGTCTTTTTTGGGAAAATCAAAATTACATTTAGATCCTTTTTGTAAGAAAAAAAATACGTTCGAGTCCTTCTTTTTGGAAAAAATTATGCATTGCATTTAGGTCCTTTTTGTAAGAAAAAAAATACGTTCGAGTCCTTCTTTTTGGAAAAAAATTATGCATTGCATTTAGGTCCTTTCTCCGCTTTTCTAGCACTACGTTTAAGCCCTTTTCTGGAAAACACAATTCTTTTTAGATCCTTTTCGTGTGTTTTCTCGATTTAATCGTGTATGGAGCGTCTATCGCACGTTTTCTCGATTTTCTCGCGTAGAGAACGGCGCCCGCGGCGTGGCACGCCGCATATAAATTTCTAGTTCTTTTGAGATGTGCTGTTGTTTGTAGACCAGATGGACACTCCTTTTAGAGGATGGTTCTTGCTTCTAAGCTCTGTCATTACGGCTTCCTGTACAAATACAGAAAAGGGAAGAAGGTGAGGATAGCGTGCGTCTGCCACGGCAACTTCCTCACACCAGCCGAGTTCGTGAAGCACGCCGTCGGCAACGATGTCACGAGCCCCCTCAGGCACATCTGTCGTCAAACCCCTCGCCGTCTGTGTTCTTCTAATCCTAAAGTGCACGTAGGGTGAAGAGGTGGTCTTCTTTTCCCCATTGAATTTTCTTGGTATGATTAGCTATTACCTGAGCTGTTTACTGTAAGTTAAGGTGCGAACGAATTTGAGAGTACGTCAGCTTAACAATGCATTTCCCAAATGGACGCTGGTTCAGCATGTCGAGGCATTTGACTTACAGCAACTGTTCTGTACCAACCTTATCCCGCAAACCAAATAGGGATCATCCCGTCCAAGCAACTAAATAAAATGTACCATCCTATTCAAACAACCAAATACTATCCCATCCCATTCACCCTCGTACATCCAACCAAACACAACCCTATTACCTAACATGTCTCAGATGGGGAATCATGTCTCGCACTCTATTTTTAGAATACTACTTTATAACATAGTAAAAATATAACTCAAGCAGCATAACCAAAACCTAGCAATCATATTTCAATCACAATTTTTAATAAAAAATAATCAACATAGTCTGAAGCCAAATCCACACTAAAATGCTGTTTAATCAAGACAAACTCTCAAGTACACCACGACACTTGCAGTCCAGATATATAATGCAAAGTAGATTGGTGTCCCAATTAAGAAGAAACAACGCCATCGCTCAGAGAGAGAGAGCGGCCAGTTGATCAGCTGGTGCATTGGTCTGCTGCTGCTGCTGGGCATTAAGGAGAACCTCCATAGCTTCGGCAACCTTGGCCTTCAGAGCATCGGGCGACTCAATAAGATGAAGAACTTCAGTCTTGTCCATCTCAAGAAGCATACCAGTGACCTTCGCAGCCTGGTCATGCTCCAGCTGATCAACAAGTGGGTACAAGCTTTCTCCAAGCATCTGCAGAAATTAAACAAGATCTTCCTGATTGAGAATATTCTAGATCACAGGATGCGTAAAAATGCAAAAATAAGCTAACCAATCTTTGCTGCTCTGGAGGAGAGTTGGCAAGTGCAGAGGCCAACGCTCCAATAGGAACTTGCTGCAGTGCACCAGCATCACTAAGTCTCATTCTTCCCATCTCGTACGGGGATGGTACAACACCTCCAACACCATGCAGTGCAGTGTCAGACGTGCCACGACCCGAAGCATAGCGGTAGCCACCACGACCACCCCTTGGAAGCATCTGCAGCATGTGTTAAAACCAAAGCAGCAAGTGTTTACAACAAAAGGCTAACTACTTTTTCCAGTATAGAAGCACAAAATAAAATTACAAAACCAACATTATTACCTGCTGGTGACCCATTGGCATTGGTTGCTGAATTCCGCCAGCACCTGCATGCCTTCCAGCAGGACGTTGTGGTTGTTGACCTTGCTGGACCATAGGCATGACGAAATTTGCCATTGGGGCAACACCAGGCCTCATTCCAGGAATGAGATGATGGAAACCAAATCCAGGCTAGAAAAAGAGAACATATTCATCATCCAAGTGAGAGGCAATAATAAAATCATCAGCTACAAGCAAAAAGATAAAAAAAGATATTGGATATAAACAGTCGCAGTTACATAATCCAAAACATTGAGCAAATGGTATCAACGGCTGCCTAAGAATGCAAAAGTGGAAAACCTGCAGCTTCACACCACACGAACAGGTATTTGGTTAGTTAAACTATAATATTATCACTTTATTTCTGACGATAGAAAATCGATGTTATTTGCAGATATAATTTTTTTGATTTTTCCCCTTGATTTTTATAGACATGACAGTGGGTGAGATGGGAGTTCTAGAAGGACAGAGCTGAAGTAATTAACCAATTAATCAGCGATAGAGAAAGTGCACATAATGTACAACAAACAAAAGTTCATTTTACACTTGCAAGTCGTAAAACGGAAGTATGCTGTAATGATTTTGGATGATTACCCGTGCGAGTGCAGGTGGTGGTGGTGGGGGCAAGAGTTGCCAACATGTGACAATACAAATAAATGTGGTGTTAGCAAAAGGGAAAGGTCTTTCCTTACATAGGGCAAAGCAAAATCTAATGAAAACAAAATTGAAAGCAAAATCTAATATTCTATTACAATATTAATTATTGTTAGATCAGCAAACTTTATGGTAAGATACAAGTGGGAAAATCAAAGGCGATTACTTCCCACATCAAACATGTCTACCAGTAGTGCAGGTTCTACATTAGAGCGATTCTTTTTAAGTAATATGACCCTTCAACTAAATTGTATAGGTGCACCCCAGCTACAAAAATAATCTCAACACTGTTAAATGAACCCACAAAGCTACAGTGGATCCAAAAAGGTGCATGTGCTATTAAGCGAAGCAACATACATAATTAAATTATAAGAAAGCATGGATAAAATTCAGTATCATCCATCCACAACACTTCATTAACTAAAGTACACTACTAAACTAGATATCTATACACATTTCTGTAGAGTACATAATAGTAACATCATTTGCTCATGTTTCTATTAAATCAAGTAACCAAACTGAAACAAATCAAATACTCATAATGCATCAATAGTATCGATTCTGTTAGAATAGTCCATTCATGCATTGGCTGTGGAATGTGCTATTTGGGCATATCATTCTTAAATAAAACATCTCCATGAGAATTGCAACCAAGGTTTGGGAAAACTTTGGTGATTTTCAAAGGAGAAAATTCAACAAGTAATTTTCACACTATTTCACACAGATCCCTCTCATTTAAATTTCATTAATCAAGTCAATTTTTGCGAAAATTTTCACATCAATCTCTTTTTTCAATAGTATCAATTAGGTCCTTTTTTTGGCTAAATGTTTCGTATTGAACCCAGTTTTCCAAAGTAGACTTGCTAACTGTCCACCAAAATATCTAATAGTTTATGAAATACTATGACGAAATCATAAAAGAAATCAGTTAAAACCGTAAAAAGCAAAAATAAAAACACAATAAAGTAATTAAAATTCAATGAAAAATTACAAACAAATGTAAGTTAGCACTAATAACAAATTTTACTGACCGATCTAATAGAATTATTTTTAGTATTTCGCGAGAAAGCGCAAAAATTTCCAATATGTTAATTCATAATTCGTGCAGAAAAGGAAATCCTACAGGAAACTGACTGATTTTTATTCTCAGATATCTGGTAACAGCCACCTGGTGATAACCAACAATTTAGCATCACTTTTCAACAACGTAGTCCGACTGCAGCATATATATTTTCATGCAAGAGCAGAAAATTAAATAAAACATAAGCAAAAATGATGCGGTCCCAAGAGCTAAACCTATGCCGGTTGATATTTCCAATATGCAAATCAAGACTAAGAAGCATGTTGGTACTGTTTTGAGCAAATAAAAATAAATCAAAGTGGAGGCTGAGAGGGAGGTGAGGATGGCAAGCCAAGGGAGGAAGCAAGCTAAAACCCTAGCGCATGGGTTGCTCAGTCGCGTGGTGCAAGATAGGAGCAAGAGGGCTGCAACAGTGGGCCAGGAGCATGCGGCGGCAAGTATATAGAGTGGGCTCTTATTACATTTAATCGGGCCGACAAGTATCAACACACTAGATGGCCAAAATTAGTTAAACTATTGTAATTTTCCTTTTTGTGTTGAAGTCCAGTCCTAAATATGATAAGAGGCTAGGAGTTAAAGAGTAGGATTCAGAATTAGAGAAGAATTCGGCAACTTTGGCTGCACCCCCATGAGTCCCCTATGTATTTGTGTCTTACCACTTTGTAAAATTTCAGATTAGAGTGATTAAAGAGTTGAGAATTGAAGTTTTGATTTAGACATATGAAATAAAAAAGAAAAGCCTTAGTGCATGATCGTGTGTGCGAGTTGATGGAAGCTGTAGAGATCAAGATAGAAGACATTGATCTTTGCGCAAGTTGGAAACACATCGTTTTCAGGTTGTGCTAAAGTCTTGTTCTTGCAACTCTATCTTTTAAGATTGGTTTGCAAGATTGCGTGTGTGGTACCATGTAAGATCGGGCATCTCACGCATCAACTAGTGATTCCCGCTAGTTCATCCGTATCATTTGGTATCAGAGCTTTCGTTGCTCACAGTGCCATTGATTTGTTGCTCTGACGGTCATAGATGGAGGACATAAGCTGATCATCAAACTTGGTTTTGAATTGGCCACACGTGAGGATACAATACTGAAGCTAGACAAGAGGGCTATGTTCTTTTGATGATGTTGAGTCGGTAACACTGATTGTGCTATGATGATAGACCAAGGGAGTTCATCAACAAAGCAAGCAAGACGCTTGCGGACAGACTAGGATTGACAACGACACCACATCAAAAGCTATATAATTTGTCATGGTTGTATTGTTATATCCCAATTATGCAACAAGTGGAGGGTTTTTGGATGGATATATATGCTATGTTCGTTGGTGCTTGGATACACTTGGATGAAGGAGCAGGATATTTGATGGATTTAGAATTCTTCTTTGCCACAATTCGATATTCTTTTCCTTGGAAGAATATACATCGGGAGATTGAAGCATGGATGGACCAACAATATTTGGAGGATCATCAACGGTGTGATAATATTCAAGCTATATAGGAAGCACAACAGTGAAAACAAAAGAAAAAAGCACAAGAAACAATGGTCGAAGAACAAAGGAGGCATAGCAAGAGGCCATTATTTCATGTCAAGAACAGCCAAAGGAGTTGTCTACTCTCATGATAGCAACATCGACATTGAGACACCGCTAGATGGTATGTGCATGATGACCAACAAGGTTCGTATTGACAACAATACAATTCTTGCAATGGGACAACGAACCAATGTGTTCAAATCAGTGTGTAAAGTTGAAGGCAAAGTTTGCACGCTTATCATTGATGGTGGAAGCTACACAACAACCTCATTAACAAAGATTTGGTGCAAGCTTTGTGATTGACAATATGGCCGCATCTCAAACCATATTATTCTCAATGGATGCACAATGTTAGTTAGCAAAAGATTACTCACCCAGTTAAAGTTTCCTTTCAGTGGGTGATTATCAAGACAGGAGTGCAACATTGTGCCAATGTATGTATGTCACCTGTTGTTGAGACGACCATGCCAATTTGATCACAACGCTACATATCACGGGAGATTGATCTTTGCGCAAGTTGGAAACACATCGTTTTCAAATTGTGCTAAAGTCTTGTTCTTGCAGTTCTATCTTTTAAGATCAGTTTGCAAGATTGCGTGTGTGGTGCCGTGAAAGATCGAGCATTTCATGCATCAATTAGTGGTTCCCGCTAGTTGATCCATATCAAAAAATACAATAAAGCACATGCTCATATCTTCTAAAAATATATAACACTTAAGTAGCACAGATTCCAAGGTTAATGGAACCAATGTAACCAATTGCAAATCCTACAACCAGAATCTTAGGACTTTTGAACTGAAATAAAAAGTTCGGGAATTTTAAGACTTTTGAACTGAAATAAAAAGTTTAGTTTGTACTTAGCTTATATTGAAGCATTTACAATTGTTAGGCAAGTTCGAAAATAATCCATAGTCTTCGATCTTGAAAAGAATTGAATCTGTACTTTTCAAGTTATATTGAATACTTCTGGAATTAGAAACTTCATATTCAATTCAAAATTCCAGCTTTGTTTGGTTAAGATACAAACATGCCTATTATTGTATCCCTGGTGAACATGCTATTTAAACCGGTCCATAAAAGCATCAGAAGAAAACTCCTACACAGAGATTTAACAAATTGGCATGTGCTTTTGAATTGCCATGGCATGGAATAAGTTATGCAGATGCTAGCAATGACATTCATGATTCAGTCAATAAAAAATTAACTGTCATGTACCTGAGGGTTAACAAAAGCTGGAGGTGGCTGGCCATAGAACAGCTGTTGGCCAACACCAGGAACACCAGGGGGATACATGGGCATGCGAGGAGCAACTGAAGATGGCAGCACAACAGGACGCATTTGCGAAAACTGTGCCTGAAACAAACCCTCAACAAGAATGACAAATCACATGATTTTTTTTGGAAAAGCATGTAAAGGTACATCATGTCAGAAATTACTCCATTAATTTTTGCAAACAATCTAAATTACAGAAAGTACAGTTCAATTACAGAAAGTGCATCATGACAGAGGACATTCACTTTTTCATATTCCAGTTTCTTTGAGAAACTGGATAAGAAAACACCTACTTGACATAATTTTGCAAAAATACGATGAATTTAATCAAGAGAAAGAACCACACATAAGCAAAAAGGATATCTCACACAAGATCGCTACCTGCAGCTTTGCTCTTCTTTCTTCCTTGCGTTGTGCAAGAGCTACATAAAGAGGTTTACTTCCAACCATCTTACCATTCATGGTCGCAAGCTACAATCATCATAACAAATATGTTAATGAAATTCTTTCCTAGGCACCTTGTAAATACAATTCCCAAAGTTCTAATGTCAGCTTACAGCTCGTGAAGCATCTTCAGCAGATTTAAATGCAACAAACCCAGATCCTTTGCTGGCACCATTCAAATCCCGCATAACCTGCAGCATGATTTTCATTTACAAGAAGCCAAGTATGCATAAAAATTGTGTAGGAAAAATTAGGAGATAAGAAACAAACCTTACAAGAAGTAATAATGCCAAATTCAGCAAAGAGTTCTCTTAACTCATCATCGTCATCAATACCATCATCCAAGTTTTTCAAATACAAGTTAGTGCCTTGGTTCTTATCAGCTGCCTCTTTAATGTTCTTCTCAATTTTTTCTTTCAATTCCATCTCCCTTTCCGACTTCTTCTGCGCTCTACCAACATACCATTCCTTATCATCAAATTTCTTACCATTCAAATCTTCAACAGCACGGGCAGCATCATCAGGATTTTCAAAGTTAACAAATCCAAAGCATCTGGATTTCCCATCCCCCTCTCGCATTACAATAACACTAGTTATAGGTCCAGATTTACCAAAAATTTTCTGTAAATCATCTTCAGTAGTAGCTTCTGATAGATTCTTTACATAGACATTATTGAACTTGGGACTACCTGAAACATTTTCCCTTTCCTGTTTACGAATGAAAGGCCCAACATAAACCTTTTTGTCATTCAAAAGCATCCCATTGAGCTTATTGATAGCGTTCTGCGCTGCCTCCTCTTGTTCAAACTGAACAAAACCATAGCCCTTTGACCCTCCAGACATTTCTGTCGCAACTTTACATGAAAGAATGTTTCCAAATACAGAAAATGTTTCATAAAGAGCTTTGTTGTCTATTGACTTGTCAAGGTTCTGTGAACAATGAAGCATTGACGTCAAGCAACATAAGTTGTGGTTACAATCCATGATGAATAGCATTCAAAATATTAAAGTACTACCTTAATAAATATATTTGCTGCGCCACTTTTACGCGAGCTCGGGTCACGGTTAGAATACATTATCCTGATAGGCTTCCCATTAATGGGAGTGAAGTTCAGCATTTCCAATGCCCTTGCAGCTGTAAGCAATTTTACATCAGAAAAAAAGGCAGCAATGCAGCATAGTTGCAATACAAGTTTGGTAAACAATGAATCAAAAAAAGTTTTCTAAATCAAAGCACATCCATATGACTAAAACCTGATATAAGCAGTAAACTTGACTTGATTAAGCATTCACGGAAGAAAAATCCCTTAGAAACAACTTTGGGACCATTTTCCAGCTCTCGTAGTACCATGCCACGCACACAAGTTTGAGGACAATCAAAACAACACCTACCCATAATATAATGTTATGTACAACAGCTCAAACCTATTACTTTAAAAGGATAATTCAATCCACAGGTGCCCAAAGAGTGCTGTTTGAAGTTCCATTTTGGCAAGTGAGAATAATTGCTAATTCAATACAAAATCACTGATAATGTTCACTCAAAACAGCGATACATGAGGTAAATCGAGTCACTCAACCTATTACATATTCTTTGCCTCACATGTTGCACATCTCAGACAAATTGCTATAAGATCGTGGTGAAAAAAAAATCTGTCTGCCTTTCCTTGACCTTGCACAACCCAGACAAATTGCCTAGCAAAAGTGCAATTGGCATGTTACACCCAACTAAATAGATATGAATCATTTGATCTCACTTGAGTTCTACCCATTTATTGCCTAGCGATTATCTAGGAGTAATTGATCCATTTCAATATCCTCACTTATCCCTTCTATTGAACCTAAATTCTCAAAAGAGAGAGAGAGAGAGAGGGAAAAGACAAACTCTGCTGCAATTTGGTGTGTCAACAATGTACTGCCATCATGATCAGGCCATCCCTATGATGCACAGCCTAGTCCTTCAAGCATGACCATATCTTATTTCTTGCCCCCCAAACACAACTTGTATAAATCCAACTAAAATCTTTTGAAAACATTTAAAGTAGCCCAACGATGCGGTTTGACTTCGTTGAGATAGTTTCATACCGGCACCTACCGGAACGTAGCGCCCCAGCAACAACAGATCATCGGCACACACTTCCAAGGAAACGTACGGACTCACCATCGGCAGGGTTGCTGAAGTTGATGTAGGCGTAGCCCAGCGACAGCCTGGTGTTGACGTCCCGGCACACGCGCACGGACACCACCGCGCCGACCTGGCTGAACACACCGAACAGCTGTGCATCCTGTACGTTCACGTCCAGGTCCCCCACGTACAGCGACGTCGCCGCGAAAGCGGCCGCCGCAGCAGCAGCCCCATTCGCCGGAGGCGTGCCTCCCTCCACTGCACTAGCCGCTGGCACAGCCGTCGCCTGAACCTGCGCCGCCATCACCAAAGGGGAGGTAGTAGATAGGTGGATCCGATCGAAGGATAGGCTCCTGGTGACTTTTTTTCGGATTTTTTGGGGGTAATTTTGCGGATTTTTTTGGGGTTTTAGGGTTTGGTAGGGGTTTGGAGGAAGAGGGTCTCACTCCCAACGGCGGCGCGTGAGGGAGAGACGGCGGCGGAAAGGGCAGGGGAATAAGAAGGGGAGGGAAGCGTGGAGGCGGTTCTCTAAGATGCGATGGTGACGGTTGGATTCGTGTGGAGGCCGCGAGCGGCGGGATCGACGGTTGGATGGAGGAGGCCGGGGTCGCGGGCCGAAAGAGGCAACGGCTTTATCCGTGTCTCTCGTCATGTCAGCAAATCCAGCCCAGCTGGAGGTCGAGTTTAGGACCGGCATTGATAGAAAACCAACCCGGCCCGGCTCAACTAGGACCGGGCATAGGAAGCCTGGCGACCTAGCCCTTGCCCGAGCCCGAGCCTTGCCTGACATTTTTCGAATTTCTTTTTCAATTTGAAAGGACGTGGACCAGTTAAGCCAAAAAATAGTCCACGAGAGTAATAGAGACATTATACAAGTCTAGGCTCTAATGAAGTAGCTCCACCCTTGTCGGTGTGTCCCTAGGCTTGGGATAGAGTGGTGCCTCTTTGCCCGAGAGTGCCCCTGAGAGCGTACAAGTTTGTATATGTTTTATATTTCATTAGAGTTCTAGTTACAAGTTACAATAATCTTTTATAAGTACTCACCTTGGTACACAAATACTAACCTACTCCAAATAGGGTGATTTAAGCGTGAGTGTCTTCGTCGTTCTCAGGAAGTGGTAATGGATTTCGTGTCATCGCTCAATAGACTAGGCCTTTGACTCTAGGTCCTCTTCAAGACAGCTTCTCCTTAAAAAAAATCGGATTATTTACTGAATATGAGGATTCTAGATAAAAGTTGTCTTCTACATAGAATCAGAATCCGGGTGTCAGCTGATTCTCGTCGATTCTCACCGGCCCAGTCCTCCACCTCCACACGCAGCCGGTCCGGTCTGATTCTCTCACAATTAGAAACAGTTTCTCCTATAATCTAGAATCTGCACATCAAAAATTATTCCGAAGTGGCCTATATTTATAATGCAGGTAAGAATTCAGCAGCTGACGAACCCTCCATGTACTAAACCTTTCTTCCATGACCTTTTTTTTTTGTGATGCATGTACTCTTGTCGTGTCTCTTGTAAACTAGATGGATACCCCGGACATTGCCGTGGCGTGTGGGAGATGCCATCAGAGAAAAGGTTAAACTATGAACCACAAAGGGCAATGATCCAAATAGCAATGGTAAAACAAATGATCAGAAAAAATACTAACATTGTACCGAGGAAGATGTCAAAGGTAGAAGGTTTTCTATTTTGTATATATTAAAAAAATAGGTCGCTAGGCCCGTCGACGAATCTGTGGGTTTTTTTTAAAAGAAAACCGCGGAGGGACCTAAACATAATTTTATTTTTCTACAAGTCCAACACACTAAAAACCGATTTCTTGGGACTTAAACGTTTTTTTTCGGGTCCATTCTGCTAAAAACCGCCGGAAGGACCTGAACGCAAGGTTCACAAAGCCGACGAAGACCGATCGGTTTTCGCGAAAACCGTCCTTGCTAGCCGGTTCGGCAACAAAAACCGAACGGTAAATCGTGGAGTTCAAATGTAAATTTTAAACATTTGAAGAAATTTAGCAAAAAGTGTTACAAAATTTTAAAATTTTTTTGTGAGGTCCTGAGGAAATTCTAATGATGTTATAAAAATTTTAGATGATTATTAGACATGTGTGTTTTTTCAAATTCTGACAGTGATACTGTCACAATATATGCTCTTCAGTTTTTATTTTCTACGGGTACAAAATGAAGTCTAATATTTCTTAAACTTTTTTTGTGATTTTATAACGTAATTAAAATTATGTTGTAAAATTTTTAGATGATGATCAGATACATGTATTTTAAAAAAAAATTGAAAGTGCTATTATCATTGCATATGCTCTTCTCTTTTTGATTTTATATGGGTACTAAATGAAGTCTAATATTTATGAACATTTTATAACATAATCCTTTGGAACTATTTTTGCTTATATTAAAATTTCAGGATATAAAAAATCTTTAAATATTTATAAAAATATGACAGTGTCTTTGTTTCTTTTCATTAATTGATGTTTTGATTTTTTAGAAGAAATAAATGATTTCAAAAATTGTTTAAATTTCTCTGAGGTCTTTTATAGATTAATTGGGATTTTTTTATTTTCACATTTTTTTGCAATTTTTCCTTGCATTTTTACCATCAGTTTTCGACATTTTCAACCGATTTTTGGTTTTTTTAATCGATTTGACCACCTGTTTGACTTGGCAAACCGATCGGTTTTTATCGAATTTTGGTCGGTTTTCACGAAAAACCGGTGTCGACCAGATACCGGTTTTCGAATGCAAAACGAAAATGTGAACCCCGCCTAAACGTAAACCGCTGAGGGACATAAACATAATTTCGGTTTTTTCGGGTCCATTTTGTTAAAAAAACCGATGGAAGGATCTGAACACAATTTTGAATTTTTCGGAGGGCCTTTTCGCAAGGGGGACTGAGGTGGCATGGCTGAGATAGCGCCAATTCCTCCCAGTATAATATAGGTACACATTGGTCATTAGCCATCAAATCGGCTCTCATGATGATAATGTACTACAGTACCCCCAACAAATGATGGGTAATAGTGGTAGCAAGAAAAACTTGGGGATTCAGGGAGAAATAAATGAAAAGAAAATTATTGATGAAAGGGAAAAGTTTATACTAGAAGGATTAAATGTGATTGAAAGGCTACACGATCGAACCTAATGCTGAATATCAACATATAATAAATTATAATGAAGAAATCTTCTACAACAACCTGACTTATGTTATACATGTACAGCGAAATTCAGATATTGCAATTTTGCAATATCTCCAAACACAATTTATACCTGAAGTGCAATCCATGTCTGAAGTTTGCGCAGTTCAGCCAAATCAATGGCTGGTTGAGAAGATGTAGTAGCGATTTTTTAAAATAATATAATTTTAATAAACAATTACAGAAATGGTATGCCGAAAAAAATAACAGATTTACACACCTGTCGCAATTCCAAATTGCCACAGAGACTTTGTTGCAATTGTCTCTGTCGTAATTTGGAATTGCGACTGAGTCCCTGAATGAATTTTACAATTTTACGGTTCAAATTAGGGTCCAATAATTTCAGAAAAAAATCATATTTGTCAGTGATAATTCATGTATTTTACAGTTCAAACTAGAGTCCAATAAATTCAGAAAAAATCATATTTGTTAGTGATAATTCATGTAGTATTGGACAAAATTATTTGTTAGTCTAGATTTTGTGACAAAAAAATCGGAATTCGTTGTTCGCCATATTTACAAATTTGACGACAATTCATAGTAAAATATTGAATAAAATTGGACATTAATATTGCAAAGTGCAGGACTAAGTCACAAACAGGGATAGAATATAGGTACATGCCTTAGGGAATTTATAAAACTAGAATACAACATAGGTACATACATATCTTAGAGAATTCATACAACTGGGATATAACATAAGTCACAAAACCATACATTCTATGACCATGGTTGTCGGTAGGCATGGTCAAAAATGAAAAGTTATGTATTGGTGGCTGACGGAGTATTACGCTTGGATTGCTGATAGGGCTTAATGTAATATCATCGTCAGAATTGGGAGGACTCTGAGGACGCAAGGTTCCTAGCCTAGGTGGCATGAAATCGTCATCATCATTGTCATTTGTATGGTTAGAAGCTAGCCCGCCTCTAGTGCTGGTTGAACGTCCTCTTTCATTGTTTCTTGAACGGCCTACTGTAGTAGTGCTTGAACAGTCTGTTGTGGTAGTGCTTGTACATCGAGGTCTAGGTGATACAAAATCATCATCGTCGTCGTCATCGTCATTTGCATAGTTAGGAGCAAGCCCCCCTTCGGTGGTGGTTGAACGACCTCTTGAACTTGCTACTGCAGCAGTACTGTGTCGACCTCTACCCCTCCAATTAGATTCTCTTCTGCATGTTCCGCGCGAACCAGGCATCACACCCCTGCCGAAGAGTATATACATCGCTAAGAATTCTAGGATATCTTTGTTCAACAATTCTTCATCCTTTAGGAATGACTAACACACAAGACGAGCATACGAAGTAGTGAACTTATGTATAACACTAAAAAGATTAGTAAGGTGAACAAGTATGAAATAACAAATCTTAATATGCTATGCATACTTATCGGGCAGCATCAGTACCCTATAAGATCTTCTAGAGAAACATGTAGCAGAAGGGTGGTCAGCTAGTTCGCACACCCTTAAATACCTTTGACGCCACACTTGCAAGAGTGCCTTGAGGTCATTTGAGGTCACAAGGTTCAGGCCAGAGGTTGTCACGTTATGCCTTGGTAATGTCGGACGCCACTCTTGCAATTTGGACACCACTTTACTTAGGTTCTCCTCCTTGAATGGATCGTCCTTCCCAGTACGCATAACCTTCAACGTGTAATGAAGGGCTACGGTGCTCATATCTGGTGTCCATGAGAATGTTCTGCTAGAGGATGCAGCCATGGTGAAGTGTGAGTGGGAGCTGTGGATGTGTGCCTGCGGTTTGACCTTTTATAGACTCGAAGGGGTGGTGTGTGGACTAAGTGTTGAAAGGTAAGATTCGAACATACAGACGGATAGCAAAATGCCAGAGTGTGTAGTCAAATCGGGCTGAAAAGGTAGTTGCACACAAGGTGTCAGCACTGACAAAATGTACTGCACAATAAGTGGTCAATTCAGAGTTAAAAGTAGGCAGTGAGTGGTCATTTCGGACTGTGTAGTGTGCAGTTGGTGTGTACTGAGTGTACCGAAGAGACTTTGTACCATACAGTGAGTAGTCACGTCAAAGCACATCTGCAAAGCCCTTCTGTGTAAGCCTGCATGAGAAAGCGTAGAGGTCTGACAACGTGTGGTCAAATTGGCCTCACAAAGTTACAGGTAGAGTGTTGTCAAATCGACCTAAAAAAGTTTAAAGCATTGGGCACGTGAGTTGGCTAATCACGCTTAAAAAGCTGTTGCACGGTCGTCAGCTCCATCAAAGGTTTAAGTGTTTTGGAATCTACGCCTGTAGTGATTGTTTAGGGTGTTTGCTTTGGCAGGATTGGGATGCAAAGCAAGTTTTAAATACGATTGTTTTGCATATTATGGTAGTACATATATCAAAGGGTGTTTCGGGGCTATTACTCTATAATTTTTATCTAAACATGTTATTTTACGGGCTATTGAAAAGGCTTAAGTGATCATACTGTAATAGAAGATAACTTATGAAAACAAAATACCATAGCTGAATGTTACATAATTTGAGGAAGTAAAGCATCATATTGTATTTACTACATCATATATAAAAGGAAAAAAACTAACTGGAGCCCCTGCGCGGTGCTACTCCTCGTTGGTCCCAGGCTTCCTACGGCGCTGCACATGCCCAGAGGGATACGTCAGCTGGTCAGGGGCCTGCCCACGAGTACTTCTAGCAGACCATACTAGTGCTGTCGGAGTAGCGAATGCGTCCTGTGATGGCTGAGTCGGGCCGGGAGCGTCGGCTAGCTGAGAGGGACCAAGGACCACACCCATGGATTGCTGGTAAGGATCTACTAAGAAGTCCAAGTAGGTGTCGCCGAGAGGAGAGAAGTCAGCGGAGGTGCTCGCACTCTGGTCAGGTGCTGGATCGACCGCTGTTGACAAAGTTTTCATATTAGTACATCGCATAATATGAAGAACATAATAGATAAAAGGAGACCACGTGGTGTACCTGTAGACATAGAGATGTACGACGCGGAACACTGCCAACTAGATCCTCCTGGCAAGTCCGAAGGGGGGCCGTCTGCGTGTGTGATGTCCCAGCTATGGCCTGGGGTGCGTGTCGGCCCCGTACAGCTGAGGCACGTTCGTGAACCTGTAGAACGTCGTCGTCTCTAGGCCTCCTGCAGGAGTAAGCTAGATGATGCGGGCGGCCCTTTGGCGTACACACTACAATGCCCCTTTCAAGAAGTCCATCGTGACCTCGAGCCTGTCCATCTGGCCTACTTGTGCCAGTAGTATGTCCGCCTCCTCCATGATCTCCCTGCCAAGGTCGCTCTGCGCACGCATTGTAAGGTTAGTTAGTTCATACAATTGCAATAACGACACATTACATGGCATGTCAAAGAAGTACTAACCGAGCGATGAAACGCTGAGTCCGGCTCTATGGGGTAGGTGTCCACTGTGGAGGGAACGTGCCTCGGAGGTGAGTCAACGACACGCACAACGCGAACGCGTGTGCACGGACTGAACCACCGGATGTACTCGTCGTACGTGCCGGGGTCATACGGGGCAGCCTCCTTGTGAACGTCCGTTAACGCCTGCGCCCACTGCTGAGCATGAGGCAACATACGTGCCCGCCCAGCTCGCGCTACCAACGAAACCCTTCCGTGTAAGCCTGCATGAGAATAAGAGCACTGATGTTAATAGCAAGAACATCGTAAAAAATAATGCAATTGGAATTGATGTAGAAGAGCACTCACGTGTGCACGCTCGATGGGACAACCTCACTAGTGGGGACTGGGAAGACCTAACGGAGGCCGAACTGCCTCATGACACAGTGCACGGCGTACGTCTCCACGTAGACGTCGAACACCATGTGGCACCGTGTCAACCAGAAGGCGACGTCATGGGTGCACTGCAAGGAGAGGCCATGAAGTGCCCGAGCGCCTACCAGCTCCGGGAGGTAAGGACGCCAGATGACACGATCATCCGTCAGTTGGTCGAACATTGCTACGTACTCGGGGTACGAAGCATGTGATGTGACAGGTGTGAAAGTCGGCTGCAAAAAAAGAGGAATAGTCCAAAGTTAGATGAAAAATTTCAAAATTATTGCAGAATTCAAGGTAATAGTCATTTTACTAACCCGTCAGCGACATCACAACGTCTCCATGGTAGGACAGTCGATGTCATCCCTGGAGGCGCTATAGAAGCCTGCTCCGTAGGGTCCCAAATCCATCTGTGGCCGACCGATCTGGAACCTCTCAAAAGACCAAAGTTGAAGTAGTAGAGGACAACTTGCGAGAATGGACCAATCCCCAACGCGACGACAACTGTCACAAAGACCCCGGTACGTGGCAGCCAGTACAGCCGGTCCCCACGCTAGTTGCAGGATCTCCTCAATGTCGGCATCTGCGATCAACCTGGCGTACTGGATCATATGCCTGTCGACGGTGTCCACGTGAGAGAAGGAGAACAAGACCTAGCCGAAGAGCCATAGCAGGTACGCCTTGAAGTGGCGACTAACAACGTACTCCCCTGCTCCATCTGCCATCCTCCCGGGCTGCACAAAGTAATGGTCAGTTTCACAACTGTAAGAGATACAAAAATAAAATGTAGACAAAGTTAATATCACTTACGTAGAACTTTATTAGCCACTTCTGCGTCGGACCGTACGCAGAAGTGAAAGGTGTGTAGCCACGCTCAGCAGGTAGCACGTCCGCGAACCGGGCTAGGAGCTCCATCCGTCACTCCGGGTGGACATCGTGAGGCACTACCGCGTCCCCAGTGCAAGGTAGGTCCAGAAGGCAGCTCACGTCCTCCAGTGTCGACGCCATCTCCCCGCACGGTAGGTGAAGCGTGTGTGTCTTCGGTCGCCAGCGATATACCAAAGTGCTAAGCAAGCTCCTGTCATACGAAAACCTCCTAGAGGCACCACGCCTGTCCTGCACATCGGCGGCAGTTGCCTCCACCATCTGTGCTATAGGCAGTAACCCTGCCGCTCTCAGCCTGCAGAAAAACATTGTACCAACTATTGGTTCACACGTACAATATATAGTAAGGGAAGTATGGAAAAGTGCATGAACCTGGGAATCCATCGCGGGTCGTCCCGCCATGCTCTCATCGGGGTCCGCAAGTGAAGGGCACTAAGATCGAACGATGGCTCCCCGTCTGGAGGTGGCAAGGTGGCCAAGAGACTCCGATGAGTCGCGTCGATCACTGGGTCCAGCAATTCGTACTCCCTGATGTTCGCCATACCTACAATTGAATAAAACAACTTTAGTACGAAATCAAATACACAATAAAACTGAATGCAGTGATTAGAAATGGAATTTCAATACAATAAAGGGATTATACATTAAAATCCACAAACGCTAACACCTTTGAAATCCATACATGCATCACACATACAAATTCGAACAAAAAAGAATGCAATAATAACACATCCAACATCCATACATGCATTACACATCCTATGTCCATATATGCATTACACATCAAATGTCCATACATGCATTACATATAGGAGTTTGACATATCACATTGACATACGAGTAAACTAGTTCAATTTCATATGCAAAACCCATACAACATTGTCACGGCCTCTGAACTATCGTGCAATACTTGAAAGAGTGTCCTGTCTCCTTACAAATTGAACATTTCTTCACACGATGCCCACTTTCTGCAGCGTTCATGTCGTTCCTTATACGTCTTGTTTTTCGTTTCCCTACGCCCTCCAGCCTGCTGACATCAGGAACCCACCGTGTATCCTCCCATTTCTGATGCTCCGTGAACAAATCCACCACTCGAGAACCATAAATTTCTCCACTCCAAGTTGCCATCACTGCTTCTTTATTGAACAATTGTGACAAGAATATACCTGGATCCATACGGATTATTGAGCAGGAAGCCATTATGTGCGAGCATTGCTTGTGTAAGAGACGAGGCTTGTTGCAGCTGCAGACACATGTTTGTCGAAGTAAGAATGTATTCATGAGCAACTTTACGCCGGTTCGTCCTATGACCGACTTTCTCTTTACACAGTACCTCGAAACAAATCTCCCTCGTGCCCATCTTCAATGCTCTATGCATCTCCCCCTTTTTACCTTTCTCCTCCATGTACGTACAGATGACCTCTGAGTATTTCACATCAGGGTTACTCATACGGACTAATGCTCTAGCATGGCGATCCACAAAGTACTTCGCAATACCACGAAGAACACCCTCCACTATAGCAACAAGAGGAAGGGGTCTCAGGCCTCGCATGACCCAATTGTAAACCTTAGCCAAGTTTGTCGTCATAACCCCATATCGGGCACCATCGGTGTCATAAAGCAATGCCCATTTCTCCCTAGGCTCATGCTCTACCCATTCGGAGAAGTATTTCGTGGATCTTCTATTCCTCCGGACCAAATACAGAGATTTCGTGGGTAACATTTCCAGCGCTACTGGGGCCTCCTCTGTGCCGGGCATTAGCCTCTTCACTGCCTCCGTTGTATGCCTTGATGTCAGGTCGTCTAATTTCTTCCACAGTGCATCAAACTTTCTTTGTTGAGTCTGATCGCACAACTTCTTAAAAAGCTTTGTAAGGTCCTTATTCTTGAACTGCTTGTAGAAGTTAGCACCCATGTGTCGCTTGCATCACCTACTTCGCGGATTAGGCCATGGATGTGTTTCTTCTTCACCTTTCTGCAACTGCACGACCGCTTTCAACAGCCCCGGATACCGATCGTGTATAACACACACACTTCAGGCCGCTGATCCATGACATCGACTTTCACGTTCCTTAGAAACCAGAGCCAGCTTTCTGTGTTCTCACCCTCCACGAATGCGTGCGCTACTGGAACAACCTGATTATTGCCATCTACTCCTATGGTAGTCAATATCTGGCCTTTATACTTTCCAGTCAAGAATGCCCCATCCACACATAACATCAGACGACAATGTCTAAATGTGTTGACACATGCACCGAAAGCAAAGAATGCCTGCTTCAGTACCATCTTCCCATAGAAGCGCTGCGAGGGCCGCTCACAAATATCGATATAAGTTCCAGGATTTCTTTCCTTGATCACCTCAAGCATACCTGGTAGGTTCTGATATGAGTCTTCGTACGTACCAAATCTAGTTTCCAATGCCTTCTGCTTCGCTCTTCATGCTTTCGCATTGCTTATAGTGTACTAAAACCTCTGCTCTATTGCAAGTATGATGGCACGTGGCTCTAAATCCAAGTTGCCCACAATCTGCCCATACATTGCATTTGCAACAAAACTCGAAGATATGTTTCTATGCGATTGGGCAGACTCTGTCAGCACACATGTGTGTGGGACGACTATAGAATACTTCCAAATAGTATCCCACTTAGGCTGGTACGCATGAACACGCCATGGGCAACCCTCCATCTGGCATCATGCACCCACTGGTCTGATTTCGCAACCTTAAAGGTTCTACGAAGCGACACTGCCCATACTATCACTGCTTCCTGAACCTCAAAGTTATTCTTGTAAATAGCAGCACCTTTCCTCACTTCATTCTGATCCGACTGTCATGCGAAGTGTTCACCCTTGTTGACCACCAATCTATCGAACTGATATGCATCCCACTCCGTAGGGAAATGCTCTTCATCATCTTCATCGTTACTCACATCCTCATATTCCTGACTCTCCGCCTCCATCGCTTCAACCAATGATTCAATATTTTCTTCCTCGTCTGCCACACCCGAAGGTACCTAAACATCTTGCATTGGAATATCAACTTCCTCGCCTCGCACACCCACATGACTCGAGCTGACATCCTGCCTCACTAAGTATTCTCCGGCTCGGCTGCTCTCCCCAACTTCCTCCGGTTCATCACCAACAACCTCCTCCTGCGTCGTATGGCCAGCATTGGCTTTCTCAAATGCTTGCGGCAACAACACTAATGGCCAACCATTACTTGCTAATCTTACGTATGAGCTCCAGGACTTCGGCCCCTTCAGTTCTACTAACTCCTAGTACGTGCAATCCCATCTCCGAGATCATACTCCGTGCAGCTACAGGTCATGCAATTTACTATCCAACGAGAACATGTGGTACAACCATCTGTTAAATGTGCCCCATGAATGCTCACCAGCACGTGACAGGCCAGCCATGACACTTGAAAAATGACTAAGTTCCACCCCTTCTACACCCATCTGCAGAACCCCTTCTCCGTAGTGTATTTTAAATTATACTCGTTCGTCCATACCTGTCAAAACATTTCATGAATTTTTTCATGATCGCACGACATAACGCTACCACTTTTCAAGTCTTAATATACCCATATGACGACAGAATTTTTTTTAAATAATACATTTTTTTATTTATAATTGCATAAATATACAACGCAATTTTTTTTTTGCAAAAATGTACCCCTGTCGCCCTTTGGTTGGGCGACAGGGGCTAGTCGCCCTGCGCCAATGCGAGTTTTCCACCGGTCAGCCCATGTCGCCATTTGGCAGGGCGACATGAACAAAATCTAACTCCGTTAGGCGACATCATGTGGCGCCCTTTGTCGCCCTACCAAATGGCGACATGAGCAAGATAAAAGCAAACCGTCGGCCGAGAAGAGGGTAACACGAGAGAAAGAAAAGGGTGAGGAGAGAAAAGAGAAGAAAAGAAGAGGAAGAAGAGCGACGGCTTGCACAGTAAATTTTTACGCTTTATTTTATGTAGTTTAGGTTAGGGTTAGGGTTAAGGTTAGTGTTAGGGTTAGAACTATTTAGTTTCACGATTTTTTTGTTTAGTGTTTAGGGTTAGATGTAGATAAATATAGTGTTCATATTTTTAGTAATTTAGTGTTTAGGGTTAGGATGGCCGAAGAATAAACCCCGGTCCAAAACTGAAGTAATTATGTACGTAAAACATACGATTATCTACGTTGTACATACACTCAGTTGATCTAGTTATTTTTGCGATTTATTTTGTGTAGTGTTTAGGGTTAGATCTAGTGAAATGTAGTATTTATTTTGTTTAGTGTTTAGGGTTAGATCTAGTTGAATGTAGTGTTTATTTTGTTTAGTGTTTAGGGTTGTATTCCTGTAGCGGTTGTAGCAACATCCGATTTGTTTAGTGTGTAGCAAGAAATCATGGTAGTGTTTAGCAACAAAATGTAGTTGAATCTAGTTATATTTTTAGTAATTTAGTCGGTTTGTGGAAACGCTTGTATATAGTTGTTTCTACGAATAATAATATGTTGTTACGGCTTTTTAGAGATATATGTCGGTAGATATGTTTTTTTACATTGTTAGGGCTGTAGATGTTTTTTAGAAATACAAGTGCAGTGATGAATATTTGTAGTAATGTAGATATTTTTCGCGAGTGCAGATATACATACTTATAGTTTACAGTACTTTTTACGAAGAGTAATTAATTTGTGTGTTAATGAATAGGTTCGCATATATGTCAGAACGAGTTCCTTTTAGAATCTTTTATGGAGAAGGGGTTGTCATGTATGGTTGGAGGGTGCGGATCGAGTAACTTTGGTATGTGGATAGAAGTTTAAGTAGGGTCAAGAGCGTACATTTCTTCTTGTGTTGAATTGGTTGTATTACACGTTTGGATGGAACAAGAGAAGTGCCGGTGAAGTTATCTTGCCTTTGCACCATGCGAGATGATCCTGTTTATTGGGAGTTAGTTGAGTGAAGGAACTACTGACTTGGAGGTCATATGTGAGGGGGCGAGCAACGTGGATGGTGTCGGGTGCTTTTATTGCAAGCGTATGAAAGGGTTGTTGCCCATGACCACCGGACGCCGTGAGTGTAGTGAGCCTCAAAATGAGTTCACTTATGGCGACACCGAATTGGAGAGTCTAGCGGAGCCGCATGTTCGTGGTTGCAATGAGGATATTGGCTACCGATGGTGAGCAAGTTGAGATTGGGGATGATGATGGAAACATTGGCAAGATCTTGTGGGGGCAAGTAGGCGAAGGTGAGGAAATTGAGGAAGTAATAGCACATATGGAAGAGGAAGACCTTAAATATGAACAAGTAGAAGTGGAAGACGCACGATAACTCTCGGATGAGGAAGATGAAGATGTTGAGCCACTTGTGCCAAGCAGATTGGAGCACACATCAATTTAATAACCTGTTGTGAATGAAGGCAATGATACACCTTGGCAAGATAGCGACAATGAGGTGAGACCTAACAAACATGTACCCCACAAAAGAGGCAGTGCAGGATGCTATCAAAGATTGGGCCTTATCACTAAGAAGAACTTTCAGGGTTAAGAAGTCCACCCCAACCTTCTACGACGTGGTGTGCGAGACGCAGGGGTGCCCCTGGAGAGTGCACGCATACAAGCCAAAATGGGGCACCCACTGGCTATGTTCGAAGGTTGAACAACATAGTTGTATGACTAAGGAAACCCTGGTGGCTCACAGGAACTTGTCTTCCGGGTATATCACGAGTGTCATGTACCCGGAGATAGTTGAGAACCTGAATTTTGAGCCCCGTGCTATTATCCGAGCAATTGAGAAATGATTTGATACACAATTAGCTACGGAAGGCATGGCGCAAGCGAAGGCCTTAGAAATGAGATTTGGGAAATTTAAAGACTCGTACCATAATCTGCCCGCACTACTCGGCTTGCATTCGGGAAGAAATCTGGTACTTTTATGATTATCGATCGTCCGTCAAGGAAGTGGCCGAACAAGAGGCATCAAGAGAGTTTTCTTCGCATTCGAGCATGCATTAGGGCGTTCTATCACCGCCGTCCATTGTTGTGTGTGGACGGCACATTCTCGACGGGAAATACAAAGGACAAATAATGACAAGCTGTGGCGCCGACGCGAACAACCGATTCACTGTTGCCTTTGCCTTTGTGGAAAGCGAGAACTATGAGAGTTGGTCGTGGTTCTGCGAACTTGAAGATCGGGTGGTGAAGACTCGCCAACATGTGTGCATACCGCATGAGCGAGCATCTTTGGTTCGCTTAGTGCCATCGAGCGCTTGCAAAGCAGGGAAGAGGAGCCATTTCCCTGGACTGACTTGCAGAGCCGATGGTGCATGAGGCATTTGGGCGCGAACTTCTATAAGCAGTTCAAGAACAAGGAACTGATGAATATGTTCAAGAGGCTATCACTACTACAGAATGGTACATCACTATCGCTTCATCTGTGTCGGTTCTTAAGTTTTTCGGAAGAAACGATTGTGATAGATGACTTAGGAGAGGCATTAATCATAATCACTATCGGTTCTCAGGTTAGAAGTGATAGTGATGTAGCACTGGGAACATTACAATCGGTTCTTATGCGAGAAGTGATAGTGATGTGCATTATCATCACTATCGGTTTTCATATAAGAAGCGATAGTGATGAGCGTACACATCACTATCGGTTCTTATTTAAGCGATAGTGATGATAACGCACATCACTATCGCTTCACAAAAGAACCGATAGTGATGAGCGCGTGCTCATCACTATCGGTTCTTTTGTGAGAAGCGATAGTGATGTGCGTTATCATCACTATCGCTTAAATAAGAACCGATAGTGATGTGTACGCTCATCACTATCGCTTGTCTTGTAAGAACCGATCGTGATGTGCATGATCACATCACTATCGCTTTTATATGAGAACCGATAGTGATGTACCTCGTTAGGTTATTTATCCCACTCGAATGAACTCTTCTCCGTTATTGTTCCGGAGGAGGTTTCTCGCCGCCACCAGAAAAAATAGCTCATATTACGTGGTTGGAAGCAATACTTGGGTGAGAAAATTTAAAATCCTCAAGGGTGGGTGTTAAGATAGTAAATTTGAAGCCCTAACTTGAGGAGATTTCCCTCATTTTGCATAATTTGTGGTTTTCTTCAAAATGTGAGCATTCCTTCAAACCCTTTAATTTTGTACTATGTAATTTTGATATGTCGCAAGAAAGTTTAGATTGCTTTGGTATTGTGTATATCCTATCGATTTCACACCCTTTATTTCACAAGCATGTACACATGTATTTAATTATCTTAATTTGTAGTGCTTTGATGTTAATATGGAATTATTATTCTTTGTCACATGATGAATGCTAGAGTTTAGGGTGCGGAACCACGCCTCCTGCTCGACGATGCTTGTTTATAAATATACCGAACGAAATGGCATATTTATAAGCGGCGATCTCAATTGTCCACGTTCTTTGATAGATTCGAGGATATGTGCCAGCCGAAAGTTCTCGAAGTGTGTTGTACAAGCCGCGAGTAAAGATTTGGTAGCGTCTCCTCGGTATTCTCGGATACACACCCTCTTGACTGTTGTCGAGACGTGTATATGGAGAATAGCGAGAGATCTTCAAATTTTCTCCGAGTTGTACAACGGCTTAGGAACTTGTCGGAACCACATATCCTCGAATGGGATTAGGACCAAACCTATTTAGAGATTAGGAGTCATCGTTGGTACCCTTGTATTGTTTCGTTGTAGTCAAAAGATCATGAGGCTTGCACTATATAATTAGATTGTTTGATATCATTGTTCATGTTAAAAATGTATGTCTCTTATCTAGGAAATTGGAAGCTCTAAACCAGTGGAAGAATCTAGGTATCGATCGGAGTACATATTTCATATATGTTGCGAGAAATTGTCATCTATTTTGCAAAGGTAATATTAATGAAATGATGTCTCAATATTTCAAATAACTAGCTTGCCGTCGCTCCGTTTGTGCATAATTTATTGGGTGAAGTTTAATTGCGGATGAACCGTAAGGAATGGATGTATGCAAAAGTCGTGTGAGTGCTTTGAATTTCAGAGGGTGTTAAGGAGTTCAAAAAATTACCAAGAGGACATGGTGAGGAGGGTGTAAACTTCATATATTGTCCTTGCATTGATTGCACCAATCTGAGAAGATTTAACAACTCGGCTCAAATTGAGGACCACGATTCGACGTGGCCGTGAGGAATTACACGTGTTGGATCCATCACGGGAGACAGTAGTACCACGCGGTATGCAATGAAGACACGGTGGAACCGGATGATGAGTTGCGACTGATATGTTTGAGGAGGAGAATTTGGAGCAAATGTTGCGGGATGTGGAGGGTAATTACGGAAGAGAGTTTGAAAAGTTTAAAAGCTTGATGGAAGACGATGCCAAACCACTGCTCACAAAGTTGCAAAGAGAATACACCAAGTTGGGTTCGGTCCTTGCATTGTTCGAATCAAGGCAAAACACCGCTGGGCGGATACAAGTTTCAATGCACTTCTAGTTCTTCTATCGGATCCGCTTCCGAGGGAAACGAGTTGCCAACGAGCATTTATGAAGCGAAGAAGCTACTATGTCCCATGGGAATGGAAATAGAAAGGATACATGCATGTCCGAATGATTGCATCTTGTACCGTAACGCACATCAGAGCTACACGTTTGTCCGGTTATGCGGTGTGCCCGGTACAAACAAAAGGAGAAGCATAACGACAAGAAGCGTAAGAGCCGAGGAAACGGTGAAGAGGTCACTAAAGGTGCACCGCCAAGGTATTGTGGTACTTGCCCATCATTCCCGTCTGGAGAGGTTGTTTGCAAATCCTAGAGAGGCGTAATTGTTGTGTTGGCATTATGAGTCTCGAAAGGAAGATGGAAAGTCGAGACACCTGGCGATTCGGCTCAATGGAGAAACATCGATTGGAAATATGAGGAGTTTGGTGCGAAATGAGGAACATAAGATTTGGGTTGAGTCTCGATGGAATGAATCCGTTTGGTAACATGAGCGATCGTCACAAAGACGTGGCCGTTCATTGTGCATCTACAACCTCCCTCCTTGGTTGTGCATGAAGCGGAAGTATATCATGATGTCGTTGCTAATCTCGGGACCCAAACAAAGGAAATGATATTGATGTGTACCTCGCTCCACCGATCGAGGATTTGGTAAAATTGTGGAATGCGGGGTCATTGTGTGGGATGCGCGAAGAGAGCATTTCACCCTACGGGCTATGGTATTTTGCACCGTAAATGATTTCCGGCTCTTGGAAATTTGGCGACTCTGATTGAAAGGAGCAAAAGCGTGTCCTATTTGTGAAGAGGAGACCGAGAGCCTATGGTCGCCAAATTCCAAGAAAGCTGTATATGGGTCACCGAGGTTTCTACCTCGAAGTCATCGACACCGTAAGATGGATGACAAATTTGATGGAAAGAGGAAATCCGTTCGGCACCGCACCTATGAGTGGTAGGCAAGTATATTCACGTGTAGAGGATATCGATGTTCAAGACGGAAAGAGCCAGAATCTGCTCGTTCTAGGACCATTTGGAAGAAGAGGTCAATATTTTGGGACTTACCGCATCGAAGGAGTTAGATGTCGGCATTGTATTGATGTCATGCACGTTGAAAAGAATGTCTGCGATAATTTGGTTGGCATCTGCTGAACATACCCGAAAGACAAAGGATGGTGTGAATGCTCGTCGCGACATGGCCTACATGGGAATCGAGCCAAAGCTTGCGGTGATTGAGGAGGATGGAAAAGGTCCGTACATCCCCGCCGCATGCTACACCCTATCCAAGAAGGAGAAAGAGGACCTTTGCAAATGTCTCCAAGGTATTAAAGTTCCATCGGCTACTCATGAACATTAAGAAGCTTGTGTCCTTGGATGATTTGAAGTTGCTAGGCATGAAGTCCCACGATCGCCATGTCTTGATGACCCAAATGCTCCTGGGTTGCAATAAGAAATATTTTGCCAGAGGATGTCAGTTTGCAATCACGGTTGTGTTACTTCTTCAATGTGATCTCTGCGCAGTTATTGACCCCGACATGCTAGACAACTTGCAGAGTGAGGTGGTGCGGACTTTATGTCGACTTGAGATGCATTTCCACCGTCATTCTTCGACATCATGGTCCACCTTGTTGTTCACCTTGTTAGAGAGATTAAGATATGTGGACCCGCTTTCTTACGCTACATGTATCCGCTTGAGAGGTACATGGGTATATTAAAGTCCTACGTAAGGAATCGGCCAAGCCCGAGGGTAGTATTGTGGAAGGTTATGGGACCAAGAGGTTATTGAGTTTTGTGTGGACTATCTCGGGAAAAGACAAGCAATCGGTGTTCCTCTATCTCGCCACGAGGCGCATTTGTTGGCAAAGGAACCGTGGGGTCGAAACTAACGAGGCCACGGTTTGATATGTATTGCAAAGCGCATCCGGCAGCCTTGCGAATAGCGCAGGTTGTAGGTACATCGAGCAAAGACAAGTCGATATTACGGGAGAGAATCCACATATGGATGAGCTTTCCATAATGCGAGAACACAACGATAGATTTCTCACATGGTTCAAACAAAAGGCGGAGGTCTCTGTTAGTGAGACTATCAAATGGTTGGTGATGGACCTAGATTTAATGTACAAACATGGCAGGGTACGATATTAATGGGTACACCTTTTACATCGAAAGTCGGGATGGGAAGAGTCTTGCTCAAAGCAGTGGTGTAAGCATAGATGCTTTGTCCGATGAACATCACTCAAAAGGAGGATCCTCAATGGCAATGAACTCTTACTACGGGTGATCAAGAAATTTGGGAGCTCGACACGGAATATACCAAATTCCATTGTTCGATGTAAGTGGGTGGGACTTCCACATGGAGTGAAGGTCGACAAGAGAGGTTTTACCCTTGTGGATCTAAACAGAGTCGCCTACAAAGAAGATCCATTCATCCTTGCGGCAAGCAAATCAAGTCTTCTACGTGTGTGATTCGCCAATCCGAAATTGCACGTCGCCCTTGTGGCAAGCGGCGGATCGTTGGTGTTGAAGATATCGTAGATGAAGAAGAGTACGACCAATTTGATGAAATACCTCCGTTTATGTATGGGGCCTTTCTTAGCAGAACGACGACACACATGGAAGAAATTACATACGTGTAGATCATCAAGAAGGGTTGTATTGTAAATAAAAGGAGTACGCCAATGTATCACTATCGCTATGTGTTTGAAATATTTGTATTGTACATAAATGTAGTTTCGTGTTTCAAATTAAGGTTATGTGTACGTATGAAACTTTCACAATTTTTGTGAATGGATTGCAAGAAAAGAAGGCACTTTACATCAAATCATTTCGAAAATTTTCAAAATACTTGAACTTTATTTGAAAAACATTTGACTTTTCTACTCTTTGAGGAAGTAACATGTGGACAAAGTGAATTTGGGCTTCTTTTTGAATGCCAACTCTTTTGCCAAAATCCTTTTGGAGAAGACTTGTAGTATCACAAGGTATATTCTGCAAAATTTCAAAAATTACAATTATATTTGCAAAATTTATGGCCGCTTTTACTCTTTCATCACATATTTCAAAGAAATTCGGACTTCATGGTTTGTCCGAAAACAAATAGTGCAAGATGAACTACAATTGTGTCGGTTTTTAAAACCGATAGTGATATGATCATTTATGTCGGTTTTTTTAAAACCCGATAGTGATATATTCTATTATTTGTGTCTGCTTTTTCTCCAAAACCGATAGTAATAATAATTTTTTGCAAATGCTTAACAATGGAATGCATTATACGTGTTCGGTTTTTAGAAGAAAACCGATAGTAATACTAATTTTTGAAAATGCAAGTGGAATGCAATTATCGTGTCGTTTTGAAAAAACCCGATAGTGATACTAATTATTAGTATCGTATTTTTAAAAACCGATAGTAATACTAATTTTTTGCAAATGCCTAACGAAGGAATTCAACTATACGTGTCGGTTTTTAAAAAACCCGATAGTGATATTGATTATTAGTGTCGGTTTTTAAAAACCGATAGTAATACTAATTTTTTGCAAATGCCTAATGATGAATTCCAAGATTCGTGCGGTTTTTCAAAAAACCCGATAGTGATCTGAATTATTAGTGTCGGTTTTCTTAAAAACCGATAGTAATACTATTTTTTTGCAAATGCCTAACGATGGAATTCAACAACTGTCGGTTTTTAATAAAAACCCGATAGTGATACTCATTATTAGTGTCGGTTTTTAGAAAACCGATAGTAATATCTTGATTTTTTGCAAATGCCTAACAGATGAATTCAAGTATCGTGTCGTTTTTCAAAAAAACCCGATAGTGATACTAATTATTAGTGTCGGTTTTTTTAAAAAACCGATAGTAATACTAATTTTTTTTTGCAAATGCCTAACAGTGGAATTCAACTATTTGTGTCGGTTTTTCCAAAAACGCGATAGTGATAGATACTTATGTGTGTCGGTTTTGTTAAAAAAACCGATAGTAATAATAATTTTTTTTGCAAATGCTTAACAGTGGAATGCAATTATCTGTGTCGGTTTTTTAGAAGAAAACCGATAGTAATACTAATTTTTTGAAAATGCAGTGGAATGCAATTATCTGTGTCGTTTTTCGAAAAAACCCGATAGTGATACTAATTATTAGTATCGGTATTTTTAAAAAACCGATAGTAATACTAATTTTTTTTTGCAAATGCCTAACAGTGGAATTCAACTATCTGTGTCGGTTTTTTAAAAAAAACCCGATAGTGATATTGATTATTAGTGTCGGTTTTTTTAAAAAACCGATAGTAATACTAATTTTTTTTGCAAATGCCTAACAGATGAATTCAAGTATCTGTGTCGGTTTTTCAAAAAAAACCCGATAGTGATACGAATTATTAGTGTCGGTTTTCTTAAAAAACCGATAGTAATACTAATTTTTTTTTGCAAATGCCTAACAGTGGAATTCAACAATCTGTGTCGGTTTTTAAAAAAAAACCCGATAGTGATACTCATTATTAGTGTCGGTTTTTTTAGAAAACCGATAGTAATATCGATTTTTTTGCAAATGCCTAATGATGAATTCAAGTATACGTGTCGGTTTTCAAAAAAACCCGATAGTGATACTAATTATTAGTGTCGGTTGTTTTAAAAACCGATAGTACTACTAATTTTATTTTTCAAATGCCTAACAAAGGAATTCAACTATTTGTGTCGGTTTTTCCAAAACGCGATAGTGATAGATACTTATGTGTGTCGGTTTTGTTAAAAACCGATAGTAATAATAATTTTTTGCAAATGCTTAATGTGGAATGCAATTATACGTGTCGGTTTTTAGAAGAAAACCGATAGTAATACTAATTTTTGAAAATGCGTGGAATGCAATTATACGTGTCGGGTTTGAAAAAACCCGATAGTGATACTGCTTATTAGTGTCGATTTTTTTAAAAAACCGATAGTAATACTAATTTTTTTTTGCAAATGCCTAACAGATGAATTGAAGTATCTGTGTCGGTTTTTCCAAAAATGCGATAGTGATAAATACTTATGTGTGTCGGTTTTGTTAAAACAACCGATAGTAATATTAATTTTTTTGGAAAATGCCTAACAGTGGAATGCAATTATCTGTGTCGGTTTTTTAGAAGAAAACCGATAGTAATACTCATTTTTTTGAAAATGCAGTGGAATGGAATTATCTGTGTCGGGTTTCGAAAAAACCCGATAGTGATACTATTTATTAGTGTCGGTTTTTAAAAAAAACCGATAGTACTACTAATTTTTTTTTGCAAATGCCTAACAGTGGAATTCAAGTATGTGTGTCGGTTTTAAAAAAAAACCCGATAGTGATACTAATTATTAGTGTCGGGTTGTTTTAAAAACCGATAGTAATACTACTTTTTTTTGCAAATGCCTAACAGTGGAATTGAAGTATCTGTGTCGGTTTTTAAAAAACCCGATAGTGATACTAATTATTAGTGTCGGGTTTTTTTAAAAACCGATAGTAATAGTACTTTTTTTTTGCAAATGCCTAACAGTGGAATTTAACTATCTGTGTCGGTTTTTCAAAAAAACCCGATAGTGATACTAATTATTAGTGTCGGGTTTTTTTAAAAACCGATAGTAATACTACTTTTTTTTTGCAAATGCCTAACAGTGGAATTCAACTATCTGTGTCGGTTTTTCAAAAAAACCCGATAGTGATATTATCTTATACGTGTGGGTTGGTGAAAAACCGATAGTAATGTTAATTTTATGCTAAACTAACAGTGGAATGCATTTAGTTGTGTCGGTTTTATTCAAAAACCGATAGTGATAGAATCATTTGTTTCGGTTTTTGTTAAAAACCGACAGTAATGCTTTTTTTTTTGCTAATGCCTAACAGTGGAACTTTGGCGCGCAGCCTCATTTTATTCCCGCCGCCCCACGCCCTAACCATTGCCTCGCCGCCCGACGCTCCTAACCTAGCCACCGCCACGCCGCCCCGACCGCCTCGACTCCCCACCACACCGACGACCCCACTCCACCCCCCCCGCCTCCGCCGACGCCACCCTCCGCCCCACTCCACCCCCGCCGCCTCCCCGACGCCACCCCTCCGCCCCACTCCACCCCCACGCCCTCCGCCCCCGCCGCCTCCGCCCCACTCCACCCCCACGCCGCCTCCGCCGACGCCACCCTCCGCCCACTCCACCCCCACGCCCCCGCCGACACCACCTCGCCCCACTCCACCCCCACGCCGCCCGACGCCACCCTCCACCCGACGCAGCCCCACGGACGCCTCCGCCCGACGCCACCCTCCGGCCCGACGCCGCCTGACGCCACCCTCCGCCCGACGCACTTCTACGCCCGACCTCCGCCCGACGTCACCTCCTCCGACGACGACTTTTCGCCTCGACGCAATTTCACGCCGCCTTCGCCTAACGCCGAGGTAAACACATGTCGTCACCAAATTTTTGCTAGAACAAAGTCGCTTAATCGCCCGTGCAATATATTCTCTGATCTTGATTTTGATTTAACTTGAGAAACAGAAATGAAAAGCAAAGGTATCGACCAATGATAAATTAGACCAATGATGTTGCAAACAAGAATATGTTAACCAATTTATCGCAATTGATGTAACACAAAAATTATCTTGACCGGTTTGTATGTATATACTAGGGGTGGGTCGATTTGTCTATTTGGTAGGATCTGTTTTAGTTTTGTCGGTGTGAATGTGTTTCATGGAGATTTCGCAAGGAGGGATGTCTTTGGTGAGGATTCGAGGTTGAGACGGACTTATGTTGGATGTAGCCGCCCGAGTTTGAATTTGATTTTATGTTCTAGGTTTTTCGAGGAGCAGATCTGTGGTAGTTCTGCTAGTGCTAAGTTCATATCCTTGGTGACATTAGAGTTGTATTTGTTCTTTTTACTTCATGTTGAGCACTTGTGACGCTTTAGATTCTCCGATCAGAGTTGTTCTAGTGAACAAGTGTGGAATGGGGTTTTTATGATCTGAAGCCTACACGAATGGTGTGACAAAAAAAGGAACCGTGAGTAAGAGATTATAGTGTTTTTTTCATTAACCGTGTTGGTCGGTGCTTAAGTTTTACATGTTTTGCAATGTAAAAGAGTGGGGTTTGTTGAGCTCCGTGAAGGATACAATGCTAGACATGATGCTATGTTCTCAATGTTTTTCGTAAGTTATATGTATAGTAACTACTTGTTTTTCTATAGGTTCCTCGGTGTTTTCTATAGGTTTCTCGTGGTTTTTACGTAATAAGGATCTTTCCCGGTCTTAGGTATAATGTCTTGTTGTAATTTAAGTTCGCTTATTTTGTTGCATAATTACATTAGTATTGATTTTGTTTTCTTTGGGAATGAAGTGTGTGCTTTAATGGTTTTATCATATAAAATGGCACTTTCACGAATAACACATACACATCATGTTTTACCCTAGCAATAGGATTGTGTACATCATGCTATCTTAAAGTTTGTAAACCGCTCAAGTATTGATTTATGTATTTAGTGATTGTTGAATGGACTAGATACTATAGAAAACATAATTCTTCATGACTCCCAACTATGCTTGACCTTACCATTATATAATTAGAATTCAGAGACATTATTTGTGCAAGATTTTGCTTGGTTAGTCTTTCTTACTCATTGCTATCATCGTATTCTAATAATTGCATATTATTTTTCTTTTTCATCTCAAAGATATGTTAGAGTTTAGGTTATGTAACCACGCCTCCCGCTCGAGAGTGCTTATTTATAAATATGCCTAATGACATATTTGTAAGCAAGCGATCTCGAATTGTCCACGATTTTGATAGTTCGAGGATATGTGGTTCGAGCAAGTTCTAACTGTTGTACAACTCACGAGTAGGTTTGGTAGTGTCTCCGGTGTTCTCCGGATACACCCTCTCGACAGTTGTCGAGACGTGTATCCGGAGAACAGCGGGAGATGTCGCCAAAATTTTCTCGAGTTGTACAACGACCAGAACTTGTCCGAACCACATATCCTCGAATGGGATTAGGACCAAACCTATTTAGAGATTAGGAGTTATCGTCAGACGTATTGGTTGGTCAACATATAGACTTTTCTTGAAGATCATTCGCTCATCTGTTACTCTACTGCAATATGCTAGAACAATGACATGCTATGAATTATCCATTGACCTGTTGCTTCGGATGATTTATTGTGAAGTTCACATAATAGCTACGAATTGCTTTCTCTCATGTCAAATATTTGTCCATGTTAGATAGGAAAACTCAAAATGTCGCAATTAGAGAGCATCGGCTCATCGCCAGAAAGAGTAGAAGGTGCTCTGAGGGCGCAATAACTTTCGAGTGTCGAGCCGAGCCAAGTTCGAAATGTCGAGGGGCCGAGTAAGGTGAGGAAGGCCCGAGGACCGAGCAAAGGAGCCACAGGGAGAACACCGCAAATTCTCCACTTCAATGCGACGGGCGTTTGCACGGGTCCTCCCAAGTGTAAGGGGCGATACCGCTCATTCCTCGGGCAACTGGTGAGGGAGAGAGTTCCCATAACGGTTAAGGATTGGAGAAAGGAGGTCGGCGTCGAGCGTAAGAACCGGTGTGGGACGAGGTTAAAGGAAAATGGATTATAGAAGAGGAGGATGAAAACAATGCCAAAGATGACGCCTTGAAGAGGATGGGTGTGGCTCGAGGCACTTCGTGGTCTACATGCACAAGTGAGTACGTCTTTGAAAGGCCGTGCACCATTCGAGAGGTATCCGCTCGTGACTACCGATGTTTGGGAGGAGTTCACGAGGATCAAGAGTACGCCCGAGGCGCAGGAGCCGAGACAGAGGAACGTTGCTACCCGAGGTGAACACGCACGCGCACCACCCTCGGTTCGGTGGCTACGAAGGAAGAAAGCGTAATGGGCACGACTAGCCGAGGAGTGCGCCAACTCCGGACAGCGATGCCTTACTCGCACATATGTGAGGAGCGGGCACGTGATCGGGTACTAGCGAGGACAAAGAAAACCGCGGACGGGCGGTGGTAGTACCAAACCCCACTATCGCGCAAGTCGCCTCCGCCATCGTAAGATATCAAACTTACTACATTGCAAGAGACCATTCCTCACCGATTTGAGATCTAATTCGCACTCGCTATTGCAGGAGGAGGTAAGCCGAGGAAAGAGCAGGGACCTTTCTTAGCCAAGGGTCAAATGACATCCTATCCATCGCGATCGGAAGCTCGACCATAAGGGCGGGTGCTTGCCGCAGGTCGGGCATACGAAGAAGTCCTACTTCCAAGATCTCGCCGAGTACCGGATCAAGAACATGGGAGGCACGTATGAGCGCTCAAGGACACGCTTAGGGAGCAAATGAGGAGGAGATCTCGGAGGAGATGAGGGAGGAGATGAGGTGCGATGATGGCACGTGAGGAGGAGATGAGGTGGAGATGATGGCACGTGAGAAGCGCCTAAGGGCGAGATGATGGCGATGATCTCCTGCAGTCGAGCGGATGCCCCGCCATCAGAGAGAAACCCGTGCCCCACCAAGTAGCGAGGGTTCCAAAATGATAAGTTCGGTCCCCAGTTGAAGGTAATAATTAATTTTGCCTTACTTAATGGTGCGAGGGTAACTCTTCATATGTTTTCTCTCAAGTTGCGAACTTTTTGCAGGCGCCTACCAAGTGCCAGCTCACCGACGGAAGACGGATTTCTGTTGAGGTCTGACGCGGTGTTGCATTTCCATGCAAGGAGACCGACACGGTGCATGGTCACCTTTGGGGAAGGGCTACATGAGGGTCCAGGTGGACTACGTCCACGAAGCCTTCTTATCACATGTGCTTGAGTTCCCCCCTAACGAAGACATCACCACTCTCGGGCTAGCGCGGATGTCGCTCATCAAGTGGCCCACGACAGCGCCAGATGGTTAAGGTAAACATCCCTCACGCCTTCGTATCATTCCAAGAGTATTGCAACAAGTTACTTAATTATGCGCGTGCTTTGTAGGTTCCTACCGCACTGCGCCGCTCCCACGATCGTGACAAGCCCCGCACAAAGTACTGAGTGGTGTATAAAAGGACTAGCACGACAACCACGTAACCACCGAGGCCTCTGCTAAAAGGCTAGGCTCACAAAGGCCACATCGCCCCTCGGTACATGAAAAGCCCATCGCCCGGCCTCGGAGACTCCTTCGCCCGTAAAGGAGAGCGGCCTGAGACCACAATGAAGCCTTATGAATTTAAGGCCAACGTACATGGAAAGCCCCTTCGCCTCCCAAAGAAATTGAACGCCTAGGCATATGGACTCGATAGCTCCATGGATGGTACATTGACAAAGCGAAAGAGAGCGAGCGTGTCGACTTCAATGTTAGATACGAGAAGGGACATTTCCACCGCGAGGAGGATGGGACATTCTCGCTAGTTTTGAGGATCTGTCCGTCTGCACTCAACCGATAGCCATCGATATTTCTCTTGACGATCTCGACGCCGTGAGTATCGCACCACGCTGTACCCACCTTATGACTTCCATAGGATTTTGCATTACGCTTTTTAACATTCAATGCGAGTTGCGAGGCGATGAGGGCGGGTCGTGACGAATCGACAACTAGTTGGGTTAAATCGACCACGAGCTTGTGTCCGCGACGATGGCTAGGCTTCAACCGAATGGGTTGCCGGCTACATCAAGAGGGCATTGCAAGCTGAGTCGAAGAAGGGCTTCATTCTATTCCCGTACCACGAGGAGTAAGTACTACTTCACTGCTCAATTACTTCTACACATGAAACCGTATGTGAACTTATTTTCTTCACGCATACCATTTAATAAGCAACCATTGGGTTCTACTCGTGTTCTTCCGAGCGACAACAAAGTGTACACTTTTAATTCGCTTGATAAGAGACCGATGGCCTACGCGATCAAGCCTCCTTTGGAGCAGTAAGTGCACCACTCTTATCTAACATTTTCTGTATTTAACTACATTCATTAATTTTTTACTCAACGACATCTTTCCAATGTATATAGGGGTTTCAAGGAATACGTCGAGCGTGAGGGACACACGACGACAAAAAGGGCTCCAAGTCGAGTATGTCCGCTTCAAGGTACAAGTGGCTATCATATATAAGATTTAGATTTTCGACATATTTTCTTTGTCTCTTAATTTATTTTTCTTTCTTCACAGTGTCATCAACAGTGGCGTGACGATCACTGTGGTTTGTATGTCATGCAACACATGGTGATCTTGATTGTCGGCTCGACCGCTTCCCGAGGTAGTACATGCATATACAATTGGTCTTTCACATGGAAATTTGAAAACTCAAATTAGAGCACTCGTTTCTATCTTGCGAATCACCGTTATCCCCGTAAGAGTGTAGACAAAGACCTTGCACTCAACAAGATACGAGACCACTTATGCGCTGGTACTGGATAGAATGCTTGTCGGAGGACGGACGGTTTAGAGATCCCAAAAGCTCCTACTAGACCGGATGTGAACAAATATTACATATCCGAATGCGATTGCATGTGTACTTATGGTTAAGCATGTTTACGTTCTATTTTGTTAACGAATGTGATATGTGTTTGTTGTAACAAAGTGTTCATGTTCTTTGAATGTGATATGTTGTGCTGTAATTTCGTGTGAATGTGATATGTGCATATTGTGTGGAATATGTGTTGATTAGAATGTGATAGCACACCACACCCTTCATCTCCGCTCGGTTCTCACAAGAAAATGATAGAGATGTGGCGGTCATCTCTATCGGTTCTTTGAAAGAAGCGATAGGGATAATGAACTCATCTCTATCGGTTCTTTATAAGAAGTGATAGAGATGAGGATATTCATCTCTATCGGTTCTTTCAAAGAAGTGATAGAGATGATTATATTATCTCTATCGGTTCTTTTTAAGAAGCGATAGAGATGATGCAGTCATCTCTATCGATTCTTTATAAGAAGCGATAGAGATGATGATATTATCTCTATCGGTTCTTTGAAAAAAGCGATAGAGATGGTATGATCATCTCTATCGGTTCTTTATAAGAAGCGATAGAGATGATGATCTTATCTCTATCGGTTCTTTGTAAGAAGCGATAGAGATGATAGCTCATCTCTATCGCTTACAAAGAACCGATAGAGATAATATCATCATCTCTATCGCTTATAAAGAACCGATAGAGATGAATGTATCATCTCTATCGGTCAAGAATCGATGTAATAATGCCCGCCTCATCTCGTCTCATGACTTTGTGTCACCACCGAACCGATCGTGATGACCAAAAAGAACCGATTGTGATGTATATTTGTGTAGTAGTGTATGTAAGCAGAACCAAGATAGCAAGTTCCGTACTCTTTGGAAGAATCTTGATGAGCTAACAAAAAAACACAAAGAGACTACCAAGAAGGTAACACAGGAGCAGCAGAGCCTTTATTCCTCCGCAATGTAAGATGAGGCGACGAGTCATCGTAGGCAAAGGCCGATCAAATGTTTCTGACCGATAAAGCACGAGCCCAAAGAGAAGTGGTCATTGTTACATGACACACATGGTGCTAGATACGGATCATGACGACCAACTTGGCGGAGGTGTACAACCTGGGTAATGAGAGGGATGAGGTGTCTCCCGTTGGTAGGAATTGTCGAGGGAGTGCTGCGGGGTACAACCAAGTATTTTGTGGATAGGCATAAAGCTGCTGAAGTAGTAATGAGAGATGAGAATGCCTTGTACTCAAGCATGACAAGTAAATATATGGATGAGAAGAGTAATAAGGCGGGCAAGCATAGAGCTATCAAAGTAGGTGCACGGACACTGCGCTTCGAGGTGATATGCAGAGATAAAGGACGGCGGGGAACAAACCAGAAGGTTATCACCCAAGAGTGCATCTTACAGGCTGAATGTCAATGCTCGTGTAACAAGCCCCTCTGTTGCATGTGCCATGTTCTCATGTGATAGTTGCATGTGCATTATTCGGAATGCGACCCGGTACATATCTATCTGAATATTTTACAAAGGAAAAGGTGATGGCAACCTAGGGCGAGGAGCTGTATGGTTATGGTGTTGTCGGTTCTTTCACCACAACCCCTGGTGTCGATGAAAGGTTCTGGTCCCCGACTTTGATGCAAGATCATACAAAGGAGGTCGTCGCAAAACCAAAGCGATCGGGAATGATATGGATGAGTCCAAACCGTAAGCGTGTGAAGAAATGTTCGCAGCAAGCGAACAGTCACACGCTCAAGAACCGCCACCACATAACGAAGAGGACGAAGGAGGAGATGGCAACCCGACGGCGGGGAAGGATCATCGTCCGCAAGGCGTGGTGGACGACGCCGTTGACTACCGGAGAAATTGTTTGAACTATTAGATGCTATATGTCAAATTAATATTTTGTTTATGTAATGTGCGTTGTAACTGCTTCAATATAATTTGGTGATGTAATGTGCATTGTAATCTGTTCTAATATATTTTGTTGATGTAGTGTGCGTTGTAATCTGTTTGATTAGAGTTTGTGGACGCTTGTGTATTTATTTGTACGCATTTGGTTCGATGTATTGTTCTGATGCTTGTGTATTTATTTGTACGCATTTGGTTCGATGTATTGTTCTCATGTTTGTGTATTTATTTGTACGCATTTGGTTCGATGTATTGTTCTGATGCTTGTGTATTTATTTGTATATAACTTTCTTTTTTGTAATTTGCAGGTATGGCTCACCAGGCTGTGGATGACGACTGGCCCTTTGAGTTGTTGGACCCAGTCGTTGACGGTCGTCACCGTGCACACTTCGCCACCGCTTGGCAGAGGAGGACATGACCTCGTGAGCTGGGCGTGCTTTACCGAGGCCAGTAGCTGGAGCTCGACCCTCGATCCACGTTGGATCCCTGTAACGATTTATCTTTTAATTTCAAAATATTCCGATGCAAAGATCATAACTGCTTTAATTAACTAGTGCGGTGGTCATATTAATTTAATATTTGCTTCGAGGTCGCGAGCAAGCAGGATTGTTGCCAGCAGCACGGATGGTGGAGGCGCACGCAGATGCGCAGGGAGAGAAGCGAGCCACGGTTCGCTTGACAGTCCCTTCTCACCGCTACCGGTGGATCGGTGGAGACCGAGACGACACCTTCCACTTACCTATCGGGAGATGGCGATCACTTTGGAGGACGCCTCCTACCTCCTCGGTCTCCCGATCGCCGGTGACCCTGTGGTGCCGCGAGACGCCGACCACCTGTGGCGGGATGAGGTACTGCGCGATTCCATGGTGTGCTACCGCCTCCGCGCATCGAGTCTTCACCAAAGACCCATGGTCCCACACATAGGTGGCCGACGATTCGTGGTAAGCAACTAACCATTCAAACTTAACTTCACATATATATATTGGCTAGACTAATAAGAAAACTTAAATTTACAAAGTGAGCACATCGTTGATCCTACGGACGAAAGCAGAGGGTGAGCCGCCACCTTGAGGCGCACTCGCCTCTGGTCGTTTGGGTGGTGCATGTTCACGAGCTCCCACGGGATAGCGTGGGACAGCACTTCGTCCGGTCGCGAGCGATCGCGACGCACCCCTTGACGCCGCGTCGCAAGACTCTCGGGGTCGGCGGTCCTCCAGGCGACGCATCGTGGGCTCTACGACGCTTATGGGCGGATCGCCGACGGTCGATCCTCACCGGTGTCCACCGCTTCGCAGCCTTTGGGCATACGAGAGGTTCCAGATCGGGCGCCCAGATCGACACGAGTCCTCTTCACGCGATGGTGGACGACGATGTCGACGCGCCGACTATGGGCACCATCCGTTCTACCGACGGTAAGATATTGCAAACCACGGTTGCCAGAAACCTACGCTTTAACATTTCTCAAGATTACTAATTGTAATGTTGATTTTTTGTCGCCATCGCAGCCCTAGGTGGGCACACGGCACGGGCGGCTTAGCTACCCGCATTCGTCGCGCCTTGACCACCTCACCGAGGACCGCGACGCGGACTCCAGACACGCGGAGACGCCGGGCTATGTGTGCCGGTGGATTGTCCACCCTATGCACACGCTGACGCGGCAGATCTTGGCGTACACGTCGGTTCCTCGTGTTCGACGCCCCGGTCGAGGGCTACACCGCCCATCGAGTGATGAGGCGATTCGGTCACGACAGAGTTCCCGGTCCAGTCGGCGGCAGGTCCCACACGGCGCCCACACGTAAGTTCCCTACATCGATGTTCTCTAATATGTACGGTGTAATGACATGTAATAATGCTATATTTTTGCTTATCCGCAGTGCACTAGGAGGCAGAATGGGGCACCCCATGGCACGCACGCATGGCGCCATGGGTCGAGGAGTGGGAGGAGCCTTGGACGACGCCCATGCCGAGGATGCGCCAGACGACCAAAGACACGCACTGTGGGTACCGACGGTGGTACACTTCCCGTGCACCAGTATGCGCTTGGTACGTGTCGACCCGGATCCTCCTAGACACATCCCCAGGGTGAGGGACACGTATCCCCGCCATACGGACTCGGTTCTGCACGGTGCGGTAAGTTTCGTGTAATGTACGACGTATTTTCGTATTGCATTTCCCAGATTAATGTGTTAGGTTAATTCGTAATGTATTTTTCAGACTGATGTGCTAGCCCGGTACTACGAGGAGTCCGGGAGCTTCCTGTCTCGTCTGTCTCGTGGGATAGACGTGACCTCCTTCTTCGCAAGGTTCAGGGAGAGCGCCAGACGCACCCTCGAGTTAGTAGGTTGCCGCACGCCTCGTGATGTGGCTGACGGCCCTCGCGGCGTGCCGCCATCGCAGGAGGAGTGCCCGGTACTTCTTCACACCCCACGCCCTCCCGTCCCCCGTCCACGCCCGACTTACGCGACACGGCGAGTGCCGGACACGCCGGTCTAGCCCTCACGCCGGAGGTAAGCCCTTCGCCACACTTCGTATGTTTTCTAATTATTTCTTGAATGTTACCAACAATTCTTCACTTCTTACAGCTCACAACACGATGGTTCTCCTCTGCGGCTTCACCGCCCCTAACGACTACGAGGCGGTTTGATGATGCGCCCATGATTTCGACCTCGACGATGGTGACGTGTCGAGATACTTCGTTGGTCCGGATGTGCTCGGATCATCGCGGTGCAGGGAGCACCACCACCGACGCAGCCTTCTCGGTCCGGTACGCTACACCTCGGCTAGACCACAGAGGGCCCACCACCCACCGGTGCGGTTGACGACTCAGACGCAGGCGAGTTCGCAGAGGCTCGCCACCGCGAGGAGGTGCCTGTAAACGGGGCGCCAATAGACTGCTGGTGTCCATACAATCTGAGTAACATTACCATTTCATGCATCGTTCTTTCTTTTCTCAAAGACAACGACCGGTGTTGCTTCTTCCAATGGATCGACGGGCCGGAACGACGTGACTACGAATTTGTCCAAAACTGCCACGACGCCGAACCCGCTTCGCCCGAGAACTTCAACCGGTGGGAGAGGCCGCCAGGATACGTCCCCGTTCTAGAGCGACCAGAGTTCAGGGCGGTGGGCAACAGCCAACCAATCGGTGAGTTTCATGCGACGAACTCATGCTTTACTCACAAAGTAGTAATTCTAAACGGTTCGTCGATCTGGGAGTTCAAAAGAAAATCGCGAAATTGCTCGAGTCAAAGGAGAAACCTCCTCAAGGGCCACCCGAAAGCCCGACTTTTGCGAACACGGCCTTGAGCGATGGTTGATACCGCCACGATGACCTAGCGATCGAGATTCTATCGGTGCCTTGGCCGAGGATGAATGGTGCGGCTACTTCAATCGGGTGGACCCGAGACGTACCACCCACATCTCAAACTTCCGTGACGGATAAGCGGGGAGCAACCCTCCCGTGGTGCTACTACCGCCCGTAAAAGCGGACCCAAGCACGCCTACGGTGTTATTCAACGACCACGGTGGGCATATTGTATTGATTGCGAGTGGCACGCTTCGGTTGTATAAGGACAAGCCCAACACACACCTCCCGCACCATATAGTGGAGTGCGAGCGAATGCGAATGAGCGTCTTGGCAAGTTTCGCCAACGCCAACGCAATGAGGCGCAAGAGGGTACCTCCTCTCAAGAGGAAGGGACAAGGAAGCGGCCGGCCGAGGTCCGCACCACGCAACAAGTCCTTGACGTTACGCGGACTCATCCGGAACCGGGTGGTATAAACATAGGGGACGCCGAATCGGTATGACAAAAAATTCATCTACACACCCGAGACGCACGGCATAGGCCACCCATTCGGCGACACCTGGGAGCACTGCGGATCCCCGTGGAGTTCTTTCATAGTGGCGATTGAGCGGTGTCCGAGGACAAATCGCAAAATTTACACGGGTCAGGTAATATGCAGAAAATGTAGGACAACATTCTGGTTGTACCCAGATAGGCAGAACGATCATCTGTTCCACCATGACAAACACTGCTTTCGTTAGTTAGTTAGTTCGTCAAGCAATTTCGTCACTGCTGTAATGCCCTTGTAATATAATCTAGTCTATTGCTTATTTTACCATCTGAACTATCGGTGCATCTACCCTCATGTATGTTCAACAAATAGTTTAACACACGATTACAAATCAAAGTTTAATAACGCGATTAAAGGGCATGTATCAAAGATCAAATGTGGTCCACTGTTCGTAAAAATCAAGTTTAGACATTGACATTTTATGGGGCGCCGAAAAGGCTAAAAAACATTGCCGACTATATTACTTAGGGTTGTTGCACTAGTGGAAATTAGATGCAAAGCAAGCTGTAAATTACATATTTCTCCATAATATGGAAGTGCATGTATCAAAGATCAAATGTGGTCCACTGTTCGTAAAAATCAAGTTTAGACATGACATTTTGAGGCTACCAAAAGGCTAAAAACATTGCCGACTATATTACTTAGGGTTGTTGCACTAGTGGAAATTAGATGCAAAGCAAGCTGTAAATTATATATTTCTCCATAATATGGAAGTGCATGTATCAAAGATCAAATGTGGCCCATTGTTCGTAAAAATCAAGTTTAGACATGACATTTTACGGGGCGCCGAAAAGGCTAAAAAACATGCACTCTACTTGTTCAAGGGAATTTTGAAAATTATTTCAATCCTAAATCTGTTTATCCAAAAATTTTATTCTTTAAATCTCTCAGATTTTTTTCCTAAAATTTTTAATTTTTCTGGCCAAATCGCCCTGCCATTGGGTGATTTTTTCATCTCACCCTACCAGTGGGCGAGATGTGACGTGTCGCCGTTCCATTGGGCGACTAGTCAGGTGTCGCCCTACCATTGGGCGACCTATTTTGTGAGACACCATGTCGCCCTACCATAGGGCGACAAGTGTACATTTTTGCAATTCTTTTTTTTCGTGGTATATTTCTGCAATTTGAATTATAAAATATATTATTTAAAAAAAAAATTCTACGACGACATACTCTACACTAACTCAAACAACTGCTAGAGCCCTACAAAAATTAATTTTTTGTATCAAATTGTATCTCCAATTCTTGCACACATTGTATTTTTCATAATTCTTGCAGTTTTCTATATCCATAGCATAGCTATTATAACTCCATACAAGTAAATAATTAAAAGCCTATATAATCCGAGCACTAAATCGTCAATTTAAATAAACTATTGCGAATCTACACATCTAATTAATCACTATATCCTCTTTCTAAATATTTATTGCTCTACAAAACTATGTACTTACCAATCTATTTCATTTTATCACTAAATTATAAATTGAAACAACAACAAAAATTTACCTCAACCCTCGACGAATCTTCTCTCTTCCTACTCTTCTTCCTCCTCTTCTTCCTCTTCTTCCTCCTCCTCTTCCTCCTCCTCCCCTCCTCCTCCTCCTCCTCTTCCTCTCTTTTCTCTGGCGAGCTCGCTCGGCTACTTGTCTCGGTGAAAATGAGGCCGAAGGGTGGGGCGCCCATTTTTTACATCCTCTGTCGCAATTTGGAATTGCGACAGAGAGGCCAACAGTTGCGACAGACTCTCTGTCGCAATTCCAAATTGCGATAGAGTGTTTCTCGCAATTTAAAAGTGCGATAGGTGTGCAAATATGTTTTTTGGTATATTATTTATGTAATTGTTTATTAAAAATATATTATTTTACAAAAAAATTCAAGTAGTAGCTATCAGTGATGTTTCCGTAGATGTCCTCTATGGTGCAACTCTTCGTTGAGCTCTTCAGCTTCAGCTTCTTTCCGACTGCAATGTCACACGTCTTGTGAAAAATGCTGCAATTTTTGTGAATTTTTCAAGAAACTACAACAAAATCAGTCTCCCTTCGATAAAATTCATGTCAAATTGATAAAAAACTTGGTAATCGACACAATACAATATGCAACACTACAATAATCAAATATATATCAGAAAATGGGTATGGATTAAGGGAGGGGTGATGTCATGGGGAGCAGGATTTGAAATTTCATTTTCAGTTGACATCTTGAAGGTGGGTGAAATCTCAAAATTGCAGATGAAATCCCATCCAAATTCAAAAGGCAAATCTGAAATCCGGAAGTTTTGAAATGAAATTCAGCCAAAATTACTGAAATTTCAGCCGAAATTGAAGAGATTTTGGTAAAGTTCAACTGAGTGAAAAATGGTTCAAAACACATTGAGACATTTTGAATTTTTTTGGATGGTCCTGATACATCACTAATGATCCCATAAAAATTCAGATGATGATCAAGCCTGATAAATTTTTGAAAATTCTGACAGTGCTACTATCATGACAAATGGCTGACTAACAAATTTCAACCGAATGAAAAGTGGTACAAAACACCCTATAAAATTTTCAAAATGTTTGTGAACTTTTTAGACGCATCAATAAAATTTCAATAAAGTTTTCAGATGATTATCAAGCATAAGGAATTTTAAAAAATTCAGACAGTGCTACTATCGTGATAAAAGGCTAACCAGTAAATTTCAACAGAATGTAAAATAGTCCAAACCATGTGAAAAACTTTTTGAAATTTTGTCTGGATGGTCCCGAAGCATTATTAATATTCCCATAAAATTTTCAGCTGATGATATAGCTTTACGAATTTTAAAAAATTATTACAGTGCTACTGTCCTCATAAAAGCCTCATGATCAATACATAGATTTGATTGAGCAACCAAAGAAGCTTTAGAATTGTTGAAACTTTTAGATGATGGTTCTGAGGCAAGTTTTAAGCTCTTATAAAAATATTGGATCATTAACACACTCAAGTGAATTTATAAAATTCTGACATAGGTACTGTATCATTTTTGTTCCTTCTGTTTTTGTTTTTTGAAAGATAACAAATGAAGTTCAATGCTCTCATAGATCTGATTGAGCAAACAAAAAAGTTTACAATTTTTAAAATTTTATAGAAGGGTTATGAGGCAATTTTTAAGCTCTCATAAAAATTTTGGATCATGATCACACTCGAGCAAATTTATAAAATTCTAGCAATGTTATTTTCTCATTTACGTTCATTTGGTTTTTGATTTTTTAAAGATAAAAAATTAAGTTAAATTATTTTGAAAAGTTTTATGTATGATCCTAGACTTTGAAAGATGGTGCCATAAATTTTTTAGAGCATGATCAAGCTTGTAAAAGTTTATAAAAAATCTCACAGTGTCTCTGCCAAAATTATAAAACATCTCAAAATAATTTGGTTTTTCAACAAATTTTCATGGAAGATGATATTATTAAGGGTTATTGGGTCAAATCTGGTCCTCAAAATTCAAAATCCCATCAAAAACCTCAAGATTTTGACAAGATTTGCCGAAATCTCGCTGAAATTTTTAAAAAATATTCTAGCAATTTGATTTTTTTTAAAAAATCTATCCGATCAGGATTTTGAATCTTGTCCACGTCCGAAATCTGAGATCTCGCCGCAATCTGGTGAAATTTCACTGAGATTTCTAACCTTGGTGGGGAGGACTACCGGCCCCAACGTGCAGCACTGAGGCTCTAGATGCAAGCAAGACCAACACCGGTCGTAGGTGCGGGATGTTATCATGAGGGGCCAGCTAGACGACCCAGGTATGATGTATCTGAGATGCAGGTGCATAGGCAGGAAGGGCAGGGCAAGCGCACACAGGCAGCGAGCGGGTGGGCGAGTGCAAAGGCATCCTACCGCACCCGGTAGTGCGGAAAGAGCCCTGCTGTAATGGGCTATGCTTGGCCTTCTGCACTTCCCGGGAGTAGCAGGGGACACGTGTCACTTACCACGCTTTTCGCGGTTGGAGAGAATGCTAAATTTGTAAATGCACACACGAGGAGGCTAGATTTGCAAAAAAATAATGTAAGGGGGCTATATAAGCGATGATTTCTTGATTTGCAAGAAAATAGAACCACTTTTGTTCTTAGTAGTGGAAGGGAAAGCTATAAGCGGAAGGGAGAAAAAAATATCAAGTGAAAAGGCCAACTCGTTGACGAACTGAAAGCATCTAGCCCTATATTTTTAGTAAGTTTATTTTTTTGATGTTTAATGGTGGTTATTTGTCAAGACTAACTAAGTTTCAAGGCTTTAAGATGAGCTAGTGATTCATATTGGCATATTAGGAGTTCTTGGCATTCATTGATTCTCGGTAAATGATGACAAAGAACAAAAATTAAGAACCTTGCTACTAGGAATGATCCATGGAGTTGAGTTTGCATCATTTTAGTGGTTTTTTTGCTTTAGCATACTATTAAACGGGTTTCAAAGTTAGTATATTGAGCTTTATGAGGTTGGGTAGCTAGTTGTGATGCACACTAAGTCTCTCTAGGTCGTATCTAGTTAGAGAAAGCCTAAACACTAAGTGAGGATGCCAAATTTGGATTTTGTGTGGAGTTGTAGAATCAAGGATAACCGACTAGAGGGGAGTGAATAGGAGGTTTTTAAAACTTTCGGCTCTAATTGCAATTAATAAAATCACTAAGTAAGAATTGCAATTTTGACAAATTAAAACTAAGATTTCTAGTGATCACTAAATGCTTCAACATCACAAGTTTCTTCAACAAGACCTTTGTTTTTGTTAAAAATATGATAAGCTTTACTATTTGAAGAATAACCAAGCAAGAAACCTTCATCACAGCGACTTTAAAATTTTGAAAGCCGAACACCCTTTTTCAAAATATAAAATTTGCAACAAAAAACTCAAAAATAAGAAATGTTTAGCCTTCTTCCAATGAGAAGCTCATAGGAAGTCTTTTACAAAAGACAATGCAAATAAAGCTTGTTTGTTGCATAGCAAGCGGTATTAATAGCTTCGCCTAAAAGCTATCAGAAGTGCCATATTTATCAAGCATTGTTCTTGCCATTTCAATTAATGTTCGATTTTTCTGTTCTACAGCTCCATTTTTCTCCAGAGTGTAGGTGGCGGAAAGTTCATGTTTTATTCCAAGTTCATCATAATAATCTTCAATTCTTATATTTTTGTACTCGGAACCATTATCACTACGAATTTTCTTTATTTTGAAATAAAATTCATTTTGAGCCCTTTTTGCAAATCTTTTGAAAATTTTAGAGACTTTAGATTTGTCATCTAAGAAAAATACCCAAGTATACCTTGAATAATCATCAACAACAACTAAAGCATAAGAATTGCCTCCGATACTCTTATAGGTTGTTGGGCCAAATAAATCCATATGTAAGAGCTCTAATGATCTAGAAGTGGACATGATACTCTTTGAAGGATGAGTGTTAGCCACTTGCTTGCCGGCTTGACAAGCACTACAAAGTCTATTTTTCTCAAACTTCACATCTTTCAAACCCACAACTAAATCATTTTTAAAAAGTTTTTTAAGTTGAATCATTCCTACATGAGCAAGTCTTCTATGCCACAACCAACCCAAAGATGTTTTAGCAATTAAGGCCCTGTTTGTTTCGGCTTAGGCTTTTTGGCTTTGGCTTAACGAGCTTTTAAGCCAAGACATGCTGTTTGGCTTCCTGATTTTTTGATGGGTTGGATGGTGTAGCTTTTTGATCTGGTCATCTCCTACCGCCTCCCGCCGTTCCACCCTAAGGTCCGGCCGCCTCCACCCGAGCTACGCTGGATCTGATCGCCTCCCGCCACTCTACGACCGGATCCATTCGGCTACACCTGTGCCACGTCCGGCCCGTCGCTCCAAGCTCGGGTTCGTCCACCTCAATCCGCGATGCGCTGGATCTGGGTCGGTGGAGGAGGAAGGAGGCTAGGGACGGCAGAGGAGGGAGGAGGTCGGGGACTGCAGAGACCAGAGTGGCAGAGGGAGAAGGCATGTCACACAAGGGAAAGAGAGAAAAGAGGATGAGAAATGAGGAGATGAGAGAAGGATTCTTGAGTTTATATACAATGGCATTTGATGGGTAATTTTGGAGACTTCTAGTGGCAAAGAGTTATTCCATCCCAGAAAAGCCCAAAAAAAGCACCTCTCACCTGACTTTTGGCTTATAATTATATGGAGGCTTTAGGCTGTTTTTAAGCCCGGCTTAAAAGTCAGTTGTTTGTTTCAGCTTTAGCTTTTTTGCTTTTAAGCCGATGAAAAAGCCGAAACAAACAGGGCCTAAACAAGTTTGAAGACATGACTCATTTGAGGTGAACTCAACTAAAGTATAAATTTCCAAATCTAAAACCTTTGAATATCAAAGAGTTATCATTTTCTTTAGAAATCACTACTGCATTCCTAGAAAACATGCAAGTGAGACCAAGATCACAAATTTGAGAAACGGATAATAGATTAAAATTCAATGTTTCAACTAAGGAGACATTTGAAATAGAAATGCCATTTGAGGTGGCAATTTTATCCAATCCTAATACCTTTTCTTTGCTATTATCACCAAATGTGATCTTGTCATATTGCCCATTCCCCGATTCTAATGTAGTGAATATTTTCCGGTCGCCGGTCATGTGTTGAGTGCATCCACTATCCAACACCCAATGCCGTCCACCGGTCTTGTAGTTCACCTACAAAAGAAAATCAAACCCTTTTAGGTACCCAAATTTGTTTGGGTCCTTGAAAGTTAGTAACCAAGGTTTTGGGCACCCAAATGGCTTTCTTTCTTTGGCCAAGTATAGGAGTCCCAACAAATTTAGCAACAATATTACCATTTCAATCTTTCTTAAGAACATAGAATGAATCATAAACATTATTTTTGGATGCTTTGCCTAAAGGACAATCATTTGCTAAATTTCCTACATCATGACATTTATAACAAAGCTTCCCATTTGATTTTACAAACCAAGGAGCTTTGTTACTAATTTTGTTGCCCTTCTTAGGAATATACCCAAGACCTTCTTTATTGTAGGACATCTTTGACTATTTAAAATTTTATTTAAAGTGTCCTTGCCCTTAAAGCATCTATCTAAACTTTTTCTAAGTTTATGCACTTGCTCTTTAAGTTCATTATTTTCTACCATTAAGTTTTCATGGCAAGAAATTGAGCAAGAACATGAAATTGAAGGCATATATATTAAATCATCACAAGAAGTAGATATGCTAGTTTTTTGCTACACAATATGAATCAATTTCCAAACTAGGCATATCATCAATAATATTGCACTCAATACCTACATCATTTTGAGGCTTTGAATGATCCTTGGTAAGGAAAGTCTCATAAGCTTCCTTTAGCTCCTCATAATTTGCATTTCTGGAAGGGAGGTTTACAAAGCCTCACAACAAATTGGGCAAAAAGCTCAAAGGAGCCAAACCGTCAAAAACCTTCAAGGGAAGGAAGGCCATGCCTCCCCTCTATTTATACTACCTTCGAGTCACCCTCCACCCTTGGATGAGATCCTTCTACCGTAAGGATCACCATCAAGGGTTAGGATGACTCCCACACACAGCCTTACATGGGCTAACCCAAAACCCAACAAGCACATCGGGTTTTCAAGGCCTACTAACTAGATCTGCTACTCTATCACCTAGACCACGATCCAACGGCCCTACTTGATTCGAGTAGCTCTCTAGCTAGCATCTCAACCATTCCTTGTCTTCTAGGTTCGCAGCGACTCCATCTCCAATCATCTTCTAGCGATCCTCGACCGTCTGGACCTTCGACGCAACTCGCCTAGTCCCGGTCATCCTTCGCCTCACCATGACCTAGAACCATCGTCCTGCATTCTCCAAAAACATGGAAACACATCACATAGCATTGCCGACATTGCTCAAAATCGAGTCGATGAGTTGATATCGAGCATCGAGTAACCCTACTTGATACTTATCGATTCTCACTCTATTTGAGTCACTCGACCACAAGCCAACGGGGCATTAATCGAACTAACCCGTCGCTCGACCTGGTAGCATCCCTACTCGATACTTCCCAATCCTCGCTATACTCGATTCACTCGACCACTGGTCTTCGACCAGGACAGACTCAAATCAAAATCAACCTTGAGTACTGTCGACGATCGGGACCGTCGACCGTAAAAAAAGGGGGGAAGGATCGCACGAAGGGGCGATGTAACATCCCAAAATTTGAGTTTTTGGAATGTTTGAATTCAAAAATAAACCAATTGCATTTTCTTGAATTAATTCCAGCTTAATTTGAATTTTCCATAAATAAAAGGATTTAATTTGACTAAACTGTTCATCAAACTCAAGATTTTCAGTTTTAGTTGGGTTCATTGTGCTCCAAGGATTTTTTTCTGTATTTTTAGGGATTTTTCTGAATCTATGTGATATTTATTTGAATTTATTTGCATTTATTTGAATTTTTGAATTTTTCTTTAATCGGAGAATGTTTTTATTTTCAAAAAAAGCCCCTCGGGACGAATCCGCTCCAGCCCGTTTCCCCAGCCCGTTCCGCCTCGGCCCAGCTCCACCTCGCGGCCCAGCCAGCCCGCACGCTCCACGGCCGTCCGATGCGCGACGTGTGGACGGATGCGATGCAGCCACGTCGCCGCGCCGCGAACCCTAGCTGCCGCCGCCACCGCTCGGAGTCCTCGCGCCGCACGTCTTGGAGTCCGTGTCGGACACGGCCGTCGAGGCCGCTATTTAAGCCGCCGCACGCCTCTCGAGATTCCCCTTCACGCGCCGCCCCTTTTGCCCCACCTCTCACCGCCCGAGACGCCGCCGTCGCTCCGCGCGAGCTCGCCGAAGTTCGCCGCCGTGCCCGAGACCTCCCGCCGCCTTTTTCTACTCCGTCGGTCCTCCTCCGCCGTTGCCGTTTGCTCGCCCGAGTTCGCCGCGTCGCTCTCTGCCCGGTCCTCTTTGTCTTCCGCCCGAACCGGTCCTCCTCCGCCGCTTGCCGTGTCGTCTTCCCCGCAGCCGGTGAGCCTCGCGCCGTCGCCTCGCCGTCGTCCCCCTTCTCGGATTCCTGGCCGTCCGATCTTGCGCATGCATCCCAGATTGCGCCGCGTCTCCTCCGCCGCAGCATCGCTTCTTGGCCGTCCGATCGTGTCGAGTTGCCGGATGCGCGACGCGTGGCTTGCCGCGTCAGCGCATGCGTCAGCCGCCGCATCAGCCGAGCCGCTGCGTCGCCATTGTAAATCCGCAGTGCGGCGGGTGCACGGTGAACCGGGCGATGCCGTGAACCCAGTCCACCGTGAACCCGATGACATCAGCGATTGCGCAATAAATCCTTTTTCCGTATAAAAATAAATCCAGAAATTCTGATTTTCTGATTTCCTGTATTTTCTCTGAATTTAATCTTTCGGAGGCTCGTTCTCCCTCATACGAACTCCGATTGAGGCGATTCAAGTTTTTAATTTTTTCTAAAATCAAGATCTATCTTCCAGAGCCATTTATTTTCAGTTTTGAGCTTGTTTGAGTCTCTGTTTTGTATTTATTTGGTTTCATTGCTTCTTTTTCCGGTAGACGCTAATTCCGAGGGAGCGAACGAAGACCTCGAAGACCAAGACTCAGCACTAGATCAGCAAGGCAAGTCGTAATCCTTTGATCATGTTGATCCTATGTTTGCAAAAGTAATTTACTTTATTACAATTGCATGCTATTTTGTGTATCAATGCTTATTTAATGGGAGCAGATGTATACCTAGTTGACATTATGCCACCTTGATTAATTGGGATGCCATGTATCCATTGTTAAACCTAGGTTGGGACATTACTAGTTGGACATAATCATTATACCAACATTGGGTTATCGTAGCTATGCTTAGACCTGCTTAGTGTACAAAGGGGTTCATGTCACCTGCTGAATAATGTTAATATTGACTTAATGAGATATTGAATCGTGGACGTTAGCCACTGTGGTAAAATTTGTTGTACCATGGCGGGGTTTGCCATTGGTCTTGGTTGAACTAATTGTTTTTCCCTCGGGCAAGTGATCGTGCAGTAAAGGGGGTGCTTTCTAGCACATTGGGATGTGGATGTCTTGCCTGAGACAACTTAAGGACTTAATCTTGTGCGCCATTGCACTGGGCCTAACCGTACTACCACAAGTCTGGTATGGGACAGACCTAGCTGATTAATTTGCAATGTCTAGCCTTGAGTACTGCCAGTTGGTTGTCTGGGTTCCGGGATGGACGGGTAGATTTGCAAGGCGCAAGAGGGGGCCCTAAGGGGCGAAACCTTAGCGGGCAGTACCGAGTTTAGACAGTGCATTGTAAAGGCTTTGTCATGATATCTCTGCGACACGCCAAAGGAAGTGTGTTAAGATCGATTGCACAAAGAGATGTTCATGTCTTGTGGGTAAAGTTGTACAACCTCTGAAGAGTGTAAAACTATTCGAATAGCCGCGTCCGCGGTCATGGACAAGCCCGGGAATTTCACACGGGGTATAGAGTTTTCATGAATTGTGGAATGTGGAATTGTTGGGATGTGAACAGGGAGTTCACTGTTGTTTTGTTGTCTATCATTGATCTATCAGTTATTTATTTATGTTTTCATAAATATGCTTTCAATCTATTTATTGTATTTCAATTCAAGTTATTGCTTTCTGCAAATGAACTATATAGCCATCCTTGTCAAGCCGTGCATAAAAATATTGCATCAATTCCCTACGCTTGCTGAGTACTTTTGTACTCACGGCTTTATGCCCTTGTTGATCGATTCTTTGAAGGAGATAATGAATATCATGAGAAGGAATTCTATGAAGACTCGTGGATTAGGAAGGCGTTCCCCAAGCGATTGCACGTGGCATGTCGAATAGCTCAAGTTATCTTTTCATTGCAATAATTATTTGTTTCATAAGCCCTTAAGGCATAATGGTGTAGCGTTGACCATAAGGTCGTTTGCTTTATTTAATAATAATTTTCTTCTTCTTAGTTAATTCGTTGTATGGAATGATATTTCATCTATGTTTCCCTTTGTGTGCACTAAGCGTGATCTGGACTAGTGTAGTATACGGAGGGTTTGGATTTACAAATCCGGGTCCCGACAAAGAGGCCAGTCGCGTTAAATGCGGGAAGAGGGGTTAGGAGGCGTGCAAAGACGGGGAAGAAGAGCGAGCAAGCGGGGACACAAAGTTTATATTGGTTCGAGCCCCCTAGGTTGGGTAACAGCTCTACTCCAGTCTTGCCCGTAGGCGAAAGATGTCTAAGAGCTCCTCTGGAGAGAACTATAGGGGGAGACCGGCCTCGGGGTCGCTGGGAGGCAACGGTCGAGGGAGCTCGGTGAACGGTGGATTGTAAAAGTGTTGCCACAGACGTATTTGCGCGTTCCCCTTAGGTTTCTTGGTGTGTTGCCTTGTGCGATCTTGTTACCATTGTGGTTCTTTGGATCTTTGGATCTCTCTCCGCCAAGGCGGTTGGGCGCTTTTAGGCTCCGTGGCGATCCGAGGTTGGCGTTAGGTGGCCGTTTGTGAGTTGATCGAGGCGCTAACCTTGATTCCACAGGGGAGCGACAGAGCTGCTGAGGAGTGGTTGACCCTAGTCCCCACGCAGGGGATTCTGACAGGGGCAGATAGCCTCTAGTCCCCACGCAGGGGGACTGACAAGAGTGGTTGACCCTAGTTCCCACGCAGGGGATGGGGGTCATCCATACATAAAAGAGGGGATCTATTACATTGAAGTCTGGGCCGGGGGTGCCGAGGTCGAGGAGGTCGTCGAGGTTTGCAGCAGTTTGGGGAAGCTCTTGCCTGAGCTCGGGAATAGTCTTCTAAGCTCGGGACCACCCTCGCCCGAGCTCGGGAACAGTCCTCTAAGCTCGGGGGAGGACGGCCTAAAGCCCCGGGGGGGCCTTGACACGTGTCAGGATGACCGATCCCCGACAACCAGCCCCCGAGGCTCAAGAAATGGTCTGAGACTCTAGGCGTTCTTGAGTCTGAAGTCTTCGAGGAGGGATCGCCCTTTTGGCTGAGCTCGGGAATGTTTGAGGTTGGGTTTGACCGAGGCCTCGGACTGGAGACTGACCGGGCTAAGGATGCTCGAGGTCAGATGTAACCGAGGCCTCGCTTGGGATCACCCAGGCTCGGGCACGACTCGGAATGGAGACTGACCGAGCTAAGGATGCTCGAGGTCAGATGTAACCGAGGCCTCGCCTGGAATCACCCAGGCCCGGGCACGACTCGGACTGGTCGGCCTGGGTTTACTCAGGCTTTAGACCAGATTTGGGCCTCAGGTCCAGCCCGGCGAGCTCGAGAATGCCTCAAGCTCGGTGAAGCTCTCTCAGAGGGCGGTTTAGAAATTTGTATCCTGGCCACCTGGCCCTAGAGGTAAGGCCAGCTTAGTGTGACAGAGCGGCTTATCGCGACCGGAGTCATCCCCAGTGGTGAATTTAAAACTGCGACCTCCGAGCCCGGGAAATGTCATCGGGCTCGGGGCACCCTCTGATAACGTTCAATGGTCGGCAGGACGGGGGATTAGCCGTCTTATCCTAATAATGATTGCCTTATTGCGGCCCCCGATCCTGGGAATGCCCAGGCTCGGGTGATCATCCCCGAGGCGAACCTAGAGAACGCGACCTCTGGCGCTGCAAAAAGGAACACGCAAAAATATACGCATAGACGTCTCGAGTTCCGCTCCACGTGACCTCTGGTCCGGACCTACAACGGGAGGGAGCTCTGAAGCGATGAGATTCGGCTTACACCAGTTGCATCGACCTCCTAGAGGCAGTCTTTATGGTCACACCGTGGGATTGCGTTGCTCGAGGCGCGAATACCAAACGGAAAAAGAAGGCAGGCCTTACCTGTGCCTCTTAGGTCGAGCCGGTTGCCCTTGGGAATATATCGAGGTTATATTAACCGAGACCTCACCCATAAGTACTCAGGCTCGGGCACGACTCAGATTGGTCGGCTTGAAAACCTGGTCACGGGGGAATTAGTCGGCTTATTGCGACAGAGCGGCTTATAGCGACTGAGATCGTCCCCAGCAGTGATTTTAGAGATCACGACCTTCGAGCCCGGGAATGTCATCAGGCTCGGGGTGCTCCTTGAGGACGTTCAATGGTCGGCAGCACAGGGGAATAGCCGGCTTACTCCGATAAGGATCGTTTTACAGTGGCCTCCGAGCCCGAGAATGCATCGGGCTCGGGACACGAACATCCCTGAGGCGAACCTAGAGAATGCAGCCTCAATTTAACCGAGGCCTCACCTGGAAGTACTCAGGCTCGGGCACGACTCGGACTGGCTGGCCTGAGATTACTCAGGCTTCGGACCAGGTTTGGGCCTCGGGTCCAACCCGGCGAGCTCAGAAATGCTTCAAGCTCGGCGGGGCTCCCTCAGAGGGCGGTTTAGAAATTCGAACCTGGCCACTTAGCCCCAGGGGAAAGGCCGGCTTAGTGCGTAGGCCAGCTTATCACGACCGAGTCATCCCCGGTGGTGAATTTAAAACTGCGACCTCCGAGCCCGGGAATGTCATCGGGATCGGGGCGCCCTCTGAGAACGTTCAATGGTTGGCAGCACGGGGGAATGGCCGGCTTATCCAGATAACGATCGCCTTATTGCGGCCTCCGATCCTGGGAATGCCCAGGCTCGGGTGGTCATCCCCGAGGCGGACCTAAAGAACGCGACCCTGGGCGCTGCAAAACAGAACACGCATGGACGTCTCGAGGCCGAGCTCGCCGTGTGACCTTATGGTTACCCTTATGGCCACGCCGCGAAGTCGCGTCGCTCGAGGCGTTCTATGATAAACAAGAGGACTTTCGGCCGAAAGAAAGCCAACGGAGCCTCGGGCCCGAGGTCTTTAAGATAGCGCGATCTTCCACAGAAGAACCTGCAACTTGGGATCGTGACCGGACGTCACGCCCCCCCCCCCCCGAAGACCGAAGGAGGTTAATGTCGGAAGCTGTTAGGTCGAGGATGCCGACTAGAGGGGGGTGAATAGGCGGCTTTTTTAAAAAACTTTCTCTTTCTAATTTCTACAAAGCAATTCACCCCTAATTACCCTTATGACAAAACCTTATCAATAATAATGCGGAAGCTATAAACTAAGGTTTTGACAATTAAAGCCTAAATCAACTAGGCTCACTATGTGCACTAACTAATTATGTCTCTAACAAAAAGCAATTCTAAAGACAAGCAATCAATCAGTTTAATTCTATGAATGTAAATTGTTTGAATATAAATAAAGAGAACAAGGCAAGCACAAGAGACACAATAATTTTTACCGTGGTGTTCGGAGACTTGCCGGTCTCCCCTAGTCCACGTTGAGGTTATCCCAAACGAATTGGACCGGCTCCACGAATTTGAGCACCCACTTCGAATCCACTAGATGTGATTTTTCACGCTTTCGCGTAGGCTCAACCCGAACCTTCACAAACTTTGCCGGGGCTTCTCACAACCTTGAGAGCTCCCGCGCACGACGCTCTACGCCGTCTAGGAGTCGGCAACCTCCAAGAGTAACAAGCCGAATCCTCTCGCTTGAACTTCACCAAGCACAACACATGTGCTTCCGGTGATCACCAAGTGCAACTCATGCACAAGGATCCTCCTCAAGTGCAACACATCCACAAGAGGCTCTCAATCCTCTCCTAATTGCAAAACATGCAATTAGAGGCTCACACTAGCTCAAGAAGCAAATTGGAGAAGGCAACACATGCACTTCACCCCAAAGAACACACACTTGATTTCAGCAACCAGCAAATGCCCCCCAAGGCCTCCTTTTATAGCCTCCAAGCCAAAACTAGCCGTTGGGGCAAAATCTGGAAAAACTCAAGAATCGAGACTACCGCCCTCTCGGGACCCGGTAACACGGCCTCGCCAACGGCTACAAAACTAGCTGTTGCGGAAAACCAGTAGCACCGCCAGCCGGGAGCAGTGCTACCGCTCGGGCGTAGCACCGGCCTCAACCCGGATGCACGGCCTCGGCCGAACTCAAAACACTCTCTCTCGAAAAATCACACCGGCTAGAGGCGGTAGCACGGACCTCCGGTGCTACCGGCCTACCATGGGCGGTAGCACCGGACTGCCAACCCGCCCAAAAACATCCTCTCTGGAAATTTCACACGGCCAGAGGCGGTAGCACCGGCCTCCGGTGCTACCGGTAAAGCTAACGGTAGCACGGACCCGGTGCTACCGGCCTTACAAGCGATGCAGACGAGGCCTCGAGGAGAAAACAACATTTTACACAAAACTTTTCTCCAAACCATTAAAGATATATTCTTGGAGCTATGTGAGGATCAACACATGATCACAACACTATGCAAAACATATTTGCATATGTTAATCACATACTCCAAAGAATCTCATTAAGCACAACTTATTTACAAAACACATTTGCAAATAAACCAAGAACTTATGAGATCAATCCTCTTAGCCATGTGATGATCAACACATGATCAAGTCAATTTGCAAAACACATTTGCAAACCTTATTCACATGCTTTAGGATCGGAACCCATAATCACAAGTTCATTTGCAAAACACATTTGCAAATAACAAATCCAACTAACGAAAACACATTTCGTAAACAACTCAAGATCTATTTGCAAAGCGTATTAAGCAAATCAAACTCGAGTCTATGAGATTAATCCCCTAGCCATGTGAAGGTCAACACAAGACCAGTCAACTTGCAAACACCGTTGCAAGCCCTACTCACATGCTCTCGGGATTAGGACTCATAGACCTCGGTTTATTCGCACAACGAACTTGCAAATACACATTAAACCAATTTTATGCTTGAGCATTGTTCTTTGCAACACATGTAAAAACCTAGCTCCAAGCAATACCAAAACATGAGCTCTCTATTTGCAACACATGCAAATCTCTAGCACCATGCAAGCAACCACAACAATTACAAGTGCATGAGCTCTCTATTTGCAACACATGCAAATCTCTAACTCCATGCAACCACTTTAAACCAAATTGCTTGAGCTCTCTCCTTTTGCGACACATGCAAAATCTAGCTCCAAGCAAAAACCAAATCAAATAAGATTCAAATAAGATGCAAGTATGAGCACCCTTATTTGCAACACATGCAAATACTTAGCTCATACAAAATCCAATGCACAAGCTTCACCAATTTGCAACACATGCCAAATGGTTAGCTTCATGCAAACATCAAACAAGAGAGTGAGCTAGAGTGAACCGGATCGAGTTCATCAACACATGATGAAGCTCAAGCTAAAAGACTCAACCCCTCTTAATAGTACGGCACCTAACAAGCAACCCGGTCTCACAACAAAACACCGAGACCGGTAAAAGACTAGGAACACATCCTTAGCCCTAGCTAGTTATACCTTTGCCGCATTTGATCCACTTGGAGATTTTATGATTTCCAATCATCTTCTCTCCAGGATCACTTGTTCTTCTTCTTCTTGGTCATCAACGCATGATGAACCTTCTCTAGCCCTTCTCTTCACTTCGGGATCACCTCTTGAAGCTCATCAACACATGATGACTTCTTCTTCTCGATTCTTCATCATCTTGGACTTAACCTGCTTCACAACTCATGGAAGATGTTAGTCCAACAAACACGGTTATCTCAATCATCACCGCACTCCATTAACACATAATGGATGCCTCCAAGATCGATTGAGCACAACCCAAATTAATTTGAATGATTAATTGTTGTCTTGAGCACTTTGATGCAACTAATGCTTCATTATACTCAAGAACTTTTTGCTTGTCTTTAATCAACAAGGAACACCATCAACACATGATGAAATATCCTTTTATTGATTGAAAGACAATCAAACTCAATTTAAATTTCATTTAAATTGATATGAGTATATATATAACTACACAAGTCATATATACTCAAAAGATTGTTTCAAGGTCTTGATCCTTTATATTGTATGACAAGAGGACATGGATCAATACAATTGAAACATCAAGTTAAATTATAAACTCCCCCTAGATGTGTGCATTCATGTATATATGAATTAAAAACATAATGCACATATTTGGTCTAAAGATATGGAAGAGTTCATACTTCAACTTGAATTCTAAGTATGCATTTATATAATAGAATGAATACGAGTGCATACCTTAGGTTTTCCATTTTCCATCCAAGTATGAGACTAATAAGAATAAGACTTAATAAAACATGTTAGTCTCATAATGATTAGATTTGTCATTAAACAATGATTAAACATTAATATTAATCCAATCACCAAAACCAATAGAGCTTGAACTTACAGAAGCAAAGGAGATCTTTATCACGGGCGCATACCTGGGCGGGACCGGAGTGCGGTGATATAAGGGTTAAGAGATCCAGGCGCTCCACACCGGCTCACTGTGCGCTCGACCCCTTGGCGTCGATCCTCGCATGATGACCTCTAGGCTTGCTTACTCAAGATGCGAGATAGCATAAGAGGAAATAAGAGATGACAAAGCAGCATAGTTTATTGTGAGGAAAAACTAGGCCGAGCCCCTTAGCTCGGAGCTCTTACCGGTGATGGTCCCAGGCCCGTGCCCTGCGACGGGGGGAATGGTCGGCTTACTGCGATGAGAATCGGCTTACCGCGTATCCGACCCCTGGAGGTGAACCACGAGACTACCACGGCGGCTCGAGTAGGGGGCCCGAGGGCCAAAACTCGAGTATCTCGAGATTGGCAAGCCCACGGGCGTGACCGACGGGACGGACCCTGCGACAGGGGGATAGACGGCTTACCGCGATGAGGATCGGCTTACTGCGCGTTCGACCCCCAGAGAGAAGTGTCCGGGTCACAGCCCAAGTCACGTTTGCTCGGGATACGAGAGACAAGCATAATGGCAAGGGGAATCATTCTATCTCAAAACAGACGAAGGAGGAGCATTAGACATAAAACCTCCTTCCTTAGCGCCGGATGGCCCCGCCTCGTTGAAGGCGAGGCCGAGCTTGCCTCGGTCGTAGTCGTGCTTCCAGCGGACGGCATCGTCCGCGTCTGCATATCGTTTCGCCATGCAGAACAGTTTGATGACGGTGAGCGTTGTAGCGATCTCGAGGTCCTCCGTGAGGCGTCTATCGTGGACACCGAACTTGAAGGCCTTGATGATGGTCAAATCAGAGACGTTGGGGATCGAGTTCCGTGCGAGGGTAAACCGATGCACGAAGTCTCGTAGGGGCTCGCCCTTTCCCTGGATAACACGATCCGGGTCCCTTTCTCGTCCAGGTCGCTCGTAGCAGCTCTGGAAGTTGGAGTGGAGGGCGCTCCGCAACTGGTGCCATGATCGGAAGGCGTCGGGCGCCTGGTTAAAGAGCCAGGTGCGGGCAGCCCCGTCCAGAACGGTGGGGAGATAGTTGGCCATCACGGCCTCGTCCCCGTCGGTCGCCAAGATGGCGGTGGAGTATATGGAGAGGAATTCCACAGGGTTCTTGGTCCCGTCGAACCGCTCCATTATTGCCGGCTTGAACTGAGCCGGCCAGCGCACTCGACGAAGGTCGTTTGAGTACGCCGGGCAGCCGTAGGTCGGGAGGCCGCTACCGCCGCTACTGGCGTCGGAGTCGCCGTCCGCCGACAGGGGAAACTCAAGCCGGCGGCGCACCCCGCACCGATAACGACGGTCGGCAGGAGTGTCGTTAGGGCGGTGGCGTGGGCAGTCGCGAACCTTTTGGCGCCATGGCAGAATGTCTGGGGAGAGTCATCCGGAAGCATCGCTGCTTGAGCGAGCATCACTGTTACTCCGCTAGCTGAACGGCCAGTGATCGTGCGGCAGGGCGCTGTTGCTCGCCAAGGGGCGAGACTCGGAGCCCAGGAGTCCCCTTTGCCTCGGAGGCGCGACGTCGTCGGTTGCCTTGTTGAGTTCTTCGGCTAGGGACCATCAGAAGAGGGCCGAGCCGGTCCGCGTAGGGTCAGCCATGACCCGGGCGATGGCCCGCAAGCGCTCTCGGGCAGGCTCGTTCGGATGGGAAGGACTGAGTTGTCCGGACAGAGAGCAGGCCATACCGCGCTCTTCTTGCCGAATGGCGGTGATGGCTTGGTTGATGGCGACCTGAGCGAGTCGATGTGCCTCCTGCGGAGTCTCTGGGCCGCCGTCATCCGCCCCAGGAGTCGCCTCGCGGCTTTCGGCCATAAAGACCCGGCGTTCGTGAGGCGGTAATGAGGGCGAGAGCATAGAGGTGGAGCCTTGGCACTCAGGGACAGCGTCCGAGCCCAGGCTTGCTGATCGTGACATGCCGATGGCGAAGCTGAAGGTGCTGACGCCGCTAAGGCAATGAACTTTGAACGAACGAAACTTTGGGCCTCACGGTGGGCGCCAGCTGTCGACGATCGGGACCGTCGACCGCAAAAAAAGGGGGAAGGATCGCACGGAGGGGCGAGGCCCAAAGTCGCGTTCGTCCGGGAAGAGAGATTAGGAGACGTGCAGCACAGGGAAGAAGAACGAGCAAACAGGGGACACAAAGTTTATACTGGTTCGAGCCCCCTAGGTTGGGTAACAGCTCTACTCCAGTCTTGCCCGTAGGCGAAAGATGTCTAAGAGCTCCTTGGGAGAGAACTATAGGGAGAGCCTGGCCTCGGGGTCGCTGGGAGGCAACGACCGAGGGAGCTCGGTGAACGGTGGATTGTACAACTGTTGCCACAGACGTATCTGCGTGTTCCCCTTAGGTTTCTTGGTGTGTTGCCTTGTGCGATCTTGTTACCATTGCGGTTCTTTGGATGCTGGATCTCTTCCGATCGGGGCGGTCGGGCGCTTTATAGGCTCCCGGTGCTGATCCCGAGGCTGACGTTAGGTGGCCGTTTGTGAGTTGACGGGAGCAGTTAACCCCAGTTCGCACGTAGGGGGACTGACAGGAGCTGTTGGGTAGTGGTTGACCCTAGTCCCCACGCAGGGGATTCTGACAGGGGCAGATAGCCTCTAGTCCCCATGCAGGGGGACTGACAAGAGTGGTTGACCCTAGTTCCCACGCAGGGGATGGAGGTCATCCATACATAAAAGAGGAGATCTATTACATTGAAGTCTGGGCCGGGGGTGCCGAGGTCGAGGAGGTCGTTGAGGTTTGCAGCAGTTTTGGGAAGCTCTTGCCTGAGCTCAGGACCACCCTCGCCCGAGCTCGGGAACAGTCCTCTGAGCTCAGGGGAGGATGGCCTAAAGCCCCGGGGGGGGGGGGGGCTGGACACGTGTCAGGATGACCGATCCCCGACAAGTACCAAAAGCTCGAATGCAGTCAATTACTCATCACACACTTGGGTAGACCTCCACATGGTCTTTCACTTGATCTTCTTGTAAAGCTCATTAGTAATGAGATTTTCAAGAAGTCCGGTGGGCGTCATTCTTGGTAACTCCGATGAGTTGAGAAACAACGTCAGCAAAGTCTCATACTTGCCGGAAGAGCCCAAGCATCTTACGAACAATATCAAGATCGGTTAGCGACGCCCCAAGACCCTTGAGCTCATTTACTATGTTATTTAACCGTGAATACATCTCATTGATGTTTTCATGGGGTAACATAATAAAACTCTCATATTTGATCCAAAGCATATGCAATTTGGCTTGTTTGACAGAGGATGTCCCCTCATGAATTTTTGAGAGGGTTGTCCAAATCTTATGAGCGGTTTCAAGATTGCTCACTCGATTGAACTCATCCGTGTTCAAAGCGCCAAAAAGAGCATTCATAGCTTGAGCATTGAGATGAGTGTTTCGCTCTTCTTGTTTCGTTGTGAGTATGGGATTAACTCCCAGAGCGAAACCCTCAACTACAATTCTCCATATACTTGGGCTCTGAAGAGGAACGCGGTATGCTACACTAGCACAAAAAAACTACCGCGTAACCAGAAAGCTACTCGCAAGAATGGAGTCACAGATAAGATTACCACTAGACTCGCAGTTGCGGAATCCTTCGCGCGTCGATGTAGTGGATCGTTCTCGCCGCAGTCGTTGCGTCGATGGAGTGGATCGTCCTCGCCTCACCGTGGATCGTCCTCCCACGCTGCGATCCAAGCAGCGTCACGCGATAATCCACACGTCCAGGATGGGCAGCGTGCGTCGTGTGCAAGCACTGGTCGCTCGGCGGGGCAACGAGAAGAGGAGGCTAGGGTTTCGAGTGAATCACTTCTAAACCGTGGGAAAGCACACCCTGCGCCCACTCTCCTCCCCTCCTTATATAGCCATGAGATGAAACCCTAAATCAAGGCCCATCAGCGTGCTAAGCCCACGAGGTCCATTAATTATGGATCCAATCCAAATTAATGCGTCCCAGCCCATTAAGTGTGTGACCCTGCAGGTTCACGTATGTTTGGACATGAATCCGAAAAACTCCTTTTCAATCCAATAGTTGGTAGCGGCTCCTTGCAAAGTATGCCGACTCCCAAACATACTATGATCAAATCGGACAGAACCTATCAAAAGTACTCATGTAATAATCCCTTTGCCAAGTATATGAAGATTGAACTCAAGGTGAGAAGCATGTCATCCTTTGATGATTCAATCCATCTCTCATATCCGTGATATATTAATAAGTTGTGATTGACTCCTCAATCACGGCATGGCCATGCACTTCCTTAATCATATCACACGAGTGCCCTTGTCATATATCTCCGTTTCATTGGAGTGGCAAATTCCATCTTGATTGCTCACTTCCCTCTGCACGTTTCATAGTAAACATGAAAGCTACCTTTATAACTATCCGGTTAGAAAGTAGTGTTTGATAGCCCCAAGGAAAATTATTACACATGTAGGGAATATGACAATCTCAGGTCTAAGGATCATACATCTACTAGGTATGAGATACACTGATGACACATAAGAATGAAATATTCTCGCAGTGTCCCATTGCGGGTCTATCTAACCCATGTTCTTCAACATGCGTCCACAATGTATAGATGATATCTCTATATCCCATGATCTATGAAGCATGATCATCGATCACTACATGTGCTGATCTATTCATCGTTGTCCTATACGATGATATCCGATCAGAGATATTTATTGAATTATATCAATAAGTAAAGAGCTTTACAAGCAAGTCACATACTTGTTGATCAATACAATGATATACATTCATTGGACCAATAATCGTATTATTATTTATAAACATAGTCATGTTACAATCATCTAAATGATTGCCTCAAGGGCATATCACTAACAGGCTCATGGTCTTGAGATAAACGGTCATACGAATTTTCCAATATGCATAATTTGTGTCATCAAAAAATGGCGCTTTACCTATTGACACCCCATCGCTAGCCATCCTTACTATCTAGGTAGTAAAGTCCCAAAAGAGAGTCCAAACTCTGATACCACTTGTAGGATCAAGGATAACCGACTAGAGGGGGGGTAAATAGGAGATTTCTAAATTTTTCGGCTTTAATTGCAATTAATAAAATCACTAAGCAGAAATTACAATTTTGACAAATTAAAACTAAGATTTCTAATGATCACTAAATGCTCCAACAATTCAAGTACAAGCAAGAAATGATTCTAAGCACAAATGATATACTCAAATTACTAGAAATGAAACTTGTGCACAAGAAGGAGAAAAGCAAACCACAAGAGAATGGAACACAAGAATTTGATCCCATGGTCTCGGAGACTTGCTAGTCTCCCCTAATCCACGTTGAGGTAACTTGAACAACTTCAAGCTGGCTCCAACCTCTTGAGCCTTCCTCGATCACTATGGTAGTTCTTCCCCGCTACAGGTAGGTGAACTCCGGCCTTCACAACTTGCCGAGACTTCTTACAATCTCTGTCGAGAAGCTCACCGCGCACGAACGCCTCCAAGCCATCTAGGAGGCGGCAACCTCCAAGAGTAATAAGCCTTGACACTTGCTTGAGGTCGGATTGAGTGTCTAAAGGCTCAACACTAAATGCTACACTCAAATTTGCTCCTCACTCTCTCAAATGAGAATTGAATGCACTAAGGACTGAATTGAACTTGCTAGAGCTCAAATATCAACAATGAGGACCAAGAGAGGCTCTAGAATGCAGGTGAGGAGTATTTATAGCCCCCCACCAATAAAACTAGCCGTTTGAGCTCGAATCATGCACATGTCAAGATTTTCGGTGCTATTGCCCATGTAGGACCGGTAGCACCAGGCTCCAACCCAACAGTTGGAGCAGTGCATAAATACACTGCCAGAGGCTGTTGTGCAGAGGGTTCAGTAGCACCGGGCCCTTTTAAATTTGCTTCAGCCAGAAGGGGGGTTCTCTGGAATTTTTGCACCGGACACTCTGGCCGGTGCTACCGCTCGTCCGGTAGCACCGGGCTACCATGGGCGGTAGCAACGGACCACCAGAATGCCAAAAATGTACCCTTTTGGAATTTTTACACCGGGCATTTAGGCCGGTGCTACCGCTCGCCCGGTAGCACCACACTACCATGCGTGTTAGCACCGGACTGCCAAAATGCCCAAAATGCAAGCCCTATAGAATTTTCACACCGCTCTAAAGGGCGGTGCTATGCTTCGCCAGATTGCCTTTGGGCTACCAAAGCGGTAACATGGACTACCAGTCCCCAAAATACCCTTCTCGGGTTTTACATCACGCTCTGGGGCGATGCTCTCTGGCAGCGGTAGCACCGGGCTACCATGAGCGGTAGCACCGGGCTTCCAGATGCTTCCTTTATAATTCATAGAATTTTAAATTGGAATCTTAATTTGACATAATGCATGATCTTAAACATATAATTGAGCCTTTAAACCTTAATCGTCACCAAGATAATCGTCAAGACCCCTCTTAATAGTATGGCCCTATTTATAGTGATCCAATCTTTTCTCCAAACTCCGAGATCGGTAAAAGGCTAGAAAAAAATCCTTATATTTATACCTTGTCACTTGCTTGACGCATTGATCTTCTTTTGCGCTGCTTTCATGCTTCCTTGTTCACCAATCTTAGGACCAACCTATTTTCAACATTCTCAAAGAAAATATTAGTCCTTAAACCGCGATTGTCATTAATTACCAAAACCCAAAACGAGTTAGGGGCCTAGATGCTTTCAGGAGTTTCACACTTAGTTAGAAAAATCAGCATTGGGTTAGATTAATTCAACATAGAGCATGCCTAGATTTTTCAATGGGAGATGGATGTGAGTGATATGAAGCATGGGTTGAATCAATTTCACATAAACACGTTAACTAGGGTAGGATGATCTGAGTTGGTCAGACCATCAGTCAGATTAATTATGTAGAGAAGTGTTATTTAGAGCTCAATGGGACCCAAATGATTTGAGTGGGTTGGGTTATGGGTTAGATCAATTTGACAAAGATTTGGTCTGAGTTGAAGTACATGTGAGTCAGATGATCTGAGTGGGTCAGAGCATTACCCAAATCAATATCGCAGAGAAGGTGTTCTTGAGATTTCACAATAGCATAGATGATTCGAGCCAAATGGACAATCCAAGTGGGTTAGATTATTTGACTTGGTAATTCGATTTGGATTGGATGATCCAAGTGTGTGCAACAACTATATATATTTTTTATGTTGAAACCGTTTAAGCCAGATAATTTTAATCTGAGTAGGTTGGATGATCCGACTTAAGGAGATTTTTGAAATATCTATGTCTATTGAGTAGTTTCTGAGGAGGAGAGCTATATATATAGACCCTATGGTAGGGGTGCAATTGGTTCGGATTCGGTCAGATATCGCTCTTTCCGTATCCTAAATCATATTTTTGTCAAATTCGGAATTGGATACGGATAGTGCCGGAAACGAATACGGCACGGATAATATCAGTCACAAATTCGAAGCGAATACGGAGTGGAATCAATACGGTATCGAATATTTTTTGTCGAATATCGCGCGAGAATAGATACAACATATAGTACACATATCGCAATGATTAATCAACAATATGAGTTCGAATGCAATAGTAATAACCTTACTAACACCACTGGCTACTAGTTACTGCTACTCGCAGAAGCCATGGCCAGTGGCGAAACCAGAAATTCTTTGAAGCCTGGGCAAACCACGCACATCGCACCTTGTGACCTAGCACCCGCGTGCGCCATGCCGCTCCTTGCCACCCTCCCACAAGACACAATGCGACACCCGGCTCTCCGCTTCTCGCCTGTTAATCGGGCTCACTAGTGGTCGTGCGTTGCCCCAAATGCTGCTGCTTGTTAGGGTATCTCTAAAGGAAATATGTAATTTTCCTAGAATTGAATGTGTAAATCCACTCTAGAAACATGCGAAATCTTGAATTTCATGTTGTATTACTCCCTACGGTCAGAAAAAATGTCATTATTTACAAAATTCAGTTAATTACAACATTGTGACTAGTGAAATGCTGCAAATTGTAAACTAACCTTAATTACAAAATTCGAAGCAGTTTTGAAGTTGCCCTTCCTTTTGCTTTCTCTGTGAACACAAGCTAATGCTTAACTATCCGTTGGTTCAAAATGACACATCTTTACAACATAACAAATAAAACAACAAAGAAACTAATTAATCAATGATTAGGAGATTGCACGCTCAATGGAAAGAGGCATAGGCACAGGAAGGCTATCTACATATGATAGCCGCAGTAGGAGAGAGCGAGCCCGAGCACGACGGCCTCCACCACGTACATCACGCAGAACACGACGACGTCGAGCAGCGCTGATGCCAGCTGCTCCTTAGGCTCATCGAGAGCCCCGACAGTCGCTTCCACCACAGCGTCCACAACAGGCTGGCCAGACTTGATGCGCCGCCCCCAGCACCCAGATTCTTCCACCGCCGCCATTGCGCATACTCCTGCGGCCGCGCCGCGGCTTCTCTGTGCCCTCGTCGACAGCAGCTGCCGGGAACATGGACGCAATCTCAGGGGACCTTTTGGGCGTCGTCCCCTACTGAATGCCCATGGTTAAGTAGTACCCTGCAGAATCATCCGCCAAAGCCACCCCTGCGCCACGGTGTACCTGCCCTAGGTGAGGAGCGGGTCGACGATGGGCACTGGCAGGTCGACGTGGTTGCCAGGGAAGAAGCGGGGCCGCGGGAGGCTACTACCATAGAATCGGCTGAGACCCAGTGCCACCATCACGTTAGATTTGATCTCACTCTGCCTAGGCGGCTAGGCCAGCCTTATTCGATTTTTGAATATCCGAACTAGTTTATTCGGAAGTATCCAAAAATCAACTCGGAATATACCGATCGGACGGATAGTAATCTCCCGAATTCGAAAAAAATATTCGAAACCGAATCCAAATCCGACAACTATCTGAAAAAATATCCAAATCTGAGCCGAAGCTATCCGGTTGGTCGGTCGGCCAGAAATTATTCGATTCGATTGCACCCCTACCATATGGATGTTCAAGTTAGCTCTCTTAGGACTCTATGTCAATAGGCATCATATTGAGGAGCTCAACGGCACTTTGAAGTTTGGATTCAAGATGTTGAGTGTTTTATGAGAGATCGTGAGAGAGATTAGGCCTAGGTTGTGTATCACTTCTAGTTGCTTGATCTTGCTGGGTCCAAGTGACCTCTTTAGGCTTATTACTTTGGAGACTGGCATCTTCTAGATGGCTTGGACATGTTGGCTTAGTGAACTCCCTTGAAGAATTTGTGGGAGACACTAGGAGGCGTAGAATGACTAACACGAGTGGAATGGTCTCAAGGCTTGATTCCTTATATGGTCTCAAGTCGGAGCTATACTCTTGCGAGAGTGCTCCAATAAGGAGTAGGAGAGATCACCAAATCTTCAAAACCTCGGTGAAAAACTGGTTGTGTTCCTTGTCTCTTTTATGTTTCAACATTTACCTTATTGTCTTTCATTTCCTAGCTTACCAGTTTTGTGTAGGTTTAAACTAGGATGCCAAACTTCACAAAACCTAAGCACTTAGGTTGAGCTAATATATTTTTTAATTTTAATCTAGTCTCTTGTGAAAAGAATCCTGATTCACCCTCCATTTGTGTATCCGATCCACTTCACTAACAATACGCACTTTCTAAGTGAAAGATAGTGAGACAAAAATATATCAGCACAGATTCAATCATTTTTAGCACTACCTCTGTTCTTTTTTACTTGTTCGTTTGGACATCGTCCAGTCTCTAATAAACACATTACTATTTTCTAATATATTTTTATAAAAATTAACAAAAATATAACGATACGAAAGTACTTTTGGTGGAAAATCTAATAATATCATTTCTATGTGACAAATTTAAATAGTTTTTTGTATATTGAAGATCAAATTTTTAAAAATTTTAATTTACATATTTAAAACGTTGCCTATTTTAGAATGGAGGAAACGTTACCTATTTTAGAATGGAGGAAGTAAATAAAAAGGAATTCACTGTTTCTAATGTATGCTTGTAAACGAGTCAAGCTTGAGCGAGCTTAGGCTTTGAGGCTTGATCTCACTAAAAGCTCGAACCAACCTGAGTTGTGGTCTGAGTCTGAACCCAGTCTTGAGTTCGGCTCGGTTCAAGCTCAAGTAGACTTGAGCTTGGTAACAATAAACAAGTCGATATGCATAATGTTTCAACAATAAAAAAAGCTCTAACTCGAGCTCGACTTGAGTAAGCTCAGTAAAAGTTAACATATAGTAATATTTAACAAGTAATTTGTAAATTTACTATGCTTGTGAGCTATTCAAGCTCATCTCGGTGAAGCTCACGAGCTCAGGATCAAGCTCGAGTTCGACTCATTTGAAGCTTGAATCGAGCCTAAAGTGAGCCGAGTTCAAGCAGCTCACAAACCTCAATCCTTTTTTATAGCCCTATTCGGATGCAAGCAACTAACTCATCAAAGCAAAAGGTGAAGCAACTACTCAATCATACCAACGTATGACAAGATAGGCTCAAACGATACATTAGAAAGTAGCATCTTTGAAGACGGAAATATGGATGTTTGGATTTTCTTTCTTTTTTTCTTTTGATACATTAAAAAGTAGCATCTTTGAAGACGGAATTTGAGATGAAAGATTTAGAGAAGACCAAATATTATCTTGGCTTGTAGATTGAACATTTGTATGATGACATATTGTTGCAAGAAAGTCCTGAAGATTTTTTTTACCTTGATAAATCTCATCCACTTGGTACTCGAATGATCGTTAGGTTGTTTGTGTGGAGAAAGATCCATATTGATCTAACCATTAGAATAAAGAAATACTGGGACTAGAGATCTTGTACTTCAGTACTTTTGGAGCAATTTTATATCTTACAAATTTTATCAGGGCTGATATTGAATTTGTAGTGAGTATTTTAGCAAGATATAGTTTCTAGTCTACTAAGAGGTATTGGAATGGGATTGAAGGTATTCTTAGGTACCTACAAGGTACTAGGGATCTTGAACTCTATCATCCCAAGGGTCAAGATACTAAAATCATTAGATACTCAGATGCTTAGGGTTGTGCACAGTATCACCAAACCAAAAAAACCGTGCCAAAAAAACCAAACCGAACCGATCAACACGATTTGACCGATATACGGTATTCGGTATGGTATGGCAATTTTTTGATTTTTGGGATACGGTTTTTTTGATAAAAACTGCAAGTAAACCGAATACCAAAATAAAAAAAAATACATGTATAATTAGATAAAGTAATGGTCAATTGTGTATAAAGTATAGTTTCACATGAAAATAATATCACTAGATTTATCAAAGTAATGGCCAAATGTGTGTAATATTTTTTACTAACGTATAATTAGATAGAGTAATGGTCAAATGTGTGTATTAGAAACCGTATCGATGTCCAAATGATAAGTAAAAAAGAACAATTCACACTAGTTTGGTAAATATGGTATTTACCGATACCGAACCAAAATATTATGGTATTTATCGATACCAAACCAAAGTTCTATTTGGTATATTTGGTATCACATTTTCATTAACGTATTTCTTTAAAAACCGTATTTACCAATTATACCGTATGCACAACCCTACAGATGCTAACTATCTTTCTGATCCTCACAATACCAAGTCATAGACTGGATATGTTTTTCTAAGCGAGAATACAACCGTCTCCTAGAAGCCTATCAAGCAAACAATAGTTGCTACATCAACTAATCATTCAAAAATAATAGCATTATATAGGGCCCCTCGTGAGTAGGGGTGAAAATAGGTTGGATACGAGTGGATAATACTTTTTCCATATCCTAACCTATATTTTTACCTTGGATTCGAAATCGGATACGTATATGGATTGTTGGGATATAGGCACATGGTGGATGCGAATTATGGATTTTTTGGGATATGGACACATGGCGGATACGGATTGGATTCGAATTGGTCAAGGATAATTTAATGGATACTACGTACATAAAGAAAAGATGTAACTTTAGCAACGAAAGTATCGAATTATAGTACATATTAGAGAATTTTTTATCCTATATAACAACATAAACATAATTAAATGTAAAATCATATTATAAATTAGTCAATGTCTAGAAAACCATAAGGATATTGATATTTTATCGGATAGCCATTTTGTTGATTTGTCGGATATCTTCTGGATATCCTACCAAATACGGATATGGAGCAGATTGCACTTCCTATATCCAAACCCATATTTCCTAGATAGGGATACAGATTGGGACTAAAAATGGTATTTCGTGCGGACTTCTTTTCTAATACAGTGTTGGATCGAGGTAGGAATTATCCACCCCATTTTCATCCTACTCGTGAGTGCACATGGCTTAGAAGATTGACGCATCGTATCCAAGAGTTACGTGGTATAGATGTCGATAAAACTCTCATAGTCCTTTATGAGGATAATGCTCCTTGCATTGCATAGATGAAGAATAACTATGTCAAACTCATATGGCAAAGTATATAGTCCCAAAGTATTTCTATTCCTATGAGTAGAGCAGTAGGAGAGTGGGAACATAGAGATACTGAAAATCTAAATTATTGAAAGTCTTATGAATTTATTCACTAAAGCATTGTCAGCTTCTACCTTTGAGAAGCATGTTCATGGCATTACATGTCAAGGTTCAAAGAGTTAAGTTAATGCCTTCAGGGTTGTTCATACACATTCATCTTTTGGGATGAAGTGTTGCACTCTTTTTCACTTAATTAAGTTTTGTACCACTGGGTTAATTTTCTTAATTGAAGGTTTTTAACGAGTTAGCACGTGCAATAGCAAGAACATAAGCTATGCACTCTTTTCTCCCAACCGATTTTTTTCCACTAGGTTTTTCGAGTAGAGTTTTTAACTAGATATAAGTATGACGTTGGCTATGTCTCCAAGGTAGAGTGTTGTGATATTATAGGTATGTAGACATTTACCTAAACTAAGAGTTCTAATAGATTACTAGTCCCTTATTGAGACACAAGAAAAACACTCCTCCCACCACTATAGAGGGGGAGGGGGTGGTGGCTGCATATTGAATATATGCATCTATTGCCTATTGGCAAGAAGGATAAAGTTAAGAGACAAACTATATCTTTTATCTGCTTCTACTTTCATGTACTTGGTGGTCGGCAACACAACCATTGCTTCCGCAAAAAACATGCAAGGATGACAAGACTTGTTGAAATCTGCATAGCTGTCTTGCAAATAGCAAGAGGTCAATAAAAGTTTCCTTAATAACGGCCAGTTTAGACCGAGCAGTCCCTTCAAAATGGGCCATTCAACAGAGTTTGGGCTTTGATCGAACTGAGCGGATATGGGCTTTGATCGGAGCTGGACTTCAAATTGTTGAAAGCTACGAGCTTACTTCTTTGGACCACAGCAGGGCTGGCCGGACTTGAGGGAACTAATCCTTTGGAATTTTTTTTCTTTAATATTTTTTTATTCTTTTTTTCAAAACTATGCGTCCGGAAAAAAAAATGACAAAAATGCCCCCCCGTCGCCCGTGTATGGGGCGATCGCCCCACACACGGGCGATAGCTCCGCCTCCGTTCTTGCATTAACGACCAGCGTGTGGGACCCCATCGCCCCAGCAGGCGCGTCGCTTCTGAGGCGCAGAGGCCATTTTTAACCCCAACCGCTCGGTCGGTATGAGAGAGAAGAAGGAGCCGAGCGCAGCGCAGGAGAAAAAGAGAGGGAGAAGAGAGGGAGGAGAGGAAGAGAAGAAGAAGAGAAGAAGAAGAGAAGGAGAAGAGAAGAGCCGAGAAATTTAGGTAAATTTTTGAATTTTATTGTAGAGTTAGTTTAGCAATTTTTGTAGAGGTAAATGTAGGAATTTTTGTTAGGTTATGCAGATATTTAAAATTTAATGTAGCATTTAATATTTAGGAATTTGTTGTAGTATTTAGAAATTTTAGGATTATGTATTGTTTAGAAATTTAATATAGCGATTAATATTCGAAATTTAATGTAGTATGTAGTATTTACAAATTTAATTTAGTATCGTCGGTATGTGCAAATTTAATGTAGTATTCAAGTATGTAGAAATTTAATCTGATAGAAATATTAGACAATATTTCGGAATTTAATTTAGTAGGGTTGTGTATTAGTAATTTTGTTATGCAAATAATGTATTAGGCAATATATATACAAATGTAATGTGGTATGAATTTAATTTAGTAGGGTCGTGTATTACTAATTTTATTATGTAAGTAATGTATTAGGCAATATATACAAATGTAATGTAGTAGAAATTTAATATTAGGCCGTATAGTAGGCTAGTCGAATCACTTATTCATAGTCGTATTTTGTAGTACGATCAATGTACATTTTGTAGATTGTATTTTAGAGTAATATTTTTTCGTCGGACGTACAGCATGTCGGAGAAATTGTATTTCCAAATATTTTATGGAGATGGGGAGATAGCACAGGGGCGGATGGGGTGGATCTATCATCATTTTCAAGAGTCGTGCGGGCATATGCGCATCGAGCGATAGGACATCTGAGGGTTTGTTGGAGTGGATGTCTCGGATGTTCAAACTTGGATGCCAGGTGTTCGATTCTTGGTCGAGCGAGAGTGAGCGAGCGCAAGACCATTTTACGGAGAGTTGATTCCTATTAACTCGGCGTCAACATGGAGGAGTTATGTTGGTTTTGCCGTAGAGCGGGTTGGCGCTCATGTTGTTGGTGATGCTACCCGGTAGCTCCATCGGTGTCGCAAGTTCGTGATGTCGGGGTGGACATTACGGGGGAGGGGACATCAAATGTAGAAGGATGCGAAGAGGAAGGCGGCGAGGAGCCCGGAGACGAGGAGCACGAGACTGGCGGTGGCGAAGGGACCAGGGGGCAGAGGAGACAGCGGTGGAGGCGCGAGGGGTGGCCGACGAGGGGGAGGAGGTGGAGGACATTGTTGACCTGATGGAAGAGGAGGACCGTGCGGATGAGGAAGTCCCTGATGGTGAGCACTCCGACGAGGAGGACAACGCATACGAGGTGCCTATCACAGTGCGTGGACCAATTACAATTTCGAAGACCTAACGATGAATGAAGGGAACATTGATGCATGGGAGTATCGTGAGAACGAGGTGACGCAGGGGGGCATATATAAAGACAAGGAGGCTGTGATGGATGCGGTGAAGTATTGGGCAATGTCTCTCCAGCGGCAATTCAGGGTTGTGAAGTCCAGCAAGAAGGACTACGACGTGAAGTGCGTAGTTGATTCGTGCCCATGGCGGGTGCATGCATACCAGGGGAAGTGGACGGACTACTGGAAATGCTCCATAGTGATGGAGCATAACTGCGAGCTGGAAGAAGCGGAGCAGGGACACCACAATCTGTCGTCCACTTGGGTGGCAAATGTGTTTTATGGTCAGATCATGGACAATCCCCATCTGCAGCCTCGATCTATTATCACAGCCGTGGAGGAGAGGTTTCAGTACAAGATTAGCTACGCAAAGGCATGGAGAGCAAAAAGGACAGCTCTGGAAATACGGTTCGGGACGTACGAGGCTTCGTACGAGAATATTCCCCACTTGCTCAGGGCAATCGCACAAAGGAACCCCGGTACATCCATCGACCTTGCGGAGTTCCTGCGGGTGGTGCGTGCAGGGAAGTGGGTATTGCGGCGTGCATTCTTCGCCTGGCGCATGCATAAATGCGTTAAAAGATCGTCGCCGGTCCTTTGCATGGGCGGCACATTCCTCACGGGAAGTACAAGGCTAGATTCTAATCTGCGATCGCGGTGGATGCCAACAACCGAGTTCTACGGTTGCGTTGGCATTCGTGGAGGGGGAAAACACGAGAGAGTGATATGGTTCCTTGAAAGAGTGAAGGTGGCGATTGTTCTCGACAGGTTCGATGTTTGTGTCATCCATGGCCGACATGCGAGGGCTGCTAAGGGCGATCGTGGATATGCAACAAGGGTCCGCCGTCGTGGGAGCGACAAAGTGGCGGATCGAGGAGCGGTGGTGCATGAGGCACATGGGTGCCAATTTTTCCGTCGATTCAGAACAAGGAGCTTATGAACATGTTCAAGCGCTGTGCAAACAGAACCAACGGAGGAAGTTCGGCGCTTTGGAAGGCGTTGGGCGAACTAACGAAGAAGCAATCAATGGATCCGAGAGGTACCGCTAGTTCATCAAGGAACCCGATGGTGTACCATGAGCAAGGAGAGGACCCCGGCCTTTATGCGCTGAAGCGGACCCCCAAACATCCGGCGTAGGTCGGGTACCAGCATAAAGAGTTTCACCGATTGGATACGACATGAGCCTTTGGATAAATGGTCCCTTCTGCACGACGAGGGCGGCTCGCGTTATGGGATCATGACAACGAACACCGCGGAGATTTACAAGCGGGTAATGAAAGGCACGGATGCCTTCCATTGGTGGGTATAGTTGAGGTGTCTTATTAGGGACACAGAGATATTTCATTGAGCGATACAAGACCTCCACAGCATGTATGTCGGACAATCGACTGTCGTACTCAACTGTTGTGTCTACCTACATGTCCAAGAAAACAAGAAAGGCGCAGACACATCGGGTTACACCGAGAGTGGCGTGGAGCGGAGATACCACGTGCGCTGCGGTGACCGAGGTCGCAGGGTGCCCACCGGAGAGGACTTCCCATCCGTGCATACTCCGGCGGTGATTGCGAGTGCTCTCGCCAGAAACCACGCTGCTTTGCACTTGCCGTGCTCGCACGTCATTGCTGCGACCGCCGAGACGCATCAATCCTCGCCGTCCGTTCGTCTCCCGCACTACTACAAGCGAGCGTTCTCAACACGTGGCATCATGAGGTGTACGGTACCGAGTGGACGGATCGTTCACATGACCCCCTCCGGACCATCGATGGGTACCGGACATCCGAATGTTGAAGTGAAGGTCGGACGTCGAAGGACAAGGCGATTCGAACGATACGGACGAGTCCGAGGAGCGTCGCAACCGCGGATAATGTAATTTTCCATGTTGTTCCCATCTTGTATTTTTCAATGGACCGTAAGTTGTGATGTAAGTTGTAATGATCGATGTAATTTTCAATGTCTTCGTAAGTTATTTTTCGCATCATGTAATTCTTGATGTACCGATTAGTAGCTATGAGGATAATGTAATTCTCGGCGTTGTGTGCCTCGTCGAACATGTCGTTGTCTTCGTATGTTTGTAATATGAGTTTTTTTGGCTCTCGCACTTCGGTTGTATTGTTTGATGAGTATGGTACAATTCGTTATTTCGCATTTCATTTGTGTGCACATGTAATTCTTGACAAATTTGTTGTATTTGCTTTCTAACGAGCCACGATGGCGCGACCTTGCCACGAGTGCTTTGGGCGTGACCGTCGATCGACCCATCGGTCTAGGTACTCCGCAGAGGAGAACCGAGAGCTAGGGACACTCCGACCTCGGGTGCCCAACGAGTACGCCGCGATCGACCCACGCCGGGTTCCACGGTAGTCGCCAACGCTTGCACTCTTTTACGTACATGTACTTACCGTGAATGCAATTCTAACGACGCATTGCACTACATGCAAAGTTGCGGCGGTGGCTTACTTCCTCTTTGTAGGATGGTGGAGCGGTGGATCGCCCGTTAGCGGGCAAGGAGGTCCGCGGTTCGGGCACGACCGGTCCTCGCTGGCGCACTCGTGGACCGGTGGAGACCGGAGACGCACACGTTCCACCTTCCGTGCGGAGAGATGGCTCCGACGCTGCGGGACGTGTCGTACCTCTTAGGCCTCCCACATGCGGGTCCAGCGATCGTGTCGCACGACGCCCGCCACGTGGCACGCCGAGTTGTCCGCGTTGCGCCGAGTGCGGCGGCACCCGGCAGCCCTACCGGCCTCTTAGGGAGGCCGAGCGCCACGGACCGGCAGGCGTGGTCGCCGATTCACGGTGAGTACCTCTTTCTTTGAGAATTAAAATAGAAGCGCCAAGTTTGCCGATAATGTTTGTTGCGAACGCTGCAGCTTAGCTTCTCCACCGACGCGGAGGAGGCGGACGTGGCCCGCCACTTGGAGGCATACCTCTGTTGTTGTTCGGTTGGGTGATGTTCCGTCCTCCCACGGAACACGGTGGACAAATCACGATCGAGTACGCCCAAAGACATCGCCGACACCCGGTGGATGAGGTAACACACTCGGTTCAATCTCGTCTCGTGAGCACGTCTAACTCCCCCTTGTAAGCGGTGATGCACGGTGGTCGTGGGCCTCGGTGTGCTTGCGGCGACGTCTGAGTGCATGCGGCGACGCCGTCTCTCAAGTGAGCACGACGCGACGATGTCAGGTTGCGTCCTACTCCTCCAGTTGTGGTCTTGGGAGCGCTTCTCCGTCGGTAGGCCTATTGTTGACACGACACCGTACCCTGAGGAGCTTTACGGAGACGACCCGGTGGAGTGGCCCACCATGGGCCACCTCTGGGTCCGGCAGCGGTATGCTCCTCGTATCTTTTCCCCACTAACGCACTTGAATAACCTTCGCCATTTCTTATTTCCTCGCAGCGGAGGTTCGCGCACCGACAGGTGAGGAGGTCCTATCAGGAGTTCGTTCGGGAGTTCGACCGCCTCCACGACGAGGACATGCGGTGGACGCCATACACCGCGTACGACGTCCACGCCCGAGCACCTCACGGGGTCTCCGTGCTTTGCACGCGAGATGAGGCCTTTTGGCTCACCCGTAAGGTGCTCGTCTTTGACCTTTGTGTCGAGGAGTACTCCCCGCACCGAGTGCTGCGGCAGTTCGGCCTGTTCCAGTCCTTTCCTTTGCCGCCTCGTCACATTGTCGCACGTGGCGCTCAAAGGTACTTGCCCTGATTCTACTACTCCGCATCTTTGCGAAATTAATGTGGTGTGTACTTACTGTTTTTGCATTGCAGGATGACCCAGATGGGTGCTGTGGTGGGCTCTCAGTTCGCGCACCGTATGCAGCCATGGGCCCTGCAGTGGGACGCCGCACTCGACGAGAGGGTCACCGAGACCCGGCCGTACGACCATGACATGTACGATCAGTACATGGAGTGGTTCGCCCCAAGACTCGCCTCGGGGTGGGGTACACACGACCGCGTCGTCGCATGGCATGCATCGGTAGCGGACACGTACCCTTCGAGATGTCCCGGAGGGACAACGCCTCGGTAAGTGTCGCAATCGAACCTACATGGGCACGTCTTTTTCATGTAACTTACGTAATACCAATCTGACGTTACATGCAGACTCAGCTCTTGGCGGAGATTGAGGTGGAGGCTGTGTCCATGTTGACGCGCCTAGAGGGGGGCATACAGGTGACCACCGCCGAGTCCGAGACAGCTTGGGGTCGGGTCCTCGCTACGGTGAGGCGGTTGGCTCGCAGCCGCCGAGGGCGTGGAGACGTCGGCGGGACGCAGACACCACGCCACCGCCCGGCACCTCGCCCTACCCCCCCGGTGCCCCGTCACGCCCCCACGCAGCTGCAGGGGGGACAGTGGGCTGACGAGGCTCCTTTCGCGTCTCGCCCTACCCCGTCGGTTCCTCGCTACGCTCCCACGCAGCAGCAGTGGGGACGATGGGGTGGGAGGCTCCTTCGCGTCTCGCCCTACCTGCTCGGTTCCTCGCTACGCTCCCACGCAGTAGTAGTGAGGCGATGGGCTGGAGGCTCCTCGTCGTCCGCGCCCAGCGAGGACCCGTGGTGGTTTCGACGAGCCTTCGACGACGCGAGTTCGACACGGAGGAGTACCTTCGACCGACTACCTCGACACCTCTCGGCTCTGGTGCGCGCCACAGACTTGGCCTCGCCGCCGCGACTACTCACGCTGCGCGCAGGCGGCCTAGGAGGGACGTCCGTCGCCGTCGCCACTCACCTACCCCACGGGCGATTAGGAAGCGTGGCGTGATTGACTTGTTGTATGGATGTATTTTTGTAATGGCTTTACGTTCAGCAGCACATTGTATAACTCCCCGAGTTAGTAACATGACTGCGTTATCACTATAAATTGTTCAAATCATTTATGCATTGCTTGCCTATGCCACACGACGTGACAACACACCAACGTTTCGGTACACCTATCGCCTCTAGTAGGGGCGATCGCCCTTACATGGGGCGATCGCTCCATACCCGGGCGATATCTGCCCTTTATAACATTCGTTCTCACAAGCGGTCTCGCAAAGAATAGCGGGAGAAAGAATAGAGGTGAGCATCAATCGAAAATGCCGAGGCGTGCAAGTGCAAAGGGTAAGGGAAGGCAAAGGAAGAAGCAAGTGCATGCCGCGAATTTAGCGTACCAAGGTCTCTTCCTACCTCGTGGAGTCAGTAGCACCCATGTGTATGTGCGGAGATCTTTGCGAGCTTGTCCGCTCTTGGGAAATTTCAACTTGGAAGAGGAGGTATTGGAAGTGCCGCGAACTACGCCTTCGATCCACGGAGAAGAGCTCGAAGGATCGCCGCATGGTAACAATCGTGCGGGGTTACATAATATTTGTGAATGAAACTTTGCTAATTTACGTTTCATGCATCACCTCCGCCATTGTGTGAATTTGAGCGATGGTTTGATATGGAGATCAACCCGAGGACCAACGGCTTCTTGACCAAGCCAACCGGGAGGATGAGTTCACGCGGCGGTTTCAAGAACAACGCGATGCCGCACGCGAGGAGGCATGTAGGAAGGAAGCGGAGGAGAAGGAGGCCGAGAGAGAGGAAACGAGAGAGGCGCGGCGTGCGGAGAAGCCCCGTCGGAGGCATGGGCGAATGGGAAGTGGCCTCGAAGCACTCAATAGGCGTCCGTGTTAACTTTGGTTTTCTTTGTTCGTGGTACTCCTTTTAGTTTTAAGTCGTAATAAACAGTGCGGCCCAACCTTCAAGAGTATGCTCACTGTCCGGAGGGCTCGTATTTGTCCTACTACTCCAGTTGTCCCAAATGATGTTATTTTTCTCCATCGAGATAGGTTATAGCATTTTGGTTAAATCGATTTGATTTCATCGAGTTTTACCATCGTTTGCGAAAGATACGACAATTTTCATGTTTTACCGATTGCATGTTCGGACAACAATAAAATAGTGCAGCCTAAAGTGACATCTAAATATTTTTACATAATTGTAACCTATGCAAGCCCAAGAATGCAACAAAACTGGTTCTCATCAAGTTTTGAGGTCGTCGGACATTATTCTAACCGCTTGAACAATGAATGTTATAAAGGGTTTAAACTAGCCATCTTTTATTCAAAATGCAATCATATTTAGATATTTTTGCAAAAATGAAGTGCATAAGGTTGTAGTAACTTATTCTATTTATTTCATGAATTATGGATCAACACACATTATAATTCCTTCACAATCCACAGTTAGAGCCTAGCATTCGAACTCAAATAAAAAAAAAATTCTGCAAACAACATATGGATTTTTATTTTACACTCTAATTCTTCATTCCAAAATTTAAATTTAGAAACAAGTTTCATTTAATTTGGACACTCCTAGCAAAAGTTACGGGGTTTATATTAAAAAGCATATAGTAATTACAAAACAAAACTAAAAAAAGGCCTGCGCCCGGTCGCCCCTGTCTCGGGCGACAGGGGGGCCCACCAACGGCGCCGAACGGCGTTGACGGCAGAGGGCACCGATCGCCCGTGTATGGGGCGCTCGCCCTATACACGGGCGACGGGAGTCATTTACGTAATTTTTTTTTCGGACGCATAGTTTTGAAAAAAAGAATAAAAATAAATATTAAAGAAAAAAAAAATTCAATCCTTTGCACATAGTAGGGTTCAAGGATCTCTAAATATCATCTGTGACCGAAGAACGAAATCTCGATAACATTTAGAAATTTTGGATAAATTCCGGATGAATCGCAAAAAAAAAATTTCAAATCCGGATTTTAAAACCAAAATTTCGGCCGGTTTTGCCGAGATCTCGACAAATTTGCACCGAGAGAAAAATGGCTTAAACGATGTCGAACAATTTTGATATTTTTTGAGGTTCCTGACACATAATTGATTTTCCTATAAAAATTTTATATGATTATAAAATATGAGAAATTTTTAAAAATTCAAACATTACAACTGTCCTGATAAAACGCTGATCGACAAGTTTGAACTGAATGAAAAATGAAACAAACCACGTTAGAAACTTTTGAAATTTTTTGTACATGGTTATGATGCATCACTAATGTTCCCATAAAATTTTCAGATGATGATCAAGCTTCATAAATTTTTAAAAGTTCGGACAGTGCTACTGTCCTAATAAAAGCCATACCGGCAAACTTCAACCAAATGAAAATTAGTACAAACCACGTTAGAAAATTTTGAAAATTTTTATGGATGTTCCTGATGTATCATTAATGTTTCTATAAAATTTTAATATGATAATCAAGATTCAAGAAGTTCCAAAAATTCTAACAGTGCTACGTCTTGATAAAAGCCTGATGATTAATACATGGATTTTCTTTAATAATAAAAAGGGGTTAATTTTTTTTAAAATTTTTCATAAGGGTTATAAGGAAATGCTTAATATCTCATAAATTGTTTGAATCATAATCACACTCCAGTGAATTTGAATTTTTAAAATTCTTACAAGTGCACTGTACCATTTATGTTCTTTCTGTTTTTGTTTTTTAAAACATAACAAATGAAGTTCAATGCATACATAAATTTGATTGAGAAAACAAAAAAAATTCAAATTTTTGAAAATCTTATATAATTTTACTAAGGAAATTATTAAGCTCTCATAAAAATTTTGGATCATGATCACACTCGAGAAAATTTATAAAATTCTGACAAGGATACTGTCCTAATTATGTTCATTAGGTTTTTAATTTTTTAAAGATAACAACTGAAGTTAAATTATTTTTAAAATTTGTATGTATGATCCTACACTTCTTAATATGGTACCATAAATTTTTCACATCATGATAAAACATGTACAATTTTATAAAAATCCGACAGTGTTTCTGCAGTTTTTAAAAAAGTTTCAAAAATTCAGTTTTTAAAGAATTTTCATAGGAGATGACTTCTTAAGGGTTATTGATCAATTCCTGGTAAAATCCGGTCAAGAAATGAAAAAAACCGATCAAAAACCCTGAGATCTCGACGAGATTTCTGAGATTACCGTAGCAATTTAAATTTTTTTACTCCGGTCGGTATTTCAAAACTCGTCCACCTTTGATAAACGAGACCTCGCGAAATTTTGACGAGATTTTAATCCTTGGTAGGGTTTATTTCTTTGAGTCGAGGAACAGAGAGCATAAAATGGAAGAGATGAGAGGGTGAAAAAGAACAAAATCTCATCGTCAGTCGTCACTTCTGTGTCTCAACTCTCAAGTCTCAATCCTCACACATCTTTCTTTTCTGGTTACATATCCCCCAGGGTTCACAAAACCAAATTTTGAAATTCACGGTACGAAAATTGCAAAAACTGAAGGGTTAAGAAATCAATTTTTTTAGAAAATTCAAAAAAAAAATAGAAAAACCGCGGTTTTTGCGAAAAACCATTGCCAATTGAATGTTGATCGCAAAACGGTTGTTGTGAGCGGCATAAATTTTTTCAAAATTTTAAAAATTTTAATTTTTTTTATGGATCAGTTTATCGAAGGTTTTTGATTTTGAATAACAGCGGTACGCAGGACGGTTTTCGCCGGTTTCGCGAACCTGACATATCCCCAGCCCCCTCCTCGGCTCCTCCGCCTCTCTTCCCTTCCACCCAGAGGCGCAGGCCGAGCCACAGGTTCCTCCTCCTCTACCTCTCCTCACCCTCCCGCTTGGCCCACGGCGATACCCGACGCGACTGAGGCGTGCGGGAGAGGGAAGGGGGGCCTGGTGCCATGGACGCCGCGCTTCTGCTCCTGTCCGCTGACTGCCCTGCTGTCGCCGGCGGGCCGCGGCCTCCTCTGCCTGTGGGGCCACGGCTGGCTCCCGCTGTCCCCCGCGCGCGTCCCCGGTCCTCCTCCGTCCGCGCGTCCGCCGCGGCCGCAGTACCCGCCGCCCACGGCCTGCCGCACCACGCCTCCGTGGTCGGGGTGGGTCCAGCTCGATTTCTTGGTTCTTGTTGTTAACTGTTTGTTCGTATTTGCATTTGGATGTGGAAACAGGGAGTGGGGCATCGATTTTGGTTTAGTTAAGATCTTAATTGCACGATACGCAGGTCAGAGGGTGGATGTGGGCATAATGGGATCGCAGGTTTCAAAATTTGTCGTCGATATAGTTAGGTTTTTAGCTAGCTGCAAGATATTAATATCTGCTGGAGCTTATCAGAGTTGTTGTTATTGAGAAGCTGGAAATTAAGCTGGGAATTTTGTGGATAAATTTTGGATCTTGGCTTACAGGACTTATCTCACTTGTTTTATTTCCTTCACCACTTTCGTTTAGCTACTGTGTTTATGTACACTCATGTTTAATTGCGTTGAGATTGGACCATTGGGGAGATGTTGATGTTCTTGCATGTCAATCTGCATCAATGTATGCCAATTTATCCATTTGACCACCTGCGAGTGTGCTGCTTGTTCCCTGCCAAGCTTAAAAAATCAAATATTGTGCGCTCCAGATTGCAGTTTGCGACTGCTTTGGTGTTGTGAATATTCACGTTTCTTAAGTAATATATTTTTTCTTAAGGAAATGGTTCACCCAGAACTGAATTGACCCTCATGGCGAATTGGATTTCATTTGGTGCACATATGACACTTGAAAGATTCACATACTGTTAGTAAAGCTATAGCTTTTTTGTTTTGGGATTGGGGGTTCTTGTACATATCCATAAACAATCAGTTGCTGCTTCATGTAATACCAGTTGGGAGGCAAAATCGCTGGTGAATTATACCTTTGGATGAAGTACTTAATGCATGGGAGCTTTGAGCTTCCTATGACTTCCCATTTCACATTAACACATCTGATATACTGTCATGACTCATGAGTTTTGCGTAAGTTCTGATAACCCTTATCCAAAAGTTCTTCTTTAACTATTTTGGGTGAGTATTAGTCCTGTTACTGTTCAACTACCTTTTATATTTTGATATTCTTGTGTTACTATATATTACAAAGGAAGATAACTGATAGATCTGGTGTTTCCTGTGTTTATATGGGGGAGCACACAGCATCACACGAATTTTTCTGGGAATGTTTCAACAAATATCTTTTGCATGATGATATTTGCAGGTTTTAGAATAACCTTCTCTGCAAGAAACTTGACTTTCAAATTTAAATGATTAAATGTACTTATCTAGCTTGGGCATAACTATTCAGTTTTCCATTTTTTTTCAGATGGGAAGTATTTACCTGTACTGTTGTATTTAATATTTATTGAGCTCTGGATTTCTTGTTATTCAGCAAAACAGTGGAAATTACACTGTTGGTGATTTTATGACTAAAAGGGAAGAACTCCATGTCGTGAAACCAACCACTTCAGTTGATGAAGGTGCTTTGTTTGCCTCAATGCTGTGCGCTGGTTTCTGTCATTTGAAAGTTAGAAACTTATTTTGGTTTTGAGCAGCCCTTGAGATGCTGGTGCAGCATAGGATAACTGGCTTTCCTGTTATTGATGATAACTGGAATTTGGTAGGTAATGTTATTATTTTATTGCAGCAATTTTCTTGTGATGTGTGCCAGACACTGTTATTCTCCTAAGAAAAGGAAATAATATTTATATAAGGAAACATTTAGAGAATTAAACTTCATTTTCTTCTCTGTTGTCTCCTTTTATGTTGCCACAGTTCATGTTCTTGCTAGTTACTACAAGGGATGTTCCAGTAACATAACAAAGTTCTTCGATAATATTTCAGTTGTGTTCATCCTTTTCCTTTTGAGACTTTGAGTCTAAGAAGATGAATATTTTCTGGCTTTATATTGGGTTCTGGCTATGAACTTCTGGTAAATGTATGTGTATGTTTTAAGAAGTTGTAAATACTTATATTTAGTAGGCAATATTTATCTAGCAAATGTCTTGTTGACCTTTTAGATGCTTAGTTTGCTGTTATGTCAAATAAGCATTAAACTGTGAAAGCATGCACATTGTACTGACTTGACCGCAACTTTCTCCCCGTTTTCAATCTATATATGTAATTATGTAGTTATGGAGCTTTTATGTCATCATGTCATTGCACATAATTTTGTTATACTACATAGTTTTCCTAAGCTCAATATTCATTGGTACTGCAACTTGTTTTGCACCTGCAGGTTGGTGTTGTATCAGATTACGATCTACTAGCACTGGACTCAATATCAGGTATACTTGTAATTAGTGGTACTGACATTTTTTTGGACGCAATATTGATACTGACATTCATTATTACATAGCTGAAATTTCACCTAGTTGCAACATAAGACAACTGCTAGGGCACTTTTAATTTACAGAATGTTATCATATAAGCTTGGGATCATTTTCACATTGATCTTATTCAGCAAATAGCTAAACAATATCTATCTGATACCTTGCATTGCTTAGTTTTTTTAATTTCTTCCCCTTTAGGAAGTGGACTGGCTGAAGCAGACATATTTCCTGAGGTGGATAGTACCTGGAAGGTACTTTTGGAAAGGCTTGTAATGCTCATTGGGTTAATTGTGTCACATGATTCACATGGTTATGCATCTACTTTGTTATGTTGATTTCAGTTTTTTGTCCAGCTCAAGTGCTGTGGATTCATGATTTGGTTCTTAATAAAAAATAATTTCTGTGATTTAGGTTGTTTCCATGTTGAGATGATCTCCTCCAAGTTAATCTGTTACTACATTTTAATGAATTACTTAACTGTTTGACTGGTCGGTTACCATATCCTCTGACTAAGAATTGGATTGGTAAACTGGCAGATTTATGGTATGCTTGGCTAGAACTCCTTATGTTAATGCGCATGATTTATATGGATTTGAGCCAAGTTTACGTTATTCTTGCATGTACTTGTTCTATATTCTTTGGACAAGAAATGGAAGGAATAATTTCACACTCTGTCTGACCTAATTTTGTACAGAAACTTACTCAAACCATCCATTTACTGCCAATTTTTATCTGGTTCGGTCGATTTGCTATATTTCCCTTTTTTTTGCTGCAGTATTGCCTTTTGTGGAGGAAAAGTATATAAATGTCCTGCATTGCAGCTGATGAAATATCACTCTTTATTGATAACCAGTTAGAAAAAGAGTAGATGGCATTGATGCAAATTAGAATGTGACTGTTTCTCCAAACCTGTGTATCCTGCATGGTTGATTTTTTGTATTGGTAGATTGCTTACTTTTCTCATTTTTTTCCTGCTTATCTGTTTCTGATTCTACTCGAATTGATGCTATGTAGACATTCCGCGAGATACAGAGGCTCTTGAGCAAAACCAACGGGAAAGTCATTGGTGATGTTATGACTTCTGCACCTCTTGTGGTGCGTGAGACTACTAACCTTGAAGATGCTGCAAGGTATGTTTAGAACACTGCATATGATTTTCTGAGATATGTCACCAACTTATTTGTTACTTATTCCTAGAAGATTACTTCTTTTATTACACATTGAAAGCAGTGATATTTTATTCCACAGGTTACTCCTTGTAACTAAATACCGCAGGCTTCCAGTAGTTGACAGTTCGGGCAAATTGGTGAGTGGGCCAAACCTACCTATTTTTCCTTTTGGTTCTTTTGCTGTAGTTCAGATATCTTGAAACAAATTTCTATTTGGAAGGTTGGGATCATTACAAGAGGGAATGTCGTCAGAGCTGCCCTTGAGATTAAGAAAAAGGTTGAAGGGAGTCTTTGAATTGGATACTGTAGGTGATCCTCTTGGAGGCATTTGGAGGTTGCTACATCTGGGAGTCGAATATATTCCTAGTAGGCAATTGAACTCAAGCCATTGTTGCAGTGATTAGTGAACCTCGACATGTTGATATGCCATGCAAACATGCCATGCGAGTTTTATACACACACAGTAGCGCTATTCTACGCGTGCGCGGACTCTATACGTTGGTCGTAACCCTAGAGAAGCGCACGCTGTCGCAACTCGCATTGGCTGACTATTAAATCTATCCAACCCATCAACATAAACTCAACCGAATAGAAAATAAGTTCCCATAGCTTATACATGAATCTTGTTACTTTTTATTTAGCCATATGTTTTTATTGGCAGTTCTGATTTACGATCTATTTACACTATTAGTTTGCTGACAACAGTATTAACATAATTATATAAGTCTCGTCACTAAACGTTATATGAATTGAAAGTAAAAACTATTACTATGGATAGTAAAAGCTACTAACAAAACTGTATTTTTAGATCTAACCGCATCAAACAAACGATTATTTCTTTAGCTTGACGTGATCCGGAGCCTCTGTCCGGCCGCTTCATGCGCGAGAAGGTGCACCCCGCCTTGCTATAGGCCGTCGAGGGTCAGGAACGTGGGCATATATATATAGGCACTACCAAGCTGCTAGCTTTTCGTGAAAGATTTTTCGTGAAAGAATAAGCATACTAGCACAGAAGGTCATGCAAGATAGCCAGGCTACTAGAAGACCAACGACAATTCCATTTCAACGCATGTATACGGAAGGCAAATTTATAATAAAGCTGATAAAATTTTACTATAGAATTTAGATAACAGTACTATCTCAATATATTATTTTTACCGCTCAGTACTGACATTCAGCATTTCGACGAAATGATTCGATCTACTTTAGTATTGTCTGTTCGTTATATTACTATCTCCAATATTTAAATTTACTTGATAAGATCGTGCTACCAATGCAATGATTCTACATGTTTTATTATAGACTGCGTACTACATTACTAACTCCAATACGTAAATTTATTATCTAGTAGAAACAATCAACTTGTCTATATTGTATCATTACAGTTTGATGTATCATTATGCGATCAGTAATCCAACTCATCCACTAATGCCAACTAGGGGTAGGCATAAAAAAACGGAAACCGAAAAACCAAACCGAATTAACCGATTATTTTATTTTTTTTCAGTTTTTGGTTCGGTTTATTCTAGTGTTATTCAGTTTTCGGATTTCGATTTGGTTTCTGACTCTCAAAAACCGAAAAAGCGAACCAACCAATATACTCGACGAGACACCACGCAAGCGCCCGCATTCCCTATCGGTGACTTCGTCACTTCGGTCCTTCCCCATTTGGCGTTCCCCATCGCCATCGGCTCCCATCCTAGCCATTCCCTCGTGCAGCGCTCGCACGTCCCAGCCTCCATCCGCAGCTCCATGCCGTGCGACACCTCCCTTGCCGACCTTGCGGACTCCGCCCACTCCGGGTATAGGGCACCACCGAGCGGACTCTACTCCTTGCTAGCTCGCCTCCTCGGCCTCACGGTCACTCCACACCACTTGCGACCAAATCCGGCTGGATCTGATACGCAGAGGCGGCGTGGAGGAGCTCAACGACCAGATCCGATCGAGATGGGGTAGATACGTGGAGGCGACAAATCCAGCATGGAGGCGCCGCACGGTCCCGAGCCATCGTTGCCAACAGTCGGCGTCTACAAACCCCTGAGCGGCCGCTGGGCGAGCCGTCGCTGTCCTCTCCCCCAAGGCCTGAGCTGTAAGTAGGTGTTCCCAGATGCTTGTTCACTTCATTATTTGTTGTGATTTGTGATGTGTGCTTGTTGTTGCTTAGCGAATTTTATACTGGTGTGACTTTCGAATTCAAGTTCATTTGTGTGCGAGATTGATTGCTAGTGTTTTGCTAGCTACTGGTTAGTGGAAGAAAACCTGGTATCCAAGAACTCTTCCAGGTTTAGTTAGATCATCCAAGAACTCTTCCAGGTTTAGCTACTCGTTAGTCAAACAATTATCTGAAATTAGGTTTACCTAAAAACCGAATTAACCGAACCAAATTTGTTCGGTTAATTCGGTTCGGTTTTGAATTCTCAAAAACCAAAATTTTCTAAACCGAATCGATAAAATCAAATTAACGGAATGTCCATCCCTAATGCCAATGTCTAATAAATCTGTAACCGTAGTTTGTACATGAATCTTGTTTTCTTTTATTTAGCCATATCTTTTTACTGGCAACTCCAATTTACGATCGGTTTTCACTAGTAGCTTGCTGACAACGAAAGAAAAATAATGATATAAGCATTGCCACTAAACGCCATATGAAACTTATACTGACATATGTCTTTGCAAATTTATAGTAACGCTGCTCAAATTTTACTATAGAGTTCAGGTAATAGTACTATCTTGATATATTATTTATATTATTTTTACCGCTGGGTACTGATATTCAGCGTTTCGACGAAATGAAGGGTCATGACATCACCGGCGAAGAAGAGCACCCCGCCCATGAGCGTGATGGCCTGCCGGGCCATTGCCTTGGTGACGCAGTTGGCCACGAGCGACGCCACTAGCCCCGCGACGTAAAGGGACAACGTGAAGGCTGTGAGTAGCACTAGTTGTCTATAGGAGTTTTAAGCTCAAAAACAAGCCATAATAAGACGGAGAAGCAAGTAAAACCAAAAAAATAACACTTATGCGTAGGATTACAAGCGACCAGGGTTGGAACATGCATGGGGTGACCCTCAACATAGCACAATAAGCATGGATGCTGTGATGAAGAAAAAGATCGGTTTTTACTATCCATCTATATAGATTTTATTATCCACATACTGTAAATTTTTCCTATTAAATAGATTACATAGACTGCTACCCCTTTGCATGATAGTAAAAGCTATATATACGGATAGTAAAATCTATTTATATGGATATTAAAATCTGTCACTGGACAACAAAATGACTGTTTATTGGCGAGTCTTATATCATTCTGTTTCTCTCGTCGTCAGTAAGCTACTGATGAAAACGATTCGTAAATCAGAGCTGCGAATAGAAAGTTATGGTTAAAATAAAGAAAAAAGATTTATATGTAAACAGAAAAACGCATTTACTAGTTTGTTAGTAGGATGCATGTCTCGATTGGACTGACTTAATTGGCCCGGACTAAAATAAACTATCCTACACGCAGATACAGAATAGATATATATATACACGTATGCTCGCTGTTTGCACCAAGAGGTTGTTGGGCAGTAACGTACACTCGGCAGGCTCGTCGTACTCCGATGCGTCATGGCTCCACTCGGTGAGGTCAGGTCACGGTCATTGTGCAGCTTCATGCAAGGATTCAAATTTCGTTTTCGAATAAAATCTCGGTTGGAACTGGATAACAAAATTTCGACGAAATCTTAGTATTTCGGATAAATCTCATCTAAAATTCAAAAACCAAAATTCAAATCCGGTCCGTTTGCTACCGAGAAATCCTGAAATTCACCTATAAATTCCGAAATTTAAGGGGAAATACTCAAAATTTTGGCGTTTTTGTAACAGCAGAAAAGTGGATCAAATGATGTCGAATAATTTTGAAAGTTGTTTTGGAGAGTATTGACACATAGGTGATATTCTCATAAAAATTTTAGATAATTCTGAAGTCTATGGAATTTTTAAAAATTCAAACATTGCTACTGTCCTGATAAAACGCTAATCGGCAATTTTGAACCGAATGCAAAATAGTTCAAACCACGTTATAAACTTTTGAATTTTTTTACATGGTTATGATTCATCTCTAATGTTCTCATAAAATTTCAGATGATGATCAAACTTTTTGAATTTTTAAAAATTCAAACAGTGCTACTACCCTGTTAAAAGGCTTACCGGTAAACTTGAACAAAATGAAAAATTATCTAAACCATGTTAAAAACTTTTGAAAATTTTTATGGATGGTCCTGATGTAACATTAATGTTTCTTTAAAATGTTTATATGATGATTATTCTTAAATAATTTTTAAAAATTCATACAGTGCTACGTCCTGATAAAAGCCTGATGATCAATACATAGATTTGCTTTAGCAATAAAAAAATTTGAAATTTCTGAAAATTTTATAGAAGGGTGATAAGGAAGTGCTAATATCTCATAAAAATTTTGAATCATGATCACACTTCAGTGAATTTATAAAATTCTTACAAGGCACAGTACCATTTATGTTATTCTCTTTTTGATTTTTGAAATATAATATAACAAACAAAGTTCAATTCTTACATAGATTTGATTAACCAAACAAAAAAAGTTTTTTTTTGAAAAATTTATATAATGGTACTGAGGAAATTATTAATCTTTCACAAAAATTTCAGATCATAATCACACTCAAGAAAATTTATAAAATTCTGACAATGTAACTATCCCAATTATGTTAATTTTGTTTTTGATTTTTTAAGGACAAAAAATGAAGTTAAATTATTTTTAAATTGTTTATGTATGATCCTAAACTACTAAAGATAGTACCATAAAATTTTTAGCTCATTATCAAGCTTGTACAATTTTATAAAAATCTGACAGTGTTTCTGCCAAAATTTTAAAATGTCTCAAAAATTCGGTTTTTCAACAAATTTTCATAGGAGATGACTTTCCTAAGGGTTATTGGACCAAATCTGGCCCTAAAAGTTTAAAAACAGGCCGAAAACACGAAATTTTGCCAGAAAAAATGAAATTACTGTAGCAATTTCAAATTTTTTAAATTTTTTTATCCGGTCGGTAGTCTAGATTTCATGGAGGCCCGAAATCCGTAATTTTGTTGAACTTTTGCCGAGATTTGGAACCCTGCTTCATGCTAAATTAACACACGGATACTGGAATCAGGCGAAGCCTCGTATATTTGGTGCTCTTGCACTTTTTCTTTCTTTCTATTTTGACTTTATTTTGAATAAAATTGTAGCCTTTTTACTAATCGTGGAAGTACCAACAGTTGATACGAATCATCTACCACATTCTTATACCTCTGTACGGTACCAATTGAGCTTGGGTACCTCAGTAGGTACTTGCCGAGTTTGGGCATCGTGATACCTTGTGCTGACGAGCTCGGTTACTATGGTACCCTATGTTGCCAGGCTCGGGTACGACGGTAGCTTGTCTGTTATGGTAGGTGCAGTGCTGGTGATCTACCGCACTAAGAGAGCGTAGTAGGCGACATCTACCAGTACTTTTATGATAAAAAATAAAGCTAGATTTTCAATTTCATTCAAAAAGAGACCCAAAATTGGAAAAGAATGCGCAAGAAGACGAAACTAGCCTGAATGGAGCAAGAGGCCCGTCATACGTGCAACAAGAGCAGTTTCAACCGAACCGACGTATCCATGACTATCGCGCCAGCCTGATTGATTGGTTGTTCAGACAAGCTCAATGTGGCGCCGTCTGTTCGGAACAAGCTCTGATAGGCTGAGGTGATGCATACAAACATGATTCCCAGCTGCACCAAAAGCGTACCGTGCCTGATGCCCATGCCTAACTCGAGAGATTTTATCTTGGTTTCATATCTTAGTTTTATGAATACGTTTCAATAGGTTACATGACTATGTTTCATTAGTTTTTATTATAAAGTTTTCCTTTTTCTAAGTTGTTTCATGAAGTTCCATTAAGATTTTATGAATATATTTTATCAAGTTTCAGGAGTTTTCACATCTACGTTTCAAAAGGTTCCAATAAGTTTCTTTTCCTAAGTTTCATCAGGTTTTCAAAAGTTTTATGAGGTTTGTGGCTAAATTTCATTAGGTTTCATAGCATTTTACGATGTTTCACAAATAAGTTTTATGATATTTCACATATAAGTTTCATTAGGTTTCATAGTGTTCTATCAACATAATTTAGTTTCCCTAGCTCTTAATAGCTCTCACGACTAAGTTTTAATAGATTTCATTTAGTTTCTAAACTCATTGGATTTTTCTGAAACTCTTGAAGTTGGATTTTTTAAACTCAGTTGAGATTACTCTTAAACTCGTCTTTAATCAAGTTTCAGATTTAAAACTTGACATAACTTATATTCTAAGATTGTAAAACATTGAAGTTTTTTTGGAAATGTGTTGAAACCATATGAAACATGTTCTAAAACTTTAGAGTTTGCCTTTTTAAAACTTAGTTGAAATTATTCTGAAACTCATTTTTTTAATCGTTCAAATCATTTGAAACCCATCGAAAATTGTTTAAACATGCTAAAACCTTGTGAAACTAGTTTGAAACTTTTTTGAAACCTGCAGAACGTGCTATGAAACTTTGAAGTTAGTCTCTTGAAAATCAGTTAGAAATTCTTTTGAATCTCGTTTTAAATCAAGTTTCAAATTTGAAACTGGACGAAAATTGTAGTTTCATATTAGAAACTTATTGAAATTTGTTGAGACATGCCGAAGCATTTATAAAACCCTTTTGGAACTCTTATAAAACCTGTAAAACGTGGATGGAATACCTTGAAACCTAGCGAAACATGTCTACACCGTTGGAAGTGATTCCAACTGTATAGTGTAGCATTTTGATCATCTTGATCCATGCCTCCTTCCGTGTCCACGACGACCTCGAGGGGCCCTCCCTGGCGGTGCTAGCAAAGAACAGAGAGGAGGCGGCGACAGTCGTGGAGAAGGAGGACGTCGACCTCGAGGCAGGCCCCACACGGCGGTCCATGGCAATGACACAAAGATCACCAAAGTGACATATGTCAGGTGCTAGCTAATCGACCATACAATGCACAGGTTATATATTGCTCATGTTGTCTTGGCATGTACAAGCATTTCTTGGCCAAATCTAACTGCTTCTTGATGGATCCGATCACGATGTTCGTGGCTAAGTTTCATTAGGTTTCATAGTGTTTTATGATGTTTCACAGATAACTTTTATTATGTTTCACAGATAAGTTTCACTGTGTTTCATAGTGTTCTATTAATATAATTTAGTTTCCTTAGCTCTTAATAGCTTTCATGACTAAGTTTCAATAGATTTCATTCAGCTTTTGCTAGGTTTCATGATAAAATTTCACATGGTTTCGTGAGTTTCATGAGGCTATGGCTAAGTTACATGATATTCTCAGATAGGTTTCATGATTAAATTTCATCAGGTTTCTTGAGATTGAGGAGGCTCACAAATATGTTTCATGATGTTTCACAGATTAGTTTCATGATATTTCATAGATAAGTTTCATAAGGTTTCATAGATTTGTTTAAACACATTGAAACCTTATGAAACTAGTTTGAAACTTTTTTGAAACCTAAAGAACGTGCTCTGAAACTTTGATATTAGTCTCTTGAAACTTTGTTAAAATTCTTTTGAATCTCGTTTAAATCAAATTTCAGATTTGAAACTGAATGAAACTTGTAGTTTCATATTAAAAACTCATTGAAATTTGTTGAGACATGCTAAAACATTTATAAAAATAGTTTGGAACTCCTATGAAACTTAATGTAACCTATGAAAGTGGATGGATGCCTTGAAACCTAATGAAACATGTCTATACCGTTGGAAGTGATTCCGGCGATATAGTGTAGGGTAGCATTACTCTTAGTGAAAACATTTCTTATCGTGAAAACTCCGTGAAACCCACATGTGTAAGTTTTGAAAAATTCTCAAAAAAATTGCCATACGTAGGGAAGGTGAGCTTCTACCATCCTATAAAATTTGAAGACCAAAATCAATCGCATTTGAAAGATATGAAAAAGACAAATATAGCCTAAATAGTGATTTTCACTGTGTAGCACTATTCATCTCAGTGTTTTTTTAATATCTTTCACTTGCGATTGAGTTTGATCTTCAAATTTTATAGGATTATAGAAGCTCAAATCCCCTACGTATGGTAATTTTTTACGAATTTTCAACACTTGTACAGTTGATTTTCATGGAGTTTTCACTGAATATGTTACCATATATATTCAACTAGTTATAGCTGGAGAAGCTTGCTCTGATACCAATATTCCCATAGCACGAATTTGAGCAATAATGAAAAATACTTTTGATAGCGATATTTCCGTGGATTCACACTACTACCTTCAGAACAGCTCTTCACACTTAGATGAACAGTATTGAAAATATTAAACAGTGCAGAATAGTATTAAATAGTATGGATGACGTTGACGTTCTTAAGTGATTCTCTTTAAGTAAGATTAATTTTTTGATTACTTTCAACCAGAATCTTATTGATTGGCGAGACCAGCTGTCGAATTTTTTATAACAATGGATGTAATTATCCTGCTCAGTACTCACTGTACTTCTCATTATTTTCTCTAAAGTAGCTAATCCATCTTATTAGTCTTTACACCATATTTTCTAGAACCTCATGATAAAATTTTTATCGTCTTCTTACGCAGTTCCATCCGAAGGGAACACCTATCTCAAGGTCAAGGCTTTCTTTTCGCAATTGCGGCATTAAGCCAAACTAGGTACTTTGATGAGAACCACTTGAGAGGTTTCTCCTCTAGGGTTTGTAGCATAAAAATATTAGCATAAAATTGGAATAACTAAGATTAAAAGACAGATTTTGTATGAAAAAACTACTTTATTTCATAAAATAATTTACATACGGTTTTCTTTTTTGAAATCCAGAGTGACTAATGGTTTTCCCTTTTGGGAACCTAGAGTAACTTGGTACATAGAGTAATTATCTTAAAATACCTTAAGGTGTAATCGTCTTCTTACACTCTGATCTTGATATAAATACTAATGTTTCTTACACACTAATGCTCACTAGTGCTTCTTGCACACTAATGCTAGTGCTTATACTAAGTTTAGAGTGGAGAGGGAGTTGGTGGGGATGGTAGCAGAGTTTTCTCTTCTTTCTTCTGATGTTCTGGCTTATGTCCCTCGAATGAGGATATCCTGCCCTTTTATAGAGAGGAGCCAATGGCCTTGGCTTTGCACTTCAATTATTGCTCTTCTGGATGGTGCTTTCTGTTATTGATGTAAACTGTTACTCTATAGGGTTCTTTTTTCACGGGACAAAGTTGCCTATGTGATTCTCTCTACAGAATAGCTTTTATCTTTATGTTTTGTCTTTCTTCTTTTAAGTCTTTCATGATATTTTTAAGAATAATTATTCTTTCCTGTTTTTGTCTATGTCCAACAACATCCATATCTTCTTCTTCTTCAGTGAGAGTGTAATATTATAGATCGGAGTTTTTACCGGATAGTTGATAGATCACCTGTTTCTTTTCTCCACCTACCCATTTTCCCCTCCCTTTCTTTTCTTCCCCAACCGGACATCATTTCTTCTCTTCTTTTCTCATGGCTTCCTCCTCTTGGCCAGCGCCCTAGCTACTCCCCTAACTCCCTCCTGGTCCTTCTCTCCTTTCCTTTTCCCCCTCCCCCTCCCTCTCCACTGGTGGCGCCCTCCTCTCCTCCATTTTCGGCCAACCAGCAAGCAGCAGCAAGTAGCAGCAGCAGTTCCCCCTTCATTTCTCCCTTTGGTAGTGCGTGGATTCAACTTTTTCTTGGTTCTTGCTATGCTAATGGGGGTCCTAGCAGGTAGGGATGGTTCTAGGGTTCTTGGATTTGGGGATTTTGGAGGGAAATTGGCTCTAGGGTTGGAGGGAACACTGTTCAGTTTTCGAGTTGTGCACAGACCAGTTTTGCGACTGTGATTTGGACAAGATAGAATCATTTACTGAATAGTTGGCTGTAGAGAAAGTTGTATCCCGTGTTCTTAAGTTTATTTAGAGTACAAGAACACAAAATTCCTTTCAGCCAATTAAAAGTTATGACCTTTTTAGTACAGACTGCTCTGGTTTAGTTTGTGTTGGTAGCTGAGATTTTGAGCTGCTGTTTAGAGCTATTTGCAAGTCGAATTAGAATTTTTGGTTGCCTGGAGAAAGTTATGAAATTTCCTGTAGATAAATAAAATGTCCTTGTTTGCTTGATTTCGGTTCAGGAATCAAAATTTATGCTATTTTGAAGTTGCTACTCTGAAACTGCAATCTGCTGAAAAATTCAGAGTCTGAACTGAAACTAAAAGTGCAAGTTGAGAACTTTAGGCTCAGTTTCTGAATGAATGGCTATGGGATAATTGTAGGTTATCCTCTTGCGGCCATTTAGAGCCCAAGAAATCAAATTACTAGCTTAACCAATTGAAAGTTATGCTCATTTTAACATGGACTGTCTTGAGTTAGGATTAAAGTGTGTAGTCTCTGTTCATCTCTGAATTTTGAAAATTTAGTGTATCTCCTGAATGAAGGGCTGTAGGGTAATGGTAGATTATCCCCTTGTGGTCAGTTTGAGTACAAGAACTCAAAGTTTGGCTTAGCCATTTGGAAGATATGCCCTTTTTAATACCTGCTGCCCGGAATTCCAATTGTTGGAATTGGGGTTGTGTTGAGTTTGGGTTTTGAAACGTTATGTGGTGTACTATATAGTCTTTAACTGTATGTGTGTAAATATTATTTTTTGTCCAGGTGGAGTAGCTTCGGGAGTGGCTTCAACCTCCCGCCACCCCACTCCTCGCGGTTAGCGGCAAGTGTATCACTAGTATGATTCTAGGATATCGTTTCCTTGCTAAGCATTATGAGTATGTTTATGTGAAAGATTTTGAAATGGTTATGGTGAATGCATGTTGCAATATACGGGTAAAAGAGAAATGTTAAACGACTATGAATTTAAATGTTATGTTAATGATATTGGTTGACTTGATGATGATGATTATATCTATGTTCATGTTGATGGAGATGTGAATATTGAAATAGAATGCATTTGCCATTTATTCATTCATTTCATTGCATTTGTGCATTCATAAGAGAAGAGGCGACCCATGCTGATGTGGGCCTCTGTGCTCACACGTAGTGAGCACGAAAGTCTTACCTCGTAGTCCCATTCACCGAGGTGAATGGGAGCGAGACAGTAAGAGTAGGCCCCTCCACAGGATGGAAGGGAATGAAATGGTGAATACCGACGGGTGTGCATTCGACAATACCGGTATATGCTATGAAAGGTGCATTTATGAGCATGCATGTTGCATTGTATCTTTAATGATGATTCCTTGTGTTAAATGGTAATGTGTAGAGTTGGGATAGAGTCGTGGACTCATCCGAAGAGATTTAAATGAGGCTTGTATGAGTCGAGGACTCATCCAAAGAGTTTAATGAGGTATGTATGTTAAATGAGTAATGAAGTGAAGGTGGTAACCAACGGTGATATCATGGTTTATGGATTTGTTGATTGGTATGAGAAATGTGTTTATGCTATCATTTGAAAATATTAATTGGATAATTATGTTTGATATGATGCACTTATTGAGTTTTGAACTCACACTTCTTTTGTGTTGTTTTATTTTAGGTACCTTCAAGAGCGACATATGGGAAGGGACTTTAGTACTACTTCCACACTTGATATAATTTGAATTAGTCACCCGCATGTTAAGGAAATGTAATAGTTTTGTATGCTAGTGTGTTGTGGCGTTTAATTCGATGTTATGTCTATTTATCCTTTGTGTGTAGTCTATGATGGATTTGTGGTTATGTTTATTGAGTCCATGCTTGAATATTATCTTTTGCCTGCTGAGTGGATGTCCGAGTTTTAGGGGAAGTGCTGCCGAATTTTTTTAAAGTTAAATTCGGCAACCTACTAGTATGTTAGTTACTTTGCATTGTTTTCTTTTAATGCTGGGTTTGTTGAGGGTGTGACATCCAGGGCACGTGGGATGCCGGGGTGTTAAAGAGAGGAATTTCAAATTTAGCATCTACTATCCTTTTTACTTCTTCAAATTTGTTTTCTATTTCTTTCTTCCTAATATTAGGTGCCATTTGAATAATTTAGAATAAAATAGTTGGCATACTTCTCATATTCAATTAAATTTAATTGTAGATTTATTATATAATTTTTATGTAACTTGGGGTAAGAGGCAAGATGGATTTAAAGTTTGATTTTTTTTAAAAGACTATAAGCATCTATCAGAACAAAATTTGCTAATAACTAATAATATATCCTTAGTACTTTAATTGCTTAGAGAAGAAAAGTGTGAGATTACTAAAATAAACCAAAATATTGACTACATTAAGAGTGAAATAACCTCGTTATATAGCAAAATTGAACCATTTCAAAACATAGAAACCTCTCTAAACAAAGAAGAAATTATAAATTTACTCCAAAAAAATAAAAGAGTTGGATCAAAGAATTGGTCAAATTAATACATTAGTTGAAGAAATTAGATTTGAAGAAATTAGAAAACTGGTACTTCTATAATATATGACAGAATACGACCAAGAACTAAAAGAAACAGTGAAATATTTGATACATCCCGTAGGCTTTTCTAATTATGAATCACCAAAATAAGATTCTAAGGTTATAATAAGGAAAAATAATACTATCCTTCAACCCCTAATTCAAATTTTAGATAAAATAAAAAGCAAAGAAAATTGTAAAGAAATAGTGTTGGCCTCACCAGGAATCGTAACATCCACAAGAGCTATAAACTCAGAAAAATGGACATATCTAAAATCTTCACCAGAAGAGACAAAAAGCTCCAATAGTTAGTGAAGATGTAAGAGTAAGACCATTAACATTAATAGATAGATTAAAACGAAAGAAACAAGACATAGATAACCTAGAAAATGTCATTGATTCAGAAAGATATAAAAGAGACATGCTAATAAAAATAAAACCGCAACAAATATATCAGCTAGGAATATTTGAAGGTAAAACAGGATTATATAGAATATTTAGAGAAATAGAATTAAGTATTTTAACAAAACTATTAGAATTAAAAATAGTAAGTAAGCAATTTGAAAATGGATTAAAATATTCAGGATATAAATATGTACACAAAAGATTTTATATCGTAGGAATAAAAGGTATGATAATAAATAAATTATGAACTAGACAAAAGATGGAATAAATAAAACAACATTAGAATTTCTAGAAGGTGATATAAATGAAAATAAGTTAATAACCTATATAGCCCTAGTTATGATGATGAAAATTAAAGAATTTATGGAAAAAATGAGTTTTGGATTTCAAACAAAAGGATACGAAGCTTTTAAGGGGACAAATTTATTGGTAAGTATCAAATTTGTAGGAAGATTAAGTAACAAAAGCAGAACAAGATATAAAGAATGTAAATGATGTAATAGAGAGTATGCAATCTAAAGGAATAAATTTTTTGAGTCGATTAAAAATTAGATCCGAAGAAAACACAAGAGTAGAATGGAATATAAGTGAGCTTATGGAAAGTAAGACTATAAAATAGCATGAAGATTATATAAGCTATCAAGATAACAAAGGAGGAAATAAAATTATATCCTTAGATTATAAAGCGAGATTAGCAGATGATTTAGATTCATTAGTATCTGAACAAGACATAGAAGAAAATAGAAGACACAATGTTTCAAAATTCATAGAAAAATTAGACTTAGAAATTGAAATAAAATATATGTAGGAACAAATTAGAAAAATATACGATGAATATAACAATACCATGACTCATGAATGGTTTGCAATAAGAGATAAAGAATTATATTTTCATAGAGAACTATCAAGATTAAGAAAGTTCAAAAGAGATAAGGAGATAGCCCTAAATAATATAGAAATAAAGGTACAGTTGAATAATAATAAGTTAATAGAAGGTATTGAAGATAATAAAAATAAAGGAAAACAAGTAGTAGAATAAACTAGTATAAGTGAAGAAAAACAGTGGGAAGAAAATGAAAAACAATATTTAGCAAGTTATGAAGAGGAAAATAAGTTAATGAATGAAATAGAAGACAAAGCTGAATTAGTAGATCCATTAGAAGAACATGATAGTTTTATAGAATCTTTAGACGAAGTTGGATTACACAATTTAGATAATGCAATGGAAGCTATGGAAGTAGAAATAGATGGAAGAAAGAAACGAAGATATGATGAAAGTTCTGCAAAAAATGAAGGAGAAAGAGAAATACAATCAAGAATACCAGGAAGATGGCCTCCAGAAAAAGAAGAATATACATATAATTATATTTTGAGACAATATAGATATATGGGAACTAAAAGTAGTGACTTTGAAAAGCTGTACAATTTCAAAATCACAAAAATGATGGAGCAATATTGAATTTAGCAGCTTATGACCCAATTGATTGGCCAAATATTATAAGTATATGAAAAGGATTAATAGTTCAAAAATATATGCAAAATCAACATAGTATAGGAAATAAGGTAGAAGATATGATAACATATTTAGAAATATTTTTAAGAGAATCTGTAAAAGTCTTTTGGGAACAATGGGTAGAAAGTAATCCCAATGACTACGAATTACTAAAAAGGGCAGGAAACAATCCTAATAATTTTTCAAATATAATCTCAAATATTATAATAGTAGAAGATCCAGAGTTAGGATATACTACACTACAAAATTAAAGATTGAGAGAAATTAAAAAATTAACTATAACCAGTTGGAAAGGTGTAAAGCAATTTTCACAACATTATTTATTTAATGCAACTATAGCTAAACAAGGATATAATAAAGGAGTTGTATCTCAAGCTATAACATTTGTTTTTAAGCAATTAAGAAAAATATGCACAAGTGTACAAGCTCAAAGGTCAATGAAACATTATGATTATAATTTTTGCAATAAAATAGTGCAAATCCCATTGACATATGGAGAAGAAAATGTAAAGAAGAAAGTTTTATAAGTCACCAAATATGAGTAGAAACCCTATAAGAACAAAAGGACGATATTTTCTTAGAAGGTTAGATAATAAAGCCCCATTTTTACATAAACGAAATGTAAGAAGACATGATTCTAGAAAAAAATTATGATAAAACATATAGATGTTTTATATGTAATTCACCAGATCATTTAAGCAAAACATGTCTAAATAAAGATCAAAAGAGATGCTCAGCAAATTTGAAGAACATAAAAGAGTACTAATAATAGATAGTTTCAATGAAAACATATTAGTATGTGATAATAAAATTAAAGATGACGAATATATATACTCAATTATAGAAACAGATGAAATAAAAAATAACGAAGAAGAAGTTTAGTGAAGACAAAATAGATTTAATTAATGACTTAGCAGGATTAAAAATAGAAATTATGGATCAAACAAAATGTGAACATGATTGGATTAGAGGAAAAGGAGATTACAATATAAAATGTGCATATTGTAAATATTTCTCTAGCCAAGAAAATAGAGTTACATGTAATACATGTTTAAAGCAAGTGTGCTTAGAATGTTTAAAAACACATAAACATTAATGGAGAAAAGAGATATAATTAGAATCTGATGAAAAATTCTATCTATATTAGAAAATAGAGTAAATAAACTAGAATTAGAAATTGAAGAAATAAAAAAGAAAGAAATAAGTGAGCTATCAGATAATAGAAAAGAAGATAATACTTAGTTTAAAGAACAAACAACAAAAATAAAAAATGATAAGAACCCAAAATACTTCAATTAAGAGAAGCAATGACTAGTTTTGAAAATAAATATATTATTAAATTACCATTTCAAAAAATATTAGGAATAAGAATACTAGTTAAAATAAAATTAAAACCAAATGTTACTTACAAAATACTAGCATTTATAGACATTGGTTGTACAAAGAATATTATTCATGATAAATATTTTGTGAGATGCCTAGAAATAATCCATACTATAGACAATGATAAATCAGAAACATTAACTAATATAACTGATATGTCAGGAATAAAAAAGGTTCACAATCAATTAGCATGCAATGTTGAATTATACATAAATGGTACTAAGTATATAATAGATGGAATTACAATAAGAGATTTTATCTATGACTAATGTTGAAATGATAATAGGATTTAGATTCTTACAACAATCACTCCAAACTACAATTATACATGAACATGGTATTACATTCATTCCATATCAAGATAATATTCCATACATCTCAGAAGTGTGAAAGCATTGTGGTACAACTACAATTGCTGCTGCCATCACAAATATCAATGTCAATCTATTTTCGAAAATATTGTAACATTCCCAAATTTAAGACTTTTTAAATTTTTGTTATTTTCCAATTTTTGGTGAATTTAAAATTTCCTCTTAAGTGTAATCAAAACAAATTGAAACCAATTTTAGAAGTTGAATTGAATTCAAATTAATTTATTTGGGTTCCTTATGTTCAGACGTATTTTTGAAAATTTTCTAGAATTTTCCTGGAATTTTGTGCTATTTATTCCAACCTTTTCCATTTTTTTGCATTTCTCACAAAGGAAAATCATTTGCTTTTGTCTTTTTCGTGTGGGCTGCAGTCCTGCAGCCCACTCTTTTCGCGCCGTCCTTAGCCCAGCTTTCCCTTGGCCCAGTCCCCTTTTGCCCAACCCGATTTCCTTTCGCGCGCCCATCATCGCGCTCTCGCTTGATCATGTGGATCTGCGCTTTCGATCTTTGCATCCATCGACCACTGGGCCCCACCTGTTAGCTGGTGCCCCTCTGTCTCCGTGTCGGACTCCATCGCTATACCTGAACCTTGCACCAGCCCCTAAGCTTTCCAGGCCAATTAGTGCCGAATCTGAGCCCGCCAGTGCCGTATCCAATCCAGATTCCTTGGTGTTCATTCCTATAAAGGTTGCCACTCCTTTCCCCTCTTTTTTCTCCGAGTTTATCACACGGAGTTGCTTCCCAGAGCTAAAACCCTAGCGTCGTTCTACCGTCGCTGCGCCAATGAGATTCTTTGCCATTGATCTCTCCCACCGGTGAGCCTCTGCCGCTTTCGTCTGTCCCGTCAGGATCCTTGCGTTGCCTGTGACCATTTGCCCCAAACCCGGATTGGTTTCGTCTCGGTTTTGCGCTCGGCTGAGCCATCTCGGTGAACCCGGTCCATGTGCACCGAGCCGCTGATACCGGGCCCCATGTGTCAATCGATATTCTTTTCCTTTTTCCCTTTTCTAGAAATTCCAAAAAAATCTTGATTAATCATAGAGCGCCACGTGGCATTCATGTTCATCCTCTCTCCATTTTTTATTTTCTAAATTTCTTAATCCGAGCCACTTCTAAGAGCCCGTTCTCCTACGTTTGAGCTCTAAATTCTGTGATTAAAATTTCTAAATTCAAGCTCTACCTTTCAGTACCATTATTTTCATTTTTTTAATTTTGTTTTTATTTATTTTATTTATTTGTGCTCATTTTCTCTTTTAGACGTCGTCGCCGAAGAAGCTCAGCCAAACCATCAATCAGAAGTAGAATCAGCAGTGTTAAGTGAAGGCAAGTCTTCCTTGACCATGTTGATCCCAAATTTTTAAAATGCTAATGTTGTTTTAAATTATTGCATGCTTACTTTTATGCAATGTATTTTAAATTTAGTCATAGCATTTAGTTAAATTCCAAAATTGTTATGACCTCTTTGGTATCAAACATTATGTACCTTTGTCACCCTAGCTTGTATTAGCTATTTTATTTGGTGATAATTAGTAGAGTAGCATCATACGGTAGAATTGCTTAGTCCAGCTTAATCGCTTCAATATTGTGCCATTAATGGGAATCTTTTTAAAACCCTGTTTAATTCATTTGTGAAGTTATGACAATAAATATTGCTGCTATTTATTAAATGAAATAAAATGTAAAATGGTTTTGGACCGAGGCGGATGAAATGTTTGGTGGGTGCAGGAAGCACGAGACTTTGTAAAGTGATTGTTCTGCCTTAGTCAATTAAGGATCGAAGCATGTGTTATTTCAAATTGAGTACTACCGTACAACCACAAGTCTATATGGGTACGACCTGACTAATCAGTTTCTGAACCGACTATGAAAATACATATCATAGATAGTTTTTAATTAGAACCGTCTATGATATGTGTTGATCACATACAGTTTTTAAATAGAACTGTCTGTGATATGACTTTATCACATACGGTTTTTAAATGGAACCGTGTGTGATATGTTTTTTCCCTAATTCTCTTGGCAGAATTTTCATGATTAGTATCTGTTGTTCAAAATTTTATTCTCCTTAGATATTTCTACAATGACATTTACAAGGCACAACCAGTTACATATTTTGTAATTAAATATCAAAACATCCTACATGCATGGAGGCAACAGCTTGTTTGATAAGAATTGTCTTAAACTATGAATATTTGTACAACTTTCATCCCTTTCTTATTCTAATGTTGATGGATTCCAAGGAAAAATCCAATTCCATCTACAATTTGTCCTAAAAGTTATTATGCTCTTATTTATCTTCTACTTCATCATCATCCCCAAATGAGAATACCTTATGCAACCTATTTTCACTCTGGTCTTGTGCGGGGACAAACTTTGTTGTGAGGCTTTGTAAACCTCCCTTTCAGAAATGAAAGTTTAATCCATTCCTCTCAATTCTGAATTTACTTTCCGCACTTAAATTCAGTCTTTACATTCTTGCAATTTACATTTATGCAATTTGGATTTGCCTCCCCTCCTTCTACATGCTTTTGGATCTTATGCTGAGGATGTATGATTGATGGATGAGTCTTATTCAGACCATATCCCAATCATCTAGGCAAGTCTTGTGCTCTTTCTTGCAAGAAACCGATTTTTGTTCTTGAGAGGATCAATTTTGGAAGATTGGGCTTTTGGGTGTTCTTGTCTTGTGTTCTAGCTTGCTATGACATGTGGGAAGCCATCTAGGATCATCTTGGTCATCAAGAACCCACGAGCTAGCTTGGAGTCAAGTTTTTGTTCTTGAACCTATTTTTGTGCACCCTTTCGTAAATTTGAAAAAGGTCGAAACTTTGACATCGATTCTTGCAATCGCCGGTTGGAATAGGTTCCTGACATCCACAGGAAGGTGTCCACAAAGTTTCATTGAGTTTGGATCAGTGGATCAAAAGATTCCTCGATTTTTCTTTTTGAACTCGCGCTGAAAACACTGTTCGTATGCATATTTTTACTGTAGCTAGAGTAACCCCGGTAGTGCCCCCGCTACATGGGCGATAGTGCCGACCGCAGGCTGAAATTTGTGAAAACTGATTCTTTCGCCTTTATTTGATACCTAAGTATCTTGGCTTGGTTTATTTATGTGAATAATTGCATTTGTGATCTTCTTTGGGGGATAAAATTTAATTTGAGAACATTCACCCCCCTCTTATCGCCATCTCGATCCTTCAGATAAGCATCGTGAGTCACCCAAATCTGGTAAGCAGAACGGAGGTGAGAAATCCTATCATACTCACTACGGCTAAGACCTGTATGAGGATATTCCTTGCCTTAGCGTTTGGCTCAACGTCAGCCATATTGCCAGCCGTGATGTTTTCATCAGCAGGAACCTCATACGGGAGTTTCACCTTCTGCCAAATCAGGAAGCCCTGGGTAGTAATGTACGACTCTATTCTTGACTTCCAGAAGGGAAAATCAACTCTAGAAAAGATAGGAGACTTGGTGAAATATTAGTCTGTCGCCATGGTTCTTGAGACCGATCAAGACTATGGAAGAGCAAAACTGGCTCTGATACCAATTGAAGGACCGAAATGGTGATCAAAGGGGCGTGAATGATCCCAAATAAAATTTCCCCCACTCAAAATAATCCAAACAAGCCCACAGGTAATTTAATCAAAAGGAGCAAATCAAATGGTGGAAGTTTTCCTGCAAGTCCGATATGACTATACGAAGGACGGTATGACTAGGCTCAAGAACAATAGGAAGAACAGAGCTAAGAATAGCACAAACTCGAAAGCTAATTCAAGGAATCTTTTGATCGACTGAACAAAAACTCATGAAACTTGGTAGATGTGATCTTAAGGATGTGAGGAACTTATTCCAACCTTCAATCACAAGGATTGATGTCAACGTTCCGACCTTTTTGACCTGGAAGGAAAAACACACCAAGTTCAAACAAAACACAAGAACTTGATCTTGGACTTGCTCGTGGGGTTTTGATGATCAAGATGATCTTGGATAACCTCCCACTTGTCACAGCAAGCAAGAACACAATTCAAAATCTCCGCAAACATGATCTATAAGAATGAATCACTCAAGAACACAAGATCGGTTTCTTGCAACAAAAATGCAATGATCCTTCGAAATAAGAGGCAATAGCAACTAGGAGGGGAGGCAGATTCAAATTGCGTATAAGTAGATTGCAAGAATGAAGTGCGGAATTTAAATGCTTGAAAGTAAGTTGCTAAATTTAATACGTAATGTAAATTCAAGTATGATAGAAAGTGTTTTGCATTTCTATAAAGGAGGTTTACAAAGCCTCACAACAAAGTTGGCAAAAAGCTCAAAGGAGCCAAAACCTAAAACCTTCAAGAGGAGGAAGGCCACCCTCCCCCTCTATTTATACTACCTTTGAGTTACCCTCCACCCTTGGATGAGATCCTTCTACCCTAAGGACCACCATCAAGGGTTAGGATGACTCCCACACACAGCTTTACATGGGCTAACCCGAAACCCAACAAGCACACCGGGTTTTCAAGGTCTGCTAACTAGACCCGCTACTCTATCACCTAGACCGCGATCCACCGGCCCTCCTTGATCCGAGTAGTTCTCTTGCTAGCATCTCATCCATTCCTTGTCTTTTAGGTTTGCAGCGACTTCGTCTTCAATCATCTTCCGGCGATCCTCGACCGTCTGGACCTCTGACGCACCTCGCCTAGTCCCGATCATCCTCTACCTCACTCGACCACAAGCCGATAGGGCATTACTCGACCTAACCCACTGCTCGACATAGCAGCATACCTACTCGATACTTCTCTATCCTCACTCTACTGGATTCACTCGACCACTGGTCTTTGACCAACCAAAGTCCAGACCACTCGAGGTTCGACCACTGGTCTTCGACCAGCCAAAGTCCAGACCACTCAGGTTCGTTCACTGGTCTTCAATCAGGACATACTCAAATCAATCTCAACCTGGAGCACCAAAATCTCGAATACAGTCAATTACTCATCACACACTCGGGTAGACCACCACATGGTCTTTCAAAATCAAATGAGTTAGCTACCCTGAATGGCTAGTGCAACCGTTGGGTGGTCGGTACCACCGCACAGGGAGCAGTAGCACTAGCCTCAAGAACAACAGCAAGAACAGTCTGAAAAACAGCACGACTCAAACGCAAATTTTGAGGAATCTTTTGATCGACTGGACAAAAACTCAGGAAACTTGGTAGATGTGATCCTAAGGATGTCTGAAACTTATTCCAACCTTCAATCGCAAGGATTGACATCAAAGTTCTAACCTTTTTCACTTTGAAGGAAGAACACACCAGGTTTGAGCAAAACTCGAGAACTTGATCTTGGACTTGCTCGTTGGGTTTCGATGATCAAGATGATCTTGGATAACTTCCCACACGAAATAGCAAGCAAGAACACAAGTCAGAAACCCCTCAAACACGATCTAGAATAATGATTCACTCAAGAACACAAGACCGGTTTCTTGCAAGAAAAGATGCATGGATTGCCTAGATGATTGAGATATGATCTGTAGAAGATTCATCCATCAATCAACATCCTCGGCACAAGAAGCAAAATCATTTAGAAGAAGAGGAGGCAAATCCAAAAGCATGTAGAAGGAGGGGAGGCAAATCCAAATTACATGAATGTAAATTGCAAGAATTTAAGTGCGGAATTTAAATGTTGAATTTAAATGCGTAAAGTAAATTCAAGCATAAGAGAAAATGATTTGCATTTCTGGAAGGGAGGTTTACAAAGCCTCACAACAAAGTGGGTAAAGCTCAAAGGAGCACAAAACCTCTAAAACCTTCAAGAGAAGGAAGGCCACCCCTCCTCTTCTATTTATACTACTCTTGGGCCACCAACCACACCTTGGATGAGTCCCTCAACCCTAGGGCACTCCATCAAGTGCTAGGATTGACCCACTCACACACCTATGCAAGGGCTAACCCAAAACCCTCCACCCAAACCGGGTTTTCTTGCGTGGTTTTCAAAGTACACTAACTAGACCCGCTATCCTATCAACTAGACCGCGATCCGACGACCCTCCTTGATCTGAGTAGTGTCTAGCTAGAATCTCGTCTGTTCCTTGTCTTCTTGGCTTCCCACGACTCCGTCTCCGATAATCTTCCGGCGATTCTCGATTGTTTGGACCTTCGGTGCTCCTTGCCTAGTTCTGGTCATCCTTCGCCTCACCATGATTTAGCACCGTCGTCCTGCAACCATAAAAAACAAGGAAAACCCATCACATAGCAATGTTCAACAAGGATATGCAATAATCATCCAAATGCAAGAATCAAAACTCACATCGCTCATTAAGTCGGCACTACTGACCACCATATCGACTTCATCGAGTCGTCACCATCGAGTAGGATCCTCACTCAAGTAGTAACTCGACCACCGTATCGACCGCATCGAGTCTATCAACCACATGTCCAACTCGATACCAAGTCTATCAACCACATGTCCAACTCGATACCAATTCTATCAACCAATTGTCCAACTCGATACCAAGTCTATCGACCACATGTCCAACTTTATCGATCACGGCACCAAGTCGATAAAATGATATCGAGTAACAATTGGTTAAACTAAGGACTCAAGTTGAGCTGACTGCAGAGTGCTCGACCCAGCAACATTTCTACTCGATACTTAGCTACTACCAATCTACTCGAATCGTTCGACCACAAGTCGGCAGGGTGTTACTCGAGGCCGGTAGAGCCGCTCATGAAAGACACAACTCAAATTTTTTTACTTTGAAAATCCAAATCAAATCAAACTCAAACTCAAGCACCTTATGCTTAAACACAGTCAATAACTCATCACCAACAAGGTTATACCTCCACATGGTCTTTCAGTCTGTCATCAAATGTGCCATAGCTTTCGCAAAGTTGCTTTTCCGTTCTTTCTGAAGTTCCACAACTCCAGTACAGTGCCGATTTATTTGACACCAATAACCGATTGATCTCCAGTCATATCTCTTACTCCCTAAAAAAGCGATCATGTTGTTGTGAAAAGGGTGTCTTGGTATTATTAGTAACCACGTCAAATTAAATACTAGAAACCTTTATATTACTTCTATAAGATCAACTTTGGCTTCTTCCAACTCTGTATTAGCCTTGCGGTCCTTAATGATGAGTGTCATGTTAAGGGATTCAATATCTTGCAACTTGTCATCTATATCTTTCAGTTCTTGTTTCATCTCATAAATCTTTTCAGTTAACTCAGACTTGTCCTTCTGTTGTTCGATCTCCACCTCAAGTTTTTGTTTAGCTTTTAACAGCTTTTTCACGTTGTCTATTTTACCAAAATCAGATCTCAATCTTGTCTATTAATTTAGATCAAAAACAAAACAATGTTCTCACATATTAGAGTAATGGACTGATCAAAGTAGTGGCAATGAGAATTTCAACGTTCTTATATATATATTGCAAACCATGCATATTACAAACCACATGAATGGTAGTCACAAACCAAAAGAAGCAGGGATACCCTGCAATTTCTAGAAAAAAATTTAGGCTTGTAATTTCTAGAATTAGGGAAGAACAATATGTATTCATATATAAGATTGACCAGCCAACCACATAATCTACCAAGTGGAGCAAGTTCGAATACTCTCCATGGGATTAAAAACCAGAGTCTCCACTCCCCCGTCCCAATAAAATTATAAACAAGCAAGGCAGACTTCAAGAATAAGTTACCGCCATCAAAGTGAGCTTAAATCAACCATGATCGATAGCCCATACAAATCAAGAGCGATCTGAATCCTGATGCTAAAATCTGCAAAGACTCTGAGACAACAAGAGTTAAACTGGCATGCATAATCAACTAGCCAAACACATACACATTCAAAACCTCAGCACATACCATTTATCGCATCATCAGATCAAAATAAATATACAGAACAGAACAGATAGAACAAATTAGCCCCAAATCTCAAATAGAATCGGTAAGCTTAGGACATCAATTTCAGTGACTAATTTATAACTACCACATGACAACAGTGTTGGCCCAACTTACAGGATTGATACACAAGCTTTCTCGTGGACACATTTAACACAAGGACAACACGTGGGAGGTGGAAGAACACACACATAACTTGATGGAGACGCAGCAACTCAACTATGCTCTCCTGGTTTTTTCTTCTTTTATTCACCCAAGCTCTATACTAACCAGCGATTACAACAAATATACTATATCTAATGCCGGGAAGAAATGACGCACATGCAAGCCACAAGGTACGTTTTTTTGTGAAAAAGGCCTTCAAAAATCTGAAATTGCGGATAGGTCCTTCTACTGAATATTTTGCAAAAAAACTCAGAGTAAACCGAAATTACAGATAGGTCCTTCTAATTACGGATAGGCCCTTCGCCCGTTTTTTCTCCGAGATTTTTTCAGAAAAGTTCCGTACTTTCATGTATTCGCAGACAGGTCCTCCAACATTTTTTTACGATCGCGGAAAGGTCCTTCGCCCGTTTATTTTTGGAATTTTTCCAGAATAGGCTCCGTAGAACTATATATTCGCAAACGATTCCTCCACCATTTTTTCAATCGTGGATCCGGTTTTTCCAATCGCAGATAGGTCCTCCCAGGCTGATTTTTATAAAAACACCACCGAAAAAACCAAAATTCCCTTTTTTTAAAAAATCGGCATAGATTTTTTTCGTACCATCGCGCGCAGTTCTACCTAGTATACAATTACGATTAGAAAGTTTTGAAAACTCTTTCAGGTCTAAGAAATTTTAAAAAATTCTCATAGTGTTACTGTACTGATAAAAGATTTACCAGTAAATTTTAACCGAATGAAAAATGGTTCAAATCATGTTTGAAAACTTTTGTGGGTAGTCCTAACACATCAGTAATATTCCCATAAATTTTTCAAATCATGATCATGCCTGAGTAATTTTTAAAAATCTGACAGTCCTACTCTCGTGATAAAAGCCTTAACAACAAATTTCAACCGAACAACAAATTTAAAATTTTTTATCGATTGTCCTAATGAATAACTAATGTTCCCATAAAATTTTCAAATGGTGATCAAGTTTGAGGAATTTTTAAAAATTCTGACGGTGCTACTGTCCTGATAAAAGGTTGGTTGAGTATATGTATTGCTTCTATAGATTTGATTGAGTAACTAAAAAAAGTTTATAATTTTTGAACCTTTCAGAGAATGGTGCTGAGGTAATGCTTAAGCTCTCCTAAAAATTTTGTATCATGATCACACTCGAGCGAATTTATAAAATTCTGTAACATTACTGTCTCATTTATGTTCCTTCTGTTTTTTATTTTCAAACATAACAAATGAAGTTCAATTATTTTTGAATTTTTTTGTATGATTCTAGACTGCTAAATATGGTACCATAATTTTTTTAGAGCATGATCAAACTTGTACATTTTTATAAAAATTAGCAGTATTTCTATTATTTTTATAAAATATCTAAAAAATCGGTTTTTCCAACAGAATTCATGGAAGATGACATGTTTTAGAGGTATTGACCTAAATCCGATCCAAGAAAGTTGAATAATATATATCTTATGCCAGGAAGATTTGCCGAGCATAGAGGCTACAAGGTACATTTTTTTGCGAAAAAGTCCTTCGGAAATTTTGAAATCGCAAACAGGTCCTTCCACTGTTATTTTGCAAAAAGGACCCGTGAATTCCGAAATCACTAAAAGGACCCCGTAGTTTTGCGAAATCCGGTTCTTTCGACCGGGAAGATTCACAAATCGAGAACAGGTCCTTCCATCGGTTATTTTGCAAAAAAAACCCGTAGTTTCGCAAATTCGACACGGGTGTCAGTTCTTTCGACTCGAAAGATTTGAAATTACGTTTAGATCCGGTTATTTTATTAAAAAAAAAAGAGAAAACTCTTCCACAAATTCAACACGGACACCGATTCGGATTAGATTTTTTCGCGCGGCGCGGCATCGCGCGCAGCTATACCTAGTATATAACATGCTGTGACCCGTTAGTAGCCACCTGCTGATCCACTTTCGACGCCATGACTCGGTAACATGCATGCATGTGCACGATCCTAAACTGCAGGGCTAAGCCATGCATGCTCCTATATGCAAGCTATCTGACTTTGAGTCAAAGAAACTCTACAACGTGATAGACTCAGCCATGCACACGTATGAACTCAACTGCTACGTGCGCAGTGGCATGCATGACTCGTTCTTGGTGCATGAAACTCCTCTGCTGCACCTAGGATATGCTTATCTAATTAGTTTGACAAGATTATTTCCAACAAACAGCACCATCACTTAATCTTTCCACTAACTAACCATGCAAAAACATATGTAGATTGATGGATCACCATGTAAGACGAGCATATAATTTTACAAATTTATCAGAGATGGTGCAGCACTTACCCTAGGTGTAGAAGGGCTGTCGGCGTGGGGGAGGAGGCGGCGAGAGGAGGCTGGCGCGGGAGGAGGCCGACGTAGGAGGGGTTCACCGCGGGAGGACGCTAGCTTGGGAGGAGGTCGGCACGGGTTCGCTTGGGTTTGGGGGCCGATATGTAGGTTTGGGCTCGAACTGTGCCCTGGTGTCCTTTTATAGGGAGGTCATCAGAGACGGTTCTATAATAGAACCGTCTGTGATACTATTATATTAGAGATGGTTCTATAATAGAACCGTCTGTGATAGTTATAGGAGTCATCACTGATGATTTTAGACTAAAATCGTCTGTGATATTGCTGTATATCACTGACGGTTTATGAAGAGTACCGTCTGTGATGATGTCACTAACGGTTTCATTATAGAACCGTCTGTAATGTTCCTCATCACAGATGGTTTTTCAAACCTGTCTGTGATGAGACGTCTAATATAAGCCTTTCTTTAGTAGTGACCTTTTAGCATCTCCGTTGTCTCCCCTTTCTCCGCATGCGAGGACCGCAAAAGGCACCGATCGTAGGACGAGTCACAACATGATGCAATGTCGCGGTAGAGCGCCCTGCCGTGTGTCGTGCCTGCTTCGGGCCCATCGGGCTTGTTTTCTGCTGTACCGGCCCAAGCATGGCCTATACTGGCTTGCCGTGCCATGCCACTTATCGTGCCCGACCGCAAGGCCCGACATGACCCTGTCATTCGTGCCATGCTAGCCCGGCCCATACACGTGCCGTGTCGTGCCAAACTTCAGACGTGTTGTGCCTGCTGTGCCACGGCCCGGCCCAATGCCAATGTCCATATGGGCCCATGTATCATAAATGACAGTAGATAGTAGCATTTCAAAATGTCGTTTTGTGTTGCATGTGGTAAGCAAGATTTTTTGTGGCGGTGTCACCGTTTCGGTTTTGCTAAAAATTCAACTCAGGTTTTGAAAAGAAACCAACTTGACATAGAAAAAATAAACATGAAAAATTTCAACCTATAAATTTTTAACTCAGAAAAATGCCACTAGGAAAATTCCAACATGAAAAAATTCAACCCAGAAAAATTTAACTCAAGAAAATTCAACACGTGTAATTTCAACTCAGATAATAAAACTTTCTACTCATTTAACTTTCCATGAAAACTTTATACTCAAATTAGAAAACTCTCTAATCAAATACGCAAATACAGTTACCGATTAATTAGAGAACGTAACACAAACGATATGGCATTGGAGATCCGGCCGGAGACATGCATACAAAATAGCAGATGCTGGCCGCAATGAGGTGCGCTCCCAAGGCAACCCACGACAATTCGCACCAGCCGCACAAAGGGAAGCAGACGAGCTACGGTGCGGGCCTCACCATCAATGACAGGTGTATGACTATTTTGAGGTTAATTTCAAACTAATAAATTTAAAGATATTTTTCTAGAATATCGTATGTCATCTTCTTTATGCACCTCTCTCTCTCTCTTCTGTTTTCCCTACCGACGTCTCTCACCCCCTTTCTTTGATCTCAAACACAAAATTTAAAATTAGAACATTTAAAGTTTAAAAATTTTAAATAGGAAGTTTTAACTTGAAAAAAAATTAACTCAAAATTTAAAACTCAAAAAAAATTTAAATCGAAATATTTCAAATCAGTAAGTTTCAACTCGGAAAGTTTCAAACTAGAAAGTTTCAACTCAAAAAATTTCAACTCGAAAATTTTCAAATCGAAGAAGTTTCAACTCGAAAATTTTCAAATAAAAAAAGTTTCAAATTGAAAAGCTTCAACACAAAAAATTTTTAATCGAAAATTTTCAAATAAAAAAGGTTTCAACTTAGAAAGTTTCAAATCAAAAAGTTTCAACTCGAAAAGTTTAAATTCACAAAACTTTCAATGCAAAAGCTTTCGGTTTGAAAAGTTTCGATTCAATTTTTTTTTGTTCGAAATGTTTCGATTTAAAATTCAACTCGAAAAATTTCATTGAAAAAATTTCAAATTAGAAAGTTTCAACTCATAAAAATTTAAATAGAAAAATTAGAAAGTTCAACTCGAAAAAATTTTAAATCGAAAAGTTTTAGCTTCGACAATATTCAATTCAATAACTTTCGGATGGAAAAGTTTTTATTCAACAAACTTTCCTTTCGAGAAGTTCACTTAATTTTTTTAAAGTGATTAAAAAATACTTGTTTTCAAAAACTTGAGGGGAAAATTTGAAACACAAAAATTATTTTGAGTTTGAGTGGAGGGAATAGAGGAGGAAAGGGGATAAAGGAGGTGATGCCATTTGTCACAAGGAGGAAGCCTTTGAAGAAAAAAAACTGAAAGAGTGAAGGAGGTGATGCCACTTGTCATAAGAAGAGAACCTTTGAGGGGGAGGTGCTACCACTTGTCACAAGGAGAATGTGTCGTTATCAAATCTTTGATGAGGGTGACCTTAAATTAGCAATTGCGTGCCGCGCGGAGGATCATTTGCGCATGAACCCCGAATCACCAGGGTGTCCCACCTGCGTCTGCACGGAGGTAGTAGTGGGGCACTATATTTTCGATTTATTTTTTTATCCTTGCTATTTTTTAAGGATGCAAGGACATACAACTTATGCACGCACACCACACACACGAATGCACATTTTCACATGCTAAGGAAGTGATTGGAGGATCCAAATCCTCCATAGCACGGAAACACGCTGTCCTATTAAACGAATACGTATGTGTGTACCTGTTCTTAATTTTTATTTGGGTAAGGCCCACGCGTTCGATCCCCGGGATCAAACACCATCCAGGTGTTTACCGACTCTCGAGCCAACCGAGCAAGCGTCAGTCGGGTAAGGATTGAGTAGCTTGAGTTAGTCAGGGCTAGCTTGAGACTTCCGTTGAGACGAAGTCGCAAAGTTGTCACAAATCTAAGATGATTTTGGTTAAAATTTCATTGTGCTACAATTCCTTTATAGGAATTGTTCATTTGAGGGCACGCTCTTCTTGTGATAAGTGACAGCACCTCTTTACTTCCTCCACTTTCCTTCACCCTCATAGATACTTTCATTGTGATAAGTGACAGTACCTTATTTCTTCCCCCTCAAAGGCTATTTGGTCACGACACGTGTGCCATTCAGTTCATCCTCTTTCCTTATCTATTCCCTTCCCCTCAAACTAATAATAGTTTTATATTTCAAATTTTCCCTAAGTTTTTTAAACAAGTATTTTTAACCACTTTCAAAAAAAATTTAATCAAATCTTTTCAAGCCAAAAGTTTATTGAATAGAAACATTTCGAACTGAAAGTTTTTGAATTGAATGTTTTCAGAGTTGAAACTTTTCGAGTTGAACTTTTCGATTTGTAATTTTTTTATTTAAATTTTTTCTATTTGAAAATTTCGAGTTGAATTTTAAATCTAAACTTTTCGAATTGAAAGTTTTTTAATCAAAACTTTTCCCGTTGTAATTTTTCGAGTTGAAACTTTTCGTGTAGAAACTTTCCGATTTGAATTTTTTTCAATTAAAAATTTTTTGTGTTGAAACTTTCCTAGTGGAAACTTTCTAATTTGAAAACTTTCGATTTAAATATTTTTGAGTTGCTTGTCTGTTAGCAAATTTTGATCATTAAGCAAGCCAGTGATAGTCTTCTTAAGAGTTCTAGTTGAATTTGTTTTATCATGCAAGGTATTATTTAGTTCTTCAACTAGTTCTACTAGCTCATCATAAGAAGGTGAGTCATTTACCTTTTCCTCATCTGATCTTGCCATAAGACACAGAGGAAATGAAGGTGGTGGTGGAGTTGACTTATCTAATGCAAGTCCAGCTAGCCCCTTTGACTTTGAATTTTCATCATCCGAGGATAAGTCTTCACTTGCACTTTCTTCATCAGTGACCCATTCTCCTATGTGAGCTTCTCCTTTTCCTTTCTTCACAAACTTCCTGGAGTAACTTTTCTTAAAAAACATCTTCTTTGGTTTTTCATGAGTCTTCTCCTCATCCTCATCATCCTTGTTCTTGTACTTATTTTTCTTCTTGATTTGGTTTGGACATTGAGCAGCTATGTGTCCCTTTTCATTGCACTCAAAGCATACAACATTAGAAAAATGATTTTTCTTTGAGTAAGAGTTGGACCTTTCTTTGTCTCTGAAATTGACTCTTCTCATGAGTTTGTTAGCTCTTCTCATGAGTAGAGCTAATTTCTTCACATCTTCATCCTCATCCTCACTTAACTCATCATCAGATGAGTCTGGTATAACTTTCTTGGCTTTGAGTGCGATGGATTTCTTCTTTGGAGCATCTTCGTCAGCCAATGTGAGCTCATGAGCAGATATTTTACCTAGTAGCTCTGTTGGAGTGAGCCTCTTGAGATCACCACTGTTGGACAGATATGTGATCAAACTGTGATATGCCCGAGGAAGCACTCTAATCATCTTCGTGCATACCTCAACATCAGAGATTTTAGTTCCTAGGCCTTTTAGTTCATTAACAATAGGATTTAGCCTAGAGAACATGTCATTAGCACTTTCTTGAGAGAGCATTTTGAATTGATCAAATTTTTCTCGGACAACATAATACTTTTCTTCTTTTACATCAGAGGTACCTTCATGAATTTCTTGTAATGTTGTCCATATATCATAAGCAGATGTAAGATTACTTACTCTATCAAAAACTTCTAAGCTAAGACAGGAAAATATGGCATTTCTGGGTTGAGCATCATATTGCATATTTTGAATCTCACCAGGAGTGGGTTAACCATATACAGATTGCCCTTCAAGCATGACACGAGGAGGCAAAGGCTTCTCTATAACCCTCCACACATCATACTCGATAGCTTCTAAATAGCATCTCATCCTAATTTTCCAATAAGCATAATTTGTGCCATAAAAAACAGGTACTCTACCAATACTAACAGTTGCAGATCCATTTCCCTCGGCCATTACCAAAGCTAGTTAAGCTAAACAAGGTAAAACTTAGCTCTGATACCACTTGAAGGATCGAGTTGGCCTAGAGGGGGGTGAATAGGCAACTCTTTCAAGTTTTAACTTCTTTTAAACAATTAACTTTTCTCTATAAGAGAATAGAACAGAACAGTATATATGTAAGGCAGAAATAAAACAAACAATAATAACAGCGAAAGCAATAAAGAGAAATAGAGCACAAAAGAGATAGAGATTTATCCCATGGTTCAGAGCCGCACTCCTAATCCACGTTGAAGCACTTCTTCCGAAGTATTGCTTCTCCAAAGCTAGTCGCAGTAGCTCTGGTGATCACTTAGGTAACTCTTTCACTACTCCAGTAAAGTGAGTTCCGAACCTCTTACAAACACAATGGCCTTCCACAAACACCTTTGGACAGGTCACACTATTCACTTCCTCCAAGCTGTCTAGAAACACTAAGATCCAAGAGTAATAATCTTTGCACAAGTTATGTCTCTTGGTTCACTTTGCAATTCACACAACTAGACACTGGCTTGGAGCTAACACACTTAGAGATGTATGAGAATTTTGGTGTGAAGATGAAGCACAGACTCCTTTTTAGAATGAGAGCTAATTTTTCAATGCTAAAATGTAAAGGAGTTCAATCTGTATGAAGGTAGATGGCTCAGGAAATGCTTATATAGCCATTTGGAGTGAATGTAGCCGTTACACCTGCTACTGTAGCCGTTGGACGTGTCATATGTCAGAAATACCAGAAATATACACGTACAACGGACTAAGCAACAGTGCCTAGCGATACTGGACATGTGTATGACGGACCAAATTTGAGCGTTCACGACGGACCAAAAAATTTGGTCCGTTGCACATGGGTTTTTCATAGAGATTGGTCCGTCACACAACTGAGAAAGATACATGTACGTCGGACCAAATATTTGGTCCGTCATGCATGGATTCGTAAAGGGATTGGTCTGGCATAGAGACACATGTACGTCGGACCAAAAAATTTGGTCCGTCATACATGGACTTCTCAGGAGTTTGGTCTGGAAAGGAGACCTATGTACGTCGGACCAAAAATTTTGGTCCGTCGTACATGGACTTTTAGAGAGAAGTAACCAAAGACCTTTTCTCAACAGAAATAAGTTTTACCCAAGCGATTTACTTTAGCAACGACTAAAATTTTAAGCAAGAATGTTTGGTCTATTGTTAAAGTAAAACCCTTTTGAATGATAAAGAATATTCATTTAAGGTTTCAATAAATAAGACTTCAAAGTTTGGTCCGGCCAAAGGCTTTAAAACTGAATGAGTGCCGGACTAAAGCATTTGGTCCGCTGTAGATGGGAAATGGAGAACATTTTGGTCCGTCTCAGAGCAGAGACTTTTATATGTATGCCGGACCAAATATTTGGTTCGTCATACATAGGCAGACCCTTGGCTATCAGATGATTTTAAAGGAGGCTTTTTACCAAGGATGGGATAAAATGAAGACAAGAGTTTTGATCCGATAAACAGATTTTTAATGGAAGTTTAGACACAAGAGAGTTTCAAAGTTTGACCAAAGAATCTTTTTGACTTCCACGGTAATGTTGTGAGTGCAACGGACTGAAGAGGTAGATAACTGAAATTTGGTCCGTTGTACACTAAGAAATATGATTGAGAAGGACTAAGTGTCTTTTGCTCCGAGAAATCTAGTTTTGTCTTTGCCTTATGACCCAATTAACTAGCTTGTGCAAAGTCCCTCTTTAGACAAAAGGAAAACAAACCTAGCCTTTTGACTTGAATCATCTCCCAAGTCATAAACTAGAACTGAGCACCTTAATCTTGTTCGTCCAATCTTGCTTCATTCTTGAATCCAGCATATGTTCTTCAAAGCTTTGAGTATTATTAACTTGGTCATCAATACCAAAATTATAACAAAACACAATAATAAAAATTGAGGGGGCCTAGATACTATCAAGGAGTTAACACCGGCTTCCCGTCAGACATGTCGAAGCGCCTCCGAAGGTCCCGGGTGTACTTGCCTTGATGCAAGAAAGTGCCCTCTCGAGTCTGCTTGATCTGGAAGCCAAGGAAGTAGCTCAACTCGCCCATCATACTCATCTCAAACTATGTACTCATCACATCAGAAAACTGAGAGACAAGAGAATGAGAGGAGCGACCAAAAATGATATCATCCACATAAATCTGGACAAGAAGAAAATGAGACTCATGGTGTCTGATGAACAGAGTTTTGTCTACTATACCCATTTTAAAGTCATGGCTGAGAAGATAAGACTTGAGCCTCTCATACCATGCTCTGGGGGCTTGCTTGAGTCCATACAGAGCTTTGAAAAGATTGTATACATGACTCGGAAACTTGGGGTTCTCGAATCCTAGAGGTTGCTTGACATAAACCTCTTCCTCAATATAGCCATTGAGGAATGCACTCTTGACATCCATTTGATAAAGCTTGAAGCCTTTGGATGCAGAAAATGCAAGTAGGATTCGGATAGCCTCTAGCCTAGCTACAGGGGCAAAGGTCTCCTTAAAGTCAAGACCCTCAACCTGAGAAAAGCCGTGTGCAACTAGTCTAGCCTTGTTTCTAACTACAACCCCATCCTCACTCTGCTTGTTTTTTAACACCCACTTGGTCCCAATGAAATTATGACCAGATGGGGGCTCGACAAGCTGCCATACCTTGTTCCTCTCAAAGTTCTCAAGTTCCTCATGCATAGCATTAATCCACAACTCATCGGATAATGCATGAGAAACATCCTTTGGCTCAAAGGAGACAACGAAGGCAGAGTGGAGGCAAAAACTGGACAAACCTGATTTTGAGCGAGTGACCCGCTCAAACAGATCACCAATGATCTGATCAGGTGGATGAGCTTTCTGGATATGTCGGGGAGGACCGGAAGCAGAAGTGGCCTCTACCTCTTGAACAGAAGAGGTAGGAACAGAGCCACTCGCTGAAGGAGAGTCGGAAGGCAAGGGCTGGTCTCCCTGAGGTGCAAAAATGGAAACAGGAGGCACCTCAGGTGTAGAGGGGACTGGATCCGGTGGAACACCATCATCTCCATCATCCTCATCTTCTACAAAGATGGTCTCGGAGGGATAAGAAGAGCCTGAAACATCAGGTCTAGCTCCTAGGCTAGCCTCATCAAAGGTCACATCATAGGTCTCTATGATCCTATGCGCATCAACACTCCAGATCCTATAGCTACGAGAAGAAGTCGAGTAACCTAGAAAGATATCATCAGAAGAGCGAGACTCAAACTTATCTAGGTTACCATACTTCAAGATGAAACACTTGCAACTGAAAACGCGAAAATAAGACACACTAGGCTTTCGCCCATACCTCAACTCATAAGAAGTGCGATGCAAATGTGCTCTCAAAAACACACGATTAGAAACATGGCAAGCAGTAGCTATAGCCTTAGCCCAAAACTTCCTAGGAGTATTGTACTCATCTAGCATCATCCTGGCCATCTCAACCAGGGTCCTGTTCTTCCTTTCCACTACGTCATTCTGCTGAGGGGCGTATGGAGAAGAGAACTGATGCTCTAAACCAGACTCCACACAAAAACTCTCAAAGTAGGAATTCTTGAACTCCGTGCCATTATCACTGCAGATAGCTCGTAATGCACCAGGAGCTCAATAGACAACCCATGACCAAACCCTGAAGTGAGAAAAGTCTCATCCTTCGAGGCCATGAAGAATACCCAAGAGTATCTACAAAAATCATCAACGATGACAAGAACATACCACTTCCCTCCCGCTTGATGCACTCTCTAGGACCAACAAAGGTCCATATGTAAAAGCTATCTCGGTGCATCGGTCATCACTACGATGAGTGGAGGATGAGAAGCAATAACCATCTTGCCATGTCGGCAAGGAGAGCAAACTAAGTCTTTGACCATCTTGAGTTTGGGCAAACCCGAATGAGATCGTTGCTGCTAACTCGGGTCAAATGATCAAAACCAATGTGACCAAGTCTCCTATGCCAGAAGGAGAGATCACGGGACTCAGAAGCAATCAAACATCGAAGAGAGTCTCCAGAAGAAGCAGAAAATCAGCACGAAAGACTCTCTCAAATCTAGAAATCCCGCAAACTAACCCTCCTGATGAATCAATGATTCTACAAGCATTACTCTTGAAGCTTACCTCGAAAGAGTCATCGATAAGTCGAGAAACAGAGAGCGGATTGTATTGCGACTTACTTACTAAGGCAACATCTTTAAGAATGAAATTTTGGTTAATGCGGATGGTACCTTTAGCAATGACTCTACGAAGAAGCATCCCGAAAGTGATCAACTCATCACGGGGCTCGGACTAGGAAGAGAACCATCGAGAATCTCGGTCATACGACGTGAACAACCGAGTCCACAATCCAAACATCTCCTTCCCCATCCGATTTAACCCGATCAAGACACAAGAGAGAAAGATGACTTAGTCTTGGGATAGAGTGAAGACTTGGGAACCCAATATCAACCACACGACGCTCGTAGTACCAAACCACGAAGAAGATCGAACTCGAGTGTCTCTCTACCGCTTAACCTTAACATGATCAAGAGTAACTCTAGTAGATGATCTAGGAGCTAGAATCGGGTTAGCCAGCCGTGGTGCAAAAGCCGGACCATCCCGGTGAGGCTTCCTAAATCTCCTACAGAAAACACCTCACGCCGATATCTACCTCAATGGGAAAATGAGGAATATCAAAACGACGGTGGAAAGACCGACTACTGAACAGCTCCAAGACTAAAACTCAAGAACCAAAGATGAAAACCGAGTCCTGAACGCTGTCCAAAAACAGGCGACTCTCTAACCTGTCTAGAAGCAGTGTATACCTTAGGAGCACTCAAAGTCTGGGGATAACCCTGAATACCCCTAAGAGCAGCAACACGCTCACGCAGAGTGATCTTGGCATGCCTGAAACAGAAATCTACTAGGTGACCATCCTTCTTACAGAAGGTGCATGTGTACTTCGCCTTGCTAGAGGCAGAAGTAACAGGAGTAACACCCTTCTGGTCAGAAATCCTATGGACAATCCCAGCAGACCTAAACACAGTGGTACTTACTTTGGGAGCTACCACAATCTCACCACTCTTGGAGCCGCGCACAATGGTGGGAGGATGCGCCCGAGCGTGCTCCAAAGGATCAAATCCTAAACCTTGATTGAATCTACTAATCTTGGATTGGTCTAGAATAAGATTGAGTTTCTTCTTGCCTCCAACAAACTTCTCGAGAGTGCTCATAAGATACTGGCAATCTCGAAAGAAAGAAGCACAAGAAGAACAAGGGGAAGAAGAAGAAGAAGAACCAGAAAGATGAGCTCTCTCAAAGATGTGTTTTTCTCCTCAAAGACGGCTGCCTCAATCTTGAGGGCCTCACAAGAGACGCAAGACGCATTTCTAATTCTATGGGCTTGGTCTTCTAATTTCTTCCTAAGCTCGACATGGATTTTATCCAAGTCCCCCTCAATCACAGAACATCGCAAGCAACTTTCTTGTGACTTATCTAGTAAGTCCTTAGCAAGTTTAGCACAATTGACATTTAAGGATTCATTGTCAAGTTTTAGTTGCCTACAGCCCTCACATGAGCTGACTGGGTCCTTAAAAGCATGCAATTCAAGTTCATCATTTCTAGAAGAAAACTTCTTAAGGTGAGTGCTCATGGTATCAATTTCAGCAAGCAATTTAGGGCAATTAGCACAAGAGGGAGTAGAGTGAGCATGAAGAAGACTAGCATCTACAGAAGGAGTATCAACAGATTCATTGCTAGCATTCTTCAACCTAAAACTATCTAGTTCAGACAACACACTATCATGCATAGTCCTTAGGTTCTCTAACTCCACAAGCAAAGCATCACACAAAGTACAGTCATCAGTGACTCGGGAGGGGGAAGATCTAAGTGAAGCTAACTCCCAAGTCAAGGTACCTACTTCCTTCTCAAGCTCCGTACACCTAGCTCTAGCTCTAGCATGAAATTTTCTTAATTTGCAGAAAGCTTCATTGAGCTGGTCATAGGAGGGTACCTCGTCCGTGTCGCTGTACAGCTCGGAGTCGCTGATGTCGTTGACATCGGCCATGAAGCACATGCCGAAGAAGTTGTCGCTGCCTTTCTTCTCTTGCGGATCATCATCGCCCTCGTCGCTCCATGTCTCCGTGTCAGAGATGTTGATGTCGTCAAGCGCGGCGAGGACGCGGTGGAAGAGCTTCTTGTTCTTGGAGAAGTTGCGGTACTTCTTCTCGTGCGCCGGTTCATAACTGGAGGCTTCTTGTTGCGGTTCTTGTCGGTGTAGTCATTCTTGCCCGAACCGCCAACGTCATTCTTGCCCTTCTCCAGCTTGGGACAGTTCGCCCGAATGTGGTTGGGGCCACCACACTCGAAGCAGGTGATCATGCCACCTCTCTTTCTCTCTCTCACCCTCTTATATGCATGAGAGAATTTGCGAGCAAGAAGAGCAAGCTCATTTTCTGGAAATTTTTCCAGTTGGTCATCGCTTAGCTTGCAAAGGGTGGAGAGGGAGAGACCGACAAAAGAATCAGAAGAAGATCCATTGGGATCGGTGACCAAAGCCATCGACTGAGATTTCGTCTTCCGAGAGACGACATCGATCTCATGAGTCTTGAGGTAGGAATAAAGCCCGTCAAGAGTCAGAGTCGATAAGTCGGTGGTGTCCTTGATGGTGGTCACCTTCATCTCCCAAACCCGAAGGTCGAGTGTGGTCAAGAAATGCCGAGCATTGTCCGAGTCAGGGTATATGCAACCAACTGCTCGGAGGTCGCTCAAGATCTTTGTAAACCGACCAAAACACTCGTCGAGACTCTCACCGGTAGCGTTGATCAAACTTGTTGTACTCACGCTTGACTGGTCTGCCTCACGTCTTGATTTGAGTAGAGCCCTTATGGTAAGCATCGAGGGTTACCCAAATCTCGTGAGCGAAGCGAAGGTGAGAAATCCTATCATACTCACCGCGGCTAAGACCCTGTATGAGAATGTTCCTTGCCTTAGCATTCGCCTCAACGTCAGCCATATTGATGGCCGTGATATTTTCAACAGCAGGAACCTCATACGGAGTTTCACCTTACGCCATATCGTAGCCAGGCGTGATGTATGACTCCATCCGTGACTTCCAAAAAGGAAAATCAACTCCATTAAAGATGGGAGGCTTGGTGGAATATTTGTCCGTCGCCAAGGCTCTTGAGACCGGTCAAGATCTAGAAAGAGCAGAACCAGCTCTGATACCAATTGAAGGAACGAGATGGCGAACAGAGGGGGGGTGAATGGTCGCAAATAAATTTTCCCCCAAAATACTCCAACAAAAACCTCGACAAGATCGCTCAAAGGAAATCGTGAAAAACCCGAAAAACTAGACAACTATGTGTACCCCTAGCTTGCATGGATAAGTACCATAAAATATGTGGGGATTTTTGAGTCACAATACTGGTTGTATAGTGTCCAAGATAAAGAGGAATCAATCCGACTCTTGCTTTTAGAAAGGACATCAATTCAAATAAAAAAAGTCACTTTCAGAAAAGCAAAAACAGAATTTTCAGAAATTGTCCTCAATTTGAACAGGAGGTTGGTGGGTTTCTGCAGCTCAAACAATTTTGAAGATTTTTCTTCCTATGACAAGAAGAGTTGTGAAGAACTCCACCAAATTTATCCTCAAAAAGCCTTATAGAAAAAACAGGACAAATTGAAGAACACAGTCAGTCAAGAACTTCGAGCAGAAAGTTTGGGGCTCGGTTTTCACCTCATGGCGCCCCAACGGTGCAACAAGTGAACTCCAAAAGTTTTCTGCAGGTGGATATCACAGTCCCGCACCTCTAACAATAAGAATCACTTAAAAAGGATTCTTCTAGATTTTTAAAAAAATCAAATACTAAATGCTGCGCAAAGAACAAGTTCTGAACAAAGTTGAAACTTGAAAGAAAAGATGTTCTCTACTCAATCCAAGAGTGCAAAAGAGATGTAAAACCATATGAACACACTCAAAACATCCAAGATCAACATCATTTAGAAGGAGGGGAGGCAAATCCAAATTGCGTGAAAGTAAATTGCGAGAATGTAATTGCAGGAAAGTAAATGCTGAATTTAAATTGCGTAAAGTAAAGACATAATGTAAATGCGCAAAATAAATTCAGGGTTGGATGGATAAAACTTTCATTTCTGAAAGGAGAGGTTACAAAGCCTCACTTTCATGTGGGCAAAGCTCAAAGGAGCATTCAAAAACCTCAAAAACCTTCAAGGGGAGGAGGCTACCCCTCCACCCCTATTTATACTACTCTTGGGCCACCTACCACCCTTGGATGAGTCCCTCAACCCTAGAGCACTTATCTAAGGGCTAGGATTAACCCACACACACAGCCATGCAAGGGTTAACCCAAAAATCACACACATACCGGGTTTTCTTGCACCGTTTTCAAAGCATACTACCTAGACCCGCTAACCTATCAACTAGACCTCAATCCGACGGCCCTCATTGATCCACGCGACATCTAGCTAGCATCATCTCCTTTCCTTGTCTTCTTGGCTTGCCCGGACTCCGTCTCCGATCATCTTCCGACGATCTCCCAACCGTCTGGACCTCCGACGCTCCTCGCCTAATCCCGGTCATCCTCCGCCTCACCATGACCTGCACCGTCGCCCTGCAACCATCAAAGACAAGGAAAAACCTTTCACATAGCAATGCCCACAAAGATATTCAATGATTATCCCAAAATCATTAATTGATCATAATTGCTTTCAATGGTCCGGTGCTACTTACCCCTAGGCCGGTAGCACTAAGAAAAGCAACCAACACTCAAATTGCTTCAAATCCAATTCAATTCAAATCAAACCAAGCTCAAAACTCGTCAATTACTCATCACACACAACGATAGACCTCCACATGGTCTTTCAACCCCTTCTATTTATACTACCTTTGGGCAACCTACCACCCTTGGATGAGCTTCTAAACCCTAGAGCACTCATCAAGGGCTAGGATTAACCCACTCAACCAGCCATGCAAGGGTTCACCCAAAACCCACAAAACATAATGGGTTTTCTTACACGGTTTTCAAAGCACACTAACTAGACCCGCTAACCTATCAACTAGACTAAGATCCAATGGCCCTCATTGATCCATGCAACGCCTAGCTAGCATCTCAACCGTTCCTTGTATTCACAGTTTGCCACGACTCCGTCTCCGATCATCTTCCGGCGATCCCCGACCGTCTGGACCTCCAACGCTCCTCGCCAAGTCCCGGTCATCCTTCGCCTCATCATGATCTAGCATCGTCGACCTGCAACCATCAAAAACAAGGAAACACATCACATATCAATGTCCAAATTGATATGCAATAAAATCATCAAAAACCTCATTTCAATTTCGCTCAAGGTCGGCACTACCGCCCTCTGGGACCGGTAGTACCGCTCGACCGGCACTACCGCTCCCACGTGGCCGGTAGTGCCGCTCGCCTATAACCTCAGCAAACACCTCTCTCTGGAATATAACTACCGCTCCCCTCGATCGGTACTGCTGCTCGGCCGGCACTACCGCTACCACATGGCCGGTAGTGCCGCTCCTGGTAGAGACAGCTCAAATTGCTTCATTTTGAAAATATAATTTAAATCAAACTCAAACCAGAGCAAACCAAGCTCAAATACAGTCAATAACTCATCCCCAACAAGGATAGACCTCCACATGGTCTTTCAATCTCCCCCTTGATGAGTATATTGACAAACATCATAAAAGGCATAAATTTGAGTTTGAATGAGAGAAGAAGAAAGCAATTTGATTGTAAAACCAAAAATGGTCCAGAGAGAATAGACTGAGAACATGACCAAGTTGGTAAGACATATTTTAGAGCAAGGCAATAGAAAGAACAATTTTTCCACAAAAATCTCTAAAAGTCCAATAAACACTCATAACAATTTATAATTCCTAAGATTTGCAAGTTTTCAATAAAATTATAAGATCCAAGACATTTTTCATGTTTATATTTTTAATTATGCCTTTTCTTCAATTTCTCCCCCTTTGGGCAATATAGGCATCAAGATTGCATATTGTCTCCCCCTTTCTCAACATGTATGCATGAAATGCATCTAAAGAGCTTTGAAAAGTATCCAATTGATTGTTGTGACAATATATGACACCAAACTCATCAATGTCAGAATAGACTAGTCTAAGACATGTCCAAGTGCAAATAAAAAATTTTGCTCATAATATTAGTTTTGAAAATGTGTCATTTTTAGCAAGATTTGACAAGTGCAACACTTAGCAAAAGTTTCAAACCTAGAAGCAAAACCACTCTAAGGATCAAAAGGAAAACCTAGAGTTCAACCTACTCAACACTTTGGGGAATCTAGAAGAGCATACAAGGTCTTTTGAGCTCATTTATCACTTAATGCAAATTTTTCTTTATCATCTTACAAGACATAGCGAGGTACAAATGTTTGACATTATTTGCATTCTTTACCTACTTATGTCTTTATTTTTATTTATTTGCATTTTCTTTTGATAAGCAATTGACTCAAGCCATATGTGACCATCTCAATATGAACTCTTAAGAGGATGGTCTAGGTCATACACGATGCATTCCAAGTTCATCCGAAGTGCAATGGGAAGCTATCTTGTGGATACGAGGTGTGGAGTCTTATGCGCACAAGAAGAGTCAATTTTGCTTAATTTTCATTTTTAGCACAATGATTCATGAGCGATTGAAGGACTCTAGCATGGATCAAACTAGTCTCACCCAAGTTGCTATAGGGACTCTAGAGAATTCCAAATTTTCACAAATCATGGCAAGTTGCTACAGTACCGGGTAGCAACTTACTGAAATCCTTTTTGCTACAGTACCTGATTCCTATGCGTTGCAATACCTTACCGGTTGCTACGGTAACCACGCATTTCTAGAGTACTGGTCCCTTTCCTTTATACTAGTTCAGTGCCCATGCGTTGCTACGAAAAATAAATTGTTAACGAAACATAAAGGTTAAGCAGTAACGAAAATTTTGCTACAAGAACAAACATTTATTTCTCTCGATTACAAAAGCACAAAAGTTAACGAAAGATTAGCAAGCCTGTAAGCTCCGCTCATCTCCGGTGCCTCGCAGAGGAGGCGGCCGCACCACGGAGTGCGGGGACAGGTCCCAGATGTCGGGAAGTTCGGTCCAAAAAGTCGGGCTACTACTGGTCCTCCTCCTCCGTGTCCCCGCCTTCTCCTCCTCTGCCGCGGTGGTAACCTCGAGGAGCCCACGCGCAGCACGAGAGATCAAGGAGGCATGTGGCGTAAAGCGGCGGCGAGCAAGGCCACGGCGGCACCGCCTATTCGTCAAATCTCTTTGTCGCAGGTGGCGTGAGGAGGAAGAGGTGGTCGGGCAGAGCGAAAAAGAAGCATTGTTTGTTTTTTTTTTGTCGGTCCATTTTTTCTACGATGGTTGTTTTTATAGACATGGGTTGGGGGTGGAGAACGGACTGTCACTAACTCTAAATTAGAAGTAGTAGAGATTCCCATCTATTATATTGTGAAAAGAGACACCAGATTAGTAAGATAACTATTTTGTATTTATTAAGAGTTTTTCGGTTGTTCTTTCTCATTGCATACGCATATAAAGGAGGAATTTGATGGCTTCTTCCAAAGATCGTTCTGTCTTTCCACTGGGAATTAGGAGATCGATATACTTCACTTGGTGTCCGTGAAGTTTAACATGCGTGTGATTTTGGCAAATCAAATATTTGCAAGCCCATTTCATCTGGCAGCGGGGGATCAGCTAGCGTTCATCAAGAAAGCATGTGAATATTCAAATCCTATGCCGTGAAGATCGGACAAACCTCGTATCACACCTTCTCTACGGTCTTATGGCGATGGGTGAGCTCTACAAAAGTACTGCAATAACAAACACCATGAGTTGTATTTTCAAGAAGACAACTGGGTGTAGTTGCGGTTGCTGCATCACGCGGTGTCATGCTTGGCTGACCATGCCCGGAACAAAACTGAATCCACGCTTTCTATGGGCCTTACCAGGTGCTTGCCTGTATTGGTGAAGTGGCTTACCATCTCCAACTACCTCTATGTAGAGGTGAAAACGAATATGATACGAATGGATAATAACCCTACCATATTCATTTTCATTTTTTCTCGGATGCGGATACGGATAATCCATATATGAATACAAATATGAATAATGTCGAATACAAATATGGAGCAAATACGGTCACAGATATTTATCGTAACACGATAACCTCTTAGGTTGTACACACAAAATTTTAAAAAAGTAACAAGTTTATTTGCTCAAACATTCATGAAGAACACGTAATAACCCAAGATTTGTATTCTTTTTTGAATTATATTTAAAAAATAACTTATGTATTTATGAGTTTTTATGCATTTTTTCTACTTATTTAAAATATTTTCCTATGAAGGACAGCAGTTTATTGAATTTTTGAGAAAATTTAAAAGCTTATAAAATGTTAAAAATAATTTTGTTAAATGATAGATTGTGTCAAGAACTCCAAAAAATTTCATAATTTTTGGAGATGGTTTGCCCATTTTAATAATTGAAATTTGATTCGTGGATTAATTAAATTAGAAAATAATTTTGAAATTCAAAAGCCTTTTTGGGACAAAAGAGTAGACTTGGCTCAGCTCGCATGCATATCCGGATAATCTAGCCTATAAAAATCTAGATTATCCGGATCGGTATCCGTATCTGACAGAAAAAATCCGTATCTGTTGGTGTCAAAAACTTGATGTAGGGTTTCTGACAACAGCACACCAGACGAACACCTGGTTCAGAGCGTGCCAGTCGATTTGACCTGTAATCGGCAAGGTAAATAATATAAAATTTACTCAAAGCCGATTGTTAAGATCAATCGGCTTAAACTTAATCAGCTTGAAACCGATTAAGATTGAAGAAAGGGTAAGTCTAATTAGCCAATTAAGGCTAATCAGAGGATAAAGGTAGATCGATTCTGACGAAGGCGATGCACAACAAAATCAGAATAAATCGAACCTGGGGTGTAATTAGAAGAAGATCAACAATCGGCGATGCGCAACTTTATTGATCAAGATCGAATTACAAGAAGACTAAATTACAAAGGCTACTCCTAGTCGACAGGAAAAAGTAATGCAGATTGGTGTATTGGATTGTGTTGGATTCCTTCACAGGTTGCTTTGGCCCTTCTTTTATACCCGTCGGCCGATCGTGTCCTACTACAACACATTACAAAACCTGATCCGTATCGGCCTTATTTCGGATAGCTTTCCATCAAAGATCTTGCCGTTTGCCAAATATCTTCAAATCTTTCCAATCCGTCGGTTAGTTTCCATATGTTTTGACTTTATTGCCGATTTTGACTAGACTTGACAAATTTTGGTGCAAACATATGCCCCCCATTTTTGAGTGATGACTTGTCATCTATCAAAAATTACATAATCGGCTTTTTCCCCATCGGCTAACTGTTGAACTTCGGCCAGTAACTACTGCTTTATTTGCGCCATAATTTTCTGATACGCGTGTAGTGTGTTTTAACTGCCCGCGTCTTTTCAGATTCATTTCCCGCCGCTTCAGATTTTTACCTCGCTATAAAATGCGGCCCCCACAGACTCATTCCTCACGCGCACGAGCTCTCGAGTTGTCTGCAATCGGCTTCTGATCTTCAAGCTCCAGTGTTCACCGCTTCCAATCAGCTTTTGTCAGAACCATCTCAATGGATCCTTCTCAGGTATTCATCCCGATTCCAGACAGCAATGACCAATTCTATCTAGGTCCAGTAGGAAACCTAGAAGCCGATTCAGTAGTAAATAAAGAGATTCCTCGTCTTCCTCTATCGGCTGCAGGTTATAATATAGAGGGTTGGAGTAAGAGCTTTAGGTCCTGGCCGACAGCGCTCAAGGGATGGAGGTCATGGTACAATCGCGTAGCAGCCCAAAAGAGGGATGAATGGGAAAACATGGGCATAGCCGAATGTCTCCCCCTTTCTTTAGCCGATCCAGAGGCCAATGAGCCCTTAGTGGCCACGGCAGGGCACAAATGAGAGTGAGACATTGTATTGTGTCTATGTTGCGATTGGACAAAAACGCATGCTATTTCTGGTCGGACACCTTTAATGCCTTCGTCTTCCGCACTGGTCTTGTCGGCCCAACTTTGCTAGACGTAGCCCAACTGTGCTGCTTAAGACCTGATGGAGATCAAGTGTCAGCTTATAGCGGCAAGCCCAAGTACAAGCTTATCAGATCCAAAGGTGACGGATGGGCTAAGTATATCAGGAATAATAATAAAGTTAATGGGGTGGTATCGGACGAAGAACACGCTGCCTTTTTGAATCTCTGGTTAGACCGATTTTTGTTCTGCGGTGCTTCTTTGGGACCAACTCAAGTATATCAAACCATAGCAGAGCAGTTAGTAGAAGGTCGTCGGCTAGCACTTGGAAAAATACTTCTAGGGGCAGTTTACCAGATGATGCACATAATAAGATATCGGCTTTTCACCGGTTTTTTGGGTTTTACTGTCGGCAATGTCGGAGGACCACTCTGGTTCATTCAGATCTGGCTATACTGCCTTTTTAGCCGTTCTTTTGAGTTGAATCCTTCTGAAGACACAACATTCCCTCGTGAAGATACTCCAGAAGGCATGGTTCCTCAATTCACAGCTAGCCGATCATATGGTAAGAGATTCATGATGTGCTCTGGTAATGAAACAAAGGTGACCCCTATCGGCTCCAAGAAATATTTATCATTCTTCCTTTAGCTTGACAGTAATGAATTTAAACAAAATGACTTCTTCAGTTATACAAGTACAGCCTATTTTCCATGGCCTTCTTTCCTTCACTTAGATGCCGATAGTGCTCTAATGCCGCAAGAATCATTAGATCTGTTTAAGCTTTTCATTTCACCAAGTGTTCTGCACGTTGGTCTTCACACAAGGAATCAGACTTTTCAGCCTTCATATGAATTTTACAATCCGTCGGTTTATGCGACGCTTAGGCTTTAGTCGAGTCATTCCGAGTGCGCGAAGACTCGATCGGCTTCAACCAAGAGCCAGAGTTCGTAATGCAGTTGCGGCTAACCTTGTCCTTGAAATAGCCGATGAGCTTCAGATCAAAGACTTGCCGCATTTTATACTGAATACCCGTCGATCAGAACGTTTCTCTTCCTGGTGGTTATCTATCGCAGAAGCACTTTATTCTGGCAAATCAACTTCGGATATTATCAACGAGTTTTTTCCAAATCTTCCCGAGCCGACAGTAGATAATAACAGCGATTCAAGCGATGATACTAACTCTGCGGGGGTATACTAATACCAGTCTTGTAGATATCTATAAGGTATCGGCTCAAATAATTTTTCTTTTACACATTGGTCTTGCTAGATACATTTTTCTAATCTCTTGAATTTTCTTCTGCGCAGCTAAGGCGGTGGCAAGAAACACCTTACGCCAATCGGGTAGTGGCAGGCCAAAAGGCCACCGCAATGATCGGCTTTGTTGGGTACACCTCGGTACCACAGGAATTCATAGTCCGTCCTTATCAGACATTGAGAAAAAACAAAAGTAAGTGTAACACAATCGGTCATCATTTCTTCCAGTTTTCATCCAACTAAGTATTGACCGATCATATCTTCAGAAAAGAAGAAAACAACGTACACTAAGGCTCCTGTGAAAAGGGGATCCAAGCCCCAAGAGCAGAGCGGTGAGAGTTCGCCACATGCGTCGTCTACTGAAGAGGTAATTAAATAACCGTGCCTTTCATTAAGTTACTTATAACTTGTAATACGTCGACTTACCCTTTATTTTACTTCCCTTAGCCGACGCAATCAGCTCAAGTTGCTAAGATCTTGGCCGATCTCCCCAAGATTCTTCTGCGCCACTCTCTCCTCCACGGTCGATGCCAACAGCCCCCGTCACCGATCTGCCAGAACTCTCCGACCTGACGAACCTGTTGGGCTTCTCTCTGGCTGACCTTGACGATCCTGAGATAATGGCTACTGACTACTATGACGCTGAAATCAGGAAGATACTTGAAGTGTCGAAGGAAGCGTCGGCTGCCGTCACCTCTGCCCCAGGCATGAAGGAAAAGCTAAACAAGCTTTTTGATCTAGTTATGAGGCCACAATCGGAGATCTTGGGGAACAACCAGCCGATCCGTGATGTTATGGCGGCGGTTGAGGCCGATCTGCCTCCAGAAGCTATGGAAGCTCTTCTCAATGTCTGCCATCTGGACGAGAGGAGATCTGAAGTGGAGGCAGCGCAGGCTAGAATCAATCAACGTGAAGCCTAGGAAGCCGATAAAAAGCTTATGGATGAGTTGGTTGCTGATGCGAAGGCCAAGAAACAAAAGTTTGATGCTGATATGGAGCTAATAAAGACCACGAAGAACTCCCTCGGTCAGCTCGAATCGACCAAGAAGTTTCTTATGGAAGAGTTGGCCATGACGGAGAAGTTAATCACAGAAGGCCAGCAAACCCTTGAAAAAACTTCATCAGCTATCAAGGATCAGAAGCCGGGACTCGCAGTGGCTGTGGTCGACGTGAAAAAACAAATGACCAAAGTGGTGCCAGTGCCAGGGAGCACAAAAGAAGACGATCGCATCATTGATGAAGTTCAATGTGTGATTGCAAAGGTTGCGGGTGCTCTGTCAGCTTTAGGCGCAACTCTCCCAGGCTCAAGCATCCAACATTAATTCATGAAATGTAAAACTTTGTCAAATGTTATGAGACTTGTCTGGATACTTTTGTAACTTTTGCTATAATTATAATCGGCTGTTTAACCGATTTTAATCTTACTTTCCCGTAATTCTATTTCTGAGTACAATCTTTTAGCCGATTAACAGCACCGTGTTAATTAGGCTTTTTTGAGCGTGATCCTCAGTCAGCTAGGCTCCAATCCAGACGCTAGGATAGTATTTCTTAAAATACTTCCCGTTGATAGCTTTAGGCAATACATACCCCTCCAGTGTTTTTAGTACATACGAGTTTCCACCGACTAGCCGATTAACCTTATATGGTCATTCCCACGTAGGTGACCATTTTCCGAATTGGTTATCTTTCGAACCAACAGGCAATATCGTTTTCCATACTAAATCGGCTTGATCGAAAGAATTAGGCATGACCTTTTTGTTATATGCCTTTGCAGCCCTGATTTTATTCTTCTTAAGCCGATCAAGCGTGGACAAACGTAATTCTGCCAACTCATCTAAGTTATCGATCATCGAATCACTATAATCCTGAGCCGACAAACCGTTTTGTCTGGCCACTCGTATAGATTCAATGTTAATCTCCACGGACAAAATGGCTTCTTGACCTATACCAACTGGTAAGGTGAAAGCTTCGTTGCTCCGTGATAAGCTAGCCGTATGCCCACAGTGACTCCGATAGGGTCGAGTGCCAATTCCTCGGTTTTTCATCGATTTTCCTTTTGATCAACTTAATTAACGTTTTGTTGGATGACTCGGCTTGTCCATTAGCTTGAGCGTAATACGGGGACGAATTCAATAACTTGATTCCCAGACCTGTCGCATAGCTCTGAAACTCATTAGACATGAACACCGTACCTTGATCGGTCGTGATTGTTTGCGGTATTCCGAACTGATGGACAATATGTTCATTAACGAAACCGATTGCCTCAACACTGGTCACTTTCTTAAGTGGTATAGCTTCAACCCATTTGGAGAAATAATCGGTTGCGGCCAAAATAAACTTGTGGCCTTTACTCGAAGCAGGAAATATTTGGCCGATTACATCTATTCCCCAACCTCTAAACGGCCATGGCTTGATGATTGGGTGCAAAGCCGATGCTGGTGCTAGTTGTATATTGCCAAATTTCTGACAAGTCTGGCAACCTTTATAATATTTAAAATAATCCTCTAGCATTGTCGGCCAAAAATAACCTGTTCGCCTAAGGATCCATTTCATCTTATGAGCCGACTGGTGAGATCCGCAAATGCCTTCATGTACCTCGCCCATTGCTACCCGTGATTCTTCGGATCCAAGACATCTTAACAGCAAGGCTTCCATCGTTCGATAATACAATGTATCGTCCATTACAATGTACTTTAAAGCTTGTTGCCTAATCTTGCGTTCTGTCGGCTTAGATGGGTCTATCAGGTAATTCTTTATTTGCGTTCTCCAATCCACAATATCTATGCACATGACGGCTTTATCTACTAACTCGGTTACCTGATATTAGCCAAAGTCTTTATACCCTGACGCCTGTTGAGCCCAGGCGTTAGCTCTATCGTTCAATTCTCGAGGGACATGACCGATAGAAAATGATGTAAATAAGCCGATAATCTTGAAACATTGTTCTAAGTATTTCAGCAGTATTTCATCCCGGCATTGGTATTTTCCTTTTATTTGCTGCACAATCAGCATTGAATCCCCGTATGCCTCAACAGCATTTGCTCCAATATTTTCCAACAATTGCAAACCCTTGAGCAATGCTTCATACTCTGCCTGGTTGTTCGAGCATCGACTGTTTAATCAGAATGCAAATTCGAAATTATGCCCTTTGGGCGATATGAGCACAATACTGATTCCGTCGCCTTCTCTGTATACAGACCCGTCAAAAAACAATTGCCAAGGGGCTACAGATACCAAGTCTGCAGTAGTATCGTATCCTGTTATAAAATCGGCCAGAACTTGTCCCTTAACTACTTTAGCCGATTCGTAGATCAGGTCGAACTCTATCAAGGCATAAGCCCACTTGCCAAATCGACCTCGTAAAATTGGAGCTGATATCATATATTTTATAACATCGGTTTTACAGATCACTTTACAAGCCGATGCTAAAATATAATGCCTTAGCTTTGTACACGAGAAATATAAAGATAAGCACAATTTCTCGATGAAAGGGTACCTGACTTCAGCATCAAGAAGTCGTCGGCTTAAATAAAAAATAACCCTTTCTTTTCCGTCAATTTCTTGTGCTAGAACAGATCCGATAGTTTCCTCCTCAGCCGATATATACAATTTAAAAGGAATCCCTTTTCGTGGCGCAGCCAAAACCGGAGGATTGGTTAGATAATCTTTGACATCGTCGAAAGCCTTTTGTTGATCAATTCCCCACACGAACTCTTGATTATCCTTTAATTTCAAAAGTGGGGTAAAAGCACGGATACGACCGGAGAGATTCGAGATGAATCTTCAGAGATAATTAATCTTGCCGATCAACTTTTGCAATACTTCAATCCCTCTTTCATGTACCATAAAGCCCAAAAATTGCCTAGCTGACACCCCAAACGCACATTTGAATGGATTCATCTTCAAGCCATGAGATCTTATGTTCTGAAAAACTTTTTCTAAATCGGCCAAATGTTGCAAGTCATCCGTAGACTTTAGTACGACATCATTGATATATATTTCAACGATGTGACCGATTAAGTCATGAAAAATCAGATTCATGGCTCACTGATATGTTGCCCTAGCGTTCTTTAGACCAAAAGTCATAACCATCCACTCAAATAAACCTATGGCACCAGGACAGCTAAAAGCTTTTTTTGGTATATCGGCTTCTGCCATGAATATCTGATTGTATCCGACATTCCCGTCTAGAAAGCTTATGATCTTATTCCCTGATGCAGCATCGATAAGCATATCGGCTATAGGCATCGGGTATTCATCCTTTGGTGTCGCCTTGTTCAGATCTCTAAATTCGACACATACTCGAAGTTTTTCGTTTTTCTTCATGACTGGGACAATGTTGGAAACCCATTCTACATATCGACAAGGCCTTATAAATTTTGCCTCCAATAATCGTTCTATTTCTTCTTTTATAATTTTATACAGGGTCGGATTAAAACGCCTAGGGTACTGTTTAAACGGCCGATAACCTTGTTTAATGGGTAGTCGATGTTCTACCAATTGTAGGCTTAAACCAGGCATCTCGTGATACTCCCAAGCAAAACAATCTTTATATTCTCTAAGAATTTTGTTTAACTTTTCTTTATATTTTACATCTAATTTTGCGCTAATAAAAGTTGGTCTTTTCCTATCACCGCTACCTATATCGATTTCTTCAAGCAGATCTGTGGATGTGAAGCCTTGACCCAACTTTTCAATTTCTTGGAAATCTTCTATGGCTTCATAACTATCTGTGACTTGCCGATAGCTTTGCATTTTGTCTTGCAATGCCTTCATTGTTTTTCTTGTCCCCATCGGCGTAATACTTCATTTGCTCGATCAAACGTGCCTGGCTTGACACTGATCGACACAACTCCTGTTTTGCTCACGCAGATGAAATCGCAATCTTCTAGTGTTTTTCCCGATATGCATCCGGCTTCTTCATGTTGCCAATTCGCATCAGAACTGGCCATGGCAATATGAGCCAATGTGTCATCCGTGACAACTTCAACTTCCTCTCTATTCCACTGGACAAGCGCTTGATGCATAGTCAACGGGATGCAACAGTTGGCGTTAATCCAATCTCTTCCAAGCAGAACACTGTAATTTCCTTTGGCGTCAATGACAAAGAATGCGGTCGGCAAAGTTTTACTGTCGACGGTCAGCTCTGTAACCATGACGCCTTTGGCCTCTGTGGGATCACCTGTGAAGTCGTTTAAAACCATATTAGTTTTAATCAAGTTTTCATCGGACTTACCCAGTTTCTTGCAAGTCGTATAGGGCATCAAGTTCACCGTAGCTCCACCGTCTACCAGCATCCTTGATATCGGCTTTCCATTTATATACCCTTTCAGATACAATGGTTTCAAATGCCGATGGTCGTCCCTTGGTTTCTCAAAGATTGCGTTTTGGACGTCTGGACATGATTGAGCAAAAGTTTCCTTGGCCGACTCAGTTTTGATTTTGAATTCGGCTGGCAACGTGAACACCATATTGATATCCATTGGGGGTGTATCGTCCCTAATCATAGGAGAGTCTAGATCATCTGCCGACTCAAAATCTTCCTCGACCTGTTCCTTTTTCCTCCATTCCTTCTTAACGACCTTGATCGGACGAAGCTCATTGAAAGTATCGTCCCTTCATTTTTCTGCGTCGGCTTCCCGGATCTTTTGAGTCCTTAGTCTCTGAAGCCGTTTGCGCTGCGATCGGCTAAGACCAGATGGACACCACCTAGGTTTGGGCTCTACTGGCTTTCGTATCTGGCCAGCCAAATTTTCTCGGTCTGAGCTAGGCTTTTGTGTCTCGATCGGATCTGGTGCCTGATGTGGTTCGGATATTCTTTCGTGGACAGGCTTTCTGTGACTTTTGCCATGATCTCGAATCGGCCCTAACAGCCTATCTTTAGCCGATTGTCTTGGCCAGTCGTCTCGGGGGTAATGCTCCATCGGGTATGTATACGGAGACGGCAATGCCACTCCTCTTTCCCAATAAAACTGCCAAAAGGGGCACCTTCTATGTGCTCTCTCCACGTTTTCAGTACGATACAAATTATCCGACCGACGAGTAGGATATCGTGGTCGATTATTCATTCTTTCATATTTCTCCATCAACTGAGAAAATGTTGGTCCCGTCCTTTTAGCCGACTGCCTTGGCGGTGATTTTTCAACTTTGTACCATTTACCCACTTGAGGATTTCCTTTGGGTTTAATGGTTTTTGAATTCTTTCCCTCATGATTGGCTTCTATTTGTAACGAGCCGATTGTAATCTTCAGTGTCTGGCCGCCGTTAGAACTTGACTGAATATTGACTTGCCGATCCTTTTTTGGCTCGTCATACATCGACTTTTTCCCTTTAGCCTAACATTGAACCATGTTGATTGGTAATGGATCAGCATCAACTTGCATGGTCGGCTCATCAGCAAATTTTAACCGATCATCTTCAATAGCCGACTGGATCTGTTGACGGGAAATATTGCAGTCATTAGTATTGTGGGAAAAAGAATGGTGCCACTTGCAATATCTGCGTTTCTTGATCTCGTCAACCGATGGTCCCTTAAGACGACATAAATTTGATCGGCCCAGTTCACATTATCGGCCACTGGAACAGCAGGCCCTTGATAATGCTGATCATAGTTGGCGTTCTGCCCCCCGAGTGCAAACTCGGGTTGCCAATTATGTTGAGTCGGCAGCATACGAGTGTACTGATCGTGCCTATTATGCCTGACTTGGGGTTCTAGTGCTGGGACAAAAGGTTCTAAATAAGTCACTACCCTATGCGGACCTGGATTTCTCGGCAAAGCAGTCTCATATGGGTATCTCTTAGACCCAATCGGCTATGAAACCGATTGTGGAAAAGCGTAGAACGGGACCGATGGGGGTAAATTTGTTGGTGCATCTAATTTGGCGGCATCGGTATAGGCATGATGATGGTTTACCCCACTCGGCCGAGGATCTCTAGGCAATATGATGGTGGGCTGAGTAGGCATCATGGTAGGGGGTGAGGTTATAGCCGATGGCTTAGGATCGGCTAATGTGCTCTGCGCGTTTTGGGCCTTGAAAAAGCAGGTAATTTGTGAGCTTGCAATGGGTCGAGCAGACTACCTGACGAGGCTAACTCCTGGGCTATAGTTTTAACACTATTTGCTATCATCGGCTTAAGCGTAGTAACGAGAGCCGATGATTGGTGTATCAAGGTGTGGTTCACAGACTGATTAATCATAGCCGATAATTCAGCTTGAGCAGGCAGATATCGGCTTACCGGTTCTGTGACACCCGCATCTCCCAGGGCGTTAACCGTCCGCAGGGCGGATTTTTGAGTGACGCCACGTCTAGTTTTCTGATAATAGCTTAGCATCATCTCCTCCAACGCAGTTTCTCGATCTTCAATCTCTTGACGTTGTTCTGCAGTCAAATCGTCCATTGTTGGAACGATTATCGCCTCTGTGTTGAGATCGGATGGCGGAATCGACTTTCCTGATGAAGACATGGTCCCACCGGGCGTGCCAAGAGTGTGTTGGCGTCAAAAACTTGATGTAGGGTTTCTGACAATAGCACACCAGACGAACACCTGGTTTAGAGCGTGCCAGTCGATTTGACTTGTAATCGACAAGGTAAAGAATATAAAATTTACTCAAAGCCGATCGTTAAGATCAATCGGTTTAAACTTAATCAGCTTGAAACCGATTAAGATTGAAGTAACGGGTAAGTCTAATTAGCCGATTAAGGCTAATCAGAGGATAAAGGTAGATCGATTCTGAAGAAGGCGATTGTTGGCGTCAAAAACTTGAAGGAGGGTTTCTGACAGCAGCACACCAGACAAATACCGGGTTCAGAGCGTGCCAGTCGATTTGACCTGTAACCAACAAGGTAAAATATAAAGTTCACTCGAAGGCGATCTTGGGATCAATCGGCTTAGACTCAATCAGCTTGAAGCCGATCAAGATCAAAGTATCAGAATAGATCTAATTAGCCGATTAAGGCTAATCAGAGGATAAAATTCTCTCAAAGCCGATCGTAACGATCAATCGGCTTAAACTCAATCGACTTGAAGCCGATCAAGATCAAGGTAGCAGGATAAATCTAATTAGCCGATTAAGGCTAATCGGAGGATAAAGCGGATCGATTCGAAGAAGGCGTCGCGCAACAAAATCGAATAAATCAAACACAGGCGTAATTTGAAGAAGATCAACAATCGGCGATGCGCAACTTTATTGATCAAGATCGAATTACAAAGACTAAATTACAAGAACTACTCTAGTCGACGGAAAAGTAGATGAAAAGTAGGCGCGAATTGGTTGGTTGGCTCTGGCGGCTTTTACGATCACCTCTAGACCTCTTTTATAGCCATTGGCGATAGATTCTGGTACAACACGTTAGGAATAGAATCGTATCGGCCTCTATTTGGAGGGTGCTTTCCTTAACAACTGTTTTGTTTCCAAATATCTTGATCCGTTATCCAATCGTATCTTGTTGATCTTGTCTTGCCGATTTTGACCCTATCGCCAAATTTTGGTGCAAACATATGCCCCCATTTTGGGAGATAACATGTTATCTTCAAAAATTTTCATCATCGACTTGAACATATATTTTCTTACCATAGCCAAATTTTTAACCGCATCGATTTAATTTGGCTTTCAGGTCGGTAGTCGGCCAACTCGTATATTTGTATTTGAGTTTTAGCCAATCAAGACCTAACGATTACCTTAGACAAAGCGATGCACGCTACACGATCCCACGTTGATCCCTTACCAAATCGGCTATCACGGTGACGGGTGGTATGATTTTCCAGACTAGATCGGCCGTCGAACAAAAATCATTTGCGAATCCGGTTTTTCTTCCTCCACTCTTTTCTCGCAATCTTAATCGGATGAAGCTCATTAAAGTTTTATCCTTCGTTTTTCTTGTTCACTTCCTCATCTCTTGGATCCTTAGCGCTCAAGTCTTCTTCTTTGTGATCGGCTTAAACACGGAGGACACCATCTCGGCTTTGGTTCGATCGACTTACATATTTTTCCTAACAGATCCATACTAGCGCGATGCTAGACCCTTCATCTTGGTCTTGTTTACGACTTATGGTCGGCTTAGAAATTCTATCTTTAATCGACCATCATTGCCTATCACCTTGGCATAGGTAATATTGCATCGGACATGTGTTTGGTGATGGCAAAGCTAATCCCTTCTCCCACAAAATTGCCAAAAGGGCACCGTCGGTGAGCTCTTCAGGGCGCTTGGCGATATTCATTAAGCGGCGATGTGGAGGACTTCGTCGTGGCCTTTCATTCCTCCTTTCATATTTTGCTAGTAGTTGGGAAAAAGTGGGCCGACTTACGTATCGGCTACGTAGTGGCAATGCTCTCTCACTGATAACCCTTTGGTGTGATTGTTTTAAAATTTCCCTTCACGGTCGGCTTTTATTTGTATAGAGCCAATAGTAATCATGAGTGTCTTATTGCCATCGAATTTGATTGTACATCGGCAGCGTGTCATTTTATAGCCGATGATATATGAATTTGATCCTTAGGCTCTGCATCTTGTGTCGGCTTTTCCTTCTTTTAGAGCAATGAACCATGTTAATTGGAAAAGGATCGGCGTCGGTACATCGTCGGCTCTTACGCAAATTTTAATTGGTCATCCTCTATAGCCGATTGTATCTTGTCTTTGTTATTCTTCAATTCATCTTTGAAGCCGTTATCATCGGAGAAACGGCTTTCTTGAGCCGATACTCATTGTAAGAGATGAGTTAAATTGGTGAATTCTCGCTTGTGAATTTTTCTCTTAATGGGGTATCACCGAAAGCTAAATCGCCAACCGATCATCGAGCAGGTAACACTAAAACACCTATTTCTCACTTCTCGAATCTCTTAACATAATCATTTACCGATTCCCGGTCTTACATTGGATAGAACTTAGATCACGAAATCACGAGTTCGCATGCAGGAGAAAAATACTCATGGAATCGGCTTTCCAAATCGTTCCAAAATGAACCGAATTTGGAGGTAAACTAGTAAACCAAGTGAAAGCGATTCCGATAAAGACAAGGGAATAATCTAATTTTCAGCCCGTCGGTTTGCCGCGCCGCCACATCGAGCGATAAAGCGTCCGAGCGTGCTCTAAGGTCGTGGTGAATTATTCCCAGAAAATTTGGCAAAATCGGGAACTTTAAAATCATGTGGATATTGCATGCGATCTATATAATCCGGATCACGACTTTCTATAGCCGATGACTTTACCCTTAGGTTGTAATCCAAAGCGATCACGCGATCTGACGGAAATTTGGTCGGCCAGTTAACATCACCGGTAGACCAAGTGTTTGGGTTATGCCAATTACCATCATAATTAGCACCGCCCCGAGCGCAAACTCGGTGCCGATTTGTTTTGGTGATGGATATTGTGCGGCCGGTCGTACCCATTGTATCTCCTAATGGGTGGCTCGGCAATGGGACGAAAGGTTCCGTGTAGGTGACAACCTTATGAGGCCGGATTACGAAGCGCGAATCGGTTGTTGATGTAGAGGATATCTGTTAACCTCAATTGGTACGTGGAACCGATCGCGGAAAACATTAAGCGGGTGAGGCGGCAAGGCGGCCGACACGTTCGGTTTAGCGGCATCGGTGTATGCACGATAATGTGTGACCCGCTAGGCGTGAGTCTCGCGGTAATATGACGGTAGGTTGAGTCGGCATCATGGTTAGGGTTGAAGCTATAGCCGATGGTTTAGGATCGGTGGACGTACTCTGCGTATTTTGCGCTATTGAAAAGCGAGATAGCTTGGCGAGCTTGCATCGGGTCAGCAGACTCCCGGATGATGCCAATTCTTGGCGATTGTCTTCACACTATTCGCAATCATCGGCCAGCGTTATAACAAGAGGCGATGATTGGTTTACCAAAGACGTGGTGTATAGATTGATTAATCATAGCGATAATTCGGCTTGGCGGGTAGGTATGAACTTACGGACCATCGTGATGCTGCATTGCAAAGGGCATTGGCGTCGGCAAGCGATCTTTTGAGTGACGCCACATCTAGTCTTACGATAGCAATTGGCATCATCTCTTCTAGAGCGACTTTTCGATCTTGATTTTCTCGTTGTTACGTCGTTAAATCGTCCATCGTTGGGACGATCATAGCTTCGACGTTGAGATCGGATGGTGGAATTGATTTCCTTGACGCTGCCATCTAGTCCCACCGGGCGTGCCAAGAGTGTGTTGGCGTCAAAAACTTGAAGGAGGGTTTACGGCGAAGACACCGGACAAACACCGGTTGAGCGTGCGGTCGATTTGACTCAGAATCGACAAGGTAAAATATAAAGTTCACTCGAAGCCGATCTTGGGATCAATCGGCTTAGACTCAATCAGCTTGAAGCCGATCAAGATCAAAGTATCAGAATAGATCTAATTAGCCGATTAAGGCTAATCAGAGGATAAAATTCTCTCAAAGCCGATCGTAACGATCAATCGGCTTAAACTCAATCGACGAAGCCGATCAAGATCAAGGTAGCAGGATAAATCTAATTAGCGATTAAGGCTAATCGAGGATAAAGGCGATCGATTACGAAGAAGGCGATGCGCAACAAAATCGAATAAATCAAACACAGGCGTAATTTGAAGAAGATCAACAATCGGCGATGCGCAACTTTATTGATCAAGATCGAATTACAAAGACTAAATTACAAGAACTACTCCTAGTCGACGGAAAAGTAGATGAAAAGTAGACGCGAATTGGTTGGTTGGCTCTGGGCAGCTTTTTCTGATCACCTCTAGACCTCTTTTATAGCCATTGGCGATAGAGTCTGGTACAACACGTTAGGAATAGAATCGTATCGGCCTCTATTTGGAGGGTGCTTTCCTTAACAACCTGTTTTGTTTCCAAATATCTTGATCCGTTATCCAATCGTATCTTGTTGATCTTGTACTGCCGATTTTGACCCTATCTGCCAAATTTTGGTGCAAACAGCGATGTGCAACAAAATCAGAAGAAATCGAACCTGAGGCGTAATTAGAAGAAGATCAACAATCGGCGATGCGCAACTTTATTGATCAAGATCGAATTACAAGAAGACTAAATTACAAAGGCTACTCCTAGTCGACAGGAAAAAGTAATGCAGATTGGTGTATTGGATTGTGTTGGATTCCTTCGCAGGTTGCTTTGGACCTTCTTTTATATCCGTCGGCCGATCGTGTCCTACTACAACACGTTACAAAACCTGATCCGTATCAGCCTTATTTCGGATAGCTTTCCTTCAAAGATCTTGCCGTTTGCCAAATATCTTCAAATCTTTCCAATCCGTCGGTTAGTTTCCATATGTTTTGACTTTATTGCCGATTTTGACTAGACTTGCCAAATTTTGGTGCAAACACTATCCATATCCAATCCGATACTATCCGATAAATATCCGATTCGACAGAATTCATATTCGAAAATTATCCAGATCGGTCGAAAACTATCCGATTCATTTTCATCCCTACCTTTATGTGCTCATTTGCACGCTATCTTCCAAATCAGTCTACTAAAACCGTACAAAAGGGAGAATGGCCGTGTCTCCACCGTTTCCTAATCTCCATCGTGGTTAGACCATCTCCAACCGTTTCCCGTCGCTCAAACCCAATCCCGTCCGCATGGGAAAGCGACGGAGAGAGAAGGTTCCCAGCTCCTCCAACGGCTTCCCTTCCCCGGCCGATGCAGCGTGGGATAGGAGAGAGGATCCCTCCCCCGAGGGCTGCGCTCCCCATTCCCCGATCTTTGCATCGGCTGTGGTAAATCAGCTGCCGAGGCTTGGCGGCGGCAAGGGCGAGGCGACGATCGGCAAGGGCGACGCGGCGAGGAGCTAAGGTGCTCCGCCCACCGGCCGGAGAGGAGGACGCGCAGACGGAAATCGAGACCAGTGCGCATCGAGGACCACCATCTTTGCCGATTTGAAATGGATTTAGGTTGTGGGATCTTCGATTGATGGGAAAACACGGATGGGTTAGGGACAAGTAATTTCGTCCTCACGAAATGGCGATCCGAACATAGATAGGGAAAATTGGGGAAACTTGCGTTGGGTGATGATGACCGATTGGTGTAGAAGATTGATTGAATGAGCACTAGTTCGAATTAGTGAACCTGACAGTTCATATGTGTTGTCCTCTTTGGGTTTAGGAAATTTAGTTCATGGGTGCTCTCCTCATTGTTTTTCTTCGCAATGAAATTCTAGCACAAATTCATATAGTTGCAAGTTGTCAACTTTGAAGCATTGGTTTCAATTTGCACAGATCAAATGGTCAGTCCACTAGTAGTTATTCGGGAACACGAAATGGATGAGTTGATTCAATTTTGTGCCGATCTTTGCAATGATTTGCATTGTCATGGTGTGACCTTCATTCAATAAAGCTAATCTGAAACACACACCAATGTCGCGACTTGTATTTAATTGGTTCGACGTAGTATGATTCAATATTGACATAACATGTGCGAAATATTGTCATTACATCTTTGTTTTAGATGGATTCGGAGACCCTTGAGGCGTCATCTCTAAGCTGCGAGATATCTTTGGAGGATAAGGCCGAGCACCTCGGAAGCTCGCCGGGACAACTTCATCAAGTGATGAAATTTGGGCCATTGACATTAACAACGCACTTCTTGGTCGAGTCCATAGCGAGAGCATGGAGAAGATGTCGTTCGACACGATAAATTTAGCACCGCACCTCCTCCGATCGTGATGGATGACATTGCATCTATCGAGGGCGTTCATCCGGACGACATAGTGCTGCGGACTACGAGGGCTCGAGCGATTCCTGGCGGCGACTACTCCACGGATTGTCTACTTAGCGATTGGCCCATCGAGTCCGATCGTTCGCCACCTTGTTTAGATCTACATGTCATTCCATGCTCAGTCATATTGTTATTTTGGACCATGTGGCTTTGAACCGCTCGATGAGCTTTATTGTATTTTGCACCATCGGCTATGAACTTGTAATCCTTACCGTAATTTACATCAATGTGATGTCTTTTCCATGTTGACTCATATTGTTCCCACATTGCTCGCCATGATTTCGTAATAACAAACTATGTGTGTGCTTTCAATGATCGGGGAGGGCGACATGGACCCTTTCTTATCGAACTACCTTGGGATGACTTTGTGTTGTGGTACACGGCTTATCTCCCCGCCAAACACCTCCGAGCATGGGCACGATCGATCTTGCCCCAAGTCGGTCCACGACGTCAAGAAGGGAACCAAAACGACTCGAGCAGAGAGGACCAAATGGAGTGCGCAGGAGGATGAAGTTCTAGTCTCGGCTTGGTTGAATGTGAGCCAAGACCCCATTGTTGGGAAGGACCAATCGTCCGATACCTATTGGAGCGAAGTGCAGTTATTACAAAAGCAATAGCAAGGAACACATGAAGGCAAGATCGAAGAAAGGAATGGTTAACCACGGTCATTGATAAATGAGTGTGTTAGCAAATATCTTTGGGTATCTCAATCGGAATCGACGGTTTACATCAGAGTGGGAGCACCGAGCGTGATAGGTAAGGACATGTCCTCGTCTTGATCAAGACTTGTAGTCACTTCATAATTAATCTGTGTCTCCGAGTCTTATAATTGTTATCTCATTTTGCGGATGGCCCATCTTTGCTAGGATGTACCAGACATTGAGGGCAAGCCATTCGCGTTCCACCATTGTTGGGTACTCATGGCGGATCATCAAAGTGGTCTTCGCACTTGTCCCACGAGAAGCAAAAGACGATACGATATGGTGCAACGCATGAAGGGTCCAATGACATTCCTATCGACCTGGCCTCCCAAGCATCCTCTGAGGAGGGGGAAAGGCCACTAGGCCGAGACGCCGCAAAGGCCGCGAGGAAGCGTGCTAGTTCGTCTAGTATGTCATCGTGGGTGTGTACTCCACCATTTCGACAAGATGAATGAGTCCAGAGTTGCTATGGTAGAAATACAGCGTGAAAAATTGGCCATGTCCAAGGAAGCGGAGAATGAAAGGATTATGAAGGTCGACTTGAACTCGTGTAACGGATTGCTTGCGAGTACTACGAGTCGACAGATTGAGATTGTGATGAATCGTCGTCAAATGAATAAATAACTATTGCCTTATGTCATCCTTGTTTGGGTGAGGGCTTGTAATACTATTGTTGTATTGTTGTTTTAATGTTTGAACTATCTAGTTTTATTTCGGACTTGTCGGATTTGTCTTTATTCGCATTGTACCAAGTTGTCGGTTACGCGAACCACATGAAAACGACTGACACATTCACTAAAACAGAAATTATGAAGATCCAACCGTTAGATTGAAATGAAATTCTAATCTGTAGAAACTAGATTCAATTATGAATCTAACCCAATAAAAATCAACTCGATCGGATCTATGGATCGGAAGATATTACCTTCGCAAGATGGTGAATCGGTGATGATACAAAGCGATTTCCAAGGCTACGTAGGACCAATCTTGAACATCAAAGGCTACGCGGACCTATCTTAAAAACAAGATCACCAAAGATCCAACCATTAGATTGAAATGAAATTTTAATCAGTAGAAACTAGATTCAATTATGAATCTAACCCAATAAAAATCAACTCGATCGGATGTACGGATCGGAAGATATTACCTTCGCAAGATGATGAATCGGTGATGACGAAATCGATTTCCAAGGCTACGCGGACCAATCTTCGAACATCAAAGGCTACGACGGACCTATCTTAAAAACAAGATCATGAAGATCCAACCGTTAGATTGAAATGAAATTTTAAGCAGTAGAAACTATATTCAATTATGAATCTAACCCAATAAAAATCAACTCGATCGGATCTACGGATCAAAAGATATTACACCTAAGAATAACTAAGCTTACACCTCATAAATTGCATGTCTTATTAAATTCGGAAGATCGAAAGGAAAGTATTACACTCGATTTACGGAAACGTGGAAAGAACATGAATGGAAGAACAACTATATGCACTACTTGAATGTACTATAAATCATGAAAGGAACAAGCGAACATGTCTCAGCGAGAAAAGATGGCTAAACGCCATCTTGGGCTATTTATTATTACCTCCACGGCACGTGGTGCATTTGCATTCTGCTTGCAGTGAAAAGCAGGAGGTGCATGTGATGGTGGTGGGAGGCGGCATCCTTTCTTCCTCTCACTCACGGTGCTATCTTTTCCTCCACTACTAGTTCCTTCCCACATCCTGCTCTTGCCTTTTGCTTCTGCTCGTTTTTACCTTCGCAAGATGACTGAATCAGCTGATGACAGAAACTGGTTTCCAAGGCTCTGCCGGACCAATCTTGTAACATCAAAAGCTACGACGGACCTATCTTAAAAACAAGATCACCGAAGATCCAACCATTAGATTGAAATGAAATTTTAATCAGAGAAACTAGATTCAATTATGAATCTAACCCAATAAAAATCAACTCGATCGGATGTACGGATCAGAAGATATTACCTTCGCAAGATGGTGAATCGGTGATGACGAAATCGATTTCCAAGGCTACGCGGACCAATCTTCAGAACATCAAAGGCTACGACGGACCTATCTTAAAAAACAAGATCACCGAAGATCCAACCGTTCGATTGACATGAAATTTTAACTGTAGAAACTAGATTTAATTATGAATCTAACCCAATTAAAATCAACTCGATCGGATCTACGGATCAAAAGATATTACCTTCGCAAGATGGTGAATCGTAATGACGGAAAATGATTTCCAAGGCGGACCAATCTTCGAACTTGGACTTGGCGCTAGGAGAAAACTTCTAGTTACTTATCTTCTAGTTCTTGGATGTTATCTTTGCATGCATACACCTCCAAACATGCATGCATCAATCGATGCAACTTCTAGTCGCCAACACCAACGAGCGCATTGCATCAAACAAAACCAATATCATGCTATCACCAGCATATCAAATAATCATCAGACATAGCACATGCACAAGCACCACACATGCCATAATCACAACCACTTTGCAATGTCAATTTTATTACTCAGCCAATTTTTCAGCACATGATTTCACACTCACACCGAAACATAGCTTACACTTGCATTATCCCCCGTGCCGTGACCAAAGGTGTTCGACCAGATCCGCCTGCAACCGATGGTGAAGTTGGCGATCCCTCCGCCTTTGAGTAGCTTGTATGCAGTGCAAGACCGACCCGTTGGGTGACGTCCCTGTAACAACAGGAGTTCCCATAAAATCGAAGTTAATGTCCTGTGATGCCCCATTCCTCTCATCCTCCACGATCATGTTATGAAGAATGATGCATGCGATCATTATATTCCTTAACGTACTCGGTGCCAACATCGGCCGGGCCCCGCACAATGGCAAACCTAGCTTGGAGCACTCCAAACGCTCTCTCAACATCCTTCCTTGCGGTGGATCGCATCTGCGAAGTAAACCCTCCTGTTTCCCATCGGTACGCAATCCCTTAACGAAGGTAGCCGCTCTGGGTAAATGCCATCCGCGAGGTAGTAGCCCATGTCGTACTGATTGCCATTGACGATGTAGTTTACCTCCGGAGCAGTACCATCATTTTCTCTAGAAAATATGTTAGAACGGTGCAACACATTAATATCGTTCATGCTTCCTGGCATCCGAAAAAGCATGCCAAATCCACAGGTCATACGAAGCAACCGCCTCGAGGACTATGGAAGGCTTGCGAGTATGCCCTGTGAAAGCCCCTTGCCATACTTTCGGGCAGTTTTTCCAGTCCAATGCATGCAATCGATGCTACCAAGCATTCCAAGGAAACCCCTGTGCTCACCAACAACTAGGAGTCTACCAATGTCTTACGCATTAGGAGATCGAGATATTCCTCCCGAAAACACGGACCACCGCCTTCACGAACTTCTTGAGAGCTACAATGGCGTACTTTCCCAATACGGAGGTACTCGTCCACGTCGGCAGGAACACCGTAAGCTAGTTGACGGAGAGCTGCATTACTTTCAAGAGGTGCCAAACCAAGCTTCGGTTGCATCCCTACTTTGTCGAACCAAGCGTCGTGTCCTTCGATAGCATTCGTTATGCGCAAAAATAGGGAGCGACTCATCCGAAACCTGCGTATGCGAAACGACTTATAGACATAATGAAATCTGACAAGTACATCATCCATATTTGTTAGGACTACTGGTTTGTTACCTCCGCCTGAAAAATACATCGCCGTAAACGGGGGAGAAAGCGAAGTAATCACCATAAAGCCGAGCCGCCCCTTCAACGTGACCTCGGTTGATCACCGCATAGCCTCGAACCGATCCCCGTCGACGGTTGTTACCTCGCTTCTATCTCCTCCTCCTCTGCGATTGCTAAGAGAAGGAGTCCTCGTCATCAGTAAAGGATTGTTCATCACTTGAGGAAGAAATGAACTGACTCATTGTGAGGTTGGCAATCCGTTGTGGGTGACTACCTGATGAATGCAACCCCTCAATATATAAATTGCTAGGTTGGATGAGAGGGGATGAGGAAAAGTTAGGTATTTCGGGAAGGGAAGGGAATGGGAAGGGAATCATTGGAGTGCATTCTTTGGGAAGGAATGGAATGGGAAGGATTCCTTCAGGGGCGTGAAGGAATGAAACCACAGGAAAGCGGTTGGAGATGGTCTTAGGTCTGTCATATACCTCGGGCCTTGCTTCAAGTACGCTGTCGATGGGATGTCTAGGAAGTTCTCGTTCAGTGGGCCAGCCAATCGGCAGCAGAAGCCTCCTAGGAATGTCTCGCTGATTTTCATGCTTCATTCCAGCTTGAGGACAGCTATTTGCGAACGCGGGGAGAGACTCTGTGGGGGCCTTACCTGTAGGCGGTGCACCAATAAGCATGCGCCGACCATAGTAGCAGTCCCCTCATGCCCTTAAGGTGTATTTGATTGTTGGTACAAAATAGGATATGTATGAGTTGGTTCAAGAAAAATATCATCCATATGTTTGGTTACTTGAATAGAACCATTCCGTCCTGGACGGTGTGATACAAATTTAAAGAATATTTTCTATAAATGCTGAACCATTATATTCATCTAAAACAATGGAACCAAATGGTACAGAACCATTCCATCCCATTCAACCTCATCTCACCAACTAAACACACCCTTAGTTAAGTTGTTAGTCAATTTGTTAATTGTTGCTTTGTTAGTTGATTTGAGATAGAGTTGTTATTGGGTTGCTAGGCTAGATCCTCCAAGTTATAAGGAGACTGGCAGATTATAGAATAAACAAGAAAAAATATCTCTAATCATCTCCCTCCCTCTCTCTAGAATCCCTCCCTCTCTCAATCAAACTCCACTAAAGCTTAAGCCACGGCATCAAGAAGGAAGCCACGGTTGAAGCCCTCTTGAGCGCATAATTACTGGTTACGACCCTTGAAACATGACAGTCATATATTCTCAATTTAGTATGTTTCATCCATTAAATTTCATTTGTACGTGGAAGTGCAAAAAATAAATCAAATCCATTATAATATCCTTTAATCAGTAACAAACAAGCTATCATTTAACTAAGAGATATTTTAGAACTCACAACAGTCATCCTAACTAAAAATCGGACTCGCAAACAGCATGCTTCTTTACACGGTGACTCAGACAAAAAAAAAACAGATTTTTAGAAAAACCAGCCGCGACAGAAAGCCCTACAAGCTGCAGCGGGTAACGCTGAACTGCTGATAGCTGCCTGCCCGCATCCATGGCCATTCTCCCCGCTGCTACTTCTCCCTCTCCACCCCCCGTCGCACCCCGACCAACCGCCGGCTACCTCCGCCTCCCCATCACCACCCCTTGCTGTCCCGTCTCCGTCGCTACCTCCCCCCACGCCGGTGCCCTCGCCGCCCTCCTCTCCTCCGGCCGCCCTGCGAGCACCTCCCCCTCCGTATTCCCCCGCGCCCTCCGCGCCGCCGCCGACCTCCGCCTCCCGGGCCTCGGCCTCCAGCTCCACGCCCTCCTCGTCAAGGCCGGCCTTCTCGACCACACCTTCTCCGCCTCCGCCCTGCTCCACCTCTACGCCACCCTCGCTCCCCTCCCCCGCGCTCGCCTCCTCTTCGACAGGATCCCCAAGTCCGCCTCCCCCGTCCCCTGGAACTCCATGATTCTACGGTACGCGTTCTTAGCCTATATTCTTGAGTCTTGACCCTGTGCCTTGAAAAGCTGCGTTCTTTGCGAGTAAGCCCGTTTGTTGCGATTTTGCCTGTTTCTGTGACAGGTACGCGCAGGATGGGTTCTTGGATGAGGCGTTCGAGCTGATGGCGGCAATGGAAGAATGCGGCGTCCCTGTTGGCACATCCACCTGGAACGCCGTCATTGCCGGTTGCGTCCGTGCCGGGGATGGAGAGCTTGCTGTCGAGTTACTCGGTGAAATGGTTTCGGCCGGTGGCATTGCGCCTAATGTTGCGACGTTTCATACCCTGCTTCATGTAATTGCAGCGTTGCAGGGGATCAATGTGCACCGGGAATTGCAGGCGTTTGTGCTGCGGAACGCTGAGGTTGTGGGGTTTGGGCCTGTGGATTTGGATCGGCTCTGGGAGTCTCTGGCTGCAGGATACATGCGCAGCGGCTGTGTTGGGTATGCTGGCAGTGTGTTTCGGGATGTCAGGGTTAGCACTTGTTACCTGGGAAATTTGATGATTTCTGGATTTCTCAATTCGGGGCACAGGAACCAAGCCTTTGATGTTTTCCGGGAAATGGCCTTTGGGTGTGGTTATGAAGCTCAACATCTGCCAACGTTTTCGCTTATGTTGGTCCTCCCTGAGGTTGATCTGGCAACAAAGAGAGGCTTAGAGGTCCATGCTTATGCATATCGTCATGGTCTTGAGTGTGACACTTCGGTGTGCAATGCCCTGATGTCAATGTATGCAAAAAGAGATAATTTGTACTTCGCAGACAAAATTTTCCAAGGATTAGGTGATAAAGACAGAGTCTCATGGAATACAATGATTTCAAGTTATGCCGTGATTCATGAATTTGATCTTTCATTCAAGCTGTTTCGAGAAATGCAACATAATGATATGAGGCCTGATGAATTTACATTTACTTCGGTACTTAATGCTTGCAGCTTTGCCTGCTATCTTAGGCAAGCAATGGCATTACATGGGCAAATGATGAAAATGGGACTTTGTCATTCCTATGTAGATGATATGAATTCTCTAATGGATGCTTATGGGAAATGCGGGTCTATTGAAGATGCTGAAAAGATATTTGATGAGACTGAAATGAAGGATCTGATTTCTTGGAATATTATCATTTCGTGCTATGGTTATAGTGCTTCTCCTCAAAAAGCTATCCTACATTTCCATCAGATGCAAGATCAAGGGTACAAACCTAATCGTGTCACTTTCATTGCCCTCCTAGCAGCATGCAGTCATGCAGGCTTATTAGGTGAAGCATTGCACTATTTCGAGGAAATGGGCAGAGCCTACAATATTACTCCTGATGAGGCTCACTATGCCTGCATTGTGGACTGTTTTGGCAGGTCAGGGCAGCTCGAAAAGGCTTATGATTTTATCAAAGGAATGCCAATAGTACCAAATGTTTGTGTATGGGGTGCATTACTTAATAGTTGCAAGATACATGGAAATATTGGCCTAGCAGAAATCTGTGCGAAGAAGCTCATCGTGCTGGACCCTCAGCATTCCGGTTACTGGATCCTGCTAAAAAACATTTATGTGGAAGCCATGAGGTGGAATGATGTTGCACAACTTCGAGCGGCTATGAAAGACAAGGGCATTAAGAAGTGCCCAGGTTATAGTTGGATTGAAGTTGGAGACAGCGAGCTCCACAGATTTCTTACTGGTGACCAGCTTCACAAACAGTGCGACTACATATACGAAGTACTAGGGGGTTTAACTGAGCAGTTGATAGATGAAGGGTATGAACCTAGAATAGATGTCAATTTGACATGTACTGGCTCAGAAAGCACAACACTGTTATCTTGGTGTAACAATGTAGATTCAAAGTGACAGCAGAGCTTGAGAAACTTGAATTTCAAAAGAACCATATTTAATACATTAAAGCTTCAATTACAATGGACACAATTTAGAAGTGGTCAGCAAAGATCAATTGTGCCTTCGTTCAACAAGAACATCCGAAGCCAGATACATTTTTTTTTGGTACAATGACGTGAATATTGGAAGGGCAGGAAAGGCTACAAAAGCTGTTAAATTGAGTTAGACATAGGTTGTTTCAGCTTCAATGAGATCTGAGAATTGTGTTACAGGAGTACGCCGAGTCGTCACTTGGACCACCAATGCACTTCAGAGTTACCAGCCTCGTTGAAATGTCAAACTACAAGCACATTACTGGATAATTATTCAAGAATTTACAGCAAAACCCGCTGATTTTTCTTCTTCTTTAGCAACGAATCTGCGAAATAGTCTGGAATAGACCACAGCAGACTGCTGTCTTATAACGGAGTCATGGTTGGATATTAATAGGTTGGATGGGGTGGTCTTAGCACCTACTTATCCCTCATGGCTGTCTGATTTCTTGAATGGAACGAGTTGGCCCATCATGCACTCGTCCCTGACAAGCACAAGGATAGTAGAAAAATTAGGAATAGAGGCATCCTGTCAAAATAACGGGATGATTCTGTGATGTATCAACCCATCTAGGATGAGGAGGTTACAACCAAACACATCACAGAAGACAGTAACTAAGACAACTAGCAGAGACTGTTAACTTCAAACGAGTTGTGTATTGGTAATTTTAACTGCAACGGAAAGGAAAGGCTCGATACTGTAAAAATGTTATCAAACTTGCTCTTATTTTGAAGAAGCGGCGAAATAGGAACAAAAATACATCAACAATGTGGCATATCCCCGATGATGCTTCATATAATTAGCGATGATGTGGTTTAGATTGACTACAGTTTTTTTAGAGGAATTAAGTAATTCCATTAACTAGTGGACACGACTAAATTGCTGGTCACCAATTTAACTATAGTCCAGACTGTCATCCAACAAGAGATCAGCATCCACATCCAACTAGGGGTGAAAACGGATCAGATACGGGCGGATATTGCTCTTTTCGTATCCTAACCCATATTTTTTCCCGGATTCGGAACCGGATACGGGCTAGCCGGATCCGGATACGAATCTGGATAATTCGGAATACGGATACGGGTCGGACATGTGATGGATTCGGATCGAAAACGGATAGAAATATACGGATATATAAGCTATAAAGTTAAATGATGATCTATGTTCCAGATCAGAGAACAGTAACAACAAACAAACAAACATTCAACCAGTTGAAACCAGGTAATCTAGAAAGATTTCACACTAAAAATATCATCGAAATGTTGGCCTCATCATGGTCCGGAAATGCGTTGACCAAGTTCAGCCCTGTGGTTCTACAGCGTTTGCGCCCGATTCCGATGAAGCAACTACCCATGTTGCTGCTTTGCTTCCCAGAAAAAAAATAAGTGGAACCGAATAACTAACATGACGCCAGTCATGCCCGGTAACTGTATGGGCCTCTTTGGATGGTAGAATTTTGGAGAAAAACATAGAAATCAAAATCCTATAGAAAATTTGACTGTTCGTCACTAATTTGGAGAGTAGGAATAAGCCATAGAAAAAACATAGGATTGGTCCCTATTCCTTTGGTTCTATAGAAATTTTTAAGGAAAAAGGAATCCACCCACACCTCTTTGCAAAAATTATTGTTTTTTTCCTACACCCATTCAAACAATAATTCCTATAGTTTCTGGTTTTACAGTCCTCTGTTTTGCACCTGCAGTCTGTGTTTTTTCTATTCTTGGTTCCAAAGAGGCCATACAAAATGGCAAACATCTGGGAGGAAACCAATCCAAGACTGAAGAATGGATTCCAATATGAACTCAAAAATTACACTACAGCCTACAAGCAGTCAAGCCCTCACAAAATGCAGGAGACAGAAGTACCTGCCACATTGGATAGCTGATTGCACATTAGGCTTTGCAACTACATGATTTAGAATTAGCGCATGAGGCTAGAAAGTAGAAACTAATGACTACATTACTATCATATGCAACCCAATAACTATGGAGGCTAAAATCTAATGCGCATAAAAGCAATCACCACTCCATCCAGATTGTAGTACTAGAAAAAAAAACTTAAAACAGGAAGTAACACGGGTAGATGGGGATGTAGTAAACAGGAAGTAGCCTGTGAGAACTCTATGCCGTAGGAGAGGTGGGTGATGGTGACATCGTCGAGGATGATGTTGAACTCGCGAGCGCGGCGGATGAGCGCGTCGCGGACGAGCGCCGAGACGTGGGGGCGCTATTTGAGGAGCTAGTCGGCGTTGAACTGGGCGACAACGGCCTTGAGCACCTCGTTGACGATGGAGGGGAGCACCTTGTCATCGTACTTGAGCTCCAGGGAGGTGAAGATGGTGGGGAGGTGCATGACGTTGGGGCAGGAGAGGAGGCGGAGGGTGAGGTTGACCATCTGTAGGTCCTTGGTGCCGGAGTTGGAGGAGAAGTTGTGCGGTCGCGTGCGGATGTCGAAGATGAAGGGATCCTGGAGCCAGGGCACGAGGAAGTGGGTGCCCACCCTGACGGTCTGCGGGAGCACGCCCCAGAAGCGGTCGAAGATGACGGCGCGCTCGCCGCCGTCCACCGTCGGCGGAGGGAGATGCCGTCGGGGCCCGAGGAAGGGGAGGAGGAGCGCCAGCCAGGGGGAGTGCCGTCTGGGAGGGGGAGGGGGAGCGCTAGCCTAGGGGAGTGCCATCGGGGAGGGGGAGGAGGAGCGCCGCCGGGGCTGGGGGATGGCCGGCCGGAGGAGATCCAGATCTGGGACTCGGGAGTGTCGCGCTTGGGGAATGCCGATTGGCGAATGGGTCGGTGGTGTAGCCGCGTAGCCCTTGCGCCTTGCATCGCGTGGCCGCGGTGTGCGTAGCGCCTGCTAAATCCGGATATCCGAATTACGTAATATCCGATATCCGATTTCCGACCCATATTTTTTGGATAGTGTACACTCTAAATTCGATCCGATATCTGTTTTCAACTATCCGGATTCGAATCCGACCCGATATCCGATTTACTTCTCGGATCCGGCTTCAGATCGGGTGGGAACTATCCATCTCATTTTCACCTCTATATCAACGAACACCCATGAGCCGCTAGCGCGTGCGCCGCCATATCACAATCTCTAGGGCTAAGCACAACAGGAAACCTTAAGAAATTCAGCAACAGCAGATTTCTAGGCTCCATAAGCATAGTACTCATCGAAGGGAAGTCATACTCTGTACCTTCAGTAGCATATTTTCAGCAACAGGGCATCAGTTTCGATGACAATCGTACCGATTACTTTCTCCGTTGCCATCTTCATGCCTCGAAGGCAACCATCCACCCCTGCTTGAAATGGATTAAGGAGATGCGTCATACGCCCAGCTCCCGACGCGACCACCTCTCCTGTGTGATCCCTAATGACGAAACCCCATCCTTCAACACCTGATGACAAAGCTGAAAGCTCCATCAGAATTGAACTTTATTTCCCGTTCACTCGGTGCCTTCCAATGCTGTTAGTAGTAATCTTGATTTGTGTGTCAGCGTTAATGTCACGTAAGTGTGCGTGTTAGCTAGTTAGTTTCTGCATGTGTGTGGGTCTGCACGTTGTGTGTTAGCTAAATAGCCTCACGCATGTGCGTGTGTGAGTGGACATGACGGTAAATGCTTGTTAGTCATGCATGTAGTGTCATGGACATTTGAAGTCGACGAGTTGCCGGCGGCCAAGTCTCCAGGGACGAGCATCTGTGGTGCTCGTGCTGTTGCCGCGTGTGGACGTGGGTGATATGGGTGCACGTACGTGAGCTCGCTTGATGGCTAGGTCTTCAGGATGGTCTGGTGGCTGCATGCAAGGAGATCATGCTGAGTTTGTTGCTCAGGCGTGTGAACTAAGTTAGCTGCATGCAAGCGTATGGAGACCTTAGATCCGCGAACGTGGGTGCGTACGTGCAGGCTCGTGATGTATCCATGCCATGCTATATAAGTTGTACTCCTTGTGTTATTAGTAGAGACTTGGAATAACCACAAAGAAAAAGGCATCTGTTGCCGCAAAAGCTCCTGTGTGTGCTCAACAAGAGCGTGTACCTTCTGTGTTTATTTCTAACTTAGTGTATGCGTTGTAGGCGGGCATCCCAGTGTTCGCGTGTATTTCTTGCCGGTATTCGTCGTCGACAGTTGCGTCCGGTGAGGAGCGAGTGAGACCATCATAGGAGGCAGCGATCATTCGATTGTTGTTTCCAACAAATGCGACTTCTGTCTTGTTCTCTTCTCTCTTTTTTTAGATATGAAGACCTTCAGATATTCCGAAACCAACGCCTCAGAAATGTACGCCAGGTCTCCTGCCGCTCTCTTCCTTTCGCCTTCCCACGCCGTGTTTCTTTCTTGCCACCATTGCCACATGGCCACAACCACAAACACTTTCAGCCTATCGCGTGTTCTGTCAAGATCAGAGGCGAAAAAGTCGATGTGGTGATGCTTCCCGGGCTAAAGGATCGTGTTGGAGCGTGATCGTTGGAAGAAGCTATGGAACTTACAATGTCCAAACGAAGTTTAAGTACTTCTGCTGGAGACTATCTAATAATACCTTGCATTGCGAGCGAATGAGGAGAGTTTTATATATAGATACGAGATGCCTGATGTGTCAAAGAAGAGGAGGATGGCCGGCATTTCTTTTTGAAGTGCAAGGCTGTCAAGCAATTCTGGAGAGTATGAAGAATGCGGGCTTCATCTTAGTAACCTGCAATTGATTGACTAGAGTTGACTTGCTGTTCTCCTCAAGCGGTATGCCTGTTTGTCTGCGCTCCAGAATTGCTAACACAAGCTAGGCCATATGTCACAATTTTCATCCCCAAAACAAACTAGCTGTCAATTCATTGTAACATATTACAATTTCATTTTATGGATTAAGCTCTTATTCCACTTGTTACTCATTAAAATGTGGTGAACACTTCGTACTCTTTCACTGGCCGTAGTTGTCAGTTACTCAGTTGTTACTGACATGAAATGAATTTTGTGGCAGTTCGCTTCCTGATATTGGTTTTTAATGTATCAAGGACCATGGTTAAATTGCATCCCAAACTGATAAGCATTTCGCCTTTCAGAAATGTCTTTTTTTTCTTACTACAAACAGCCCTCCTTGTAAACTACAATTGACAGTGAACATTATAAAACGTAATAGGTGTAATTCTGCGGGTAGTGGCCAATTTTCACAGCTAGAAGCAAGTAGGTAATCGACTCACTAGCCGCAGTTTGTAAATTACTACATACTTAATTTAGCAATGCTGTATTCATTCGGCATTCTAGGCATATTTTTCCTTCAATACACCTACTATAAAGGTAAACGCCAATTGACAAGACGTGATTATATAGAATTAATACGTACAAAGAGATACCACAGCAAAGAAAATTATAAATAGTAACTCCATTTTTCCGTTTGTAGAGCTAAAACGTCATTACAATCAGATTGGACATAGTACCATAAAGCAAGAAATATCACAGCAAAGAAAATTTTAACCATTGACCATAAATTATCTGTCACTTGTAAAACACCAAATGTCATGACACAGCGAGAAATATAAATTTATAGCTCTTTTACAATACACTAGAATGAATATGGGTCGTCCATTTCTTTGGATCCAAAGGTTGAGATTAGTCTAGATCTGATTATACTACCATGTGTAGTATGGGTAGTATAACCCGTAGAGAGGGTATAATGGTAAAAACCTTTCCGAGCAGCACCCAACCCTGTATCTCGTAGAGGGGTATAATGCAAATTGAGCTAAATGGCATTCAGCTCCGCCCCGACCCTAAGCTTATTGACCCCATCTGGCATCTGAACCTCCCGAGAGCACCGTGGGTGGAGAGGGCGAGGGCGACTGGCGACTTGCGAGTCTCGAAAAGGGGAGGCCGGCGGCAAGGAAAGCATGTCAGGGCCAACCCGCCGCCCGCTCACCTGCGCGTGCCCCCGAAATCCAGGGTTCGACGGGCTGAGCCATGGCGAGTCCACAGCCGGCCAGAGGCGACGTCGTCGTTGCTGGGAGGCTGGCTTCGACGAGGATGGCGGGCCACCGCAGTCGGCGTCCTCAGAACGGGCGGCCGAGGGCGTCACCCTAAACAACAAACCAGCCAGGCCGTCCACTCGAACAGGGATGTCAGACGCTGCAGCGTTGCCACGACCCACGAGGGACTGACTTGCGGCGTGTACACACCAACCAGAAGGGGCGTCGGCCTCGCCGTCGACCCGTCTACCACGAAGTCGCCGGCGGCACAGTCGACAGGAACCAGGAGGGCTCTGGCCACATGAAGGCGGCCGCGTACAAGGGCGGCGGAGGAGGAAACTAAATAAGGGAACGACAACGGGAAGGATCAGGCGGCGAATGAGGCGAGACCGCAAGAGGAAAACTGAGGTCGGTGGCGGAAAAAAATTAGGGTAGCAATAAAACAAAATAGGAAAAGTTTAAAATGCACCTGTTGAATGGATAGGAAAAGTCTGAAATACTCTTGAGAAATGGATAGTTAGATTTAATTTCTACTACCACTACTTACTAACTATGTTGCGCACTGTAAAATTAGTCTAAATTTACACTCCAAGGTGATACGCGATGAAGAGTTTCCGCTTAATTGCGTAGAAAACGACCATATGGAAGCGTCGTGGTATTGAGTTGCCCTACTGAGCTTGCCTAAGGTGCATGTTCAGTGCGTAGTTATTTACCTGCAAAACCATAAAAAGACGGGCACTATCTTAAAAAAAAAGGGATAAGCATCAGCACTTGAATAGTTTTGTTTTTAACTTTCCATGTTAATAAAAAGGGACAGACAGTTATTTCTTCCTGTTTCCTTAATTTGTACAAGATGAATAGTGAGTCAAGTTGTCACTGTTAAGAAATCACGTGGCCCATGAAGGCCCACTATGATCCCTTAGTCGAAACCCTAGGCGACTACTATATAAGGAGGAGGGGGTTCCCCCGTTGTACAAGAAATCAGAAGAGCAATAAAGTACTCTCTCGCAGTTCCTCCTATACCGTGTGTTCATCTTTCTCCCTCTCTGTTCTCCACTTCAGATCTGTTCGGGAACCCCGGATTATTCGATAGCGAGGTTCCTTAACACGTTATCAGCACGAAACTCTACCGGCGAACAGATTGAAAAAGGTGAAAAAAGGTGGGTTTCGGCTATTGAATCAAATCGCTCATTGATTCTATGCATGCATCTAACCTACACATCAGGTACTGTTCGTCACGTGGATGAAGCTACACGGTAACGACATGAAGCTACAATATTTTTTACTGTTCATAAAAAAACCCGGCAGCGCGTGCTCGAAGCACCACGCCGCCGTCTCGGTTTGCGCGCTTGAAGTGCCGATCGTCGCCGAAGCGTCGCGTGCAGCCTCTCCTGGCCGCCTCGGTTCCGCGCCACACCGGCCGACGTCTCTCGCCACGCCGCGCGCCGCTCCGGCGAGCCCGCCGGCCCTCCCCATCACACTGGCCGCTGCCGATGTCTCACCAGACGGACGGACGCCCGCCGTCGCCTCATGGCACACACAGCGCGCGCGCCGCACACGCGACGACGCCGGCCGTTGGTCGCGACGCAAGAAGCGCCGCGACGTCGCCTCGTGGCGCGCCACGCGCGTGCCGCCACGCCGCCGACGACGCTCGGTTTCGCCCCGCCCAAGAAGCGCCGCCGCCACCGCCGCCCGCCGCGCGTCAGCCCGGTCGGGCTTGCGGCCGCCGCCGCGGCCACGGCGCGCTCGTCGCTCCAGGCCGACGGCCACGCCATTGCCTCGTCGGCTCGCCACGCCGAAGTCGACCGCGACGCCGGCCGGGCACGAAGCACCGCAGGGCTCCTTTGCGGTCGTCGCGAGGAAGACGAAGGGCGGGGCGTGCGTGTGGAAGCCGAACGAGAGGAAGGCGGCGCGGCGTGTGGAGAAAGAATGGCGGCTAGGGGTGAAACCCTAGTGGGCGCGCGCTTATGGGCTGAAGAAAAAAAGGCACGGCCCAGTGGCCGTTTCGGCCGAGAAAGAAAAGGAAGAAAAAAAAGGAAAAAAAAGAAGAAAAAAAAGAAAAGAAAAGAGAGAAAAAAAGGAAAAATAGCAGAGAAAAAGGAAAATTGCTAGAAAAATCCAGAAAAAAAATTATTATTTGGCTCTATTTTTAATTTTTCTAGCTTTATTCTCTGAATTTATGAATATTCTTTGTGAATTTTGAATTCATTGCTTCATTTAGCATACTGGAAATGTATGACAATTTATTTTCTGCACTTTATTTTTTTGCAACCTTTTTCTATTAGATTACACGCAGTAATCTAATGATGGAATTTTGAAATCATGCAGATGTCCGGCATCGTGAACCGTGAGTTTGAAGAACTGGCCCCGCACGGTCAGAACTACCTCACTTGGGCATCGAACGTGAAGATCGTACTTAGGGGCAAGAAGCTCCATACTACGATCGGTCTAGTGTCCTCGAAGGATGCACAACCTACCACCGAGCAGAACGATCAAGCCTTGCACTTCCTCAAGCATCACCTCTCAGCCACTTTGAAAAACGAATACATGGCTGAGGAGAGTGCACTTGAGCTTTGGACTGCACTTCAGAAGCGGTTCGAGAAGCTCAAGTATACCATCTTGCCCCAAGCACAGCAAGATTGGGTCCTCCTGAGGTTTGCAAACTACAGAACAGTGGCCAAGTACAATTCTGCTGCACAGAATTTGTACCAATCTCTCCCTATGTGGCAAGAAGATCACTGATGAGGAGAAGATTGAGAAGACTCTCTCCACTTTTCACCCCAAATGCTATCCAGAGTGCCCGCAGCTATCGTCAGGACGCATACAAGGAGTATAGCGAACTGATTGATGTCATGCAAGTTGCGGAGTCACAAGATGATGTTCTACGTAAGAACTTCGTCTCACAGCCATCTGGAAAAGGCATTGGCACAGAAGTCAGTGCCAATAGCTATAAGGTGAAAAAGCCCACTCATAGAAAGAAGGGTACAGGGTGGAAAAGAGAGGTATCAGGCCAAAGGAAAGCCCAAAACCCAAGTGAAGAAGAATGACAAGGAAAAGGCGCACGCTAAGCCGTATGGACAGCAGAACCAAATGTGCTTCAAATGTGGCACTTGGGGACACTGGTCAAAGATATGTCGGGAATCCAAGGAAGTGATCAACGCATATCAGGCTAAGAAGAAGGCAAAAGAAAACGCCCCAACAGAGGCGCACTTCGCCAAGGTTGGTGATAATGATGCCATGGATGTGGATACCCCACTTGCCTTATCCTCACAGACTAGCCTAGACATCGATGCTGCAGCCAAACTTATGGCAAATGAAGAGAAAACTTCTGTCGATGACATAGAAGCAGAAATTAATGCATATTTTACAGATTCCGTTTAATGCATGAATCGCATTATTCTTTTTAGATTGTGGTTGTTAGTGAATTTCTTTTGAATAATTAATTGTAAGCTCTAGAAGAGCATACTTTTCTCATGAATAAATGTAACATCCCAAAATTTGGCTTAATTAAGTTGTATTTGCTTAAATGTGCATTTGTGATTTTCTGAAATTTATTTGGATTTTTCTGGATTTATTTGAATTAGTTTGAAATTAAGTTTATTGCCTTTTATTCAAATCTATTTAAATCTGTGCAAAGTCAAAATAAAGTTTTGTCAAAAATATTTTATTTGAGTCCAGAATGTCTCAAAGTATTTTTGAGATTTTTCTTGGATTTTTCCTAATAGTTTTATTGCTTAAAATAAATAAAATGAATTTCTGGAATTATTTTAAATAAGAAATCTTTAAAAATCTGGTGAATAGTGTTGGGCCGAGCCCAGCACTGTGCGCTAGAAGCCCACGTCGGGGCGGCCCAATGCAGCCCACGAGTCGTAGCGGTGCAAAACCCTAGATCGGCACCGTCCGCGTGCGATCCAACGGTCCACCGAGTGCCGCGTGTTCGCTTGCGTTTTGACCGTCGGATCGGGACACGCGTCGCGATGTCGTTCATCGTCTCCGTTCCGGACTCGAAGTCCGCCGCCGTTACGCCGTTGGTTTCTTTCGTCGTGTAGAGCTCGGACGTCGAGGTTATAAATAGGAAGGGTAGCACCCCGAGGTTCGCAGTCGAGCGCCGCGTCTTTTGGTCGGAGCGTCTTCGCGGGAGCAGCCCTAGAACGCATCTACGAGCTCGTCGGAGTTAGCCGAAGTCCTCGACGCGTTTTTCCGCTTGAAGCTCGCCGTCCGGGAAGTCTCCGCCGTCGCCAAGGTCGCCCGGCGTGTTCGCCGTGACGAGGTGCGTCCCGAGAAGCGAAGCATCGCCGGAGACCCTCCTTCGCCGTTGCGGTGGTCTTCGTCCCCAAGTCCGGCGAAGAAGCGTTGCCGCGCCGCCATCGCTAGACTCGAGGTAATGACCGTCGGATCTTCAAATAAAGGCCGGGATCGTGCCACGAGGGTCAAGATCGCCACCGTGAGATGCGATCTGTGCGGTGGATTTCCGCCGCGCGTGTGAACCAATCAAGCGCCGCCGCGTGTCGGGCTCAGCAGCCGAGGCGCCGTGGACCGCGTCTGCAGTGGACCGAGGGTGGTCTCGTGGACCGAGTCCATGGACCGGGACACGCGTCGGCTTCTGATTGGTCCGGTCCAGCGCTGCGTCATGCTGATGTCACGCTGACGTCATAAACCAGTTTTTCAGTTTAAAAATAAATCTGTTAATTCTGATTTTCTGATTTTAGCAATTTCAGTATTTATTTCAAACTTCAAAAGGCTATATCTTTTGCAATTTAACTCGGATTTGAGTGATTCAAATTTCTAAAAATTTGTAAAATTGAGATCTATTTAATGGTGAATTTTAATTGATTTTTGGAGTTCAATTGCTCTCTGTTTTGTTATTTATTTGCTTTTCTCTTCAGATGCAGCGTAGGCGTTGAATTGTGCGACGCCGGAGGAAGATCTAGCAACTCAAGAGCAAACTTCAGATCAAGATCAGGACCTATTCCAAGGCAAGTTGTGCTTTGATCATGTTGAACCCATGTTTGTAAAATTGCTATGTTTGATTTACACTATTGCATATAATTCAATTATACAACTGTTTCAAATTAGTTTGGGCTTAGCTAAAATACCAGATTGGTCTATACCCTACCTTGTCATTGTATGCCACGATCCATTGTCACCCTAGATTGGTTTAATATAGTTGGTTAATAATTATAATCAACATTGGAGGATTAGTTCGTATTAGTTGCTTAGCCATGCCACGTCATCACATGTGTCAGAATCATTGATAATTAATCTTGCTTAATGGAATATGGAACAATGTTATGAACTTGTGTGTCATGTGGGATCACACGATGAGATTGAGTTGTTGTGGCGAGTCATGTCACGCAACGATGTTGAATTGTTGATGGCACGTAGTGCTTGGTAATCAACTGGGTGATAATCACTTAGATTGGGGCAAGTGGCAAGGGGCGAGGAGGCAAGGTGGGCCCGATGGGCGATGGTATGTGGAAGTCTTGCCTTGATCACACTAAGGACTTAACCTTGCAAGCCTTTGACTGAGTCAATCATGCAACCACATGTCCGTATGGGCCACCTAAGCGAGTAATTTGCAAAGTCTTAATGTTGATACTATCGTGGTCGGTGTGAGTTCCGGGTCGAGTGTAATTCACATGGCGCAAGAGGGGGCCACGGATGTGGTTTACTGAGACGCATGATGTTGAAACCTTAGCGGGTAGTACCGGGTTAAGATAGAGCATTGTAAAGGCTTTGTTATAATCTCTCGCCTTTGTGGTGTTTGGTTGTATCACGTGGGTAAAGTGCATAACCTCTGCAGAGTGTGAAACTATTCGGATAGCCGTGCTCGCGGTATTGAGCAATGCTCGGAATTACATTAAGGGTTAGTTTAATAAATCGGACAACTTGGTTGGGATGGCGGGATTGCCATATGGAAGATTGGAACTTGATTTAGGATTGGAAACTTGGTTTACTTGAGAAATCTGAATTTATTTATTATTGCTATTCGTTTTACATTCTTTACAATCTATTATTGTATTTGTTCATAAATGCCGCTTATTGCAAAATAGCCATGATAGCCTATCCTTTGGAATAAGCCTTACATATAGATAAATAGAAGCGCATTCATGCACAACTTGTTGAGTGCTTTAAGTACTCACCCTTGCCAAACAACAATAATCAACAGTTGAAGAATCTACACTGTGTTGGAAGATGAAGTCCAAGAAGACACGAGTCATTAGGGTCCGAGCCTTGTTGGTTGCCTGTGGTGAATCGATGAGCTATCTACGTTTCTACTTTCCACGCTTAATTATTAGTTTATATTCTCGGTCTTGCCCTGCGTGGCTTAATAATGTAAGTTGGTCATAAGATCATACATTTAGCTATATCAATAAATGAACTATTATTCTATTATCGTTGTGTATGATGTGATATGTACCAATGTTAAGTGTGTGCACTAGCGTTGATCCAGGACTAGTGCGGTAAACACGGTGGGTTGAATCGATGGATTCGGGTCCTTACAGAGGTGGTATCGAGCATACCGATCGTAGGTTTTGGCCTAGATAGTATGGAGGTGTCTTGTGAGAGTCCAAAACTATTTTCTAAAAGAAAATCTAAATTTGATTAATAAAACACTCTTGACTCATCTCATTCTCTACGTCTTGCCTTTGCTAAATTTACCGTCTTACTTGCCGTTTCGGGTGGAGAACTTATTTCAAAGTTCTTGTGGAGCAGATGCCGATCGTTCCGACCTTTGAGGAGTCAGCTGGCGGCTACGCCATGGAGTCGTGGAGAGTTCTTCGACGCTGGGAGGCTTCTACCGTCCGCTTTACCGAGGAGGCGGTGGGCGATGAAGCGGTGTACACCGAGGTTTCATTTGCAAGGTAATCATCTACGCCGGAGAACGAGAAACCAAAGAGCCAATCAACGTCTCCGCCAGAAGGTTCTCGTATGAAGTTGCAATTCAGGAGGTTGCTCGACTTGCTCTTCGCCGTGTCTGCCGCGACTACGCTGACGAGCTTCACGACTCAGTGTTCCGACTTCACCCAGACGTTCAAGCGTGCCGAAGACGACGGATCGAGGGAGCGAGTGTGCTCGCGACGCACCTTGCGAGTTCGCCCTTGCCGGGAGGATCACATGAGAGATACTACCAGAGGCGGAGATCGTACGAGGCACTTAGAGTGGCCGAGCAGAGCTTGAGGTGACCGTGCTTGACCATCGGGATGATCACCGAGCCGGGAGAGGCCACGGAGGCGCTTGAGGACGAGTGGAGCGCGTGACTCGGGAGTTCAGAGCCACCGAGGAGTCCGAGGAGGATCCAGAGGAGCGAGAGGGAGCCGAGGGGAGTGCGAGACCCGTTGTTGCAGAGGATCTAGTAGTAGGTCATCGGGATAGGTTCGCTCCGATGCCCGCCATCCACCGGTGTATGCGCGGTCACCCTCGGTGGTGGTGGATGAGTGAGTGTCGACCTTGAGCTGTGTTGAGACTCGAGTGTGAGTCACGTCTTTAAGTTAGTCTTTACCTTTTAGTTGACGTTAAGGTTTCGTGTTTAGTTTGCTTCTTTGTATTCTTTGAGTGTGCGTTATGTGTTGCAAAGCTTGTAGGCTTAAATAAGCGGTCATACCAAGTTAAATAAAGAATTGTTCAGTTTGGGTATAACATATCTCCCGCTTTAGAAATTCTTACTTCTTATCTATGCTACATCTACCTTTCCTAACCTAAGAGGCAATCATCGATGGTGAATACTGAGGAAACAACGGTGCTTCAGAAGTGGATGCGTCGAATGACAATCCCAATGATGGAGGCGACCCTCAACCACCGACGATGACATGCAGAATCTAGGAGCATTTCGGCAAAGACAGACTCAATCGATCACGCATAATGATGCAAAGAGATGCAAGAGATGACCAATGCACGTGATAAATCACAACAACCACGCAACTCAAAACAATCATGGTGGACCTCGACCTATGTCAAAGCTATCGATTTTATGAGGACTAGGCCACCAACTTTTTCGGAAATGTGAATCCTTTGGAAGCCGATGGTGACTTAGGACAATTGAGAAAAAGTCGCACATCACACAGTGTGAAGGAAATGAGAAGGTGCTTTACGCTCTCATCAACTGGAAGGGACCGCCGCAGAGTGGTGGGAGAACTCTTGTCGCTCATGGAGCCCCACAGAGATAACACGGGAGGAGTTTACTAATGCTTTCCGCCGAGCACCATGTCCCTGAGGGAATGATGGATCTTAAGAAGGAGGAGTTGAGCTTTGAAGCAAGGAGGCCAACCGGTGGCGAATACTTGAACAAATTTACTCGATTAGCTCGCTATGCCCTCAAGACGTAGCGACAGATAAAGCCGCATACCTCGTTTCATGAAGGGATTGAACTCGGGACTACAGTGGGACTGATTACCCACAATTTCCAGATTTTGTGAGTGGTAAATAAGGCTTTGATCCTAGAAGATAAGCGCAAAGAGCTAGGTGAAACCGTAAGCGCTTGATGAATAATCGGTGGACGCCCAAACCATCTACGCTTGAGGATGTCACCACAAAGAATTTGCTAGATTCCAACCACTAGCGGAAACAAGACATCAACCTCGCACTCGCCCGCCAATCAGAGCTTTCAGACACCAGCACAGGCAACAATGCACCAGGAGGAAATCAGCAATCCGCAGTGAAGAGATGCTATACTTGCAACGAGCCAAGGCACTTTTCCAATCGGTGTCCACAAAAGGGAGGCATCACGCCAGTTCGTTTCAACCTGGGAACAACACCCGCTAAAGCACCAGCATCAGGAGGAAATCGTGCACCAAGCCAAGCTGGAGCAACGCCGCAGTCAACAGTGCGTGGAAGGATCAACCACATCACCGCTGATGGAGCTCAAGAGGCAACAGACGTCGTACTGGGTAAGTTCCTGGTCAACTCGACTGCCATGCTTTGTTTGATTCGAGCTTCGCATTCGTTTGTGTCTCAAAGTTTTGCAACCAAGAATGGATTTAAAGTGGTGAATCTTAAGTGTGTGCTCTTAGTCCAAGCCCCAGGATCTGAGCTTAGATCTAGCCTTGGGTGTTTGGGAGCTAAGTTGCTTATGGATGGGATAGAATTCTAGCTAATCTTATCTTGATAGATGCGCAATCCCTAGACGTCATCCTTGGAATGGATTGGCTGTCTAAGCATAAGGCCGTTTTGGACTGTGGCCGAAGGATCGTGACTTTGGAAGGCCCTAGTGGCAAGAAAGTAGAGTTTCAAGCGACCGCAGTTCGAGATGGGCGATTAGTGGTCAACGGCGTGAAAGCCATCAAGATGGAAGATGTGCCGGTGGCGAGGAATACCGGATGTGTTTCAAGAAGATTTGCGGGATTGCCACCGACCGTGATATCGAGTTCGTTATCGAGTTAGCGCTGTGCAAAGACCGATATCAAAGAGACCATATCGGATGCCTACCGACGCGAGTTAGTGGAAATGAAGAAGCGATTGAGGAACCGCAAGAAAAAGGTTTCATTAGACCAAGTTCATCACCGTGGGGAGCCCGGTTTTGTTTGTTCGCAAGAAGGATGGAAGTCTTAGAATGTGCATCGACTATCGTGCACTTAATGAAGTAACGATCAAGAATAAGTATCCGTTGCCCGTGATCGATGACTTATTTGATCGATTAAGAGGAGCGGAGTTTTCTCCAAGATAGATCTTCGCTCGAGGATACCATCGATTGAAGATCCGAGCGGAGGATGTACCTAAGACCGCGTTTTCTACGCGATATGGACATTATGAGTTCACAGTCATGTCATTTGATTGACTAATGCCCCAAAGCATATTTCATGAACATGATGAATAAGGTTTTCATGGAATATTTGGATAAGTTTGTTGTAGTCTTCATAGACGATATTTTGGTTTACTCAAAGACCGAAGAAGAGCATGCAGAACATCTAAGGATGGTTTTAGACAGGCTGCGAGAGCATCAGCTATATGCAAAGTTTAGCAAGTGTGAATTCTGGAAGGAGAAAGTCGAATTCTTGGGTCATGTAATGACTACCAAAGGAGTCGCAGTTGATCCCAAACAAAGTGGATGCAGATGTTGCATTGGGAGCCACCAAGTCATTACTCAGATTCGTAGTTTTCGGGAATAGCGGATATTACCGTCGGTTCATAGAGGATTCTCAACAATTGCTAAACCCTTGACACGCTTGTTGAAGAAAGAAAAGAAGTTTGCATGGACGCTAGAGTGCGAGCAAAGTTTTATGGAATTGAAGAAACGCTAACAACGGCCCCGTATTAGTGTTGCGGATGTGCGTAATGGATTTGACATTTATCGCGATGCTTCAAGCAAGGCACAGGATGCGTGTTAATGCAAGAAGGCAAAGTCGTTGCTTATGCGCCGAGACAATTAAGACCACATGAAGTGAATTATCCAACGCATGATTTGGAATTAGTTTGCCGTGGTGCATGCTTTAAAGATATGGCGTCATTATCTCATAGGAAATAGATGTGAGATATATACGGACCATAAGAGTCAAATACATATTCACTCAAGTCGACTGAATATGAGACAAAGAAGATGGTGGAGCTAATTAAGGATTATAATGTGGGAATCCATTATCACCCGAAAAGCCAATGTGGTGGCGGATGCTCGAGTCGAAAGAGCCATAGCGCGAATACCTTGTCAATTGAGGATCAACCGGAATTATGCAAGGAGTTTCAGAAGTTAAGATTGGAAGTCGTTCCGCAAGGAATGGTAGCTGCACTTGAAGTAAAGCCAACGCTGGAAGATCAGATTAGAGAAGGCCAGAAAGATGACGATAAAATTTCTAAAATCAAGGCTAAAAGGAAGAAGGCCTAGCCTTAGATTTTACTCGATGAGCAAGGGACCATGTTCTTCAAAGGCGAATTTGTGTACCGGATAAAAAGGAGTTGAAACAATTGATTCTTGAGGAAGCTCATGATTCAAAGTACTCGATTCATCGAGGAAGCGCTAAGATGTACCAAGATTTGAAAGAGAGATTCTGGTGGCCAAATATGAAGCGTGAAGTGGCTGAGCATGTTGCATTATGCGACGTATGTCAGAGAGTAAAGGCTATGCATCAAAGACCGCTGGTTTGTTGCAGCCGTTGAAAATTCCGGAATGGAAGTGGGAGGAAATCGGAATGGATTTTATCACCGGTTTACCTAAGACTCGTAAAGGTTACGATTCCATTTGGGTTATAGTGGATCGCCTAACCAAGGTCGCCATTTCATCCCAAGAAAGACCACCTACGCCGAGATCGTTTGGCGATTTGTACATGTCAAGGATTGTATGTTTGCATGGAGTGCCCAAGAAGATTGTGTCGCATGAGGTACCCAATTTACCTCAAGGTTTTGGAATAAGTTGCACGAAGCAATGGGGACCCGCTTGAATTTCAAGATAGCATATCACCCGCAGCATGATGGTCGACCGAAAGAGTAAATCGATTTTAGAGGATATGTTGAGAGCTTGTGCTTTAGCTTATGCTACGACATGGGATAAGTGTTTGCCATATGCGGAATTTAGTTACAATAATAGTTATCAAGCTAGCTCAAGATGTCACCGCTTGAGGCGTTGTATGGACGTGCTTGTCGTACTCCATTGAATTGGAATGAAACAGAGAGCGATTGGTTTTGGGCGGACATTCTCGAGGAAGCCGAAAGTCAAGTCGCAATGATCGAGAGAGGTTGAAGATAGCACACGATCAAGATGAAAAGCTACGCGCATAACCGTCGTCGAGATTTGAGTTTTGAACCGTAAGATCATGTGTATCTCGTGGTTACCCTCTTAAGGGCGTTAAAAGATTTCACGTTAAAGGAAGCTTGCACCAAGATATGTTGGTCCGCTCAAGATTACGAGCCGTCGAGGAGAGGTAGCTTATCAATTAGAGTTGCCTCGGTCCTTGGCGGAGTGCATGATGTATTCCATGTGTCGCAGCTTAAGAAGTGTCTCAGAGTGCCAACAGAACAAACCCGTTGGATGCGATAGAGTGCAAGAAGATTTGACTTATAAAGAGCAACCGATCGTAATTTTGGATGTTATGGAGCGCAAGACCGTAAACAAGTCTATTCGCTTTGCGAGTTCATGGAGCAATCATTCGAGAGTGAAGCCACTTGGGAGCGAGAAGAAGATTTGAAGTCGAATTTCGAACCTATTCTCTAGTTAGCCCGAATCTCTGTCGAGATTCATTAAGGGGGAGGTTTGTAACATCCCAAAATTTGGCTTAATTAAGTTGTATTTGCTTAAATGTGCATTTGTGATTTTCTGAAATTTATTTGGATTTTTCTGGATTTATTTGAATTAGTTTGAAATTAAGTTTATTGCCTTTTATTCAAATCTATTTAAATCTGTGCAAAGTCAAAATAAAGTTTTGTCAAAAATATTTTATTTGAGTCCAGAATGTCTCAAAGTATTTTTGAGATTTTTCTTGGATTTTTCTTAATAGTTTTATTGCTTAAAATAAATAAAATGAATTTCTGGAATTATTTTAAATAAGAAATCTTTAAAAATCCGGTGAATAGTGTTGGGCCGAGCCCAGCACTGTGCGCTAGAAGCCCACGTCGGGGCGGCCCAATGCAGCCCACGAGTCGTAGCGGTGCAAAACCCTAGATCGGCACCGTCCGCGTGCGATCCAACGGTCCACCGAGTGCCGCGTGTTCGCTTGCGTTTTGACCGTCGGATCGGGACACGCGTCGCGATGTCGTTCATCGTCTCCGTTCCGGACTCGGAGTCCGCCGCCGTTACGCCGTTGGTTTCTTTCGCCGTGTAGAGCTCGGACGTCGAGGTTATAAATAGGAAGGGTAGCACCCCGAGGTTCGCAGTCGAGCGCCGCGTCTTTTGGTCGGAGCGTCTTCGCGGGAGCAGCCCTAGAACGCATCTACGAGCTCGTCGGAGTTAGCCGAAGTCCTCGACGCGTTTTTCCGCTTGAAGCTCGCCGTCCGGGAAGTCTCCGCCATCGCCAAGGTCGCCAGCGTGTTCGCCGTGACGAGGTGCGTCCGTGAGAAGCAGAAGCATCGCCGGAGACCCCTCCTTCTGCCGTTGCGGTGGTCTTCGTCCCCAAGTCCGGCGAAGAAGCGTTGCCGTGCCGCCATCGCTAGACTCGAGAGGTAATGACCGTCGGATCTTCAGCGAAAGGCCAGGATCGTACACGAGGGTGAAGATCGCAGCCGTGAGATGCGATCAGGCGGTGGATTTCGCGCCGCGTGTGAACCAATCAAGCGCCGCAGGTTGCCGGGCTCAAGCACCGAGGCGCCGTGGACGCGTCTGCGAGTGGACCGAGTCCATGGACCGACACGCGCCGGCTTCGATTGGTCCGTCAGCGCTGCGTCATGCTGATGTCACGCTGACGTCATAAACCAGTTTTTCGTTTAAAAATAAATCATAATTCGATTTTCTGATTTTAGCAATTTTAGTATTTATTTCAAACTTCAAAAGGCTATATCTTTTGCAATTTAACTCGGATTTGAGTGATTCAAATTTCTAAAAATTTGTAAAATTGAGATCTATTTAATGGTGAATTTTAATTGATTTTTGGAGTTCAATTGCTCTCTGTTTTGTTATTTATTTGCTTTTCTCTTTCGGTACGCGTAGACGTTGAATTGTGCGACGCTTCGGAGGAAGATCTAGCAACTCAAGAGCAAACTTCAGATCAAGATCAGGACCTATTCCAAGGCAAGTTGTGCTTTGATCATGTTGAACCCATGTTTGTAAAATTGCTATGTTTGATTTACACTATTGCATATAATTCAATTATACAACTGTTTCAAATTAGTTTGGGCTTAGCTAAAATACCAGATTGGTCTATACCCTACCTTGTCATTGTATGCCATGATCCATTGTCACCCTAGATTGGTTTAATATAGTTGGTTAATAATTATAATCAACATTGGAGGATTAGTTCGTATTAGTTGCTTAGCCATGCCACGTCATCACATGTGTCAGAATCATTGATAATTAATCTTGCTTAATGGAATATGGAACAATGTTATGAACTTGTGTGTCATGTGGGATCACAAGATGAGATTGAGTTGTTGTGGCGAGTCATGTCACGCAACGATGTTGAATTGTTGATGGCACGTAGTGCTTGGTAATCAACTGGGTGATAATCACTTTGATTGGGGCAAGTGGCAAGGGGCGAGGAGGCCAAGGTGGGCCCGATGGGCAGATGGTATGTGGAAGTCTTGCCTTGATCACACTAAGGACTTAACCTTGCAAGCCTTTGACCTGAGTCAATCATGCAACCACATGTCTCGTATGGGCCAGCCTAGCTGAGTAATTTGCAAAGTCTTAATGTTGATACTATCGTGGTCGGTGTGAGTTCCCGGGTCAGGGTGTAATTCACATGGCGCAAGAGGGGGCCACGGATGTGGTTTACAGACCGCCGTTGTTGAAACCTTAGCGGGTAGTACCGGGTTAAGATAGAGCATTGTAAAGGCTTTGTTATAATCTCTCGCCTTTGTGGTGTTTGGTTGTATCACGTGGGTAAAGTGCATAACCTCTGCAGAGTGTGAAACTATTCGGATAGCCGTGCTCGCATGATTGAGCAATGCTCGGAATTACAGATTAAGGGTTAGTTTAATAAATCGGACAACTTGGTTGGGATGGCGGGATTGCCATATGGAAGATTGGAACTTGATTTAGGATTGGAAACTTGGTTTACTTGAGAAATACTGAATTTATTTATTATTGCTATTCGCTTTACATTCTTTACAATCTATTATTGTATTTGTTCATAAATGCCGCTTATTGCAAAATAGCCATGATAGCCTATCCTTTGGAATAAGCCTTACATATAGATAAATAGAAGCGCATTCGTGCACAACTTGTTGAGTGCTTTAAGTACTCACCCTTGCCAAACAACAATAATCAACAGTTGAAGAATCTACACTGTGTTGGAAGATGAAGTCCAAGAAGACACGAGTCATTAGGGTCCGAGCCTTGTTGGTTGCCCTGTGGTGAATCGATGAGCTATCTACGTTTCTACTTTCCATTTTAATTATTAGTTTATATTCTCGCCTTGCCTGCGTGGCTTAATAATGTAAGTTGGTCATAAGATCATACATTTAGCTATATCAATAAATGAACTATTATTCTATTATCGTTGTGTATGATGTGATATGTACCAATGTTAAGCTGTGTGCACTAGCGTTGATCCTGGGACTAGTGCGGTAAACACAGTGGGTTCGAATCAGTGGATTCGGGTCCTTACAATAAATATGCTATTTATTCTTTATTCCAGTATTCTTTAATTTACAAGAAATATTTGAATTATTTTGCCACTATCTGATTGGGATTATTCTCCTTTTTAGAAATCGTGTAGCACCCAAATGGAAGAGATATGCATTGTTGATAGTGGCACAACAAATACCATCTTAAGATAGTCCAAATACTTCCAGTCGATCACGAAGAATGCTAGAAAGATTACTACGATCGCAGGAAGCGATTCATATGTAATAGGCTCAGGAAGAGCCACAATTACTTTGGTAATTGAAGAAGCCCTTTTGTACCCTGAATCAACGCGCACTCTCTTAAGTTTCAAAGACATCCGCGCAAATGGTTTTCACGTAGAAACCAATGAAGAAAATGGCAAAGAATACTTGTGCATTGTGAAGCACGCGGTATGTGGAAAAATGGTATTAGAAAAATGTCCCTCATATGAATCTGGGTTGTACTACACGAATATTCATGCACCCCGAAGTGTATACTTCCTTGAAGACTGTCTTTAGAAGCTCTGAGTTATTTTCTTTATGGCATTGTAGATTAGGTCATCCTGGTCTTAGAATGATGAGGAATATAGTGAACAACTCACAAGGTCATGGCATTAGTGTTAAAAATTTTCCGAATCATGAAGATTTCGTGTGCCCTGCATGTGCCACCGGGAAATTAATAACTAGACCCTCTGTCATGAAAGTGCAAAGTGAAATCCCTTCATTCCTGGAACGCATCCAGGGGGATATTTGCAGCCCGATTCAGCCCTTATCAGGGCCATTTTGGTACTTTATTGTGCTTATCGATGCTTCCTCGAAATGGTCGCATGTATGCTTATTGTCAACAAGAAACCATGCTTTTGCAAAGCTGATCTCGCAGATCATAAGAATTAAGAATGCTTTCCCTGATTATCGTGTGAAGTCCATTAGAATGGACAATACCGGCGAATTTACTTCAAAGGCATTTGATGATTATTGCACTCCAACGGGGATAGCAGTTGAGCACTCCGTACCGCACGTCCATACGAAGAATGGACTAGCTGAAGCACTAATAAAGAGGATTAAATTCTTTGCCAGATCGCTTTTGTAGAGTTGTAACTTGCCCAACTCTTGTTGGGGACACGCAGTCCTGCATGCAGCAGCTCTCATCAATTTCAGACCTTCGGCCTACAATATCTATTCCCCTATGCAACTAGTGCACGGGGTCATCCCGAAAATCTCCTATCTCAGAAAATTTGGTTGTATGGTATATGTTCCTATACCACCCCCATCGCGGATTGCAATGGGCCCTCTCCGCAAGTCTGGGATATACGTTGGTTATGAGAGTGCATCCATAATCAGGTATTTGGAACCCATGACTGGAGACTTGCATACAGCCAGATTCGCTGATTGCATATTTGACGAGGATCGTTTCCCGTCATTAGGGGGAGAAAATCAACCTTTGGATGAAAAATGCCGGGAAATCATATGGAATTCCACTGGGATCCCCGCGCATGACCCCCGCACTAATGAAGCAAATCAAGAAGTCCAGAAGATAATTGATTTGCAGAATTTAGCAAATAAACTGCCTGATCATTTTTGTGATCTGAAGGGCGTGGTTAAGTCGCATGTACCCGCACGAAATGCACCAGAGAGGGTGGAAATACTAAAGAAAGCAGAAGGTATCCCTCATCCTATTCAGAGGCCTCAAAGAAAAAGAACAGGAAATCTGGCTCCTCAAACCCAAAGTACCCGGAGACGTCTGGAGAAAACTGGGCGAGAGGACTTACCACAACCAATCACGAAAATGCCCTATGAAAAGAAAGAGAGCCAGTTGAGACCTGGCACTGGAAAGAAGCCGACGGAAAAGGCAATTCCGGACTTGAATCTTCCACTACAGGAAGACGCCGAAAATATTTTGTGCGCACACATGGGCGATGAAAAGCTAAAGGAACTTGCCCCTGTGATAGGAAATAGCAGTGAAGAGCAAGTAGAAGTGCATGAATCACCCCATGATGAAATAGCCATAAACTTTGTAATATCAAGAGAATCCCTGAATAGAGCAACAGCCAATGTCGATGCATACTACATCTCTCGCAGAGTGCAAGAAAAGGCTAGATTGCGAAGAATGGAAGAAGGCAATCACTGCAGAGTTAGTCTCTCTGAACAAGAGAAAGGTGTTTGGGCCCGTATGCCGCACACCTCCCCATATAAACCCTGTAGGTCACAAATGGGTCTTTGTTCGGAAGAGGAATGAAAACAACAAAGTTGTAAGGTACAAGGCAAGGTTTGTAGCTCAATGTTTCACTCAACGTCCTGGGGTTGATTATGAAGAAACCTATTCTTCGATCATGGGAGGAATTACCTTTAGATATTTGATCTCAATGGCAGTCAACTTGAAGTTGAAAATGAAGCTAATGGATGTTGTCACAACATATTTGTATGGGAACTTGGATTCGGAGATATACATGAAAGTACCGGAAGGTATTCCTATCCCGAACCAAGACAGAGCAAATAGAAACCTGTACAGTGTGAAATTGGGGAAATCACTGTATGGGCTAAAACAGTCAGGAAGAATGTGGTACAATCGCCTGAGCGACTTTCTCTGCAAAAAGGCTACACAAACAGCGAAGATTGTCCATGCGTGTTTATACAGCGATCCCCGACTGGATTCTGTATAATCTCCGTCTATGTAGATGACTTGAGCATCATTGGGACGGATGAAGAAATTGAAGAAGCATGCTCATACTTGAAGTCTGAGTTTGAAATGAAGGAATTGGGTAAAACCAAGTTTTGTTTAGGCTTGCAGCTTGAGCATGTGCAAGGAGGAATCTTGGTACACCAATCATCCTACACGCAGAGAGTGTTGGAAAGATTTGGCTTCGAAAATGCATATCCTGCAAAGACTCCAATGGTCGGAAGGTCACTCCAAGCAGATCTAGACCCATACAGACCTAGAGAAGAGGGGGAGGAAGTCCTGGGAGTAGAATTCCCATATCTAAGTGCAGTTGGAGTGCTCATGTACCTTGCGAATAGCACCTGGCCAGACATTGCGTTCGCTGTGAATTTGCTAGCCTGGTACAGTGCAGAACCCACCAAGAGGCATTGGAAAGGGATCAATGACATCTTCCGTTACCTCCAAGGAAGCAAAGATCTCAGTTTGTTCTTCAGAAGAAACAATGAACTGAATTTGGTCTGCTAAGCCGATGCTGGGTACTTATCATACCCGCATAGTGGCAAGTCCCAAATTGGGTATGTTTTCCTATGTGGAGGAACAACAGTTTCCTGGAAGTCGTCTAAGCAGACTCTTGTCTCGACGTCGACAAACCACTCGAAAATCATTGCTTTGTATGAAGCCTCTCGTGAATGTGCATGGCTCAGAAGAATGGTTCAACACATCCAGAAGTCATGTGGCTTGAATATTGAGCAAACTCCCATGATCATCTATGAAGATAATGCAGTTTGTGTTGCTCAAGCACAGATGGGTTATGTGAAGAGCAATCTCACGAAGCACATCAACCCCAAGTTCTTCTATGCTCACGAATTGCATAAGATGAACGAGATTAAGATACTGCATACTAAGTCATGTGAAAATCTTGCAGATTTGTTCACTAAATCACTCCCAGCATCTACCTTTGAAAGGTGCGTAAAAGGGATTGGGATGATGAGACTTAGAGAAGTGCATATTTCAGGGGGAGATATTTCACATACCCCCACATAAATCTTAAACATGAGGTTTGAGTACCCAATATGAATCTCGAAGATTAGCAATTTGAAATTCGGGTGAATTGTACTCTTCTTCCTTAACAAGTTTTTCATGAAGTTTTTCTTGCATAAGGTTTTAATGAGGCAATTCGTGCAACGCAGTAAGCGTATGCTATGTACTCTTTCTCCAAGTATTTTTCCCACTGGGTTTTTCTGGAGTTTTAATGAGGCATATGCATCTCGCGGCAAAGGGCCCAAGGGGGAGTGTTGGGAAACCACATGGCCCATGAAGGCCCACGATGGTCCCTTAGCCGAAACCCTAGGCGACTACTATATAAGGAGGATGGGGGTCCCCCCCATTGTACAAGAAATCAGAAGAGCAATAAAGTATTCTCTGGCAGTTCCTCCTATACCGTGTGTTCATCTTTCTCCCTCTCTGTTCTCCACTTCAGATCTTTTCGGGAACCCCGGACTATTCGATAGCGAGGTTCCTTAACAGTCACCCCTTGAGGGATCGCAACCGATAACTATGAAATACGGGAGGTCGAGGCCTTGGAGCCTTGCGCTTTAACAGTGCCGTGGTGCAACTCAAGCGCAAAAGCTGCGATAAGATCCAACCAAGAGAGAGATGAGGGGAGATTGATAAATATCTTTGCTTCACTTTATTCATAATGTGGTACCCTTATATAAGGGGTTTACATGTAAAGACAGAAACCAACTAGAGATAATCTCTTTCCTTAACTAATTGATCTCCTAAGATTCTTTCCTAAGTCAATGAGCAAGGAACTAGGAGGTTGCGGCCGACCCAAAGGTGCTGTCCTTGGCCATCGCCTAGGCCTATGCCTCCTTTGGTAGGGAATTCCCCACATGACATCTCTCCCTCCCTCGGCCAACAACTCATCGTTGAGTAGGAACAAGGGATATAGCTTCTTGAAGTCTAGAACATCTTCCCATGTCACCTCAGATGGAAGTTGCCCCCTTCCAATGAACAAGCACTAATACAGAACAGACAATCCTTGCCGGCATATCATTGCCGGTTGGGATAGAGTCAGCAGTGCGAATATATCACTACCGGTTCAAAAGTTAAGCCGGGGGGGACTTATCACTGCCGGTTCGTGGAACCAACCAGCAGTAATAACCAAATATCACTGCCGGTTTATATATAAAATCGGTAGTGATATATCACTGCCGGATCTTCCATGAAACGCAGTGATATTGGAATTATCACTGTCGATTTTACACCAGAACCGACAGTGATATTTATTTTCCCCGTCTGATTTTATTTTCCCGCGCAATCCGACCTTATCACTGCCGGTTCCGCGCAGAACCGGCAGTGATAAGTCCTTTATATATCTGGCATCCCTTCCCCCAACCGATCGAGCATAACAGAGAGCGTCTCTGCTCCATTTATTGTGTCGAATTGCTACCGAAAAATTGTATTAAAATTCATATCTATTTCTCTTCAAGGTTAGTAATTTGATCTACATTATATCTGTAGGTGGATTTTACTTTATAGATTGCTTTAGATTTTGATAATTACAATTCTTATTCATTTCAGTGATTTAGTGGATTTTTAAATAGTGAAAATGGCTAGATGAATTATGCAATAATGAAAATTGAAAGATACATTTGTAAATCGATATACTTACAAATATATCGTGTACTTTCAATTATTAAAGTAATTAAAAAATTGCAATATTGATATTATCAATTATGAAAGTAATTAAAAATTGTTACTTGGATATTTTTAATATAATAAAAATATATCCTAATTATTTACAATTATTTTCTATTTTGTAAATAATAAAAAATTGCCAGATGGATATTTACATAATGAAAAAAGGTTGATGTATGCTCAAATTTTGAAATAATAAAAAATTGCTAGATGGATATTTACATAATGAAAAAAGGTTGATGTATTTTAATATAGTCAAAATATATCCTAACTATTTACAATTATTTATTATTTTGTAAATAATAAAAATTGCAAGATGGATATTTACATAATGAAAAACATTGATGTATTTTAATATAGTAAAATATATCCTAAGTATTTACAATTATTTTTATTTTATAAAATAATAAAAATTGCAAGATGGATATTTACATAATGAAAAAGGTTGATGTATTGTAATATAGTCTAAATATATCCTAACTATTTACAATTATTTATTAGTTTTTAAATAATAAAAAATTGCAAGATGGATATGTACATAATGAAAAAGATTGATGTATTTTAATATAGTAAAAATATGTCCTAAGTATTTACAATTATTTTTATTTTATAAAATAATAAAAAATTGCTAGATGGATATTTACATAATGAAAAAAGGTTGATGTATTTTAATATAGTCAAAATTTCTACATGGATTTTTAAATCTTATCATTTACAATTATATTGTTATTTGCAATTATATGCTTATGTGATGTTTGATTGAATTAATTGTAGATGGACCGAAGGTGGATGTATGACACGGACCGTTGCGGCGCAGAGTACTTTAATGGTGTGACTTGTTTTGTAAACGTGGCTGCGGCGCACAAGTCGAAGAATCTGGCGAACTATATGTGTTGTCCATGCATTGATTACAAAAATGAGAAGTTGTTTTCTACCATAGAGTCGATACGTGCACACTTACTTCGTAGGGGTTTCAAGGCTAGCTATACCTATTGGATCGAGCACGGTGAAGATGAGATTGTACATGAAGGGCAACACATTGGTGAAGATGACGGAGACAACGATATGACGGCGGTCGAAGATACGTTTGTCGATAGCCACGACGACGACCTGGATCAAATGTTGTGTGATGGGGAGGGGGACTTCATGAGTGAAAGAGAGTTTCAAAAGTTCCAGCGTATGGTAGAGGACTCCACAACACCATTGTACCCGGGCTGCAAAGAGGAGCAAAAAAACTGCATACCGTGCTTACACTACTGCAGTTGAACACTACAAGAATCAGGGAAAAATTCGTGGGTTTTTTAAATTCGTGGGCCCAAAAAAAACTCACGAATTTATTTATTTAAATTCGTCGGTTTGTATAAAACTCACGTTTTTAATTAAATTCGTGGGCCAAAATGAAACCCACGAATTTATTTATTTAAATTCGTGAGCTAAAATAAAACCCATCGATTTAATCGCTTAAATTGTAATGTAAATTATCCACGATTTAAACATTTAAATTGTGGCCAAACATTACCCACAATTTAAACTTTAAATTCGTGGGCCACAAATTACCCACGAATTTAACCGCAACAAAAAAACCCTACGCCCAGACACGCGCTTAGCCAACGCCGCTCCTCGCCACGCGTCGCGCCGCGCCGCCCATGCGCGACGCCGCCGCGCCGAGCCTCGCTTCGCCCGCCACGCTCGCCTTCGCTCGCCTACGCTCGGGGCTCGCCGTCCCCATCAAGGCTGCCGCGCACGTTCCGTCGCCGCATGCGAGCCCCCCGCCGCCGCCGCCCCACTCGGCCACCCGAGCCATCGCCCGACCGCCCTCCGCGGCTGCTGCCGCTCGGCCGCCGAGACCCGCCCGCCGGCTGCCGCCCTGGCCGCCCCGCCCGCCGGCACCCGCCGCCGCCAGACTTCGCCCGATCGGCCACTGCGCTGCCGCGCCGCCGCCGCTGCCGCTGCGCCGCCGCCCGCCATTGGCCGCGCTCAAGCAATGTTGCCGTCGGCCGGCCGCCGCCTGCCATGTTGCCGCCCGCGACGCCGCCCGACCGACCGCCCTACCTCGCTATCGACCGCAGCGACGCCGCCTCGGCGCGGCCGCCACGCCGCTTCTTCGCCACGACGCCACCCGGCCGACCGCCATGGCTGCGCCGCCGCTGCCGCCTCGCCCGGCCGCTTACGCCACGCTGGCCGCTGCCGCGCCGCGCCACTCCGCTGCGTCGCCCGCGCTCGCCGCTGCTGTCGCCCCGCCGCCCCCCGCCCTGTGCACCGCCGCTCTCGGCCGCTCGAGACGCCACTCGCCGCCCGTGGCCGGCGCTTCACCCCGCCGCTGTCGCCCGCCGCGCCACCACGCGCCATCGCGGCGCCCCACCGGTGCCGCCTCGCCGTCGCTGGCGCCACCCCGCCCTCCCCGGACCCTCCGCAATGCCCTCATGGGCGTTGGAGAAGGTATATTTCATCTCTTTTTACTTTCGTTTATAGTTATTTCATCTCATTTTATATTCGCTGCATATGATATATATATTTTTATTTTCTCGCTGCCGTTGTATATAACGTTAGATTTTTGGGTTTGTGTCGAACAGTAGAGAGCATAGGCGTCACCCGTTCGGGAACGGCGCATCTCACATTTGCTTGTGAGGTGCGCGGTTCTGGAATTGTCCAGCGTATTTTGGACAGCCCGAGAATGTTCGTGTTGCATAGGGCCTGTGACGTGCGAGCGATCCGAACGTGATTTCGACCACATAACCCTGTTGTTCTCCGACGCACCAAAGATCAGCGTGCGCTTGGAAAACAAGCGGGTTATCTTCGCCAAATTTCGCTCGTTCAGTAGCGCACGCCACAGTCGCATGCAAAGCCTCCATTCTTGGGTGGGTTTAGAACACATCTTTCCTAATAGGGTTGTCTTTGTCACCTAAGCCACGGTCGACGCTGACATTGTTTCATTTGTTTAGCTTTGATAATGGGTGACGATCGAAGGGCGATGTATGACGGATGGAGGAGTGATGGGGGCATTCAAGGAATGGGGCAGATCACTGATGCTTCCTTGAAGCAAGCATTCATTTGGAGGAGCTGAATATGTGTATTGCCCGTACCCTCTGCGAGAATAACAATGCTACTACAAAGAAGGATATAGTGCAAGATCACATTTGCAAAAACGGGTTCATGCCTAACTATTTGGTGTGGCACCGTCATGGAGAGGCCGCAGGCGTGCCATTGAGACGTAAGAGATGTGGACCATGTGGAGGATCACGACCGGATGGAAGAGATCTTTGGATGATCTTGGCGGGGACCGAATTTAACTCGGGAGGGTCACACCGGAGGAGGTTAAGGAATTCTATAGGCTACTTGACGCCTCGGACGAGAAGTCGCATGACTTGACCAATGTGACCGTCCCCGCAGGTTACACTACCGCTTATGTCGATGAAGTCGAAGTTCAACTTTTCGAACAAATGCTTCAACGCTTTGCTTGAACTAATGAATGATGTCCTTCCGCCTAACCACAAGATGCCAAAGGATTTTACCAATCGAAAAAGTTGATGGCGGCCTCGGATGAATTACGTAAGATTGATGTGTGCGAGAATAATTGCATGTCGCTCGAAGGATCATGACAAGGATACCCATTGTATGCATTGCGGTAAGTGTAGATTCGCTGAGGTGGTAGATGAGGAAGGGGTATCAGTGACTACAAAGGTCGCGACTAAACAGCTTCAGTACATGCCGATCACGGATAGGCTTAAACGGTTGTACATGTCAAAAGAAACAATAAACATATGCGGTGGCACAAAGAAGGTAAACGTGAGGACTAAGACCGGATATGATGGTGCATCCGTCGATGGCGAGGCATGGTAGGCATTGACCGATTCGATCCTCGTGCATTTGCAAGCGACCCTAGGAGTGTCCGTCTTGGTTTGTCCACGGACGGTTTCACACCTTTCAGCACAAGCGCTAGCCCCTACTTTTGTTGGCCGGTCTTCATCATGCCATACAATCTTCCACCTGAGATTTGCTTGAAAGTGGGGTTCATATTCCTTGCTCTTGTCATTCCAGGTCCTAAGCATCCAGGGAAGGATCTCAATGTGTTCATGCGGCCCTTAATTGATGAGCTGAAGAAGTTGTGGCGAGGGGAAAAGGCATACGACAGCGTTGGTGGCAGAGAATTTACATTACGAGCCGCATACCTGTGGTCGGTCCATGATTTGTTGGCATATGGCATTTGGGCCGGCTGGTGTGTTCATGGTCACCTGTGTTGTCCAATTTGTATGGCTGACTCTGATGCATTCAGGCTCACGCACAGTAAAAAGATCACATTCTTCGATTGCCATCGACGATGGCTTCCGGCGAGGCACCCTTTTAGGAATGACGTCAAAGCATTTCGAAAAGGACGGAAAGTTAAAAAAGGACCGCCGAAGCGACTCACAGGAGAGGAGATAGCTGAATGGCATAGTCGGCTTGTACGATCTACGGAAGTGGGTTTCATTGGCTATGGAAAGGAGCACAACCGACTCATATTTCTTTTCTTTGGGAGTCGCCTTACGCTGAAAGCTTTGATTCTCGCCGCATAACATAGATTTGATGCACCAAGAGCGCAATGTGGCAGAAAGCATCATAAGCATGGTGTTTGATGTAACCGACAAAACAAAGGATAACGTGAGTGCTAGGAAAGACATGGGTGATCATTGTGCTAGGCCGTGGCTCGAGGTTAAAGTTGGTTTAAATGGGAATGAGAGCCGCCACGAGCTCCATACGTGTGAAGCCGTAAGACCGTAAATGATTTTGAGGTGGTTGAAAACTCTAAAGTTTCTGATCGCTATGCATCTAACATAAAACGGGCTGTGAATGTCAGCACCGGTAAGCTAAACGGGCTAAAGAGTCATGATTACCATATTATGTTAATACTAGAGAGTATTACTTTGATACTTCATTGAATATGAGATTGATGTTCATATGATTATTGCAAGATATCTTGACTAGCTCGTGCGTGTAGTTCTTATATATAGTATCTATTCTTGTTTAGCTTGACTGTCATATTGATATTCTCATATTGTGTCTTGGTTGAATAGTACTATTGATATTCTCATATTGACATTCATGTGAATCAAAGATAATGTTACTTGTAGCACAACCTAAGTTAATCTTGAACTTGCGTGTTTCTAGGTCACGCCCTCCAAAGACGTACTAACGACGACATCATAGAAGACATCTTCAACAATACGACGGTGGTAGTAGCGCCACAACTCCAACAACCCCGAGGCATGAATTCCATTGTGAGCTCGATTGGTGTATAACTGTTGTACTTTATAACTTGTTGTGATGGATACGTTGTGATCGACTTATTGTGATGGACTTATTTTGATGGAATGTGGATTGTATCTATTGCGGTTGTAATGTGTTGTACGTCATTGCGTAGTTTACAAATTGCCGTTGGATGTGTGATTGGATTATCTAAGGATCCGCTAGAATGTCTCCTTCTGGTTTGAGAGATTGATATATATATTATAACTGCAAATGTTTTTTTGTCTGCTGAGTGGATGTCCTATTTACAAGAGAGGTCATGCCGAAATTTTGTACATTTCGGAGACTTAGTTTTAAGCCGGTTTTGAAGAGTTAAAAGGTTGGTTTGATATTTTAGTAATCGTAATAGGTTTGGTGTCTCGCTTGTTAATTCTTCGCTCGCTTGAACTTCATTGTGGAGTTTGTCTTTGTGTTAGTGTTTCGATCGATTTGAACAAAATAGATGATCCTTCTTATTTATTCTTCGCTTGGCAATTTTTAGTTTCAATTTTCTTTTTTCCTTTTCTTTTCTTCTTTAGTTGTTATATGTATTGAGTGCGATACATATATGTATAAAAATACATACATTTGGATATATATATATATATGGATATATATACATTTTTTTTTGTAAAAATGACAGTTAAATTCGTGGGTTTAATAAACCCACGAATTTAACAGATTAAATTCGTGGGCAAAATTATCAGATTAAATTCGTGGGTTTATTAAACCCACGAATTTAATCTGATAAATTCGTGGGTTATTTAGCCCACAAATTTAATCTGTTAAATTCGTGGGTTTATTAAACCCACGAATTTAAGCTGTTAAATTCGTGGGTTTATTAAACCCACGAATTTAACTCAGAAACCCAATTAAATTCGTGGGCTTGGGAGAAACCCACGAATTTAACTTAAATTCGTGGGTACCCACGAATTTAATTAATTAATTTCGTCGAATTAAATTCGTGAACTAAATTCGACGGTTTGCTCACGAATTTAAATTAAATTCGTGGGTTTTAGCTTAAATTCGTGGGTTTTTGGCCCACGAATTTTTCCCTGATTCTTGTAGTGGAAAGCAAGCAATGGTTGGTCCGATAAGAGCTTCACTGAGTTGTTATGTCTCTTGGGGGACTTGCTTCCAGAGGGTAACATGTTGCCTACAACTACGTACCAGGCCAAGCAGGTTGTCTGCCTGTTGGGACTGGAAGTACAAAAAATACACGCATGTCCAAACGATTGTATGTTGTATCGCAATGAGTTTGCATACTTGGATGCCTATGTTGTTTACAAAGCAAAGCGGTATAAGGGCAACGATGATATCCATAACGACGATGTTGGGGTGGAGCATAAGAAGAAGAGATCCCCCGTAAGGTGTGGTATTTCCCTATAATCCCCCATCTGAAGCGATTGTTTGCGAACAAAAGGCATGCCCAATTGCTACGATGGCACGCCGAAGAGTGTAAGAAGGATGGAATGCTCAGACACCCTGCTGATTCTGTGCAATTGAGGAACATCGACAGAAAATATAAGAAGCACTTTGAATATGATGTGAGGAATATAAGGTTCGGGTTGAGTACGGATGGGATGAATCCTTTCGGCAACATGAGTAGTCATCACAGTACTTGACCGGTGACTCTATGTATCTACAACCTTCCTCCTTGGCTTTGTATGAAGCGGAAGTACATTATAATGCCACTACTGATCCAAGGGCCCAGCCAACCTGGCAACGATATCGATGTGTACCTCAAACCATTGGTTGAAGATCTTCTAATATTGTGGAACAATGGAGTATGGGTATGGGATGAGTACAAAAGATAGAACTTTATCCTATGCGCATTGTTGTTCGTAACCATTAATGATTACCCTGCACTTGGTAACCTGTCGGGACAGACGACAAAAGGGTTCAACGGATGCATCCAGTGCTTGGATGATATAGCTAGCTGGTGGCTAAAGATTGTCGAAAAATGGCTTACATGTGACATCGTAGGTTCCTTCGCAAGGATCACCCATACCGCAATAATAAGAGAAGGCGGCTAGTACCGATGCATTGAGGTTGGATGCTTAGGCAGATGCTGCTCAACGAGATGCTCAGGAGCAAGGTCTAAGGTGGAAGTTCTTTATGGGGAAACCGCTGGTTGAACCAGCTCATTTCGACCACCTAAAAACACAAGCAAAAGGCCCATCGTGGGTACATGCAAAGATCCAACGAAGGTATCGAGTTGTTCGCAGTCCGATACACGGAGCAAGATTTTCACAATGGGGATAACATCTTCTGGGTGAATTTCGAGGAGGTGTACATGTTGTACCAAAGAAGATGCCACTCGACGTGAATATACTTGATTGTGGACTTTGTAAGTCTCACGTATATTATTGTGCATTCTTGTACTGTTTAATTGCATGTCTGACTTCTTTCTTATGTAGAATGGAGATACAGACATGTAGAAGAAATGGCAATGACAATCTAGGATTCCTAGATCCGGGGCTTCTCAACGAGAAGCTTGTAAAGGACAATCCACAGTACAATGAGGACTATTTATTTAATACTTTTTTGAAGCTGCAGTACAAAACCTCCATACTTTTACCCTATAACTTTAAGTATGTATTCCCTACTTCTAATATCGTTTTACTATTTTTGCGTAACACGACGATGTTGGAGTAATTGACTACGTTGACATATATGTGCGGGTTTCTTTCGATCCTCCTCGTCATCCGTTAGATGCTAGCGTGATTTTGTCTTGGACTCTAGGAGAAAACCAACTAATCTATATCAAGACTTTTGGGACATGAGCAATGTAAACTCGATCGTTATGCTATTGCTCTAGCAATATTCCATTCTACTTCATTTAAGTTTATTTAATATTCAAAATCATTCACAGGGCATTCGCACGATACTGCAAGAAAAGTGTTCGCCATCATCCCTACAGGAAACATTTTGAAATAGTAACCGACTTTCCATGTATGAGGCAGGACCCGGGAAACAATTTATGTGCATACTATGTATGTACAAATTTACATTCAATTGTCATGGAGACTTGGGCTATAATGAAGTCATGGTACATAATTACACATTGATGCCTACTTTTGTTTCATTTAACATATATCTTCATTAATTAACTTTCTCTTTTCTTCAATAACAGCGCTCCAAACTGAGAACCAATAAGTTATTACTAACAGAAATTATAGCAATTCAAGAACAAATCGCCGGATTCATTCATGATGATGTCATCAATCCAAACGACGAGTTCCACGCGTAGCCTCATCGCCCTCATTCCTTCGATCTACACCCGTCATATGCCTACTTCGACTCCTACTGTAGCCGGTGCAAAATCAAAGTGAATGAGATGAGATGTAGTCGAACTACATTTGTAAACAAATCATTGTAGAAACAAAATATTGTGATGCTTAATTTAATATATTTGAATTATGATTTTAACGATGCTTTGTATATACATAGATATATTTGAATTATGATTTGAATGATGCTTTATATACTATATATGGACACTGTATAAATAATTGTATAAAAATATATATATTGCACAAAAAATATGCAATAAAAATATTTGGTTCATGGCTTGTCACTGCTGGTTCTTGGAGAAAATCGGCAGTGATATGTACATATCACTGTCGGATTGTGGTATAACCCGGCAATGATAGTTCGATATCACTACCGGTTTTATGTATAACCGGCAGTGATAATTATCATCATTGCTGGATTTTGGTTTGACCTGGCAGTCATAGTTCAATATCACTGCCGGTTGTAGGTAGAACCGGCAGTGATAATCCTTACCACTGCTGGTTCCTAAGCCGACAGTGATAATCCCCGAGTATCACTGTCGACCAATCACTGCCGGCACCAATGACCGGCAGTGATGGTGTTTTGGAACCGACAGTGATGTGCTGTTCTGTAGTAGCGAAGGACCTACCAAAGCCTCAGGCCAGCCGAGCATGGAGAACATGCAACAGATGGTGCCGGTACCACCCAGCCATAGCGCAAGTCCGACAAGGATGGTGGACTGTCGAGTGGATCGCTACGGTATTCCTTGAGTAACCTAACATGAAAGACATCATGTATTTGAGCGTGGGGTGCACTACTGCGCACAAGCCTATCACAGACAGTTCACAAACCACATCACAAACGGTTTTGTGAATCATCTGTATCAAACTGTCAGTGATGACTATGGTTCATCACAGACGGTTTGCCAACCGTCAGGGAAAAAAATCATGACATAGAGGTCATCCCAGACAGTTATAATTTGGAACCGTTTGTGATATATGGGGTCATCACAGACGACTTCAAATTGGAACCGTCTGTGATGACCCATACATCACAGGCGGTTCTTGAATGATCAAGATGGCGATCAGAGGGGGGTGAATGATCCCAAATAAAAATTTTCCAACTCAAAATGATCCAACCAAGCCCATAGACAAATCAATCAAAAGGAACAAATGAGAAGGATGTCGGGACCCGAATATGCAAATCTGGACCCTCTGTGTATAATGCACTAGTCTAGGATCACGCTAGTGCACACGGGCTCAATGTCAGTAAATATCACAATCATACATAGCGGAAATATTATGAAAGACATCATATATTAAATCATACTAGTTGAATAACCTTAAGGTCAAACTTACATGACTATGCCTCCCAAGGCTGAATAACAAATTAGACTGTAGCGGAATGAAAATGTAGATAAACCCCTTAGTATACCACAGGCAATTGACAAGGCTCGCCCCTAAATATTCGTCTCCTCTGGGTACTCCTCCTCCAACACTGATGTAGGTTCCTCAACTGGAGATGTTGTTGGCAAGGGTGAATATTTAAAGCACTCAACAAGTTGTGCACATAATGCAATTCTAGCATAACTATATGCAAGGCTTATTCCAAAGGAAAGGCTAACAGGGCTATTTTTCAATAAAGCAACATTTTAAAACAAGTACAATAAATAGATTGTAAAGACAGTAAAACAAATAACAGTAATAGATAGATTCAACATTTCTCAAATAAACCAAGTTTTCAATCCTAAGTCAAGTTTTCGAACCACCAAATGGCAACCTGCCATCCATCCCAAGTTTCCATTTAATTAAACTAACCCTTAACTGTAATTCCCGAGCATTACTCAATACTGTGAGCACGGCTATTCGAATAGATTTACACTCTACAAAGGTTATGCACTTTACCCACATGACATGATTGTCACTTGGTGCCTTTCGAATTAACACACTTCCTTTGGTGTGTCGACGGAGAGATCATGACAAAGCCTTTACAATGCTCTGGCTTAACCCGATACTACCCGCTAAGGTTTCAACACGGGTGGGGTTGGTTACCACATCTACGGCCCCCTCTTGCGCCATGTGAGTTGATCCATAACTTGGGACTCACACCGCCATTGATAGTACCAAAGCTAAGACATTGCAAATTAATCAGCTAGGTTGTCTCATACCAGACATGTGGTTGTATGATTGACTTAGGTCAAAGGCTTGCAAGGTTAAGTCCTTAGGATGATCGAAGCAAGACTTCCACATACCCTCTGCCCATCGGGCCCACCTTGGCACACTGCCCCTTGTCACTTGCTCCGATCTAAGTGATTACCACCCCAGTTGGTTACCAAGCACCACGTGCCATCAACAATTCAACATCGTTGCGTAACATCCCTCGCCACTACAACTCAATCTCATTGTGTGACCTCACATGACACACAAGTTCACATCATCGTTACATATTCCATTAGTCAAGATTAAACATTGATGATTCATGTACATGTGACGACGTGGCATGGCTAAGCAACTAACACGGGCTAACCATCCCATGTTGATTATTAATGTTAACCAACTATAGCGAACCAATCTAGGGTGACAATAGATTATGGCATACAAATGACAAGGTAGGGTATAGATCAAATTGGTAGATTAACTAGATGCCAATTTAATTTGAAATAATTGTATATGTGAAATAACATGCAATAGAGTAAAACAATAGAGCGATTTTGTAAACATGGGTTCAATATGATCAAAGCACAACTTGCCTTAAAGAAGCCCTTATTCTTGCTCTGGCCCTTGGAGTTAAGTCGACGGATCTTCCTCGAATACTTCGCACAATTCAACGTCTACGCGAAACGAGGGAGAACATCAAATAAACACCAAAATAGAGAAAATAATCTATAAAAATCAAATAAAATTCATCATTAAATATATCTCAATTTTACAAATTTTTAGAAATTTTAATCATCTCAATCGGAGTTCGTATGAGAGAGAACGAGCCCTCAGAAGATTCAAAAATTCTAAAAATCAAATAAATAACCGAATTATTTTTATAAAGGAAATTCGCATTATAGCATCAGCATGACGTCAGCACCGGTGAATTTTTCGATTGAAATATTTTTCAACGAAAAATCCGATTTATGATGTCATCCTGACGTCAGCGATGCCCTGGGCAATCACAGAGTGACACGCGCCCACGGTCTATGGACCTGGTTCACCGCGCTGGCCGGTCCACCATGCACCCGGTGCATGGTGCTTCGGTCCCTGCGTCTGCCATGCGGTGCGATGCGGTTGGCTACGGCGCGCGGCTCGATCCCATCCACAGAAGGCAAATCAGACGATTCACATCACGCGCAACGTGGCGGCGATCCAACCAATCGATTAGATCCAATGGTTCACAAAAAAAGTGAGGTTTTACTGAAGCGCATGCACGTGGCTTGATCCAGAGCGTACACGGAAGATCGAATGGACAACGAGGCTCGAACCTTGGTGATGGCAATGCGGCGGCAATGCTTCGCCAGACGCGAAGACGACGACGCTTCAAACGGTGCTCCGACGAGTTCCTAGCGACGAGACGACGATGATCCAACACGACGCGGTCTCGCGAACTCAGATCCGGAACCCAAGCGGCGGAAGACGGCTTGACGGTGGTGGAAGACGAAGAAAACAAGCGGCGGCGCTTCGAAAACTTCGGTGAGCTCTAGCGCACGAACAGCGACGGCGGCTAGGGCTACGGGTGCACGGAGGAATGGCGAACCTCGGGCGGCTACTCCCCCCTTTTATAGCCCTGGCAAATGCACTAAAATGGCAACCCTGATCCACACAACGACGGCGTATCGGAGACAGACTCAGAGTCCCGATCGAAGACAACGACCGAGGACCGTCCGATCTTCGATGAACGGCCACAATTACTCCCGAGACGATATGATCCGATTGGCACTTTCCAAATCCAATGGACGCGATCTAATCTTTCCTAACTAACGCGACGCAAACTCCACCGCACGATCTCGATCCGACGGCTTGCAGGCACTAGGGTTCCGACCTCATCTTCAAATCACAAGCGCTCCTTCGCAATCCGACGACCGATCGACACGGATGACGCGGCTTGATGAAGACCGAATGATGAAGATCCAATAGCTCACAACGACGTGGGCCGAATGGGCCCCATCAGATCGGGTCATACGCAGACGGTCTTTGGGCTCCACCCAAGATCGTTCACGGTGATTTCTCCCGAGTTTTTCTTTTAAATTAATTCCCAAAATTATTTTAATTTGTTTTGGGCTATAAAAATATCAAGAAAAATACCATAAAATTCTCATAAATACTTTGAGACATTTTGAACTCAAATAAAATCTTTTTAGCCAAACTTTATATATTTAATTAGTTTTTCGCAAAAGGCCAATATACTTAATTTGAAATGAAACCAAATAAAATCCAGAAAAATCCAATAAATTTAGAAAAATCACCCCCCTAACAGAATCTCGACCCCGAGATTTAGGGCTAACTAGAGAATAGGTTTGGGAATTCTGAGTTCAGATCCTCTTCACGCTCCTAGGTTGCTTTATATTCTGAATGATTGCTCCACTGAACTCTGCAAAAACGAACAAACTTATTCCTGGTCTTCTACTCCATCACATCCAAGATCTTGATTGGCTGCTCCTTATAGGTCAAATCCTCTTGCAGTTCAATTGCTTATATTGGCGTCTGCTCCGTTGGCACTCTTAGACACTTCTTAAGCTATGACACGTGAAATACATCATGCACTCCTGCCAATGACCGCGACAACTCCAACTAATAAGCAACCTCTCCCCGACGGCTCAAAATCCTGAACGGACCAACATATCTTGGTGCAAGCTTTCCTTTAGCGTGAAAACCTTTAACACCTTTAAGAGGGGTAACTCTGAGATACACATAATCATCTGGCTCAAAACTTAAATCACGATGACGATTATTAGCATAGCTCTTTTGCCTTGACTGTGCTACCTTTAACCTTTCTCTGATCATAGCAACTTGATCTTCAGCTTCCTTGAGAATATCAGGCCCAAACACCAAACACTCTCTCGTCTCATTCCAATTTAACGGGGTATGACAAGCACGACCATATAAAGCTTCAAATGGTGACATTTGCAAACTAGCCTGATAAATGTTATTATAGCTGAATTCTGCATACGGCAAACACTTATCCCATGACGTAGCATAAGCTAATGCACAAGCTCTTAGCACATCCTTAAGAATCTAATTAACTCTTTCCATCTGACCATCTGTCTGCGGATGATACGCTGTACTGAAATTCAAACGAGTTCCCATCGCTTCATGCAGCTTGCCTCAAAATCTCGTGGTAAATTACCTCTAACTGACACAATCTTCTTAGGCACTCAGTGCAAACACACAATCCTTGTCATACATAATTCTGCCAAACGATCTTCTGAGTAGGTAGTCTTCACAGGTATGAAATGAGCAGCTTCGGTCAAACGATCAATGATGACCCAAACGAAACCATATCCCTTCTGGGTTCTCTGCAATTCCCAACACTATGGGTCTTATTACTGGTTTGCCTCTTACTTCCACTCAGAAATCTGCACCGACTGTAACAAACTGCTGATCTCTAATTTTTTGCCTTTATTCTCTAACACACATCACAAAATGCAACATTTTCAGCAACTTCACGCTTCATCTTAGGCTACCAAAACCTTTCCTTAAGATCTTGATACATCTTATCATTTCCTGGATGAATTAAATACTTGGAAATATGAGCTTCTTCCAAAATCAACTGCTTAAGCTCCTTCTTGTTCAGTACACAGATTCGACCTTTAAACCGCGTGGTACCTTGCTCATCCATGGTAAAATCCTCAGCTAAGCCTGCATCTTTCTTGGACTTGATTCTACTAATCTTCTCATCATCCTTCTGACCTTCTCTGATCTGATCTTCAAGTGTTAGCTTCACTTCCAAAACAGCTAGAAATCCTTGCGGAACAACTTCCAATTTTAGCTCCTGAAATTCTTTACACAACTCTGGTTGATCACTTGATATCAGCATATTCGCACTATGGCCCTTTCGACTCAAGGCATCGGCTACCACATTGGCCTTACCAAGATGACAATGTATTCCAACATTATAATTCTTGATCCGATCCGCACTTTCCAAATCCAACGGACGCGATCTAATCTTTCCTAACTAACGCGACGCAAACTCCACCGCACGATCTCGATCCGACGGCTTGCAGGCGCTAGGGTTCCGACCTCATCTTCAAATCACGAGCGCTCCTTCGTGATCCGATGGCCGATCGACACGGATGATGCGGCTTGATGAAGACCGAACAATGAAGATCCAACGGCTCACAACGATGGCACAGCGATGCGGGTCGAATGGGTCGCGACAAATGTCGAACACTGAGCGCCTGATGTTGGGCTCCCACCAAGACTATTCACGGCAATTTTTCTCTAGTTTTTCTTTTAAATTAATTCCCAAAATTATTTTAATTTGTTTTAGGCTATAAAAATGACAAGAAAAATACCAGAAAATTCTCATAAATACTTTGAGATATTTTGAACTCAAATAAAACATTTTAGCCAAACTTTATATATATTTAATTAGTTTTTCGCAAAAGGCCAATATACTTAATTTGAAATGAAACCAAATAAAATCTAGAAAAATCCAATAAATTCAGAAAAATCACAAAATGCACAAATAACAATAAAATAATAATAAGAGCAAATTTTGGGATGTTACAAAGTAGCAAGTTGCTCTGCAAACCAGGTATGACCGCTGGGTCTCTGGTATGACCGGATAGTGGGTGGTATGACCAGGCTCAAGAACAACAATAGGAACAGAGCCAAGAACAGCACGAACTCCAAAGCTATTTTGAGGAATCTTTTGATTGGCTGGACAAGAAGTCATGAAACTTGGTAGAAGTGATCCTAAGGATGTCAGAAACTTATTCCAACCTTCAATCTAAAGGATTGATTTTAAAGTTCCGACATTTTTCACTTTGAAGGAAAAACACATCCAGTTTGAGCAAAACTCGAGAACTTGATCTTGGACTTGCTCGTGGGGTTTTGATGATCAATATTATCTTTGATAACCTCCCACATGTCACAGCAAGCAAGAACACAAGTCCAAAACCCCTTAAACACGATCTAGAAAAATGATTCACTCAAGCACACAATATCGGTTTCTTGCAAGAAAGAACACATGATTTGCTTAGATGATTGGGATATGGTCTGAAGAAGACTCATCCATCAATCATACATCCTCAGCACAAGATCCACAAGCATTTAGAAGGAGAGGAGGCAAACCCAAATGTGCAAGAAGCAAATTGCAAGAATGTAAATTGTGGAATTTAATTGCTAGATTTAAATGCGTAAAGTAAATTCAAGCATAAGAGAAAATGATTTGCATTTCTGGAAATAAGGTTTACAAAGCCTCACAACAAGGTGGGCAAAAAGCTCAAAGGAGTCAAAACCTCTAAAACCTTCAAGAGGAGGAAGGCTACCCCTTCCCCTCTATTTATACTACTCTTGAGTCACCCTCCACCCTTGGATGAGTTCCTTCTACCCTAAGGACCACCATCAAGGGCTAAGAATGACTCCCTCACTCATACATGGGCTAACCCGAAATCCACTAACATACCGGGTTTTTGCATGCCTTTCGAAGTATACTAACTAGACCCGCTACTCTATCACCTAAACCGTGATCCGATGGCCCTCCTTGATCTGAGCAGCTCCTGGCTAGCACCTCAACCATTCCTTGTCTTCTAGGTTCGCAACAACTCCGTATCCAATGATCCTCCGGTGATCTTCGACCATCTGGACCTCCAGCGCACCTCGCCTAGTCTTGGTCATCCTTCGCCTCACCATGACCTACCACTGTCGTCCTGCAACCATCAAAAACAAGGAAAACCCATCACATAGCAATGTCCAACAAAGATATACAATAAACATCCAATTGCGAGAATCAATTCTCACATCGCTCATCAAGTCGGCACTACCGACCACCATATCAACTTCATCGAGTGGTAACACAACCACCGTATCGACTTCATCGAGTTGCCACAATTGAGAGGGATCCTCGCTCGAGTAGTAACTCAACCACCATATCGACCGCATCGAGTCTATCGACCACATGTCCAACTCTATCGATCATGGCACCAAGTCGATAAAACGATATCGAGTAACAATTGGTTAGATTAAGGACTCGACTTGAGCTGACGGTAGGGCGCTCGACACAGCAACATTTCTACTCGATACATAGCTACTACCAATCTACTCGAGTCGTTTGACCACAAGTCAGCAGGGTGTTACTCGAGGTCAGTAGAACCGCTCGTGATAGACACAACTCAAATTGCTTCAATTTGAAAATCCAATTCAAATCAAACTCAACCTAGAGCATACCAAGCTCAAATTTAGTCAAATACTCATCACCAACATGGGTAGACCTCCACATGGTCTTCAATCTCTTTCTTGATGAGTATATTGACAAACAACACAAAAGGCATAAATTTGAGTTTGAACAAGAGGGAAGAGAAAAACAATTTAATTGCAAAGTCAAACTTAGTCCAAAGAGAAGAAAATGCGATCATAACCAAGTTGGCGAGAAGGATTTTAGAGCAAGCAAATAGAAAGAACAAGTTTTTCACAAAAGCTCTAAAATTCCAAGAAAAGCTCAGATATACTTATGACCCAAAAGAATTAGCAAGACTCCACAAAGATCATGAGAGACAGAATGCAATCATATTTTTATCTTTTTAATGATGTATTCTCTACAATTTCTCCACCTTTTGGCAATATAGTCATCAAGATGGCATTTTCTCCCCCTTTTGGCAATATAGGCATCAAGATGGCATTTTCTCCCCCTTTATATATGTATGCATGAAATGCATCCTAAAAGAGATTTGAAGATTATCCAAGTGACCAAATGAACAAAGTATGACACCAAGCTACTCAAGTTCAGATTATGCTAAACAAAGACATGTCCAAGTGCAAATGCCAATTTTGCTAGCAAGCACAAAGAGGACTATGTCATTTTTGCATGATTTAACAAGTACAACACTAAGCATAGTTTCTAAACTATAAGCACAGCCATACAATGGATCAAATGGAGAACCTAGAGTTCATCCTACTCAACACTTTGGGAAAGCTAGAAGTGCATACAAGGTCCTTCAAGCTCAATTATCTTTAATGCAAATTTTTGCTTTAAGACTTCAAATGACATAGTGGGGTGCAAATATGTAACATTATTTGCATTCTTTACTCGCTTATGTTTTTTTATTTGCATTTTTAAGTGTGATTGACTCAAGTCATAGTCGACCATCTCAAGAAGAGCTTTTAAGAGGATGGTATTGGTCATACACAATTCATTCCAAATTCATCCCAAGTGCAATGGGAGGCAGTCTTGTGAATGTAAGGTGTTGAGATCAATTTGCAGAAAAAGAGACAATTTTTTTTCATTTTAGCATATAGATTTATGAGCATGTGAAGGACATAAGTATGGATCTACTTAGCTTCACCCAAGTTGCTATAGGGACTCTAGTAGAAATCCAAAATTTCACAAATAATGGCATATGTGCCTAGAGAGGAAATATAGCAAGTAAAAGCAACATGTTTCATCAAGTTTTCATTTAAAGCATTAAATTTCAAATTTTAACAAGCTTAGAAAGATGAATCAAAATGAACTTGGACATATCTAAGCTAGCATTTTTCTTCATAAAAGTAGCAGGGTGCATAGCATGTATAATAGCTCATTTGCATAATAGACAAAGCTCATAAAACAGAAAATGAAGTCTATATGCAATGCATGAAGTAGATTCTCAAACTCCCCCTCAACAAGTGAATCAATTTTAAGCACAAATCTGGTTTAAATTGAGTTATTAGCAAAATTAAGCTCAAGAAAGGTCCAAATGAACTCAATCGAAACCAGAAACACAGAATGAGGAGAAGAAGTCAAGAAACTGCAAACTGGGTAGCTATAGAGCATAGAAAAGATAGAAGAGAACACTACAGCTCAGACTTGCTCTCATCTTCCCAAATGACTGACATAGGGAAGCTGACTCTAGATCCTAAGCTAGGAAGTGCACACAGACCTTGTCTACCCAAGGTGCCCAACACCTACTAGACTTATAAGACTGTGAGGGAACTCAACCTAGAGAGAAGAGAGAACAGCTAATTGTGCATGATAGCAACCTATAGCATAAGATGGGAGGTCCATACAAAGCATGCCAGAAGTCTAAGTGAAGCGAACTCAGAACTCTAGAAGAAAGCCCAAAAACACCCAGAAGATGCAAAAGAAGGAAATGCTGGAAAAGAACATAATATACAAACCAGCTCCCCCTCAAGAGATGCCGTAAGGACTGTAACACCTTGGCCCAAATTAGCTCAAAGTCCAGCCTACCAGAGGGCAGACCTACGCATGCATAGCACCCCACTTACACTTTCGTCCTCGCTTCATGTAAAAGGGTTAACCCAGAGGTGCTATGTTTGGACCCAACAGGCACTATATACTGCTACAACTCACTTTGTGCAAGCAATGTGGGACTAATCCCACCACCACTCCACATGGGCTACATGGGCCTTCACATTAATGGGCCAGGGTATTACACTCACCCCCTTAAGGGCTGACGCCCTCGGCAGCACATCGTATAGACGGCAGATACCCAGAACCACCCCTCAGTACACGGCCGTGCGTCCAGTGCCGGCACATATGCCATGCCGTGTGGCCACTCTGGGCCCACACGCGCCATGCGCCATATACCCGCGCCCCTATCCCACATGTGCCCATGCAGCGAAGGTTGATGCTCTGATACCATATGTAACATCCTGGCCCAAATTAGCTCAAAGTCCAGCCTACCATAGAGCGGACCTACGCATGCATAGCACCCCACTTACACTTTCGTCCTCGCTTCGTGTAAAAGGGTTAACCCGGAGGTGCTATATTTGGACCCAACAAGCACAATATACTGCTACAACTCACTTTGTGCAAGCAATGTGGGACTAATCCCACCACCACTCTACATGGGCCACATGGGCCTTCACATTAACGGGCTGGGGTATTACAAGGACACACAACTCTAAGTTCTCCTCTCAAGGCCACAAACCTATAGCTATCCAAAGGCTTTGTAAAGATATCGGCTATCTGGTGGTCACTCTCTACAAACTGAAGCGTGATATCCCCCTTCTCCACATGGTCTCTAAGGAAGTGATATCTAATATCAATGTGCTTGGTTCTGGAGTGTTGCACTGGGTTTTTAGCAATGCAAATAATAGAAGTATTGTCACAAAAAAGTGGAACACTCTCTATCTCTAACCCAAAGTCCCACAAGATCGATCTCATCCAGAGCACCTGACTACAGCAACTAGCTGCAACTACATACTCGGCCTCAGCGGTGGACTGTGCAACTCCGGACTGCTTCCTAGATGACCAAGAGACAAGAGAAGTGCCAATGAATTAGCAAGTGCCAGAATTGCTCTTCCTATCTATCCTATAGCCAGCAAAGTCTGTATCGAAAAAGGCTCTAAGGTACAGACAAGAAGAAGAAGAGTACCAAATACCATAGTCAAGAGTAGCTCGAAGGTCCTTGAAGTTGCGCTTCACTGCTTGGCGGTGAGAGACGCGAGGAGAAGCTTGAAATCGAGCACACAGACACACAGCAAAGTGTATGTACAGCCTCGAAGCAGTAAGGGACAGGAGGGAGACGATCATGCTTCAGAACACCTTCTGATCAACTGGCTCACCATCCTCATCAGGCTCGAGGACAGCGGTGGTGGTCATAGGAGTCATCACCTGCATCCCGTCAGACATGTCGAAGAACTACAGGAGGTCTCGAGTGTACTTGCCTTGATGCAAGAAATTGCCCTCCCGAGTCTGTTTGATTTGGAAGCTGAGGAAGTAGCTCACTTGCCTATCATACTCATCTCGAACTCTGTACTCATCACCTCTAAAAACTGACACAAGAGAGTGCGAAGAGCCACCAAAGATAATATCGTCCACATAAATCTAGACAAGAAGAAAATGAGAATCCTGGTTTCTGATGAACAGAGTCTTGTCTACAATACCCATCTTAAAACCATGACCAAGAAGATAGGAATTAAGCCTCTCATACAAAACTCTAGGGGCATGCTTAAGTCCATATAAAGTTTTGGAAAGCTTGAAGACATGGTTTGGGTATTTGGGGTTCTCGAATCCTGGAGGCTGCCTAACATACACCTCTTATTCAATATACCCATTGAGGAATGCACTCTTGACATCCATTTGCTAAAGCTTGAAGCCCTTGGATGCCAAAAATGCAAGCAGGATTCTAATAGCCTCTAGTCTAGCTACAGGGGCAAAAGTCTTCTCGAAGTCAAGACCCTCGACCTGAGAAAAGCCATGTGCAACTAGCCTAGCCTTGTTCCTAATAACAACCCCATCCTCACTCTGCTTGTTCTTGAACACCCATTTGGTCTCAATGACATTATGACTAGATGGAGGCTCGACAAGCTGTCATACCTTGTTCCTCTCGAAGTTCTCAAGCTCCTCATGCATAGCATTAATACAAGACTCATCGGATAATGCATGAGAAACATCCTTCGGCTCAAAGGAGGCAACAAAGGCAGAGTGAAGGCAGAAACTGGACAAACCTGATTTTGAGCATGTGACACGCTCAAATAGATCGCCAATGATCTGATCAAGTGGATGATATCTCTGAATATGGTGGGGGAGGTCCAGAAGCAGAAGTGGCATCTACCTCATGCACAAAAGAGGCAAGAACAGAGCTACTCACCGAAGGAGAGTCTGAAGGTAAGGGCTAGTATCCCTGAGGTGCAGAAATGGAAACAGGAGGCACCTCAGGTGTAGAGGGGACTAGATCAAATGGAACACCATCATTTCCATCATCCTCATCCTCTACAAAGATGGTCTTGGAGAGAGAGGAAAAGCCTGAAACGTCACGTCTAGCTCCTGGGCTAGCCTCATCAAAGGACACTTCACAAGTCTCTATGATCCTATTCGCATCACAACTCTAGACCTTATAGCTACGAGAAAAAGTCGATTAACCAGAAAAATACCATCAGAAGAGCGAGACTCAAACTTATCCAGGTTACTAGACTTCAAGATGAAACACTTGCAACCAAATACACGAAAATGACAAACACTGGGTTTTCGTCCATACCTCAACTCGTAAGAAGTGCGGTGCAAATGTGCTCTCAAGAATACTCGATTAGACACATGACAAGCAGTAGCTATAGCCTCAGCACAAAACTTCCTAGGAGTATTGTAATCGTCTAGCATCGTCCTAGCCATTTCGACCAAGGTTCTGTTTTTCCTTTCCACTACGCAATTTTTGCTGAGGGACGTATGGAATGGAAAACTGATGCTCTAGACCTAACTCCTCACAGAAGCTCTCAAAGTAGGAGTTCTTGAACTATGTGCAATTGTCACTGCGTATAGCTCGTAAGGCACCTAGGAGCTCAATAGATAACCTACTGACCAAACCCTTGAATTGGGTAAAATACTCATCCTTCGAGGTGAAAAACACCCAAGAATACCTCGAAAAATCATTGACAATAACAAGAACATACCGCTTCTCACCCGCTGACTGCACTCTAACTGGACCAATAGTGTCCATATGTAAAAGGTGTTTTGGTGCATTAGTCATCACAACAGTGACTGGAGGATTAGAAGCAGTAACCATCTTGCCATGTCGGCAAGGAGAGCAAACTAAATCTTTGACCACCTTGAGTTTGGGCAAACCACGAATGAGATCATGATTGCTAACTCGAGTTAAATGGTCAAACCGATGTGACCTAATCCCTATGCCAGAAGGAGAGATCATGAGACTCTGAAGCAATCAAACACCGAAGAGAGTCTCCAGAAGAAGCAGAAAAATCAGCACAGAAGACTCTCCCAAATCTAGAAATCCCTCAAACTAACTCCCGTGATGAATCAAGGATTCTACAGGCACTACTCTTAAAGCTTACCTCGAAAGAGTCATCGATAAGCTAAGAAACATAAAGTACTCTTAAAGCTTACCTCGAAAGAGTCATCGATAAGCTAAGAAACATAAAGCAAATTGTATTGCAGCTTACTCACTAAGGCAACATCATTAAGAAAGAAATTATAATTAATGCAGATGGTACCTTTTGCAATGACTCTACCTGATGAAGCATCCCCAAAAGTGATCAACTCATCACCGGGAGCTTGGACTAGGGAAGAGAACCATCTTGAGTCTTCGGTCATATGACGAGAACAACCGGAGTCAACAATCCAAACATCTCCCTTTTCCATCGTACGAACCTGGTCAACACACAAGAGAGAGAGATGACTAAGTACTGAGACAAAGAGAAGATCTAGGAAACTAATACTGAACCACACGACGCTTCGATGTACCAGCCACAGAAGAAAAAGACTAGACCCTAGCATCTTTATGATGCTCCACTCTCAAAAGACCAGAAGTAGCTCTAGTAGAAGACCTAGGAGCTGGAGCTGGGTTGGCCCGCCATCGTGCAAAGGCTAGACCATCCCAGTGAGGTTGTCCACATCTCCTACTACGAAACACCTCATGCTACTGATATCTACCTCGATGAGAAATGCAAGGAATATCTTCGACCGTTTGGACCTTCGACGCACCTCGCCTAGTCCCAATCATCCTTCGCCTCACCATAACCTAGCAGCGTCATCCTGCAACCATCAAAAATAAGGAAAACCCATCACATAGCATTGTCCAACAAAGATATACAATAAACATCCAATTGCCAGAATCAATTCTCACATCGCTCATCAAGTCGGCACTACCGACCACCGTATCGATTTCATCAAGTGGTAACTTGACCACCATATCATTGAGCTGCCACAATCGAGTAGGATCCTCGCTCAAGTAGTAACTCGACCACCGTATCGACCGCATCGAGTCTATCGACAATATGTCCAACTCGATACCAAGTCTATCGACCGCATGTCCAACTCTATCGATCACGACACTAAGTCGATAAAACGATATCGAGTAACAATTGGTTAGACTAAGGACTCGAGTTGAGCTAACGGCAGGGCGCTCGACCCAGTAACATTTCTACTCGATACTTAGCTACTACCAATCTAGTCGAGTCGTTCGACCACAAGTAGACAGGGTGTTACTCGAGGCCGGTAGAGCTGCTCATGATAGACACAACTCAAATTGCTTAAATTTGAAAATCCAATTCAAATCAAACTCAACTCAGAGCATACCAAGCTCAGATTTAGTCAAATACTCATCACCAACATGGGTAGACCTCCACATGGTCTTTCAGTTCTCCTTTAGAATCGTCTATGATGTTGAATTTCCATTATTTAGTATTTTTGATTTATTGGCTAGCCTCAGAAAATGCTAGCCATGCTCTCTGAAACAAAAGACATTACAGAGCATCACCAACATATTATTATGACATACATTTCAGAAATGAACTCGGATCACATATTACAACATACAGCGCATCCATTTCAGAAATCAACTCAGCTCACTCATTACAACGTGTATGCGCTTCCATTTCAGAAATGAACTCACATATATAAAAACCAATTGAATTCATAACTACAACTCACAAATTCACAGCACAAGGTTCAAAAGTTAATTCAAATAGTAACTAACAAATTCACAACTCATCAGGTGAGGCTTGAGTAGCATTCGCCTTTTGGATTTACGATCTCACGCATCAAGAAGGCACAGAGTTGTCCTCGAATACCTAGCAGGTCAGCATGTTCCAATGCAGATTCAATTCATTTCCAAGCCTGTCGATGGGAAGAGTAAAATCTTGCATGTATATAAATTGATAAGTGGAAACACTTGTTGCAAGATTGACAAACCTCTATGACATTGGTCTTCTGTGAACTAATGAGGAGTTGCACGTTGTGGCAAACATAGAATCCACATAGGTTAGTGCCCTTTGGCTGTTGGTAGCACTGCCAAAATATAATAGGTTAATAAGTTCCAAAAGTATTATTATGGAGTGTGAAGGATTATTGCGTACTAGCGGATACCAGAAAGTTATAAGTATGCTTCAGCTTCACTGGGTCCTTCCTGTGTGGCCCTCCACGAGCTTTGTAGACAGCGAACAACGCATCGAGTAAATTTTTTATAGGCGCCAAGTCGTGAGTACTACCCTTTTTGGAATCAAGGTAAATTACCCAATTCTGTCTTGGTATAATTATGAGTAGAACCCAGTGAAACCTACACAGTTATGTCGCTATGGTCATTCAACCTAACATTGAGCTGCGTTATATAGTATAAATCAACAAGTATAGCAACTGAACGAAGCACTTACCCTGAGTTGTGGGGTAAAAGTATGAATTTTTTGTCCCATTGAGTCAGCAATACTTTTTCTATGTACTCGTGGATGACTTGAAAATTTTTGTCCATAGTTTGCTTGGATACCATATGTGGGTTGAGGAAACCCACTGGTTGTTATCTTGCTTTTACTTCTATGATCATGTATCTACATATACAAAATTAAGGATCATATATATATATGATATTTATCGGTACGACACAAATGTAGACCATGATTGCACACACTTACAATGTCCAGCATCTCATGAGTGAGGCGTCGAGAGCGTTGAAGTTGTAAAGATAGAACAAGTCGTTGAAGCCGACCACGAAGAAGCCATCTAAAAATTGGTGTAAGAAATACTCCTCCTTGAAGTTGACTGAGATACTCGATGCCCATTGTGCCACCGACTTGTTGGCTTATTCTATGCACCAATCTTGCAATCTAATGCGGGCTAATGTAAGCATCTCCTGGCGCTCATTCGGTACGAACGGCTGTCCCAGCTCGAATTGCCGCACCAACAAGGCAAACGGAAAGTCATGGACTAACGTGGTCCCTTTCGATTTGCCCTTGTCGCCACCTTGCTGTCTACAAAATGTCGTCTTCACAGGAGACAACTGGGTCCAAACTGCAGTAACGGCATGTGCTTGATGGGACACGGTAGCCGATTTGGTGGGTTCCTTCGGTGCAACATGTGGCTCCGGTAGTGCTGGTAGCTCCGACGCATCATGTGGCTTTGGTAGTACTTGTAGCTTCGGTGCTGCAGGGCGGTCGTTAAAGGAAATGTCCTTCTTGGGCCACTAAATGAATGTGCCAATGGCATCCCCTAGTATGACGATCTCATCGTTTGGGGGCATCTCCAGCGTGACGGCCATGCAAATTTCATGTACACTGTCGATATGGACTTTCGTGTAGTCCGGATCTACCGTATGATCGTGCACAAATGCCCCTACACCAGATGGATATGCGCACCCCTAAGCAGCCTACAGGGAATAGAGCCATTGGAAAGCCTTACTTGGAGATTACACGGCGTGCCACCTACATAAGGGTACACAATTAATTAGCTAACATGTCCAACAGGTCTATCTAAGGAGCATTGCAAACATGTATATTACCCACGTGTCGTCTGGAGGAAATCTAGCCTCGTCCACGTCCGTCTCAGGGGCAGACGCGTAGCTGCTCCGACGGTTAGTTGGACTGAACTGCGCCCTTTTCTCCATCCTTTCCGCAACCACCCTTTGCTCCATCCTTTCCTCAAAGCTTCTTAGCTAACTATCGAACTGCGCTCTTAGCATTTCCTCAACCCTTTCCTCAATCAAGGCTACTAGCTGTTCCTCGCACTCGGCTTTGCTTCTCTTCCTACTCTGGTACATGTCAGAGTTTTGTGGGAATCCCATTTTCCAAGGAACGAAAACACCTAGGTCTCGGGTGCGACCCGAGTGCTCATTGTTTTCTTAGGCCGTGGAAAGTATATCTCTCTCTCTGTCTGAAGTGAAAGAACCTTGGGAAGATTTCGTGCTCAACGATATCAGGCGTTGAGACACTTCCTCGTCTGTAGGGTTGGCAAAGGACACGTCGCTCGAAGACGTGAGACGTGACCTCGCTCTTACCCAATTTCAGGCGCGTGGTTCCAAGATCGATGCAAACGGCGGTGCGACCTCCTTCTAGATTGCCTCGTCGTCTTCGCTCGTCCATTGCACGATATTGCCCACGTACCTAGTGGAGCCGAGTTTGTACGAGTGGGTGTTTTTTGACTGGAAGATCTTGTGCGCCGCACTTGACACATGAACTCTTCCGTTGTCTTCATCTCAACAAATTGTTCCCACACGTCTTCAATGATGAACTCGTACTTTCGAAACGGAGTCATTTCCTTATTCGCGTAATTAGTGATAAGGACACTCTTGAGTTCTTCCACGCCTTTCTCGCCATTAGCAACGCATACTGTCGCAGTGCGTGCATGGCGTCTTGTGGGAGCTCAAATGACGTGAAAATTTCTGTCACCAGGCTGTCGTGCTCGTCATCTGTCAGCATCTTCCATGATAGATAGGTGATGGGGACACTTTCACGCCCAACGATCCCGCACAATGTCCATAATGCTACCACGGCCTTAGGAGGTGCGGTAGGGGCCCCATCCTGTGGATCGATCGTCGTGATGATATATCAGCTCTGGGGCCTTTTACTAAGCCCTTTTGGACTGCGCCTCTATTTTTCTACATTGGGCGCCTCATCAGATCCATTCGGTGACAAAGAATGAGGGGACGCCATCTTGTACTGAAATAGGTCGTGTTAGATCTTCAAAGATCAGGCAAGTTGGTAAATCAACAATTCATAGAGGGTCGTAGAAGAGGAAAGAAAGTAAATTTATGCGTTGTTTAGTACAATTGTAATTGTATGATGCAATGTTAGGAGAAGGTAAGTTAAGTGAAGCAAAGTTAAGAGAAGGTAAGTTAAAAGTTGTTTTGTATATACAAGGTTAAGAAAAGGTAAGTTAAGAGAAGCAAAGTTAAACGCCCAACATATTGTGGCTGCTGAGCCTGGAACTGTTCAAACTTGTATTGGACTTCACATTCAATTTGCTTTCGAATAAGCATATATTTTCACTAAAATATTTGAACTTTTGTACTGTTGTTAGCCTATTAAAGTAACTAGCTAACCATCCAATACTTCAAATTAACTATGTAAGAATATAAGAGGAAGAATATAATACTAATCCCAAATTAATGTATAATTGATTGATAGTGCTCTCAGACAGAATGCTAGAGACTAGCTCTTATCTCATCTACACCTGGGTCAAGTTTATCTCATTTGAACTAAATAATTAACTATGTAAAAAAGGCCTTGAACCCTTACCTTCCTAATCATGCAGTTAAGGTATTCTTTAGTCAATTTCACTTTTCTTATGATCATAACTCAGCATAATACCAGTTCGGACAGCAGGTTATTTAATCAACCAAACCAGCAGAGCAATGCATAGGCCAATAAAGTAAAACAGACAGTAATCAAAAGAGGACAACTGCAGTTAAAGAATAATGAACAAGCTTTACAACAGTGAAATGAACCAATACTTTCAAGCATACACATCTACTGGTTCAAGGCCTAATTCACAACCTTAATTGTCCCATCATTTGACCTAATTTGCATCATCGAGCAATAAAAGACAGCAAAGCAGTATAAAGAAAACTCATAAGAAAACATTGAAGCATTGACAAGTTTAGAATATGAGAAATATAGGAAATGCTAAAAACATAACACCACTTCATGTTGCACTGAACAGAGGTGCAAACTCATGTGTTGGATAAAATTTCTACCCTACAAATAAATTATTCACAATCATAATCAGTCAAGGAGATAAGCAGACAGACCCTGCAACAATTATTTCAACATGAGTAAAGAGTTGTCAATAGGAACATTCAACATGCAGTCAAGATTAGTTTTCTTTTTCCTTATTAGTGTTCTTTCAACATGCCATCTACCTCATCACTATTAGAAAAAGTTGCTGATTAGTGTTCTTTTTGCTGTAATCTCTACAAGAAGCAAAGGGTCATGTGGACTATTTTTACCTGAACCAAAAGGCCCTAGAACCAAAACATATATTCATTTTGACATTTTCTTATATGTTGGTCCTAGTGTCCTACAACCATCAAATGTGAATACAAGAGAGAATGCCACCGTTCAAGTATCCTACAGAAATATCAGATGCTAAAATTAGAAGCCCAAAGGAACTTTGCAGATACGACACCAAATCCCGTTGACACACTAAACAGTAAGAACTAAGAACTGATGTTAACAGATTTAGTACGCACAACAAGACCTAAACAGTCCACACAGGGATACATGCATTCAGTTGACGCCATTAAGCCTAGCCTCTACAATGCTAACAAGTAAAACCATAGGCGAGAAGCAGCAGGTCTGCCAATGTGCAATTGCATAGTTAGTAGCACCTTAGCTTTGTGAAGACCGGCTAAACACAATCTCTTGTTAGGAAATCGGGGTGGAAAGATCCAATAAATTTTAAAATTTTATTTTCTTTCCTGGACCGATCGCATGCATTAGAACCAAGATTTGAAAAATACCAAAAGTAATAAATGTGTATCGTAGATCTAAGAGCGCAAATACAACACTTTTGCAGAAGCTCTCCGCGAAGCTCACAGCTTCAATGCTTGGATGTAGCAGCGGAAGTGGATTCTATCGGATCTTCGCAACAAAGCAGCTACGTCCTTCAGGTATCTACACGAACAGGCGCTAGACACTGTACGCCGGTATACTAGTACCGCACGATACGACTCTCATAATTTTTCTAGCTCAGGTGAAACCTTTTCACCTCCCTCAATTTTTCTCCAAATTTTCCACACCTTTTTCTGAACTTCTGGTGCGAATTTATAGCCGTGGTACTGCAGCAACCGCTTTGCTACAGTAACAGCCACGTGTCACTGTAGCTAGGTCGTTGATACAGCACGAGGACAGCTTGACTGTAGCAAGGGCGGCTTGCTACAGTGTTTCATCCTTGGCTACAGTAACATCGGAACTGCTACAGTGATTTCAGCATGACAAGTATTTCCTGTGCGGATTTGTAGCCCTTTTATAAATAATCAGATATCATGTTCAATCGCATTGATATGTATGTCACGAGAGAAGATTTCATAAATCTGTCTTAAGCTTATTCTTATGTGTGACCCTTTACGTTCATGCTATGTTGGCAATAAATCGAAAAACTCTTTTTTCGATTTATTAGTCGCAAGCGACTCCTAGGAGAACATAATGACTACCCAAATTGCATGAATGTCATTTATCCGACAAACCTTCAATGAATACATATCGATCCCTTTGTCACTTTGATATCATGGTTTAACTCAAGGTTGAGGTTTGCCATCCTTTTATTGTTAAACCAATTTTCTCGATTATCTGAAATAGACTAACAAGATCGATCGATTAACGACTTAATCGTTCTGGTATGGCCATACACATTCTTTAGTCTCTTTTATCGAGTGGTCGATTGATATCATTCCCTCAGTATGAGGAGGACAAATTCCATATTGATCATACACTTCCCACTTCATGATTCAAGGTATACCCGAGTGTTATCCTTATGATTATCTAGTTACGGACAACGTTAGACAACATCAAAGCATATCATTATCATGTAGGAAACTGTGTTGATCTCAGGTCTAAGGATCAATCATTATCATTGTATGAAATCACCTATGACACATCATATCCTCAAAAGTATTTCACAAAGCGGGTCAGTCCAATATCATGCACACTTACATAATATCCACATGATTGCATTGATATCACATATCCATAATCCGTGAAACAGAATTATCACAACTCATGTGTTTGATTATATTAATCATTTATTGATGTCCCAGCCAATAAAAATAATAATCAAAGGACAATGTTATAATAATGTCATTAAAACATTATAGAGTTTCACGATCAAGTCACACACTTGACCATCTATAATATGACATTATTAATAGAACAACAAAAGCATATTACTTTACAATCATCACCATGATTGACCTCTAGCTCCACGGATCTAGCTCCACAGATCGCTAAAAGCACATTATTAATAGAACAACAAAAGCATATTACTTTACAATCTAGCTCCACGGATCGCTAGAAGCAACCACCGAGGAACAAAGATCTAGATCCTCCCAGTCCTCAAGCGCAGTACTAAAACAAAAATAAATATTTTCAAAAGAACTCACCGAATTCAGAAAGCGGGGCCTTGAGCGTGGCAACGGAGGTGCCGAAGTCGACGTCGAAGACGCGGATGTGGTCGCGCGCTGGTAGGGCGACGGAGGCGACCTCGTCGGGGCGCCACACGGACGGTCTCGTCGAGCGCATGAGGGTGAGGATTACGGCGGCGAGGGCAAGGGCGACGACGGCGGCTAGGGCGAGGGCTAGGGTTTACTCGGTTGGGTGCGGGTGTGGGCCAAATGAGCGACGAGCGAGGGCGAGGGCTAGGGTTTACTCGGATGGGTGTGGCTGCGGGGCAAATGAGTGGCTAGGGTAAAGGCCTAAGAATCATCTCAGACAGTTCTAGGCTTGAATTGTCTGGGATGAAGTCATCACAGACGGTTCAAGCCCAGAACCATCTGTGATGACTCGGTTTTTTTTTGTAGGCTGATTTTTCTTTTCAGATTACACATTAACTTAACAAATAAACATTTTTGATAAAACATACATATCTCATGTATTATAATTAATTATAGTATATACATCTCATTAATTATAATTAATTCTAATACATACATCACATTAATTATAATACATACATACATCTCATGTATGTATTAGAATACATACATTTACATTTTATAATACATACATATAATACATATATCTCATGTCTGTGATGACTCCTTTTTCCTTTTTTTTCAAGCCTGTTTATCATACATACATTTACAGTTTATAATTTCCATCTCCTACCAAATTAATTTTTTTACTTAATTTAATTTCTTAAAAAAAATTCTCAAGTTAATTTTTTTACCCAAGTTAATTTTTTTCTCAAGTTAATAATAAATTATAATACATACATCTCATTAATTATAATAAATGCATCTCATTAATTATAATACATACACATCTCATTAATTATAATTCATACATCTCATTAATTATAATGCGTACATCTCATTAATTATAATACATACATGACGATCTCATTATAACTCCAGTTACTTATTCTTTTGTATAAAAATTAGCCCTTCACGATGATCGACACAGGTGTAGCTAGCTTCCTCGGTTGATCTTTCTGGACCATGACGCTAGTACCGATAGGAGGAAACTCGTCAAACTGATTGTATTCTTCCTCATCTACCATATTCTCAACTCTGACAATCCTCCTCTTTCCCTAAAGAACAACATGGCGCTTCTTGTTGGACGGGTCGGTTACATAGAAGACTTGAACAACTTGGTTAGCGAGAATAAATTGTTCGTCTTGGTATCCAACACGTTCGAGATGCACAATAGTGACACCGTACTTGTCAACCTTCACATGCTGTAGGTGAACCCAACGGCACCGAAATAAGGGGATCTTGAATAGTATGTAGTCGAGCTTCCAAATTTCCTCAATGAACCCATAGTATGAGCTCCTCGTCGACCTAACGGTATTTAGCGCATCTATGCGAACACCGCTGTTCTAGTTTGTGTTCTTCATATCCTGATCTCTCGTGTAAAATGCGTACCCATTTAAGTCGTATCCTTTTCATGTTACAACCGTAAATGCTGGCCCTTTTGCCAACCATGTCAGCGTACCACCGGACGAGCTTCCAATGATGCGTTGTCGCACCTTCAACTATCTGTTGAACTGAAGGTTATGCTATCTGATTATCCAGGACTCTTGCCACGATGGATTCTCTTGCCACAGCCAGTTCTTGTGCTCATCGATATACCGGGCCACAACAGCCATATGTTACAAAACTGTGAAATGGGCTTTAGCGCACGTAGTTGGATCAGGCGTGATTGCTTTCCTTCCGATGATCCCGATACACTGGAGCCTCCTGTCATGGCGGGATCAAGGCACACCTATCGGCTCAACCTGATCCATGTAATCCATGCAGAATTCGATGACCTCTTTGGTTGCATAACCTTCGACAATGCTACCCTCTGGTCGAGATCGATTCCGTACGTAAGACTTAAGAAATTGTGTTAAAGAACATGGTACATGCTACGTAGGAACAAGGGCCCGTACATCTTTATCTCCCTCACAAGGTGAACAATGAGATGGACCATGATATCGAAAAACGACAGAGGGAATACATCTCAAGATTACATAGAGTCATTACCACCTCGCCCTGTAGAGCATCTAGTCCTTCAGGATCGATGACATTCTGAGCAATTGTGTTAAAGAAATAACACAACCTTGTGATTGTCTCCCGGACTTTGCTCGGTAAAATACTTCTAATTACCACAGGGAGCATCTGTGTCATAAGCACATGGCAATCATGAGACTTCATGCCAGTTAAACTCAAATCTTGCATCGAAACAAGTCTCTTCATGTTGGAAGAGTAACCGGACGAAACTCTCACACCATGCAAGCACTGGCACAGTTCAGTTCTCTCAGCTTTGGACAGAGTGTAACAAGTAGGTTCGCAGTACCTTCGACCTTTTTCGGTCTCTTTCGGTGCTAACTCAGGTCTGATGCCTAGACAGACCAAGTCAAGCCGTGTGTTGATACTATCCTTTGTTTTTCCCTTAATGTTCAGTAAGAGACCAATCAAGATATCACAGACATTCTTCTCTATATGCATGACGTTGAGATAGTGCCGAACTTCTAGGTGCTCCCAATAAAGTAGGTCCTAGAATATTGATCTCTTCTTCCACATGCTCTTCTCACGGGTCATCGATTTACGTCCCTTTCCAAGCGCAACATCCAAGTTCTTAACCATATCATGAATATCTGTTCCGCTTAAAGGCTTTGGAGCTAAACCGTCTTCGTTCGTTCCGTCGAAGTGTTTCTTCATCTTGTGGTATGGGTGATTCCTCCAGAGGAACCTATGGTGACGGATGTACATGGTTTTGCACGAGTGATTCAGCCACACACTCTCAGTATTATCTAAGCAGTGAGTACAGGCTTTGGCTCCTTTTGTACTCTGACCCAACAAGTTAGCAAGGGCAGGATAATCATTTATGGTGCAAAACAATAGGCAGTGCAAAGTGAAGTACTCTCGTTTGTGAGCATCCCATACCTATACCGGCTGCTCATGTTGCCGAAAGGATTCATTCCATCGGTACTCAATCCGAACCTTATATTCCTCAGATTTGCAGTGAATTCCTGAAACCTCCTATTGATGTTTCTCCACTGGGTGAAATTAGCAGGGTGCCTTATCATTCCATTGTTCTTACACTCATCCGAGTGCCACCGAGGCAATTTTGCCTCTTTTGGGTTCGCAAACAAATGCTTCAAATGAGGAATTACAGGCAGATACCACGCCACCTTAGCGGGAGGTCCTTTCTTCACCTTGATGCCCTCGTCGTCGTCATTTGATCTATCTTTACGCTTGTACCGAGATGCGTTGCACACTGGACATACATGCAAGTTTGAGACTCTTTACGGTAGAGGATACAGTCGTTCAGACAGGCATGTATTTTTTCTACTTCCATTCCCAAGGGACAAAGAACCTTCTTGGCTTTGTAGGTGGTTGTCGGCAACTCGTTTCCATCCGAAAGCATGTTCGCTAACAGACCTAACAGCATCGTGAAACTCTTATCGAACCAACCGTTGCTTGACTTTAATTTCAGCAGTTCTAGCACAGATGACAAACTTGTGTATTTGGACTTGCAGCCCGGGAACAAAGGTTTTTTCGAGTCGTCCATCAAGCTCCGTAATTTTATATACTCCCGCTCATCACGGTTCCCTTCTGCATCCTGTAGCATCTGATTCAGATTGTCATCGTGAAACCTTTCCTTATCGAAAGCACAATTGATATCATCTGGAGTATCATTGACTTCGTCGACGATTTCCAGAGTATCGTTGACTTCATCGACAATGTTAGTACTACTTGATCCCTTCATAATCTGCTCTTCACCGTAACTGGTCCAACATGTATACCCCCTTTTGAAACCCCGTAGAATCAAGTGTGCTTCGATCTGCGCTGGGTTTCGAAATATCCTTAGATCCTCAAGGTCAATGCATGGACAAGGCATAAATTCTACCCCCTTGTTCAACATATCTTCCTCTGTAGCTCTTCTAAAAGCGGAGACACCATTAATGTACTCGACGCTCGTACGGTCCTCAGCATACATCTAGCTTCGGTCCATCTACGCTACGTATGTAATAATAGGTGTTAAATAATGAATTAAGTACACTAGGAGTGCACATGCATACATATGCTACATATAAGCTACGTATAAGCTATATTTAAACTTGCCGATTAACTTATATAGCTCCTAACATCAAAAAGAACGAATGGATATATAAACATATGTAAGCTACATTTAAACTCGGCATCTTCAATTCTCTCTTTACATAGCTAGCTACATCTTGAGTATAATGCAACTAGAACTAATTACTACTTTAGATCAAAAAGAACAAATGGATCTACACCAAGCTATGTCAAAATCACTTCAATTGCCTCTTTACCAAGCTAGATGTATATACCTTGAATATAATGCTATTACAACCCATTATTAGCCTAGGTCAACTTTCTTTAAGTAACTATCTACATATTGAGTATAATACAATTAGAACCAATTACCACTTTACATCACAGAGAATAAATGGATCTACACCAAGCTAGATCTAGAAATTAACCAGCTTTATTTTCCTCTTTACCAAGCTAGATCTTAAATATAATGCAAATCTGAACCAGTTACTACTTTACATCACAGAGAACAAATTGATCTACACCAAGTTAGTTAGATCTAGAAACTAGCTTTATTTCCCTCTTTACCAAGCTAGATCTTAAATACAATGCAAATTTGAACTAATTACTAACCTTAGATGAACTAGAGCACAAGGATCTACAATTACACCTCCAAATCTAGGGTCTCTTTCCACTAGATTGCCTCTCAATCGCAGCTACCTCAAAAATAGCTCGGAAAACCCTAAAAATACAGAGGAGGTTGAGGCTCTATATTCTTATTTACTTAGAAATGGTTATCACATATGGTTTTTTGGCTAAAACTGTCTGTGATGTGCCCGAGACTCATTACAGATGGTTTTTATAAAAAACCGTCAGTGATGATGTGTCTAATCCCTTTTGTAATAGTATGTACATATTTAAAGAATCTGTCTACCATCACGAGGATAACAGACTTGCCACCCACGCGAGGGAGATCCTCTATGAAGTGCATAGCAATGTCGGCCTAGACCTGGGAAGGAACTAGTAAGGGCTGCAAAAGTCCCGACGGGTGAAGGTTCGTCTTTTTCCGTTGGCATGTTGTACACGTCCGAACGTACTCCTGCGCCACCTGTCGAGCACCTGGAATAGGAAGTCACAGCAGAAGCAGTGTAGGATCTTCTGTGTGCCTTCATGGTTGTCGTCGTGCATAAATGCCAAGGCCTCCTGGAGCAAAGGCGGCACTAGAGGAAGATAGGCAGGACCACCGTACGTGACTGTGCCGTCCTTGAATGTCCTGCATGAAGGCACACAGAAGATCCTACACTGCTTCTGTTGTGACTTCCATATTCCAGGTGCTCGACAGGTGGCGCAGGAGTACGTTCGGACGTGTACAACATGCCAACGGAAAAAGACGAACCTTCACCCGCCGGGACTTTTGCAGCCCTTACTAGTTCCTTCCCAGGTCTAGGCCGACATTGCTATGCACTTCATAGAGGATCTCCCTCGCGTGGGTGGCAAGTCTGTTATCCTCGTGATGGTAGACAGATTCTTTAAATATGTACATACTATTACAAAAGGGTTATGTCCTGAGATGGCGCATAACTGGCCCGCGTCAATCTTGCAGCGGGAGAGGGTGTTGGCCACGATTTTGAGACGCCCCGGCTTGTATTCCACCCTAAAATCAAAGCCAACTAATTTGTTGGCCCATTTGTGTTGAGTAGAGGTGGGCGTCATGCCGAGCCGGGCCGTCCTGGCATGAGCTCATCATGCTTCGGGCCTAAACCGTGCTAGGCCGCGACTGCCCGTCGTGCCCACCGTGCCAGGCCGACCCAGCCTGGCTCGCCTTCGGTGAGCCCAGGCACGGTCCATTTGTACTTTGTGCCTACTTCGTGTTGTGTCAGCCCAGGCCTAGCCCATTTACACTATTGCGACGAGAGAAAATGACCCGAGGTTGTTTTGCAGTAGCGTGCGTACGCGGTGCTACGGTTAGGGCTGGCAAAAAAGCTCGTTAGAGCTCGAATCAAAATTTCTTCAATTACAATAGCTGATAGGTTTAAAATTAAAATAAGACAATTTCGAGTGAAAAAAGTTGATGAGGCTCGACTCGATAGTGGCTCGTTAGCTCGAATTTGAAGTAACCACGTAAATGGCACATAAAATGATTTTACATCAAACTATATCAATTTTGAAAGAAGCTCGATAATAACTCGTTAAGCTCGATAGCCAGCCCTAGTTACGGTATGCAGTGAATGTATAGCCACCTTGATCAAAGAAATATGTAAATCTACAATCGAGCAACACAACCTGATCTCCACATGCCACTTACCACCTTAATTCATGCATAACACACCACATTTTATGGCCATAAAATTGATTCTCCCTTATCCTTTTCCTGAACCAGGCCATAGGAGAAACGCCTGGCCAGCAACCATCTATGCAAGACACCACATGATCCAACTGCTTGCATGGCTACAAATAGCCCATCATCAGCTAGCAACGGGAAAAATATTCTCTTGAATCATCCAAAATAAAGTGAGGCCATGCATTATGCCAATTAATTAAATCATTATTAGCGAACACGCATTCATTCCCTTGTGTATCTCTGGACAAATTAGCAAAGTAAGTAAATAAATTACAAGAGGAAATGTGCACGCAAAGTAAGGACCAAAAGAAAGCATGTGAAAGAAACATCCTGTGTGGATATCAGTATTACTAGCAATGGATACAAATATTGGGGAAAAAGAAGAAAATTTTATTAAATCTTGAACATGTACAGAGTTACTACTTCGGTAAAAACCTTACACCACTGTGTGGGGTACCCCCGGTAAGGAAAAGAGTACAGTAACTATATTTATATACATAAACTACCCCAGGCTGAGATTGTCAAGTCGGCTACCGCGTCCATGATCTCCTGATTCTCGGGCTGATGTTGTGTCCTGTCATCTGCACGCTCCCAGTCTTTGAGGCATGTAATTGCTTCAACCATCTCAGGTCTGAGAGACGACCTCCTCGGCTCAAATATCCTCCCAACCAAACTGAAAGTGGATTCCTCAAGCAATATCCGCGTGTCTCTTCAGATGACCTGTTCCACCACATGCACGTGTAGATAGTTTAGCTTGACAGTATTTGCAAATAGCATACACTACCTCACATCCGTCCGCAATTTCGATGGTTCTGTCCATATGTTGCCAGCACCACGCCCATCGACTGCCGGATATGGATGCCCGTGCTGGCTGCATCGATATGTCGGGCTGCGTGTTTGGTGTGGATACCGACACCCGTCCTGGATACACCGGTGTAGCGGCATCCCCGCTCGGTGCATCCGGAATGTATGAGGCGTCCTCGATGCCGTACGTGTTGTCCAGGTGTCGGTCATCCATGCCGTAGTCTCTCATGCTGGGAGAGAGTTGGCGTGGATCGATCTCTTGATCCTGACGAGGGGAATTTAGAGAGTGAGAGTGTGCTCTCCTGCTCTTGCTCTTGCGAAACAGTTTATTTCGTGGTGGGAGAGCAAAAAAACTGTGAGGGAGATGTGCAGAACAAAAATGAGCAAAAAGAGAGCGCGAGGGAGATGTCTTTGGACTGAACAAATCATAGCCTTCGGGCTGATTTTATGGCATAAAGATCGAAATGCTCATTGCAAATTGAAATTAGGCACGCGCGCCTGCATGGGATGTGATGAGGACATCACTCCTACGTCCACACTTGGTTGGACCAACTCCAACTGTTATCCATGGGCCAAGAAGAGAGAAAAATCAAATCCATCATGTTTTGGAATCCAATTCGGCCTCCTGGGATAGCATCGATTTCAAACATGAATAACTTTTGCATACAGACTCCGATTTGGGTAATCTTGAACTTGATTGAAAGCTTACAACGAGACCTTTCCAATGGATCTAGTCCCAGGCCCAGATTCATTGTGTATCAGCTAGAATCACCAAAATAATTTACTACAACACTATTTTGGGCTGTTTCGGGCCTTGTAAACGTGTGGGAGCCCAAGCCCAAGTTGTGTGCGCCCTCCTAGCTGCACATAACCCTAGGACGACCCTCTCATGTCTCTCCCTCTAATATATTCAGTAGCCACCGTTTTAGACACTTGGGTTTTGCTTGATTAGTTTAGCTAAATGCAAACTTTGAGTCTTCGAGTTATGCTGGACAGCCACCTTGTCAGGATCTTCAATAGAAACCCACCCTATTTTGCCTTCATTCATATTTGCAATTTCAGATTGCTTTTACTATTGTTCTTGCTTGTTCTTCGGTTGCTTGCAGGAATTGAATCTCGTGTTCAGGTTGATCGTGCTAACGGCAAGATTAATAACCCTCTGGAGTTGGTTTAGCGATTGCTAAGGCACATCATCATCATACGTTGTAGTCGGATCATCAAAGTCAGTTCTACCAAATCTAAGTTATCGCTCTCATCGAAAGATAGGGACATAACCTTACATCAGGTGGTATCAGAGCGCCAAGTTGCTCGGTGAGAGATTCAGTACCGTAGATTAGTTTTTATTTTCTATCCTAAATTGAAAATTACTCCACAAAAATTAAACTTTTAGATTCAATCTGGTATTTTTAGTGACTTTTGTTAGGTTTTGATCCATTAGAGTCCTTGTTTTAGTTGCTGATCTTTTTTCCTTCGTGTAGCTTTTCGTTCAATCTGTCTAATACTTTGTTTTGTTTATAACTTTCACATACGAGCTTCGATTCTAGTATTTTTACATTTTCCTAAAACCTGGGAACGAGCTCTACAAAAACCTAGTTGGGCACGAACTCTAATTCTGGATCCAATTTTGTTTAATCTGGGCATCAAAGTTGGTGAAGCAAGTTATACTTCCAGTCCAGATCGGTTCGGTATTTTGATCATAATTCTCACATCCGAACTCCGATTGAGAAGTTATTATACTTTCCTGAATCCTTGAAGAGTCCTCTACAAAAACGTTTTTGGGTGTCCTTTATGATTCGGACTCCTTCAAACCGAATTTGATTCAAATTCGGATTTGGTCAGGTCGGCTGAATTTAGGTCAAATCTGTGCACCTCGGTGTTTTGGCTATAACTTCTATATACGAGCTCCAAATTGTGTGTTCTTATACTTGTTTTAAAGCATAGAATATGCCGTTAATTTCTTACATTGTGAGCAAACTAGATTCGGTCTTTTTCATATCTTAATTGCAGTGACAATTTTGCTGCACTGTTCTGGCCGAATTTGGGTTTCTTACTTCAATTTGTGTTCTTGCTTGTTCGTTTGAATTGGTTGAGTCCAGTAGCATCCATAATCCATAAAACCCAAAAATATCATTACATATACCTTTGGGAACCAATTCATCCTTTGCGAATACTTTGATCCGAATTGAGACTAGCTATTTGATATTGCTTGGGGCTGCTCTACTTGATACATTGCATAATCTTGAATTATCATATCATACTGTCTTGTGACATCGAGTTAGGAATTTCAAAACTTTGCTCATACTAGTGTTGGCCGAAAGTCACTAAGAGAAAGAAAAGAGGAAGAAAGAGCCAAAAGGCCAAAAAAAGAAAAATAAAAGAATAAAAGAAAATAGAATAGTAGCCGACAGCACTACATTGAGCAAAACCCTAATTTGTATTCATTATTTTCAGATTGTGCAATTGTATTAGTTAGTGAGCAATCTTATGCCCTTTTACCTTTTCTGAAGTAATTAGCTAGCGTCTCTTCATGACTTATGCAACATGAGCTTTGGTTTTAAATTTTTTCTTATTTAGCTCATTCCATTGGTTGCATTAAGTTCCATCATCTTTGCGTGTGAGTTGTCTTCAGTTTTCACTTATATCTTTGAGATCGGCAACTAGGACTTGCGAATTCTAGTTTGGGTCATTACTTACCATTACAATAACTAGAATTTTTAGATTGCATAGGAAATAAGTATAGCCAACCTAGCTCCACATATTCTACCTCGTACATTTGTTCGGTCCCTTGGCAATCGCTTTATCTAAGCTTCGGAGAACTTTTGACACCGTCAATAGCCGACAACTCCTGCTACATGGTAAGAACTTGTAAGAGCTCTGGTTAAAGATTGAGAGTTGAGTGACTTTTCACCACATCCTAGTAGTTGGTAGGGACATATCCTTGTGATTTGTTTCTTGTCTTCACTAACAATGGTAGGTTCTCAACGTCATAGTGCTTGCCCCAACAGCATCCTACGAGAAGAGGTATTTCACACTCTGAGATACAAAGCATGTACGAGTACAGCTTCATCACCACGGGAGGTACGACGACATAGCACACGTACCAAAAATAAGTTCACCGTACCCATTTGATGAGGACATCACTTCTTCGGGTATGCCCACAGCACCTGCTGCCACAACTCCTCAGCCTATACAAGGATCGATCACTCGAGCTCGTGCATGTAAACTAAATTATCAAGTACTTTCGTTTTTTGGTACATCTAATGACTTCAAGAACTATATGATGCTGCCTGAAACAGATTGTTTTATTCTTTCAAGGAATGAAGGTCCAAACTCGATGATGGTGCAGGGACACGATGATGATTGCAGCAGGAGAAGGAGTTCTCCAATTGACCCCACAAGACCCTGAAGTCTCCATGATTGAAAAGAAGAGATGGCCGTAATGCTTAATAGAATACAAGAAGATGGCAGCCAAGACTTGGTTATGTTTTCAGCATTTCCCCATGGGATTTCGACAGCAAGGACAGGGGGTGCTGCGTCACCTATAGAGTGGCCCATGCTATGTAATAGAGTCCTTTAATTAGAGATAAGAATAATAGGAAGGAGGCCTAGCTAAAGATGGAAAGGAATAGGAGGGAAAGTCTGATTTTCGGCCACAAATCAAGGCTTGGCCGAACAGCCCTCTCCCCCCACTTCTTTTTATACCAAGGCCGGCCTCCAAAGTACTCGGATTTCAATGAGTTTAGGTTTAGCCCTTGTGCAAACTTCTGTTCTTCAGTTGTGTCGGTCGACCACCTGTAAAGATAGCTTAATCAGAATCCCACCTTTGTTAATCACGTTGCTTTTCATCTTATTCTTGCTAGTTCTTTTAAATTGCTCGCAGGGATTGAACTTCGTGTTCAGGTTGACCGCACCTTCGGCAAAGTCAATAACCTTTTGGAGTTGATTCAGCGATTGCTAAGGCGCAAACGTCGTCGTTCGGTTGTAGCCGGATCGTGAGGGTCAATTCCACCAAATTGATATTTATCTACCTTATCGAAAGATCGGGCACCCTTCTTACATCACCATTTTTAGTGGTAAATATGATCCTGAAGGTTATCTTACTTGGGAATTAGCTGTAGAACAATCATTTGATAAACATGAAATTCCTGAGCATGATAAGGTTAGGGTTGTTACTAGTGGATTTATTGATTTTGTTGCTATTGGTGGAATGATTATATGCGTAAAAATCAGGACATCCCTAGCACATAGATTAAATTGAAGAAAGTTTTGAGAGCTAGATTTGTTCCTTCATATGTTGCTCGCCAATTACAGAATGAATTGCAACGTCTAGAACAAGGTAGTAAAACTGAGGATGAGTACTACCAAGAATTCTAGCATAGATCTTTCCGTTCTGGGTAAGAAGAGACCGAAAAGACTCGAATGAACAACTTTTATTGTGGACTTGATTTTGACATTCAGATCATGATATCTTGCAAAGAATTCAATTCTATGTCATGTTTGCTTAATCTTTCACGTGAAGCTGAAAGAAAAATACAGAGAAGATAATCAACCACAGTTCAAGATCCTACAGAGTTAGATACTTGTAACATCCCAAATTTTGAGTTTTGGAATGTTTGAATTCAAAAATAAACCAATTGCATTTTTCTTGAATTAATCCCAGCTTAATTTGAATTTTCTATTAATGAAAAGATTTAATTTGACTAAACTATTCATCAAACTAAATATTTTCAATTCTAGTTGGGTTCATTGTGCTTCAAGGAATTTTTCTGTATTTTTGGAGATTTTTTTGAATTTATTTGAATTTATTTGCTTTTATTCGAATTTTTGGAATTTTCTTAAATCGGAAAATGATTTTATTTTTGGAGAATCCTCTCGGGCCGAATCTCTTCAGCCCGCGTCGTCTGGCCCATTTCCTTGCTCCAGTCGCCGCTCTACTGCTCCTCCCGCCCAACCAACTCGCTCGCCACAGCCTCAACCGCCAGCCCCCGCCGCCGCGCCGACCAAACCCTAGCGCCGCCGCGCCGAAACCGCGTCCGTCGCCGTCTCGGAGTCCGCGTACCACACGCCTCCCGAGACCCGTATTTAAGGCACTGCGCCCGTTGCCCTCACTCCCGTCGCCCAAGCGGCCGCCATCGCCGAGGATGAGCTCACCGGAGTTGCGCCGCCACCCGAAGCCTTTCTTTCCGTCGCCTAGCCGCTCTGCTGTGTCTCCGCCATCACCGGTTGCACAAAAAAAGTGCATCGCGAAGCCCTCTTCCAGATCTGCACCAAAACGCGCCTGATCCGGTCCACCTCCGCCGCATCCCGCGTCTTCTTCCTCGCGTCCGGTGAGTTGCACCGCCGCCTCGCCGTCGCGCTTTGTTGAAGAACCTCGACCGTTCGATCGCATGCGTGTGGTTCCGATCTGGCCACGTCTTCGTCGCCGCGCCTTGTTCCCTACCATTCGATCTCGTCATGCCGATGGATGCGCGACGCGTGGCTTGTCCACGTTAGTGCCTCGCCAGCTGCCTCGTCTGTGCCACGTCAGCACCACATCAGCCGAGGCTGCCCCGTCAGCGGTGACATCAGCCCTAAATCTCGTGAGCCTGGTCCACCGTGGACCAGAGCCTCCCCGTGGACTCGGTCCATAGGCCGAGGTTCTACGTACCAGCCTAATAGAGATTTACCAATTTATTGTCCTAGACACCAAGTCTCTAGATGTGATCCTAGGAATGGATTGGCTCTCCAAGAACCAAGCAGTTTTGGATCATGGGAATAGAGTGATCACCTTTACCAGTCCAGATGGAGCTAAGTTAAAATTTCAAGCTGCTGCAGAGAAGCCTGAAGGAATAAAAGTTTGCAGTGCCAAAGGAATAAGTTTGGAAGATGTGCCAGTCGCCAGCGAATTTCCTACTGTGTTTCCAGATGAGTTACCCGGGATGCATCCAGACCGAGATATAGAATTTCTAATCAAGCTAGTTCCTGGAACACCACCCATTTCCAAGAGACCTTACAGGATGCATGCTAATGAGTTAGCTGAAGTGAAGAGACAGATTAAAGAACTACAAGATCAAGGTTTTGTTCGACCAAGTTCTTCTCTATGGGGAGCCCCAGTTCTTCTAGTTGAAAAGAAAAGATGGAACTCAGAGAATGTGTGTAGATTATCGCTTACTTAATGAGGTCACCATCAAGAATAAGTACTCTTTGCCAAGATCGATGATTTGTTTGATCAACTTCAAGGAGCAGGAGTGTTCTTTAAGATTGACTTGAGATTAGGTTACCATCAGTTGAAGATTCGTAAAGAGGATATACCCAAAATAGCTTTCTGTGACTCGGTATAGACAGTATGAGTATACCGTGATGTCCTTTGGATTGACCAATGCCCCTGCTTACTTCATGACCCTGATGAATAAAGTATTCATGAAATATTTGGATAAGTTCGTTGTTGTTTTTATTGATGACATTCTAATCTATTCCAAAAGTGAAGAAGAACACGAGGATCACTTGCGCCAAGTTTTGACGAAGCTAAGAGAAAACCAGCTCTATGCCAAGTTCAGCAAATGTGAGTTCTGGATGAAAGAAGTTGCTTTTCTAGGACATGTCATATTGGCAGAAGGAGTCGTTGTTGATTCCGATAAAGTACAAGATGTGCTAAGTTGGGAGTCACCCAAGACGGTACTCCAAATCTGAAGTTTTCTCAGAATGGCGGGATATTATCGCCGTTTCATAGATGAATTTTCTAGAAAAGCTAGACAGCTCACTCTTAAAGAAGGAGAAGAAATTCGTTTGGACACCAGAGTGTGAGCAGAGTTTCCAAGAGTTAAAGAAATGTTTGAAAACTGCCCCAGTGCTTATCCTACCAGATATTAGAAAGAATTTTGAGATATTTTGTGATGCATCCCGACAAGGACTTGATTGTGTGCTAATGCAAGATAAGAAGGTTGTGGCATATGCTTCGCGACAACTAAGGCCACATGAAGTTAACTATCCTACCTATGATTTGGAATTGACAGCCGTAGTGCATGCTTTAAAGATTTGGCATCATTACCTCATCGGGAATCGTTGTGAGGTTTACACTAATCACAAGAGTTTGAAGTACATTTTCACCCAAGCTGACCTCAATATGAGACAAAGAAGATGGTTGGAATTGATTAAGGACTATGACATTGGGATTCATTATCATCCAGGCAAAGCCAATGTCGTAGCTGATGCTTTGAGTAGAAAGAGCTACTGCAATACTCTGATGATTAAGGAAAGTCAGCCAGCACTCTATGAGGAATTTCAGAAGCTTAGCTTGGAAGTGGTTCAAGAAGGTTACTTGGCTGCTCTGGAAGTACGTCCTACGCTGGAAGATCAGATCCGAGAAGCACAGGTTGATGATACCGATATCAAACAAATAAAGAGCAATATGAAGAAAGGAAGAGCCCCAGGATTCACAGAAGATGAACAAGGTATTATTTGGTATGAGAAGCGTATCTACGTACCAGATCAGAAAGAGCTTAAGGAGTTGATACTCAAAGAAGTGCATGAGACTTTATACTCCATTCATCCTGGAAGTACCAAGATGTATCAAGACCTCAAGAAAAGGTATTGGTGGCCCAGCATGAAGCATGAGATTGCAGAGTATGTTGCTCTTTGTGATGTTTGCCAGAAGGTCAAGGCAGAGCATCAGAGGCCAGCAGGATTGCTACAGCCATTGAAGATTCCAGAGTGGAAGTGGGAAGAAATTGGTATGGATTTCATTACCGGACTTCCAAAGATCCAAGCTGGTTATGACTCGATATGGGTAATAGTGGATCTATTGACTAAGGTAGATCACTTCATTACAGTTAAGACTACCTATGCAAAAGATAAATTAGCAGAATTATATATGTCAAGGATCGTCAGTCTTCACGGAGTGCCTAAGAAGATAGTGTCTGATAGAGGAACCTAGTTTACCTCTCATTTTTGACAGAGTCTGCATAAAGCCATGGGAACTCATCTCAGGTTCAGTACTGCCTATCACCCTCAAACCGATGGACAGATTGAGCGTGTGAATCAGATTCTTGAGGATATGTTAAGAGCTTGTGCCTTAACTTATGGTGCCAAGTGGGACAAGTGTTTGCCCTATGCAGAGTTTTCTTACAACAACAACTATCAAGCCAGTCTGCAAATATCTCCATTTGAAACCTTATACGGAAGAAAGTGTAGAACCCCTCTCAACTGGAAGGAGTCAGGAGAAAGACAATTGTTTGGCCCTGCCATACTGCAAGAAGCCGAAGAGCAAGTTCAGCTAATCCGAGATAGGTTGAAGATAGCTCAAAGCAGACAAAAGAGTTATGCAGATAATCATCGTCGAGATTTGAGTTTTGAGCCCAATGATTATGTTTATCTTAAAGTCACCCCTCTCAAAGGAGTTAAGAGATTCCAAGTAAAAGGAAAGCTTGCCCCTAGATATGTGGGACCGTTTAAAATCTTGGAACGAAGAGGAGAGGTTGCCTACAAGTTAGAATTGCCTCAGTCTTTTGCCGGAATTCATGATGTGTTCCATGTATCGCAGTTGAACAAATGCTTGTGAGTGCCAGAGGAACAGATGCCATTGGAAGCTATTGATTTGCAAGAGGATCTTACCTACAAGGAGCAACCAGTGAAAATTTTGGATGTAGCAGAGCGTATCACAAGAAGCAAGATTATCCATTTTGTAAGGTTCAGTGGAGCAATAATTCACAAAAGGAAGCTACTTGGGAGCGAGAAGAGGATCTGAAATCAGAGTTCCCCACCTATACCCTAGCCAGCCTGAATCTCAGGGTCGAGATTCCATTTAAGGGAGGAGGTTTGTAACATCCCAAATTTTGAGTTTTGGAATGTTTGAATTCAAAAATAAACCATTTGCATTTTTCTTGAATTAATCCCAGCTTAATTTGAATTTTCTATTAATGAAAATATTTAATTTGACTAAGCTATTCATCAAACTAAATATTTTTCTTTAAGGAATTTTTCTGTATTTTTGGAGATTTTTCTGAATTTATTTTCTTTTATTCGAATTTCTGGAATTGTCTTAAATCGGAAAATGATTTTATTTTCGGAGAATCCTCTCGGGCCGAATCTCTTCAGCCCGCGTCGTCTGGCCCATTTCCTTGCCCAGTAACCGCTCGGCTGCTCGCCCGGCCCGGCCAGCCGCTCGCTGTAGCGTAGCTCAGTCGGCCAAGCTCCCGCACGCCCGTCGCCAGTCAAACCCTAGCGCCGCCTGCGTCAAAACCTCGTCTGCCGCCGTCTCGGAGTCCGCGTCCCACACGCCTCTCGAGACCCGTATTTAAGGCACCGCACCCCCTCCAAGATTCGCCATTTTGCGCCGCGCCCGTTGCCCTCTCTCCCATCGCCCGAGCGTCCTCCATCGCCGAGGACGAGCTCGCCAGAGTTGTGCCGCCGCCCGAAGCCTTTCTTTCCGTCGCCTAGCCGCTCCGCTGCGTCTCCGCCATCACCGGTTGCACGTTCGAGTGCGTTGCGAAGCTCTCTTCCAGATCTGCACCGAAACGCGCCCGATCCGGTCCACCTCCGCCGCATCCCGCGTCTTCTTCCTCGTGTCCAGTGAGTTGCGCCGTCGCACTCTGTCGAAGAACCTCGACCGTTCGATCGCCTGCGTGTGGTTCCAATCTGGCCACGTCTTCGCCGCCGCGCCTTGTTCCCTGCCGTTCGATCTCGCCGTGCCGATGGATGCGCGTCAGCACCACATCAGCTGAGGCCGCCCCATCAGCGGTGACATCAGCCCTAGATCTCATGAGCCTGGTCCACCGTGGACCAGAGCCTCCCCGTGGACTCGGTCCATAGGCCGAGGGTCCCACCTGTTAGCGTAATAGAGATTTTTTGATTTATTTTTTTTAGGGAAATTGATTACCGACGTCAGCGTTGCACAATAAATCGATTTTCCAATAGAAAAATAAATCGGGAAATTCGGATTTTCTTATTTTCAGCCTTTTTCTCTGATTTAATTTTCCAGAAGCCCGTTCTCCCTCATACGAACTCTTATTGAGGCGATTCAAGTTTCTAAATTTTTCTAAAATCAAGCTCTACCTTCCATAGCCATTTATTTTCAATTTTGAGCTTGTTTGACTCTCTGTTTGGTATTTATTTGTATTCATTGCTTTCTTTTTCGGTAGGCGCTAATTCCGAGGGAGCGAACAGAGACTTCGAAGACCAAGACTTAGCACTAGATCAGCAAGACAAGTTGTAACCTTTGATCATGTTGATCCTATGTTTGCAAAGTAATTTGTTTTATACAATTGCATGTAATTTTTGTATAAATGATTATTTCATGGGAATAGCTATGTACCTAGTTGTCATTATACCACCTTGATTATTGGGATGACATGTACCCATTGTTAACCCTAGGTTGGGTCATTACTAGTTGGACATGATTATACTACCAACATTGGGTTACCGTAAATATGCTTAGACATGCTTAGTTGTATGATGGGATTCATATCACATGTTGAATAACGTTAATCTTGACTTAATGAGATATTGAATTGTGGCTGATAGCCGCTGTTGTAAAATTTGTTGTACCATGGCAGGGTTTGCCATTGGTCTTGGTTGAACGAATTGTTTTCCCTCGGGCAAGTGATCGTGCAGTAAAGGGGGTGCTTTCTAGCACATTGAGATGTGGATGTCTTGCCTGTGATAACTTAAGGACTTAATCTTGTGCGCCATTAAACTGGGTCTAACCGTACTACCACATGTCTAGTATGGGACAGACCTAGCTGACTAATTTGCAATGTCTAGCCTTGAGTACTGCCAATTAGTGGTGTGGGTTCCAGGATAGATGGGTAGATCCGCAAGGCGCAAGAGGGGGCCCTAAGGGCCAAAACCTTAGCGGGCAGTACCGAGTTTAGACAGTGCATTGTAAAGGCTTTGTCGTGATCTCTCTGCCGACACACCAAAGGAAGTGTGTCAATAGCTTGGCAACAAGAGATTATCATGTCTTGTGGGTAAAGAAGTACAACTTCTGCAGAGTGTCAAACTATTCGAATAGCCGTATCTGTGGTCATGGACAAGCCCGGGAATTTCACACGGAGTATAGAGTGTTTCCTAACATGTGGAATGTGGAATTGTTGGGATGTGAATGCGGAGTTCACTGTTGTTTTGTTGTCTAAAGTAATATTGTTGAATTTTTTGGTTGATACTTGTTTTAGATGGTGTAGGGTGATGCCTCGCCATTCTGTTCATGTTGTCTACCATTGATCTACCAGTTATTTATTTATCTCTTCATAAATGTGCTTTCAATCTATTTACTGTATTTCAATTCAAGTTATTGCTTTATGCAAATGAACCATATGGCTATCCTTTGTCAAGCCGTGCATGAATATTGCATCATTTCCCTACGGCTTGCTGAGTACTTTCTGTACTCACGGCTATACGCCTTTGTTGATCAGTTGCTGAGGAAGGATCAGGGAATGTTGAATATCATGAGGAGGAATATTATGAAGACTACGTAGATTAGGAAGGCGTTCCCCAGACGATTGCATGTGGCATGTCGAATGGCCAAAGTTATCTTTTCTGCTGCAATAGTTATTTGTTTCTTAAGCCTTAAGGCATAATGGTGTAAACATTGACCATAAGGTCGTTTGCTTTATTTAATAATAATTTGCATCTTTCTTAGTCAATTCATTGTATGGAATGATATTTCATCTATATTTCCACTGTGTGCACTGGCGTGATCCTAGACTAGTGTGGTATACACGGAGGGTTTCAAATTTGCAAATCCGGGTCCCGACAATACTTCTCCTATTGCATGCACTGCACCAAACCTTAATGAGAGCATACACCCTGAGCATGTGAGAGAAATACTAGAGTGAAGAGAGGATAGCACATGTGAGGATGATTTCACTAACATAATCCAATCTACTTTTGTTACTTCTGTTGTTGCTGTTCCATGTAATATGCAGATTACTTCTAAAGAAGAGGAGCTACAAGCTGAAAAACCTGCATCAACAAGTGAAAGATTTGTGGTACCTACTTCTAAGGAGGACACTAATGACCGTAGTACAGATCTGATTTTACAGCAAGAAAGGGAGCAAATTTGTTAGTATATTCTTGCTGTACTTAATTCTAGTGAGATACCATCTTGTGCCACAATTGTAGAACCATGTGATGAATTGCATTCTTATAATTTTGATCATGTGGTGCTGATTACGCATAAGGAAGTGATAGCTAGAATATCCTCTACCACTATTTTGTGCTATATCGTCGTCGTACATTGTAGTCGGATCGTCAAAGTCAGTTCCACCAAATCGAAGTTATCACTCTCATCGAAAGATCGGGACACAACCTTACATCAGGATGAAAATTGTAGAGCAGCAGCTTTATGTCTTTATGTCCCTGTGAACTGACGTGCATCAGACGCTGTCTTGAGAGTGGAGAAAATGAATTGACGCGCTGTCCCATTTCAATCACGGTCTCTCTTGCGTTTCAAAACTTCAAATACATCATGCGCGTGATTCCCTTGCCTCTCTTTCCTATGATTCCCTCGAGCCTTATGGTCTGTCTTGTGTTCAAATACATCTGGCGCATGCCTCCTTTTTCTCGTGATTCCCTCGAGCCTCGCGGTCTCTCTTGTGTTCAAATCAAATCCATCATACGTATGGAATCATATAGTTTTGCGGGTAAAGTGTGAGTGTGTCCATTCAAAATTGAAACGAGGCGGGATTGAATCGCTCAATCACATCGTTGTCTCTTTTCCTCATTTACATGCATGTCTTTCTTTTCCTACGCCACTCTCTCTCTCTCTTTCCCACGCGATCGGACACCCTCTTTCTCTTTTATCTCTCCCCCCATGCCCTTCTCTCTTTTCTTGCGCCCCTCTCTACACAAGGCCGCATCCAGCTGTGTCCTCTCCCTTTTCTCTCTCTCGCGCCCCTCTCTCTCCCTTTTCTCTCTGTCCCACACCCCGCTCTCCCTTTTCTCTCTGTCCCACATCCCGCTCTCCCTTTTCTCTCTCTCCTGTTGACCGGGGCCCCCCTCTCTCTCTTCTCTCTCCAGTTGTCCCCCACTCACTCGAGTCCTCTGCCTCCCTCCAGACCCTCCCCTCGAGTCCTCCGCGGCCCCGCCTCCACGCTGTCGATCCTGGCTCCATCCACCACCTCCCTCCATGGGCTCCCTCTGCCACGGCAACGGAGGCGAGCAAGGCGAGCAGTGAGTGAGGAAGGCGAGGGGAGGGGACTGGCCATGAGGGTGAGCGAGGCTGATGACCCCTGGAGGCGAACAGCCGCGGAGGCTCACGAGGCGAGGCGGCAGTGGCTCGGTGGGCGAGACAAGGCGAGGCTGCCGCACACGAGGTGGGTGAGGAGGCAGAGCACCACACGATAGACGAGCAGCCCAGCAGGTGGAGCGCCGCACGGTAGGTGAGTGGCCCAGCGGGAGGAGGAAGACGGAGCACCGTGCATGGGGCAAGCGGCCCTGCGGGAGGAGGGAGGTGGAGCGCCACACATGAGGAGGGAGGTGGAGCGGATGCGAGGCAGCCCGGCTCAGCGCCCTGGTGGCTCGGTAGCACAATAGTACCTCTCTCGTGCCCGGTCGCGTGTCTTGCTCCTGGCCGCGTTTTAGCGTGTCAATGTGCCGCCGTGCCGCCTGAAGCTCTGTATGGGCCATGCCAGCTCGAGCACAGCCTATCTCGTTGTGCCATGATGGGCCACCCATCGTGCTCGATTGGTAGGTTCGACACGACCCGGCAACCGTGCCATGCTGGCCCAGCCCGTTCTGAACAGTGTCGTGCCAGGCTCTGGTCCGGGCTAGCTAGGCGAGCCTCGTGCTGGCCCAAAATGGTTCGGCCCAGTCCCACCTCTAGTGTTGAGGGATGGTGCAGAGGCACTGGTCGAGCAAGTTCTTGAGGCTACGGTGGTTTGCGCGAACGATGAATATACAGCCCTAAAGATAAGGCCGCCAATTGCGAACGGCATGGACGTGGACAATGAACTCTTGCGCATATGCCGCAAGGTGCACATGTCGAGGGGCAATGGACTACCTAAAAAACGTCAAGCTACCATTTCCTTGATGTAGGACGGCTCCGAATACTGAGTCTGAGTTGAAGGTGTCACACTTGACAATGAACCGCGTGACAAGGAATTGCTAATTTAAGGTCATCCTTACCAAAGATTTGATAAGGACAAATTCTCCTTGTGACGAGTGGCAGCACATCTCCCTTAAAGGCTCTCTCCTTGAGATAAGTGGCATCACCTCCTTTCTTCCCCCACTTTTCCCTCTCAAAGACTCTCTCCTTGTAACAAGTGTCATCACCTCCTTCATCCCCCTTTTCTCCTCCATGCCCTTCCTCTCAAACTCAAAATAGTTTTTGTATTTCAAATTTCCCCCAAACTTTTTGAAAATAAGTATTTTTAACCACTTTCAAAAGTTTTTTAAAGTGAACTTTTCGAACTGAAAGTTTGTTGAATATAAACTTTTGGATCTGAAAGTTTTTAAATTGAATGTTTTTCAAGTCGAAACTTTTCGAGTTGAAACATTCTAATTTGAAATTTTTTGTTAGAAACTTTTTCGGCTTGAATTTTAAATTGAAACTTTTCAAACCAAAAGTTTTTTGAATCAAAACTTTTCGAACCAAAAGCTTTTTAATCGAAAGTTTTCTAAGTTGAAACTTTTCGATTTGAATTTTTTCGAGTTGAAACTTTTCTATTCGAAACTTTTTGAGATGGAACTTTCTTATTTGAAATTTTTTTATTTAAAACTTTTCGTTTTGAAACTTTTTTGATTTGAAACTTTTCGAGTTGAAATTTTCCAAGTTGAAACTTTCTAATTTGAAAATTTTTTATTTAAAATTTTTCGAGTTTTAATTTTTGAGTTGATTTTTTTTCGAGTTGAAACTTCCTATTTAAAATTTTCAATGTTTAATTGTTCTAATTTAAAAATTTTGTGTTAGAGAGGGAAGAAGGGGGTGGGAAAAGTGAGTCTAGAGAAGGGAAGAGGGTGGTGGATGGAAAAGATGACACTTGGCATCATAGGAAGGTGTCCTCAAATTTATTAGTGTGAGGTTAACCTTAAAATAGTCATACCCAAGTCTGGTAGTGCAAGACATGCGTTGCTGTGAGTGCACTTTTGAGGGCAGCGATTGTGTGGTCCATCGCTTTTGGCCACATAATCCTTCTTTAGGAGTGAAGTAAGGGGCATGGCGATGGTATCGAAATTTTTGATAAATTTTCGATAGTAATCGGCTAACCCCAAGAAGACACGAAGCACTTGAGCCGAACGTGGGGTCAGCCAGTTGATGACAGCCTATACCATGTTATGATCCATGCCCACACCATCGCCCGAGATGACGCGGCCAAGGTAGGCAATGGACGTGCGGCCAAAAGAGCACTTGGACCTTTTGAGGAAGAGATCATGCAGCCACATAAGCTCTAGGACCGCACGTACATGGCAAAGATAATATGACCAGGTTGGACTATAAATCAAAATATCGTCAAAAAAGACGAGGACAAAGAGACGAAAGGTCAAAGAACCACGTTTATAAAAGCTTGGAAGGTAGTTGGAGTGTTAGTAGTCAAGCCAAAAGGCATGACTAGGAACTCAAATAGACTCTCATGAGTGCAAAAAGCAATCTCCTTCAACTCAACCGACGCAACCACCTTGTCACTATCAAACACCCCTCCGATGAATGCACGCTTTGCCTATTGCCCCATTGCTTTTTCTTATATTAAGATGTATCGTAGCCGTCGCCGTCCATCACCAAGGTGGCAAGGAAAGAGGAGGAGAACAACTAGGGGTAAGAAGAGGTCATGAGCAACGGCATGTAGGAGGAAATTGGTAGCACCTAGCAGCAGATGCACATGGTATGGGAGAGTAAGAAGGGGATAGCTAAGGGCGTGGTGGCAGAGGAGGAAGGGGTAGCGGTGGAGAACAAGGGCATGGTGTCGTGGAAATTAGGAGGAAAGGGCTATGGAAAGGGTGAATTTTGATTTCAATTTAATGGATGCAAAAAAGTGACTGAAAACCCATAAATATTTTCCCTCAGTGATACTTAGACACTAAAAAAATTAGAAATAAAATGTGTACTTTTTCAAAAAAAGTAAGCCAGAACGGGAAAAATCCCAAGAAACAGGGTTTGAAAAGCAGACAAAAACCGCGGTTTTTTACTGTACCGCTATGGTTCGAGATTCAAAATCGGTCGGTAAACAGGTTTAGTTCAAAAAAATTAAAACAATTTGAAAAAATTTATGTTATGTAAACCGGTCGAAAATCGGTGAAAACCGCTCGATTTTCAAACAAATCAAACGAAAATCACTCAAAAACCGCTCTAAGGAACATTCCATTGGTCGTTCCGGTTTTCAATTTTTTTAATTTTTTTTAAATTTTTTGATTTCTTAACCTTACGGTTTCTAACAATTTTCGAGAGATTTTTGACTTGATATTTTTGATTTTTTTTAATTTCAAGCGGTTTTTAAAAAAATGGTTCTGTGACCCAGCTAGAGATGGCTAAATGGGCCACCAGGCACGGCACGACCCATTTAGGCATAGCCTATTTCGGCTCGGCTTGTAAACGGGCCATGCCGTGCCGGCCCACGTGCCGGGGTGCCAACCCAGGCATGGCCCGTTGGCCTCACGAGTCGTGCCGTGCCGACCCGGTCCTTCGCGGGCCTAACGGACTGGGTCGACTCGGTAGCTCGTTAGCGCCAAAAAAATTCAAAAAAATTAGAAAAAATTAAAAAAATAAAGAAAATAGACCAAGCATGGCAAAAAAATGCAGAAAAAGTATGAAAAATTCAGAAAAATAGGAGAAATTTAGAATAATTAGAAAGAATCAAAGGATGTAGAAATTGTTTTTAAATATATATAAATTAATAAAAAGCTAAAATATGAGATAAATTCTAAAATGAGACAAATAATTTGAATTAAATAACAAGCTTTATTGATGTTTGGCTGCCTTGTTAAAACTTTGCCAAGTAAAAACTCAACACAAGAAAACCTTGGCAAAGAAAAAAGAGTACAGCCTATAGCTCAGTGATACAAGAAAAAAGTGAAGATTACAATTATTCTTCATCATTATCTAGATAAATATTTTGAGCGTCTCATGACTCGGCATTTTCTGCAGTATGTTGAGCTCGTTGATCAGCTTGTTCCCAATCTTTCACAGTAAGAAGTATTTCCACCATCTCACTTGTCAGATTTGTTCTTCTCTCCTCGATTATTCTTCCGAATAGACTGAAAGCAGACTCCGAAGAAACCGTAGAGACAGGAACTGTTAACACAATCCGTGCTAATATGGAAAGCACTGGATATGTTATCTTGTGCTCGTGCCACCACTGCAAAGTGTTGAAGTCCTCCTCTTGCTGCTCTTGGTAGTTGACAGTGTCGCTGTTGAGATAGGCAGCTAGCTTCCCACCACTTGATGTGTCCGCACTTGTTGTTGATGTAATCGAACTCCTTGAGGAAGAGCCACATGTACTCCATATCTTTACCCACGCGGTTTTCTTCTTACCTATTGTGGGTGTTTGTGGAGATCGCTGCATGCAAACTCCAGCAAACTTCCGATCGTACTTATCATAAACTTGAGATAAGTTAGCACGGACAGTTGAAAAATAACTAGAATAATCAGTACCTACCGCATCATTTAGAAGTGAGAGAACATTAGAGAATCCTCGAACTTTAGCTCTAGGATCTAAAATAAATGCAAATGCATATATCATAGAAATTTCTTGCCAATATTTCAAAAATTTAGTTTTCATAGCATAAACAACTTCACGCAAGATATTATCATTTTCGTGGCTCTTTAAGTGGTTAGCAATTTTTAAAATATGATGCACAATTAAAGGAGAGGTTGCGTAATAAACTCCAGATAAAGCAACAATAGATTCAAAAAAAGTTCTAAAAATGACAGCAAGTATTTAGCAATATACCAATGTTGCTCTGTGAGTAGCGGCTGACCATCCTGTGTACGACAGTGCATGTTAATAAAAACAGAAAATATGCTCTTATATGGTATGAGATTCTTAAACATCAAGTAAGTAGAGTTCCATCTAATAGGCATATCCGAACCAAACTTACGCGGACGCACATTCATTGCAATACAATAAGTCTTAAATGCTGCTACTCGTTGATTAGAATAATTTAAGTAAGATATTGTAGTGCGAAAAGGTTCAAGATACTTATCTAACCTCTTCAAACCAGATTTAACTATAAGATTAATAATATGCCAAGCACAACGCTGATGTAATAAGAAAGATTCAGCATAAGAATTGAAAAGCGGAGTAAGAATGTTCATAGCAAAAGTATTTGCAGAAGCATTATATAATGTTATTGCAAAAATCTTATCACTAAGACCAAAATCTTCCACAACTTTTACAATACAATCAGCAATATTTTCACCAGTGTGTGCTACATCAATTAATTTGAATCCTATAATTCTCTTTTCTAGTTGCCAATCATCGTTTACATAATGAGCAACTACACTAAGGTAATCCTTTTTAGCTCTACCACTCCATATATCAGATGTCAAAGACACAGAAAAAATACAGGTACTAAATTTTTCTTTTAGGTTATTGCGACAATTATTATAATATTTAATCAAATCTCTAGTTGTTGTCTGTCTAGAAACTGCAGAAAACCTAGAATTATGAGTGGTCCTAATATAGCTTTCAAACGCAGCTGACTCACCAAAGTTTAAAGGAAGATCTTGAGAAGCGATTATACGACAAAGAAATTCACGAGCTACCTCAGGATTGTAGTCCCAGTTACGTATCGTACCGTCGGGGTTGTACTGCAGCTGCGTTTGTCTCAAAGCTATCCCCGCTTTTTTTACAGCTCTCAGCATGCCTCTTCAAGTGCCGCGTTCCAACTGAACATTTCACAGTTAATTTATACTTACAATATTTACAAACAGCATACCTGTTCTGGACGTCGTTTAATGTCTAAAAAATCTGCTCGAAATCTTTTAAGACTCCCGATGTACTGCGTCTTGTTCTTTTCACCCCGGTGCTTGACGACGCAGTAACACTTGTAGAGCCTGAGGATGGCACAGCTCCTGCAGCTTATTGGGCTTGATATGATGCAAGAAGCTCCTCGAGTGAAATACCGAAATCAGAAGCTGGTAACGACGAAATATCCCCGGGCTCCATAAAGTAAACTACAAGAAATAATTACGCTATTAATACTAAAATATGATTTAAAATACTAACAATTGAAAAAATAAATCACAATTATCATCTTGATTTCTTGACAGAAGCCGAAAGCCGAATTTCAGATATTGGATTTTTGACAAAAATATTTTGAATTTTGCCAAATTACCACCAAGAGTAAAAGAATTTTTACAGAAGAACGAGTAGAAGAGAATGCAAGATTGCTGGTGTGGAAATAGGGGGCGGCCATCTATTTATAGGAAAAAATTCGATTTTTTTTTGAATTTTTTAAACCTCCAACGGCTATAAAACGACTAATTTTTTAATTGGGCTAAGCGGTCGTACTGTCTGCGTCTTTGGTCGTTGCCATGCCGAGCCGCGTCTGAAACCCCAGTCGTAAGCGAAGCGTGCGTCGTGCGTCTGGCCCATTGTGCATGATGCCGCCCAAATACGACACACTCTGGTAGGCCGTGCATGTACGACCCATTTACGGCCGGATCGTGTCATATTTGGGCCGGGCTAATATCATCGTGCCTCGGGCCGGCCCGTTTGGCACAAGAAACCCTTCTTCTTTTTATCACGTTCTTCCCGGTCCCCCGCCCCTCCTCCCCGCATCCAAACCCTAGCTGCTACTATCCATCCTCTTTTCTCCAACCCACTACACCTCCACGTCCTACCTCCTCCCCGATTTGGGTCTTACCGCCGCGCCCTGCCGCGCCGGAGAGATCCGGCAAATGGAGCTGCCACCTCCTGCCCCCGCCGCTGCGGCGACAGGGGCGGCCAAGGAGGCGAAGGAGCAGTTGTCGTCGCCGGAAGCAGAAGAGGACGGACTGATGTCCCTGACGGCGGCTATGGCGAGAGAGGCTGCTGTGCACTTCCAGAGTTGCCGCTACGGCGAGTGCGCTGAGGTGCTACGGCAGATCTGGAGCAAGAAGTCCGGCGACCCTAAGGTAGGGGGAAGGCTCCAGAGCTTTGTTATGGCGATTGCGTGATTTTGAACTGCGACGTTTAGCTCAGTTTGTGCTTCTTGTTGGTCACTTGGAACTAGGAGATTTGCTCGGGTTTGGGAATTGTGCGGAGAAGCAGCTGCCTTGGCAGAAAAAAGATCATTGTGTTGGGGATACTTGGAGTGGATATGTTAGCTTTGATTGCAGTTTGATCTGTGGGAAGTTTAGGACTTAGGAGTTATTCGGTTGAGTTGTATGTGTATAAAAATGTTTGCCCAGGAGGACACTGGAAAGCATGCTTTGGCGGATGAGTGCTAGATGGTTTTTGTCAGTCGAGCTCTAATAACCTTGTACGGATATTCTCTGAGGTTCTGATTGAATAACGCCACCTGTTTAAGTTTAGAGGATCCTGCCGGGTTCTGATTCATGTGATCTGCAATGTATGTATGAAGTGTTACAAAGGGCCGTTATTGGGCACTAGTGCGGAAGCATTTGAATGTGTTTAGTCATTAAACATGTATGTAGTGCAATAGCATGATTGGGGTAGCATTGATAAGTTTCTGGAGTTTTGTGGTAAATTTGTACTTGGTTGGATTGTTATGTTGTTGACCATAGTTGAACGTTGTTTAGAAAATTATCAGTTTGTTAGATGCCTTCTGATTAGTTGTGTTCTTGTGTGCATCTGTTAACCTGGGCAAAGTGTAGACTAGGTCTTAGTGGCCCAATATTGTTTCTACAACTACAAGGTATCAAGGACTAGCTCGGTTTTACAGAGCTATTAAAATTGTGCTGGGCTGCTTGTTATGTCTGAGAGCTCACCCAAGGCAGATCCTACAGCACGAATTTATTGATTATGTGCCTGCTTGAAGAAAATACGTACATCAAGTTGACATCTTTCCCTAGTAAATAAATCAAAACTCATAGGAAGCTTTAGAAAAAGAAAGCCATGGAACGCTTTTATGATTGTTTCTATCTAAAGATTACATGAATAGTTAATTATCAAAAGTCTTAGTATTGTTTGCTGCTGCTAAGTAGCTAAATTTATGGTCTGCCATAGTATTGTTTTTTGCTGCTAAGTAGCAAAATGTTTGGCATTTGGTAATTCACTACTCATATCCTCTTAAGATGGAAACAATGATAAAAGTGTTCCATAGCTTTCCTTTTCTATGCTTCCTGTGCATATGTATTATGGAGTATACACAGAAATATAAGAATGATAAAATGAGGAAAGTATTATTAGAAAGTTTAAACAACTTAATAAAGGGCCTAATATGGGCCCTTTATTGAATATTGAACACGTGATTTCTCAAATAAACTGCATAGTTATACTAGATTGAGTATATTAATCAAATGCTTAACACTGAACAAACAAGGAATAGCTGTTTGGCAGCCGCAGTGGAGTAAGTAGTTGAGGACTGCAAAGTGAAGATAGCAGCAGTTGTTGCGGAGCTGCACATGTGGACATGGATGACTATGCATGGTAGAGTAGGTGTGCTGGGAAAGCGTGGGATGGTTATGAGGGACGCATGTTGTGGTAGCAAGAGCTGATGGGGATTCAGAAACAGAAATAAATATAGTGAGCCCTAGTATTGTTGCATGTTCAAGTGAATGACATTGTATAGCCTGAACATTTTGCATAGTTGTCCTAACAAGTTCATATCTTAGAAATCATTAGCCCATTCCTAGCTTAAGTGTGGTTTCCATGATTTCTTTTTGCTGATTCCTTTCGGAGCAATGTAATGATACAGCAGAGATAGCATTATGAAGTTGATCTACATGTCCACTAGTTTGTGCTTTCTGAACTTGGATTGGAGCTTGTGCTCTTAAGATTTTGCCAGTGACCTAGTGTATATAGTTTGATTTAGTGGAATACACAGGTCAGGCTATGGTGAAGGTAGGATGCCTGACAGTAAGTAAGGATTGAAAAATTTGGATATAAGATGTACTAATGTCTATGTGTTTGGTTACAAAGATATAGATTTGTTTTCTGCAACTTTCGTGTCTTACTTCATTGTGTGTACTATATAGTTAACATCAAGGAGGAACATTAGGAAGCTCTAGAAGGTAGGATTATTTCTAATTGTGCGTGTAATTATATGTATGCGCAATTTGATTTGTCATGTACCTATGGTGTGTCCTGTGTTAAGGTGTTATGTGTGTGTTGTGTATAGAAAGCATTATCGATGTTTGTATTTTAATAAATTTTTACCTTTTGTGTATAGAAAGCATTATCAATGTATGTATTTTAATAAAATTTTACCATAAGCATTAGATTTTTTTTTTGGAAAAGTTTATCTAAAATGGTGATGAGTTCTCTGCAGAAGGCAGTTTGAGAATGCCATAAGACTTGATTAATGTTTAGTGATTTAGCTGTAGAAAAAATGGAATGTGGGACATGAGACTGGGAGTTCTTTTTTTGCTCAGAAGAATCTAATATTTGAAAGCACTCTTAAGGGTATACTTTTCTCCTAAAGAATGTGTAGGAAGTGTAGGATAGAACTATTGTGTTGTTTTCTAATGCTCGAGGAATGCATTTGGGTTGACATTCCTCATTAACCTTTGGCCAGAGTCTATTTTAGATTGTAATGTTTGGCCTATAGATGCTATGAAAGTATGCTGTCAAATTTTAACGACGGTTATTGCTTAACCAAAAAACTTGGCTATTTATCTTTACTGTAAAAAAAGCAGTTGTCCTGTTTTTCATTCTTCCTGATTACACCAGTAGTTTTCTTACTCACACAGGGAAAGTAATCATATGTTTCTTTGTTTTTAATTCTTTTATTGCATCTTGTGTGACATTTTAATTTTCAGGTCCTTCACAATATGGCCATCACCGATTGTTTCTTGGACGGTTGTTTTGAACCAAAGAATTTTCTGGAAATCCTTGAGAAAGTTAAGGTAGGGTCAATGTTTCTTTATTTCTGCAAGACCTGTTTTATGCTCCTTTGGTTGTTTGAAGAGAACACTGGTTTGTATGTTAAACTTTCCATTTTAATTATTAATTTTTCAGTTCAATCCTATTCTGCTTAGCATGAATGGTTTTGTATACTAGGTGCTATATTGTTTTATATTTTTTTAGTAATATAATTCTTAGGCCAAACTATTATAGGTGTTAACATATATTAGAATATTATATTTTTATGGGCCAGCTGAAAATGTTCTCTACTTTCGGAATAACTCTAAAAAATCATTACTTATATTTTCATTCATAATAATAAATTGATAAGTAGAAACTCATATAGATATTCAGGAGTTTTGGAACAATATTATTTAATATATTGATTTTGTCATATTTCAGAAATTGTTGGACCTCTGAGTCCACTTCTTTTTATATTACCTTGTTAGGTACTTGGCACCATGTCGGTTCCAACACTATTTGTTTGAATTTGGAATAGTGAAGTGGTTAATTTTGAATGTTGTCTTTGGATTGAATATCTTAATTTTATCTCCCATCCAACAATTGTATAATTTCCCGTACAACCATGTCTGGCAATCAACTATGACCCCAAAAACAGCCTTAGATTTTCCCGAAGTGCGTTTCTCATTCAAGGATCGATGCTACAGAGTGATGACGAGATTGATGATGCTGTGAGCCACAGGTTACGAGTAGAGAGGTTGAAATGGCGCCAAGCATTTGGTGTCTTATGTGATAGAAAAGTTCTTCAAAAATTAATGGGTAAGTTCTATAGGATAGTGATTAGATCTGCGATGTTATATGGAGCGGAATGTTGGACAAAACAAAAACATGTACAAAAGATGAGTGTAGCAGAGATGCGGATGCTACGGTGGATTTGTGGTCGTACAAGGCGAGGTCGATGTTAGACAGTATCCTAATTGCCTTGTACATTGTTATTAAGTTGACTAATCCACGATTAGTCGTCCGGTCGGTACATGGAGCACGACTAGGGTGATCGATTCGACTTGAGCGACAAGTCTTGCGGCTGGACGACTAATCCTCGACTATCCACGACTAGTCGGGCTTGCCTAGCCGTCCGACTCATGGCCCACATTCATAGTGTGGAAAAGAGAGACATGTATACATGGAATGGAGTATGAACCCTACAGCCGCCAGTCCTAGATTAATTTATGCTGAGTGGCCCAGGGCACCACCTCTGCCTCCTCCCGTTCGGTTGTCGGTCTGTCTCCGCCTCCTCCTGTCCAACCATCGGTCTGTCTCCACGTCCGCCTCGGCTGCAGCTCGTCTTTGCCTTCTCTCGTCTGGCCGTAGCCGCCTCCGCCTCAGTCGCAGCCCGTCTCTGCCTTCTCCCGTTCGGCCGCGCTGCAGCCACCTCCGTCTCCGCTTGCCTCGGCCTCGGCCGCAGCTCGCCTCCACCTCCTCTACGCCCCTACCCGTCCAGACTCCATATTGGGTAATGCTCTTGCTCGTTTCTTCACTGTGCCATCTGTGATGTTTATGAATCTGTGATGTGTCATTGCTTTGTTCTATTATGCTACTAGTCGTCGACTAGTCAGGACTAGTCGCGATTAGTTGGCAAGTCGGTACCATGGCGACTCGACTTGATTTTACGACTTAATAACCTTGGCCTTGTATAAGAGATTGCTAGTTGCCTTGTATACAGATTGTTAGCCTTACATAGATATTGCCTTATATAGGCTTTCCTTTTATACTCTCATGTACATGTATAAATACCGGCCCATTGGCCTCATGTTCAATACAAGTGCTATTCATAACAAGGAGCTCTTTGTACTTTTCTTGCTGAGCAATGCACTCTTTCTCAATTTTCCTGTCTTGGTGCTCATACTCAGAATGGTGTGGCTGAGTGCAGGCATCTTCATCTTCTTGAGACAGCTCATGCTCTTTTACTTGCTTCCGCTGTTCTACCTCATTTCTGGGTTGAGGTTGTTTCTACTGCCACTTGATTAATATCCAGCCTTGTTCTGCTCTTCAGGGTGAGATTCTAGTGGAGCGTCTTTGTGGCATGCCTCTTGATTATTCTAGTTTTTGCCTCTTTGGGTGTGTGTGCTATGTTCTTCTTGCACCTTTTGAATGCACCAAGATGACTACTCAGTCTGTTGAGTTTGTTTTTTTGGGATATAGTGCTGAGCACAAGGGATATTGTTATTGGGATCCTGTTGGCCGACGGGTGCGGATCTGTCATGATGTTAATTTTGATGAGTCTTGTCCCTTCTACCCTCATCCTTCTTTCATTCCATCATCTCTTGTCGAGCCACTTATTTTCCTGACTTTTCCTGATACTCCAGTTGTCATTTTTCCTTCTCCACAGTTACCATCTCCTTCGTCGGCCTCTCCACTAGAGTTTTCACCATCGATGCCTCCTCTAGAGTTTTCTTCTGATATTGTTCCTTCCTATCCTCTATACTACACTCGTCGTCCACGAGTTGAGGATTCCTCTGATGTGCCATCTTCTCATGATGAGTCATCTTCTCCTGCTGAGCTACCTTCTTCGTTACCTTCTCCCCGCTGTGCTATTTGTGATCGCCAGTCTATTCGACCTCCTGAGCACTTGGCTTTGCTGGCGCTGTTCTTGCTAAGCCGACTTTTTACTGTGATGCTGTTATTCATCAAGAATGGTAGCATACGATGGCGGAAGAGCTTGCTACCCTTGAGCGCACTTTCACGTGGGATCTTGTGCTCCTTCCTCCACATGTCCGTCCCATTACATGCAAGTGGGTCTATAAGATTAAGACTCGTTTTCTCTTGAGCGCTATAAGATTCGTTTTGTGGCACATGGTTTTCAACAGGAGCATGGTCGTAATTATGATGAGACTTTTGCTCTTGTGGCTCACATGACCACTGTTCGCACTCTTCTTACTGTGGCTTCTGTTTGTGAATGGTCCATCTCTCAGCTTGATGTCAAGAATGCCATTCTTAATGGTGAACTGCGTGAGGAAGTCCTTATATAGCCACCACCAGGGTATTTTGTTCCTGAGGGCATGGTTTGTTGGCTTCGCCGCTCTTTTATGGGCTCAACCAAGCCTCTTGTGCCTGGTTTGAGCGTTTTTCTTCTGTGATCACTGTTGCTGGTTTTTCTGCTAGTGCTCATGATTCTGCGCTCTTTGTTCACACTTTACCTCGTGAGTGGACTCTTCTTCTATATGTTGAGGACATGATCATTACTGGAGATGATTCGCAGTATATTGCCTTAGTGAAGGAACATCTTAGTGAGCAGTTTCTCATGTCTGATCTGTGTCCTCTTTGCTACTTCCTTGGGATTGATGTTTCTTCTACACCTGAGGGTTTCTTTCTATCCCAAGAGAATTATATTCAGGATCTTCTTGATCATGCTTCTCTCACTGATCAACGCACAGTTGAGACTCCCATTGAGCTCAATGTTCATCTTCGACCTACTGATGGTGAACCTCTTGAGGATCCTACTCGCTATCGCCGTCTTGTTGGGAGTCTTGTTGAACAAGGAACCAGCGGAGGGATCGTGAGTTGTTTCCATAGTAAGGATTCCATAGATAGTTCTATTTTGGAGAGGATTGTATTAGGAAGTATGAAGTAGGGATAGAATCGAACTATGTAAAAGATCATTATATATTCACCTGCAAGAGAACAGAGGGGTAGCTTGTATTTGCCAACAACCAGTCCTAGGCGGTGGCTCCGATTAACAGCCAACTCTATCAAGTTCTTGTTCACGAACATCACGACGTCGTTTGAAGATTATACTGGGCATCACCCGGTGACTCGTGCGTTTGCAAAGACGCATTCAACTTCTGTCCAGCTCTGCACTGGATTGGAGTTTGTTCCACAAAAACAAGGAAAGGAGAGACGTATCACTTGTTTACCTTGGTGTCACCCATTCTGGCATTTCATATCTAGTACATATCTTGAGTCAGTTCGTTTCTGCTCCTACTCAGCTCCACTATAGTCATCTTCTTCGTGTTCCACGATATCTTTGCGGAACTATCTCTCGCCGTTTTTTCTTTCCTCGCTCCAGCTCCTTTCAGCTCTGGGCATACTCTGATGCTACCTGGGCTAGTGATCCCTCTGATTGTCGGTCTCTTTCTTCTTATTGTGTTTTTCTTGGTGGTTCTCTCATTACTTGGAAGACTAAGAAGCAGACAGCAGTTTCTCGTTCGAGTGCTGACGCTGAGTTGCGAGCTATGGCTCTTTTGACAGCCGATGTTACTTGGTTATGGTGGCTACTTGAGAATTTTGGTGTTTCTATTTCTACACCAACTCCTCTTTTTTCTGACAGTACAGGTGCTATTAGAATTGCTCGAGATCCAGTGAAGCATGAGCTCTCAAGGCGTATTGGTGTTGATGCTTCCTACATGCGGTCACAGGTACAGGATCAGGTTGTGGCTCTTCAGTATGTGCATTCAGAGCTTCAGTTAGTAGATTTCTTCACGAAGACACAGACTAGAGTTCAGCATAGCTTTTATCTCTCCAAACTTAGTGTTGTTGATCAACCATGAGTTTGAGGGGGTTGTTAGATAGTATCCTAGTTGCCTTGTATAAGAGATTGCTAGTTTCCTTGTATACAAATTGTTAGCCTTGTATAGATATTGCCTTATATAGGCTTTCCTTTAGTACTCTTATGTACATGTATAAATACAAGACTATTGGCCTCATGTTCAATACAAGTGCTATTCATAATAGATATACATTATAGGGTTGGGTTAGCACCAATTGAAGAAAAACTTGTCCAATATGGTTTGGACATCTCCAACAGAAGCCTCCTGAGACATTGGTATGTAATGGAATTTTAAGTCATCTCGAAAACATAAGAGGCAAGAGGTTAACCAAGACCGACGTGGGAAGAAGCAGTTAAAAGAGACTTGAGGGATTGGAATTTGTCCAAAGAGTTGACGTTGAATACATTGTTATTAAGTCATCGACTAATCCACGATTAGTCGTCTCGTCGGTACATGGAGCACGACTTGGGTGATTGACTCGACTTGAGTGACTAGTCTTGTGGCTAGACAACTAATCCTCGACTATCCGTGACTAGTCGGGCTAGCCGGTCGACTCATGGCCCACATTCAGTGTGTGGAATGGAGACATGTATAGATGGAATGGAGTCAGAACCCTGCAGTCGCCAGTCCTAGATCAATTTCCGCTGAGCAGCCTAGGGCGCCGCCGCCTCTACCTCCTCCCGCCCGGCCGTCGGTCCGTTTCCGCCTCCTCCCGTTTGGCCACAGCCGCCTCCGGCTCCGCGTCCGCCTTGGCTATAGCCCGTCTCTGCCTCCTCTCGTCCGGCCGCAGCTACCTTTGCCTCGGCCGCAGCCCGTTCTGCCTCTTTTCCGGCCGTAGCCCGTCTCTACCTCCTCTCGTTCGGTCGCATTCGCCTCCGGCTCTGGTTTCGCCTGCCTTTGCCTCGGCCGCAACCACTCGTCTACATCGGCCACAGCCCGCCTCCACCTCCTCCCCTCTGCCCCTACTCGTCCACACTCCAGATTAGGTAATGCTCTTGCTCGTTCCTTCGTTGTGCCATCTGTGATGTTTATGAATCAATGATGTGTCATTGCTCTGTTCTACTGTGCTACTAGTCGCGATTAGTCGGCAAGTTGGTACCATGGCGACTCGACTCGACTTTACGACTTAATAACCTTGGTTGAATATGAGTGCATAGAAGTTAGCGATCCACATAAAACCATGACATAAGATTGAAGGTTTATGGGTCGGTTTTATTGACTTTGATTGGGTTTCACTTGTAGCCTACCCCAACTTGTTTAGGACAAAAGGCTTGGTGGTGGTTGTTGCTTTTCTCATTTAAAAGTAATTCGGAAACATAACCCACATGGAGGATATTGGATTGTGCCATTAATTATTTGTAAATTTGTTGTCCTTTCATCTTATCAGTCATGAATCAAGATGACTACAACAAAAAACAATGGACACAAATTTGTTTTTGATTGGTGGAGAGTTGCGTAGATTGTTTGGTTCACGAACTGACATTCTATGCATGTATTACTGAGGTCTTGGAATTAATCAAGCTACATCATATTTACTGTGGATTGAAAAACAGTTGAATTATAAATTTAGTCTGAGATGATTATTCACTTGAATTATCATTCGGAACTTGAAAGACATAAACAGCACTTGTGCTCACATTGTGTATTCTTACATGATGCCTCTGCTACTACTTCCCATGCATGTGTTTTGTTGTTGATGAATATCTTCATTTTCTAGTGTAGATATGAAGCAAATAATTGTTATCATGTTTTTTTTTGTCTGAGTGCAGAGTATGTAATTTCTATCACTTAAAATCTGGATCTGCTGCAATTAAAACAAAGATTCATTCCACCTCTTATCAATAAGGTGCTAAAAATTAGGTTCATGCAGGATGCTTCTAAATTTGCTACCAGCAACTGTTTAGGCACCTTGCTTTATTATCTGTAATTCAATCTAACATCTCATATGATCATACCTAGTTTTGTTCAGCAAGCATTGCATTATGCTTAGTAATGAAATATTACTAGTATTTTCAAGATAGCAATTCTGCAAATTTATGCTGCTGCTTCTAGTTTGCTCTGTTATTCAATATTTTTTTCAGATATTGCTGTCTCCGAATATTGTAATTGTTTAGAAATTTTCTAATGCTTTGCAAAAACATTGTTCAGAAAAGAAGTAAGGAACTTGCTTCTGCATCAAGAGAACAAGCTGAAGCTACCAATGGTGTAGGAATCAATGCTTCTTCAGGATCTAGAGGGAATACCATTGTACCACAAATTTTTGGTGCAAGTAATGCAATGACAACATACAGGGATGAATTTGACACAACCATAATTACATTTAACACTGTATGTTCCCGCACTAGTTTCAGTTTTTTACTATGATTGTGTAGACTTGCATGATTTGTTCTGGGCTTCTGGTCTGAGGTTTGGTTTAGTTGAAGTATTGTTAGTAATGGCCATTACTGTGATACAAAGATTAGCAGGAAGCATATTGATGGATTTGTTGCTGGTTGCTGGACATCATTGTGTTTGCAGGCGGCTGTCCTTTATTATCTTCATGATTACTCGTCCGCGCTCTTTGTTCTAGAGCCATTATACCAAAATATTGAACCAATTGATGAGGTACTATTGTTGTTATTTTATAATTTATAGCTTAATATTTATGGAAGTTTTACCTTCTCTTATTGTTCTTTACCATTGCAGACAACTGCTCTTCGTGTATGCTTTCTCCTATTGGATATTGCATTAGCTTTGCAAGATGCAACAAAAGCTGCAGTAAGTTTCTTCCATTGCAGATAACAAAAGCTATTTGCTTCAGTGGAATGTGTTTATAGGTGTTCCATCAGTAAATGCTCCAGAAAACTCCTTCCATTATATGTATGCATTCTCATGGTAACTTGCTACCAAAACTGTAGGGGCGGTTTTGAGCAGCAGTTCTTGAATATTATGAATTGACTTAACAAAAAGGAATTTTATTCAACATGAACACTGGTGTATTTACTGTACCTGAAGTTCAAGTTATTTATCAGACATAAACCTATCTTGTCAGGACTTGAAGTGTTTTCGCTTCAGTTTAAATACACCCAGCATGTGAATTTTTTCGATGTGGCAATCGCTTATTTTGAATACTTCCTACATACTGCTTTAATTGCCATTATATTCCATAATAACCTCTATCACATAGGATACACATATTTTAGATGCCAGTGCCTTTTAAGCCTTGAACCATATTATGAACTGATACGTAATTTGAGTTTGCAGTGAGAAACCCAATCAATCACAGGCACTTGAAAAGAACAAGCATGCCGCTTAGTCTTCTCTATTTGTTTGCCCAGTTTGGATTGGTCGGTATAAAATTGTCTGTTTTATTGGCTTTGCTCCTGCAATATAACCAAATGATCCTGATGTATTGGTACAACTGCTATTAATTTTATTTATTCAGTTTCAGGTTTTTGACTCATTAATACCACCATAAGTTTGATGAAGTATTTTGCCGTGGTTAATTATACCAGGTTTCTTTGGCCATGCTATTTTTGAAGTTTCAGCATTGAACATAACTAAAGACTTAAATGCTCTGTATACAGGATATAATTCAATACTTGGAGAGGTCATTTGGAGTAGCTAACATGACAAGTCAGAATGATAATGCTAATGTAGCTCAGCCAAAGGTTCCTGCAAAAAGTAACACAGCTCCAGATCAGAATGATAATCCCAATGCTCTTCCCACTGGGTGTGAGAATCTTTCAGTAGGAAATTTATCAGATGATACACTTGAGTTCGAAACTTTTTACTCAAATTTGGACAGTGGAAATCAGAATTTGAGTAGGTCTATCTTAAGTGATTTCTCAAGGACATCAGCTGATCTTGCTGCCACTGCTGCTGATTTGAAAGTTAGGCTGCAAATATATAAAGTCCGCCTTCTACTTTTCACTAGGAACCTCAAGGTTGCAAAGCGAGAACTAAAATTTTTGATGAACATGGCACGTGGTAGGGATTCGTCAACAGAGCTCCTCTTGAAATCTCAGTTGGAATATGCTCGAGGAAACTATCGAAAAGCTGTGAAACTATTGAGCACACCAAATAATCGAACTGAGCCGGCAATGCTAGCTATGTTCTACAACAACCTTGGTTGTATACTTCACCAACAAAAATCCAACCATACATCAGTGTTGTTCTTTAGCAAAGCACTGAGATATAGCCTGTCTTTTCGCTCGGAGAAACCATTACAGCTCTCGGCATTCTCACAGGACAAGTCTTGTCTTATTTCATACAACTGCGGTGTACAACATTTGATGTGTGGGAAACCTTTGTTGGCAGCTCGCTGCTTTCATGAAGCCATTCCACTTTTCTGTAACCAATCCTTGTTTTGGCTCCGGTTTGCCGAGTGTAGTCTGCTAGCATTGGAGAAGGGCCTTCTGAGTTCAACCAATGTTGCTTTTTGCAATGATAAGATTGATCTCCATGTTGTGGGGTCAGGAAAATGGCGGTACTCGGTTGTCAACCCACTAGACTCAAGAGTTCAGTGTTCAGATATAAGGAGTGGTAATGGTGCGAGTGAAGATGGAAACGGAAGCTTGCCATCACTGAAATTTGCTCGACAGTGTCTACTCAATGCCCAGCTATTATTGGGTTCTGAGCAAAAGAACATGGCTTCCATGTCCGATACGGAGAACACAAATGAAGCAAAAGCACAGGGCATTAAAGGTGCAAGATTGCAGAAGAGCAGCTCTGGTGCAGATATGAAATTATCAAATTCATCCTCTGGCTCAGCACTAGCTAATGCACATGGAGAGCAAAAAGGATCGACGGGCTTCAATGTCACCCTGCAGAGCTCTATTGCTTCATATGAGGAGATCTGTAGGAAGGAGAATCTTGAAATCAGGCAAGCTGTCCTGGCAGGCCTGGCATTTGTTGAATTGTGCCTTGAGAATCCCTTGAGGGCATTATCTATTGCAAAGTTACTACAGCAGTTGCCAGATTGTTCCAGGATGTATGTGTACCTCAGCCGTGTATATGCTGCTGAAGCTTTGTGTCTACTGAATAGACCAGATGAAGCTGCTGTGCAGCTATCTGTTTACATCACAGATGTGAACAACTTTGAGCTGCCCTTTGTTGTTGAGAACTGTGAGAAGGGCCTTATAGAGAAAGACAGTGATGGCGAGGATTCAGTTGCTCCTGCTGTCATGAAACCAGTCCCAGAAGAATCACAGCTTTCAGAGAGCCACAAGGCTGAGGAAGCTCTGGGTGTTCTGTACATCGACCAGGGCATGATGTCAGCAGTGCAGGGAGATCTCGAGCGAGCTGTCTATTTGGTGGATCGGGGTGTTGCCCTGTTGCCCAACAACGCTAGGGCAGTGCTGGCAGCAGTTTATTTGGATCTTCTACAGGGGAAGACGCAAGAAGCCCTCCCCAAGTTGAGGCAGTGTAAAAATGTGCGTTTTAGAGGCAATAGTGTAGCAGTCAGCAGCTGAGATAGAGATTCATTTTGACAATTTCTGTAGTAGATAAATTTTCCATTAAATCCTTCCAATCCTAACTGCAAAAGTGCAAAGCATAATCGTTCTCTGTGTACAATATATAAAAGAACTGCCGTGGATCTCCCACCCTGGTCCTCTTTAGCATCCCGGGTTTACCAGTGAAGCGTTGGGGTTGCATCAATTTATTGCGTCTTCAATTGAAGAGAGGTAAACAGATGGAACAATTTTCGCATACTCATTCATTCAGGGAAGTAATATGCAAAGCCACCGAATATGAGGCTACATTCTGCTCTGTTCAGACGGTTTTGCTGTGCTGCTTGTCTTGTAAAAACAGTTCTCCTTAGCAAATTGTTTTCAGGCGACAAAATAACTGGAGGCTCATTTGTATGATGTTTTGATTTGTGCAGGTAGTAGCTTTATGTCATTTTTTATGTTGTCTTTCTTAAGAATAAACGAGAAAAGCCAAAATGAGATGTGAAGAAAGCGTTTCCTGAAGGTAATGTGGTCTACAGGTACTTAGGGCCTGTTTGTTTTAGCTTTGGATTCTCTAGAAGCTGATTCTGGATTGTGGTTGTAGAGAAACTATTCTCCAAAAGCTAGAATCCAAAAGCACATGTGAAGTGGATTGTGGATTCTAGTGTATATGGGTAGGCTGGATTGTGATAATCGGATTCTAGAATCGAGATGTTTATTTTTTATTTTGTTTTTGGAGCCAGAATCCAGAATCAAAAGCTAAAACAAACCGGCCCTTAAAGGGAATGCGTACTTCAGGTATGAATTCGTATCAGATATGATTTCACCCTCCAATGTAAATTGTCATTGCTTAGGTTAGGACGTATTGTCGCTTAGTCTCCGGTTGTTCGTCCTGGGCGGAGAGGCACCCGTTAGGAACCTGACCCGTCGTCCAGGGCGGAAAATCTATTTGTGATAAAAAATGTTTCGTGGAAGAAGCTGTTGGGAAACCACGTGGCCCAATAGAAAGCCCACGGTGGTCTCTTAGCCGAAACTCTAGGTGAGCGCTATAAAAGGAGGAGGGGGGTCTCCCCTATGTACAAGTAGTCTGAAAGCAATAAAGAATTCAGTCGCTCCCATATATCTGTGTCTCTCTCTTTCTATTCTCCAATTTTAGATCTGTTCGGGAACCCCGGACTATTCGATAGCGAGGTTCCTTAACACGTTATCGACGAAGCGAACTCTAGGAGTTGATTTGAAAGGTGAGAAAGGTAGGATTTTGACAATTGAATCTAGACGCTTGTCGTTTCTACGCATGCATCTATCCTACGCATCTTGTACCGTTTTCGTCACGTGGCACAAAGCCACACGGCGATCGCTTGAAGTTACTAGCACGAAGCTACAGTACACAGTTTTACTGTTCATCCAGAAAAAAGGGAAAAACGGCAAGTGTGCACGAAGACGCCGGTCGTTGCAACAGGAGCGCACGAAGCCCCGGCTGCCGGCTCGAAGCCGTCGAAGCGCCGCCAGTGGCCTCGACCACGTCTTGCGTCGCCCGGCGGACGCCCACCGTCGCGGCCGCGCCTCGGCCGTCGGCTCGAAGCCGTCGCGATGCCGCCGATGGCCTCGGCGCGTCGCGCCATCGCCGACGCCCGACCGAGCCGCACGAAGAAGAAGTGGCGGCCGTCCGTCGTGTAACGGCGGCGTCGTGGCGTCGCCGAAGCATCTTAACTGCGGCCGCCGCCGCCGCAGCGCGCACGCTGCCGCGCGTTCGGCCGTCGTGCGCGGCGACGCCGTCTTTGTCGCCCGATCTGCCGCCGGCCCGCGGGCTGCGCCGCCGCCACCTCGGCCCGCCGGCCTCGCGCCGCGCCGCCCGGCGGTTCGGCCTTCGCGCCGCTTGCGCGCAGCGCCTCGGCCTCGCTCGCGCCGCCCGGCGGTTCGGCCTCGTGCCGCCGTCGCCGGCGCCTCTGCCTCTCGCGCCTTGCGCGCCCGGCCGGCTCGGCCTCGCGCCGCCGCCGTCTGGCGCCTCGGCCTCACGCGCGCCGCCGCCCGGCGGCTCGGCCTCGGCGCCGACCACGCCGCTGGCGCGGCGGCCAAGCGCCGCGATGCGTCTGCGTGGGCTGCGCGCCCGCGTCGCCGCCTCGGCCTCCGTCGTCGTGCCGCCTTGGCATCGCCATGAGCTCGATCTTCGCGCGCGACGCAGCGCGCGCCGCCGATGGTGCCTCGCGGGCGCCGCCGCGCTACCAAGCCCGCCGCCCGCCGGCGCCGCCATGCCGCCGTGCCTTGGCGGAAGCGCCGCCTCGGCGCCGACCTTGCGCCCAAGTCGCAACCTCGCCGCCCGCCCTACGCCCGAAGTCGCGACGAGGAAGAAGAAACAAAGAAAAAAGGGGAAGTGGCGGCTAGGGGAAACCAAGCCTTGCGTGGTCATGGGCGAAAAGGAAAGGGCCCGGCCGGTTCGTAGGGAGAAAAAAAAAGAAAGAAAAGAAAAAGAAGAGAAGAGAAAAAAAATGCAGAAAAATTGCAGAAATTTTTGAAAAAAATTGGCAGAAAATCAAGAAGATTTATTTGGCTCTGTTTTTAATTATTCTACCTTTATTCCTCTGTTTTTATAAATATTCTTTATGAATTTTGAATCCTTTGCTTTATTTTATATAATGCAATACATAGCAATTTATTTTTTCTGCACTTTATGTCTTTGCAACAATTTTCTATTAGATTACACGCAGTAATCTAATGTCGAAATTTTGAAATCATGCAGATGTCCGGCATTGTGAATCGTGAGTTTGAAGAACTGGCCCCGCACGATCAGAACTACCTCACTTGGGCATCGGACGTAAAGATTGTTCTTGGGGGCAAGAAGCTCTGTGCAGCGATTGGTCTAGGATCCTCACAGGACGCGAAACCTACTGCAGAGCAGAACGATCAAGCCCTGCACTTTCTCAGGCACCACCTCTCAACCACTCTGAAGAATGAATATATGGCTGAGGAGAGTGCACTTGAGCTTTGGAAAAGCTCAAGTACACCATCTTGCCCCAAGCACAGCAAGATTGGGTACGCTTGAGATTTGCAGACTTTAAAACAGTGGCCGAGTACAATTCTGCCTTGCACAGAATTTGTACCAATCTCTCCCTATGTGGCAAGAAGATTACTGATGAGGAGAAGATTGAAAAAACCCTCTCCACCTTCCACCCAAATGCTATCCAGTGCACGCGACTATCGTCGGGGCGCATACAAGGAGTATAGCGAAGCGATTGATGTAATGCAAGTTGCGGAATCGCAAGAGCGATGTTCTACGCAAGAACTATGTCTCATGACCACAGGACGAGGCAACGGCACATAAGTCAATGCCAATAGCTACAAGGTGAAAGCCCATTAATAGAAAGAAGGGCAAATAGGGTGGAAAAGAGAGGTCTCGGGCCAAAGGAAAGTCAAAGCCCCTATGAAGAGGATGACAAAGAAAAGACGCACGCCAAGCCGTATGGACAGCAGAACCAAACGTGCTTCAAGTGTGGCACTTGGGGACATTGGTGAAGATATGTCGAGAATCCAAGGAAGTGATCAACATATCGGGCTAAGAGGAAGGCAAAGGAAAACGCCCGTGAGGCACACTTCGCCAACATCGGTGATGATGATGTCATGGATGTAGATACCCCACTTGTCTCATCCTCACAGAATAGCCTGGACATCGATGCTGCAGCCATTATTGTGGCAAATGAAGAAAACTTCTACCGATGATATAGAAGCGAGAAATTAATGCATATTTTTCTGATTACATTTAATGCATTTTTAGATTATGGTTGTTAGCATTTTCTTTTGAATAATGAATTGTAAGCTCTAGAAGAGCATACTTCCTTCATGAATAAATATGCAATTTATTCTTTATTCGATATTTTCAAATTTGCAAGCAATATTTGGATTGTTTTTGCCTCTATCGATTAGAATTATATTTCTTTTATCTAGAAATCGTGTAGCGCCCAAATGGAAGAGATATGCATTGTTGATAGTGGCACAACAAATACCATCTTAAGAGAGTCTAAATACTTCGATCGATCACGAAGAACATTTGGAAAGATTACTACGATCGCGAGGCGACTCATATGTAATCGGCTCGGGAAGAGCCACTATTATATTGTCTATGGGTACAACTTTGGTAATTGAAGAAGCCCTTTTGTACCGGAATCAACGCGCACTCTCTTAAGCTTTAAAGACATCGCGCCAATGGTTTTCACATAGAAACCAATGAAGAAAATGGCAAAGAATACTTGTGCATTGTGAAGCACGCGGTATGTGGAAAAATGGTATTAGAAAAATGTCCCTCATATGAATCAGGTTGTACTACACGAATATTCATGCACCAAGTGTATACTTCCTTGAAGACTGTTTTTAGAAGCTCGAGTTATTTTCTTTATGGCATGGTAGATTAGGCCATCTGGTCTTAGAATGATGAGAAATATAGTGAACAACTCACAAGGTCATGGTATTAATGTTAAAAATTTCCCGAATCATGAAGATTTTGTGTGCCTGCATGTGCCACCGGAAATTAATAACTAGACCCTCTATCATGAAAGTGCAAAGTGAAATTCTGCATTCTGGACGCATCCGAGGGGATATTTGTGGCGATTCAGCCCCTATCAGGGCCGTTTCGATACTTTATGGTGCTCATTGATGCTTCCTCGAAATGGTCGCATGTATGCTTATTGTCAACAAGAAACCATGCTTTTGCAAAGCTGATCTCACAGATCATAAAATTAAGAATGCTTTCCACGATCATCGCGTGAAGTCCATTAGAATGGACAATGCGGAGAATTTACTTCAAAGGCATTTGGCGATTATTGCACTGCACAACGAGGATAGCGATTGAGCACTAATAAAGAGGATTAAGTTCATTGCGGACCGCTTTTGCGAGTTGTAACTTGCCCAATACTTGTTGGGGACACGCGTGATCTGCACGCGCGCAGCTCTTATCAATTTGGACCGTCGGCCTACAACATCCATTCTCCTATGCGGCTTGTGCGGATCATCGAAGATCTCCCATCTTAGAAATTTTGGGTGTATGGTATATGTACCTATACCACCCCTCAATGTGATCGCAATGGGCCCTCTCAAGAAATGCAGGATATCGTCGGTATGAGAGTGCATCCATAATCAGTACTTGGAACCCATATTGGAGACTTGCATCTGACCGATTCATTGATTGCATTTTTGACGAGGATCGTTTCGTCATTAGGGAGAAATCAACCTTTGGATGAAAAATGCCGGGAAATCATATGGCATTCCACTGGGATCCCCGCACATGACCCCCGCACTAATGAAGCAAATCAAGAAGTCCAAAAGATAATTGATTTGCAGAATTTAGCAAATGAACTGTGTGATCATTTTGTGATCGAAGGCGTGGTTAAGTCGCATGTACCGCAAGGAATGCACGAGAGGTGGAAATACAAAAGAAAATAGAAGGTATCCCTTAACCTGTTCAGAGGCCTCAAAGAAAAAGAGTAGGAAATCTGGCTCCTCAAACCCAAAGTACCCGGAGACGTCTGGAGAAAACTGGGCGAGAGGACTTACCACAACCAATCACGAAAATGCCCCAAGGAAAGAAGGGAGCAGTTGAGACTGCTTTGGAAAGAAGCCAACAGGAAAGGTAATTCCAGACTTGAACCTTCCACTGCAGGAAGCCGCCGGAAATAATGTGTGCGCACACATAGGCGATGAAAAGCTAAAGGAACTTGCTCCTGCGATAGGGAATAGCAGTGAAGAGCAAGTAGAAGTGCATGAAGCACCCCATGAAGAAATGGCCATAAACTTTGTAATAACAGGAGAATCCCTGAATAGAGCAACAACCAACGTTGATGCATACTTTGCAAAGAAGATTGCCTCGATCATTGATCATGATCCCGAGCCTGCATCTCTAGCAGAGTGCAAGAAAAGGCTAGATTGGGAAGAATGGAAAAAGGCAATCACTGCAGAGTTAGACTGTCTAAACAAGAGAGAGGTGTTTGGACTTTATGCCGCACACCTCCCCATATAAACCCTGTAGGCCACAAATGGGTCTTTGTTCGGAAGAGGAATGAAAACAACGAAGTTGTAAGGTACAAGGCAAGGCTTGTAGCTCAAGGTTTCACTCAACGTCCTGGAGTTGATTATGAAGAAACCTATTCTCCGGTCATGGGAGGAATTACCTTTAGATATTTGATCTCAATGGCAGTCAACTTGAAGTTGAGAATGAAGCTAATGGATGTTGTCACAGCATATTTGTATGGAAACTTGGATTCGGAGATATACATGAAAGTACCGGAAGGAATTCCTATCCCGAACCAAGGCCAGACAAATAGAAACCTATCTGATGTGAAATTGGAGAAATCTTTGTATGGGCTAAAGCGATCGAGAAAATATGGTACAATCGCTTGAGTGATTTTCTCTGCAAGAAAGGCTACACAAGCAATGAAGATTGTCCATGTGTATTTATCTGACAATCCCGAATGGATTTCGTATAATCTCATCTATGTAGATGACTTGAACATCATTGGGACGGATGAAGAAATTGAAGAAGCATGCTCATACTTGAAGTCTTAGTTTGAAATGAAGGATTTGGGTAAAACCAAGTTTTGTTTAGGCTTGCAGCTTGAACATGTCCAAGGAGGAATCTTGGTACACCAATCAACCTACACGCAGAAAGTGTTGGAAAGGTTTGGATTCGAAAAAGCATATCCTGCAAAGACTCCAATGGTGGAAGGTCACTCCAAGTAGACGACCCATCTGGACCTAGAGAAGAGGGAGGAAGTCACGGGAGTAGAATTCCCATATCGAGTGCGATTGGGCGCTCATGTACCTTGTGAATAGCACTAGGCGGACATTGCGTTATTTGTGAATTTGCTAGCTCGATGCAGAGGCAGAACCCATCAAAAGGCATTGGAAAGGGATCAAGGACATCTTAGCTACCTCCAAGGAAGCAAAGACCTCGATGCATTTTTGAAGAAACAATGAATTGAATTTGGTTGGCTACGCCGATCTTTGGTACTTATCGACCCGCATCTTGGCAAGTCCCAAGCGGCTATGTTTTCCTATGTGGAGGAACAACAATTTCTTGGAAGTCGTCTAAGTAGACTCTTGTCTCGGCGTCGACAAACCACTCGAAATCATTGCTTTGTATGAAGCATCTCGTGAATGTGCATGGCTCAGAAGAATGGTTCACCACATCCAAAAGTCATGTGGCTTGAACATTGAGCAAACTCCACGATAATCTATGAAGATAATGCGACTTGTGTTGCCCAAGCACGAGATGGGTTATGTGAAGAGCAATCTCACGAAGCATATCAACCCCAAGTTCTTCTATGCTCATGAATTGCATAAGATGAACGAGATCAAGATATTGCATACTAAGTCATGTGAAAATCTTGCAGACTTGTTCACTAAATCACTCCCAGCATCTACCTTTGAAAGGTGCGTGAAAGGAATTGGGATGATGAGACTTAGAGAAGTGCAGATTTCCGGGGGAGATATTTCACATACTCTCACATAAATCTCGAAGATGAATTATGAATACTCAACATAAATCTCGAAGATTAGCAATTGAAGTTCGGGTGGATTGTACTCTTTTTCCTTAGCAAGTTTTTCATGAAGTTTTCTTGCATAAGGTTTTAACGAGGCGATTCGTGCAACATAGTAAGCGTATGCTATGTACTCTTTCTCCAAGTATTTTTCCCACTGGGTTTTTCTGGAGTTTTAATGAGGCATATGCATCTCGCGGCAAAGGGCCCAAGGGGGAGTGTTGGGAAACCACGTGGCCCAATAGAAAGCCCACGGTGGTCCCTTAGCCGAAACCCTAGGTGAGCGCTATAAAAGGAGGGGGGGTCCCCCCTATGTACAAGTAGTCTGAAAGCAATAAAGAATTCAGTCGCTCCCATATATCTGTGTCTCTCTCTTTCTATTCTCTAATTTTAGATCTGTTCGGGAACCCTGGACTATTCGATAGCGAGGTTCCTTAACAGAAGCAAGGAAAAACTTCTTGAGGGCCGAGGATGGTTATGGTGCGAAATCTTATATAGCACCTGAAAGGAGCTTTTAGGACTTTTTTTTAAGATCAAAAGGACATCAGTACTAGATGCCCCAGTTCCATTAAGAAACTGAAAGGTAGCAACAAAAAACATCCCCAAACTCAGATCGCAGATAACCAATCGGACAAACCAGAGCTGACCACAACCAACAACTGCCTCAACACAAATTACAAATTATCATCTACCAAGCTGCTAATATAACTAGCAATAAACTTCTTCTCCTCTGATATAAAGGCCTCATCCTGCGCTTCCTTCAACACTCGACCATCCTTCAATAAGTTGTTCCATAATCCACAGGGAGAGGTGCTCGAAGCCTGCAATCCAGGTCCCTACAAAATAGCTTCATCTTTGCCATCATATCCTCCTTGTACAATGGTCTCCAGTCTCTCAACGAAAAGCTCATTTTTCTCCTGATTGTTTTTACACTTATCCAACAATGGCAACGAAAAATAATGTCATTTCTAATATTCCATAAGCTCCAAAGGGCAGCAACACTAATAGTGTTTAAAGCAGCATTTTCCTTATTACTGACCCAAAATCGAGCCACAGATTCATAACTATATCCAATGGTCAAGTTAAAGAACTCACCAATCATGTTCCAAATATTTCTAGCTACAACACATTCAAAGAAAAGATGCACAACAGATTTAGACTCGTTACAAAAGCTACAACAAACCCCTCTATCCAAACCCCTTTTTAACAGATTATCTCTAGTCATTACTTTGTTATGCGATAAAAGCCACAGAAAGAAATGAATTTTAGGGGGAACCACCAAGCTCCAAACGACAGGAATAAAAACCAGTACCACCCCTCTAAAATTTATGATAACATAAAGGGATCTGACCGAATAAACACCATTACTGTTATATTGCCAAACCAAAGCATCCTCCTCCTCAGTGAGCCTTAAGGAATTTACCACCTCCACCAGCTCAAACCACCTGATCAACAAATTGTTTGAGAAAGTTCTCCTAAAAGTACATTTGACAATAGAACCGTCCCATATTTCCGCAATCGTAGAGCCTTTTTCATTTACCAACAAATAAAGATCCCAAAACTGGACAGCTAAACAAGAATTACCAAACCAAATATCCTCCCAGAACCTAACTTTAGTACCACTACCAACACACCATTTATATCCAAATTTGGTAGCCTGCATCGCCCAGGTAATCCCTTTCCAGAAAGTAGAAGCATGAGCAGAGTCAGACCAAAAAATATTAGGATTATCGGTATTGTATTTAAATCTAATCAAGTCTCTCGAAAGTTTATTCTCAGTAACACAAAATCTTTTTACCAAGAAGCAAGAAGGCACAAATTCAAATCTCTAATGTTAGGCACCCCAAGACCACCATATTTTTTTTCCATACACACTAAGTGCCAGTTAGCAAGATGAAGTTTGTTATGACCCTCATAGTCATTCCAAAGACAATTCGCCATGTGAGAATTAATAAGATCTAAAGCCCACTTAGGAAACTTAAAAAAAGATAACAAATATAGCGGAATACTAGCTAAGCAAGACTTGATAAGAGTCAAGCGACCACTGTACGAAAGGAGTTTACCCCTCCAACCTGCAATCCTTTTCAACATTTTATCAATGAGAGGCTGAAAATCATCCCTTTTAATTTTATCATAGTGGAGAGGGATACCAAGATATTTAATAGGGAAAGAACCCACCTTTCAACAAAAATTTTTAGCAAACATCTTCGTCTCCAGCTTATCACAACCAATAGAAATCAACTCACTTTTATGAAAATTTATCCTCATCCCAGACATTTGTTCAAAACAAGTTACAAACCATTTAAGGTGCAAAGCAAACTCCTCACTATTCTTTAAAAACAACAGGATATCATCCGCATATTGCAAACTTAAAATACCATTAGGGCAAAAATCATCACACAAACCTGTAATAAAACCATTACTCGCAGCTTTACGTAAAATTCTAGAAAAGAATAGGAGACAAAGGATCACCTTGCCTCAAACCTTTACCAGTTTGAAAGAACTCACTTTCAGTATTATTGATTTTAACCCCTACAGAGCCTCTATCCAGAATAGAAAAAATTCAAGACTGCCATTTGATCCCAAAGCCTCTTTTAGCCAAAATGTCAAGCAAAAAGCTCCAATTAACTTTATCATAGGCTTTTTCATAATCAATTTTGAGCACAAGCCCAGTATCCTTATCACGATGAATTTTATGAATAACTTCATGAGCAGTTACCACACTCTCAAGAATATATCTGTTCTTAATAAAAGCTGTTTGATTTTGCATAATGATCCTATTACAAATAAGGCCAATCCTATTGGTTAAAACTTTAGTAATAATCTTGTAGCTACAGTTCAAAAACTAATAGGTCTGAACTGATTCATATTTCTAGCATTGTTTTCTTTAGGGACCAGCGAGATCATCGCAAAATTTAGCCTAAACAAATCCAAATCACCTTTCTCCAAACTCTTAAACAAGGCCAACAAATCCTCTTTGACAAGATTTCAGAACTTTTGATAAAAAATAAAAGGGAGACCATCAGGACCAGGAGCCCCATCCGAATAAGATTCAAAAACTACTCTTTTCACCTCTTTTTTGGTATTATTAGTCTTGCTCTCTGTTTTTGTATTTATTGCTTTCTCTTTCGTTACGCGTAGACATCGAGTTGCCCGGTGAGTTTGTGGTTGAGGAGCCAGCGCCCGAGAAGGGTCCAGAGCAGGAGTTGGAGCTATTTAAAGGCAAGTTGTGCTTTGATCATGTTGAAACCATGCTTTAAATATTATATTGTTTCAAAGTATTGCATGTTAATTCAATTATCGCTTGTTTCAAATATGTTGGGAATAGTTATTTGTCCACTTTGAATTACATCCACCTTGCCATATTGTATGTCGTATTTCATTTGTCACCCTAGAATGGTTCCGTACTAGTTGGTAGCTATAATTGCCAATATGGGTAGTTAGAATGCAAGTAGTATGCTTAGCCGTGCAACGAGTCATCAAATCTTGCTTAACGACTATGAAACATGTTTTTTAAACTTGTGTGTCAAGTGTTGTCACACAATGTTGTTGTTGATGGCATGTGGGGCATGGTAAATCAACCGGGGTGGTAAAATTATTTAGACTGAGGCAAGTGGCATCTATTTGTGGTGGGCCAATGTGGCACTTGGGCGGTCGCATTGCTTTTTATGACAATTGTTGGTTCATGGTTATGATGGTTTTTAGTTAGTGTTGCCTTGGTCAATTAAGGACTTAACCTTGCAAGAATTTGAACTGAGTTATTCATACAACCACAAGTCTGGTATGGGACAGACCTAGTTGATTAATTTGTTGAGTCTAAACTTTGGTACTATTTGTGGTGGTGTGATACCCAGGTAGTGGTACCCAGTCCTCTCACGGGTGTGCTCACATGGAGCAAGAGGGGGGCTCTGGATGTGGTAACCAGTCCCACTAGTGTTGAAACCTTAGCGGGTAGTATCAGATTTAGATAGGCATTGGAAAGGCTTTATTATAATCACTCGCCTCTGTGGTGTATGGTTGTATCTTGTGGGTAAAGTGTATAAACCTCTGCAGAGTGTAAAACCTATTAGAATAGCCGTGCTCGCGATATTGAGCATTGCTCGATGATTACAGTCAAGGGTTAGATTTTATTAAAACAAATGTGGGCATGGATGTGGAATTGTGATCTAAAGTTATGAATTGGTCATTGGAAAACAATTGCAAAAGTTATTATTGTTATTATTTATTTTATTGTATGCTATTCTTTTACAAGTGCTGTTTATGCAAATTAACTATGTTAGCCAATCCTTTGAAAAAAGCCATGCATATAGTGTAATAGATTTGCATTATGTACACGATTTGTTGAGTGCTTTAAGTACTCACCTCCTTACAACAAAACATCACTAGTTGGAGAAGAAGCAATGCCTGCTTTTGAGAAAGAGTATTAGGAAGAGGCGAACAACTAGGGTGCGAACCTTGTCAGTTGCCTGTGGCAGATTAAAGGATTTCTACACTTATGTTTATTTACTTTTTAGTCTTAGCCCTACGAGGAGTACTCATGTAAGGTTGACCATAAGATCGTTCAACAATTATATTTAATATTGATGAAGTCTTGATTACGATACCGTTGAGTATGATTGTGATATTCATCAATGTTGAGCCTGTGTGCAGTAGCGTGATTCTAGACTAGTGCGGAATACACAGAGGGTCTGAATTTGCATATTCGGGTCCCGATATTTACCCACTTTTTATTTGCATTTTTCAAGTGCGATTGACTCAAGCCATTGTCAACCAGCTCAAGAAGGACTCTTAAAAGAATGGTCTTGGGAACCCTATATGACTGACATAGGAAAACTGACTCTACAAACCCTAACTAGGGAGTACACACAGACCCTGTTTACCCAGAGGGCTCAACACCTGCTAGACCTATAAGACTGTGAGGGAACTCAACCTAGAGAGAAGAGAGAACAGCTAATTGTGCATGATAGCAATCTATAACATAAGATGAGAGGTCCATGCAAAGCATGCCAGAAGTTTAAGTGTAGTGAACTCAGAATTCTAAGAATAAGCCCAATATCACTTAGAATATACATAAGAAAGGAAATGCTGGAAGTAAACATATAATACATAATATACAAAACTAGCTCTCCCTCAAGAAAGGCTGTAAGGGCACATGACTCCAAGCTCTTCCCTCAAGGCTACAAAGCTAGAGCTATCCAAAGGCTTGGTAAAGATATCGGCAATCTGGTGGTCACTCTCCACAAACTGGAGCACTATATCACCCTTCTCCACATGGTCTCTAAGAAAGTGATCTCTAATAACAATATGCTTGGTCCTAGAGTGTTGCACTGGGTTCTTAGCAATGTAAATGGCTGAAGTGTTATCATAGAAATGTAGAACACTATCTATGTCTAACCCAAAGTCCCACAAGATCGATCTTATCTAAAGAACTTGACTACAGCAACTAGCGGCTGCAACGTACTCGGCCTCAGCGATGGATTATGCAACTTCGAACTGCTTCCTAGATGACCAAGAGACAAGAGAAGTGCAAATGAATTAGCAAGTGCCAGAAGTGCTCATCCTATCTATCCTACAGCCAGCAAAGTCCGCGTTTGAAAAGGTTTTAAGGGATAGACAAGAAGAGGAAGAGTACTAAATACCATAGTCAATGGTAGCTCAAAGGTACCTGAATATGCGCTTCACCACCTGGCGGTGAGAGGCATGAGGAGAAGCCTAAAATCGAGTGCACGGACACACTACAAAATGTATGTCTGTCCTCGAAGCAGTGAGGTACAAGAGAGAGTCGATCATGCTCCTGAACTCCTTCTAATCAATTGGATGACCATACTCATTAGGCTCAAGGACAATAGTGGTGGCTATAGGAGTCATCACCGGCTTCCCATCAGACATGTCGAAGCATCTCAGGAGGTCTCGAATGTATTTTCCTTGATGTAAGAAAATACCCTCCCGAGTCTGCTTAATGTGGAAGCTGAGAAAGTACCTCAACTCGCCCATCTTGCTCATCTTGGACTCTGTGCTCATCACATCTAAAAACTGAGACACAATAGAGTGCGAAGAGCCACCAAAGATAATGTCGTCCACATAAATCTAGACAAGTAGAAAATAAGTGTCTTGGTGTCTGATGAATAGAGTCTTGTCTACCTTACCCATCTCAAAACTATAACTAAGAAGATAGACTTAAGCCTCTTATACCAAGCTCTAGGGGCCTGCTTAAGTCCATATAAAGCCTTGGAAAGCTTGTAGATATGGTTTGGGTACTTGGAGTTCTCGAATCCTGGAGGTTGCCTGATATAAACCTCTTCCTTAATGTACCCATTGAGGAATGCACTCTTGACATCCATCAAATAAAGCTTGAAACCCTTGGATGCCGAAAATACAAGCAGAATCCTAATAGCCTCTAGTCTAGTTACAGGGCAAAGGTCTCCTCAAAGTCAAGACCCTCAACCTGAGTAAAGCCCTGTGCAACTAGCCTAGCCTTATTCCTAATGACAGCCCCATCCTCACCTTGCTTGTTTTTGAACACCTATTTGGTCCCAATAACATTATGACAAGATGGGGGCTCAACAAGCTACCAGACCTTGTTCCTCTCAAAACTCTCAACTTTCTCATACATAGCATTAATCCAAGATTCATCTTTCAATGCATAAGAAACATCCTTTGGCTCAAAAGTGACAATGAAGGCAGAGTAGAGACAGAAAAGAGATAGGCCTGACTTTGAGCACGTGACAAACTCAAACAAATCGCTGATTATCTAATCAGGCGGATGATGCCGCTGAATGTGGCGGGGAGGTCCAAAAGCAGAAGTGGCATGTACTTCATGAACAGAAGAGGCAGGATCAGAGCCACTTACTGCAAGAGAGTTTGAAGGTAAGGCTGGTCTCCCTGAGGTGCAGAGATAGAAATAGAAGGCACCTCAGGTACAGAGGGGACTGAATCAGGTGGAACACCATTATCCTCATCCTCTACAAAGATGATCTCAAAGAAGGAAGAAGAACCTGTTATATCTGGTCTAGTTCCTAGTCTAGCCTCATCATAGGTCACCTCATAGGTCTCTATGATCCTATTCGTCTCACAACTCCAGACCCTATAGCTACAAGAAGTTGAGTAATCTAGAAAAATACCATTAGAAGAGTGAGACTCAAACTTATCTAGGTTCTCTGACTTCAAAATGAAAAGCTTGCAACCAAACACACAAAAATGAGAAACACTGGGATTTCACCTATATCTCAACTCATAGGAAGTGCGGTGTAAATGTGCTCTTAAGAATACTCAATTAGACACATGAAAAGCAGTAGCTATAGGCTCAGACCAAAACTTCATAAGAGTATTGTAATCATCTAGCATCGTCCTGGCCATCTCGACCAAGGTCCTGTTCTTCCTTTCCATTACGCCATTTTGTTCAGAGATGTATGGAGAGGAGAACTGATGCTCTAAGCCTGACTCCTCACAGAAGCCCTAAAAGTAGAAGTTCTTGAACTCCGCACCATTGTCACTGTGTATAACTTGTAAGGCACCTAGGAGCTCAAAAGACAACCTACAGACCAAACCCCTAAAATGGGTAAAAAACTCATCCTTCGAGGCCCTGAAAAATACCCAAGGATACCTCAAAAATCATCGACAATGACAAAAACATACCAGTTCCCACCCGCTGACTGCACTCTAACTGGACCAATAGTGTCCATATGTAAGAACTGTCCTGGTGCATCAGTCATCACAACAGTGACTAGGGGATGAGAAACAACAACCAGTCTTTGACCATCTTGAGTTTGGGCAAACCAAGAATGAGATCATAGCTTCTAACTTGGATCAAATGAAGCAACGGATAGAATCACCAGAAGAATTAGCAAAATCAGCCTGAAAAACTCTCCCAATCTAAGAAATCCCACAAACTAATCCTCTAGAGGAATCGAGAATTCTACAGGCATTGCGCTGAAATTTTACCTCGAAATCGTTATCGATAAGTTGAGAAATAGAAAGCAAATTATATTGCAGCTTACTAACCAAGGTAACATCCTTAAGAAAGAATTTCTCATTAATACGCATAGAGCCCTTGGCGATGACGTGGTGAAGAAGCATCCCCAAAGATTAGCTCATCACCTAGGGCACAGGCTAAGGAAGAGAATCAACGGGAGTCTCCGGTCTTGTTGTGAGAGCAACCGGAGTTTACAAGCCAAACATCTCCCTTCCCAGCTCGACGAACCTGGATCACAGAAAGTGAGAGGTCGATGACTTAGTACTGAGATAAACAAGTGCAGATCTGGGAACCCAATACTGAATCACATGACGTGCAGAAGTGCCAGTCACAAGAATAAAAGACTGGACTCTAGTGTCTCTCCATGGCTCAACTCTCACAAATCTAGAAGCATTGCCAGCAGAAGATCTGGGAGAAAGAGCTGGGTTGGCCTGCCATCGTGCAAAGGTCGGACCATCCTAATAACACTGCCTAAATCTCTTACTAGAAAACACCTCACGCCGCTGATATCTACCTCGATGGAAAGAATGAGGAATATCAAAAGGACGGCGGAAAGATTGACCACGAGTAGCTTCAGGATGAGAACATGAAGGAACAGCCTGAAAACCAAGTCCTAGACGCTGCCCAAAAATAGGAGACACTAGCCTGTCTAGAAGCTGTGGGTGCCTTATGTGCACTCCGAGTCTAGGGATGACCCTGAATACCCCAAGAGCATAAAACACGCTCACACCATGCAATCTTGACACGCCTGAAGCAGAAATCTACTAAATGTCAATCCTTTTGACGGAAGGTGCATGTATACTTCGCCTTGCTAGAGGCATAAGCAGTAGAAGGAGCAATCTTTTAGCCAGAGATCCCATAGATAACCCCGGCATACCTAATCACAGTGGTGCTCGCCCTGGGAGCTACTACGATCTCTCCACTTTTGGAGCCACATACAATGGTGGGAGGATGTGCCTGAGCATGCTCTAAGTAGTCAAATCCTAGACCCTAATTGAATCTAATAATCTCGGACTGGTCTAAGATAAGATTGAGCTTCTTCTTGTCTCCAACAAACTTCTCAAGAGTTCTCATAAAGTACTGGCACTTCTGGAAGAGATAGACACAGGAAGAGCAGGGGAAGGTGATGAGGAAGAGCCAGACAAAGAAGAACTAACAGAACGTGCATTTTCTTCCTAAGCCCTCCTCAATCTTGAGGCTTTACAAGATACATACTTGGCGTTTCTAATCCTAGTGGTATAGGTCTCTAGTTTCTTCCTAAGCTCATCATGAATTTTACCCAAGTCCTCCTTAATCTCAGCACATCTAGCACAAGCAACTAGGTCCTTAGCAAGTTCAGTACACTTGACATTTAAAGCATCATTGTCAAGTTTTAGTTGTCTACAACCCTCACATGAGCTGAATGGGTCCTCAGAAGCAAATTGTTCAAGTTATTTATTTCTAACTGAAAGCTTCCTAAGGTGACCAATCATGGCATCAATCTCAACTAGCAACATAGGGCAATTATCACAAGAAGCACATGTGTGAGTATGAAGAAAGCTAGCATCAATAGGAATAGTGACAAGAGTACTAAGGCTAGTATTTTTCTCCTTAAGGGCCTCTACTTCAAAAAGCACACTATCATGCAGGGTCCTTAGGTTCTCAAGCTCCACAAGCACGACATCACAGAGCACACATTCATCGTCATGGGAGGAAGATCTAAGTAAAGATATCTTCCGTGAAATATCATCTACCTTCTTCTCTAGCTCTGAACACCTAGCCCTAGCTCTAGTATGGAATCTTTCTAGCTTACAGAATGCCTCATTAAGCTTATCATAGAAAGGTACCTTATCTGACTCGATGTAGAGTTTGGTGTCACTGATGTCGTTCTCATAGGCCATGAAGCACATGCCGGTGAAGTCGTCGCCACCCTTGGTCTTCTCTTGCAGATCATCCTCTCCATTGTCGTTGCTCCACGTCTCAGTGTCAAAGAGGTTGTTGTCATCAAGTGCAGTGAGAACACAGTGGAAGAGCTTCTTGTTCTTTGCGAAGTTACAGTACTTCTTCTCACGTGCGGAATAACGAACTAGAGCCTTCTTGTTGCAGTTCTTGTCGGTGTAGTCAATCTTCTCAGAATAGATGTGATTGTTCTTGCCCTTCTCCAGCTTGGGGCAGTTGGCTCGAATGTGGTTGGGTCCACCACACTTGAAGCAGGTGATCAATCCACCTCTCCTCCTCTCTCTCACCCTCTTGTATGTGTGGGAGAACTTTCTGAAAATCTCTCCAGATGCTCATCACTCATCTCACAAAGAGCGGAGAGAGAAAAACCAGGAGAACTCTCAGAAGTAGGATTGATGACTAAGGCCATCGACTGTGACTTCGTCTTGCGAGAGACGACGTCAATATCATGAGTCTTGAGTCGGGAATAAATCCCATCAAGATTCAAGGTTGACAAGTCCGTGGTGTCCTTGATGGAGGTCACCTTCATCTCCCAAACTCGAAGATGAGTGCCGTCAGAAAATGCCGAGTATTATCCGAGTCAGAGTATGTGGTATCAACTGGTCAGAGATTGCTCAGGATCTTCGTGAAATGAACAAAGCACTCGTCCAAAGACTCCCCAGCGTGCTGTTCGAACTTGTTGTAGTCACACTTGTACTGATCTTGCCTTAACATCTTGATTTGGGTGGTGCCCTCATGGTAAGCATCGAGGGTCACCCAAATCTCGTGTGCAGATCGTAAGTGGGAGATCTGGTCAAAATCACTATGGCTAAGCCCCTGTATGAGGATGTTCCTTGCCTTAGCATTTGCCTCAACGTCCGACATATTCGTGGCATTGACGTTCTCATCGGTAGGAACAACATACAAAAGCTTCACTTTCTGCCAAATCATGAAACCCTAGGTAGTGATGTATGACTCTATCCTAGATTTTCAAAAAGGACAATCCACCTTAGAAAAGATTGGAGGCTTGGTGGAGTACTTGTCTGACACCATGGTTCTCAAGACCGATCAAGATCTAAAGAGAGTAAAACCAGGATTTGATACCAATTGATGGACCAGAAATGGTGATCAGAGGAGGGGGATGATCACAATCCAATTTTCCCCCAAATAATCCAACCAAAATCTCCCAAGAACTTAGAAGAGTGGAAGAAGAAGATCTCCTGAAAAATCAGCTCTGGAGCGGTACTACCGCGCTATAGAGGCCGGTAGTACTGGGATGAACAGTAACCCTAGTACTACTAGGTTACTGTAGTGACAATGCCGGATGAACACTAAATAGGGTGCGAACAGTAAAATCAGCATGAGTTTAAGATCAAAAATTTGTGTAACTTTTGATCAGCTGATGCAAACTTTGTAGACACACATTCGTATGGATGTCAGAAACCTATTCTAACCTTCAATCGCAAGGATTGACATCAAAGTTACAACCTTTTTCTAGATCAAGGAAGAGTGCACAAAAACCAGGTAAAAACCCAAATCTTCACCCTGTGCTTGCTTGTGGGGATTTAATCATCAATATGACCCTAGAGGTCTTCCACATGTCATAGCAAGCAAGAACACTCAAGAAAGATCCCTCAAACCAATAGGATCAAGATCTACCTCAAAAACTACCTTCTCAACTCAAAAACAGATTTCTTGGAGAAACTTAGTTGATCAAGAAGAAGCTTGCCTAGATGATTGAGAAGATGATCTCAGAGGATACATTTATTATTCATACATCCTTGGCAGCATGAGATCAAGCAAGAAAGAAACCACAAGAAAAGATCAAGAGCATATCAGGAAGAAGATCAAAGCTTGAGGCAAAACTTGAACATGAAGATGATTTACATTCAGATCATGAGGAGTGTTTACAAAGCCTCTCACACTTGATGGCAAAGCTCTCAAGGAGCACACACACATACACACCACACAAGAACACAAAATCTTGTGGGAAATCTAAAACTCCTAGTGACTTGTAACATCCCAAATTTTGGCTAAAATAATATTATAATGTTATTCAAACATTTTGTGATTTTTTTGGAATTTATTATGATTTTTTCTGAATTTTTCTTATTATGGGTATTATTTGATTCTATGAAGAATTTAAATATAGTTTTGCCAAAAATATTTTATTTGAGTTCCAAATATCTTAAAATATTTTATAGATTTTTTTGGATGTTTTTCTATTTTATTTTGAATTGTCTTAATTACTGAAATTGTTTTTATTGAAAAGGATTTGAAAATGCTATTGAACAGTTTTAGGTTGGACGCCTTTAGGCCCAGCCCATTACCCTGTGTAACCCAGTCTAATTCTGTGGATGATCATAGCTGTCCGTCAATTGATCGGATGGACGGGATTCTAGGGTTTCGATTCGGAATTCTAATGCATCTAGATCGTTGTCGGATCAGGTTGGCAGGTGCGTCCAGGATTGTACCCTGTCCAAGTGCATCGCGGCCGTTCACTAAGCCACATGGTCAGCTCTGGTGTGTCATTTCCACCGCCACTGTGTTCGGGTTGGACTTCGCCGTCGCCGCCATGTTTGTCGAGGTATCCGGCCCAAGCGCTCCTTCCAAGGGCCTTTAAAGGCTGTGTTATCACCCTCCCAAGAATCCCCGTGCTTCGCTGCATCTGTTGCCCAAGTGTTGTTGCTGGAGGTGCTTTCGTCATGAAGGTTTTGTTCGCCAGAGGTGCTTGAGGTCTGCCATCGTCTTCTTTTGCCGAGATCTACGCCGTTGCTGCATCTCTATTGAAGCCATGGACATCTCCAAGTGTGTCGCGTTGAGGCTTACTAGATCCAGGCGGTTCCGTGTTGATTCTGTTGAAGGTTTACCAATTTGTGTGCTGTCTTCCCCACCTCCGGTGGAGCACCGCAGCGAGGAGCTCAGTCGCTATAAGAATTTTACCTTAGCTGTTAGATCCGTCGGGGACTACTCGATGTGTGCCGCTTGGCGTGTTGCGTGTGTGCTGATTAGGTCAGAGCGGGTTATGTGGTAGCCTAGGTGGCAGAGCCACGTCAACGACTTTGCCAACGTGTGCGCACTATCAGCTAGGCCACTTCAGCTCTGTTGTGGGCCCTCCTGTCAATCGTGTGCTATGCGCATACACTGGGTCCACCGTGGACTGAGTCCATCTCGTGAACTCGGTCCATGGACTGTGCGCTTGGTGTTAGCCTGTGGTTAGCCCGGGCTGTGCTGACATCAGCGATTGCGCAATAATTAGTATTTTCAAGTGCAAAAATATTTCAGTAAATTTGGTATTTTTCCATTTCCAGATTTTTATGATTTTTGAATCTTTTGAGAGCTTGTTCTCCCTCATTGAGCTTCGATTGAGGCGATTCAAATTTCTAGAAATTTGTAAAATTGAGATCTATTTAATGGTTAATTTTATTTGATTTTTAGAGTTTGTTTACTCTCTATTTTAGTATTTATTTGGTGTTCTCTCACGTTACGCGTAGACATTGAAGTGTTCGAAGCGTCCGAGGAGGAATCGTTGACTCAAGACCAAGGTTTAGAGCAAGAATAAGGGCTTCTCTAAGGCAAGTTGTGCTTTAATCATGTTGAACCCAGTTTATAAAATTGCTATGTTGTTTTACTTTATGCATGTTATTTTATGTGTATAACTATTTCAAATTAAATTGGGATCTAGTTAGTCTGTCCAATTGAACTATACCCTACCTTGTCATTTGTATGCCATGATCAATTATCACCCTAGATTGGTTTATTATTAGTTGGTTAATAATAATAATTAACATAGGTTGGTTAGACCGTGTTAGTATGCTTAGCCATACCACGTACAACACATGTCTTCGGAATATCAAAAGTTAATCTTGACTAATGGAATATGGAACATGATTATGAATTTGTGTGTTAGGTGTTGTCACACAACGATGTTGAGTTGTAGTGACGTATGTCACGAAACGATGTTGACTTGTTGATGGCACGTGGTGCATGGTAATCAACTGGGGTGGTAAATAATTTAGATTGGGGTAAGTGGCAAGGGGCAGTGTGCCAAGGTGGGCTAGAAGGGCAGAGGGTTTGTGGAAGCCTTGCCTCGATCAATTAATGACTTAACCTTGCGAGCCTTTGAACTGAGTAAAACATGAAACCACATGTCTGGTATGGGATGGACCTAACTAAGTAAGATTACCGATACTTGACATGTGATACCTCAGGTGGATAATCACACTGAAGAGTGCTTACATGGAAGTGTGGTTATAGCGGAGGATGTGGTGTACTGCGGTCACACATCAATCCAATAGTTTGTCGGTCCTAACCTTCACCTCCGCTAAGGGAAGGGATAGTGTACGGCTTACCGGGAGGGTCAATGTTGGGATAAAAGTTTTCTGAAAGGTTTTGTCATGATCTCTCTGTGGCACACCGAAAGAAGTGTGCTGATAATCTTGCACAAAGAGACGATCATGTTGTGTGGGTAAAGTGCATAACCACTGCAGAGTGTAAAATCTATTCAGATAGCCGTGCTTGCAGTATTGAGCAATGCTCGGGAAATACAGTCAATGGTTGAATTTTGTAAAATGAAACTTGGATGGGAAGGTTGGATGTCATTAGAAGATTTGGAATATGACTTAGGGCTGGATACCATGTTTACTTGTGAACTGTTGAAAGTTATTATTACTTTATTTGTTTTACTGTCTTTTCAATCTACTACTGTATTCCTTAGAAAATGCTGCCTTATTGCAAAATAACCATATCAGCCATTCATTGGAATAAGCCTTGCATATAGTTATATTAGGATTGCATTCTCTACCCAACTTGTTGAGTGCTTTATGTACTCACCCTTGCTAAAAACAACATCACCAGTTGAGGAGTCTATACCAGCTGTGGAGGAGAAGTACCAGTAAGAGACGAATGTTCAGGTGTGAGCCTTATCAGATGCCTATGGTATACTGAGGGGTTTATCTACATTTTCAATCCGCTGTAGTTTAACTTATTATTCAGTTTAGCCTTGAGAGGCATAGTCATATAAGTTGACCATAAGATCATTCAACAGGTATTATTCACTATATAAGTCTTTTATCATGTTTCCGCCGTATGATTATGACATTCATCTATGTTGAGCCTGTGTGCAAATATACATTTAAAGGTGCTGATTAGAAGACAAAAGATAACGAAACCATTGCAGTGAGTAGGAGGCAAGAAGTGTTTGATATTTGTTTAAAGCCGAGGATGGCTTTTCTTCAAGGGGGAGAAGATGATGAGCCCATGGCTCCTCAAATTATTTCAGCTAGTGACTCCCAAAGAAAGTGCAATGATTTGATAATTTCAGAAAGTAGTGCAACAAAAATTGCTTCTATTCAGATTGGTACTTTCTCATTTGTTTTACAGCTTCACAAGAATATGGTTGTCGTGCCGAGTCAGTTATTTATTGGAACTAATCTACATAAGAGGAGAAAGAAACAACTCATTCAGTTTGGTTCTATGCCATCTATGGAGATCAATCATCGTTGAAGAAGGATTTGGCGAATCCTAATTGGAGAAGGACTTCAGTTGGTGCATTCTAATTGGGTGAGTCAAATGTCATGATTTATTAGTCTAACTTGTTATTTGAGTTAGGGAGTGAGGTTGATTTCAGTTTATGTCATAGCTAGTCCAAAATAGTCAAAAAGTTTAGTTGAGTTTTAGTTCGTTTTAGACTCCGCCAGATAGGGTCAGTTTGGAAACATCATATAAGTTGCCTACGGAATCCGTTTGGGGTGTATGAGTACTTGTTTGAAAGGTTATTCCGGGTACTTTACAATGAATCTAGCCCCACCTTAAAATTCGTTCTGTACGCGTCTCAATGACCAAAACAATAACGAGTCCAAGTCTGTCACAATTCTAAGTCGAGTCGGAGTTGGACTCTTGGCTGGCCTGCGTATCATATAGCCTAGGGCTGGCGCCCTTGTAAGGTTGTGGATTATTTTCGTGAGTTTTCTTTAGGGTTCCTCCCAAGAACAAGAGAGGGGTGGTGATTCCATCCTCTTGATTATCTGCTGCTACCACCCTAGGGCTTAGTGAAGAATGTGATCAGATTGTTTGATCTGAGTGCGTTCTTGATTTCCTCGGAGATCCATCCTTCTGATCGTGGTGCAGCAGTGCAATGGGTGGAAGGCTTTTGTTAGGGTTTGGATTACAACTCTGTAAGTCAAACTCATCTATCAATACTACTGTTGCTACTGGTTTTGTTTTGCCCTAAATTGCTAGTTCTGCTGTTGAGAGTTTGCTGCTACTTTTGTCTTGATTATTACAAGTAGAATCCATCTATTGTGGTGCCATTGCTGCCATGTTGGTTTGTTTCTGAAATTCGGAGTTGCACCAAGTGGGTTCTTGCTATTCTATTGATTAAATTTCATAGAAGATTTCTTGCTGGCTATTTTGTACTGTGAAAGATCAGGAAATCGCGGGCATCGTAGGCGTGTCCTCATCAAGTGGTATCAGATTCAGGTTGCTCACGGTACACTGTTTGGCATATTATCTATTGGTGCTGCTTTGGTATAGTTCACGATGGATCGCAGCATTGCTCGCTGTGAGATGGATGCATTGCTAGCACCTGATGATTGGTTGTGCTACACATTTTGTCGGGTTGCATCAAAGTCATTCTCTACGATTTTTTGTGAGTTTAATGAAGTCCACTTTGCAAGTCAAACTTTTGTTCACTTGTCAGGTTTGCTCACAGATCCACACCCAAGGCCATATGATCTTATATTGGAAGGGACATTATGTGAGAATTAGTCGTCAAGTTACTCTCACCTTTTCAATAGATGGGTGTACTGATGTTGTCACATGTGACATTATTCCTCAGCATATGAATGTCTGCTCACTGATAATTGGCAAACCATGGATGACAAATTGTGATTGGATGCGAGAGTCATTCCATGATGGTGTTGAGTTCTCTTTTGTCAAGAATGGGCAGATTCATTACATTGAGAACTGCACAGTAGAACAATACTTTGCGGATCGTCGCAAGTGTGAATGTTTGCTTGGGATTGTGAAAGAGAAGGAGGCTGCTGCACGCAACCAACATTATCTAGGCACCAAGCAGGATATTCGTTCCTCGTGGAGTGCTTCTATTGTTGGAGATGAGTATATTAAAGTGCCTCAACAACAAGCTAAGCAAAAGGAGCACAAGAAGGTTGTTGCAGGTGCTCCAAATTTTCTCGGCCCCAAAAGGCATGTTATTGTTCCATCTAGTGGAAGTATTTGTAAGAAAGAAAAGAAATTTCAACATGATGCAAATGAGAATAGGCTGCTGCATAGTACAAACAAGAAGACCATTGTTGCTAGTAATTCTTCTTCGCCTCAGAAGCATGAAAAGAAATCTTATAGTGCCATTGATGTGAAAGAGCAAAAGGCAGTAGCCAAAATTGCTGAAATTTCTTTTACAGTGGGGCTGCAGGGCGCTGCTCATAATGACCCTAAATTTGAGGATGTGGAGGCTGCTTCACATGGGTTATCCTTGATGTCTCAAGAAGTACAGTGTGATGGCACCATTGCTAATGTGAAAGGGCAGCGCTGCAATATTTTTCAATCAGAGTGCAAAATTCAAGAAAAGGTATGCAAATTAATTATTGATGGTGGAAGTTTTACAAATGCTATTAGCTCAGATTTGGTGCATGCATTGTCCTTGTCTACGCGGAGGCTTCCTACGCCGCGTTATATGCAATGGATGAGTCAAAGTGGTACATTGAAAATTTGAAAGACCAAGTGGAGCTCTACTCATGTTTGTGATGAGTATTTGACTAAATTTGAGCTTGGGTTGCTCTGGTTTGAGTTTGATTTGAATTGGATTTTCAAATTTGAAGCAATTTGAGTTGAGTCTGCAAAAGCGCACTACCAGCCCAAAGACGGCGGTAGTTATTTTACAGAAAAAATGTTTTCTGGATTTCAGTGCAGCGGCACTACCGGCTTTGGGGAGCGATAGTGCCGGCAAACTTGGCACTACTAGCCCCAGGGAGCGGTAGTGCCGGACTTGAAACAAATTTTGGGATTTAAAATTGAAAATTGTGGGCAATGCTTTGTGAGGTGTTTCCTTGTTTTTGATGGTTGCAAGTGGACGATGCTAGATCATGGTGAGGCGAAGGATGATCGGGACTAGGCGAGGTACACCGGAGGTTCAGACGATCAGGGATCACCGAAAGATGATCGGAGACGGAGTCGTGGCAAGCTATGAAGACAAGGAATGGACGAGATACTAGCCAGGCGCTGCATGGATCAATGAGGGCCATTGGATCTTGGTCTAGTTGATAGGTTAGTGGGTCTAGTTAGTATGCTTTGAAACCGTGCAAGAAAACCCATTTGCTTGTTGGGTTTTGGGTTAGCCCTTGCATGGTTGTATGAGTGGGTCAATTCTAGCCCTTGATGGTGTGCCTTAGGGTTTAGGACTCATCCAAGGGTGGAGGATGACCCAAGAGTAGTATAAATAGAGGGGTAGGGGTGCCTTCCCCTTCTAGTAAGGTTTTGAGGTTTTTGTGCTCCTTTGAGCTTTGCCCACTTGTTGTGTGGCTTTGTAAACCTCCTTTCCAGAAATGAAAGTTTAATCCATTCTTCTCAATTCTGAATTTATTTTCCGCATTTACATTCCGCACTTAAATTCAGTCTTTACATTCTTGCAATTTACATTTATGCAATTTGGATTTGCCTCCCCTCCTTCTACATGCTTTTGGATCTTATGCTGAGGATGTATGATTGATGGATGAGTCTTCTTCAGACCATATCCCAATCATCTAGGCAAATCTTGTGTTCTTCTTTGCAAGAAACCGATTTTTTGCTCTTGAGAGGATGATTCTTGGAAGATTGGGTTTTTGGTGTTCCTGACTTGTGTTCTAGCTTGCTATGACATGTGGAAAGCCATCTAGGATCATCTTGATCATCAAGAACCCACGAGCTAGCTAAGGGCCAAGTTTTTGTTCTTGAACCCATTTTTGTGTACCCTTCCATAAATTTGAGAAAGGTCAAAACTTTAACGTCAATTCTTGTAATGGATTGTTGGAATAGGTTCCTAACATACTTAGGAAGGTGTCCACAAATTTTCATTGAGTTTGGATCAGCCGATCAAAAGATTTCATGATTTTTCTTTTTGAACTTGAGCTGAAATTATTGTTCATCGGGCCGATTTTATTGTAGCTACAGTAAACCGGCACTACTGCTACAGTACTGCGGTAGTGCTGAGTTTGTGGTAGCGCCGACCTCAGGCCGAAAATTCTGAAAAACTGATTCTTTCGCTTCCATTTTTTTTCTAAGGTTTTTGGCTTGGTTTCTTTGGGGGATAAAATTTATTTTGGGATCATTCACCCCCCTCTGATCGCCATCTAGGTCCTTCAAAATTACTCACAAGGTGAGAGTAAAATTTTCTGTGGGAGACTATATGTGGATACAGTGAAGTGTGATGTGGCGCCATTGAGTGCGTGCCATTTATTGTTGGGAAGACCATGGCAGTTTGATCTTGATGCTACACATGGAGGTCGTTCCAATAACTATTCTTTTCTGCACAAGGCAGTGCATTATGTGCTGAAACCGATGAAGGAAAATGCTATTAAGGCTGAAGTATTTGCTCATGTGAAGAAACAAAAAGAGGTTGCTGACATTACCTCAAAGCCGCGAATGGCTTTGCTTCAAGGGGGAGAGAATGATATGACCATCAAGTCATCATTTAATTTTGTTTGCCAATCTAAAAAGACCTTTGAGTTAAATTTGTTAGTTGGTACTTTTGAAAGTTCTTGCATTGAATCATGTAATTCTTCTATGCAAATAGGCTCTTTTGCAGTTGCCACGAAAGAGAAAAAAGATAATAACTTATCTGCAGCTACGCCTAGCAAATATACATTTAAAGGTGCTGATTGGAAGACAAAAGATAACAAAACCATTTTTGTGAGTAGGAGGCAAGAAGTGTTCAATATTTGTTCAAAGCTGAGGACGGCATTGCTTCATGGGGGTGAGGATGATGAGCCCATGGCTCCTAAAGTTATTTCAGCTAGTGACTCCCAAAGAATGTGCAATGATTTGATAATTTCAGAAAGTAGTGCACCGAAAATTGCTTCTATTCAGATTGGTACTTTCTCATTTGTTTTACAGCTTCAAAACAATATGGTTGTCGTGCCGAGTCGGTTATTTATTGGAACTAATCTACATAAGAGGATAAAGTAACGACTCATTCAGTTTGGTTCTATGCCATCTATGGAGATCAATCATCGTTGAAGAAGGATTTGGTGCATCCTAATTGGAGAAGGACTTCAGTTGGTGCATCTAATTGGGTGAGTCAAATGTCATGATTTATGAGTATAACTTGTTATTTAAGTTAGGGAGTCAGGTAGATTTCGGTTTATGTCATAGCTAGTCCAAAATAGTCCAATAAAGTTTATTTGAGTTTTAGTTCGTTTCAGACTCCGCCAGACAGGGTCAGTTTGGAAACGTCATAGAAGTTGCCTACGGAATCCGTTTGGGGTGTATGAGTACTTGTTTGAAAGGTTATTCCAAGTACTTTCCAATGAATTTGGCCCCACCTTAAAATTCGTTCTGTATGCATCTAAATGACCAAAACAATATCGAGGCCGGGTCTGGCACAATTCTAAGTCGAGTCGGAGTTGGATTCATGGCTGGCCTGCGTGCCATATAGCCTAGGGCCGGCGCCCTTGCAAGGGGGTGGATTATTTTCATGAATTTTCTTTAGGGTTCCTCCCAAGAACAAGAGAGGGGTGGCGATTCCATCCTCTTGATTATCTACTGCTGCCACCCTAGGGCTTGGTGAATAACGTGATCAGATTGTTTGATCTGAGTGCGTTCTTGATTTCCGCGGAGATCCATCCTTCTGATCGTGGTGCAGCAGTGCCACGGGTGGAAGGCTTTTGTTAGGGTTTGGATTGCTACTCTGTAAGCCGAACTCATCTATCAATACTACTGTTGCTACTGGTTTTGTTCTGCCCTAAATTGCAAGTTCTGCTGTTGAGAGGTTGTTGCTACAAGTAGAATCCATCTATTGTGGTGCCATTGCTGCTATGTTGGTTTGTTTCTGAAATTCTGAGTTGCACCAAGTGGGTTCTTGCTATTCTATCGATTAAATTTCATAGAAGATTTCTTGCTGGTTGTTTTGTACTGTGAAAGATCGGGAAATCGCGAGCATCATAGGCGTGTCCTCATCACCTAAACCTGGACACTACAAGTGGATACCATCCACACCTTACATGGGCATACCCGAAACCCAATACTCTTAGCGGGGTTTCCACTTACACAAGCATGCTTCTCAAAGTAGCCATTACATTGACACCAAATCCGCTCTGCAAGCCCGAATTTTCGTCCAACACCACTTTGGCATGACCTAAACCACTTAGGCCATCGCCGTGCTTTTCCAAACCGCCTTGACCGCCGGTATTGCACAAATTACCAATTTGCCCCTAATGATCAGTCTTCCTTCTCCTCGAAGCATAGCCATGCTTCGTGCTTTCTACGTGGCCCCAATGACTTGCCGTCAAGCCTCTCACGTATTTGGACTCCCTTGAACCTTCCTCGCTTGCAAGAGGGCCTAAGTCACTTGACCACCAAGTGTTCTTTTCCGCTTCATCATGGTGGCACTGGCTTTCTTGACCGTTTTGGACCTCAACTCCTCTTTGAGTGTAGTCCCAGTCCATGCCGTTGCTCGCCATGTCCATCACCATTGCATCATGCTCCGGTTCCTTGTCTTCCCGGCTTGCAACCACCTCCCGTCCTCAGTCATCTTCCGGCATCCCTCGACCGTTTTGGACCTCAGCTCTCCTAGCCTAGACCCAGTCTCACCTTTGCCTCACGATGACCTAGCCCTGAAGGTCTGCAACGACACAGACAAGAAACACATCACATAGCACTGTTCACAATAATATGCATTAATCTACAATTAATGCAAACATTAAGCTCAAACTCCATAGTAAAGTCGGCACTACCGCCCATCTGGGACCGGTAGTACCGCTCCATCGGTACTACAGCTTCCAGGCAGCCGGTACTACCGCTGCCTCTAAAATTCCTGGAGAGACTCTCTCTGGAAAATAACTACCGCGCCTTTGGGCCGGTAGTGCCGCTCCCCCGACACTACCGCTCCTAGATGGCTGGTAGTACCGCTTGCCTTGGAGACACCCAAGAGACCCTTCTCTGGAAAAAGACTACTGCGTCCGCGGCCGATAGCTCCGACAGGCCGACACTGGTGCATCACAGGGCCACTAGTGCTGCCTAGCTAGCACTACCACGCCTCCAAGGTCGGTAGTGCCGCCCTGACCTGATAGTACCTCAAATTGCTCTAAATTCGAAATGGAATTCAAAACAAACTCAAACTTGAGCACCACATTCACAAACACTGTTAATAACTCATCAAAACCTGGATAGACCTCCTCTTGGTGTTTGAGTATTTGTTATCCTTATTTAGTTAGCTCGACCACTCTTTCTCGATTACGTGTCGGAATCCCCGACTATGGTTAACTCTTTAATCGTGAGTAGTAGGGCCATGCATTTCCAGAATTCGACCACTCGAGAAGCCTAGAGATATCTCTCCCATTGTATAGAGGGGCAAATCCTATCTTGATCGACCATGCCTCGTAGCATGCTTCATAACAAACCCGAAAGCCACCTTTATAACTACCCAGTTGCAGAGTAGTGTTTGGAAACCCCTATGTAAGTCATTACACATCTCGGTTACATGTGTCAACCTCAATTCTAAGGATATAGCATACACATTGTATATGAGACCAACTGATGACAAGTAAGATTACAACGTTCTCGTAGTGCCTCAAGGTGGGTCGGTCCAACTCCATGTTCTCTAACATGTGTCCATATTATTGGTTTTATATCTCCATATCCATGACCGGTGAAATATGGTCATCAACCAATACATATGCTAGTCTATTCATGTGTCCTCATATGTTTATCGACTAGGGATGACTTTTAGAATAATCATCACATGGTCATATATAGAGTTTCACAAACAAGTAACACACTTTCTAATAAATAATAATGACATTATTCAAGGAACAAAATAATAAATCATGAACATAAGGAATATAATCATCTCTATGATTGCATCTAGCGCATATCTCTAATAGCAACACAATGCATAATGAAGGATTTCCGACAGACACTTGTGTATGGATTCTATTTCCTTTCTCATTGATGGGAAGAGGCGAGATTTGGTACTTGTAGACACTTGATTCATACAATGGTAACTGGACTAAACTTCCTCAAGCATTATTCATGAAGTTCTTTCCACTACCAACGATTCAAAAATTTAGGTGTGAAGTCATAGCATTTGTTCAATTACCTAATGAGTGCCTTAGTCATACATGGGAGACATGTAAGGAGTTGCTTGCCTCCAGAATAGATTTAGGAATAAATGAATATACTTGCATGGAAACATTATACATGTCATTTTCAAGGCAGTCTGCCGAGTATTTTAGCCTAGTGCAAGGAAGTACTAGAGAATATCTCGATGTTTTAGGGTATGTGGGATGAATGGAAAGCACCAACTTGGTTTGATCACCTATTAGTAGGAAAGGAGATATCATCAAAAGTTGCTGCCTAGTTGCATATTGCTATGTCGACTAAAGTCACGATGTGCTACCTATAGCCTTCTCAATACAAGTAAAAGAGGAATCACAAGAAATGCCTATCATCTAGACAACTACCATAGATATTCCTCAACTTCCAGATGAGCCAAAAGAATCTATGCCACTATTTGAAATTGGTCAGCTAGAATGGATTCCAATCGAGTTCAGGCTACTTGATGAAGGACGACTGTATATTCAAAGACCATACGTGTTGACAGAAGCTGTTGAAAAAGATGGCCAGATGAGCAACATGGATATTCTATACCAATATGCATTGACCACTGGGAATCCAATAAAATGGTAGAAAATGTTGGGAGAAATCCCATTACCCCTCAGTTGGGGCCCTTTCTCAGCCAAGTATGTGGAAGGAGATACCCACAGCCTCCTAGGGCACTTCACCTCTTACCCGAAAGTAGAACATATGGTGGAGTGCCCTAACCTACCGGGTGCTTAATGAAGTGCCCGTCCCTCTAGGGGTCTTCGCCCCATTCCATCTACGAGGCATATGGCTCAGCGCCCAGCTTGCTAGGGTGCTCCCGTAAGTAGGGGTGAAAATGAAACAGATAGTTATAGCTCGATCCGGAGCCGGATCTGGTCGAAATCGAATCCGGGAAGTAAATCAGATATCGGGTCAGATCTGTCACAAGCCGTGTGCCGTGACTCCTGTCTCCACTCTCCCAGTCTCCCGTGTGCGCCGTGGCCCGTGTGCCCATGTCCCTCAACCTCAAGTCACCCTAGGCCTGGATCTAGATCTAAAATTCTGGATCTCCTCCAGTCCCCCAGCCCCGACAGCCATGATCTCCCCTGCCGGTGCTCCCCCTCCCTCAGCGGCATCTCCCCCCGGTCGATGCTCCCCCTCCCCTCGATCGATGGTCCCCCAGCGGCGATTCCCTCTCCCCCCGACCGACGCTCCCCCAGCGACGACTCCGGCTCCCCCTCCCCCGACGGCATCTCCCCCCGGCTGACGTTCCCCCTCCCCTCGGTCGGCGACTCCAGCTCCCCCCGGTCGGCGCTCCCCCTCCCCCATTGGCGTCTCTCCCCGACGGTGAGTCTCCCCCAGCAGGTAATTTTTTTAGTTGTTTCATCCAACAAGATCTTGGGGTATGTCAATGGGAGCATCAATGGGGGTATGTCATCCAACAATTATAGATCTGGGTTAAAGCATCAATGGGAAGCAATGTATTGTCAACACAGTAAAGATCTTGGGGTATGTCATGAAACTAATCTAAGTGTTTAAGTGACATACTAAGATGGAATATATGTTTGCCAACTGATAAAGAATATGTCTTCTAGAATTAAAGCTTCCAAATTCCAATGTTGTGAGTTTCTGGTGAATCTGTATTATTTGCATGACATATAGTTGGATTATGAAAACAAGTTAGTGATATAGCTATCCTCCAACTATGTAAAATATAAATAACATTAGTCTAAATCAATATTTTCTATTCAACTGTTTGTGTGCATAACCTACAGACTGCAATGGGTCTATTCTGTTTATTTTTTACACAAGCGCAAAAACAAACTGGGCAAAGAAAAGAAATCTGTTTTGTTAACTTCATACTGGTTTAGGGCTTTAGGCAATGTTTTTCCAATTTGTTATGAATACAAGTAATGCTACTTTTTCCATTTGTTATGACGTTTGCAAATTGTTTTTTTTTCACTAACAAAAATTAAAGTCCAATGGGCATTTCATGGATGAGGGATCTCAACTGTAGCAGAAACCTGATCTTGTAACTAGTTTGCATTTACTTCAATTCAAGAGTACTCTTAGAGTCAAGAACTCTAGTCATGGTTTGCATCCTGACGAAACTTGTTATCATAGTTTATGCCATTCTTTGGTGTTTAACCATAGTTGAAAACTTGAAACACTAATCATCAATGTGGGGGCAATAATTTCCTAATGCAGATTTATTCACTTTGAGGCAATGCCAATAACCCTGATGCAAGACTGGATTTGTAGTCCTGTTGATATATCATTCTAATTGATTGTGCTTTCTTTCTCCTCCTTTTTTAGAGGAGATTGTGCTTTCTGTAATGATGAATTTGTCTACGTTTAACCATTTTTATGTAGTGACCACTATTTATGTTGAGAGTTGAATCTAGCAGTGAACTCAACTGACAAGCAAATGTCTGATTAAGAACTTTAGAATTTAGATACATCCTGTCACTTGGTGCATAACCTTAGTCTTGTACTCTTGTGGCAATTCGCCTCCAAGCTATTTCCCGACATGCTGGAGTTAGTGTTTGCTTGACCTGACACATTCATACTTGCTATAATCATGGCTGAAATGGTACTGAACAATTTGTGTGGGGAAACTATTTCCTCATACTGAATTATTCACTTGAAGGTAGTGCCATTAATAATCTGGATGCAAGTCTAGATATCTAATCTGGCTGTCTATTTCGTTCTGATTAATTTTTCTTTCATTATGCATTTGGTCACATTTAACCACTATTTTTGTTGTTACCAGCAGCTCTATTGAATTGAAACTAGTGATGACCTCAACAAGGAAGAAATGACTGATTAAGAACTTTAGATGCATCTTTTTTGCTTGGTAAATTACTTACGAATTTTAGTATTGTGACTATTCTCGCTATTCTCTGACATGCTGCCTGTAGTCTTTGCTTGAAAGCTAGTAGATACAGTAACCCAAATGACCTTAAAATGCTTTTGTACCTCATCTTCTTCGCATATGCTCTGATCCAGATCCAGAGTAGTCTTCCCCATGCCACCATACCCACTTTGAGCTAGATCACTGGCTATTAAGTTGATATTTGGTTTACATTTGTTGGGGCAATGAACGAGAGTTTGCTTTGAATAAAGTTATTTACATCAAATTTGTTTAATGGTTATAAGATTATGATTCTTATGCAACATACTTGTAGGATAAACGATGCTCCAAAGATCATGAAGAAGATGCCGCAAAACCTATCAAGATAAATGAGGAGCCTATGTAGTATTGATAGGGAACGAACATATCTTATGTAGTATCAAGAACCCTTGAGATAGACAGCTAAAATAAAAATGCCAGGCCTGGTCCCTGTTCGTTCATTTTGTAGCTGCTTCGGTCCTTCCTCTCACCTTTTCCTCTTTACATTTTGCATCTAGATGTTGATCTACCAACTATTCTCAAGTCGGTTGGAAAATGTACCAAACTAAAATTACCAACGGTTGCTTCTACATCAGTATTAGCCTCCAACACTGGCATGTTTGTAATATATAGCTGACTGCTTTGGTTGATATATAACTTGTTATTATTGTCATGTATTTATGTGGTTTGATTACCATATATTACTCAATGTATGTGTGTGTTATCCGTATATCTTTATCCGTTTCCGATCCGAATTCGTCACATATTTGACCTGTGTCTGTATCCCGAATTATCCAAATTCGTATCTGGATTCGGCTAGCCCTTATTCGGTTTCGAATCCAGGAAAAAATATGGGTTAGGATACGGGAAGAGCAATATCAGTCCGTATCCGATCCGTTTTCACCCCTACCCGTAAGCACCTATGGAGATAGAGGGAAGCCCTCACCTCGCTTGGTTTCAACTAACGAGTGGGACTGCGAAGTCTTGTGGTGACTGTAGCTAATCTATGAAAGGCTATGGCTCCAACTAAGAAACACTCTAAGTCCACGAAGCCTCCTCTAGCTCCAAAGCGTAAGGAGCATGTGGATGACCCGTCCGCTCATCGGAGGAGCCCTAGGCGCGCACCCTCTTTGGAGATAGGGCCATCCTCCCGGGGTTGACAATGTCCTACAAGTCCTGAGACTTTCAAGTGCGTCCTCCACCCTTGTGCTAGCTCCCGCTGGGTCAGGCCAAGGATGAGAGGCTCAAGGTGTACTTGCGGCAGTAAGGCTAGGAGTTTTGGGACCAACCTTAGCCTCTAAGGCGCTAGATATGATCAACTAGAAGGCTATGATGGAGGCGACTACAAGGAAAACTATTGACTACATGATGGCCACTTACCACCCTCTGGGTGGCCCTCCACACTTCTCATCGCTCTAAGTACAGCCCTCGATCCATGTAGCCACAAACCTAAGAGCATGTGGGGTCCTAGCCTTTGCTTTCAAGGGAGGGTGAGGAGGGAACCCATATAACCTCCCTCCGCTCATCCACATAGTGGTGGCAAACATGGCTCCCTTTTGGGTGGTACACCCACTGAGTCCAGGGTTTGGAGGCGCTCAACCTATTCCACTACAATTCATACTGTCTCCATAATCCCCAAGGCTCGAGCTCATGCTCCCGAGGGTGAGATTTTTAGGCCCTCTCTCCCAATCTCCCCCACTCGAGCAATTGCACCTACATCCAAAGATGGTGAGCCAGCTCCCATTAGCAAGAGCAGAGTATCATCCCTGAGGTGCAACGTGGCCAAGGGTCACTGGAGAGCCCCCAAGACCAAAGGTTGCCCCTACCCCTAGAGCAGTAGTGGTGCCCCCAAGAATTGCTTCGGCACTCCTAGATAGGCAAGCAATTCCACCCACTATTGCCAAGGAATGCTCACAAGGCTCAAGAGACGCATGTCAAGTCGAGCGTAGCAAAGCAGAGAGGACGAGCCTTTACTCTGCTAGTGTTGGGCATCTCTTACCTTGCCAGTGGACCTCTTAAATCATCATGATCATAACCGCTACGGAGGAGTGGAGGGAGCAATCTAGCTCTTTTGGACGTGGACATCATTGCCACCATCGACAAACATATAGCTCTTCTAGCTTTGATGAATCCCATCACCATCATCATTGCCATGCGAGGTAGTGTTCACCCTGCGGACGTGGAGGCAAAGGCAGCCCTAGGACTAGTAAACCTCTCGCCTGGGTCATCTATGAAGCCCTATTTTGATGCAAGTTTTGCCAGCCCAACAATGGACTGTACGACATGGACTCTGACCCCATACAGTTCATGCAGGTCTACTCCATGGCTATCTGGGCTAAGGGAGGCAAGGAAGTAGAGATGTGCAATTGCCTCCTATTCTTCCTATCCGGGACAAAACGATCATGGTTCTTTATTCAGAAAAGGGCTCCATCCGCTCATGGATCCAACTACGTGAAGATTTTAGCATGAATTTTTAGGGGAGCTATAAATGCCCCATGCTTCTCAATCAACTCTTCACTATTAAAGAATAGAAGTTTGTGTCCACACGGGACTTCCTTAAGTGTCTTTCCAAGGTGAAGCCAGGTGGCGGATGCATCGTACTCCACAATCATCAATGCATGCAAGGAATGGCTCCTCCCTAGCAAACTAAACCAGGAGCTAGGGAGGGATCCCCCCAAAATGTCCCAAGAACTCTTCGAGATCATGGAGAAATATGCCTGAGAGTTGGTGGATGACTTGGCTACAAAGGGACTCCTCCACAAGCCGGAAGTGACTCCCCTAGGAAGAAGTCAAAGGGATCCTTTGTGAAGAAGAACAAAGATCGGAGGGACCATTCTAACGGGTGTTGTGACTATATAGGTCCTTGTCATGATTGACACCCCATCCTGTGCGAGCATCTCCTCTAAAGAATCCAAGAAGGGTTGTAAGTCTAAGGCTCCTCAAGTGTGTGGCAAAGGTCCCGATGGAAGGAAGGATAACTAGGACTAGGGTGATGATCACTGGTGCGCCTGCCATAAGATGGACATGCATGATGTAGACTTTTGTAGTCGGCAATAAATTTATGGGGCAGGCGCTAGATCTCAAACTCGAAGGTCACACAAGACAAAGGTTTAGACAGGTTCAGGCCCTCGACGGAGGAGGTAATACCCTAGTCCTGTGTGCTGGGATTATGTGGATCTCTTGGATCTAAGATTGCTTGTGAGCTCTGTTGCTCGATGATTCGATGTCTTTCTGTTGTTGCCCGCCCTCTCCCTTATATAGTGGGGGTGGGGCGGTTTACAGAGTCCCGATCGGTTAAGGGATTTTGATCGGTTATATGATTCTAATCGGTTACAGGATAGAGTTTACATCTTTATCTACCCTGTTAACAACTCGGATTACAATCGTATCTTTTATATCTAAATATATGCACAACTGTCTCTAGGATGTATCCCCTTCCACACGGCTACAAGGCTTGGCGCGGAGCTTATCCTTTGGGCCTTCCTCTCGGCCCTGTCTCTTCCTTAGACGCTTCTGGGCCGGTTATGAAGACACCTGGTTTCATATATTCCACAGTAGCCCCCGAGTGATTCATGATTCGATTGCTATGTCTCTATCTGGGTTTCAACTTCGAATCAATGTTCTCAGCTTCTAGCATAAATCTCCGACTGGTTTCTTCTTCGATTTGAATACTTCTTCTTGCAGCAAGGGGATTATGAAGGACTCGAATATAAACCTCGATTCTTCTTTGTTCCAACTGAGTATAATCTTTCATCTGACAGACCTATTATGGGTAACTGACCCGTACCTCATTTGAAGACTTGATATCTCTTTCCACTCGAGGCGAGACCTTGATATCTTTTTTCTTCGAGGATTAACGCCGGACAGTCTTCGAGGTCGTATTGACTTCCTGCGTCAAACCAATTTCCAAAAAACCTTTTTGGCTTCTGAAACTATATTAACTCCAAGTTTCCTCGGCTTCTGACATCGTTCCATCTTCGCATTTACTTCAACCTTGCCGCATCGGCTATAAAAGGTGAACCAGCACTTTTAGAATTTATCCTCTCGCGCTTAGTTCTCCATCTTCTTGCTCAAAGCTCCACCTTCTTCCCGCGGGATCTTCATGGACGGCGTGGACTTTGATCTCGCTGAGGAGTGGGCGCTCTTCGACCTCGCCATGGCGGAGTGGGCGGAAGACAAAGCCGTCGCCCTCGACCGTGTCGCCGTCGACACCCTCCTCGAGATCTTCCCTGCTCTTTATAGGGCTAGGGAATCCCTCGTTGATGTGCTCGGTCGTGTGCGTCGCGGAGAGGTGCAAGACCCTGTAAATGTAATATTTTCCCAGGCATAATGCCTGGGAAATTTATATATATAATAAAAAAGTACCTTTTTCAAGCATTTTTCCATGATTGTCGTTTAGACGTAGCTTAGACCCAGCTTGGGGTATGTTGAAGCTTGCATGGCTCTTTGATCGGGTGATCCTCGTATCCAATCATCGTAGGACATATTCTAGGTCCGACTTGGGACATATTAGGATTTGCGCGGCTCTTGGCCGAGTGATACATATATCCGACTGCTGTAGGATATAGCTCTGGTCCGACTTGGGACATATCATATCCACGTGGCTCTAGGCCGAGTGACACCCATATCCGACTGCTGTAGGATATAGCTTAGGCTCGACTTGGAGCGTATCAAGATTTTCTTGGCTCATGGCTGAGTGATACCTATATCCGACTGGCGTAGGATATAGCTTAGGCTCAACTTGGAGCGTACCATACATACGTGGCTCTTGGCCAAGTGATACCCATATCCGACTGTTGTAGGATATAGCTTAGGCTCGACTTGGAGCGTATCGGGATTTTCTTAGCTCAAGGCCCAGTGATACCTGTATCCGACTGGTGTAGGATACAGCTCTGGTCCGACTTGGGGCATCAAGGTTTATCCGAACGGTATCTGTACTCATTTATTACGATGCACAGCTTATCGGCCCATCTTGGGGCATACCATTGGAACCGTGCCTTATCAGGCTCAACTCGTGATATATGATTCCGTCATGCGGTAACCACCTAGCGACCCAGCGTGGGGCATATCACAAGAAGATATTTTTAATCCGAACTAAGGACACCCACGTCTCGCTTAGTTCGATAAGTGGTTAAGCATCCCATCATGGGGAGCAACGTGTCTCAGATATGACTTGGTCAAACCATAACTGCCTTTTTATGTTAGGACGCCAGGCTAGCAAATCATTACGAAGCATAGAGCAGGGTCAATCTCTTTCCCACCGATTCGGCGAAAACCTAATTTTCCCCCTTTAAAAACTAAGCCAATGGTTCATTTTTCCCATCGCATACGCCTGCCTCTTCTGCTTCCTTTGTCTCTTCGCCTTCTCCGCCGCTAGGGTTAACTGCTATTGCGCTCGCATCTTTGCACCGCCGTTGATCTTTTCCTCTGAAAATGTCTTCTCATTCTTCCAAAGACACCACCTCGCAGCCTTTTCCTCAAGATTGGACCACCTCGGTGACGACGGAAGCGCGATTGCAATCCATGGTGGATGACGGGGTTCTTCCAGCCCTGACCTTGATCTCCGCATGACTGGTCACAGGTGAATCCATCCCTACCCCCCGTCCCGAAGAGATTGTGGTTTTTGAATTCTTCTTCCAACGCGGGCTGGGCCTTCCTGCCTGCGCCTTTCTTCGCGATCTTCTCTTCTTTTACAGCATTGAATTGGTGAATCTGAATCCCAATTCCATCCTGCAGATCTCTCTCTTTGTTCACCTCTGTGAGGCTTTCTTGGGCATCCGCCCCCATTTCGATCTCTTTCGCCATTTCTATCTTTTGAAACCTTATTCCTCAAAGAGCGACCCCAAGGTAATTGGGGGAGCCGGATTTCAGCTACGGGAGGGGTTAAAGAAAAACTACTTTGCTATTCCCTTCAAAACTTCCAATAAAGGTTGGCACAAGGAGTGGTTCTACTGTGCCAATCCTGATCCTGCTCTCCCCTCCTTTGTTGGGCGCCGGCCTAAAGTGTCCCTTTCTTGGGTATCTGCCCCCAATGCTGTTGACATGGACTAGGTGCATGACCTTTTGGCGCTGATTGAGAAATTAAAGGAAGACGGTCTCACAGGAGTTGGCCTCACCCTTCATTTTGCTGCTCGCCGGATACAACCTCTGAAGGAGCGAGTCCATCTGGGATACGCATTCGAAGGAAAGGACGATCCGACCCGGAGCGCCCGGCGATGTCGAAGGAAGCGGTATATGCTCGGGTAGGCGACTTCTTCATCCCGAGCGTGGAGATGTCCACCGCCAAATGCCCAAAATCCTTCACTGCGTCAAACCCTCCTCCTGAGGTAAGAAAGTTAGCTGATGGATTTCCACATTGGTCTCTGAATGTCTTTTAACAGTTGTAATACTCCTTTTCAGGATCGGTTGGCTTTCTTTAGCGATGCGCCTCTCCCGGAGATGCCCATTCATAAGAGCGCTCCCTTTAAATGACCTGCGAGCTCCCCGGCTGGAGACCCTGCCGCCAAGAAGGGGAAGAAAGCGATTGCCAAGGACCCTGCGAAGCCCCGGCACCCGACTAGTGGTCCCAAAATTCAGGAACCGCCAGCACGAGCCCCAGTGCCTTCGGATCCCCTTCCCCACGAGCCCGTGGTACAACCTAGTCCAATTTCGAGAGACTCGGGCAGTCGGGAGGAGCCCAGGATTCCAGCTTGTGGCACCCCGAGTGGTCCCTCTGGGAGTGGCTCTGCCACCCGAAAGAAGCCCCCAATGAGAATGAAGAAGTCCGACAGGTTTGATGCCCCATCGACTCTTATTTGACGCGTTTTGCCGGCCTATTTACTGATCATTCTTCTTGTAGGAATCCTTCATACGATGATCCTGTCGAGACGGCGTCCGGGGCCCCTAAAGAAACTGAGCCCCAAGACGTTCGTGTCTTGGTCGAGGAGGCCTCGCCCGTGGACACAGGAGCGCCCACCGAGCCCCAGCCGCCTTCACCGACACCCCATGCTTCGGCATTGGGTCCTCCTGCTCAAGAGCCCATCTCCCGTCCTTCCCCCAAGATTGAAGAGATCTCCAAATTTCCGCCGACTCTTGCCCGTCCTTAACTCATAATGAAAACCGCGTGGGTTGATGAGGAGGACGGCTTGAAGTTCCTGGATGACTCGGAGGCGGAGAGAGAAAGGAACGACTTTTACCGTCATGTCACCGCTTGTGCTCACCTGGCCTGGGTAATACTTTCACTACTCTTATCGCCTTCGCGCTTGTGCCGATTAACATGTTCTCACCTTCCCCTGCGATGATTACAGAAATTGGGAGAACGCTCTAAAAAGAAGTCTGAGTACCTCCAGAAGATGCTCCCGGAGGTCAGGATGCGCCAGGAATATCTGGCCGACTTGGAGCAGATCAAGGCTGGACATGCAGTTGAGCTGCGAGCTCTTCGGTCGGAGGTCCAGGCGTTGCGGGAAGAGCAGAAATCCCTGCGGCAGGAGAAGCTAGATGTCGTTGGCTCCCTTCTAGGTAAGTATTTCCTAGACCACCCCGTGCTCTTGTTCAATCGTCCGGTCTTTTGATTTCTTTATATCCGTGTCAGCTCGGGATTCCACTGTTGCAAAGCTTCAAGAGCAACTCAAGAGGCTCAGAGAAGGAGTTAGAAGGTACGCTCGGCAGCTTGGCCCTCCTTTGTCTTCGTTGCCTTCTTGGCATTTCTTGATAATCAGTTTTGCTTGCAGACTACAAGTTCAAGGCAGCGCGCATCGCCGCTTATAACGAGAGGGTTGAGGCCCTTGAAACGTCTTGCTCCAAGCTTCGCGAGGCCTCTGAGCTGCTGCTGAGGTTGCTTCATCCCGGAGGTGAGAGGTCGCTCAGCAGGGACTAAGCCATCTCCCAACTGGAAGAAGCCCTCAAGGAGCTCAAGATACTCTTGAAGGAAATGGCGACCAATGGCGCTAGCCAGGCTATGGCGATCACCAAGTCGCTTTATCCCCGAGTGGATCTTAATTCTATTAAAGATGGCTATGCTTGTAACGTGGATGAAGACCAGGCAGCCGAACTCTGGGAGGAAGTTAAGGATGCTTCTTTGGCTGTCGCGAAAACCTTGGACCTGTAAACAAATAATTGAAAGTATTTCTTTGTTCTTGCATCTTGTCTTTTAAATATGCTGCTTTGTCCGAGTGGTTTTAACATATCATGTTCGACTAGTCCAGCCCCTAGGCTCTGAGGCATGGTTCATAACGCATGTCTCAGAGTCTTAAAATTTATAGGAGCAAAGCACTCAGACGCATAATTTTCGAGAAGACTATACGAGAACAACTTTAAGAGCAAACATTTATTCATAAAGAAACAACTGAATTTCAAAGTTCAAGTGAAAAAACGACGTAGCTATTCTATGTTCCATGCGTTGCTGATAATTGTGCCGTCTTCACGCTTGAGCTTATAAGCCCTAGGACATATCACCTCATCGATGATGTAAGGGCCTTCCCAGCTTGGGGAGAGCTTATGCTCACATTTCTGATTCTTTCTAAGGACCAGATCTCCTTTGGAGAACGCGCGGCTCCTTACATTGCGACCGTGATAGCGACGTAAGCCCTAAAGGTATTTTGTCGACTGAATTGTTGCAATGTCCCTGGCTTCTTCCAGTCGGTAGAGGCCTTCTAGCCGGCTTTCTTCCGAAGTGACCTCTTCGTAGCTCCGAACCCGCGGGGATCCGAATTCTAACTCAGAGGGGAGGACCGCCTTTGAGCCATACACCAGGAAAAAAGGTGACTGCCCGGTTGCTCTGCTGGGGGTGGTTCGCAGCCTCCAGAGTACCAAAGGCAATTCTTTGACCCACCAAGTGGCGTATGGTTTGAGATGATCGAAAATCATTGCCTTTAGGCCTTGTAAAACCATGCCGTTGGCTCACTCAACCTGCCCATTACTTCGGGGGTGTGCTACTGATGCGAAGCAAATTTTTATGCCGATTTCACCGCACCAGTCTTGAAATATGCCACCTCTGAATTGGGTGCCGTTATCCGTGATGATTCGGTTTGGTACACCGAACCTAACCACGATTTCATTGAAGAACTCTTTTGCCTTTGCAGCCGTGATTGTGGCGACTGGCTTGGCCTCAATCCATTTGGTGATTTTATCGACGGCCACGAAGATATGAGTATAACCACCTTGAGCCTTCTTCAAAGGTCCCACCATGTCAAGCCCCCAGACTGCAAACGGCCAGGTGATTGGGATGATCTGCAGCTCCTGTGCTAGTTTGTTCACCTGTCGCGCAAAGAACTGACATCCTTCGCATGTCCGGACGATGTCCTCCGCATCAGTGACAGCAGTAGGCCAGAAAAATCCCTGACGATAAGCCTTGCCAACTAGGGTTGATGACGCCGCGTGATTCCCACAAACTCCCGAGTGGATTTCCGTGAGAAGATCTCTTCCTTCTTGTTCTGATATGCACCGTCGTAGTACACTAGAGGAGCTCTTGTGATAGAGTTCTTTCTAGATCACCACATAGCTCTTGCTTCGGCGTATTATTCGCTCGGCCTGCATGCGGTCTTCAGGTAACTTGTCCTTCGTCAAATAGTCCAGATACGGAGTTGTCCAATCGGGGGTTATGATCAGGACTTCTGCCTCTACGTTCTTCTCCACTGGGATGTCCGACTTTGGCCGAGTGGTTATTGTGGGCTTATGAATTTCTTCGATGAATACTCCCACGGGCACTGTGGTCCGGCCATACCCCATCTTTGCTAGCTCATCAGTCGCTTCATTGTCCCGACGGAGCACATGAACAAGTTCCAAACCGTCAAAATTGCCTTCTAGCTTGCGTACCTCCTGGCAATAGGCAGCCATGTTATCTTCGATGCAGGACCATTCTTTTTGCACTTGATTGACCACGATCATTGAATCTCCACGAACCATCGGGCGTCGGATCCGGCGATATGGCGTCTGAGCCCATGGATGAGTGCCTCGTACTCGGTGGCGTTGTTTGACGCGGGAAAAAGTATTTGCAGAACGTACCTTAACCGTTCTCCATTTGGTGATACGAGCACTATACCAGCCCCCGCGCCGCTGAGCATGAGGGAACCATCGAAATACATCATCCAATACTCGAGTTCCTTGACTACCGCTAGATTTTGAAGTTCTGTCCACTCGGCAGTGAAGTCGGCGAGCGCTTGAGACTTGATGGCTGTGCGAGGCTTGAATAAAATGTCAAAAGCTCCAAGCTCGACTGCCCACTTTGCGATTCTTCCGGTGGCCTCCTGGTTGTGAAGTATATCTCCTATCGAGAAGGAGGTGACCACCGAGACAGTATGCTCTTGGAAGTAGTGCTTGAGTTTGCGAGATGTAAGAAGTACAGCGCATAATAATTTTTGCACTTGTGGATACCGCACCTTAGACTCACCCAGGACTTCGCTGATGAAATAGACCGGATGTTGGATCTTCTGCACATGCCTCGGCTCCTCTCTTTCTACGATGATTGCAGCGCTGACTACGTGAGTCGTTGCCGCGATATAAAGTAACAGAGGTTCTTCTGGCATCGGTGAAACCAAGACCGGGGGCGTCATTAAGAAAGTCTTCAAATCTTCGAACGCTTGCTGTGCCTCGGGCGTCCATTGGAACTTGTCCTGCTTCTTGAGGAGTTTAAAGAATGGCATACCTCGCATACCCAGTCGGGAAATAAACCTGCTGAGTGCGGCCATGCAACCTGTAAGCTTTTGGACGTCCTTTTGGCAGGTCGACGGTTCCATATTTGATATGGCCTTAATCTTCTCTGGATTGGCCTCAATGCCTCATTGGGAGACGATAAACCCGAGCAGTTTTCCCGAAGATACTCCGAAAACACACTTCTCGGGATTAAGCTCATGCTGAAGGCCCTTAGACTTTCGAACGTCCCGGTTAGGTCAGCGATAAGATCCTTCCTCTCCCGAGTCTTTACCACGACATCATCCACATATGCCTCCACATTGCGTCCGAGTTGGGCTTGAAAGCACCGCTGTATTGCGCGCTGATAAGTTGCACCAGTATTTTTTAAACCGAACGACATCGTGGTATAGCAAAAGCCTCAAAGGGCGTGATGAATGAAGTCTTGATGTGATCTTCCGCCTTTAGGCAAATCTAGTGATATCCTGAGTAGGCATCGAGGAAACTTAGGATTCCGCACCCGGCAGTCGAGTCAACCACCTGATCAATTCGAGGTAGCCCGAAGGGATCATTCGGACATGCCTTATTGAGATCAGTATAATCAACACACATGCACCAAGTTTTATTCTTCTTTTGAACTAGTACAGGGTTTGCCAACCAATCGGGATGATACACTTCTTTGATAAAACCTGCAGCTAATAGCTTGGTGATCTCCTGCTTGATGGCGTTAAGCGATCCGGAGCGAACCGCCGAGTCTCTGCTGAATGGCTTTGCCTTTTAAATGCGGCGTGTAGAGAATGCTCGATCACCTCCTTAGGAACACGGCATGTCGGATGGTTTCCAGGCAAAGATGTCCTTGTTAGCTTGGAGGAAGGTGACGAGCGTGCCTTCCTATTTATCCTCAAGCCCTATCCCGATCAGAGTCATTTTGGACGAGTCAGATGGGTTGAGGATAATTCTCTTGGTTCCTTCGCTAGGCTTTATCACGGCGTGGCACGCTTCTTGGATGGGGCGTCGCCTTCTTCCGCAGCGTGGCGACCTGCGCTTGGATATTCTTCCCTCGGTGGTTGCCTCTGTAGCTCGACAAGTTCACAACTCTCTGGTCGCATTCGGAGATCGCTGATGTCGCTCGAACCGTGATGATGCCTTGGTCCGGCATCTTCATCATCAAATAGGTGTAGTCTTGGGACGGCCATGAACCGAGCCAGGTGGGCCTTCCCAAGATAGCGTGATCTGTTGTCTCGAAATCCGCTACCTCGAAATTTACATACTCGGTCCGATAGTTGCTTTTGGTACGAAGGTGACGGCAAAGCAATGCCCGAGAGGAAGCGAAGACGCCCGAGGATCACCCGTGGAATGGCTGTGAGCTCGGCCTTAGCTCGGAGCGGGGGATGTTCATGTCGTCGAGGGTTTTGGCGAACAAGACGTTGAGTCCACTCCCTCCATCAATCAAGACTTTCTTGAGCTTTACACTGCGAATAACAGGGTTGAGCACTAGAGGGTACTTACCCGGATGTAGAACTCGATTGGGGTGATCCGTGCGATCGAAGGTGATCGGGACCTTAGACCACTTTAGATACTGGGGGGTTGCCGGTTCCACCGCATTGATCTCTCGAGCAGCAAGCTTTTGCTTCCGCTTGGACTCGTATCCGGTGGAGCCCCCGTATATGTAGTTCAGCTCATGCTCGGGCTCTCGGTAGTCGTCCTCACCAGGAATGTCCTTCTTCTTGGCCACCTCCTCCTTCGCTGGAGCCGGTTGCTTGTTGCCCTCGTGCGCAAAACGCTTTAGAGTAAAGCAGTCTTTAGCGGCGTGTTTACCTTTAGGGTGGAAAGGACAGATCGCCTCCATGACGGTATTGTATTCGGGTGCCTCCCTTCGCGCGACTCGGGGCCGGTTGCGTTCTGCTACCGCAACTAGTTCATCACCTTTCCGCTTTTTGTTTTTGTGCTTGGAGGACTCGGCTCTGTCGCCTTTGTTCTTCTGTTGCGGGTGATCTTCTTGGCGCTCGGCCAGGGTGTCCGAGGCCGTGGTATAGCGGTCGGCCAATGCAAACATCTCCTTTACGGAGGTCGGTGGTTTCCTGGACATCTTCTTGTTCAGATCAAGATCGCTGACCCTTTCTGAAAGGCTGCCACCACCACCGCATCAGATACATCCCTGATGGTGTTTTTCTTCTGCATGACGCTTCGGATGAAATCTCTCAGCGTTTCGTCCTTCTTCTGGTGAAGCTGATATAGATCCCATAGGGTGCCAGGCCTCTCATAGGTTCTTTAGAAGTTCGCGATAAATTTATCGCAAAGATCGCTCCAGGAGTCCACCGAGTTTGCAGGAAGTCCTGTGAGCCATGCTTGAGTCGAGGGGGTGAGATTGACTGGCAGATAATTTGCCATAATGTTTTGATTGCCCCCAAACGCTTTGACCGCCAGGGCATAGACCTGCAGCCAAGCTTCTGGATCTCACTCCCCGTCAAACTTAACGATGCCCTTGGGGTTGAAACCTTCGGGCCATACCACTCGGCGTAACCGAGAAGTGGACGCTCGGATTCCGTCGATGGATCTATCGTCGTGATGAGGGGGAGTTCGGCGTGGCGAGCCTCGGGCTCGGCGATCGTCATCAACGTGTCGGGGTGGAGTTCGACGTGGCGAGCACATGACTCGGCGATCGTCGTTGTCGCTCCGACCCCGGCGATGTTGGTCTCTATGGTCGTTGCTGTCGTCGTGCCGTTGATCACCTCGTCAATCGTGGCCGGTGCCAAAATGTTCATGGTCGTCGTGGTACCATCGTCGTTCTTCCTCATCCCGCTCTTTTCGTCTGGCAGTGATGTCTTGGCGAAGGTCGCGGTTGAGGTTCCAGCGGACGTCTCCGACTGGTTGCATAGTGCGCCGACTGCTGATACTTCGACTGGTTGCAGTCCGACTGCTAGCGATGCGAGTAGCCGCGTGGGATCGCGAACACACTTCTCCTACTGACTTCTCCTGATTTTGCTGAATTGCTACCGTCGTCACCATGGCCTTGATCTGGGCCACGATCGGGGTTGCTGGGCTGTCCGATGCAATCATCGGGTCCAGCGTGTCGAGCAGCGTCTTGGAGGCGACGACGTTCTGCATCAGTGTATGAAAGACAATTTGGTCTCCAAATTTCGATTGCAGGATGTCCTCGTGGACATTACGGCCGCGAGGTCGAAGTGATCGCGGCGGCGCCTCCTTGGTCTTACGAAGAAGGCGATCTTCCTCCGCAGCTTCTTGAATCTTTTGTTGGCGTTGGAGATCGGTCTTCTGCTCTTCTATTATGAAGATGCTACGGAGATCGCAACAATTCCTCACGACGCTGACTGGTTTGCTGGCCGAGTCAGAAAGACATACCTGAGATGAATTGGCCTGACCTTTACCAGATTGGATCTGGTTTAGGTCTAGGTAGACAAGTTCTCCGCGCGCATCTGCGACGAAGTCTAGGCTTCCAAAGCGGAAGCCTGGCCAGAGACGAAGGTGGCGATGATTCTGCTGGTTGCTGCCATCGAGTTTGTAGGAAAAGATTATAGCGCTTCCCCTACTTGGCGCCAACTGTCGACTTTTGTAGTCGGCAATAAATTTATGGGGCAGGCGCTAGATCTCAAACTCGAAGGTCACAGAAGACAAAGGTTTAGACAGGTTCAAGCCCTCGACAGAGGAGGTAATACCCTAGTCCTGTGTGTTGGGATTATGTGGATCTTTTGCATCTAAGATTGCTCGTGAGCTCTGTTGCTCGATGATTCGATGTCTTTCTGTTGTTGCCCGACCTCTCCCTTATATAGTGGGGGTGGGGCGGTTTACAGAGTCCCGATCGGTTAAGGGATTCCAATCATTTATATGATTCTAATCAGTTACAGGATAGAGTTTACATCTTTGTCTACCCTGTTAACAACTCGGATTACAATTGTATCTTTTATATCTAAATATATGCTCAACTGTCTCTAGGATGTATCCCTTCCACAGCTGACAATGTGGGACCCGGTTGCTATCGAGTAATCCTCTGTATTTACGTACTAGTCCCGGATCAACGCTAGTACACACAGTTCACGAGTGATGAATCATAACCGAAAAGCACGAATTGAAAAGATAAATCCGAGCGGCAAAAAAACCATTATTACAAAACCAGGTCACATGACCTTTAAGTTTACAGCAGCAGAAATAAGAAGCAAAATGGTAAAGCCAATAAACTCCACAAGCGATCATCAAAAAAGCGTCGCCTAGCTTTCGGATTGTGTTCATCGTACTCCACATCGTAGAACTCACCATCGTTAAGTAGCATCTTGGAAAGCTTACGGCGAAAGAATTTATTGTAGCATGTGAGTACAAGCGCACTCGGCAAGTCTAGGAAATATGCAGGATGCAAGGCCTTCCAAAGATGGCTTAATATGGTTCTTTTGCACAAAGCCAGATTTAACAAACATTATTAATAATAATTTTCACAAAGCAGTTTTAACAATTATTTGTACAATTGAAATTATTTATAACTCTAGTGAAGGTTCCAACCACCAACACTAGTATACAGGCTACATCTGCCCAATTAAAAGATCTAGTTTAACCATCACATGACTCCATCCGTCATGATTCAAAACAAGTTCCAACCACCTGACTGGCTCCAGCCACCAGTAATACATCCGGAAGTTCTAACAACTTCTAGATTTCAAGACATCAGTTTTAAAACAAAAAACAAAGTCTACCAATATGAAAGCATTCTTTGCTTGCCATTGACCGTAGGCACGGTTATTCGAATAGTTTTACACTCTGCAGAGGTGTACAGTTTTACCCACAAGACAGATCGTCTCTTGTTGCCATGCGCAATAAGCACACTTCCTTTGGTGTGTTGGCAGAGAGATCATGACAAGGCTTTTACAATGCAATAATCAACCCGACTCCACCCACGAGGTTTCACATTGTTAGGTTCCATCCACCCGATCTGAAGCCCCTCTTGCGCCGTGTGGGAAAAACAAACTTGCCTCCATCCGCAACCACATTCCACCTTACGCGAGTCTAAGTTAAATTATTACAAATTATTCAGCCAGGTCATACCCATTTAGACATGTGGTTGTACGGTTGTGCTTAGAATGGACAATCAGAAGCGTCGGTCCTTAATTGCTTAGGGCGGCTTTCACAAACCAGAACCAGTGCACCATCCGCACCCGCCCGACAAACAATTCCGCCCCAATCTAAACCATTTTTATTTTATTTTACAAATACAGCGGCATACATATTGCCACAACTTTTCAAATTCATAATTTTTCACAGTTTCAAAGTAACCCATCAATAGGTATTTGATCGACTTTGCATTTAAGCACATCTAGCGCAATAAACAAAATATATCATAACATATTATTATTATGACATATCACAGCAACCTAGGGTTACAACAATCAAGGATTTCAATATCAAGGTGGTAATAACAATTGGGATTAACTACCAACCTAAATTTTAACATCATCTTTTAAATAATAGCGATGCAAGTTATAAAACATTGTAAAGCATTTATAAAACATGGGACTAACATGCGTCAAGGGGACTTGCCTTCGTTGATGAGGAGGGAAGGGTCGCTCGGCAGACCGGCACTTACTTCGGCGACGGCAACAACTTCTTCGACTACGCGCAAAACGGAGCGACCAATAAATAAAACAAAATAAATAAAATCTAAAAATTATAAAATTAGTACTGACAGAAATATCTTGAATTTAGATGAATTTAGGAAGAAGAATGAGGTCAATCGGACTTAAGATGACAGAGATCAGATATTTTGAATTCAAAATTTGACCTTTCACCGGGCTTAGAGAAGAAATGGTTGCCGACAGAGCTCCTATGAGAATTTTGAAAATATGATTTTACCAGATGTAAAGGACACTCAGAGGAAGCTCCAGTACAAATTTGAGGACAAATGGAGGTCGGGAGCAGCCGGGAGAGCTCACCGAATGTTCGTCGGAGTTCGGAAAGAATGGCTTGTACAGGGAGATCTGTTGGATGGATTGGAACAAATCAAAGCTGAGGACGTGAGGAATGAGAATGGGAACTAGGGGTTCAATTTATAGGACAATCAGACTGGCGGATCGTTGGGAAACGCTCGCCGAAGTTTTCACTGGAATAGTAACCGAGATCGCCGAAATTTGAAGAGCTGAAACAGCTCAATAAATGCAGGTCGGGTTGCTTCGGGTACTGTAGCGATGGGTCCACTGTAGCTTGCGGGCGGGAAGAGAAACGGATCGGATGAACAGTAACCGATATTATTAATTTCGAAAATAATTAATTTTCCACTGAAAATTCATATTAAATCCGAAAATTGGCAAATAAACTTTATTAAATATGGGGATTTGAATAGATACCGGTTTCAGCAATAAAAGCATAAATAAATATTTTTAAATAATATTAAATTACTATTTATAGCACAATAATTAATTTTTAAATGTTGAAAATTAAATAGGCTTGGGAAAAATAGTAAAAACGTTCTGAAAATTCTGGGGAAAATCTCAAAAATACTTTAGAATATTTTTAACCTAATAAAATTGGTTTCAGAATTTTTAGATAATTATAGAATTGGGATTGAATTTTGGGTATCCGGATGAAAATAGAATTTTCGGATGCGAATGGAATAAATTCTATTTTTGGATAGAAATGAATGCCAGGTTAACTAAAACTCTGAAGAAAACCCAAATTCTTGAATTAATTAATTTTAAAAAAAAACCTAAAATGGGATGTTATAAACCTACCCCCTTAGAGAGAATCTCGTCCCCGAGATTCGGACGGAGAAAGAAAAAGATCGGGGAACTCGGCTCTAAGATCCTCTTCTCGCTCCCAGGTTGCTTCCTTCTCGGAATGATTGCTCCACTGAACTTTGCAAAACTTGATCACACGGCTTCGGGTTCTATGCTCCGCTTCATCCAAGATTCTGACCGGATACTCGGGATAAGAGAGATCTTCCTTCAGTTCCATCTCTTCGAATGGAAACTGTTCTTCAGGCACTCGAAGGCATTTCTTTAGCTGAGAAACATGGAAGACATCATGCACATCTCACAACTACGAAGGAAGTTTTAATTTATAAGCAACTTCTCCTCTTCTGGCAACCACTGGAAATGGACCGATATAGTGAGGTGCAAGCTTCCCGCTAACTCCAAAATGACGCATTCCCTTTATGGGTGAAACTTTCATTTACACATGATCACCAGGTGCAAAGCTCAAATCCCGGCGACGATTATCAGCATAACTTTTTTGCCTTGACTGAGCTGTTTTTAAATTCTAACGAATCACTCTGACTTGCTCTTCTGCTTCCTTCAGAATATCAGGCCCGATTACTTGTCCACCCTCTGTCTCTTTCCAATACAATGGTGTTCGACATTTTCTTCCGTAGAGAGCTTCGAACGGTGCCATCTTTAAACTTGACTGATAACTGTTGTTGTAGGAGAATTCTGCATACGGCAAATTCTGATCCCAAGAGGCACTATACGTTAACGCACAAGCTCTCAACATATCTTCCAGAATTTGATTTATCCTTTCTGTTTGACCATCAGTTTGAGGATGGTAAGCAGTACTAAAATTTAGATTTGTGCCCAATACTTCATGCAATTTCTGCCAGAACCTCGAGGTAAACTGGGACCCTCGATCTGACACAATCTTCTTTGGCACTCCATGTAAACATACTATTTTAGCCATGTACAATTTCGCAAGTTTATTGCCGAATAGGTGGTCTTCAGGGATAAAATGTGCAACTTTGTCAACCTATCCACAATGACCCAAATTGAATCATATCGGACTTAGTTCGGGAAGTCGATAATGAAATCCATTCAATTTCTTCCCATTTCCAAGCTGGAATCGCAAGATTTGTAACAATCTGCTTTGGTCTCGATGCTTTGCTTTAACTAAGCGGCAAATATCACAACGAGCCACGAATTGACAATTTCTCTTTTCATATTCGACCACCAATATTTTTCTTTCAAATCCGAGTACATCTTCGTACTTCCCGGATGAATATAATAAATGGAATCATGAGCCTCCATTAAAATCACATCCCTGATTTCTTTTTGGTTAGGAACTACAATTCTTTTTCCAAACCAAATGGTACCTTTCTCATCCTCAGAAAATTGAAGCTTTTCCTTTCTCGGATCATTCTTTATATACGCAATACCACTGTCATCCTTTTGAGCTTCTCTAATATGATCATCCAAGGTTGAGTGCACTTCCACATTGAAAATGCAACCCTCATTCACTAATTCCAGATTGAGACATTGGATTCTTCATGAAGTGCTGCTGACTTTTTAAAACCATAATATTGTTGCAATAACTCTTCCTACTCAAAGCATATGCAACAACATTAGCTTTCCCTGGATGATAATGAATGCCAACGTCATAGTCTTTAATCAACTCCAACCATCTTCTCTGCCTTAAATTGAGATCAGACTGCGTGAAAATGTACTTCAAACTCTTATGATCCGAGTAAATCTCGCATCGATTACCAATAAGATAATGTCTCCAAAGCTTGAGTGCATGAACAACTACAGCTAACTCCAAGTCATGAGTTGGGTAGTTTTCCTCATGGGGTCGTAGCTGTCTTGAAGCATACGCTATAACTTTTCCTTCCTGCATCAGAACACAACCAAGACCTAGCTTTGAAGCATCACAGAAAACTTCAAAATCCTTTGAATATCTGGCGCGAACAAGCACAGTCTTTGAAGTTAACCTCTTCTTCAATTCCTGAAAACTCTGCTCACAAGATTTCGTCCATTCAAACTTCTTCTCCTTCTTCAAGTGTTGAGTGAGAGGTCTGGCTATCTTGGAGAAACCTTCAATGAAACACCGATAATAGCCTTCTAGGCCAAGAAAACTTCTGACATCTGGAACTGACTTAGGTTTCTTCCAATCTAAAACATCCTTCACTTTTGCAGGATCTACAGCTACTCCTCCGGCAGAAATGACATGACCCAAGAACGCAACTTCTTTCAACCAAAAATCACACTTGCTGAACTTAGCATAAAGCTGATGCTCTCTTAATTTCTCCAGAACTATACTTAGATGATCCTCATGTTCCTTCATACTTTTGGAATAGATAAGAATGTCATCAATGAAGACAACCACAAACTTATCCAACAACTCCATGAACACCTTGTTCATTAGATTCATGAAATAGGAAGGTGCATTTGTTAATCCAAAGGACATCACGGTAAACTCATACAGTCCATACCGGGTCGTGAAAGCTGTCTTAGGAATATCTTCCTTCCTTATCTTAAGCTGATGATATCCCGATCTCAAATCAATTTTGAGAAAACACAGGCTCCTTCAAGCGATCAAGCAGATCATCTATCCTTGGCAAAGGATACTTGTTCTTAATTGTAACCTCATTTAGAGATCTGTAATCTATACACATTCTCAAACTACCATCCTTCTTCTTAACAAAGATTACTGGTGATCCCCAAGGTGAAGAACTTGGTCTTATAAATCCTTTCTCTTGTAGTTCTTCAATCTGCTGCTTCATTTCTGCTAACTCATTGGCGGGTAGCCTATTAAGGTCTGTTTGATATAGGAGCTGTACCAGGTACAAGCTCAATTATGAACTCAATGTCCCAATCTGGTGGCATACCAGGCAAATCTTCTGGGAATACATCTGGGTATTCATTTACTATAGGCACATTTTCCAAAGTTGTACCTTTCAAACTATTCAGGGTACTACCCTTCTTTGAGGAAAGATCAGACAAGAATTCTACAACGAATTCCATCAGGTCTGGAAGGTGGGAAAGTCATTAGAGACCAACTGCACTTTGAGGTTAGGGTCAAGACCCTCCATGAAGCGCCAGATCTTCGCCTCATCAGTTGAGACATCCTTTGCAGCATATCTGGATAGTTGAGTGAATCTGTTCAGATATTCTAACACTGAGAGATTTCCTTGTTGCAAATTATGGAACTCCCTCCTCTTCATTTCCATAATTCCCTTAGGTACATGGGTGGCGCAAAAGGCTTCAACGAACTCATCCCAGGTAATGTTCTGAGCTTCTTCGTGGGCAGCACAATAGTTCTCTCACCAACTCACAGCTGTTCCTTTAAGTTGGTGCGTAGCAATCCGCACACTTTCTATCTCATCGCACTGGGCCAGGTAAAGTTTCTTTTCTACTTCCTTTAGCCAGTCATCAGCCTCCAAAGGATTGGCTGACCCAGCAAAAGTCGAAGGTCTGGTCCTCATGAACTCCCCATACTTGGATTGGGGTGGCTGAGCTGCGACCTGCACTGGGGCGGCTTGAGGTGGATTCAGAACGTTCTGCGCTAAGGCCTCCAGAATCTGAAGCTGCATGGTCATCATCTGTTCCATGCTTGGTGGTTGATTTGGGGGTGGCAGTGGCACTTGATCCCTCGACCTGTGGCACCGATCTTCTTTGGATCGGGGACGGTGGCACTTGATGCTCTTGCTGTTCTTGTGGCGCTACTCGGCCACGTCCACGACCACGTCCTCTTACACGACCAGCTCCACGTCCTCTTCCTTGACCTTCCATCTGAAGCAACGTCCAGGGACAGGTTAGCAATAGATGAGAGGGAAAGAGCAAAAGATGAGAAGACTAGGGAGGTAGCCATTCCAAGACCAAACCAGCAATAAAACTCCAAAAGAAAGGTGGCTGTAACACAATGCTAGGGCAAGTGTACAACACACCCAACAAACAAGCAACAAAAATCCTAATACACCCAGACTATACGTTGCTAAACAAAAAAGGGATGATATGCTCCAACACTATTGAGCACTATAACCTATCTTATATGGAAGTTCTTTTCGAGCACTCTATTGACAACTTGATCTTTCCAGCAGCCCTCCATTAGTCTTGAAAAGAAAATGGATCATCATCTTCCTTGATTTGGATTCTTGCAGAAGACTCGAGGCTTTAAGAAGTTTTAAGATATAAGATCAAATTAAAAATTTTAAAATAATATTTTAGCAAAGGAAACGAGTAAGAACCTAAGAATGAGATGAGAGGAGATAATCTATTTCATAGCAATTCGTTGGTTTGATTTACAAAATAATTTTGAAGTTCCAGCTAAGAAGACCAGACTAACTAGGTCACGTCCAACAATCAACATGGCTCTGATACCACCGCTGTGGGACCCCGGATTTGTTATCCAGAATCCCCTGTGTATTTCTGTATTAGTCCCAGATCAACGCTAGTACACACAGTTCACAGTGATGAATCATAACCGAAAAGCACGAATTGAAAAGATAAATACTGAGTACTGGCCAAAAAAAACCAATATTACAAAACCAGGTCACATGACCTTTAAGTTTACAGCAGTGGAAATAAGAAGCAAAATGGTAAAGCCAATAAACTCCACAAGCAGTCGACTGAAAAGAAACGTGCGCCTAGCTCTCTGGATTGTCTTCATCGTACTCCACATCGTAGAACTCACCATCGTAGAACTCACCATCGTTCGTAGCATCTTGGAAAACTTCTGACGAAAGAATTTATCGTAGCATGTGAGTACAAACGTACTCAGCAGGTATAGGAAATATGCAGGATGCAAGGCCTTCCAAAGATGGCTTAATATGGTTCTTTTGCACAAAGCCAGATTTAACAAACATTATTAATAATAATTTTCACAAAGCAGTTTTAACAATTATTTGTACAATTGAAATTATTTATAACTCTAGTGAAGGTTCCAACCACCAACATTAGTATACAGGCTCTATCCACCCAATTAAAAGATCTAGTTTAACCATCACATGACTCCATCCGTCATGATTCAAAACAGGTTCCAACCACCTGACTGGCTCCAGCCACCAGTAATACATCCGAAAGTTCTAACCACTTCCAGATCCTAAAACATCAGTTTTTAAAACCAAAAACAAAGTCTACCAATATGAAAGCATTCTTTGCTTGCCCTTGATCGTAGGCACGGCTATTCGAATAGTTTTACACTCTGCAGAGGTGTACAGCTTTACCCACAAGACATGATCGTCTCTTGTTGCCATGCGCAATAAGCACACTTCCTTTGGTGTGTTGGCAGAGAGATCATGACAAGGCTTTTACAATGCAAGAATCTAACCCGACTCCACCCACTGAGGTTTCACCGCTGTTAGGGTTCCATCCACCCAGTACAGAAGCCCCCTCTTGCGCCGTGTGGGAAAAACAAACATGCCTCCATCTGGCACCCACATTCCACCATCTGGCGAGTCTAAGTTAAATTATAACAAATTATTCAGCCAGGTCATACCCATTTAGACATGTGGTTGTACGGTTGTGCTTAGAATGGACAATCACAAGTGTCGGTCCTTAATTGATTAGGGCGGCTTTCACAAACCAGAACCAGTGCACCATCCGCACCCGCCCGACAAACTATTCCGCCCCAATCTAAACCATTTTTATTTTATTTTACAAATACAGCGGCATACATATTGCCACAACTTTTCAAATTCATAATTTTTCACAGTTTCAAAGTAACCCATCAATAGGTATTTGATCGACTTTGCATTTAAGCACATCTAGCGCAATAAACAAAATATATCATAACATATTATTATTATGACATATCACAGCAACCTAGGGTTACAACAATCAAGGATTTCAATATCAAGGTGGTAATAACAATTGGGATTAACTACCAACCTAAATTTTAACATCATCTTTTAAATAATAGCGATGCAAGTTATAAAACATTGTAAAGCATTTATAAAACATGGGACTAACATGCGTCAAGGGGACTTGCCTTCGTTGATGAGGAGGGAAGGGTCGCTCGGCAGACCGGCACTTACTTCGGCGACGGCAACAACTTCTTCGACTACGCGCAAAACGGAGCGACCAATAAATTAAACAAAATAAATAAAATCTAAAAATTATAAAATTAGTACTGACAGAAATATCTTGAATTTAGATGAATTTAGGAAGAAGAATGAGGTCAATCGGACTTAAGATGACAGAGATCGGATATTTTGAATTTAAAATTTGACCTTTCGCCGGGCTTAGAGAAGAAATGGTTGCCGACAGAGCTCCTATGAGAATTTTGAAAATATGATTTTTACCAGATGTAAAGGACACTCAGAGGAAGCTCCAGTACAAATTTGAGGACAAATGGAGGTCGGGAGCAGCCGGGAGAGCTCATCGAAAGTTCGTTGGAGTTCGGAAAGAATGGCTTGCACAGGGAGATCTGTTGGATGGATTGGAACAACTCAAAGCTGAGGATGTGAGGAATGAGAAGGGGAACTAGGGGTTCAATTTATAGGACAATCGGACCGGCGGATCGTCAAGAAATGCTCGCCGAAGTTTTTATCACAATAGTAACTGAGATCGCCGGAATTTGAAGAGGTGAAACAGCTGAATAAATGCGGGTCGGGTTGCTTCGGGTACTATAGCGATGGGTTCACTGTAGCTTGTGGGCGGGAAGCGAAACGGATCGGATGAACAGTAACAGAAATTATTAATTCCGAAAATAATTAATTTTCCACTAAAAATTCATATTAAATCTGAAAATTAGCAAATAAATTTTATTAAATATGGGGATTTGAAGAGATCCCGGTTTCAGCAATAAAAACATTAATAAATATTTTTAAATAATATAAAATTACTATTTATCGCACAATAATTAATTTTTAAATATTGAAAATTAAATAGGCTTGGGAAAAATAGTAAAAACGTTTTGAAAATTCTGGGGAAAATCTCAAAAATACTTTAGAATATTTTTAACCTAATAAAATTGGTTTCAGAATTTTTATAGAATTCTAGAATTGGACTTGAATTTTGGGTATCCGGATGAAAATAGAATTTCCGAATGCAAATGGAATAAATTCTATTTTTGGATAGAAATGAATGCTAGGTTAACTAAAACTCCAAAGAAAACCCAAATTCTTGAATTAATTAATTTTATTTAATTTAAAAAAAATCGAAAATGGGATGTTACAAGCATGGCTTGGCGCGGAGCTTATCCTTTGGGCCTTCCTCTCGGCCCTGTCTCTTCCTTAGACACTTCTGAGCCGGTTATGAAGACACCTGGTTTCATATATTCCACACATGACATAAACGAGTGTTGTCAATACATCTTCGTGGTGGCCAAACTCCACAAGTGTGGACTTGTGCCACGCGGATGATCACCACCCCACCCATGGACGCACAAAGGCAATGCCTCTTCAAGCAATTAATCCTGTGCCGTGCTACCCCCTGGAGGCCTTCTCCCGAGACAACTTCCATAAGATGTTGAGCATGAGTTTCCCTCCTAGGCACCATAAAGACAAGTGAAAGTCATAGTGGGGGCTCAGCCTATGGGCATGAGTCCAAGCTATAATGGAAGGAATACATCTGAGAAATCAATGTCATAGGGGTGGCCGCCAAAGTGCCCTCCTGCTCAGCTTCATCACCACAAGCTTAAGGAACTGTAGGAGTCATGGGGGCTACCACCCTAGCATCTTACTCTCGTCTGACCGCTCTCTCATGGGTTTCAAACCGGGGAAGTCTATCCAACCCCTTAAGAGGATCGAACGCCTTATGATGTTTTGGTAGTGGGAGAACCATCTCACAAAAGCCGTCAGATTTGATGTCGTTCTGTTAACTCAAATGAAAAGATCACGCCAGATCTGTCCAGAATCAGTAGGGGTGTGTTAGTTCTGTTCGGCTTACATGTGGGCCCGGCTTGCTTTTCTTGAAAGAGTTTGTTATATTCTGAATGCTTCTGATATTGCTTCATGTGTTCAATTAAAATTCATCTCATGCATTCATTTAGGGGGAGTATAAAATACTTGAGTTATTTGTTCTATCAGACTAACTTTTATCTGCAGAAGAAGTAATCCTTTTATAGCTTTGAGCAAAGCATCAAAGATATTGTCATCAATCACCAAAAAGGGGGAGATTGAGAGCATCTAGGCTCCCTATTTGTATAAATTATGCTTATCATATAGGTTTTGGTGTTGATGACTAAAAAGGATACTTAGTGATAACCGACAACAGATATATTTGAAGATCAAGGCTAAGGTGTTTTTTACTAGTTTTGGCTTGGGAGTTGATTCAAGTCATATAGCTAAAATCACCGTTCTATTAAGAGGGATTATGCATAAGAAATAATCTTGGTTCATATCCAAAATCACTAAAATTACTTGGAGCATAGTACTTCTCATGTTTCTCACTCAAAAATCCAGAGCTTTATCTTGTTAGCCAAAACAATTCTTTATGGACCAAACTCCATATTATTCAGGTGCTCAAAGATCCTAAGTTCTAATTCTAACCGAGCGTACACCATGTACGCCAGATCGATATTTTCAGTCCGACGCTAAGAACTTCCTTCACCGAGCGTACTTCATGTACGCCGGACCGATTTTTGATGGTCCGGCGTTATAAATTTTCCTTTGATTCTTTTTCAACCAAGTATAACTATGTTCGTCGGACCAATCTAAATTCTTTCTCAAAATTAGTCCGGCATAAGTTATATTTTCACTCTAAATAAAATTCTAGTCTGTGTTAAAATTTATTTTAACCAGAAATATAAAGTCTGATGCAGACCAGAATTCCTTGTGTACGTCGGACCAATTTTTTCGGTCCAGCGCGAACATGTTTCATTCAGATAAAACCAACCATTTTCCCATGTACGCCGGACCAACTTTTTCGGTCCGACGCAAATGCTATCTGCTGGTACTCAAAAGAAACAAATCATGTGTACGCAGGACCAGCTTTTTCGGTCCGGCACAAGCATTGTCTTTCTGATATCAAAATCAAACAAATGCATGTGTGCGACGGACCAATATTTTCGGTCCGGCGTAAGTGGGTCATTCTTAGCACAACAATGCTTTCCAATCCTATGTACCCCGGACCAAAGTTTTTGGTCCGGCGTGTGTGTATACTTTGACTTATGACTCATATACCTTAAAATTCTTATAAAAAGGGGCAGCAGTTGACCTACCCCATCTATCCTACCAACCCCCAACGGGCAAATGGTAGCTGCAATGGTTATCTCTGTTTAGGATCTATATATAGAATGCCTGGGTTCACAAACAACATACACAAAGCTTTGCACATTCACATCCTTGATATCCTGACCATCTTTGACATCATTCAAACCATATACAACTCTTGATCTTTAGAATTCCTGAGCTTCATTTTTATCAAGAGTTTGAGCTTCAACTCAAAAAATCACAAACATTCATTCTGAACATTTAGAGTACTTGCTCCAAGCTAAGTTTAGGTTGCATCTAGCTACTGAACCAAGAGACAGGGCTTGTGGATAGTCTATTACTCTTGGAACTATTTGTTCCTAGAGCGGTTGGAGAAGTTGTTGGTGCGACCTATCCAACGAGAGATTGTGGAGGGCCACCATTACTGTGAAAGGTTGAGACTCACCTCACTGGAGTAGTGAAAGAGTCAAGATAGTGAAAAACCAAAAGCTATTGAGATTGGCTGTTTGGTGGAGCAATACTTCTGAGGAAGTGCTCTAACGGGGATGTAGGAGTGATCTCTGAACCTCGGTGGAAAATCATTGAATTCTCCTATTTTTGTTTATCATTGCTTATTATTCTATTATTGTTTCTCATTCGAAATTCCCTTCCTTACAAAGTTTTCTTGAACAAGTGTTGTGCTGGACTTCTATACTAATTGCTTCTGTTTCTAATTTTATTAAGAAAAGTTTTTCGTAATAATTAAAAAGTTTTAATGTTGCCTATTCACCCCCCCTCTAGGCCAACTTGATCCTTACAGCCCGCGGACCCCTAATTTTATGGTGCCACCGTCGGCCATGGCTGCCGAAGCATCTCTACGGTGGCGACCCATCTCCCGGCCATCTTCGGCCACCGCGGTCCCACCCCTGCATGCACACGGACTCCCTGGTGCTCACCACGGAACTAATTCGTCGCCTTCGACGAAGCCTCACCGCCAGCAAACCCCGTTTGCCCCTGCCCTGCTTCGGCTCTATGCCATGCGGGTCCAGCTCGTTAGTCTCACGGGCGCTCCTGCCCCACAGCCCTCTCGGCCCCGCGCGTCAGTCGCACGCTCGTGCAAGGTGTCCCTGCCACCTGGGCTAGGCCCGTCAGCGCCTCAACCCAGCCGCAACCAAAAAACGGAAAGCGCCTTTCCGGCTCAAATAAGCACTTTCCGAAAGAGGCAATTATCCCGATTTTCAGCATTTCCTAAACCGAGGATATTCATTTGCTTATAACTTTTGCATTTTAACTCCAAATGAAATGAAGTAAGTTTATAAATTCTTGATAAATCATGTAGATTTAGAATATGCAAAAATATTTTGAAAATTAACTCTGTTTAAACTTTCAATTTAAATTTAAATAAAGAAGTTAAAATATGTCATTCATAGAATTTTTGCAAATGAACTCCATTTGAATGAAACCAAATTTATTAGAAACCTTAAATCCTCAGGAACCTAAATATAAAAAATTATTTAGATTTTGACTTGATTTACATCATTTTCTAAAGTAAGTTGTTTCCAATGTATTGAATATTCAAATATGAATATCTTTTGGAAAAAGAATTCAATTCATGTCAAACTAGTTTCTATGTGTTTAAAAGTTAGTAATCTACCTAGATATGCAAAAACATTTAGAACTGAATCTAGTTTGAATTAAATTTGAAGATTGATTATTTTCCAATGCATAGAAATTAAAATAAATATAACTTAAAGCATACAAATTCAAACAATGGTAAACTGATTCTTAGGTCTTTAATAAAATCATAATACCCCTGGTTATGCAAAAATATCTCATGTTTGTGCAAATCTGAATTAATTCCATGTTAAGCCTTAATATTCACTTATATAAAAACTATCTCAGATAAAAGCAAAATTTCGTGGAAACAACTTCAAAACACTATTAGGATCATCCCCTACTAATGATAGAAAAATAGATAAATAATCTTATAAGGTGCAGTCGCAAACTAAAAACCAAAACTGAACCTTTGTCGCATAGAATTTAGAAACACTTAAGTCTTTTCGGTAGCCTGTAAAATATCTTGTCTAAATGCAATTATTGTCCAGATTAGCCTAGTAATGATATTTAAAATATATACTACCATAATCCAAAAAAATATTCTAATTACAACTTGCTTTGCATCTGAATCCTGTTAGCCCAATACACTTAAGTGTCATGGTCACTAGAAACCTTAATACCATGTAAGCTATTTCAGCAATGAATATAATGTCTCATCCAAATCCTAAAATTTATGAAATTAGCTTATAAGCTCTCCCTAAAGTATAGACTACCCTATTCTGAAGAAATAATCTCGTATCATCATGCTCTGCATATAAATCCAGTTAGCAAAATAACCTTAAGTATTATGATTTTTGGACTTCATAATATGAATAAGCAAACTTAGTAGTATTGAAGAAATCTGTAGTTAAGATATTTGTATCACCAGATCCTTCTTAAAAACCACAAATATATATAACCAGTAACCTAACAAAACAGATCAAATATATTCGAAACTACTTCTCGTGCAAAATCTATTAAGGATTAAGTGCTAATCATTCATAGCATGCAACTTAATGATCTAACGTGTTAATTCTATTAATCCAAATAATTTTAGCATCTAGAATTCGAAAATCAAGAATAGATAGTCCATAAAAGAAATCGTGCAATGCTTAACCTAAAAGCTATTAACGATATGAATGTATATTCGACTATAATGCAAGAACGTGAAATCATTCAACACAAACCCTAAGTCACACCTATTTCCTATAGTTGATTTATTTGATTTTTCTATCCGTCTTCTTTTTGCCCTTATTGAACTTGTTATTTGTTGTGTTGTGTTCTTCGTTCGCCACGTGTAGAACCCGACGTCATTGATTCCATCATCGACAACGTCAACTGTGACCTTGACTTCATCGGAAGCAATAAATAAGCAAGGAAAATAGAACTTCCTTGATAAGTATGGATTTGTGAACCTTGATAACCCCAGAATAAGGTAAACAATACATAATGTCATCATGGGATTACTCCACTTAGCAGTCATGCTTAGCCATGCTTAAAGAAACATTAAAATTTCAATATGGTTAAAAATATTGGATATGACAAAATATTTGGTAATGACCTTTCTTAATGATTGGTATTTTTATTAAAAATGAAAATGAAACTATGGTTTTGATGCGGGCAATTATTGGCAATAGCCGGATGTACAAGGGACTTGTACATAGTGTAGGGGGAGATTACTGCCCGTATTGGATTAAGTACCGAACTATGGGTTGTTTTCAGGCTAAGAAACACGTACAACCACAAGTGCTGGTATGGGTCAGCCTTAAACCAATTAAGTTATTTGGTTTAACTTTGCACATTGGTAGGCTTGAGTAGTACGAGCTTCTTTAGTGACTGGTTGCTCGGAGGGGGCCCACACCGAGGTGTTGGGAGTCACGTTTGCTGATACAACGGTGTACGCTATACTTGGGTATGCTTAATCATTTACTGTACAGTGACTGTACAAACATTTACACCATAGTACGGGTTTAACGTCACCGTGTTGGTGCAAAGTTAACCTAGATAATGTAAAGGTTTTCGTCATGAACATTCTAGCCACTACGCCAAAGGTGCGTGAAACATACGGCAAAAAGAAAAGGTCATGACTTGTGGGTAAAGATGTACACCTCTGCAGAGTGTAAAACTAATCGATTAGCCGCGCCCGCAGTTATGGGTACTTGGTAAAGTCATCACATAGTTAGCTGTTTTATTTTCATAAAATTTTGTTTCTACCATGTGACGGTGATTTCTTCCATGTGTTGGTGAAAAATGGTTCGTAGATATGGTCATGATACCCAGGTTCGTGATTTCACTTATTCGTATTTATATACAGTTATTCTACATATGAAATTGCTTTTACTTAAAATTTCGTTTGCAATCTACTATTCTGTATTTACATTTCAAATTAGCTTTATGCAAATTAACTGTAGTAGCCTTTCCTTTGAAATGGCTTGCATATACTATAGGTTTTGCAAATGTCTTGCGGAGTACGAAAGTACTCACCCTTGCTTATTTGTTGTTTTTAGGGTGGAGAATTAGATTAGTCCGATGAAACTTATTTGACGCAGAATTCTGGAATATTAATGATTAAGCTTTTCTAGGGACTATGCCTTGTCAGTTGCCTAAGGGTTGGATGTGCACACTACAAGACTCTTGAATATCTCCGCTGCATTTCTCTGTATTGTAAGATCTTATTGTATAAATTACCATTATCATTTGTAATAAAGAGTATGGATGTGATATCAATTGTTGTAAATGTGCATGCTTATGAGATTTCTATTTTTGCATTTATGTGAAAATGGGGGTCGCTACAGTTGGTATCAGAGCTATACTAACTGCAGGATAAACCCTAGGTTGGTCGTTAATTGGCATGCTGTCTATAGGATGAAACCCTAGATAGAATGGTAGGAAGTATGAGAATGGGCCAAATTCAAAGTTTATTTTCGAAAGTTACTATATTTTCAAAATGTAGTCATTGCTATTCTTTCCTCCTTCCTAAGTTCTTACTCTTACCCCTACTTTCATTTTGGTCTATAAAACAAATTCCTCTTTCCTTAAAACAATTCTCGCTCATAGTTTATCTTCGCTATTTGTGTTTGAAGAAGTCCGAGATATGTCGCTACCATTATACATGCTCAACCAATGAAGACTATAAATCTACACCGACAACCTCAAGGAGACGGACATAACACTTCGCTACCCCGACAAAGGCAGAAGTAAAGCCCGAAGACTACTCCATGAAGAGCCGGTATCACCCAATAGTAAAATGTGGAAGATTAGAGTATATTAGGTTCTTCGTTAGGAAAGGAACCACTATGCGTACCCATATTATTCTGCTTTAGCTATATAAAACATTCTTATGTAGTGTTTATATCTTGATATTTGTAATTGGTTTCTATTCTTTTGTCCGGGCCGATTTACGTGTGAACTTAACCTTTAGGATAAAGTTTTACGATGAGTTGCCCTTACATATGAATCCAGAAACCTCAACCCATTGGCTTAAAAGAAAATTTCATAAAACAACTTATCCCTTTTTTCTATAGAATTTCTTACAAGCTTATCTCTTCTCTCTGTAGAACTTCTCACCTGTTGTCGACTTTTGTAGCCGGTAATGAAATTATGCGGTAGGCGCTAGATCTCAAACTCGAAGGTCACACAAGACAGGGATTTTAGACAGGTTTAGGCTCTCGCGGAGGAGATAATACCCTAATCCTATGTGCTGGGATTATGCAGATCTCTTGGATCTAAGATTGCTCAAAGCGCAATATGCTCTGGGCGATATGAGGGGTGCTATGCTCTATGGCTTGATTGCTCTATGCTTGGATGATCGGACCCCTATGTTGTTGCCCGCCCTCTCCCTTATATAGCGGGGGTGGGGCGGCTTACAGAGTCCTGATCGATTAATAGATTCCGATCGGTTACAAGATTCTAGTCGATTCTGAGGATAGAGTTTACATCTTTATCTACCCTATTAACGACTCGAATTACAACCGTATCTATCATATCTAAATATAAGTTCAACTTCCTTTAGGATATATCCCTTGCGCACGGCAGCGAGGCTTTGACGAGGAGTATCTTACAGGCCTCCCTCTTGGGCCTGTCATGAGGGTACCCGGGTTCTTATATTCCACAGTAGCCCCCGAGTCCTTTGCGATCGAGTTGCCGCCTTCCTGGTTGCAGACCAATTGAGCCATGCTTCACGCCGAGTGCTTCCAGTTCTTGATGCAGCTTCCCGACTAGTTTTCCTTTACAGCCGAGTGCCCTGTTGTAGGCAAAGAGATCGTGAAGGACTCAATAGATCTCCACGCGTTAAACTTTTCGAGTAGTTCCTAGCCCAATTATTGGAATTCTGGCAGTCGACTCATCTTGGTACATACTGTATCCCAAACAATATGCAAAAGTCAAAATGCTTTTCCCGCTCAAGGCAAAATTCAGCGTTGCTCCGTTTAAATTCATTCGTCGCCGAAGTTGCTGATGTCATTGTTGAAGCGTTGGCTCACACACGTTGTATCCAAATTTAGTAGCCCTGAAATCATGTATATGCAGAACTTAGGCAATGTAAAAACAATTCACTCGGATGTGATGTCCGACTGGTGTATATATAATTTTAGAGTTTTTTACTCTTTTTGCTTATTGATTTTGAATTCATCCGAGTGGTTTGACTCTTTTTGTTTAAGCACTCTGCCCGACTAGTCTAGCCCCCGAGCGTTGGGAGTCGACTCATGGCTCTTTTTCCCAGGCACAAGTTTTGGGTGACTAAAGTTTGCCATTGATGAAATTGAGCTTCACAACTCGAATGTCCTTTTCGGATTCACTTGCAATCGTTAAGCAAAAGAAGAAAAATACAACTCAGAAAAAGATGTGAGAATGCGAACACTATTAGATGTAGCCCTCGACTTACTGCTTAGTTGTGGGTCAACTAAGTAGCAAGTCAGGAAAGTCAACAATTTTATTTATAATGACATAATTGAGTAAAAAGCGACTTAGCAGCTTTATGCTCCATATGTTGCTGACGATCATGCTATCTTTGCTCGTGGCGTAGGCGTAGGCTTGTAGATGAGTTATAGGCGGCGCTCGGGGCGCAGGCGTGGCTCGTGGCCGTACCGAAGGTGGCGCTCGGGGCGCAGGCGTAGGCTAGTGGTCGTGCCGAAGGTGGCGCTCGGGGCGCAGGCGTGGCTCGTGGCCGTGACGAAGGTGGCGCTCGAAGCGCAGCGTAGGCTCGTGGGTATCTTGAAGGTGGCGCTTCGAGGCACAGGCGTGGCTCGTGGCCGTGCGAAGAAGAGGCACTCGGGAAGTGGCGTAGGCTCGTGGCCGTCTGAAAAGGTGGCGCTTCGGCGCGGCGTAGGTTGGTGGCTGTCCGAAGGTGGCGCTCGAAGCGCGGCGTGGCTCGTGGCCGTCGAAGGTGGCGCTTCGAAGCGCGGCGTGGATCGTGGCCGTCTGCGAAGGTGGTGCTCGTGAAGAGGAACACGGTATGCTCTGATAGCACAAAAAAACTACCACGAAAAAAAAGCTACTACGCAAGAATGGGATCATAGATAAGATTACCACTAGGCAGCGATTGCGAAATCGCCAGCGTCGATGTAGTGGATCGTCCTCACCATGATCGTTGCGTCGATGGAGTGGATCGTCCTCGCCTCGTTGTGGATCGTCCTCCCACGCCCAGATCGCAGCGGCGTCACCATGATGATCCACACGTCCGAGGATGGAACAGTGCGTCGGTGTGCAAGCACTGGTCGCTCGGCGAGAACAGCGAGAAGAGGAGGCTAGGGTTTTGAGTGAATCACTTCTAAACCGTGGGAAAGCACACCTGCGCCCACCCTCCTCCCTTCCTTATATAGCCACGAGATGAAACCTAAAACAAGGCCCATCGTGCTAAGCCCACGAGGTCCATTAATTATGGATCAATCCAAATTAATGCGTCCCGACCATTAAGTGTGTGACTCTGTAGGTTCACGTACGTTTGGACATGGATTCGAAAAACTCCTTTTCAATCCAATAGTTGGTAGCGGCTCCTTGCAAAGTATGCCAACTCCCAAACATACTATGATCAAATCGGACAAAACCTATCAAAAGTACTCATGTAATAATCCCTTTGCCAAGTATATGAAGATTGAACTCAAGGCGAGAAGCATGTCATCCTTTGAAGATTCAATCCATCTCTCGTATCCGTGATATATTAATAAGTTGTGATTGACTCCTCAATCACGGCATGGCCATGCACTTCCTTAATCATATCACACGAGTGGCCTTGTCATATATCTCCGTTTCATTGGAGTGGCAAATTCCATCTTGACTGCTCACTTCCCTCTGCACGTTTCATAGTAAGCATGGAAGCTACCTTTATAACTATCCGGTTAGGAAGTAGTGTTTGATAGCCCCAAGAAAAACTATTACACATGTAGGGAATATGACAATCTCAGGTCTAAGGATCATACATCTACTAGGTATGAGATACACTGATGGCACATAAGAATGAAACATTCTCGCAGTGTCCCATTGTGGGTCTATCTAACCCATGTTCTTCAACATGCGTCCACAATGTATAAACGATATCTCTATATCCCATGATCTATGAAGCATGATCATCGATAACTACATGTGCTGATCTATTCATTGTTGTCCTATACGATGATATCCGATCAGAGATATTTATCGAATTATATCAATAAGTAAAGAGCTTCATAAGCAAGTCACATACTTGTTGATCAATACAATGATATACATTCATTGGACCAATAATCATATTATTATTCATAAACATAGTTATGTTACAATCATCTAAATGATTGCCTCAAGGGCATAGCACTAACAGCTCGGGGTGCAGGCGTAGGCTCGTGGCCGTGCCGAAGGTGACGCTCAGGGCGCAGACGTGGCTCATGGCCGTGCCGAAAGCCGCGTGGGAGCGCGTGTGTGCTTCACCTACCGGTTTTTTCTGATTTTGCTGAATTGCGGCCACCGTCACCATGGCCTTGATCTGGGACACGATCGGGGCCGCCGGGCTATTCGATGCAATCATTGGGTCCTGTTTGTCGAGAAGCGTCTTGGAGGCGACGACGTTCTGCATTGGCGTGTGGAAGATGGCTTGATCTCCCAACTTGGATTGCAGGATGTCCTCGCGGACATTCCGGCCGCGAGATCGAAGCGATCGCACCTGCACCTCCTTACCCTTACGAAGACGATCTTCCCCCGCAGCTTCTTGTTCTTCTTGTTGGCGTTGGAGATATGTCCCCTTGCGCACGGCAGCGGGAAGAGCTTGTCCGCCTAGACTTGAACCGGGATATGTCCCCTTGCGAGCGGGAAGAGCGTTAATCTTGATCGTAGATGTGTAGATTGAACGGCGGTGATTAGATCTAGTTTTTGCGCTTTGTTTTAGTCTCAACCATTGGATCGATACTGTACGCGTGAGATTACGCCGCGTAGTTTGATGAATAGTAAATAGCTCGGTGCCGTGGGCGTTGGATTAGATCTAAGCGGTGGCGTGGGTTGAAGCGTAGCGCAGCGGATCCGTGCCATTCACATTTGAACGAGCGGCGGAGATGACGCCGCGCCCTCGCCGAATCGCGTATGGACGCGTGTGCATCTTTGACCGAGGACCGGACCAATCTCGGCCGTCGATTTCAAACGAGCCGTCGCGATCGTTCCGCGTGTTGCCGCGTAGCCCGAGGCATCACCGAGCTCGCGTGGGATCCAGCCATTGGATGCTCGACACGTGTACCCGAGATGCGAACCGTCGCCGAGCTCGCGCGCAGGAGATCTGACCGTTGATCTTTTGACGACCGTGATTGCGCCACGTGGTTGAGATTTGGCCATCGGTTGGGATCAGCCAAGATAGTGACGCGTGTGGTGCACGATTCTCGAGGCAATCGGCTGACATTAGCGATGGCGTCGATCTTGGCGTCATCTGGTGGGGCGAGCGCCTTCGCGTTACGTGGACCGAGTCCACGGTGGACCGACCCGAGCCGTGGACTGGGTCCATAGACCGAGGTGACGTGGCTGCACCAGAGTGCGCCACATGTTAGCTGACGTCATGCTGACGCAATAAATCCTTTTTTCTATTGACAAATAATTATGTTAATTCAGTTTATTCTTTTTAATATATTTGCAAACTTTGAAAAGCCATAACTTTTGTATTTTAACTCCGATTGAGGTGATTCAAATTTCTAAAAATTTGTAAAATCAAGATCTATTTATTGGTGAATTTTGTGGAATTTTTAGAGTTGAACTTGCTCTCTGTAAATTATATTTATTGTGTATTTATTTATTTCGAGTATACGTTGATTTGCCGGAAAGCTTTGTGGGAGAATTTCCAGCACAAAACCAAGCTCCAGATCAGGATCAGCAACGCTTTGAAGGCAAGTGATGCTTTGACCATTTTGATCCCAGTTTCTTTTGAACATATATTTTGCTTTAAAACTATGCATGCTAAATTAATTAAAATATATTTAAATGAATTTGGGTAATTTAGCTAATCAACCCATATTGTTAATGTCACCTTGAAATTACTATTTGTATGCCTTTAAATCATTATCCACCCTAAGGTTATTCATATCTGTTGGATGTTAATATGATGCCAACACGGGAGGCTAGACCGTGAATAGATGCTTAGCCTTGCAACGAATCATTAATGATCTTTCGGAAATACTACAATATTGATTAATGAAATATTGAATGTATTTTGACAGTGGTGTGATGATGCCACATGATGAGATTGAGGTTCAGAGACCTGTGTGGTTACTGCACCGATGTTGAGTTATTGGCGGCATGTGTTGCACAATAATCAGCGGGTGGGAAATGATTTAGGCTAGGGCAAGTGGCAAGAGGTGTGTGTGAGGTGGGCTGTGTGGCAATGGGTTGATGGGTGATGTGAGTCTGTGTGCCACATTGGGTGTGTGCCCTTTGTTGAGTGTTGGAATTCTTGCCTTGGTCAGTTAAGGACTTCACCTTGCAAGCCTTTGATCTGAGTCACCCGTACAACCACATGTCTGATATGGGACAGACCTAGTTGATTAGGGTTCTGATCTTTCCTCTGATACCTCAGGGTGACAGTACACGTGGGTGTATCTATGCGGGGGAGCGTACCTGTGCTGCGGCTTGGTACCCATCCAACGGTTTTGGCCTGTCCTATACTTCGGCTGGCACTGCGTGAGAGGAGTGATAGCGAAGGAAACACCGGAGAGGTTCATTGGTTAAGGTAGAGGTTCTTGAAAGGCTTTGTTACAGACGGTCACCTGTGTGGTGAATGGCTGTATCTTGTGGGTAAAGTGTACAACCTCTGCAGAGTGTAAAATCTATTCGAATAACCGAGTCCGTGGTATTGGACATTGCTCATGGATTACAGTCAAGGGTTAGATCTTCAAAAATAAAAATGTGGATTGGGTGGATGTGTGCCAATGCTAAAATGAGTATTTAAGGTTGTGTCTTTGAAAATCTTTGAAGAAAAACCATTTGAAGAACTTAGCATTATATATAATGCATTTCTTGCTTTTAATCTAAGTAAGATATAAGTTTAAAATCTTTGTTTGATGCAAAAGAACCAAGTAAGCCAATTCTTTGGAATAAGCCTTGCATATAGTAATAAGCACTTCATTACATGCATTACTTGTTGAGTGCGGTGTGTACTCACCCTTGCTTTCAAAACAACACCAATGGAGGAATCAATGCGGTATGGGAGGAGAATGCGTCGAGGACCCAGAGATCTAGGGGCAAGCCCGATCGGTTACTGTGGCAAGATGGGGCTTCTACGGATGGTTATTTGTTTTTATTTGTTATTTCTATTTACTCGATAATGTAAGCCTGCGTGGTGATCTATGTAAGGAGACCATAAGGTCGCACAACTCGTTTAAATACATGTTTGAAGTACTTTATTATTATTCCATTGTGTATGATTGTGGTACTTTAACCTGTTTGCTTTGTGTGCGATGGCGCGATCTGGACTAGTCACGCGAGATATACAGAGGGTCGGATTTGCATATTCGGGTCCCGAGCAGAGGTGGTATCGAGCCATCTTGTTGTAGGTCTTGACCCTAAACTAGATCATTTGTGTTTGGCAGATAAAACTACTTTCTAAAATTTAATCAACTGGAGCAAGAATATCAATGAAATCTCGACTTATCTTTTCTCTTACTTCATATCTATGCTGAAATCTTATTATTATTATCTGTTTAATTTAAACGAGGTTTGTTTTGGCAGATGAGGGTGATCCAAACCTATGGAGAGCGCACTGGAGGATTCGTTGCTGAACTATGGCGTCTGATGCAACTTCTTAGAGGTTTCGACAGGCCGCTTTACCAGGGGACCACTGTGGTGCGGGCAGGACTTGATATCGCCTGGGATGTCAAGATCACTGTTTATGCTCGAGAGAGGACGAGGGCAAGCCATCCTATCTACATCACCGCCAAGAGGACTTCTTTTGAGGCCGGGATCTAGGAGACGGCACGTCTCGCAATCTGACAGTGCCCTCACCTACTCCATGAGTTGGAGGTGCATTTTTAAATCAACACCGTCGAGATAATCGCTATAATAGGATGGAGCTCTTGGAGGACTCCACGATCACTTATCTGGCGAGGTATGTCATCGCCCAGGAGAAGGCTATGGATGAGACAGTCCGGGAGGCTGCGAGAGCAGCGGCGGCGAGTCACGAGGCAAGAAATCAAGCTGCGGAGGGCTTAGCTCACTCCATGCAGAAGATCCAGGAGCTGGAGATGGCTCTGTATGGACCTGAGCCTGAGCCAGTTCTGGAGCTGCACGATCCGGATCTGGAGGAGCCGAAGCAGGAGACACCAGTGCAGGAGCCGTCAGCACCGGAGTAGGCCGCTATGGGACCAGCAGAGTCGGTGGGGTCGATCGTACCCTCTGTCTTGTAGGGCATCGGGACCGGTTGCCCTATCTTGCGCGCGCGCGCAGATACCCTTGGAGGACCGCACCTCGGATGGTTCAGTATCTGAGAGTCTATTTTCTTTTAGAAGTTGACTCAAATGTTGAGTCAGTCTTTTTGAGTTTAGTTGGTGTAGTGTTGAGACTCGAGTGTTTGGGTCGCGTCTTTTGTTTCAGAGTCACCAATAGGTGTGAGTCGTTATTGCTTTTAAATGTTTATTTACTTGTCTTTGGTTGTGAGTGTCTTGTATGTGTTGCATTGCCCTTAGGCACTTGTGAGCAACCATACTACCTTATATTATATCAATAAAGTTGCTAAATAATTTAAGTTACATCTGTCTCCCCACATAAGTTCTTTTACTTGTCTATGCTTTCTTTTTCTTAACCTTGGAAGCTTGCAACAGATGGTGAGGACTCGTGGAAACGCTGGAGCCAGTGGAAGTGGAGCCAACCAGGCGGACAACCAGAATGAAGAGCCAATTCTTCAACCACCGCAAGTTGATCTGCAGAACTTGGGAGCTTTTCTGGCTGCCCAAACTCAGCTGATGAGCACCATGATGCAAACTATGCAGCAGATTTCCAACCAAGCTGCTTGCAAGCGTTCGACAAGGGGTAACCATGGACCACACCCTATTCAAGATTGTCGAGTTCATGAGGACTCGTCCACCCACGTTCTCGAGGCAATGCCAATCATTGGAGGCGGATGATTGGCTAAGAACTATCGAGAGGAAGTTACATAACCCAATGTGTAAGAAATGAGAGGTACTCTATGCCTCTCATTAGCTAGAGGAACCGCCCGAATGGTGGGAAAACTTTTGTGCCATACGAGGATCCTCGAGGTATCTCATGGGAGGAGTTCACATGACTTTCCGCCAATACCATGTGCCGAAGGTATCATGGATCGAAGAAAGAGGAATTAGGAATCTCAATCAGGTGGCCAATCGGTGGCGACTACTTGAACAAATTTACCCGGTGGCACGCTCGCACTGGAAGGCGTAGCTACGGATAAGGCGGACAATCCCGCTTTATGAAAGGATTAAACATGGGATTGCGGTGGGGTGATCACCACACATTCCACGACTTCAAGAGTTAGTCAACAAGGCTCTCATCGTGGAGGATAAGCGCGAGGAGTTGGATGACAAAGCGCGAGAATGGTGCAACAAGGAGGTCGTCGGGGCAGAGAGCGGAAGGGCGGCGCTAGCAGTTCATCGATTTCACCCGAGGCGGTGAGGTATCGCTGCGGTAAATCGTCGATGGGTCGAATCACGAGACCCGATCGAACCATAGTGCGGTGGGGGCAATTTGCGAACAGCGGGAAGGCGTTGCTATCGCAACGAATGGGGCATTTGCCAATAAGCGCCTAAGAAGGAGGTGTCACCCGATGCGCTTTAACACAGGGAACACACGCAAGGACTCGGCGCGAGCGTGAATCACGGAGCAACATCATCGGCAACTCCGTCTCAAGCAACTGCGCGAGGCCAAGTCAACCACATCACAGCGGAAGAAGTTCAGAATGCTACGGATGTTGTACTGGGTAAGTTCCTAGTAAATTCAGTACTAGCTACTGTTTTATTTTATTCTGGAGCTTCACATTCATTTGTTTCCCAAGATTTTGCTGTTCAAAATGATATGGATATAGTGAATCTTAAATGTGTGCTTATAGTCAATCCACGGATCGAACTCCGATCGAAAGTAGGATGTTACGGGGTAAGACTAATAATTAATGGAGTAGAGTTCCTAGCGAACTTAATCGTCCTTAATACCCAAACCCTGGATGTTATCGTGGGAATGGATTGGCTAACTAAGCACAAGGCAGTGTTGGACTGCGGACGAAGAGTCATATCAGTTGAAAGCCTGAATGGAAAAAGGATTGAGTTTGAAGCGACAGCAGTGCGAGATGGTCAATTGATAGTCAACCGCATGAAGGCCGTCAGCTTAGAAGAGGTTCCAATAGTCAGGGATTATTCAGATGTTTTTCCGGAGGATTTACCTAGAATGCCATCGGAAAGAGATATCGAGTTCGTCATAGAACTTGTTCGAGGACGACTCAATATCCAGAGACCATACGGATGTCCACAGATGAGTTGGTAGAAATGAAGAAAGCAGTTGAAGAAATTTGTTGGAAAAAGGTTCATAAGACCTAGTTCATCGCCATAGGGAGCACCTGTCTTGTCCGTCAAGAAGAAGGGCGGGAGTTTTAGAATGTGTATAGACTATCGTGCACTCAATGACGTGACGATAAAGAATAAATATCCACTACCAAGGATCGATGATCTATTCGACCAGGTGAGAGGAGTAGGAGTCTTCTCCAAGATTTATCTCCGATCGGGGTATCATCAGTTGAAGATCCGATCAGAGGATATTTCGAAGACTGCATTCTCGTCAAGATATGGACATTACGAGTTTACAGTTATGTCCTTCGGTTTGACAAATGCACCAGCATATTTCATGAACTTGATGAATAAGGTTTTTATGGAATATTTGGATAAGTTTGTTGTCGTGTTCATAGATGATATCCTTGTCAATTCCAAGACAAGAGAAAAGCTTAGAACATTTAAGGCTAGTCCTTGAAAAGTTAAAGGGAACAACGGTTGTTTGCTAAATTTAGCAAATGTGATTTTTGGAAGGATAAGGTAGAATTTCTTGGACACATAATGACTGTGGAAGGAGTTGCGGTAGACCCAAAGAAAGTGGAGGCAGTATTACATTGGGAACCACTGAAGACGGTAACCCAAATCCGTAGTTTCCTTGGAATGGCGGGATATTACCGTCGTTTCATCGAAGGATTCTCCACGATTGCGAGACCTCTTACGCAATTGTTGAAAAAGGAAAAGAAATTCTTATGGATACCTGAGTGTGAGAAGAGTTTTCAGGAGTTGAAGAAACAATTAACATCAAGACTGTATTAGTTTTGCAGAGCATTCATCAAGGCTTCGACATCTATTGTGATGCATCGCGTCAAGGATTGGGATGTGTATTGATGTAAAAACGAAAGGTAATCGCATATGAATCAAGGCAATTGAGGCTGCATGAGGAGAATTATCCGACTCATGATTTAGAATTAGCTGCTGTAGTGAATGCACTAAAAATATGGTGTCACTATCTCATTGGAAACAGATGTGAAGTATATACCAACCATAAAAGTCTTAAGTATGTCTTCCATGGTGACACGAATATGAGGCAAAGAAGATGGCTAGAGTTAATCAAAGATTATAATGTTGGAATTCATTATCATCTGGCAAAGCCAGCGTGGTGGCGGATGCCTTGAAGCGAAAAGAACCACAGTGTAAATATGATGTTGGAAACAAGTCAGGCAGAATTGTGTAAGGATTTCCAGAAATTGAAATTGGAAATGGTACGAGAAGGATTCTTAGCAGCCTTAGAAGTAAAACCTACCCTGGAAGATCAGATCAGGGAAGGGCAGAAAGATGACGACAAAATCAAGAGAATTAAGGACAAGATGGATGTAGGCAAGGCAAAGGATTTCAAACTGGATGAGCAAGGTACTATGTGGTTTAAAGGGCGCATTTGTGTGCCAAACAAAAAGGATTTGAAGCAGTTAATTTTGGAGGAAGCCCATAACTCCAAGTACTCAATTCATCCAGGAAGTGCCAAAATGTACCAAAACCTGAAGGAAAGATTTTGGTGGCCAAGCATGAAGCGGGAAATTGCTGAATATGTTGCATTATGTGACATATGTCAAAGAGTCAAAGCAATGCATTAGAGACCAGCAGGATTATTGCAACCCTTAAAGATACCTGAATGGAAATGGGAATAAGCTGGTATGCATTTCATCACCGGTTTACCAAGAACCCAAAGTGGATATGATTCTATATGGGTCATAGTAGATCGTTTAACTAAAATAGCACATTTCATACCAGTAAAGACCACTTACTCAGGAGACCGGTTAGCAGAACTTTATATGGCAAGAATTGTCTGTTTGTATGAGTACCGAAGAAAATAGTGTCTAACAGAGGTACTCAATTTACCTCAAGGTTTTGGGGTAAATTGCATGAGGCAATGGGGACTCGTCTGAACTTCAGTATAGCATACCATCCGCAGACAGATGGTCAAACTGAGAGGGTTAATCAAATATTGAAAGATATGCTGAGAGCCTGTGCTTTAGCATATTCTACTTCATGGGACAAGTGTTTGCCTTATGCTGAATTCAGCTATAATAACAGTTATCAGGCAAGTGTCGACTTTTGTAGTCGGCAATAAATTTATGGGGTAGGCGCTAGATCTAAAACTCGAAGGTCACACAAGACAGGGATTTAGACAGGTTCAGGCTCTCGCCGAAGAGATAATACCCTAATCCTATGTGCTGGGATTATGCAGATCTCTTGGATCTAAGATTGCTCAAAGCGCAATATGCTCTGGGCGATATGAGGTGTGCTATGCTCTATGGCTTGATTGCTCTATGCTTGGATGATCGGCCCCCCTGTTGTTGCCCGCCCTCTCCCTTAATAGCGGGGGTGGGGCATCTTACAGAGTCCTGATCGGTTTGGAGATTTCGATCGGTTACAAGATTCTGGTCGGTTAATAGGATAAAGTTTACATCTTTATCTACCCTATTAATGACTAGGATTACAACCATATCTATCATATCTAAATATAAGTTCAACTTCCTTTAGGATATGTCTCCTTGCGCACGGCAGTTGGGCCTGACACGGGGAGTATTTTCTGGGCCTCCCTCTTGGGCCTGTCATGGGGGTACCCGGGTTCTTATATTCCATAGTAGCCCCGAGTCCTTTGCGATCGAGTTGCCGCCTTCTGGTTGCCCAGGCTGAGTCATGCTTCACGCCGAAGTGCTTCCAATTCTTGATGCGACTTCCGACTAGTTTTCCTTCTGACGGAGTGCCTGTTGTAGGCAAAGAGATCATGAAGGACTCAATAGAGCTCCACGCGTTAAACTTTCAAGTGGTTCCGGCCCCATTATTGGAATTACAGCGGTCGGCTCATCTTGGGACATCTTGTATCCCCAAGCGATATCACGAAGTCAAAAGCGCTTTTTCCGCTCAAGGCAAAATTGACACCGCTCCTTTAAATTCATTAAATGCCGAAGTTCTTGATGTAAATCGTTGAGGCGTTAGCTCACACACGTCGCATCAAATTTAGTAGCCACGAAATCATGTATATGCGAGAACTTAGGCCTTGTAAAAACAATTTACTCGGATGTGATGTCCGATGGTGTATATATAATTTTAGAGTTTTTATTCTTTTTCCTTATTGATTTTGAATTCATCGGGTGGTTTGACTCTTTTGTTTAAGCACTCTGCGACTAGTCTAGCCCCGGCGTTAGGAGTCGGCTCATGGCTCTTTTTCGAGCACGTGTTTTGGGTGACTAAAGTTCGCCGTTCATGGGGTTAAAGCTTCACAACTTCGGAGTTATCCTTTTCGGATTCACTTGCAATCGTTAAGCAAAGAAGAAAAATACAACTCGAGAAAAGATGTGCTTGTCGCACACTATTAGAGTGTAGCCCCGTCTTCTGCTTAGTTGTGGGTCAACTAAGTAGCAAGTCAGGAAAGTCAACAATTTTATTTATAATGACATAATTGAGTAAAAAGCAACTTAGCTGCTTTATGCTCCATATGTGGCTAACGATCATGCCATCTTTGCTCGTGGCACAGGCGTAGGCTTGTAGATGAGCTGTAGGCGACTCTCGGGGCACAGGCGTGGCTCGTGGCCATGCCGAAGGAGGCGCTAGGGGCACAGGCGTAGGCTCGTGGCCACAGGCGTGGCTCGTGGTCGTGCCGAATGTGGCGCTCGGGGCACAGGCGTAGGCTCGTGGCCGTCGAAAGTGGCACTTTCGAAGCGCGGCGTATGCTCGTGGCCGTCTGCGAAGGTGGCGCTTCGAAGCGCGGCGTGGCTCGTGGCCGTGCGAAGAGTGGCGCTTCGAAGCGCGGCGTAAACTCATAGTCGTCTTGAAGGCGCTTCGGCGTAAGCGCGGCTTCGTGGCCGTGCGAAGTGGCGCTTCGAAGCGCGGCGTGGCTCGTGGCGTCTGCGATGGTGGCGCTTCGAAGCGCGGCGTAGGCTTCGTGGCCGTGCGAAAAGTGGCGCTTCGAAGCGCGGCGTGGCTCGTGGCGTGCGAAAGGTGGCGCTTCGAAGCGCGGCGTAAACTCGTGGCGTCTGCGAAAAGTGGCGCTTCGAAGCGCGGCGTGGCTCGTGGCCGTGCCGAAGGTGGCGCTCGGGGCGCGGCGTGGCCGCCGGACTATCCGATGCAATCATCGGGTCCAGTTTGTCGAGATGCGTCTTGGAGGCGACGACGTTTTGCATTGGCGTGTGGAAGACGGCTTGATCTCCCAACCTGGATTGCAGTATGTCCTCGCGGACATTGTGACCACGAGATCGAAGCGATCGCACCTCACCTCCTTACCTTTATGAAAACAATCTTCCCCCACAGCTTCTTGTTCTTCTTGTCGGCGTTGGAGATCGGTCTTCTGCTCTTCTATCGCGAGGACGCCACGAAGATAGCAGCAATTCCTCGCGATGCCGACTGGTTTGTTGGCCAAGTCAAAGTGACATACCTAAAATGAGTCAGCCTGATCTTTACCAGATTAGATCTGGTTCAAGTCTAGGCGGACAAGTTCTCCAGCGCATCTCGCGATGAAGTCGAGCTCCGGCGGAAAGCGGCGAGAGATGAAGGTGGTGGCGATTAGCGATCGCGCCATCAGTGCAGTAGGAAAAGATTATAGCGCTCCCCTACCTAGCGTGCCACCGCCGACTTTTGTAGTCGACAATAAATTTATGGGGTGGCGCTAGATCTCAAACTCGAAAGTCACACAAGGCGGGGATTTAGATGAGTTCGGGCTCTCGCGGAGGAGATAATACCCTAATCACGTGTCTTTGGGATTATGCGAGATCTCTTGGATCTAAGATTGCTCAAAGCGCAATATGCTCTGGGCGATATGAGGTGTGCTATGCTCTATGGTTTGATTGCTCTATGCTTGGATGATCGGCCCCCCCTGATGTTGCCCGCCCTCTCACTTATATAGCGGGGGTGGGGCGGCTTACAGAGTTCTGATCGGTTTGAAGATTCCGATCGGTTACAAGATTCTAGTCGGTTAATAGGATAGAGTTTACATCTTTATCTACCCTATTAACAACTCGGATTACAACCGTATCTATCATATCTAAATATAAGTTCAACTTCCTTTAGGATGTCTCCTTGCGCACAACAGCAGGGCCCCTGTCATGAGGGTACCCGGGTTCTTATATTCCACAGCAAGTTACAGATGTCTCTATTTGAAGCTCTGTATGGTCGATCCTGTCGAACCCCGTTGAATTGGAATGAGGCAATTGAGCGACATGTTTTGGCGGATGTCTTGCAAAAAGCGGAAGAAGCGGTCGCCATGATCAGAGAAAGATTGAAGATTGCTCAGTCAAGGCAGAAAAGCTATGCCGACCACCGTCGCAGGGAATTGAGCTTTGAACCTGAAGATTATGTATATCTTAGAGTCACACCACTCAAAGGAGTCAGAAGATTCCACGCAAAAGGGAAACTCGCACCCACATATGTTGGGCCATTCAAGATCTTGAGTCGCAGAGGTGAAGTTGCGTACCAGTTGGAGTTGCCAAGTCATTGGCAAGGAGTACATGACGTATTCCATATGTCACAATTGAAGAAGTGTCTTCGAGTACCGGAAGAGCAAACACCTTTGGAAGCAATCGAGCTACAAGAAGATATAACTTATAAAGAGCATCCGGTGAAGATTCTGGACATAATGGACAGAGAGACAAGGAACAAGTCAGCAGCGTTTTTTGAGAGTTCGATGGAGCAACCACTCGGAAAGTGAAACAGCGTGGGAGCGAAGAAGATCTAAAAAGTAGTTTCTAACTTTGTTTCTATAGTCATTACAGAAACTTCGGTGTGAGATTACATTAAGGGGAGGTTTGTAACACCACGAAATTTACTCTAATTTAAATTTTGGAGTATTTTTTATTTTTGAGAATTTCTGAGAATTTATAAGAATTTAATTGGATTTATTCATTTGTGACCTTTCTTCCATTTAATTAAGATAATACAAAATCTTATACAAATTTTTGCTGGAAATATTTTATTTGAGTTCCAAATGTCCCAAAGTATTTCTTAGAATTTTTCTGGATTTTTTCGGGTATTTTTGCTATTTATTTTGGCTTTGTTTAATTACCGAAATTATTTTAAATGAAAAAGGATTTAAAAACGGGAATGAGTAGTATTGGGCCGGCCCAGCACTGTGCTCGGCCCGGCCCAGCGCGCTAGAAACCCTAGCCGTCGCGTATCTGCGCCGTCGGATCGAGATCAATGGTGCAGATTGCTTGCCGCGTCGCCGTGCGTCGCGCCGGATCATCACGCCGCGGACGGTCGAGATTGCACCACGTCGCTTCTTCCTCACGGGATCACGGAGGCGTGGGCATTGATGGCCGTGAGTTTCGCCGGCGGGTTTCACGCACGTCGAGGCAGCTTTTAAGTATCCATTGAGTGCGTCGTGCGGAGCTTCTCTCACCGCTCCTTTTGACTCCTCGCACGTATGCCGAGATGCCCCTGAGACTCCGCAGTAGCTCGCCGTAGTTGCCGCACCGCTCCGCCGTTGTTCTTGCCTCGTTCCGCCGCCGCCGATTCCTCTCCGCCGTCGCCAAGGTCACCGGAGTGACGCTCTCGCCAAGCCGCGTCGAACGAGCCAGTTCTTCACGCCGGAGAAGCCCCATAGTGCCGTTGGCTGCGTCGTCTTCCCCATCTTCGGCAACCTTCGCTTCCTCGCCGCCGTCGACTTTGTCAAGCATCGTCGACCGTCTGATCTGCATCGCGCGATTCTGGTACTTCCACGTCGCTGATCTCCTCGTTTTCCTAGCATTAATTTTGATCGTAGATGTGTAGATTGAACGGCGTTTATTAGATCTAGTTTATGCGCTTTGTTTTAGTCTCAACCGTTGGATCGATAGTGTACGCGTGAGATTACGCCGCGTAGTTTGATGAATAGTAAATAGCTCGGGTACCGTGTGCCGTTGGATTAGATCTAAGCGATGGTGTGGGTTGAGCGTGGCAGCGGATCCGTGTCGTTCAAATTTGAACAAGCGGCGGAGATGGCCGGCGCCCTCATTGAATCGCATATGGGCGTGTGCATCTTTGACCGAGGACCGGACCAATCTAGGCCGTGGATTTCAAAGCGGCCGTCGCGATCGTGCGCGTGTTCCGCGTAGTGAGGCGTCGTCGAGCTGGCGGATCGGCCGTTGGATTCAATCGATCGTTGGATGCTCGACCGTGTGCAGAGATCTGAACCGTCGCCGAGCTTCGCGAGAGATCGGCCGTTGATCTTTTGGCGGCCGTGATTGCGCCATGTGGTTGAGATCGGCCGTCGGTTGGGATCGACCAAGATAGTGGCGTGTGGTGCACGATTCTCGAGGCAATCGGTGGCGTCGTGATGGCGTCGATCTTGGCGTCATCTGGTGGGGCAGTGCACTATTACGTGGACCGACCAAGCCATGGGTGAGTCCATAGGCGAGGTGGCGTGGCTGCACAGTGCGCCACATGTCGGTGACGTCATCTTGACGCAATAAATCCTTTTTCTATTGACAAATAATTATGTTAATTCAGTTTATTCTTTTTAATATATTTGCAAACTTTGAAAAGCCATAACTTTTGCATTTAACTCCGATTGAGGTGATTCCAATTTCTAAAAATTTGTAAATCAAGATCTATTTATTGGTGAATTTTGTGGAATTTTTAGAGTTGAACTTGCTCTCTGTAAATTATATTTATTGTGTATTTATTTATTTGAGTAGGCGTTGATTTAGGAATGCTTTGGGAGAATTTCAGTATAAGACCAAGTTCGGATCGGGATCATTAACTCTTTGAAGGCAAGTGATGCTTTGACCATTTTGATCCCAGTTTCTTTTGAACATATATTTTGCTTTAAAACTATGCATGCTAAATTAATTAAAATATATTTAAATGAATTTGGTAATTTAGCTAATCAACCCATACTGTTACACTACTACAGAACTGGGCATCACAACCGGCCTATTAGAAGCGGTTTAGTGCGAACCCGTTGTGATCTTTGCACGAAGCGGTTCGTTGGCAGTCGGAGAGGGCTTCGAGCGGTTGGAGACGAGCGCCGAAGGTTGCGTTCTAGAAGCGGTTCTTTTCTCAAACCGCCGATTTTGAAGCGGTTTGAGAAAGAACCGCTTCTAAACGCAACCTTCGAAGCGGTTCGTGTCTCCAACCGCTCTGAAGCCCTCCTGTGCAGCGCATTTAAACCCTTCTTCCTCCATGCGCGTGAGGAGTGCGAATCGATCGAGCAGAGAAGGCCGACCAAGCGCTGTTCTTGGGAGGTGCTGTCCAAATTTTTAATTGGAGGTGATTAGCTCTAAATTAAGTGTTTCAAAGTTAGTAACATCATGTGAACATCCTTCTCACCTAGATATTGCTATTTTTTCAATGGATGTGGAGAAATCTTGAACTTTTAAGCATTATCGAAAATTTGTTTTCCGTGCCTTGTTTTATTGTTGTATGAAGATGTAGATGGAGATCTAGTTCAAAATATGACATTACAAGGTAAAAGCGATTGGAAGCTTTAGATCTATGTGGTTGTTAGCTTTAGAATCTTAAATATCACAATATTGGGAGAGATCTAGGTACAACATTGCAAGGAAGTAATTATTGGTGTATGAAATAAAATAGAAAAACATGTAGAAGGATAAAAATAATTACAAAGGTAGGAAGGGATACAAAATAATTAGAAAGGTAGGTCTTTAATTGGATGACGGTGTAGGTGGAGTTTTTTTGTTGGGTTTAAATGTTACGAAATTTAAGTTAGGTTATAGTTTTCTAGCGAATTTGTTATAATTTTAATGAAATTATAACTTGGTATAGATGAATCGGCAATGGATGTACAATGCGGACCGTCGCTCGAGAGAGTTCATTGATGGCGTCGAGGCTTTTCTCGATGCGGCGTTGCATTCTTGCCTCGAGCGACTTCATATGTTGTCCGTGTGTAGATTGCAAGAGCGAGAAGGAGCACTCCCAGCGATGGCAAGTTATGAACCACTTGATCATGAGAGGTTTCATGCCAAACTATACATGTTGGAGCAACCATGGCGAAGTTGAGGTGATTAGCCGGGAAGGCGATGAAGAAGGCGAGGAAGAGGAAGATGGATTCAACGATATCTCGGACGACCGCATAATCTTGTTCCGTGGAAGAAACACTTGGTGACTTTGGTGGTGATGAGCTAGACCGGATCTTTGCGTGACGGAGAGGAGACTACGGATGAAAGAGCGATTCGAGAAGTTCCAGCGCATGTTAGAGGACCACAGAACTCCTTTGTACCCAAAGCGTAGGCGGGGCCACAAAAAGCTGCGTACCACTGCTGGAACTCATGCAATGGAAGGCTAGAAATGGTGTGTCGGATAAAGGGATTCGATGAGGTGTTATCACTCGTAAAGAAGTTGCTTCGAGAAGATAACACTCTGCCGAATCTACATATGAAGCCAAGCAAGTAAATACATCCTTTGGGATTGGAAATCTGAAGATACACGCATGTCCTAATGATTGTATCTGTATCGTAATGAGTATGCCGATTTGGATGTTTGTCCGGTGTGCGAGAGAATCACGGTATAAGGTGAAGCGTGGCGATCGGTGAAATAGATGGGAGTGTAAGAAGAAGAGACCTCGGCTAAAGTGTTGTGGTATTTCCTGTGATCCCCGATTGAAGCGTATGTTTGCTAACAAAGCGCATGCCGGATGATGCGTTGGCACAAGAAGAGCGTAAGGACGGCGGGATGCTTAGACACCTGCGGATGGCTCACGGTGGAGGAAAGTCGGCCGGACGTGCCGGTCTTGCGAGATGAGGTGAAACATAAGGTTTGGGTTGAGTACCGATGGGATGAATCCTTCGGAGAATTGAGCGGCGACCATAGCACTTGGCCCGTTACACTATGTATCTATAACATTCCTCCATGGTGTGCATGAAGCGAAAGTACATCATGATGCGTTGTTGATCAAGGCCCCAAGCAACCCGGAAATGACGCCGATGTCTACACGAAACCATTGGTTGAAGATCTTGTGACGTTGTGGGATGATGGTGCAAGGGTATGGGATGAGTACAAAGGGAGTATTTCACCCTCGTGCATTGTTATTTGTAACAATCAACGGCAGCTTCGCTCTCGGTAACTGTCGGCCTAACTATCAAAGGATATAGAGCACGTATCCGGTGCTTAGATGAAGCAGACGTACGTGCACGAAAAACTCTTGGAAGGTTGTGTACATGGGTCACCGTAGGTTTCTTCTTCTGAGTCACCCGTTGCGGAAGGAAGGCGGGAAATTTAGCGGGCAGCAGGACCTTCGTGCAAGGCCTCGGCATCGTAGTGGGCCACGTGTGTTTGCTATGGTAAAGGATTTGAAAGTAGTATTTGGAAAGGGTCACGGAAGCAAACATGTGCGAGAATGAGGATGGTCATGCACCCATGTGGAAGAAGAAGTCAATATTTTGGGACTTGCCTTATTGGGAAGTTATGGAGGTTAAATCACTCACTTGACTTCATGCACATCACGAAGAATATGCGCTTGAACACTGCTAGGCTATATAGATATGTCGAAAAATCGAAAGATACACCGCAAACTCGGAAGGACCTTAAACTCTTGGGCGAGGGCGACCTACATCCGAAAAGAGAGAAAGGACAACATTACCTACATCCTGCGAGCTACACTCTAAGCAAAGAAGAAAAAAAGCGTGATAGAGTTCTGAGCAGTGTGAAGGTCCCTTAGGATACTCCTCGAATGTAAAGAGACTCGTAAACACGAAGAGAATAAAATCGTACACATGAAATCCATGGTATCTTGTGTTAATGATCTGATTGCTCCCGATGGTGTGAGAGGCATCTTGCCAGAGTGGAGTGCGAGGACAATCACAAAGCTGTGTTCTTTTTCAGCGCGATTTCACGAAGGTCATCGACCGGATAAACTAAGTAAGCTGCGAGGATGACATGGTACAAAGTTTGGTTAGTCTTGAGATGATCTTTCATCTTGCATTCTTTGATATTATGGTTCATCTCCTTTGTTCACCTTGTCAAAGAGATAGGTATCCTTGGACCGTGTATGTACACAACATGTTCCCTTCGAGAGGTACATGAGTGTGCTAAGAAGTATGTTAAGTAACCGTTCTCGTCAGGAAGGATGCATTGCGAGGGTTATGGGACGGAGGAGGTGATTGAGTTTTGTGTTGATTACATTAATGATCTAAACCCGATCGGCGTCCTATATCACGTCATGAGGGAGGCTACGGGAAAAGGGACACTAGGAAGGAAAGCAATTGCATGCAATGATCTTCTTACATTTAAGCAAGCACATTTCACGGTTTGAAACAATCAACTATAGTGGCCTCGTATGTCCTTGAGCACAAGAGTATTCTCGCGCGATTTCGGGAGGTCGAGGATTGGATAACCTTTGAAGCACATGGATTCTTTGGTAGCAGTTACAAAGTACATCCTTTTGAAAGGTCGGACAATGAGCAGTTACAGCGCTTGGCTCGGGGACCATCTAGTGAAATCGTGACATTCAAAGTGCGAGATAAATGGTTACACATTTTACACGGATCGCGAGGATAACAAGAGCACCAACCAAAATAGCGGTGTCAGTATAGACGCAAAGAAGACAACAAAGGCAAGGTGGATACATATTATTGTTTCATAGAAGAGATATGGGAGCTTGACTATGGACCTTTGAAGGTCCCTCTATTTAAGTGCCAATGGGTCAAACCGACTTCAAGCGGTGTGAAGGTAGACAAATGCGGTATGACTATCGTGGACCTCACGCAAGTCGGCTATAAGCGCGAACCGTTAGTCCTCATGACGATGTGAGACAGTCTTCTACGTAATGGACATGTCAAGCAAACCTAAGAAGCATAAGGATAAGCGAGAAAGATTGTAGTACTAAGCCAAAGCGACATGTGGTTCTACAAGGCAAGCGAAGGATTGTTGGAGTTGAGGGCGTCACGGACGAGGAAGAGTATAGTCGATTCGGCGAGATCCTCCTTTATTTGTGGATGTCGACATAAGCCTCCTCAATGACCTGAGACGTGGATACTCCTTTCATACGTCGCGATCATAATGAAGGAACACTTGTAAAGACAAAATGCGTTACTACTTAAGATGTACCCCTCTTTGTATTAACTATGTATATGTAAGTCTTTACGAGTATGAAGTGTTTATTTGGAATGAATGCAAAGTGCCAAAATTCGGAATGAAACTAAAGTGATCAAAGCATTTTGTGAAAATTATGGAATGAAAGTAAAGTTCTAAAAGCTTTTAAAAATTACGAAATGGCTGAAGTGCTAAAAGTTTTTCAAAAATATAGAATGAAACTAAATTGCTAAAAGCATTTTTAAAAATTCTAAAATGGCGAAGTGCTAAAAGCATTTTTAAAAATTACGAAATGGCTGAAGTGCTAAAAGCATTTTTAAAAATTACGAAATGGCGAAGTGCTAAAAGTTTTTCAAAAATATAGAATGAAACTAAATTGCTAAAAGCATTTTTAAAAATTATGAAATGAAAGCGTAGTGCGAAAAGTACTCTTTAAAAATTATGAAATTAAAGCTAAGCGGTTTGAGAAAGAACCGCTTCTAGAGTCTAACATTCGAAGCGGTTAGTAATAAGAACCGCTTCTAGAGCGCAACATTGAAGCGGTTTTAGAAAAGAACCGCTTCTAGAGTGGACTATTGAAGCGGTTAGTAACACCAACCGCTTGTAGAAGTCATCCTCTACAAGCGGGTTGATCTAAATCCGCTTGTAGAGATATTCTACAAGCGGTTCGTTCTGAACCGCTTGTAGAAGTCATCCTCTACAAGCGGTTGGTTCTAAAACCGCTTGTAGAGATTTGCTACAAGCGGTTGGTTATTAGAACCGTTTGTAGAAGTGCTCCTGTATAAATTTGAAGCGCCCGCCCTTTTCTCACACGAAATTTTCTAAGTCGGTCGACCCCCAGCGCTTGCAGCTCTGTCTCTCTTGGCCGCCGTCGCCTCCGTCCGGACCAGCGTCGCCGTCCTCGTCGCGCGTCGGCCTCCTCGCCACCTCTCGACTCCTACTCACCACCTCGCCGGCCTTGATCCACGCGTCATTAGCTGCCCTCGTCGCCGCCGTCACTCCACCCGGCCGCGAAGCCTTCTCTACCACCCGCCGAGCGCCTACTCCGCCACCAAAGCGCCACCACGCCGTCCACCAGGAGGACCGAGGTATTTGAGTGCACGCGTCGTCCTCCCTCTCTAGTTCGGTTGCCCACCACATGTTCGGTGAAATGCCCACAAGTGCTATGCTTGCTTGAAATTTTAATTCTAAATTAAACCAAAATGTATATTTTTCACTTAGTATGGAATTACAGAACAATGCATATTTTCTTTTTTCTTTTTATTATTTTGTTGTTTTTTATTTAATTTTGAATTTCAGTTCTAGTTTAGGATTTGTATATTAATTTAACTACTAATTTCATCTAATTTTTATTTCAAATCTATGTTAATTTTCATTGTTAGTTTTTATTTAGTTTTGCATATCAATTTTAGGTAGAATTCATAGACAAATCCAGTTGATAATTTTTATCTGTTTGGTTGGTCATATAACTTCGCTTAGTTTTACCGTCACATGCTTTAGAAGTTTCTGATTTAGACTACCTTTCTTGCAAAACTTTGTCGGAAGCTTACGTGAAGCGTGACTTGCTAAACTTTGATTCTTCTCATTGTAAAATAACTAAATAAGTGCCTTGTCATTGTCCAATGCAGTGTTGGATAGTCATTTATACCACACGATGAACTTACATATATACTCTCTTCATGTTATGTAAAACGCACGTATATGGAATTAGGACTACACACAGTCTAGTATTCTTTTTTTGACACGTAATAATGATATGGGCTGGAGGCTCCTCTTGTGTTTATGTATCTGCGATGTATATATATAAATCTCTATAACAAATATCATTAAGCAAATGCTCTAGCCAATCAAAGATTATACGCCTATATTCTTCGTTTAAAGAAACATTCCTAGTTTGTGATAATTGTACGATATATGTTCAAGATCATAAACTAGCATGTAGGGTTCTACCAGATAGATCTAATCATCACGATCAAAATGACTAACTAATATGACCTACTGTTCTAATAGAAAGGCACATGATCCTAGCGTTGCTCCCAATTATAGTTTTATACAACACAAGGATCAAACACGGTCAATGTTGCACATTTACTTTTGACACATAGTCCTTGTGTGTATGTTCTTGGTGTATTTCTTGTTCTTGTGTCCACGAGTTCGTGTTTGATCCTTGGGCTAGTTCCAACACGCCGTAGTACTTAATGCTTGCTGTAGAAATTTATGTAATAATATGCTTGTGTTGTAATCTGTAATATGATTGTTTCAAAGTAATATGATATTTATATCAACATTTTTGCGGAATTAGTAGAGATGGCGCAACCAGGACGTGGTGACCCTACTTTCGATGAGGAGAGCAGTTCTGTTGGACTCCATCGCTATTTGGGTACCATCGAAGGTGATGGTAGCGCTGCTGCCTCTGGGGCTAATGGTGGTTCGGTGAGGCCGTTGAGGCTGCGGTGATGAAGCCATTAGCGAGGAGGCCCGAGTCCGATAACACCGATTCCGGCCGGGATGAGAGTGCAGCGAAGAATATAATCCCGTAGACATGTTAATTAATCGCAATTCATTAATATAATACACTCTGACACGTTTGTACATATGTTTATGTATTTCAAGCCCCGTGCATCGAGCAACCAATCCAAGCATCGGGGACCTAACAAGAAGCCGTCCACGAAGCATGTGTTTACCGATGTTAACAACGAAGGGATGCCGGTTGCCCCTCTTTTAGCAGTTGGGCCGTACAACAACGCTTGCGGTTACCACGTGAGGGATCACATCCCAATTAGCATCAGAAAATGGGCCGAAGTTCCTCAAGCTACCAAGGACCTGCTCTGGCAAGATATTAAGGAAAATTTCACATTTCCTCAAGGGTCCGAAGACAAGGCCAAGAAATTTACTTTGAAGAAGATGGCAACAATGTTTCAGGCTTGGAAGACGTCTCTCGGCCATGAAATGCGTGCGAGAAGGGAGAAAGACCCGACTTCAACCAATTTCCTAAGTTGGCGGATCAGGAAGCATTCGAGGAGTTCAAGGTTTGTCGGTGAGGGCGGCCGCGAGTCAGAAGAACAAGGCCAATTCACAGATGAAGAAATACCACCACCATCTTGGCACCGGTGGTTACATCAAGGCTGTACCAAAATGGAAGAAGCGGCAAGAAGAATTAATGGCGAAGGACGTCACACCGGCTACCGCTCTGTGGGAACAGCGCCTGCGCAATTGGTTCATGGGTCATGGGGGGAGCCTTTCAGATGACACAAGAGGCTGGCCAAAGGATTGTACAAGCTGTTGAGCAGTCTCAGGCAGGTACATTGGTGCCAGACAGGGAGAATGACGAGATAACACATGCCCTTGAAAACCACGAGCACCGGGGCGGACACGAGGTATGGGCAAGGCGACACGAGTGGAAGTATGGTTTCGCTAAGGGCCACATACGTCTGAGGAGCGGCATAGAAGCAAATCAAGAGAATCACGTAAAGTGTACCAATTGGAACAAGAGCTCGAGCAACCTGGGCTAGCATCGGCGACATAGTTGCGCAACAAGTACAAATTGCCCTCGGCAAGCTTCAAGGACTAGGTCAGAGCAATCACCGGACGCCGTGATCGACCCCTCCGTAGCGGCGAAGTAGCTGCGCGTCCACCGGGCCCCTGAGGCGGACACCTTGCTATCCCTTATCCTGTGGATGACATAAGGGTTCGCCGCCCGATGTAGTTTGCGTTGATGCGCGTAACCTCTCCATCAAGGTGGCTTACGGCATGGCATATCCGGTGGAGTGGGCGGATGTTCCATCGCAGCGAGATACCCGGGTTACTCAAAGGTCGCGGTGGAGGAGGTCTTGGCGGATTTGAAGAAGCGCACCTCGATATTCTGGAGGCGATGGCGTGACCAAGCTTGGGCGGGCCCTCCACAATATCATCCTTTGGCATAAGCGGTACATCATATTTCCATTTTGCTATGGGCGCGTCATCTCCACCACGGCAACCCGCCTCCTCCAACGTCACCGCCACGCAATGCCTCGCCAATAAAATAGAGCGAAGCCCTACTCCACCACCGGCAGACTCTGTGTCTCCACCGCTCCACGCGAAGCCCTACTCCACCACCGGCATCTCTTGGATTAGCGGTGATATCCCAATGGCAACAAAGGTCGGATGGCAATTTCGGTTGGGCGGGGGTGATTGACCCAAATGAGATAAAGGATCGCCAACCAAGATGCGGCAATTTCACGAATGGTACATGAGAGTCCGCTCAAGGAAGAACGATGTTCCCCTCCGTTTCAAAGAAGATGATTTTTATCGCGAGGACAACACCATATGGCTCGAATTTGACGACTTATACAATATTTACCATGCCGACTCCATCAACGTGTCTCTCATGAGCTGCTTTGGTGCTGTAAGTGTCAAGCTTATACCTTTACTAGTGTGCTTCCTCGTACAATAAAATTGCAACTCTTAAACTTATACCTTTCTATGTAGAATGGAGATACAACGATGTAGAAAAGAGAATATCTTCAACGTGGGCTTCATCAACCCGGAGATTGTTAACGAGTTCGTCTTTGGATACAACAGAAAGGATGTTGAAGATTACATTCTCGATGCATTCTTGGGACAGCACTACAAACCGTACATACTTACGCCCTTCAACTTGATGCGTATATATACAACCTCTCATTCTTATATTTTCCAAGGCATTTATAATACTACTAGCTAGTTACATATATGTTGCAATACATGAATAGGTTTCTTTGGATCCTTCTTGTCATCAAGCGATAGCGGCGGATCATTGTTCAAGACTCAAAAGGACTCGATGAAAAATATCAATTTATCATTGACACCTAAGCGGTATATAGCACATATATATCGATAGTTTTCCTTATTATATATATTGAAATACCTTGCTAATTCCAACTCGATAATTACCATTCATACTAACGCATCACACAGGGCATTATGCGGTTTGAAAGAAGCAACAAGGAGATTTCGAGCGAATTTGATGTACAATTAAGCACTCGATGCGTATTAAAGAATATTAATATCTTTGTAACAGTTTTCATCCCAATAATCGTGTTCTTTTCAAATTTCATCGCAGGTTCTACAGCAGACGGGTGGAAACAACTTATGTGGCTATTATGTGTGCCACTATATGCAAAGTATTACCCACGGTGATGTGCGACAACCAACGCCGAGGTAGTGTGCACATGTCAATTTCTTAGTACTTACACTTTAATAATTACATGTCAGAGATTTATTTACCTCCGCTTTGTCATTAGCGTCGATGTGCAAGGCGTGATCCCCGCCGCACCGGTTGCGACAATCCAAGAACAACTCATCGGCTTTATTGTCGGCAGATTGTATCCACCAAAGCGAGTTCCACGCAAATGGTTGGAGAGATTGTCTGAAATAAGGGCAGTGAACTGACATCGGCGTTGACCAAGGGCACAAAAGCGACGCATACGCAAGAAATGAGCTCAAGATTCTCCCTTTTATTCTTTGAAACTTGTGTAAAAATGGCTTATTATTCCATGTGTTCATCAACTTGTTCATTTTTAGTACGTAATTATCGAATGAATACTCATGACTAATATATATATATTTAATTATGTCAAAAAAACTCATGAAGTTCTATTTATTTTAATTGTCAAAATCTATATCAAAACCCTCACGAAAACATATTCTATATTGAATATAATAAAAGCGCTATCTTTGTCGGACTCTTCACAAGCGGTTGGTAACTCCAACCGCTTGTGGAAAACTTCTCCAAGCGGTTCTTAACACCAACCGCTTTTGGAGAACCTCTCCTGGCGGTTGGTAACACCAACCGCTTGGAAATGTCGAACCACAAGCGGTTGAGGAACCGCTTGTGATACCCGACGAGGTATCACTCATGATTGCCTACAAGCGGTTCTAAAACCGTTTACGAAAGCGGTTTGAACGCTTGTGCATGCCCGATCTGCGATGAGTGTTAATGTCACCTTGAAATTACTATTTGTATGCCTTTAAATCATTGTCCACCCTAAGGTTATTCATATACATTTGGATGTTAATATGATGCGGCCACGGGAGGCTAGGCCGTGAATAGATGCTTAGCCTTGCAGCGAATCATTAATGATCTTTGAAAATACTACAATATTGATTAATGAAATATTGAATGTATTTTGAAAGTGGTGTGATGATGCCACATTGTGAGATTGAGGTTGAGAGACTGTGTGGTTACAAGACCGATGTTGAGTTATTCTTGGCATGTGTTGCACAATAATCAGAGGTGGGAAATGATTTAGGCGGGGCAAGTGGCAAGAGGTTTGTGTGCGGTGGGCACGTGTGGCAATGGGTTGATGGGTGATGTGAGTCATGTGCCACATTGGGTGTGTGCCCTTTGTTGAGTGTTGGAATTCTTGCCTTGGTCGATTAAGGACTTCACCTTGCAAGCCTTTGATCCGAGTCACCGTACAACCACATATGCGATATGGGGCAGACCTAGTTGATTAGGGTTACGATATCTTTCCTCCGATACCTCGGGGTGGCGATACAGCGGGGGTGTATGCGTGCGAGGAGCGATACTGTCTTTGCGGCTTGGTACCCATCCAGCGGTGTTGGCACTGTCCTATACGCCGTTCGGCCTGCGTGAGAGGAGTGATAGCGAAGGCAACACCGGAGAGGTTCATTGGTTAAGGTAGAGGTTCTTGAAAGGTTTTTTACGGACGGTCACTGTGTGGTGAATGGTTGTATCTTGTGGGTAAAGTGTACAACCTCTGCGAGTGTAAAATCTATTGAATAGCGAGTCTGCGGTATTGGACATTGCTCGGGATTACAGTCAAGGGTTAGATCTTCAAAAATAAAAATGTGGATTGGGTGGCTGTGTGCCAATGCTAAAAATGAGTACATTTAAGGTGTGTGCGAAAATCTTTGAAGAAAAACCATTTGAAGAACTTAGCATTATATATATTTGTTTCTCTGCTTTTAATCTAAGTAAGATATAAGTTTAAAATGTTGTTTGATGCAAAAGAACCAAGTAAGCCAATTCTTTGGAATAAGCCTTGCATATTGTAATAAGCACGCATTACATGCATTACTTGTTGAGTCGGTGTGTACTCACCCTTGCTTTCAAAACAACACCGGTGGAGGAATCAATGCCGTATGGGAGGCGGAGTGCGTCGAGGCAGAGATCTAGGGGCAAGCCCGTCGGTTACTGTGGCAAGATGGGGCTTCTACGGATGGTTATTTGTTTTTATTTGTTATTTCTATTTACTCGATAATGTAAGCCTGCGTGGTGATCTATGTAAGGAGACCATAAGGTCGCTGCTTCGTTTAAATACATGTTTGAAGTACTTTATTATTATTCTGCTGTGTATGATTGTGGTACTTTAACCCTGTTTAGCCTGTGTGCAATAGCGCGATCTTGGACTAGTGCAGAATACACAGAGGGTCCGGATTTGGAGATTCGGGTCCCGACATGTACCCCGGTACAAATAAAAGGAGAAGTGTAAGAGCCAGGGTGACGACGGTAGGCACCGGCCAAGGTATTGTGGTACTTGCCCATCATTCCCCATTTGGAGCGGTTGTTTGCAAATCCCAAAGGCAAAACTGTTGTGTTGGCATTATGAATCTCGAAAGGATGATGGCAAGCTGAGACACCCCACTGATTCGGCTTAGTGGAGAAACATCGATCGGAAACATGAGGAGTTTTGTGCTGAGATGAGGAACATAAGATTTGGATTGAGTACCGATGGAATGAATCTGTTTGGTAACATGAGCAGTCGTAATATCACTTGGCTAGTTTTGTTATGTATCTACAATCTCCCTCCTTGGTTGTGCATGAAGCGAAGTTTATCATGGTGTCGTTACTAATCTCGCACCCAAACGGCTAGAAAATGATATTGATGTGTACCTTGCACCACTGATTGAGGATTTGGTAAAATTGTGGAATGAGGGGGTCGTGGTGTGGGATGCATACAGAAGAGAGCACTTCACCCTACGGGCTGTGGTATTTTGCACCATAAATGACTTTTCGGCCCTTGGTAATTTGGCGGGCTACAGTACGTAGGGAGCCAAAGCTTGTCCTATTTGTGAAGAGGAGATTGAGAGTTTGTGGCTGCTGAATTCGAATAAAACTGTGTACATGGGTCACCGTAGGTTTCTACCTCGAAGTCATCGATACCGTAAGATGAATGACATATTTGATGGAAGAGGGAATTTCATTCGGCCCCGCAGACTATGAGTGGAAGGCAAATATATTCACACATGGAGGATATCGATGTTCAGTATGGAAAGAGCCATAAATCTATTCGTCCCAAGACCATTTGGAAGAAGAGGTCGATATTTTTGGACTTACCATACTAGAAGAAGTTAGATGTCCGGCATTATCTTAATGTCATGCACGTTGAGAAGAATGTCTGCGATAATTTGGTTGGCATCCTGCTGAATATACCTAGGAAGACCAAGGATGGTGTGAATGCTCGTCGCGACATGGCCTACATGGGAATCAGGCTCAAGATTGCAGTGATAGAGGAGGATGAAAAAGGTCCGTATATCCCCCTTGCATGCTACACCCTGTCCAAGAAAGAGAAAAAGATCTCTGAAAGTGTCTCCAAGGTATTAAAGTTCCATCAGGCTACTCCGCAGATATTAAGAAGCTTGTATCCATGGATGATTTGAAGTTGATTGGTATGAAGTCCCACAACTGTCATGTCTTGATGACCCAAATACTCTCTGTTGCAATCAGAAATATTTTACCAGATGATGTCAGGTTGGCAATCACGAAGCTATGTTATTTCTTCAATGCAATTTCTTGCAAGGTTATTGACCTCGATGTGCTAGACAACTTACAAAGTGCGGTAGTGCAAACTCTATGTCCGCTTGAGATGCATTTCCCCCATCGTTCTTCAACGTCATTGTTCACTTTGTTGTTCACCTTGTTAGAGATTAAGATATGTGGACCCGCATTCCTACGTTATATGTATCCGTTCGAGAGGTACATAGGTATATTAAAGTCCTACGTGAGGAATCGGTTGAAGCCTGAGGGTAGTATTGTTGAAGGTAATGAGACTGAAGAGGTTATTGAGTTCTGCGTGGACTATCTATGTAAAATACAAACAATTGGTGTTCTTGTATCTCGTCATGAGGGCAGACTTGCTGGCAAAGGAAAATGCATTTGACAATCCTGCAGCACAGTGCAGAAGTTCATCCATACAAAAGTTGATATTATGGGAAGAGAATCAATATATGGATGAGCTTTGCATCACGCGAGAACACAACGATCGATTTCTCACATGGTCCAAAGAAAATGCGAAGGTCTCCATTAGTGAGAATGTCAAATGTTTGGCGGACGAACCAAGATTTAATGAACAGACATGGCAGGGGTACGATAGTAATGACTACACCTTTTACACTAAGAGTCAAGATGCCAAGAGTACTGTCCAAAATAATGGCATGAGAGTAGATACTTTTTTTGATGATCACTCGAAAGAAGGATCTTCAATGACAATGAACTCGTACTACGGGATGATCAAAGAAATTTGGGAGCTTGATTACGGAATATACCAAGTTTCGTTGTTCCGATGTAAGTGGGTGGGACTTCCGCATGGAGTGAAGGTCGACAAGAGAGGTTTTACTTTTGTGGATCTCAATAGACTCGTCTACAAAGATGAACCATTCGTCCTTGCAAAGCAAGCAACTCAAGTCTTATTCGTGCGTGATCTGGCCAATCCGAGGTTGCACAACATTCTTCATGGCAAGAGGTGGATCGCTGGAGTTGAAAATGTTATAGATGAAGAATAGTAGAACCAATTTGATGAGATACCCCCTTTTGCAGATGAGGCATATCTTAGCGGTGACGACGACATACATGGAATAAATTACATGCTTGTAGATCATCAAGAAGGGGTTGTATTGTAAATAAAGGGACTACATCAATGTAAATAATGCTATGTGTTTAAAATGTTTGTATTGTACATAACTTTAGTTTCGGGTTTAGAAAGCTCATATGTACTTAAGTTTATATGTGTTTGAACTACCATGTTTTCATCTCATTGTCTTAATGATGATACTAACTACTCAAGAGATTATAGACTCATGTTGAAACTCTTGATCAAATAAAACCCTAAGCAGCACTCATTTTTCTTAGTTTTGACTTTTCTACTCTTTAAGCAAAAATCATGCCTATAAAGTGAAATTTGGCATATCTTCTGAATGGGGACTCTGACATCGAAAATTCTTGTTGAAAAAGCTTTGTAGTATCGCAAAGTATGTTTTTGGAAAATTCCAAATAATTTGAACTATATTTGAAAAAGTTTTGACTTTTCTACTATTTAAGCAAAAATCATACCTACAAAGTGAAATTTGGCATATCTTCTGAATGGGGACTCTGACATCGAAAATTCTTGTTGGAAAAGCTTTGTAGTATCGCAACATATGTTTCATCTCATTGTTTTACTAATGATTCTAGCTTGTTAAAGGATTATAGACTCAAGTTGAATCTCCTAATGAAATAAACCCCTAGTCGCCAGACAGAGTAGAAGGTGCTAATGAGGGGCCGAGCAAGGTTCCAAAGGTTGAGGGCCCGAGTAAGGTGAGGAAAGCCTGAGGACCAAACAAAGGGGCCATAGGGAGAACACCGCAGGTTCTCCACTTCAACGCCACAGGAGTTTGAACGGATCCTCCCGAGCACAAGGGGCACTACTGGTCATTCCTCGGCTAATTGGTGAGGGAGAGAGTGCCAATCACGGTTAAGGATTGGAGGAAGGAAGTTAGCACTGAGCAAAAGAATCGGCTGTGAGATGAGGTTAAGGGCAAATGGATTACAGAAGAGGAAGATGAAAGCAATGCGAGGTGGTACACCTTGAAGAGGATGGGTGTGACTTTGAGGCACTTCAGGGTCTTCATGCACGGTGAGTACGTGCTAAAAGGCCGTACTCCATTTGAGAGGTATCCATTCGTGACTCGCAGTGTTTGGGAGGAGCTCACGAGGATGAAGAGTATGCCTGAGGTGAAGGAGCTAAGAGAGAAGAACTTCGCTATCTAGAGGCAGAACACGCACGCGCACCACCTCGGTTCGGTTGGCTATGAAGGGAATAAGGCAGAGTGGGTGCGACTAGTCGAGGAGTGCGCGAACTCCATGATGGTGATGCCTTACTCCTACATATGTGAGGAGTGGGCACGCGACTGGGTATTAGCGAGGATGAAGAAAATCGCCGACGGGCAGCTTGTAGTTCCAAACCCCGCTACCGCACGTATCATCTCCACCATTGTAAGACATCTCACTTAGTATATTGAAGTTGACCTTTCTCGTTGTATTTTACAACTAATTTGTTCTCGCTTCTTGCAGGAGGAGGTAAGCCAGCAGAAAGAGTAGAGGACCTTTCTGAGCCAAGGGTCAAAGACATCCTGTCTTCAACAATTGGGAAGCCTGACCATAAGGGGCATGTGCTTGCTGTAGGGGCGGGGAATACGAAGAGGTCCTTCTTCCAAGAGGACGCTGCCAGTGCGAGATCATGATCATAGGAGGCACGTGCGGAGCACCTTAAGGACATGCTTAGGGAGCAGCTAAGGGATGAGATCAAGGAGGAGATAAGGGAGGAGATGATGGCACATGAAGAGCGCCTGAGGGCCGAGATGATGGCGATAATCTCCCAAAGTCAGAGCCAGATGCCCTCGCCTATCGTAGAGAAGTCTGTGCCCTGCCCTAGTAGTTGCGGTTCCGAAAATGATCGGTTCGGTCCCCAGCTGAAGGTAATAATTAATTTTTCCTAACTTAAAAGGTACGAGGGTAAGTCCCATAGTGTTTTCTCTCAAGTTGTGCACTTCTTGCAAGCGCCTGCCAAGTGCCAGCTCATCGTGACGGAAGACAGTTTTCCCGTGTATGCTGCATGCGGGGTTGCATTTCCATGCAAGGATACCGACACGGTGCATGGTCAGCCTTTGGGGAAAGGCTACATGAGGGTGCAGGTGGACTACATCCACAAAGACTTCCTATCTCATGTGCTGGAGTTCCCCCAACGAAGATATCACCACTCTCAGGCAAGCACGGATGTCATTCAACAAGTGGCCCACGACGGGTGTCATACTAGTCAAGGTAAAAATCCCTCACGTCTTCTCGATCATTTCGGTACTGAAACACATTACATATGCACGCGCTTCATAGGTTCCTACCGTACCTGCGACTGCGACTGCTCCTACTCCCACCACTATGACGAGTTCTATGCAAAGTGCATAGCTAGCACATAAAATGACTGGCACGACAGCCACAGAACCACAGGAGGCCTTAGAGACTCCTTATGTCAAGAAGGCAAACCCCAGAGACTCCTTCTGCCCAGAAAAGAAAGTCGGCAGAGGCCACAGAGCCCCTCGAGATTTTAAGGGCTACATACATGGAAAGCCCCTTTTGCCTACAAAAGAATTGAATGCTCTAGGCAAGTGGACTCGCATGCTCCATGGATGGTACATTGATAGGGTGAATGAGGCCAAGTGGCATGTCGATTTCAATGTGAGATATAGAAGGGGACATTTCTACCGCGACGAGCATGGGACATTCCCAATCAGTTTTGAGGATCTGTTCTATTTGTATCAACTGATAGTCATCGATATTTCTATTGTACGATCCTAGACACTGTATCGCACCATACTGCACGAGCTTATGACTTTTATAGGATTTCACATTATATTTTTTAACATTCAACACGAGTTGCAGGGCAATGAGGCAGAGAGCCGTGATGGATCAACACCTAGTTGGGTTCATCGACCCCGAGCTTGTGTCTGCGACCTTGGCTAGGCTTCAATCAGAGTTCGTTGCCTACTACATCAAGGGGGCACTGAAGGCTGAGTCGAAGAAGGACTTTGTTCTATTCCCGTACCACGAGGAGTAAGTAGTACTTTACCCTTCAATTACTTGTACGCACTTAAACCGTATGTGAACTTATTTCCTTGCACTACCCATTTAAGAAGCAACTATTGGGTTCTACTCGTGCTCACTCTAAGTGAAAATAAAGTCTACACTTTTAACTCGCTCGAGAAGAGACCGATGGCCTACGCGATCAAGCCTTCTTTGGAGAAGTGCACTACTCTTACCTAACACTTTATAAATTTAACTACGTTCATTTTTTGACTCAATGACATCTTACCAATGTATGTAGGGGTTTCTCGTCCTACATCGTTGAAGGAGGGCGACATGGTAACAAACGGGGCGATAAGCTAGAGTATAAGCGCTTCAAGGTACAAGTGCCTAGCATATAGGATTATTTTTTCTGACATCTATTCTTCGTCTCTTAATTTCTATTTCTTTCTTCACATTATCATCAACAGGGCAGTGACGACCAGTGCATTTTCTACGTCATGCATCACATGTTGCTTGTGGTCAGCGACGCAGATATTTTCCCTAAGGTATATGTACATGCATAATAATACACTTAGCCTTTTACATACAAATTTTAAAACTTAAATTACTTCACTCATTTCTATTTTGCAGAAGATCGATATCCCCCTCAAGAGCTTACAAAGCAAAGAACTCAACAAATTACGAGACCACTTATGCCAGTGCTACTGGATAGAAGTTATATCGGAGGACGGCAGGTTTAGAGATCCTGAAGGCTCCTACTAGTCCATATGTAAATAATATTATATATGTGAATGCGATATGCATGTGTACTGACTGTTAATCATGTTTGTGTTCTATATTGTGAACGAATGTGATATCTGTGTTGTAATAAAGTGTTTGTGTTCTGTGAATGTGATATGTGCATACTGTGTGTAATCTGTGTTGTGAATGTGATATATGCATACTGTATGTAATATGTGCTATTTTTTGGAGGGTGCACAAACTCCTGAACCGATAGTAATGAGGGCCTCATCATAATCGGTTCCTATCGGTTCTTTCTCAGAATTGATAGTGATGAGGGACTCATCACTATCGGTTTTGAGCAAGAACCGATTGTGATGATTCCTTTATCACAATCGGGCGAAAATCGACTGTGATAGCGCCGCCTCATCACTGTCTAATGACTTCGTATCGCCACTAGAACCGACTATGATGACGAAAAAGAATCGATTGTGATGTACATTCTTGTAGTAGTGAGTGCACGATGTCTTCCATGTCTGTCAGCTCAAAAAGTGTCTTTGAGTGTCAGCTGAGTAGACCTCGTTGAAGCCAATTGAGTTGCAATATGATCTCGCCTATCAAAAGCAGACGATCAAGGTTTTGGACGTGGCAAAGCATTAGACTAAGAGCAAGAACATCCATTTCTACCAGCTGGCTGAAGATGCATTCTCGACTGAACAGCAAGCCAATTAAACTTTACCTGCTTTTAAACTTGCTGGTTAAACTTTGCCTATTAAAATTATTAATAAAGTATTGTCCTAGGAATCAGTTTTGGCTAGAGTGCACTAGCTTCCTGCTGGTTTCATGGATTTCATGGTCCATTGAAAAGTTGCATGCATTCCCTGAAATATAAATACTAACATTTTTACATTGCTTATATATCAAATATGCCTCATCACGTGACTTTTTCTGTGTATCAAAGTAAAAAAAAAAATCCTCCATGGCACCGAAGTTTTGACAGTACAAAAAAAAAACCTCAGGTTCACAATGACAAGATCCAATGAGCTTGCCTCCAAACATGATGTTGCTGCACACTATACAGCAATAGAGATGATTGGCCAAAACCGGCCTGGAATCTTCTCTGAGATATCTTTTGTTCTCGCTGAACAAGGGTGCAATATTGTGGAAACCTGTGTTGCATTTGTGTCTGATGAATCAACATCATCTCCCATCAATGGTCCGAACAGCCTAACCACTATTGACTATTGAGGACCATCTTGGCACTGTCCTTTGGCCAGCTACCTCTACGGATGAAGGTCATGGCAGTGCAACAGCTCATCTGCGTGGGGTTGATGGGCTTACAAGTCATCCTGAACGTCGGTTACACTCGCTAATGTTTGCTAGTAGAGATTTTTTATGGACAATCGGGACAGATAGGTACTGCCTTCCACTACCACACATGTGGTCTTCTTTCACATATCATCTCATATGGTTTTGATATTTGCGTAAAAATCTGTCCACGAAGGTCCAGGAAAAATTGCGCTGAAACTATCACAGACGGTGTAACTATCACCATCGGTGATAATCAAGTTGAGACCATTTTCACATATAATTCAGACATCTTAACCATCTGTGATGAAACACAGATGGTTTTTGTTAAGTAGCCGTCTGTGATGAGTCAGCTTATCACGAACGGCTGTATTTCTAGAGCCGTCTGTGTTGCGACATTGATGGTTTGTTCTCACTACTATCTTTCTAAGTAAACTTATCATCGACGGTTGTATTTGGGAACCGTCTTTATTGCAGTATGTGACCTACAGCTTCAGCCACAATGGTTCATATAATTAAGCTTCGGCTTCTCCTACCTTCTTCACCCATCATTAGTCATCTAATCTGCCTTCTTTTATACTATTCTCCACATTCCCTCACTGGTGATGGAATCCCAGGTAATGTCTTATTTAATTTCTGAATGCCCTTTTGTTGTATCTAATTAATGGAAATTAATTGCAGTGATCTTCTTTTACCCCAGTGGCGAATCTAGGATTTAAACCTAGGGTATGCCGATTAAATAATAATTCGGTAAACGATTTAAAATTTATTGAGCAATTCGGTATACAAGTAAAAAATAATTAAAAATAAGATGATATATTTTAAAAAAAGCTTTTTTACCTATAATATTACTTCTTCTTATTCGGTCTACGCCTTCTAATAGCCATAAAACTCTTGATTATATCATCTTCTTCCACTTTGAAGAAAATATCTCACTCAATGTTGCAGTTTGTGACGGGAGAGGAGGTGAAGCAGCAGCAGCCGCCTTCTTTGCTGCATGTTTCCGAAAAAGAGATGCAATGTCTCCGTTCCTCTTCATAATTTAAAAACCTTGCAAATAAAATACGTCCAATGGGTGGTTAAAATACTAACTAAGATAAGCAATAAATAAAGATATAACCATATCAGCTATAGTAGAAGTCGAATAAAGTATATGTGTAGGATCGAAATATACTAAACTAGCAATCAGATGGGGGTGAATGATTGCACGGAAGCTAAAATCAAATTTTTGATCTACAAAAAATTCACCCCAATTCAGACTCAAGTAATTGCTTCGTATTCAACAAAACAGAGTAGATGTATTCGGTAAATCATGAATTCTCAGAGATCGAACCGTTGGATTTACCTGAAATTTGAACAGAATAAACTAGATTCCAATACGCATCTAACTAAAAAAGAATTAGCACGATCGGACCTATGGATCAAAAGTTATAAATTCTAAAAGGTTACTGTGACAGATTATGACGAGAATCATGTATGAGTTGGGCCAAATCTACAGGGTATGCCGCGGCCCACCCGGCATACCCTGTAGATCCGCCCCTGTTTTACCCCAACATTAGAGCAATTGACCCGACAGCAATTGTCCCAGCCATGGATACAAAATTCGCCGAATTTCGCTGAAATTTCGGATTTTGGGCCACCACGAAATCCAAACTACTTGCTGGGTAAAAAAAATTTAAAATTTCTACAGTAAATCAAATTTCATTTTTTTGCCCGAATTTGGTCCAATAACCCTTAAGAAAGTCATCTTATATGAAAATTTGTTGAAAAACTGAGTTTTTGAGACATTTTAAAAATTTGGAAAAACACTATCAGATTTTTATAAAATTGTAAAAACTTGATAATGATCTAAAAAATTTATGGTACAATCTTTAGTAGTATAAGATCATACAAAAAAATGTTTAAAATAATTGAACTTCATTTGTTATCTTTAAAAAATCAAAAACTGAATGAACATAATTGGGACAGTAACATTGTCAGAATTTTATAAATTTTCTCGAGTGTGATCATGATCTAAATTTTTATGAGAGATTAATAATTTCCTCAGTACCAATATATAAATTTTAAAAAAAATCAATTTTTTTGTTTGTTCAATCAAATATATGTAAGCATTGAACTTCATTTGTTATATTATATTTCAAAAATCAAAAAGAGAAAGAACATAAATGGTAATGTGCCTTGTAAGAATTTTTTAAATTCACTGGAGTTGGATCATGATTCAAATATTTTATGAGATCTTCAGAATTTCCTTATCACCCTTCTATAAAATTTTCAAAAAATTTAAACCTTTTTTGATTGATAAAGAAAATCTATGTATTGATCATCAGGCTTTTATTAGGACGTAGCACTGTCATAATTTTTAAACATTCGTTAAGAATTATAATCATATAAAAATTTATAGAAACATTAATGTTACATCAGGACCATTAAAAAAAATTCAAAATTTTCTAACCTGGTTTGAACCATTTTGCATTTTGTTCAAGTTTGCTGGTAAGCCTTCTAATAGTATAGTAGCACTTTTCTAATTTTTAAAGATTCATGAAGCTTGATCGTCATCTGAAAATTTTATGAGAACATTATTGATGCATTCATAACCATGAAAAAAATTCAAAATTTTCTAACATGGTTTGAACCATTTTTCATTCGGTTCAAATTTGTCGGTTAGTGTTTTATCAGGATAGTACAAATGTTCGAATTTTTAAAAATTTCTCAGACTTAATAATCATCTGAAAGTTTTATGGGAACATCACTTATGTGTTAGAAACCTCCAAAAAAAATCAAAATGTTTCGACATCATTTGTACCAATTTTGTTTCGGTTGAAATTTGCCAAAATTTCAGCAATTTCGCCCGAATCTTCGGATATTTCGCCCGAAATTCGTTCTAAAACATCCGGATTTGAATTTTTCTTTTTGAATTTCGTCCGGATTTTGTCCAAAATAACGAGATTTTACCAAAATTTTGGATTTCGTTCATGGGTGAAATTTTATCCAAAATGAAATTTGAATTCATGGTCCCAGCTCCATAAGGCAATCGACGGTAAGACTTATGGCGAGGCCATCATGATATGATTGGGCCAAGGCCTTTGAGTGGGCAATCTCTCCTTGAATTGTTGCATGAAAGGACTCCCAGAGCCAATGTGATGAATTTTGAAACTGCTTAGGCACATCCTGGATAACTGTGAGAAATATCTGTCTGCCTTCTTTCGACATAAAGATTACATTTTTCGTTTGGCCTTGCAAGACCGCCTTCATCGGTGGTTCATATTTGGAATAGTCCATTATTTATTATTATCACATAATATTTATTATAAACTAACCGTTCGTGATCTGTAACTAACATGGAAAGTTTTTTTTGTAGATAATTGTCTGTGATTTGTAACTGTCACACATGGTTCTTAAACTATCTGTGATGAGATCATTACTGACTCTTTTTTCACAGGTGGTTACAAAATGTCTGCGCTAACTTTTTTAACCGTATGTAGTTTTTTTTTGTGTGAGGTAGTGTTCCCGATGCTTACTTTGGATGGTTATGTAAAAAAAGGCATTAAGATGGTGGTCTCCGTGGATCGGTGCAACGAGAAAGGATACTGTTGGCGTAAAAAACTTGAAGTAGGGTTTCTGACAACAACACACCAGACAAACACCTGGTTCAGAACGTGCCAGTCGATTTGACCTGTAATCGACAAGGTAAAAATATGAAATTCTCTCAAAGCCGATCATGGCGATCAATCGGCTTAGACTCAATCAGCTTGAAGCCGATTAAATCAAGGTAACAAGGTAAGTCTAATTAGCCGATTAAGGCTAATCAGAGGAAGAAGGCGATGCGCAACAAAAATCAGAACAAATCAAACCTGGGGCGTAATTTGAAGAGGATCAACAATCGGTGATGCGCAATTTTATTGATCAAGATCGAATTACAAAGACTAAATTACAAGAACTACTCCTAGTCGACAAGAAAAAGTAATGTAGATTGGTGTTTGATTGTGTTGTATCTCTCGCAGCTTGCTTTGGCCCTTCTTTTATACCCGTCGGCCGATCATGTCCTATTACAACACGTTCAAAACCTGATCCGTATCGGCTTTATTTCGGATAGCTTTTCCTCAAAGATCTTGCCGTTGCTAAATATCTTCAAATCTTTCTAAATCATCTATTAGTTTCCGTATGTTTGACTTTCTTGCCGATTTTGACTAGACTTGCCAAATTCTGGTGCAAACATATGCCCCACATTTTTGAGATATGACTTGTCATCTTTCAAAAATTACAACTGTCGGCTTCTTCTCCATCAGCTAACTATTAACCTTCACCTAGTAACTGCTGCTTTAATTGCGCCGTAATTTTCTGACATGCAAGTAGTGCGTTTTAACTGGTCGTGTCTTTTGAGATTTGTTTCCCGCCGCTTCAAATTTTCACCGTGCTACAAATATGCGGCCCCACAGATTCATTCCTCACGCGCACAAGCTCTCGAGTTGTGTGCAATCGGCTTCTGGTCTTCAAACCTTCCAGCGCTCGTTGCTTCCAATCGGTTGCTTGTCAAGATCGTCCTAATGGATCCTTCTCAGGTATTCATCCCAATCCCAAACAGCAATGACCAATTCTATCTAGGTCCAGTAGGAAATCTAGAAGCCGATTCAGTAATAACTGAAGAGATTCCTCGTCTACCTCTATCGGCTGCGGGATATAACATAGAGGGTTGGAGTAAGAGCTTCAGAGCTTGGCCGACGGCGCTTAAGGGATGGAGATTGTGGTACATTCGCATAGCAGCCCAAAAGAGGGGTGAATGGGAAAAGATGGGAATAGCTGAATGTCTCCCCCTTTCCTTAGCCGATCCAGAGGCCAATGAGCCCTTAGTGGCCACGGCGTGCTATTTCTGGTCGGACACCTTCAATGCTTTTTGTATTTTCGACCGGTCTTATATTTAACTCTCTAGATGTAGCCCAATTGTCTTTGCTTAAGACCCAATGGGGATCAAGTATCGACTTACAGTGCCAAGCCTAAGTACAAGCTTATCAAGTCCAAAGGTGAAGGATGGGCGAAGTACATCAGAAACAATAATAAGGTTAATGTGCTGGTATCGAACGAAGAACATGCTGCTTTTTTGAATCTTTGGTTAGACCGATTTCTGTTCTACGGCACTTCCTTGGGACCAACTCAAGTATATCAAACCATAGCAGAGCAACTGATAGAGGGTCATCGGCTGGCACTTGGGAAAATGCTTCTAGGAGCAGTCTACCAGATGATGCACATAACAAGATGTCGGCTTTTTACTGGTTTTATGAGTTTCACTGTCGACAATGTGGAGGACCACTCTGGTTTATTCAGATCTGGCTATACTGCCTATTCAGCCGATTTTTTGAGCTGAAACCCTCTGAAGACACGGTGTTCCCTCGCGAAGATACTCCAGAAGGTACGATGCCTCAGTTTACAGCCAGCCGATCTTATGGTGAAAGATTTATGATGTGCTCCGAGAATGAGACAAAAGTGACCTCTATCGGCTCCAAGAAATATTTATCATTCTTCCTTCAGCTTGACAGTAATGAATTCAAACAAAATGACTTCTTCAGTTATACAAGTACAGCCGATTTCCCATGGCTTTCCTTCCTTCACTTAGATGCCGATAGTGCTCTAATGCCGCAAGATACCTTGGACCTATTTAAGCTTTTTATTTCGCCAAGCATTTTGCACATCGATCTTCATACAAAAAATCTGACTTTTCAACCTTCATATGAGTTCTACAGTCCGTCAGTTTATGCTAGACAGTTAGGCTATGGTCAGGTTATTCTGAGTCTGCCACAACTCGATCGGCTTCAACCAAGAGCCAGAGTCCGTAATGCAGTCGCGGCCAACCTTGTCATTGAAATAGCCGATGAACTTCAGATCAAAGACTTGCCGCATTTCATACTGAATACTCGTCGGTCAGAACGATTTTCTTCCTGGTGGTTATCTATTGCAGAAGTGCTTTACTCTGACAAGTCAATGTCGGCTATTATCAATTAGTTTTTCCCAAATCTTCCCGAGCCGACAGTAGACACTAACAGCGATTCAAGCGATGAGACTAATTCTGTGGGGTATACTAATACAAGTCTTGTAGATATCGATAAGGTATCGGCTCGAATAATTTTTCTTTTACACATTGGTCTCGCCAGATATATTTTCTAATCTCCTTTCATTTTTGCTCTGCAGACTAAGGCTACCGGCAAGAAGCCTGCCTCTGGCCAATCGGGCAGTGGCCAAGTCAAAAGGCCACTCCAGTCGACTGGCCTCACTGGGTACACCTCGAGTACCCTAGGTATTCAGAGTCCGTCCTTGTTGGACATCGAGAAAAAATAACCAAGTAAGCATAATACAATAGGCCATTATTTCTTTTTCTCTTGATCCAACTGACCATTAGCCGATTATATTATCAGAAAAGAAGAAAAAGAAATATACCAAGACTCCTGCAAAGAGGGGATCTAAACCCCAGGAGCAGAGCGGCGAGAGTTCGCCACATGCGTTGGCTACTGCAGAGGTAAGTAATCGTACTTTTAGTTAGTGACTTACATCTCTCAATACGTCGGCTTACCCTTCATTTTACTTCTTTTAGCCGACGCAATCAGCTCAAATTGCGAAGATCTTGGCCGATCTTCCCAAGATTTCATCCACGCCATTCTCTCCCCCACGGCCAACGCCAACAGCTCCAATCGCTGATGTGCGAGAGCTTTATGACCCGACAAATTTGTTGGGCTTTTCCTTGGCCGATCTTGACGATCCTGAGATCATGGCCACCGATGATTATGACGCAGAGATCAGGAAGATTCTTGAAGTCTCTAAGGAAGCGTCGGCTGCTGTCACCTCTGCTCTGGGATGCAAGAACGGCTTAACAAACTCTTGATTTGGTGATGAAGCCTCGATGGGAGATTTTGGCCAACAACGGCGGATCGAGATGCCATGGCTGCGATGAAGCCGATCGCCTCCGAAGCCATGGAAGCTCTCCTCAATGTACGCCACTTAGGCGAGAGGAGTGCGAAGTGGAGGCGGCTCGAGCAAGGATAGCGCGATGTGAGGCTCAAGAAGCGTCGAGAAAATCTGGGCGAACTTCGTCGGCGCCAAGGCCAAGAAGCAGAAATTTGATGCCGACACAGAGATGATAAAATCTACGAAGAACTCCATCAGTAAGCTCGAATCGACCAAGAAGTTTCTCATGGAAGAGTTGGCCAAGACAGAGAAGCTAATCATAGAAGGCCAACAAACCCTTGAGAATACTTCGTCGGCCATCAAGGATTAGAAGCTAGTCATTGCGATGGCCGTGGTCGGCGTGAAAAAACAGATGGACAAGGTAGTGCCAGTGCCAGGAAGCGCAAAAGAAGACGATCGCATTATTGATGAAGTTCAATGTGTGATTGCAAAGGCCGCAGGTGCTCTGTCGGCTTTGGGCGCGACTCTTCCAGGCTCAGGCATCCAATATTAATATGAGATGTAAAACTTTGTCAGCTGTTTTGGAAATACTTATCCGAATATTTTGTAACTCTTTATGATCGGCTGTTTAACCGATTTAAGTTTACCTTTCTTTATTTTTCCTTTACGAGTCTGCAATCTATTTAGCCGATTAACAGCACCGTGTTAACTTGGCCTTCAATGCAATTCGCAGTCGGCTAGGCTCCAATCCAAATGCTAGGATAGTATCTCTTTAAGTATTTCCTGTTAATTGCCTTAGGCAAAACATGCCCTTCTAACATTTCCAGTATGTAAAAATTTCCACCTACTAGCCGATTAACCTTGTATGGCCCTTCCCACGTAGGTGACTATTTTCCAAATCGGTTATCTTTCGAACCAACAGGCAGTATCATTTTCCACACTAAATCGGCTTGATCGAAAGATTTAGGCACGACCTTTTCATTATATGCTTTTGCAACTCTGACTTTATTCCTTTTAAGCCGATCAAGCGTAGACAAACGTAACTCTGCCAACTCATCCAAGTTATCGATCATCAAATTGTTATATTCCTGAGTCGACAAACCATTTTGCCTGGCCACTCGTATAGATTCAATGTTAATCTTTACGGGTAAAATGGCTTCTTGACCATATACTAATTGATAAGGTGAAAGCTTCGTTACTCCGTGATAAGCCAGCCGATACACCCAAAGTGACTCCGATAGGGTTGCATGCTAATTCCTTGGTCTTTCATCGATTTTCCTTTTGATCAACTTAATTAACGTTTTGTTAGATGACTCGGCTTGTCCGTTAGCCTGAGCATAATATGGGGATGAGTTCAACAACTTAATCCCCAGACTTTTCGCGTAACTTTGAAATTCATTAAACATGAACACCGTACCTTGATCGGTCATGATTGTTTGTGGTATTCCAAACCGATGGATAATATGTTCAGTAACAAAACCGATTGCTTCAATACTGGTCACATTCTTAAGCGGTATAGCTTCAACCCATTTAGAGAAATAATCAGTCGCGGCCAAAATAAACTTGTGGCCTTTACTCGAAGCAGGAAATATTTGGCCGATTACATCTACCCCCTAACCTCTGAACGGCCATGGCTTGATAATTGGGTGCAAAGCCGATGCCGGCGCTAGTTGTATATTGCCAAACTTTTGACAAGTCTGACATCCTTTATAATATTTGAAACAATCCTCTAGCATTGTCGGCCAAAAATAACCCGTTCGTCTAAGCATCTATTTCATCTTATGAGCCGATTGATGAGATCCGCAAATACCTTCATGCACTTCACCCATTGCTACCTGTGCTTCTTCGGTTCCAAGACATTTCAACAGCAAGCCTTCCATCGTTCGATAGTACAATGTGTTGTCCATAACTACGTACTTTAAAGCTTGTTGCTTAATCTTACATTCAGTCGGCTTAGATGGGTCGATCAGATAATTCTTTATTTGCGTTCTCCAATCAACAATGTCTATGCACATGACGGCTTTGTCTACTAGTTCAGTTACCTGATATCGGCCAAAATCTTTGTACCCTGATGCCTGTTGAGCTAACACGTTAGCTCTATCGTTCGATTCTCAAGGGATATGACCGATAGAAAATGATGTAAACGAGCCGATAATCTCGAAGCATTGTTCTAAATATTTTAGCAGTATTTCATCTCGACATTGGTATTCTCCTTTTATTTTCTATATAATCAACATGGAATCCCCGTATGCCTCAACAGCACTTACTCCGATATTTTCTAACAATTGCAAGCCTTTGAGCAATGCTTCATACTTTGCCTGGTTGTTTGAGCATCGACTATTTAACCGAAATGCAAAGTCAAAATTCTACCCTTTGGGTGATATGAGTACAATACCGATTCCATCACCTTCTCTGCACACCGACCCATCAAAAAACAATTGCCAAGGGGCTACAGATACCAAATCGGCAGCAGTATCATGCCCTGTTATAAAATCGGCCAGAACTTGTCCCTTAACTGCTTTAGCCGATTCGTAAATCAGGTCGAACTCTATTAAGGCATAAGCCCATTTGCCAAGTCGACCTCGTAAAATTGGAGCTGATAACATATATTTTATAACATCGGTTTTACAGACCACCTTACAAGCCGATGCTAAAATATAATGTCTTAGCTTTGTACATGAGAAATATAAAGACAAGCACAATTTCTCAATGAAAGGGTACCTGACTTCAGTATCAAGTAGGCGTCGGCTTAAATAAAAGATAACACTTTCCTTACCATCGACTTCTTGTGCTAAAACAACTCCGATAGTTTCCTCCTCAGCCGATATATATAACCTGAAAGGAATCCCTTTACGTGGTTTGGTTAAAACCGGAGGATTAGCTAGATATTCTTTGACGTCGTCAAAAGCCTTTTGCTGGTCGATTCCCCACATGAATTCTTGATTATCCTTTAATTTCAACAGTGGGGTAAAAGCACGAATCCAACCGGAAAGGTTTGAGATAAACCTTCGGAGATAGTTAATCTTGCCGATCAACTTTTGTAATTCGTTTTTGCATGTTAGCGACATTGTTTCAACTATGGCTTTCACCCTTGCTTGATTGAATTCAATACCTCTTTCATGTACCATGAAGCCCAAAAATTGCCTAACCGACACGCCAAATGCACATTTGAAAGGATTCATCTTCAAGCCATGCGATCTTATGTTCTGGAAAACCTTTTCTAAATCGGCCAAATGTTGCAAGTCATCTGCAGATTTTACTACGACATCATCGATATATATTTTGACAATATGACCGATTAAGTCATGAAAAATCAGATTCATGGCTCGCTGGTATGTTGCCCCAACGTTCTTCAAACCGAAAGTCATAACCGTCCACTCGAATAAACCTATGGCACCTACCACTCTGAATGAGGGTGAAGCGGGCTTGGAACAAGCAGCGATCGAGTCTCCTCGGGCGAGGAGGTCGATGTCTCCAGTGCACCATCGACCAGCCAAACGGCCTCGAACCTCATCGTCAAGGCCATCCGATGATGTGATCTTCAATAGGACGATAGAGGTAGACGAGGAATCTTTTCATTTATTCCTAGGACATCTAAAAGCTGTTTTTGGTATATCGGCTTCTGCCATGAATATCTGATTGTATCCGGCATTTCTGTCCAGAAAACTTATGATTTTATTCCCTGATGCAGCATCGATAAGCATATCGGCTATGGGCATCGGGTATTCATCTTTTGGCGTCGCCTTATTCAAATCTCTAAAGTCGACACACACCCGAAGTTTTCCATTTTTCTTCATGACTGGAACAATGTTGGAAACCCATTCCGCATATCAGCAAGGCCTAATAAATTTTTCTTTCAACAATCGTTCTATTTCCTCTTTTATAACATTATACAGGGCCGGATTAAAACGTCTCGGGTACTGTTTAAACGACCGATATCCTGGTTTAATAAGTAGCCGATGTTCTACCAACTGTCGGCTTAAACCAAGCATCTCGTGATACTCCCAAGCAAAATAATCTTTATAATTTCTAAGGATTTTGATCAACCTTTCTTTGTATTTTACATCTAATTTTGCGTTAATAAAAGTTGGTCTTTTCCTATCACCACTACCTATATTGACTTCTTCAAGCAGATCAGTGGATGTGAAGCCTTGACCCAACTTTTCAATCTCTTGAAAATCTTCTATAGCCTCATAGCTATCTGTTATTTGCCGATAGCTTTGCATTTTATCTTGTAATGCCTTCATTGTTTTTCTTGTCCCTATCGGCGCAATACTTCATTTGTCCGATCAAACGTGCCTGGCTTGACACTGATCGGCATAAGTCCTGACTTACTCACGCAAATGAAGTCACAATCATCCAGCGTTTTTCCTGATATACATCCAGCATTTTCGTATTGCCAATTCGCATCAGAACTGGCCATGGCGATATGAGCCGATGTGTCGGCTGTGACAACTTCAACTTCCCCTCCATTCCATTGAACAAGCACTTGATGCATAGTTGACGGGATGCAGCAGTTGGCGTGAATCCAATGTCGACCAAGCAGAACACTGTAATTTCCCTTGGCGTCAATGACAAAGAATGCGGTCGGCAAAGTTTTACTGTCGACAGTCAATTCTGTAACCATAACGCCCTTGGCCTCTGTGAGATCGCCTGTGAAGTCGTTTTAAAACCATATTAGTTTTAATCAAGTCTTCATCTATTAGGTCGAGGATGCCGACTAGAGGGGGGTGAATAGGCGGCTTTTAAAAATTTCCTCGTTAATTTCTACAAAGCAATTCACCCCTAATTATCCTAATACCAAAACCTTAACAAATATTAATATGGAAGCGATAAACTAAGGTTTTGACAATTAAAGCCTAAATCAACTAGGCTCACTATGTGCACTAACTAATTATGTCTCTAACAATAATTGCAATTCTAAAGACAAGCAATCAATCAATTTAATTCTATGAATATAAATTGCTTGAATATAAATAATGAAAACAATGCAAGCACAACAGACACAATACTTTTTACCGTGGTGTTCGGAGACTTCCTGGTCTCCCCTAGTCCACGTTGAGGTTAGCCCAAACGAATTGAACCGGCTCAACGAATTGAGCACCCACCTCGAATCCACTAGCGGTAGCTCCTTTTTCCTCTTGGGTAGGCGAGCTCCAACCTTCACAAACTTTGCTGGGGCTTCTCACAAACTCCGTTGAGAGCTCCCGCGCACGACGTCGCTACGCCGTCTGGGTGTCGGCAAACACCAAGAGTAACAAATCAAGCCCTTCCGCTTGAACTTCACCTAGTGCAACACATGCACTTCCGGTGACCTCCTAAGTGCAATACATGCACTAGGATCCTCCTCAAGTGCAACACATGCATAAGAGGCTCTCAATCCACTTCCTAATTGCAACACATGCAATTAGGGCTCACTCTTAGATCAAGAAGCAAATGGAAGAGGACAACACATGCACTCAACTCCTACAAACACCCAAATGCTCTAGCAACAGCAACAACTGCAGCCCTTGCTCCCCAAGGCCTCCTTTTATAGTCTCCAAGCCAAAACTAGCCGTTGGGGACGAATTGGGCAAAAGTCCAGCAAACTCGGTGCTACCGCCCTACTAGGCCTAGTAGGGCGGTAGCACCAGCCTCCTCGCCAACGGCTACAAAACTAGCCGTTGCAGGAAATCCGGTAGCACCGGCCAACTGGGAGCGGTGCTACCGCTCGGGCGGTAGCACCGGCCTTCACCTCGGTAGCACCGGACCCAAGCCAAACACAAAAACACCTCATCTGGATTTTTCACACCGGCCAGAGGAGCGGTAGCACCAGACCTCCGGTGCTACCGGCCTACCATGGGCGGTAGCACGGACCGTAATCCGCCCAAAACATCCTCTCTGGAATTTCCACACCGGCGGAGGCGGTAGCACCGGACCTCCGGTGCTACTGGGCTACCATGGGCAGTAGCACTGGACCGACCTGCAGTACATGCTCCCATAAGCGGTACTACTGGCCCTACATGGGCGGTACGACCGGCCATAAGGAAAAAAATGGTTTTTCACAAAAAAATTTCTCCAAACCATTAAAGATTTATTCTTTGAGCTATGTGAGGATCAACAAATGATCACAACATTATGCAAAACATATTTGCACATATTAATCGCATACTCCAAATAATCTCATTAAGCACAACTTATTTGTAAAAAACATTTGCCAATAAACCAAGAACTTATGAGATCAATCCTCTTAGCCATGTGATGATCAACACATGATCAAGTCAATTTGCAAAACACATTTGCAAACCCTATTCACATGCTCTAGGATCGAAACCTATAATCTCAAGTTCATTTGCAAAACACATTTGCAAATAACAACTCCAACTTATTTGCAAAACACATTCGCAAATAAACCATGAACCTATAAGATCAATCCTCTTAGCCATGTAAGGATCAACACATGATCCCGACACTTTGCAAAACACATGTGCAAATGCCAACACATGCTCTAGGATCGAATCTCATAACTTTCAGCTTATTTGCAAAACACATTTGCAAATAACAAGTCAACACTTTGCAAAAACACATTTTGCAACTAAACCAAGCTTAGCCTTGTGATGATCAACACATGACCCAATCACAAGCTAAAACACCAAAGTATGAGCTCTCTATTTGCAACACATGCAAATCTCTAGCACCATGCAAACAACCACAACAAATTCAAGTGCATGAGCTCTCTATTTGCAACACATGCAAAACTTAGCTCAAGCAAAAACCAAATCAAATAAGATTCAATTAAGATGCAAGCATGAGCACCCTTATTTGCAACACATGCAAATACTTAGCTCATACAAAATCCAATGCACAAGCTTCACCCATTTGCAACACATGCCAAATGGTTAGCTTCATGCAAACACCAAACAAGAGAGTGAGCTAGAGTGAACTGGATTGAGTTCATCAACACATGATGAAGCTCAAGCTAAAAGACTCAACCCCTCTTAATAGTACGGCGATCTAAACTATACTCTTTATCCTATCTAGTTATACCTTTGCCGCACGCGATCCACTTGGAGCTTTTATGATTTCCAATCATCTTTTCTCCGGGATCAAATCTTCTTCTTCTTGTTTACCAACACATGATGAACCTTCTCTAGCCCTTCTCTTTACTTTGGAATCACCTCTTGAAGCTCATGAACACATGATGACTTCTTCTTCTTCTTCCCAATTCTTTATCATCTTAGACTCAACCTACTTCACAACTCATGGAAGATGTTAGTCCAACAAACAAGGTTGTCTTAATCATCACCGCACTCCATTAACACATAATGGATGCCTCCAAAATTGATTGAGCACAACCCAAATTGATTTGAAAGATTAATTGTATCTTGAGTACTTTAATGCAACTAATGCTTCATTATACTCAAGAACTTTTCGCTTGTCTGTAATCAACAAGGAACACCATCAACACATGATGAAATGTCCTTTTATTGATTGAAAGACAATCGAACTCAATTTAAATTTCATTTAAATTGATATGAGTATATATATAACTACACAAGTTTCATATACTCAAATGATTGTTTCAAAGTCTTGATCCTTTATATGTTATTTAGCAATAAGACATGGATTAATACTATTGAAACAACAAGTTAAATTATAAACTCCCCCTAGATGTGTGCATTCATGTAGTATATGAATTAGGAACATAATGCACATATTTGGACTAAAGCAATAGAAGAGTTCATACTTTAACTTGAATCCTAAGTATGCATTAAGTCAATAGAGTGAATACAAGTGCATACCTTAGGTTTTCCATTTTCCATCCAAATATGAGACTAATAAAAATAAGGCTCAATTAAACATGTTAGTCTCATAATGATTAGATTTGTCATTAAACAATGATTAAACATTAATATTAAACCAATCACCAAAACTAATGGAGCTTGAACTTACATCATCGGGCTTACCCAATTTCTTACAAGTCGTATACGGCATTAGATTTACTATAGCTCCACCATCTACCAGCATCCTTGATATCGGCTTGCCATTTATATACCCTTTCAGATACAATGGTTTTAGATGCCGATGATCATCTCTCGGTTTCTCGAAGATTGCATTTTAGACAACTGAACATGACTGACCAAAAGTCTCTTTAGCCGATTCGGTTTTGATTTTGAATTTTGCTGGCAATGTGAACACCATATTGATATCCATCGGAGGTGTATCGTCCCTAATCATAGGAGAATCTAGGTCATCTGCCGACTCAAAATCTTCCTCGACCTGTTCTTTTTTCCTTCATTCCTTCTTGATAACCCTGACCGGACGAAACTCATTAAAAGTCTCATCCCTCTATTTTTCTGCATCGGCTTCTCTGATCTCTTGAGTCCTTAGTCTCTGAAGCCGTCTACGCTATGATCGGCTATGGCCAGGTAGGCACCACCTAGGTTTGGGCTCTACTGGCTTTCGTATTTGGCCTGCCAAATTTTCCTGATCTGAACCAGGCCTTTGTGTTACAACCTGATCTGATGCCTGATCTGGTTCAGATATTCTTTCGCGAACAGGCCTTCTGTAACTTTTGTTATGGTCTCGAATCGGCCCAGACAGCCTATCTCTAGCCGATTGTTTAGGCCAATCGTCTTGGGGATAATGCTCCATCGAGCATGTATACGGAGATGGCAATGCTACTCCCCTTTCCCAACAAAACTGCCAAAAAGGACACCTCCTAGCGCTCTCTCCATGTTTTGAGTGTGATACAAACTATCCGACCGACGAGTAGGATATCGTGGTCGACTATTCCTCCTTTCATATTTGTCCATTAACTGAGAAAACGTCGGTCCCGGCTTTTTTGTTGGCTGTCTTGATGGTGACTTTTCGGCTTTATACCATCTACCCACCTGAGGATTTCCTTTGGGTTTAATGGTTCTTGAATTCTTCCCTTCATGATCAGCTTCTATTTGTAATGAACCGATTGTAATCTTCAATGTCTTATTGTCATTTGAAGTTGACTGAATGTCAACTTGCCGATCTCTTTTTGGCTCATCATGCATCGGCTTTTTTCCTTTGCCCGAACATTGAACCATGTTAATAGGGAATAGATCAGAATCAACTTGCATAGTCGGCTCATCAGCGAATTTTAACCGACCATCCTCGATAGCCGACTGGATCTGTTGACGGAAAATATTGCAATCATTAGTATTGTGAGAAAAAGAATGGTGCCACTTGCAATACCTGCGTTTCTTGATCTCATCAGCCGATGGTATGACGTGTCCTTCAGGCAACCGTATTATTTTTTCTTGCAACAACAAATCAAAAATACGATAACACTTGGAGACGTCAAAAACGTACTTGACTTCCGACTTATTCCTAGTCGGCTTGAGCCAAGAACAGACTAAGGATTTTTTGGACCTTTTTATCCATTCGGCTATGTTTATCTCTGCTTCATCGTCTTCTGAAGAATCGCTCGGACAATACTCGACCATATTAACTTTGGCTTTATCTTTTTCTTTATTACTACTATTTTTAAATCTATCTTTAAACGCTTTATTATCTGGGAATCGGCTTTCTTGAGCCGACATGCGATGAAGCAGATGACTTAGATCGGTGAACTCTTTTCCTCCAAACTTCTCTCTAAGTGGTGGAATTAACTCTTGAAAAGCCAAATCAGCGAGTTGGTTATCGGGTATTGTGACACTAAAACATCTGTTTCTGATTTCTCTAAATCTTTTAATATAATCAGTCACCGATTCTCCAAATTTCTAGCAAACAGAGCTTAGGTCGGATATCCTGAGTTCTAAACTGCCTGAGAAAAAGTATTCGTGAAAGCAGCTTTCCAAATCGTTCCATAAATTGACCGAATTTAGAGGCAAACAAGTGAACCAAGTAAAAGCTGCCCCGGACAATGACAACGGGAACAATCTTATTTTCAGTCCATCGGACTGAGCTGCTTCACCGCATTGCGCGATAAAGCGTCTGATATGCTCGAGTAGTGTCAGTCGTCACGGAGAATTTTGCAAAATCTGGGACTTTGAAATTGTGAGGGTAAGGCATGTGATCTATGTAATCAAGATACGGCTTTCTATAGCCGATAATCTTTCCTTTTGGTTGTATGCCGAATTGATCCCTCAAGACGGCAGAGATTTGATCGGCTTAGTTCGCATTATCGGCCACTGAAATAGTAGGCCCTTGATAATGTTGGTCATAGTTAGCATTCTGCCCCGAGTGCGAACTCGGGTTGCCAATTAGGTTGACCTGATGGCAGACGAGTGTAATGATCGTACCTATTATGTCTAACGTGGGGCTCTGGTACTGGGACAAAAGGTTCTGAATAAGTCACTACCTTATGCGGACCTGGATTTCTAAGCAAGGTAGAATCATGTGGGTATCTCTCAGACCCAATCGGCTGTGAAACCAATTGCGGAAAAGCATAGAATGGGACCGACGGTGGTAGGTTTGTTGATGCATCTAATTTAGCGGCGTCGGTGTAAGCCTGGTAATGGCTCACCCCACTTGGCCGAGGGTCTCTAGGAAATATGATGGTGGGTTGAGTAGGCATCATGGTAGGGGGTGAGGTTATAGCCGATGGTTTAGGATCGGCTATTGTGCTCTGCGTGTTTTGCGCTACTGAAAAAACAGGGTAATTTGGCAGAGCTTGTAATGGGTCAAGCAGACTACCGGACGAGGCCAATTCCTGGGCGATAGTTTTAACACTATTTGCTATCATCAGCTTAAGCGTGGTGACAAGAGCCGATGATTGGTTTATTAAAGCGTGGTGCACAAATTGATTAATCATAGCCGATAATTCGGCTTGAGAAGGTAGATATCGGCTTACCGGTTCTGTGACACCTGCATCCCCCAGGGCATTGACCGTCGGCAGGGCGGTTTTTTGAGTGACGCCACGTCTAGTTTTCTGATAGCAATTTAGCATCATCTCTTCTAGCGCAGTTTTCCGATCTTCAATCTCTCTACGTTACTCTGGTGCCAAATCGTCCATTGTTGGGATGATTATAGCTTCTGCGCTGAGATCGGACGGCGGAATCGACTTCCCTGACGAAGACATTGGTCCCACCGTCGTGCCAAGAGTGTGTTGGCGTCAAAAACTTCAAGTAGGGTTTCTGACAACAACACACCAGACGAACACCTAGTTCTGAGCATGCCAATCGATTTGACCTGTAATCGACAAGGTAAAAATATGAAATTCTCTCAAAGCCGATCGTGGCGATCAATCGGCTTAGACTCAATCATCTTGAAGCCGATTAAATCAAGGTAACAAGGTAAGTCTAATTAGCCGATTAAGGCCAATCAGAGGATAAAGGAAGATCGATTCTGAAGAAGGCGATGCGCAACAAAAATCAGAACAAATCAAACCTGGGGCGTAATTTGAAGAGGATCAACAATCGGCGATGCGCAACTTTATTGATCAAGATCGAATTACAAAGACTAAATTATAAGAACTACTCCTAGTCAACAGGAAAAAGTAAGTAGATTGGTGTTTGATTGTGTTGTATCTCTCGCAGCTTGCTTTGACCCTTCTTTTATACCCGTCGGCCGATCGTTTCCTACTACAACACGTTCAAAAACTGATCCGTATCGGCCTTATTTCGGATAGCTTTTTCTCAAAGATCTTGCCGTTGCTAAATATCTTCAAATCTTTCCAAATCGTCTGTTAGTTTCCGTATGTTTGACTTTCTTGCCGATTTTGACTAGACTTGCCAAATTTTGGTGCAAACAGATACTCTGTTGTAAATGTGGAGTGTGTGGACCGGCCAAAATTGATGTTTCACACTGCGTGCATTCTTACGGACATGCAATTTACTGTCTTCCATGCTTCAGTTTCTTCTGGTGAGCCCTTTGCAGTCAGGTATTTGTAGCTGCCTATGTTTTTTGGGATATGTATTTTGTGTTGCAAATCTCTGTAACTATATAAGAAAAGAACACAATCTTAGAATTACTTTAGGAGGAACACTGCATCAGGCACAAGGATGGACAAATGCTACACACTGCTGTTGAAAGATGCCTGGTTGTGAAACGAATATACGTGCATATGTGGATAAATTTATTGTACCTTTCTTTTGCACATCAATTTCTTGTTCTTTTTTTTCCCTTTAGTTGTAGCAAAAGATAGATTTTGGTACTATAATTTCGAGCAGCATTAGTAGAATTCCATCCTCCTTAGTAAGATGGATGAAGCTTGTTAAACTAAGAAGCCCATGACAAAGTAAAATGCACATTTTTATTGAAATGTCTTCGTAAAACCGGGAAGGTTTGAAAGGCTTGAGTGCAGTAAGCAGCATCTGGACGTCCAGACGCATAGTATAGTTCTGCCCTTCTATCCCAACTCACAACTCATTACTTTTATCCCATACATAACGCCAATGTTATTGCGGTTGTTTATTTCCATATAACTATTCTTATGAATGCTTTTTGTGTGTGAACTGTGAAGCCAGAGCTATGCACAGAGTAACAACAACGTTGGTGTCCTCTCATATGTTACTCGAGTCCTCCGGGAGAACGGGCTAACCGTGACTCAGGCGGACAATGCAATGGATGGGGACAGGACGAAGAATGTGTTCTATGTGCAGGACATATCAGGCAACAAGATCAACATGGACGTCGTGGAGTCTGTCAGGAGGGAGCTTGAGCCCCTATCTTTCCAGGTGAAGGATGAGCTCCTCCTGACTCCAAGTCGGCTGGAGCGCGACCAAGTGACAGGGAGAGATGGCTTCTGAATTCTTGGCTTGCTGAGGTCAAAGATAGAGAGGCTGTCTCATAGTTCCATTTCTATTAGAGGTGGGCGTCGTGCCGGGCCGGGCCGGCCCGGCACGGGCCCATCGTGCTTCGGGCCTAAACCGTGCTGGGCCACGACGGCCCGTCGTGCCCTCCGTGCCGTGCCGGGCTGACCCGGCTCGCCTTCGGTGAGCCCAAACACAGCCCATTTACGCTTCGTGCCTGCTTCGTGCCGTGCCGGCCCAGACCCGACCCATTTACACAATTGCGATGAGAGGAAAGGACCCGGCACGGCCCATTTACCTATGTCCCCTTCCCTTTTTTTTTTCCTTTCCCTTCACTGGCGCCCTTTTTTTTTTCCTCCCACCGACGCCCTTTTTCCCGTTCCCCCCTTTTCCCTCGAGCCAGCCGCGCCCAAGGCCCACCTCCCTCGGTCCCTCTGCCCGGCTCCCACCTCCCCTCCGCCTCGTCTTCCCCGCTCCCGTCTCGCCTCCCTACCGCCTCACCAGCGCCTCCCAGTGCCTCCCCTCTCCTCTCCCACCGGAACAGGTCGAGCACTCGAGCTCCCCTCCTCTACTCACCTACCGAGGCGGACGCGACGAGGCGTGGAGGTGAGCAGCCCGGGAGGCGAGGCGGCTGTGGTGCGGGAGGCGGAGTGCCGCGCGGGAGGAGCAATAGCGCGGGAGGCGGAGCGGCAGCATCCGCGGGAGGAGGAAGGCGGAGCGGCTGAGCGTTAGGCGGAGTGATCGCATGGGAGGAGTCGAGGCGTCGGGACTCGGGACGCAGGTCCACAGCGGCCACGACGCAGGCGCGACCACGCTGACCACTGTGACGTGGCCAGGTACACGGAGATGGGAGGGAAGGGCGCGGCCACACGACTACACGAGCACTACAAGGCTGCGGTGGGACGGGCGGGCCGGTGCAGCCATGGCGACCACGGCCAGGTACACGGGACCAGTGCGGCCATGTCGTCTCCCTCCCCACACCCTCCCTCTCCCTTCACGCAGCCCACGCCTCGCCCCCCTCCATCTCCTCTCCCGCTCCCTCCCACACGGCGCCCCCCCCGCTGCCCCCCCGGCGGCGGCGCCCCTCATGGCTGGACCTGCCGCCCCCCCGCCGGCGTGGCGCTGCTGCTGCTCGAGTGCGGGAGTGGCGGCGAACCAAGGTAACACGCTGCGTGAGCTGCCGCCAGCGAGGTGGCCACGGCGCATGGCGGCGCGGGACGGCGAGAGGCCGTGTGTGCGCGCGCATTGCCTCGTGCTCGAGCGCGTGCGCTGCTGCTGCCCTGAGCCTACCGCGTGCCGCCGCGGGCGGCGTGCGCCATCAGGCGTCGCGTGCCGCGCGAGCAGGCTCTTCGGGCGTGCTAGCGAGCATAGCCCAGGCCCGACGGGCGGGCGGGCCGACCACCGTGCTCAATTGGCAGGCCCGGCATGGCCCGGACAACCGTGCCGGGTAGGCCCGGCCCTTTTGAAATAGTGTCGTGCCGGACCGTGGGTCTTGCTGGCTCGGGCGTGCCTCGGGCCGGCCCAAAATAGCCCGGCCCAGTGCCCACCTCTAGTTTCTATCTTTAAGAGTTTGGCCCTCTGTTTGATGCTTTCTGCTGCGTGAGCTATGCATATAGTTTGTCTTACTTGTGTGTTGTGTATTCTCATATGGGACTGTCTATAAATCAGTCAACTAAAAATTTGTATAATTTCTGTCGAATTTAGACCACTGGATCAAACCCATATCTCACACCCCCCCCCCCAACCCCCGATCCAATCGACGCGCACAACCGCCGCCGCTCCCACCTTCCCTGTCATGAGTTATGGCCCATGGCTCGCGACACACCGCCACCTAGCCACTTCGCCGGCTTTGCCCCAAACGCCAACTAGTCCCGCTCATGAGAAAGTCCCCCTGCTGCTGCCTCCTCGTTTGAGCTTGTCAACCCGCCCACCACCCTCCTTCGTTCCGCGGCCAAGGCGACGCCACAACCCCCTCCTCCCAAACCCTAACTCGGCAGCAGTGGGATATAATGGTGCCGGAGAGGAGAACGACGAGGTCGCCAGAGCACAAATCTCCAAATCGATCCAAAGGTTAGAAATTCGACTGACGTTGCAATAAAATTTAGTTGATTGATGTATAGCAATTCCGTTCTCATATTTATATATCCTTTTGAGCTTCAACCAGAATGAGGGATAGAACTCATACAATCTCTGTACAAGTGTATATATGTAGCTACCATGTTGGTTTCTTTTTGTCATCGGTGTCTCTTTGTATAGTTCATCAGGTGTTCGAGTTGAGCAAGAAGGGAACAGTTTGTTGTAAATTAGCACTATTGAGTAGTCGCCACGATACCTAGGGGCAGAGTCAGCCTAGGATCAAGCCTCAGGGTAGACCAACTATTCTTGAGTTGATTTGTGATTTTAGTGATTTTTTAAGATATTTTTTGTGGGCTTTTCATCCCAGGCTTTACGCCATGGCCCAGGCCTGGTTTCGCCCCGATGATACCGACGTATGAATCAATTCATACACAATAACAAATGACACATGGAGATACATGCGTTGGAATCGATTCATACGCAATAACAAACGACACCGGGAGACACATGCATCAGCTTGCAGAGATGGTATTTTGCTAGCACGCAAAACGGAGTTCTGAAAGGTGATGATCGAGACTAACTTTTCAGGTGGTAGCAAAGATGCTCAGCCAATGGACGTTGAATAGATCAGCTGTTGCGACCGTTGTCACACAAGTTAAGAGAGCTTTGTAGGGATGCAAATAGAGTTGTCCGTTGTTGTGCAAAGTTCGCCTGCACGCAATCGGGCTCTCAAGAATGGCACTGTTTGTGCCTGACTTCTCTTCTTCCTACCCTCCGTAATTCTCCTTCGATACGCTAATAACAATCTCAGCTTCCGAAAAAAAAGTATATAGAGAACTGAAGTTATTTTTCTAGTTTATAATTTATGGTACCATTTATTTTAGATGATTGAAAGTTTGAAACACACAGAACTCAGCAAGTAATACTAAAGTTATGGGACATGTTCAATCAAACATTCTCAACTGGCCACATGAACAACTGTGTCAGGCGTGTGGCGGCAGAGGAGGGTGAGCCTCAGGTGGAAGGTTCAGTTGAAGACGGAGAAGAAGGCAGCAACGAAGTGCTTCATCTTGACGGGGTCAGCGACGAGGAGTGAACGGCCAGATTGCTGCAATTTAACTGATGACCGCTGTAGTTGTAATCCGGTTGTCGGTGTGCGTTTACTGTAAGGGGACTCGGGCTTTTACCAGGGTAATATGTGTGTGGTTAAAGCGGTAAGAAGGGGGGTATAAATAGAGTTGTATCGCTGGACGACAGAAGACATGGAAAAAGATATTGAGTTCTTCTCTGCATCTCGTTCTTCTTTCTCTTTTGGTTCTTCCCCATTTCTGTGATTGGATTCGCCTCATGCCCCGTTGGGAACCGGCGGCACGGGGTGTGACAATTTGGTATCAGAGCCTGGACGATCCATGCCTTGAGCTGTAAAATCCCAGTGAAAGGTTGGAGAACTCGGAGACGGAATTTTTTTTTTTTGGATCCGATGATCTCTGTAAAATACCGGGAATCTGGTTGGCTCGACTGGGGAAATCCACCACGGCGCCACCTAAGGCATCGGTGCAAACCCAGATGGTTTTGAAGGCGATGGGGGAGAGCACAGGAAAAAACGGATGAGAAACTGGCGTTGATCCAGGAGAGTCTGGATCAACTCTATTCTCGGATGGAGTTGTTGGACACAACGCAGCAACAGTTGATGAGTCGAACAGAGTTGACGGCCTTGGCGGTGGAACAAAATGTGAAGGAGCAACACTTGTTATCTAGTCAGATGGAGGCTACGGCCCAGGCGGTGGCTCGGCTAATGGTGGGAAAGGTGGTCGAGGAGAATCGCGGTCAGGATGGAACATCAGCGACCTCCGCAGCGGCCAAGGTTTTGGCCACACCCGCACCACCTGAGCCATGGGAACGATCGGATGGAGTACGGCAGATGCCCACGAGGCGTTCCATGGGAGGTTCAACAGAGGTGGAAGGATCTCATCTCCGACCACCGAGAGATAATGGAGGATCGGTGAGAAACTCATTGCCCAAAATGAATTTTCCCAAATTTGATGGAGTTAGTCCTCGGTTGTGGAGGGACAAATGCACTGATTACTTTCGGATTTTTAATATTCCGGAAGCACTTTGGGTACCCGCAGCAACATTACATATGGAAGGTAATGCTGCAAGATGGTTGCAAGTCTATAAAGCCAGGAATGATCTGGGTACTTGGGAACAGTTTATTCAAGCAGTGGAGAACAAATTCGGCGCATTTGATCAGCGATGCTTGCTCACGGATCTGGTGGGACTTAAACAAACTGGGACGTTGGCTGAATATCAAACAAAGTTTGAAGAATTGATGTATGATCTGTCCATGCACAATCCTTTTTATGATGATGAGTAATTCGTTTCTCACTTTGTGAAAGGATTGAAACCTGAATTGCGGAGAGTAGTTCAAGGGCAGATACCTGAAATGGTTGATCGAGCGGCATTGTTGGCAAGAGTGCAACAAGATGTTCTGGATAAGGGAAAGGTGGGGAAGTTGCGCTTTGCTCAAGGTAAAGATATCGGAACTATAGGAAAAAACGACATGGCTGGCAACATCAAATTCGGTACAGGAGAACTGTGGAAAGCCAGACAGATCCGTGAATATCGGTGAGCAAATGGTTTGTGCTACCAATGTGGCGAAAAATATGAGCCCAATCATCACCTCCATTGCAAGAAGAAAGTCCAAGCACAATTGCAGGCGGTGGTGGTGGAACCACAGGATGAGGAGTTATCAGACGAGATGCTGGATTGGTTGGAGTTAGTGGACAGAAGCCAACAGGAAAACTATCAGTTGTCTCTCAATGCAATTTCGGGGGTTGATGATGTAGAGACTATTCATTTTCTCGCTCTGGTAAAAAACCAAATGATGCTCGTATTGCTGGATTCTGGCAGCTCACATAGCTTTATTAATGCCAGATTCATACATCGGACAGGCATGGCAACTCAGAGTAGCTGACCCATTGTCGTGCAAGTCGCTAATGGAGACAAAGTAAGTTGTGATCAGTGGGTTCCAAAGATGGAGTGGCTGACTCATGGACATACTTTTAAAACAGATTTGAGAGTGATTGATTTGGGAGCATATGATGTCATATTGGGCATGGACTGGTTACAGTGTCACAGTCCAAGGCTTTGTGATTGGAAGGAGAAGGTAGTGGAGTTTGAACATTTGGGCCAAACAATTAGGCTGCAAGGGATACACAGAGGTAAAGACACAGAGCTCCAAGCCATATCAATTGATCAGCTAGGCAAATGGGAAAAAGGGAATCACATCTGGGCAATGGCGGTGTTGGAACCAGACAGTAAAGATGTCGACCAAGACATTGCACCTGAAGTAGCAGCAGTTCTCGATCGATATCAGGATGTTTTTGCGGACCCAAGGAGTTTACCACCTCAAAGGGAGCATGACCACTTTATCCATTTGATTCCAGGTGTCGTGCCAGTTAACTCCAGACCATATCGTTACTCGCCGTTGCACAAGGATGAGATTGAAAGACAAGTAGCCGATATGCTCGCAACAGGGATTATCACTCCGAGTATGAGTCCATTCGCTTCTCCGGTGTTGTTATTTCAAAAGAAAGACGGTTCGTGGAGATTTTGTGTGGACTATCGGCGTTTGAATGATATTACCATCAAGAACAAATTTCCCATGCCAGTAATCGATGAGTTGTTGGATGAGTTAGCCCGCACTACATATTTTTCCAAGTTGGATTTAAGGGCCGGGTATCATCAAATACGTATGCGAGAAGAAGATGAACACAAAACTGCCTTCAAAACTCATCACGGGCACTACCAATTCAAGGTGATGCCGTTTGGTCTCACCAACGCTCCAGCTACATTTCAGTGTGTGATGAACGCAGTATTGGCCCCACATCTTCGGAAATTTGTATTGGTGTTCATTGATGATATACTCGTTTATAGTCCTGATTTTGAGACCCATGTGGAACACCTCAAGGCAATCTTGCAGATCTTACAGGATCATAGTTTCTTTGTCAAGAAATCGAAATGCATTTTTGCCACACATCAAATTGAATATCTCGGACACATCATATCGGACAAGGGGGTTGCTACTGATCCTCAGAAGACTGAAGTCATGTTGAAATGGCCAAAACCGACGTCGGTGACAGAATTGAGAGGATTTCTGGGACTCACTGGTTATTATCGGAAATTTGTGCAGAATTATGGAGTAATTGCCCAACCTCTGACGAACATGTTGAAGAAGAAGGCATTTGAGTGGAGTCCATCGGCTGATGTAGCTTTCAGTCATCTGAAGCAAGCCATGGCATCGGTTCCAGTTTTACGATTGCCAGATTTTGACCAAGGATTCGAGGTAGAGACTGACGCGTGTGATGGTGGCGTTGGTGCCGTTTTGCTTCAACAGAATCAACCGGTGGCCTATTTCAGTAAAGCCCTTAGCAAGAAGCATCAGAGTCTCTCTATTTATGAGAAGGAATTCTTGGCATTGATGTTAGCAGTGTAAAAATGGCGCCCATATTTGCAGTGTCAGGAGTTCACAATTAAGACGAATCACCGAAGCCTTTGTTACTTAGACGAACAACAGCTGCAGTCTGAGATGCAGAGGAAGGCGATGACGCAACTTATGGGTTTGCGTTTTTGGATAGTATATAAGAAGGGCAAAGACAATGTCGTCGCTGACGCGTTGTCCAGAGTCGGTCAGCTGATGACAATCCATACAACCACACAAGTCCGACCAATGTGGATACAAGAAGTGCTGTATTCTTATGCAACGGATGGAGCAGCTCAGCAAATGTTGGCACGATTGGCGGTCTGCAGTCCAGATGACAAAGGTTTTGCTTTACAACACGGCTTGATTCGTTATAAAGGTAAAATCTGGATTGGAAGCAATTCTGCGTTGCAAACTAAGATTATCACAGCTTTTCATTCCAGTGCATTAGGAGGGCACTCGGGTATTCAAGCCACATATTAGCGATTAAAGAGATTTTTTGTGTGGACAAGGATGAAACAGGAAGTTGAGAGCTTTATCAAGCAGTGTCGGATTTGTCAACAAGCAAAATGTGAGCGGACAAGGCCAGCAGGTCTCTTACAACCGCTGCCAATTCCGGAAGCTGCTTGGCAAGACATTAGGATGGATTTCATCGAGGGTTTACCTCTATCCGATGGATATAATGTGATTTTGGTGGTGGTCGACCGATTTTCGAAGTATTCACATTTTCTTGCCGTCTGTCATCCTTTTACTGCGCAGTGGTAGCCAAGCTATTTTTGGAACAGATTGTTTGGTTGCATGGCATGCCCATGTCTATCACGTCTGACCGCGACAAGGTTTTCACAAGTATTTTCTGGAAAGAATTGTTTCGGATGTTGAACACCAAATTGCAATATAGTACGGCATATCATCCGCAGATGGACGGGCAAAGCGAGAGGGTTAATCAGTGCTTGGAAATGTACTTGCGATGTGCAGTTCATGACACACCAAAGAAATGGAAGAACTGGTTGGCATTAGCTGAACTGTGGTATAACACCAATTTCCATAACTCATTAGGATGTTCCCCATTCAAAGTTCTATATGGGACTGATCCGAACTTTTGGGCATTACCGGAGGGCTGTTCTACTTCCTCCGAAGAGGTCCGAGATGTGTTGAAAGATCGCGAAGTATATAATGAGTTGGTTAAACGCCATCTGGCCAGAGCTCAAAATCGTATGAAGTTGCAAGCTAACAGAAAGCGCACCGAAAGGCAATTTCAGATTGGTGAGCACTTTCTCCTTAAATTGCAACCGTATGCTCAGTCCTCTTTAGTTAACCGGTCATGTCCCAAGCTATCTTACAAATTTTATGGACCATATTCCGTCATTGAAAAGATCGGACAGGTTGCTTATAAGCTGAATTTGCCGCCTGAAAGTCAAATACATCCAGTATTTCATGTTTCGCAGCTTAAACCATTCAATTCAGATTATACGCCTGTTTTTACGGTGCTTCCACAGATGGTAGAATTGGATGCAAGTGAAACCCAACAAGAACATATATTGGACCGGAGATTGGTGAAAAAAGGGAATTCAGCAGTTGCTCAAGGCTTAATTAAGTGGACTGGGATTCCGGTGGAGGCAGCAACTTGGGAGGATCTCACAGTGCTTCACAATCGGTTTCCGGCTGCACTTGCTTGGGGACAAGCAAGTTCTGGCGTGGGGGGAGGTGTCAGGCGTGTGGCGGTAGAGGAGGGTGAGCCTCAGGTGGAAGGTTCAATTGAAGACGGAGAAGAAGGCAGCAACGAAGTGCTTCATCTTGACGGGGTCAGAGACGAGGAGTGAACGGCCAGATTGCTGCGATTTAACTGATGACCGCTGTAGCTGTAATCCGGTTGTCGGTGTGCGTTTACTGTAAGGGGACTCAGGCTTTTACCAGGGTAATATGTGTGTGGTTAAAGCGGTAAGAAGGGGGGGTATAAATAGAGTTGTATCGCTGGACGACAGAAGACATGGAAAATGATATTGAGTTCTTCTCTGCATCTCGTTCTTCTTTCTCTTTTGGTTCTTCCCCTTTTCTGTGATTGGATTCACCTCACGCCCGTTGGGAACCGGCGGCAACGGGGTGTGACAAACTGGATATGATATTAAGGCATGTCTAGTGTATTGAATGAAGGTTTGATTCAAACAAATGCCATGTAAGTGCGCATGGAGCCTGCCATTTTTTTTCTCAGTGTATGCATCCGATTCATGAGTATTTTGTTTTTTGTCCCGTTGCATGCATTGGCTCTATACAAAAAAATTGCAAAAATACCCCCCTTCCCGACCACAGAAACAGCTGCAAGCAACATGTGTTAGCTGTCGCGCCCGTGTACCACAGCAAGTGACCGGCCCCATGGTAGCACCGTCGACCGCAGCAGCAGCAGCTCTGACCAGCACGTCAGTCGTGGGGTCCACTGTTGGGTCCCGAATATGTAAATTCGGATCCTCTATGTATACTACACTAGTCCAGGATCACGATAGTGCACACAGTAGCAACATAGATAATATACAAGATCACAAATACAAATTTTTCACCCAAATAAATCAAGCCAAAATACTTAGGTATCAAATGGAGACGGAAGAATCAGTTTTCACAAATCTCAGCCGGAGGCCGGCACTACCGCCAATGTAGGGGTGGTACTACCGGAGTACTATAGCTACAGTAAAACATACATTTGACCAGTGATTTCAGCACGAGTTCAAAAAGAAAATTCAAGGAATCTTTTGATCCACTGATCCAAACTCAATGAAACTTTGTGGACACCTACCTATGGATGTCAGGAATCTATTCCAACTGGCGATTTTGCAAGAATCGAAGTCAAAATTCTGACCTTTTTCAAATTTACGGAAGGGTGCACAAAAACGGGTTCAAGAACAAAAACTGAGCCCTTAGCTAGCTCGTGGGTTCTTGATGATCAAGATGATCCTAGATGGCTTCACACAAGTCATAGCAAGCTAGAACACTAGTCAAGAACACCAAAAACTCTATCTTCCAAGAATCATCCTCTTAAGAACAAAAAATCGGTTTCTTACAAAGAAAAACACAATATTTGCCTAGATAATTGGGATATGGTCTGAAGAAGACTCATCCATCAATCATACATCCTCAGCACAAGATCCACAAGCATTTAGAAGGAGTGGAGGCAAATCCAAATGTGCAAGAAGTAAATTGCAAGAATGTAAATTGCGAAATTTAAAGACTGAATTTAAAGCATAATGTAAATGCAGAAAGTAAATTCAGAATTGAGAGGAATGGATTAAATTTTTATTTCTGGAAGGGAGGTTTAAAAAGCCTCACAACAAAGTGGGCAAAGCTCAAAGGAGCACAACAACCTCAAAACCTTCAAGAGGAGGAAGGCTACCCGTACCCCTCTATTTATACTACTCTTGAGTCATCGTCCACCCTTAGATGAGTTCCTTCTACCCTAAGGATCACCATATTGACTCACTCAGTCATACATGGGCTAACCCGAAATCCAACAACATAGCGGGTTTTGCACACTTCTCAAAGCATACTAACTAGACCCGCTACTCTATCACCTAGACCGCGATCCAACGGCCTCCCTTGATCCGAGCAGCTCCTAGCTAGCATCTCATCCATTCTTTGTCTTCTAGGTTCACAGTTACTCCGTCTCTGATCATCTTCCCGCAATCCTCGACCGTCTGGACCTCCGATGCACCTCACCTAGTCCCGGTCATCCTCCGCCTCACCATGACCTAGCACTTCGTCCTGCAACCATCAAAAAAAAGGAAACCCATCACATAACAATGTCCAACAAAGATATGCAATAATAATCCAAAATCACATTTTAATATGCAATTCGCTCATGAAGTCGGCACTACCGCGTACACCAGGCCAGTAGTGCCGCCTGCCCGGCACTACTGCTCCCCAGAGCCGGTAGTGCCGCTCGGCACAACTCAGAGAAAACCCACTCACTGGAAAATAACTACTACTTCCCAGGGCCGGTACTGTCGCTCGGCCAGCAGTTTGGCTCCTACTAGGTTGGTAGTGCCGCTCAAGGCCTGACAGCACTCAAAATGCTTCAAATTTGAAATCAAATTCAAATCAAACTCAAACCAGAGCAAACCTAGCTCAAACACAGTCAATAACTCATCACCAACAAGGATAGACCTCCACATGGTCTTTCAAATAAATAGTGAGATGACTTTATGGTTGAATTTATATTTATTAAGCTACGCAGGGCTTAAACACTAAAGAAGATAACTGCAGTGGAACAGAAATAAACTCCATCAGAAAACCATCGACCTTACATAGACAGTCGACTAGGGCTCAAATCCTAATAATCGGCCTCTTCACAGTACTCCTCCTCTAGTGCTGGTATTGTCCTCTTCTCCAAATGATTGATGATTATCACAAGGGTGAGCACATAAAGTACTCAATACGTTGCGTGCAGAATATAAATCTAATAACTATATGCAAGGCTTACTCAAAGAATGGCTATATGGTTACTTTTGTATAAAGCAAACTTTAGCATTTGAATACAATAACAAATTGAAACAATAAGTAAAACAAATAACCATAGTAATAAGTTATCCAGGGATTTCTCAAGTTAGCACGTAGCCTACACTATTTTCCTTCTCCTGGCACACAACCTCCCTTACTAGTTTTGTTTTATAAAATTTAACCTTTTGTGAAATTCTCTAGCACTATTCATAACCAGGGATACGGCTATTCAAATAGTTTTACACTCTGGAGAGGTTATATACTTTATGTCGGAACCCAAAATTGCCTTTCCGAACCCTAAGAGTTTACCATGCTAGTCCCACAATCAGTTGCTAGCACACACACATATGCAACATTGACATACTACATCTATACATAACGGGAAGTTAATAACACTTAGTAATAAGCATTCGAAATTTATTCATACATGATTGGTTTTGACAACGAAGGGGCCAACTGTCCAAATAACTTTACATAGCAAAAGCAAGAAGCAAAAATGAAAGCAAAAGGTGATAGGGTCTAGCAAGCATGCCTAGCTTTCCCACAGGCAACTGATTGAATGAGACTTTAGAAATCGATGTCTTCGTCATCTTCTGCATCTCCTGAATACGTTCAACAAGTAATGGTGAGTATAAAAATTATACTCAACAAGACTTTTAAACAAAGGTATACAGTATGCAAGGCTATGTCAATTGAAGTGACTATCATACCATGTTTTCAATTTTTGTATAAAGCAGTATTTCTTTCACAATATCAAATAGTAGATTGCAAATGGAAAGCCGTAAAGGCATTTGACATTTTTGATAACAAGTAATGATACAGCATATGTAACAAATATAAATATGTGGCGTGTTGCCACAAACATTAAATCACGACAATGAATTTTCCATCCATACGCTCCCAAAACCATTTTATAGAAAAAAGAAAACTACTATGGAGGATGATTCACCAAGTCATCCACAACTGGGGACACGGCTATTTAAATAGTCATACAATCTGCAGAGGTTGTACAACTTTACCCACACGACATAAACATCCCACCATGTAAACACATATCACGTGATACCATCGATATCCGATTGGAGAGCTTATGACAAAGCCTTTACATTACTGATTGACGGTAATATCTTGCCATTCCTAGAAAACTACGAATCTAGGTAACCGACTCCGGTTGCTCCCAATGCAACACTGCTTTCACTTTGCTTGGGTCAACAACAACTCCTTTGGCAGTCATAACACCTATCACACTTACTTTCTCAACTTTCTTTTTCCAAAAATCACACTTACTGAACTTAGCATATAACTGTTGTTCTCGAAGTTTCTCGAGGAATAATCTCAAATGTTCTGCATGTTCTTCTTTCGACTTGGAGTAAACCAAAATATCATCTATGAACATGACAACAAACTTGTCCAAATATTACATGAAAATCATATTCATCATGTTAATGAAATATGCAGGAGTATTGGTCAATCCATAAGATATGACCGTAAACTCATAATATCCATATCGTGTAGAGAATGCAGTCTTAGGAACATCCTCCGTACGAATCTTCAATTTATGATATCTAGATCGAAGATCTATCTTGGAGAAAACTCCATCTCCTCTTAACTGATCAAACAGATCATCGATCCTAGGTAGCGGATACTTATTTTTTCGTCACTTCATTAAGTGCACGATAATCAATACACATTCTTAAACTTTCGTCTTTTTCTTTGATGAACAGGACAAACGCTCCCCATGGAGATGAACTAGGTCTCACAAAACCTTTTTCTAGCAACTCTTCAATTTTCTTTTTCATTTCCACTAAATCAACGGTAAGCATCCGATAGGGTCTCTTAGTTTTTGGGGCTGTACTAGACACCAATTCAATCACAAACTCGATATCTCGATTTGGCGGCATACCAGGCAAATCCTCAAGAAAAACATCAAGATATTCTCTAACAACTAGCACATCCTTAATACTGGCAACTTTCGCACTGTTGACCATTAACTGATCATCACGAACTGTAGTCACTTGAAACTCCACTTTTTCTCCATTAGAGCTTTCAACTGACACAACTCTTCGATCACAATCCAAAATATCCTTATGTTTGGATAACCAATCCATTCCAAGGATAACATCTAGGGTCTGGGTGTTCAATATAATAAGGTTCACTAGGAACTCTATTCCATCAATAAGCAACTTAACTTCCAAACAACCTAGATTAGATATGAGTTCTGATCCAGCGGATTGGACTAATAGCATACACTTAAGATTCTTAACACCCAACCATTCCCAACAGTAAAAACTCGAGAAACAAAAGAATGCAAAGCTCCAGAATCAAATAAAACTATTGTAGGTACTGAGTTAACCAGGAACTTACCCAGTACAACGTCTGATGCCTCCTGAGCTCCATCAGCTGTAATATGGTTGACTCAACCTCTCACTGTTGCTTGGGGCATAGCTCCAGCTTGACTCATTCTACGGTTCTCCCCTAGTGCAGGTGCCTTTGCAGGTGTAGGCCCAAGGTTGAAGCAAACAGGTGTAATACCTCCTCTCTAGGGACATTTGTTGGCAAAGTATCCTAGCTCATTGCAACTGAAACAACATCTCACTGATGACTGTTGATTTCCATCTGTTGCATTATTTGCTTGAGCAGGAGTCCAAAAACTCTAACCAGATGGATGCGGTGCAGGAGATGATGTCTTGTTTGTAGCCTACGGCTAAAATCTTGCAAATTGTTGATGAGTTATTCTCAACCTCAACTGATTCGGACGTCCTCCTTGATAAGCCACCCTGCGCTTGCGATCCTCACCAACTTCTTTGCGCATGCCTTCCAAAATTAAAGGCTTGTTGACCAATTCCTGGAAGTCAGGGAAATTATGGGTAATCAAACCCACTTGCAAACCAGAGTTCAATTCTTTCATAAAGTGAGATTGTCTTGCTTTGTTTGTTGCAACATCTTTAGGAGTATAACGTGTAAGCTATGTGAACTTATTCAAATACTCAGCCACTTACTAGCCTCCTTACTTAAGTGCCCTGAATTCCTCTTTCTTCAAATCCATCATTCCTTCGGTACATGATATTGGAGAAACGCAGCAATGAACACCTCCGAGGTGATACCTTGCGAGGCATCATGAGCAGCACAATAGTTCTCCCACTATTCAGGAGCAGTTCCTTCTAACTGATGAGAAGTATAGAGAGCATTCTCATTACCTTCACATTGTGTAATGTGCAACTTCCTTTCAATAGTCCTCAGCCAATCATCAGCTTCTAAGGGATTAACATTCCCAGAAAATGTTGGTGGACGAGTCCTCATGAAATCATCAGACAACTTTGAGTAAGGACGAGGTCCATTGTTGGTAGCTTCGGTTGCATTGCTGGCAGTTGCTTGAGTAATTATATTCTACACTTGTTGCATCATAGTCTGCATCAACTGAGTTTGAGTAGTGAGAAAATCTCTAAAGTTCTGCATATCCACTGGTGGCGATGGTTGAGGGAAAGCTCCATTGGGATTGTCATTGGAGCAGGATCCGCTTCCATTACCTCCATTGTTTCCACAAGTCTGCACCATCTGCTTGATTGCTTTATAGGATTAGGGGAGAGGGAACCAGTATAGATAAGGTACAAGAATCCTAACACGGGGAACATGTTTAACCCAATAAAATCAAACAATCCTTTATTTATAACTTAGTATGGTTTCTTACAAAAGCCTAAAGGCATGCAACACATACTGCACACTCAGCAATCATAAAAGAACCAACTCAACCTAAGCACACAAAACTAACAACTACATGGGCGACACTGTCTAACTTAAAAAGACTTGACTCAACAAGAGTCTCAACTAGCCAAACTAACTCCTCACTCATCCAACCACCCAGGCTAAGGCTTTCCTGGTGCATACATCGGTGGGTGGGCTGGCATGGGTGCAAAATGGTCCTGATGTCCTGGAGCAACCACCTCGAAGTCCACATGCATGTCATGCATCTCCAGTTCTGGTTCTTCGGGCTCCATCTCGACCTCCTCAGGATCTTCTTCCTCGCTCTACTCTTGCTCAGCTTGATCACCATCACCATAGAAGGCTTCCTCTAGCTCCATGATCCTTTCAGTCGCCATGATGCGCGTCTCCTGAAGTTCTTCCTCAGCCACCCTCGAAGCTTTATACACTTGCTCTAGTTCTTGTGTAGTCTCCTGCATCAGATCTTCTTGAGTAGCTATGAACCCTGCCAATGCACCACGGTCGCATCATCTTCCTCTTCGATCCTCTGGCGTTGAGAAAAACGTCCTTGTGGATGCAGTCTGAACACCGTGTCCTCCAACTATGGGCATAGTCGTGGCAAACTCATCGTAGGGTAAGACATGAAGACTCCTGGATTCCAATCTCAAATGTAGACCTCCTAACGGTGATGTTGATTGGTTTCCTTGCCTTTATATCTTCTCGGGCGTAGATGAGAATCTTGCAAATAATGCCTCGCTCCTTGCCATTAACGACCCAGCAACTTCCTCTGTAGAGCGGTCTAACAAAACCTCTAAGAACTTGTAGAACCCTCCGTAGCTTAGTAGCGTAGCCTCCTTCATGCTCACCATAAGTCTGAGTCATCCTCATATGATAAAGAAAACTTGGGGTGAGGCCTCCACTCAAATCGGCAGAAAAATCTAGCAAAGAGACAAGAATAGGATAATAAGATGAATCGAGATCTTATTATTAGTGAAGTTAAATTTTCTTTTGAAAATAGCTTTTGGACACACCTAAGAGACGACCAGTCTATCTAGGGCAAAGATCTATAATCAGTATGGCTCTGATACCACCTCTGTCAAGACCCGAATATGTAAATCCAGACCCTTTGTGTATACCGCACTAGTCTAGGATCACGCTAGTGCACACATGCTCAACATAGATGAATATCACAGTCATATACAGCAGAAACATAATAAAAGACTTCATACATTAAATATAAATATGTTGATTGACCTTTTGGTAGACTTTTACATGACTGAGCCACGTAGGACTAAACTATAAATATTAAAGTAAACTGCAATGGAAAGAAAAGATAAACCCCTTAGTATACCATAGGCAACTAACAAGCCTCGCACCCTAAATGTTCGTCTCCTCCTGGTATGCCTCTCTAAAGTTGGTGTAGACTCCTCTTCAATTGATGGTTTTATTGTTGACAAGAGTAAGTACATAAAGCACTCAACAAGTTGTGTACATAATGCAATTCTAACATAACTATATGTAAGGCTTATTCCAATGGAATGACTAATATTGTTGTTTTGCAGTAAATCAACATTTACAAATGAATACGATAAATAAATTGAAAAGACAATAAAACAAATAACAATAATAATAACTTTCAGATGTTTCTCAAGAATAAACTGGCATACACCCCTAAATCATATTCCAAACTTTCAATGCCATACTACCTCCCTTTCTAAGTTTTGTTTTATAAAATCTAACCCTTGACTATAATTCCCAAGCATTACCCAATACCGCGGGCACGTCTATCCGAATAGATTTTACACTCTACAGAGGTTATGTACTTTACCCATAAGATACAATCAACTCACTACGTCTACCATGACTCACCATACAAAAGTATGTGATTGAGCGATCATAACAAAGCATTTACAATACTTTGTCTTAACCTGCTAAGGTTTCAACACTAAAGGGTTATACCACCACAACAGGGCTCCCCTCTTGCGTCATGTGCGTTGAACTGTACACCTAGGACTCACACTACCACTAGTAGTACCAAGCTAAGATATTGCAAATTAGTCAGCTAGGTTCGTTCCATTCCAGACATGTGGTTACATGTTTAGCCTAGTTCAAAGACTTACAAGGTTAAGTCCTTAGGTTGACTGAAACAAGACTTCCACAACCCAACCGTCTCACTGACCAACCTTGGCACCCTACCCCTTGCCACTTGCCTCAATCTAAATTATTTACCACCCTAGTTGATTATCATGCAACATGTGCCATCAACAAGTCAACATCGTTGTGTGACAATCTCCTGTCACCACAACCTAACATGATTGTGTGACAACACCTGACACACCAATTCCATAAACATGTTCCATATTCTATTAATCAAGATTAATTTGATATTCCAAAAGACATGAGTTTAACGTGGCATGACTAAGCAAAACTAGGCACGATCTAACCAACCAACGTTAGCAACCAACTGATAGTGAACTATCCTAGGGTGATAAATAATCATGGTATACAAATGACAAGATAGGTATAATCCAATTGGGTAGCATAACTAGATCCCAAACTAATTTGAAATAGTTCTAAGCATAAAATATAATGCAGTAGATTTAAACAACATAGAATTTGTAAAACTGGATTCAACATCATTCAAACATAACTTACCTTGGAAAATCTCTTGTTCCTACTCTCGACCTTGCTCTTGAGTCAATGGTTCACCCACGGACACTCCGAGCACTTTGATGTCTACACGAATCGAAACAAAACAATAAATAAATACTAAAATAGAGAGTAAACAAGCTTCAAAAATAAATAAAATTCACCATTAAATAGTTCTCAATTTTACAAATTTTAAAATTTTGAATCGTTTCAATTGGAGCTCGTATGAAGAAGAACGGGCTCTTGAAATATTTGAATAAAAGAAAAACCAGAAAATAGAAAAATCAAAACTTTTCCCGAATTATTTTTCTACTTAAATCTTATTTATCACGTCATCTAACGTCAGCACCCGAACCAGACCATTCTCCGGCTGACACGTGGCTCCAGCCTATGGACCCGATCCATGGAACTCTTGGGTCCACGATGAACCCAGTACATGGGGATATTTAAACTTTGCTAAGAATCCTAAAGGTTTATTTAAACTTTCCATATAATTAAATAATATCCATGTTGAACATAATTCAAAAATACCAAAATAAATTTTAGAAAATTCTAAAAATTCAAAAATTTTATAAAATACACAAATAACCATTTTAAAATAATTTAAACCAAAAATTGGGATGTTACAAACCTCCCCCCTTAATAGAATCTCGACCGCGAGATTCAGGGCGAACTAAGGAATATGTTAGGAAACTCTGATTTCAAATCTTCCTCACGCTCCCAAGTAGCTTTACTTTTTAAATGATTGTTGCACTGAACTCTGCAAAAATGAAATGACTTGCTTCTGGTCTTATGTTCCACCACATCCAAAATCTTGATCGGTTGCTCCTTATAAGTCAAATCCTCTTGCAACTCAATTGCTTCCAATTGTGTCTATTCTATTGGCACTCTGTAACACTTCTTAAACTAGGAGATATGAAACATATCATGCACACCTGCCAATGACTTCCGCACTCCAATTGATAAGCAATCACTACTCTACAGCTCAAGATTTTGAATGAACCAACATATCTTAGAGCAAGCTTTCCTTTAGCATGAAACCTTTTAACACCTTTAAGAGGGGTAACTCTGCGATATACCATTAAATAGTTCTCAATTTTTTTAAAAAATTAGTCGAAGCTCGTATAAAGAAGAACGGGCTCTTGAAAGATTTGAATAAAAGAAAAAACAGGAAATAGAAAAATCAATATTTTCCCAAATTATTTTTCTACTAAAAATCTTATTTATTGCGTCATCTGAAGTCAGCACCCGAACCGGGCCAATCTCTGGCCGACACGTGGCTCCAACCTATGGGCCTTGTCCACGAAACTCTCGGGTCCACGATGAACCCGATCCATAGGGATATTGACTGATGGCTGACGCATGGCAACGGCTGACACAGGCGATGATGTCACTCGGTGATGCAAGCATGACACAAGCAGACACGCAGACCAGATGCCGACATGACACAGGGTAGAACACGAAGCTGGCCACGTGGCAAACATCCTACGGCCCTCGTCGGATTTGACGACTGAGAGTAGGCGACGGAGACGGCAGTGCAGCGGTGGCGGCACTCACCGGACATGATGGAGATGACGAGCCCGATGACACTACGGCCACTCCCTGGTGACATTGTTCCCCGAATATGGTAGATCTTGATGCGCAAACTCGATGGTGTCCTCAGCGACAGCGGAATCCAAGCGATGGTGATGGAATCTGGGAAAAACTGCTGTGGCGCACCGATCTATTGCGATGAGGTCGCACGAATGTTACACGGCGACTCGGGCAACATTGAGCGAGGAAAACAACACAACAGAGGACAGGGATCCTCAAGGGATGCACGGCGCATTAAATAGGCCATTGTAGGGCATGCTTGAACTGGACACGGACGTCAAGACCGACGATGGCACGGCTCCAAGTTCGCATCGGAGACGATTCATGTGTCGCGATCGACAGACAAGATACACAAACACAGCTCAATCTGGTACACACAAGAAGATCAACGACCGAGATCAGATGAAGTTCTAAATCATTACGATCAATCACATGCTTCCGATCTTGATCCAACGACTCTGAAGCGGTAGGGTTTCTCGAGTTCATCCCGATTGTCCGATCTAAAACCAACGATCAGAGATCTAGGGTTTTTAGGCGAACGGGCCGGACCAACCGTACTGGGGCTGCATAGGACTTGGGCTGGGCCCAATACTGTTCACAAGTTTTCTCAAAAGATTTTTCTATTCAACTTAATACGAGAAAATATAATAATCCAAATAAAATAGTAAAAATCCCAGAAAAATTCCTAAAAATATTTGAAGACATTTGAAATTCTATTGAAATATTTTTAGCAATGGTTTATTTAAACTTTCCACAGAATTAAATAACATCCATATTGAACATAATTCAAAAATACCAAAATAAATTCTAGAAAATTCTAAAAATTTAGAAAATTCATAAAACACACAAATAACCATTTTAAAATAATTTGAGCCAACAAATTATGATGTTAAAATACGTGTACCCATTTGCCCGTCGGGCAAAGTTTAGCCCCACAAACATGCCCGCGGGCAACAAAAGAGGAATATACCCACCTCTATTAGGATTTTTACCCGCAGGTACACGAGTAATAAGGTAATATTGCCATCCCTAGCTATGCTGTAACAGTAGCACCGCCGCCTTGCTCCCAACTTCTATGCCACGCATGCACTATGAGGCTTTAAATAGCCCGGGTGAGCCTCAATCTACAGCCCCTTGCTCCCTCGCACTCGATACGCTAGTTGTCTTAACCGAAGCTACCATCTTTGCGCCGCGCAAGCTAACTGGAGTGGAAGAAGACATCGTCGCCATTGAAGTCCTTCCCAAGCTCTTTTCGTCATTGTTCTCTTCCTATAGTGAGGCTCCGCCCTCGCTGACCTCTCCATCGTCCTCATCGTGCCACCTACAACCCGCGTAGACTCAAGCTCGATCTGTCACTATTTCCCTGTTGCCTCTTTGTCTCTCTTTGTCAGCCTAACACTACTGCTTTTCCTCATCAGGTCACCATCTCTAGTGACCATCGGGTCATGTGCGCCACCGCACAAAGTCCTTTCATCATCACCGCTTCTAGATACACTATACGGAGCCCCAAACAGTGCCATCTTGATGTTGTTGTGTCGCCAAGCCAAAATCGTGCTGCCACTGGAGCCCGAGCTGTGCTGACACCACCGCTGATAACACCCATGATTTCATTCGCTGAGTCAGCGTCCGCGTCACCCACCACTGGCCATGTCAGCACTTGTCACCTACGTTGTTGTCCCAATCAGTGCACATGTGGCACACCTGAAACCCTAGATCCAAACCTAGAGTCGATGACATGTGGACCCCCACATATCATACACTCTAACCCATGAACCTGATCCGACTTGACAGTCTCTAATCCTCTTTCCTAATTTTCCTTATTTCTAAAATTCCAAAAATTCAGTGGACACCACCTAACCAAGCACTCAAGCCTTGTGCACCAAGTCTACCATGGACTAGAACTACACTGTGGACCCAGTCCACAGACCGAGGAACTACACATCATCCTCAAGCCCTTTTTATTTATTTAAACCAAAGGAAATATTCTCTGTAATATTCTCTTTTCTCTCTTATTTACTCTCAACAAAACTTTTGAAAGCTCGTTCTACCTCATACGAACTCCATTTGAACCCATTCAAGTTTCTAAATTGATCTAAAATTGAGCCTTATCTTCCAGTACCATCTATTTCCAATTTGGTGTTTACTTGTTTTTGCCTTTTTGAGTTTTGTTTGTTTTTGCTCTTTCTCTCTCGTTAGACGTAGACGTCCGAAAGTTGATCGAAGGAGCTGAAGGGTAAGGAAGTTAAAGATATAAGATAATATGATCAAAGATAAAGAAGCAGCAGCATACCAAGAGCAAGGCAAGTTGTACTTGACTATATTGCACCCAGCTTACAAAAATTACTTTGTCAACCACATCATGGATGGTTCCCATTTTAAAATCCAATGTGTACACCTGCACCCATTCACTGTGTATGGATATTCACTGTGTGGAAAAAGGGTGTAGGGAGGTTACCGGGAGGACCAATCGTTGGGGTAGAGTTTCTAAAAAGCCTTGTCATGATCTCGCCGCCGCACACCTAAGGAAGTGTGTTTATCGTGTGGTAATATAAGATGTCATGTCTTACGAGAAAAGCTATATGACCTCTGCAGAGTGTTAATCAAATATATTTGAATAGTCGTGTACATGGTTATAGATGTGCTCAGGGATTTCACACAAAAGGATAGTTTTCATAAATTAAAACTAGGAAGATTGGTTGTGTAGATCACTAGTTAGCCTCTGTGGAGCTTTGTGAAATTCAGTGAAATATCTTGTAAACTTATTAGTATTATTGTTATGTGTTTTACTTATGCTTTTAGTCTATTTATTGTATATAAATTGAATTATTGCTTTATGTGAGTACTCCATGTTCTAACCCTTGTTAAAAACAATGTTGCTCAGTTGCTAACGACATTCATTAAGATATCATTGGTCATTGAGGACTACTTTGAAGATCGTGGAGAGCTAGGTCGGCTACCCCAATCGATTACTTGTGGGTATATATGGATGGGTTTCATTTGAAGATGTTCTGTTTCCTCCTGCTACTGTTTATTTGAGTTGTTCACCTTCAGAGGCATGAATTGTAAGCTTTGATCATAAAATCGCTACTCTGATATTTATTGTTAAATGCTTCTTTCTTAGTTATTCTACATATGAAACAATGTTTCATCAATGTTGCCACTGTGTGCACTAGCATGATCTTGGACTAATGCAGTATACACAAATGGTTCGAATTTCCAATTCAGGTCCCGACAATGCACTATGTTCCAACACCTTCAAATTTGAGAACACACAAAGTAGTTGCAAAACAAAACAACCAATTCACATTGAAAGGTAAGTTATAGTTAGTTAAAAAGCAAAGCAACATTTCAGCTAGTTTCTTGGCACGTGATTGTGTTATTGGTCCTTGAAACATGTTTGGAGACTCATCATAAACACTGGAAGAAGATGGTCAAGATGATATCAGTGTAGTTAAAGGAATACCCTAACCACATAATAATTCTACCATTGTGGTAGTAAAGCAGGAAATTTGAGATAAAACAGGCCAAGAAACTCGGGTCACCAAGAATTAAGATATCTCCATATATATGTGAAAGATCGAAATGGCGATCAGAGGGGGGTGAATGATCCCAAATAAAATTTCCCCCACTCAAAGTACTCCAAACACTCTTGCAATAAAAATCTAAAGCACCCAAATATTTTCGTTCAAACTGGTGCTTCTCATATTCGCACACCCTCTAAAACCCAGAACAATTAGACAACTATGTGTACCCCTAGCTTGCATGGATAAGAACCATGAATCATATAAGGGGTTTTTTAATCACAATCCTGGTTGTCAAGTGTCCAAACAAAAGAGGAATCAATTCAAAAGACTTCTTTTCTAAAAGAGATAAAGCTAAAATACCAAAGTCTCTTTTCAGAAAAGTTAAAGCAGATTTTCAGAAATTGTCCTCAGTTGGAACAGGTGGTTGGTGAGTTTTTGTTGCTCTAAAATTTTTGGGAATTTTTTTCCCTGTGAGAAGTAGAGTTATGAAACACCCCACCAAAAATCACCTCAGAAAGCTTTGTAGAATAAGAATGAAAAATCAAGCAATACAGAAAGTCAGGAACTTCGACCAAAAAGTTTGAGGCTCGGGTTTCACTTCATAGATCTCAAACGGTGCAACCAGTGGACTCAAGAAATTTTATACAGATGTATATATGATTCTTGCACCTTCTCCAAAAAGAATCACTTAAAAATTATTTTTATATATGTTTATAAAAATCAAACACTGACTGCTGCGTGACGAACAAGTTCTGGACAGATTTGCAATTTGATAAAAAAACTTGATCTCTAGTCTATCCAAGGGTGTAAGAAAGATGTAAAACCAAATGAACACCCTCAAGACATCATAGAAGAACAGCATTTAGAAGGAGGGGAGGCAAATCCAAATTGCATAAATGTAAATTGCAAGAATGTAAATGCAGAATTTAATTGCGGAATTTAAGTGCATAATTTAAATTGCGTAGTTTAAATGCGTAATGTAAATGCACAAAGAAAAGAAATGATTTGAGGAAACATTTCATTTCTGGAAGCAGAGGTTACAAAGCCTCACATTCATGTGGGCAAAGCTCAAAGGAGCATCAAAAACCTCAAAACCTTCAAGGAGAGGTGGCTACCCATCCACCCCTATTTATACTACTCTTGGGCCACCTACCACCCTTGGATGAGTCCCTCAACCCTAGAGCACTCATCTAAGGGCTAGGATTAACCCACACACACAGCCATGCAAGGGCTAACCCAAAACCCACACACATACCGGGTTTTCTTGCACGGTTTTCAAAGCATACTACCTAGACCTGCTAACCTATCAACTAGACCTCAATCCGACGGCCCTCATTGATCCACGCGGCATCTAGCTAGCATCATCTCCTTTCTTTGTCTTCTTGACTTGCCCGGACTCCGTCTCCGATCATCTTCCAGCGATCTCCCAACCGTCTGGACCTCCGACGCTCCTCGCCTAGTCCCGGTCATCCTCCGCCTCACCATGACCTAGCACCGTCGTCCTGCAACCATCAAAGACAAGGAAACTCCTCACATAGCAATGCCCACAAAGATGTGCAATAAATCCATCCCAATCACTCGCGGTCTGACGACTGGTCTCCGACCAGCCAAAGCCCCGACCACTCGGGGTCAGACGACTGGTCTCCGACCAGCAAAGCCCAGACCACTCGGGGTCTGACGACTGGTCTCCACACAGCAACTCAAATTGCTCTAGATTGAAAATCCAATTAGATCAAACTCAAATTCAAGCACAACATGCTAAACCACAGTCAATTACTCATCACCATCAAGGATAGACCTCCACATGGTCTTTCAATCTCCCCCTTGATGAGTATATTGACAAACACCCAAAAAGGCATAAATTTGAGTTTGTAAAAGAGAGAAGGAAGCAATTTGAATGCAAAGCCTGACTTGGTCCAGAATTAGGAAATAAGATCATGACCAAGTCGGCATCGGAATAGGGATTTTAGAGCTAAATTTTAGAGAGAGCAAGTTTTTAACAAAAGCTCTAAAATATCCACTAAAACTCACAAGGAACACTCGAATATGCTTATGATCATAAAAATTATAAAAATTTGCAATTGTCACAAAGATCATAAGAACCAAAGAGAATTATCATTTTTCCTTTGAAGATGCCTTTTCTACATTTTCTCCCCCTTTTGGCAATATAGGCATCAAGAATTTATTTTATTTTCTCCCCCTTTATATATGTATGCATGAAATTCAACCTATGGAGCTTTGAAGATTATCCAATTGATCTCAATGACAAGATATGACACCAAGCTAGTCAATTTTTAGATTAGACTAGTCTAGGACATGTCCAAGTGCAAATACAAGCTTAGATTTAAATATTTCATTTTTATCAAGATTTGACAAGTGCAACACTTAGCTTCTTCAAATTTTTCATAGAGGTTCTATAGAAGAAACCTAGCAAGTAAAAGCAATATGTTTCATCAAAATTTTCATTTACAGCTTATTTCATTTTTAAGATTAGCAAGTTAAATGAACTTGGACATATCTAAGCTAGTGATTTCCTCCATATGATGTAGCATGGTGTGTTGCGTGAAGAAGAAATCAATTGCATAATAAACAAAGCTCATTAAACAGGAAATGCAGTCTATATGCAATGCATGAACAGATTCCCAAACTCCCCCTCAGCATATGAGTCAATTTAAGCACAAATCTAGTTCAAGTTGAGTTATTAGCAGAATTAAGTTCAAGAAAGACCCAAATGAACTCAGTCGAAACCAGAAATACAGAATGAGGAGAGGAAGTCGAGAAACTACAAAACTGGATGGCTATTGAGCATAGATAAGATAGAAGAGACTCACTACGGCTCAGACTCGCTCTTATCTTCCCAGTGGTGACATAGGAAGTCGACTCTAGATCCCAACTAAGGAGTGCACACAGACCCTGTCTACCCAGGAGGCCCAATACCTGCTAGACTTATAAGATTGTGAGGGAACTCAACCTAGAGAGAAGAGAGAAGAGAGAACAGCTAATCACGCATGATAGCAACCTAAAGCACAAGATAAGAGGTCCATGCAAGGCATGCCAGAAGTCTAAGTGAGTGAACTCAACTCAAGAAAACAAGCCCAAAGACACCCAGAAGAAACACAAAGAAAAGAAAAGCTGGAAGAAAACATATAATACATAATATACAAACCAGCTCCCCCTCACGAAAGGCCGTAAGGGCTCACGACTCCAAGCTCACTCCTCAAGGCAACAAACCTGGAGCTATCCAAAGGCTTGGTAAAGATATCGGCTAACTGATGGTCACTCTCTACAAACTGAAGCGCGATATCTCCCTTCTCCACATGGTCTCTAAGTAAGTGATATCTAATATCAATGTGCTTGGTCCGGGAATGTTGCACTGGGTTTTTAGCAATGCAAATAGCTGAAGTATTGTCACAGAAAAGTGGCACACTCTCTATCTCTAACCCATAGTCCCGTAAGGTCGATCTCATCCAGAGCACTGCTACAAACAATCGGTCTGCAAACAACATACTCGGCCTCGGTGGTGGTATGCAACCCTGCATCGCTTCCTAGATGACCAAGAAACAAGAGAAGTGCCAATGAATTGGCAAGTGCGAAGTGTTCTTCCTATCTATCCTCTGACCGACAAAGTCGGCATCGAAAAAGGCTCTAAGAGATAGACAAGAAGAAGAAGAGTACCAAATACCATAATCAGTGGTAGCACGAAGGTACCTGAAGATGCGCTTGACCGCCTGGCGGTGAGAGGCGCGAGGAGAAGCTTGAAATCGAGCGCACAGACACACAGCGAAATGTATGTCCGGCCTCGAAGCAGTGAGATACAAGAGGGAGCCGATCATGCTCCGAAACTCCTTTTGATCAGCAGGCTCACCATCCAAAGTAGGAATTCTTGAACTCCGTGCTATTATCACTGCGTATAGCTCGTAATGCACTTGGGAGCTCAATAGATACCTACTGACTAAACCCCTGAAGTGAAAAAAAGTCTCATCCTTCGAGGCCATGAAGAATACCCAAGAGTATCTAGAAAAATCATCAACGATGACAAGAACATACCACTTCCCATCACTTACTGCACTCTAGCTGGACCAACAGTGTCCATATGTAAAAGCTGTCCTGTGCATCAGTCATCACTACGGTGACTGGAGGATGAGAAGCAGTAACCATATTGCCATGTCGGAAGGAAAGCAAACTAAGTCTTTGACCATCTTGAGTTTGGGCAAACCCCGAGTGAGATCGTGGCTGCTAACTCGGGTCAAATGATCAAAACCAATGTGACCAAGTCTCCTATGCCAGAAGGAGAGATCACGGGGCTCAGAAGCAATCAACGAAGAGAGTCTCCAGAAGAAGCAGAAAAATCAGCACGAAAGACTCTCCCAAATCTAGAAATCCCACAAACTAACCCTCTTGATGAATCAAGGATTCTACAGGCATTACTCTTGAAGCTTATCTCGAAAGAGTCATCGATAAGCTGAGAAACAGAGAGCAGATTGTATTGCAGCTTACTTACTAAGGCAACATCTTTAAGAATGAAATTTTGGTTAATGCTAATGGTACCTTTAGCAATGACTCTACCTGAAGAAGCATCTCCGAAAGTGATCAACTCATCACTGGGGGCTCGGACTAGGGAAGAGAACCATCGAGAATCTCCGGTCATATGACGAAAATAACCGGAGTCGACAATCCAAACATCTCCCTTCCCCATCTGACGAACCGGATCAAGACACAAGAGAGAAAGATGACTCAGTACTGGGATAGAGTGAAGACTTGGGAACCCAATACTGAACCACACGACGCCTCTGAGTACCAGTCACAGAAGAAGACTGGACTCGAGTGTCTCTCTGACGTTTAACCCTAACAAGATCAGTAGCAACTCTAGTAGATGATCTAGGAGCTGAAACTGGGTTAGCCTGCCGTGGTGCAAAAGCCAGACCATCCCAATAAGGCTTCCTAAATATCCTACCAGAAAACACCTCACGCCGCTGATATCTACCTCGATGGGAAAAACGAGGAATATCAAAAGGACGGCGGAAAGACTGACTACGAATAGCTCCAAGACTAAAACTCGAAGAACCAGTATGAAAACCAAGTCCTGGACGCTGTCCAAAAACAGGCGACTCTTTAACCTGTTTAGAAGCAGTGTGTACCTTAGGAGCACTCAAAGTCTGGGGATGACCGTGAATACCCCTAAGAGCAGCAACACGCTGACGCCGAGTGATCTTGGCTCGCCTGAAGCAGAAATCTACTAGGTGACCATCCTTCTTACAGAAGGTGCATATGTACTTCGCCTTGCTAGAGACAGAAGCAACAGGAGTAACACCCTTCTGGTCAGAAGTCCTATGGATAACCCCAGCAGACCTAAACATGGTGGTGCTCACTCTGGGAGCTACCACAATCTCACCACTCTTGGAGCCGTGCACAATGGTGGGAGGATGCGCCCGAGCGTGCTCCAAGGGATCAAATCCTAGACCTTGATTGAATCTACTAATCTTGGATTGGTCTAGAATAAGATTGAGATTCTTCTTGCCTCCTACAAACTTCTCGAGAGTGCACATAAGATACTGGCAATCTCGAAAGAAAGAGGCACAAGAAGAACAGGGGGAAGAAGAAGAAGAACCAGAAAGATGAGCTCTCTCAAGACGTGCATTTTCTCCTCAAAGACACGGTGCCTCAATCTTCAGGGCCTCACAAGAAACGCAAGACGCATTTCTAATTCTATGGACTTGGTCTTCTAATTTCTTCCTAAGCTCGATATGGATTTTATCCAAGTCCCCCTCAATCATAGAACATCGCAAGCAACTTTCTTTTGACTTATCTAGTAAGTCCTTAGAAAGTTGATCACACTTGACATTCAAAGCATCATTGTCAAGTTTTAGTTGCTTACAACCCTCATATGAGCTGACTGGGTCCTTAGAAGCATGCAATTCAAGTTCATCATTTCTAGATTTTTTTTCTTCGTAAGGCTATATTAAATATTTAAGGACAGCCTCTTGTGATGCCATGTGTATCTTCTCGGTCCATCCCTCTTCCCTGCACGCTTCATCACCCCCTTCCTCTCTTGGCACAAAAATTTGAAACCAGAAAATTTTAACTTCAATTTTCAAATTGGAATAATTCAATTTGGGAAATTTCAACTCGAAAAACTTTTAACTAGGCAAAATTTCAACTTTAGAAATTTTCAAATTGGAAAAATTCGAATTGCTCAAAAAATTTCGAATGCGGAAATTTCAATTCGAGAACTTTCAACTTGGAAAATTTCAACCGGGAAAATTTCAACTCAGGAAAATTCAAGTCGAGAACTTTTAACTAGGAAAATTTCAAATCAGAAAATTTTCAAGTGAGGAAATTTCAGAAACGGAAAGTTTAAAACTTTTTGGTTCGAAAACTTTCTATACAATTTTTTTTAGTTCGAAAATTTTCAGTTCAAAAAAGTCGATTCGAAACTTTGGATTTGAGAAAAGTTTTGGTTTAAAAAGTTTCGACTCAAAAAACTTTTGGTTCTTGGAAATAGTTAAAGAGGAGGGGTATAGAAGGAAAAAATTGTAAAAAGTCACCTAGAAATTGTAGAATGATATTATTTATAAACAAAATTTGAAAGCTAGAATGACATGTATTCAGGAACGTAGGGAGTACTTATTCAAAAACTTGAAGGAAATTTGAAAACAAAAACTTTTTTGAGTTTGAGTGGAAGGGAATGGGGGGAGGAAAGTGGGTTGAAGGGGATGCCACTAAGTGTCACTATGAGAGAGCCTTTGAGGGGAAAGAGAAGTGTGGGAAGGAAGGAGGTGCTACCACATGTAACAACAAGAGGGTGTCCTTCAAATTAGCAATTCCGATATTTCAATTTGGTTTTAACACATGGTTCTTTTCCTGTGCAGCAATCTAAACCAATGCATGCTTGATGGATGATGACTGTTCCGATGGATAAAGCTGCTGCTTCCCCATCGCCTAGTGAGCTCGCACAGCTCCTCTTCAAGAAGGTTTGTTCTTTCTGTGAGTTTCAGCAACCTGCATTGTCTGTAAGCTTTTTTTTTAATTAATGCTGCATTATGTGTTATTCTGTCTTGGCCCCCAGTGGGACTATGCCCATTGATGGCTTCTTACCTTTTATTTTTCTTTTACTGCATTCGTCCTGTGGTGCTACTTAGCTTGCAATATTATGATCAATTGGTTATGTTGCATGTGTGCTTGAGTGGTAACTGGATTGTCATACCAGGATTTTATTAATGCTAGAGCTGCAGATGACCATTTTACTTGTTTAGTGCTGAGACGGTTTTCGTGTAGGGTTATCGAAATAATTGGCTTGGGTGTTTCTCCTAGGCTTGTTTTCTTGAATGTTTCGTTAGGCTTTGGTTTACAGGTCCATTACATTCTATGTTGCTTATGTCTAGTAAGTAGACATGGCTGGCACTTCTTTTTTCCGTAACTGAAAATTTGAAATGTTCTGTGTAAATGATTCACAAAGTCAGCTGTTTAATTTGATGGCAACCATACACCCCTGTTTGTTAGATACAAACGAACTTGTACAAGTCCTTGATATGATATTTCCTAAAGGCACATAACTGTGAAGTGCATTTGTTATGGTGCTAGTTAGCAAATGCATATTCCAACATGTTTTGTGCAAAGCAAAATGCATCAGCTAGAAGCTCCTGTAGAATATCTGTTGCTATTTGTGGAGTCTGCAATATTGATCAATAATTACATGGGAACAATTAATACACATATCTTCATAAATTCTGTTTGTTGTCATTTGGAAAATGTTACCTAAAGAACTTCTATGTAATCTATTTTGCATAGTGGAATGCATGCTTGTTGCTGTCTTGTGGTGTACTTGTATCTGACAAAGTTGCAGAGCACTTTATGACCACCATCATAATAGTTAATGAAACTGAATTTTTTTAAGGAGATTACAATTTGAAAATTTACTCGCCTCCCAGAAAATTATAAGGTGTGCACCTTTTTTGGGACACTTTGCATGCTGTTCTTAATATAGTACATTTAGGTATGTCAACCTTTTGGTAAGGTTAAGAGTGGATGTTGTGAACTAGCACAAGGGGGTAAACATTCATTGGAAGTAGGGCGGGCAAAAAAGCTCGTTAGGGCTTGAATCAAAATTTCTTCAATTACAATTTTTAATAGATTCAGAATTGAAATGAGTCCATTTCGAACGAAAAAAGATAATGAGGCTTGGCTCGATAGTGGCTTGTTAGCTCGCATTTGAAATAACCACTTAAATAGTAAATAAAATGATTTTACATTGAACTATGTTATTTTAAAAGAAGCTCAATAATAGCTCGTTAAGCTCGGTAGCCAGCCCTAGTTGGAAGAGGGTTGAAAGGTGACGACTTGAGGTAGAATGGTGCTAGGCGAAGGAGAGCACCGATTGGAAAAAGAACTGCCGACCAAGAAGGAGAGCACAGTAGGGAAAGTTTAGTATATATCGATCCTACAAGGGATATTGTTATTTCATCTTTTCTTGATTAAATAAGGTACAATGCCAACCCTTTTATAGGGATAACTTCACCTCTAAGAAATAATATCTGACTTAAAGAAACAAATTATATGAAGATAAGCTTCCAAACTAACCACGGTAAACAGTAAACGTGGTGCTAAAGTACCACATGCATAACAGTTGAGGACTTCACGCATTATGATTTTAAAACTTTGATGTCCTTGATTGATAAGAACTCAGATTGGAATGGCTATCTACTTTCTGGTGAATGCATATTTCTGTTCCTTTCTATTGATTTACCAAAATTCTCGGATTGGCCTTTCACACGGTGTTCCTTCTATTTCTATAATTTGATTCAAATCATCATGTAGCTTTTCAGTTCTATAGGTGATGTTTAGTGATAGTGATAATGATGTTATTTGTGCAGAATGCTGAACATGAAAGTTGTCTGCGGAGGTCGGTGCAGTCAAAAGTCCCAATCGATCCTAACATATGGTTTCAGATGTGTGAGAACTATGAGAAGATAATCCTTGCAGATCATGATTTTTCTGAAAAACATGAAATAGAATATCTCCTATGGCAGTTACACTACAAAAGAATTGAGGAGTTCCGGGTTCACATCTCTTCTGCAGCTTCCGATTCAGCTGCAGTGCAGGGTGGAAAGAACAATGTCAACCCAGATCGGATAAAGAGGATCAAATCTACTTTTAAAAATTTCCTTTCAGAAGCAACTGGTTTCTATCATGATTTAATGCTGAAAATTCGTTCAAATCATGGTCTTCCTTTGAGCTACTTTTCTGAGGGTCCTGATAATTCAGTCGTTCCTGATAATGATGATAAGAAATGGGTTGACATGAAGAAAGGCTTGATGTCATGCTATCGTTGTCTGATATATTTAGGAGATCTTGCCCGTTACAAGGGTCTGTATGGGGATGTTGATTCTGCGAGCCATGAATATGCTGCAGCTTCTAGCTACTACAAGGAGGCAGCTTCTCTGTGCCCTTCCAATGGCAACCCATATCATCAGGTGTTTGGACATGGATACTGTTTCTACAGCATTATCTTTTGCACACATTGTTAAGTTTTCTCAAATGGTTATTATCCTAATGAAGAAGTTTCTGTCATCTTGTTCAGCTTGCAATACTAGCATCATACTCTGGTGATGAGGTAACAGCTATCTATAGGTACTTCCGGAGTTTAGCAGTGGATAATCCTTTTTCTACAGCGAGGGAAAACTTGATTATTGCATTTGAGAAGGTATGGCTCCTCCATATTCAATATATCGCTGTGATACTGCTATTTCTGTCATATGCTTGTTTTAGTGTGATGATTTGTGTTAAATTTACTTATCTTCTTTGTCATCTATTGTAACGATATTGTGGGATGTTATCACGCTAGAAGGTAGATCTTGGTAGATTCCATTGTTTAGTTCTATGTAGCAGAGAAGTTCCTTGGCTGTGTCGGCGGGATGCTCCAGTCCTATCTTTTTTTTGGTTGTGAGATTCTTATGTACATTCCATAGGATATGCTTTCCTTCTCGCCTGCTGGGTTTATAGAAACAAGCTTTTCCTTCATGATTCGGCTACAGCCTTCTTTCATTTTATTGCATCTGTGGTAGTTGATGCTTTCTAGCATGAGCTGCACATGATACGTGAAGGAATAATATACTGTTGAACTGCAAGAAAGATAATAGTCATGATGATAGTGGTGGATCAGTGTCGTATGGCCTTGGGAGGAAGCTGGTGTCATAGTTTCTCTTACTATTTTTTGATGATTGGCTTTTTTATGTGCTTATCTATGCTATGCAATAAGTTTCAAATTCTTATGGTTTAATATGCAGAATCGTCAAAGTTATTCTCTGCTACCAAGTAACGATAAGGTTGCCACTGCTAGGACATTGCAATCCAGATCAGCTGGAAGGGGCAGAGGAAGGACTGAGACAAGATTTAATACAAAAGGTGCTAGTACAGAAGCAACTTCAAAAGAGCGAGAGTGCAGCACTCCAGAAATACTTAAAGCTTTCTATGTTCGTTTTGTTCGCCTTAACGGCATTATTTTCACAAGAACAAGGTACTCTGTAAAATTTTCATGTTATCCCCCCGTGGCTCTCTCTCTAATACTTATTTTTTGTCTTCTAATAGCTTGGAAACATTTGGGGAGCTGTCTGCTACAGTTGTCAGCGATTTACACATTCTCCTTTCATCTGGCCCTGATGAGGAGCTTAATTTTGGTTTGGATGCTACTGAAAATGCGTTACCTCTTGTTAAGCTTATTGCCATCCTTATATTTACAGTGCACGATGTGAAGAAAGAGACAGATAGTCAATCGTATGCTGAAATTGTGCAACGCAGAGTGCTGCTTCAAAATGCATTTTCCACTGCCTTTGAGTTTGTTGGACAACTTCTGAAAAGATGATTAGGGCTTCATGATGTTGCCTCCAGTATCTACCTGCCGGCCATTTTGGTCTTCATTGAATGGCTAGCATGCCAACCAGATTTTGTTGCTAGTTCTGAGATGGAGGAAAAGCAAGCTGATGCAAGATCTTTCTTCTGGAATCAATGTGTATCATTTATGAATAAGCTCATTTTGACAGGTCTTGCACGTGTTGATGGTGATGATGACGAAAGTTGCTTTTTTGACATGGTCATGTATGATGAAGGTGAGACTAGCAACAGGCTTGCGCTCTGGGAGGATGTTGAACTGAGAGGATTTTTGCCGTTGGTACCTGCACAAGTTATCTTGGACTTCTCAAAGAAGCATGCATTTGAAACTGGTGGAATCACCAAGGAGAAAAAAGCACGTGTACAACGGATTCTTGCTGCAGGGAAGGCATTGCTGAGTTTTGTTCAAATCGATCAATTGCGAATATATTTTGATCCAACTTCAGAAAAGTTCCTTATGGCTATAAAACCTACTATATTTGAAGCTTCTATGCTTCATTCTGCATCCTCCAATGCACACGAGACAAATACCACTGAACAGGAACATGAAGTTGCAAGTAAAATTGGTTCAGTTGCAGAAAAACTGGGTGTACTTCAGTTGAAGGCACAATTATATGCTGAAGGAGATGATGATGAAGAAATTGTTTTTAAGCCTCCAGTTTCTGAAAAGCTTCTGAGAATTCCTTCAGAACGAACCACTCATGAATTCATACAGGCAGTACAGACACCTGATAGTAATTGGTCAAATAATGGTGCACCGATATATTTTCAGTGCACTACATCCATTTCAACTGGCAGTACTTATGTGCAATCTCTCCCAATGTCTTCTATTGGTTGGGCAGTCAATGGTGGGCAACAAGTGAGAGCCAATGGTGGGCAACAAGTGATTCCTGGCATTGCTCCAAGGTCAATTTCTGAATTTGTACAGCCTTTCAAAATGCCTGATCACACCTGGGTAAGCACTGGTGCACCACTTGTTGGCCCTCAGGATAAAGTCCAAATGCCAAACTTTTCCAACATCATCTTAGATCAGCATACACCTGCATTGTCACTTCCTTGTTTCAGCAGTCCAGATATTCCACATCTGCTCCATGAGCAAGATTCATTCTTGCTGAGTGCGTTAAAGAATGTTGACATAGGTCGAAATGAATTTTTGGAGCAGAGAGTGAATGGTGGACCAAGTGGATTACAGTCTATGGGAAACGTGCCTTAGGTATCTGCTGAAGTTGCTTGGAACACTACAAACCCAATGTTTGATCAGTTTAAATCTGCTGAATTGACTATCCCGTTAGCCTTTGATTCAGTTGTGCCGTCAGTAGTATCTTCTGATGGCACATCAATGAAGCTCATGGAAACACTGACTACTGTATCCAAAAAAAATCCTGTTAGTCGTCCCGTTAGACATGTTGGCTCTCCTCCAGGAGTTAACAATGTTCCTTCAAAGCGACAAGATGATTCCATTTCAGTTGGGAATGGTCAGCATACACAGGCCGATAACAACATCTGGATGGATGGCTTCCGACCATCACTGGATCACATTAATAATCAGAGTGTTGTGCATTCAAATGTTACCATCCCCAGCAGTGGGTTCACCACCCCCTTCCCTTTTCCTGGGAAGCAGGCTTTTAACATGCATCCTGGAGGGACCAATGAAAAGCGGTGGCAAGATTTCCACCTTTTTGAGCCCACAAAACTTCTGGAACATAGCTTTCAGCAAGGGTATCAGCAAAATGGTCCATTGGCGGAACTACAACCAGCACAATCTATATGGTCTGGCCGCTACCTTGTGTGACTCTAGCTTGTACCATGAAGATTACTGGTATTTTTTTTTCATTTGGGATCTGAATCTGAGATGTGTTTTTCAATAGAGTACACATCGAGTTGGGCTTATGTCCTGTATTTTCATTCATGTTTTCCTTTTTGGAAAATTCTAGTTAATTTTCATGTAAATTTTATAGTGCTTAAATATATTTCATTCCCTTGTGTCTGCAGGAATTGCTGAGGATCTGTTGGAGTAAGTGGCAAATATTGACACTTGAATTCGGCCCCGATAAGTGCAGCATTTTCATGTGATGTTTCTTTTGGAGGATGGTTGTCTTGGAAGCATATCAAGTGCTGCCCTTAGATTTGGTAAAGTTCTGATACTTCACTTGTATGACAGCCTTATAGGCCCTTGATCATAACATATTTCTTGAGAGCTGGGCTTTCTGTAGGATCGAAAAATACTAATCTAGCAATCAAAGGGGGGTGAATGATTGCGGAGAAGCTAAAATAAAATTTTTGTGATTTTTGAAACACCACAAACAAACTCAGATCGCTTAATTTGAATTCAACAAAAACCTTATTGCGCCGTACCAAACTTTTACTTGTACGCCGGACCAAACTTCGCTTTGGACAGAAAGTTTTGCATGTACTACGGACCAAAATTCTACTGTAGCAAAACCAAATCAATTCACTCCGGACCAAACGAGACAGACTGATATATATTCACTAAAACTAAGATTTCTGACGATCTAACCGTTAGATTGATACGAAAATTTAACTGTAGAAACTAGATTCAATTCCGAAGCTAACACAAAAAGAATTAACTCAATCGGACTTATGGATCTGGAGTTATATTCTTTGCAAGACAGCTGAAACAAAAACCGATCTAACAGCGATAGACCAAATTCAAACTAGCTACGGACCAAACTCAAACAATGAGATTAACTGAAGATTCCACCGTTGGATTAATGTGAAATTTTAACTGAAGAAACTAGACTCAATTATGAATCTAACCCAACAAGAATCAACTCGATCGAACCTACGGATCAAAAATTATTAACCTCTCAAGCATGCTGTGACAGATTATGACGAGAACTGACCAAACTCTAATTTCGTGATTAATCACAATCTACAAAATATTAACCAACGAAACTTTGAGAAACTCTAAGTTGATACTCTAGGAAGGTTTTGTATGGATCAAATCAATATTAAACTTGTTGAAACAAGAGAGACAATGAATCAATCTATAAAAACAAAAACCGGGCAAACAAACCAGAAGACGATCACTGAATCGAAATACTGTAGCACGACGTTTCAGAGTCATATTTGACATCAGATCGTTGATTTTTCCTTCGCTCGGATGTCGCTGCCTGTACTTCTGAGCATGAGGAAAATTCAGCCGCAGGGGAACTTTTTAGCCGTAAAGAAATCGATCTTTATTTCTTTTTGTCTAGTCTGGTTACAGTACTCCAAACAAAAGAGTACAAACCCTAAAACCTCAGCGCTCAAAATAAACAGGAGACACCTTCCTCTATTTATACTGAGCAAACATAAAGAGATTGAATACAACTCCACTTCCAACATGGAAAGAGTTTGTATACATCTCAACCTGCCCAACATGGCCAAAAACAACTCTTGCACGTATGTACAGCCCACATGCTATAAATACGTGACTAACCAGCCTCCATGTGCATGTTCTCTAGCCCGAACGTTCCGCATGACATCCTTGACCACCAAGACCTCGATTCCACTCGAATCTAGTCCGAACCTCGTTCCTCCATGAACCTAGTTCGGTCCCATCATCGACCACGTTAAGCCCTCGAGCAACACCGCACTGCGAATAAACAAGAACGAATCCGAGCACAAGTCTACGACTTGACTCAACATCAATCCATGCAACCACTCACACGAGCGCATTGCATAAAGCAAAACCATTACCATGCTATCACAAGCATATCAAGTAAATATCTGAAATAGCACATACCAAAGAACCACACATGCCATGAGCACAACCACTTTGCAATGCCAATTTTATTACTAAGCCAATTTTTCAGCACATGATTTCACAATCTCCTCCTTGATGAAAACATTGGCAACACCACTTAGAATTGAACATTGGCATTCATCTCACAAGAAAAGTTTTTTTGAAATCAAAAAGTTCTAAAATCAAAAGCCAAAGTGAAAAACACAAAATCTCCCCCTTTGACAAATATGTAAAGTGAAAAACTCCCCTTAGGAGAAAATAAGAAAAATCTCCCCCTAAGAAGAATAATGTGAGTGAATGATTGAATATCACTTATACAAGAACATGTGCATGTATAAAGTTCTCCAAAAAAAATTTCCTCCAAAATTCTCCAAAGTGGCAAAATTCTCCCCCTTTGACAATGGATTTATCAAGAATGCAAAAGAAAGAAAACAATATTTTTTGTAAGTTCGACCTTTTTTTTATATGTAATGAGCATTCTAAGTCATCCACAAATGTTGCAAATTCATCACCAAGCCATGCTATCAAAAATACTTGCACCCTCAAATCTACACACAGACAATGTAGAGTAAGCATAACTAGAAATCAAGTATTATTAACAATTTATTGCATGGCATGATCTCCCTTACTCAACTACCTCAAAACCTGAAATTTTTGAATTTTTGTGCACTTTATTTATGCTTGAAAAACTGATTCATTGATTGATTGCAACAATAACAATTGCAAGGAATTATATGCACCATCAGCCTTACTTTTCAACCATGCCAAGCCTCATTTCATAAGCTTAAGGTTTCATAGTTTCGGTCATACACAACCTCTTCTAAGTTCATATCAAAGTGCAATGATAAGCAGTCTTGTAAAGAAGAAGTGTGATAGTACATAACCTTGATCTTGCATTTATCAACAATCACTCTTTGAGCTTTAGCACTTAATTTTGATAAATTTCATATTTAGCACTTTTTGAGCAGAATCAAGATAGTCAAGAAAGTTCAACCATGACAAGATTTAATTCAAGTTGTCATTCCAATTAAATAGTCATGACATAAACTACACCATATATGCATAAATATGAAATTGCAAAGACCTTGTAGCATAAACATGGCTTCAAATGACATATATGTATGATATATAATGCTCATTACTTTTTCATTGTTTTTCATTTACGAAACACACAAAATAAAAGTATGTTAACAAAATATTACAAAGTTTTCAAAAACTCCCCCTCAAAACAAACCCATTGGATGAACGACCTCAAGTTCTCCTCGAATAAAAGCAAAACGAGAAGAAGACAAAGGTTTTGTGAAAATGTCCGCCAATTGATGTTCAGTATCCACATGATGAAGCACAATATTTTCCTTTTCTACATGATCCCTAAGAAAGTGAAATCTGATCTCAATATGTTTGGTTCTAGAAAGTTGCACAGGGTTTTTAGCAATACAAATTGCACTAGTGTTATCACATAAAAGAGGAACACTATCCAAATTAACCCCATAATCTTTAAGTGTAGCTACTATCCAAAGAATTTGATAACAACAACTAGCGCAGCTACATATTGATTCAATAGATTGATTGTGCAATGAAGATTGTTTTCTAGATGACCATGCAATAAGAGAATTACCCAAGAAGTGACATGTACCAGATGTACTTTTTCTATCAATTCTACAACCTCCAAAGTTAGCATCAGAAAATGCTCTTAAACTAATACATGAGGAAGCGAAAGCCATATGCCAAATTCTTGAGTACCATGAAGATACCTGAAAATTCGCTTGACAGCTTGGCGATGTGAAGCATGTGGGAAAGCTTGAAAACGAGCACACAAGCACACAGCAAATTGTATATCCGGCCTTGATGCAGTGAGGTACAAAAGTGAACCTATCATGCTTCTATATTCCTTTTGATCAACCGGCTCACCATCTTCATCCGGATCAAGTGTGCAAGTGCCTCCCATCGGTGTCATGATCGGCTTGTAGTTTTCCATCCCAAAGCGACGAAGCAAATCTTTTGTGTACTTGCTTTGATGAACAAAAGTACCTTCCTTTACTTGTTTGATTTGCAGTCCCAAAAAGTAAGTTAATTCACCCATCATACTCATCTCAAATTCCTTCTTCATGATTTCTGAAAACTCAGACACTAAAACATGAGAGGAACCACCAAAGATAATATCATCAACATAAATCTGAACAAATAATTGATCATTGCCTTGCTTGAGTAAAAGAGAGTTTTGTCAACTCTTCCCATTGTAAACCCTTTTCAAGTAAAAAGTTTTAGCCTATCATACCATGCTCTAGGGGCTTGTTTTAAACCATACAAAGCTTTTGACAATTTGTAAACATGATCTGGAAACTTTGGATTTTCAAAACCAGGTGGTTGCTTAACATAAACTTCCTCATTGATATAGCCATTTAGAAAAGCACTTTTCACATCCATTTGATACAATCTAAAACCTTTAGATGCAGCAAATGCTAAAAGAATTCTAATGGCTTCAATTCTAGCAACAGGAGCAAAGGTTTCATCAAAATCTAAACCTTCAATTTGTGAAAATCCTTGAGCAACCAATCTAGCTTTGTTTCTAACAACAGCACCATCCTCACTTTGTTTATTTTTGAAAACCCATCTTGTTCCAATAATGTTAAAATCAGGAGGTGGAGAAACAAGTTTCAAGACTTTATTGCGTTCAAAATTCTCTAATTCCTCATGCATGGCATTGATCCAAGATTCATCAGTTAATGCATGAGATATATCTTTGGGTTCAAAAGAAGCAACAAAAGCAGAATGAGCATGAGTATCAGAAGCAATAAACCTGGACCGGGTGACTCTCTCATTTAAATCTCCAATCATCTGTTCAGGTGGATGCCTCCTTTGAATATGCAAGGGAGCTGTAATTTCAGAAACTTCTCCTTCTTCATCTTCATTTTCAGCATGTACAGATGAGGTTGTAGCTTGAGGATGCTCAGCTGTATGTGATGTAGCGGTAGGTGCCAAAGGTGCTACAGTTGGTTGTACAGTAGGAACCAATACCTCATCCTCAACATCATCATCGTCCTCATGAACAAAAATACTCTCCCCCTGAACATATGTACCTGTACCTGCATTATTTGGACTAGTGCCTGGACTAGTCTCATCAAAAGTAACTTCACAAGTTTCTACAATTTTGTTAGTCTCCAAAACAAGCACACGATAGCCACGTGTATGAGCAGGGTATCCAAGAAAAATGCCATCCAACGATCTAGCCTCAAATTTATCAAGATTTCCAGATTTCAAGACAAAGCATTTGCATCCAAAAACTCTAAAATGAGAAACGCTAGGCCTATGTCCAAACCGAAGTTCATAAGCAGTTTTACCCAATTTTGATCTTAAGTAAACACGATTTGAAACATAACATGCAGTTGATATCGCTTCAGCCCAAAACTTTCTAGGAGTTTGATATTCGTCTAGCATGGTCCTAGCCATTTCCACCAAAGTTCTATTTTTTCGTTCAACTACACCATTTTGTTGAGGTACTCTAGGAGATGAAAATTGATGATCAATTCCTTTTTCAACACAAAAGTGATCAAATGAAGAATTTTTAAATTCAGTTCCATTATCACTTCTAATTGCTCTAAGAGACCCAGGGTGATCAATAGATAATCTAAGAACAAGACTTCTAAAATGACTAAAAGCCTCATCTTTACATGTCATAAAATAAACCCAAGAGTATCTTGAATAATCATCAACAATCACAAGAACGTACCATTTACCTCCATAAGACTGAACTCGAGAAGGTCCAACCGTGTCAAGATGTAGTAGTTGTCCGGGCGCGTTTGTCATCACCATAGTAAGAGGTGGATGTGAACCTGCAATCATTTTACCATGTCTACAAGAAGAGCATACTATCTCGCTATCACCCTTAAGCTTAGGCAAACCACGAATGAGGTCTAAACCACTAACACGTGTTAGATGATCAAAACCAACGTGACCAAGCCTAGATGCCAAAAGAATAAATCTTTAGAAACATTGGCAACTAGACACCTATGCTTAGAAGAATGTGATACATCAAAATCAGCTTTAAACACTCTTCCAAATCGAGAAATCCGAAAAACAAGTTCACCTGAAGCATCTAACACTTTGCATTCATTTTTCTTAAAGCATACCTCAAGATCTTCATCAATCATTTGAGATACAGACAGCAAGTTATATTTCAGGTTTTCAACAAGAGCCACATCTTTAAACATAAACTTGTTATTTACCTGCACTGTACCTTTTGCTACAATTGAACTTGAAGAAGCATCTCCAAAAGTTACACTTTCAGCACGAGATGCACGAGTGAGGGAGGAGAACCAATTTTCATCACCGGACATGTGGCGTGAGCATCCGGAATCCACTAGCCATATGTTCTCCTTCCTCGCGCGAGAAGCCTACATAAAAGCAGAAAATGTCTGTAATATCTAAAAAAGAAAAATTTAACTCGAGCGGCGGTGGGCTGTTTTAGGGTTAGTGTGGGTCTTGAGGGCTATCTTTGGGCCTCCGAGAGAGCTTTGGGTTGGTGTGGGCTGATTCTGGGCTGTAGGTGGAGCGTCATGGCCCATAGGGGGTTTCCCTAACCCTAGCCTACTCTCCCCTTTCACCCCCCAAGCCACCCTACCTCCCCTTGCAGCCACCCCTCCCCTTCCAGCAGCCCCCTCCCCTCCCTGCGCCTCTCCTTTCCCTGCGTCCCTCCTCTTCTTGCACCCCTCCCCTTCCGAGTGCTCCTCCCGACGCCCCTCCTCCCTCTGGCGTCCCCATTCAGGTTTGAGTTATTTTGTGGATCTTTTTTGGTGATTTAATTGATAGAATTTCAGGTTTTTGTGCAGTGATTAGATTGGTTTGGGGAGAATTTGTATTGTGGGGCGAGATCTGGGTTCGAGCAGTGCTGATCTGAATCTTAGGGCAGAGATTAAAAATAGTTCCAGTCGTTTTCAGAGGGGTTGGCTGTTGGAAAAGTTGTAGATAATCGTCTTAAGTTTATTTAGAGACTAAGATCACGAAATTTGGTTGGGTAGTTCAAAAGTTATGGCTGTTTTAGTGACTACTGTCCAGAATCTATCTCTTCTGGCAGCACTCGCGGAAAACTGAAGAGTAGGGCTATCTAGATGTTGAATTAAATTTTTTAATGACCAGATTAAGTTAGGAAATTTCCTGTAGATTTCAGAAATGTTATCCTTTACTTCATTTGGAATTGTATAAAATTAGTTATGCTATTTTGAAGTCTGCTGTCCAGTGTGGTAGCAGATTGGGTTTCAGGGCTAAAGATGAAAGGCTAAATGTTTTATTTGAGAGAATTGGTTAACATGTTTCTAGTGGGTAATTTTTAGTAGTTTCATAAAGTTCTTGGTCCCTGAGGTTTGGTTTATAAGGGTGGAACTTATAACCTTTAGACCATCGGGACAACAAAGTGGCGGTTTTGTTATTGAGCGAAAGGAATAAAATTGGAGTAGGGCGTAAGTTCGATGTCGCTAAACTTATTGCATGTGCTGTGAATTGCATTGTGTTGAGATGTATGCAATTTATTTTCAGGTGGTGTGGCTTCAGGAGTGGCCTCAACCTTGCGCCACTCCGCTCCTCGTGGTTAAGGCAAGTGTTTTGAAATGGGTAGTGTGTGGTAGGAAATTGTTAGAGATGCTGTGTGTGCCATGGACTAGTTGATGAGTGGTTTGTTATGTTGATGCTTATGTGATGAACGAGTAACTGATAGATTAATTTGCTATATCTAATGTTAACCAGGATATGATGACTTGATTCATAGTAATGCTATGCCAAGATGAGAAAAATTGTTGTACATGTTGTTTTGGGTTACTAGTACATGTTGCATTCATGGCATGAAATCTGGCCAGGGCGGTGAGAAAGTCCTAACTAGTCCGGTAAAGCCGGTGAGAAAGTTATGACTAATCCGGAGAGCTATAGAGTAAGTCCTACATCGTGATTTCATTCACCGTGGTGAATGGAAGCGAGGAGTAGGCACCCTCTATCTACGGGATGGAAGGGGGAAGAGGGTGCACACCGACGGGTGTGCACTCAACTATACCGGTATACGCCTTTGAGAGGACATGTGCATCGCATGGCATTTCATCTTATTCAAGGAGATGAGTACGAATTGTTAACGATATTATGAATATGAAAATGATGAATATATTGTTGTTGCTGCTAAATGATTCTTTCACTCATTTCATTATGCTTGCTGAGTTTTAAACTCACTCTTGTGTTTAATGTTGTTTTTTAAGGTACCAAAAAGTCGGCATGCGGGATAAGGGATTAGCTACACCTCCTCACGTAGCATTTCACTTTAGGCAATGTTATAAGTTACGATTTGAATTCTTGGATATAAGTAAAGGCCATGAAACTTGTTAAATGGTCAATTGGAGTGCTTAAATCTCTCGTTGGGTTCGTTTTTTTTGTAGTGAGATTGGAACTGTTAGTATGAGATTTTGTGGATGTTAGATTTATGTTCATTGCTTCTTTAGATGCTTTATATATTGATATTACTTGCCAGGATAGTAACGTTGCTAAATTCATGATAAAAGCAGATGTTATGTCATTGAATTTTCGGTATTAGCAATTGGTAACCTTGCTGGAATTTAGCTTGTTTTGGGATATTTAATTGTTGTAGTTTCTATGTTTGGTAGCATTCGGGCATGATAGATGCCGGGGTGTTACAATGTCGAGGCCTCAGTACTGGGGTTAGAAATAAGATGTTTAGGAATCCGATCTTGAGACACACGACTACGAGAGTAGGCACAACACGAGTATTCTTATGCACAAAATCAGATTTGCCCTTTCCCGTGTTTCTAGCAACAAAAGGTGTTTGCATCACCCTAGACACATAATGAGGAGTAAAGCGTGCCTGTCTGAAATTAGACCTAGCCTTAGCCTTTTCTTTTTTTGTTGTTTGGCTAGTCTAAAGCAAAAATCTACTAAGTGTCTATCTCTACCACAATGAGTGCAAGTGTACTTAACACGATGTTTAGCTTTAGAGGTAGAAGCAACATTTGCATTCATTATAGTAGAAGATAAAACTCCAGCAGACTTAAAGACAATTTTCTTAGGCTCATTAATAATCTCAATTTTATCATTGCTAAGAGCCTGAACAGCAGTGGGAGGTTTAGTTTCATATGAAGCATAAGGATCAAAACCTAAACCTTTCTTGTTTGAGCTAACCTTAGATTGGTCCAAAATCATGTTCAAATTTTTCTTGCCATTAGTGAAACGTTCTAAAGAATTTTGCAAGTAATCAACCTTCTTAGCAAGAGTTAAACAATTATTGCATGGAACGTCCACTTTAGCCTTTTGTTTGCGACAATTTGAGCATGAAAGAACCTCATGAGTGAGCATATCATTAATCATTTGAGAAACTCTAGCATTTGCATTTTTCAATTTCAATTCAAGAATTGAACATTTAGAACAAGAAGTTGAATCATGCAAATCATCAGTGAAACAGCTAGCATGTCTAACATGTTTCTCATTTTTCTTATTTTGCTCAATCAAGGAAGAATGTTCTTTCCTAAGCAAAGTGAGCTCATTGTAAATTAAGTCACATGATTTGCAAGCATCATCATCAGGAATCAAGGATTTAAGTCTAGAAATTTCAGCATTCAATGATTCAACAATAAAATCATGTTTCTTGATTTTCTTGTCGCGTTTATCAAGCAATTTACCAAGACGAGCAACAGCTATGGCTAATTCATCATAAGAAGGCTCTACCTCATTGAAGTCGTTGTCATCTTCAGTAAGGCTTTCATCACTTTTTGCCATAAGACACAAACCAGTAAGTTCACGCTTGGTTGGCGTTGTTGTGTCTTCTTCGCTACTTCCCGAGTCCACATCGCTCAAATTGACTTGTTCAAGAGCGGAAAGAACTCGGTGAACAACTTTGCGGTTCAGAAAGCTTCTTTTCTTATTGCTGCTGCTTGGAGAAGCTTTCTTCTTGTCGTTCTTCCTGTCCTTTTCTTCTTTTGAATTTTTACCTGAAATTTTTGGACAATTCGGACGAATGTGGTTGAGATCGCCACACTTGTAGCACCTAGGAGGACAACCACCTACTCTCTTTCTCATTCTGACATTCTGCAAAGCTTTATTAAAGCGAGAAGAGAGTAGTGCCAAATCTTCTTCAGGAAATTCTTCAATTTGTTCATCTGTTAAAGACGACAAGGAGGACAAAGCAAAGCTAGAAGAAGAATTAGCATTTGACATGTTAGGGTTAGAGATCAAAGCAATTGATTTAGAATTACCTTTCCTAGCAAGAACATCTAATTCATGAGTCTTCAACTTAGAATAAAGAACATCTAATGTGAGTGTGCTCATGAGAATTTTTTTAAATAATACATTTTTTATTTATAATTGCATAAATATACAACGCAAAAAAAATGCAAAAATGTACCCCTGTTGCCCTTTGGTTGGGCGACAGGGGCTAGTCGCCCTGCGCCAATGCGAGTTTGCCACCGGTCAGCCCATGTCGCCATTTGGAAGGGCGACATGAACAAAATCTAACTCCCGTTGGGCGACATGCGCGCGGCGGCCCCCTTGTCGCCCTACCAAATGGCGACATGAGCCAGCATAAAAGCAGCCGATCGGCCGAGAAGAGGCAGAACGCAGAGAGAAAGAAAAGGGTGAGGAGAGAAAATAGAAGAAAAGAAGAGGAAGAAGAGCGACGGCTTCGCAGGTAAATTTTTTACGCTTTATTTTATGTAGTTTAGGGTTAGGGTTAGGGTTAAGGTTAGTGTTAGTGTTAGAACTATTTAGTTTCGCGATTTTTTTGTTTAGTGTTTAGGGTTAGATGTAGATAAATATAGTGTTCATATTTTTAGTAATTTAGTGTTTAGGGTTAGATGGCCACGAATAAACCCGGTCCAAAATCAAGTAATTATGTACGTAAAACATACGATTATCTGCGTTGTACATACACTCAGTTGATCTAGTTATTTTTGCGGTTTATTTTGTGTAGTGTTTAGGGTTAGATCTAGTGAAATGTAGTATTTATTTTGTTTAGTGTTTAGGGTTAGATCTAGTTAAATGTAGTGTTTATTTTGTTTAGTGTTTAGGGTTGTATTCCTGTAGCGGCTGTAGCAACATCCGATTTGTTTAGTGTGTAGCAAGAAATCATGGTAGTGTTTAGCAACAAAATGTAGTTGAATCTAGTTATATTTTTAGTAATTTAGTCGGTTTGTGAAAACGCTTGTACATAGTTGTTTCTACGAATAATAATATGTTGTTACGGCTTTTTAGAGATATATGTCGGTAGATATGTTTTTTTACATTGTTAGGGCTGTAGATGTTTTTTAGAAATACAAGTGCAGTGATGAATATTTGTAGTAATGTAGATATTTTTCGCGAGTGCAGATATACATACTTATAGTTTTGATGATTTTTACGAAGAGTAATTAATTTGTGTGTTAATGAATAGGTTCGCAGATATGTCGAACGAGTTCCTTTTAGAATCTTTTATGGAGAAGGGTTGTCATGTATGGTTGGAGGGTGCGGATCCGAGTAACTTTCAAGATGTGGATAGAAGTTTAAGTAGGGTCAAGAGCGTACATTTCTTCGCTGTGTTGAATTGGTTGTATTACACGTTTCGGATGGAACAAGAGAAGTGCCAGCTGAAGTTATCTTGCCTTTGCACCATGCGAGATGATCCTGCTTATTGGGAGTTAGTTGAGTGAAGGAACTGCAGCTTGGAGGTCATATGTGGGGCGAGCAACGTGGATGGTGTCGGTGCTTTTATTGCAAGCGTATGAAAGGGTTGTTGCCCGCAAAGACACTACCGGACGCCGTGAGTGTAGTGAGCCTCAAAATGAGTTCACTTATGGCGACACTTGAAATTGGAGAGTCTAGCCGGAGCTGCATGTTCGTGGTTGCAATGAGGATATTGGCTACCGGTGGTGAGCAAGTTGAGATTGGGGATGATGATGGAAACATTGGGCAAGATGCGCGGGGGCAAGTAGACGAAGGTGAGGAAATTGAGGAAGTAATAGCACATATGGAAGAGGAAGACCTTGAATATGAACAAGTAGAAGTGGAAGACGACGATAACTCGGATGAGGAAGATGAAGATGTTGAGCCACTTGTGCCAGCAGATTAGAGCACACATCAATTTAATAACCTGGTTGTGAATGAAGGCAATAATACACCTTGGCAGTATAGCGACAATGAGGTGAGACCTAACAAACATGTACCCCACAAAAGAGGCAAGGGGATGCTATCAAAGATTGGGCCTTATCACTAAGAAGAACTTTCAGGGTTTAGAAGTCCACCCCAACCTGCTACGACGTGGTGTGCGAGATGCAGGGGTGTCCCTGGAGAGTGCGCGCATACAAGCCAAAATGGGGCACCCACTAGCTATGTTCGAAGGTTGAACAACATAGTTGTATGGTCGAGGAAACCACAGTGGCTCACAGAACTGTCTTAGGGTATATCGCGAGTGTCATGTACCCGGAGATAGTTGAGAACTGAATTTTGAGCCCGTGCTATTATCCGAGCAATTGAGAATAGATTTGATACACAATTAGCTACGGAAGGCATGGCGGGCGACGTAAGGCCTTGGAAATGAGATTTGGGAAATTTGAAGACTCGTACCATAATCTGCCGCACCGCTCGGTTGCATCTGGGAAGAAATCTCGTACTTTTATGATTATCGGATGTCCGTCAAGGAAGTGGCGAACAAGAGGCATCTCAAGAGAGTTTTCTTCGCATTCGAGCATGCATTAGGGCGTTCTATCACCGCCGTCCATTGTTGTGTGTGGACGGCACATTCTGACGGGAAATACAAAGGACAAATAATGATACTGGCGTCGCCGACGCGAACAACCAGATTCTCGCTGTTGCATTTGCCTTTGTGGAAAGCGAGAACTATGAGAGTTGGTTGTGGTTCTGCGAACTTGAAGATCTGGGTGGTGAAGACTCGCCAACATGTGTGCATCTTGCATGACAGCATCTTTGTGCGCTTAGTGCCATCGACAGGTTGCAAGCAGGGAAGAGGAGCCATTTCCGGGGTGACTTGCAGAGCCGATGGTGCATGAAGCATTTGGCGCGAACTTCTATAAGCGGTTCAAGAACAAGGAACTCGATGAACATGTTCAGGAGGCTATGTAAGGTAACCAAGATAGTAAGTTCCGTACTCTTTGGAAGAATCTTGATGAGCTAACAAAAAACACAAAGAGACTACCAAGAGATGCAACACAGAGCAGTGAGCCTTTATTCCCTCGGCAACAAAGATGAGGCGACGAGTCGTCGTCGCAGCAAAGGCCGATCAAATGTTTCTGATTTGGATAAAGCACGAGCCCAAAGAGAAGTGGTCATTGTTACATGACACACATGGTGCTAGATACGGTGTCATGACGACCAACTTGGCGGAGGTGTACAACCTGGGTAATGAGAGGGATGAGGTGTCTCCGTTGGTAGGAATTGTCGAGGAGTGCTACGGGTACAACCAAGTATTTTGTGGATAGGCATAAAGTCAAGTAGTAATGAGAGATGAGAATGCCTTGTACTCAAGCATGATAAGTAAATACATGGATGAGAAGAGTAATAAGGCGGGCAAGCATAGAGCTATCAAAGTAGGTGCACGGACACCGCGCTCGAGGTGATATGCGAGAGATAAAGGACGGCGGGAACAAACCGAAGGTTATCACCCAAGAGTGCATCTTACAGTGAATGTCAATGCTCGTGTAACAAGCCCCTCTGTTGCATGTGCCATGTTCTCATGTGATAGCTGCATGTGCATTATTCGAATGTGACCCGGTACATATCTATCCGAATATTTTACAAAGGAAAAGGTGATGGCAACTTTGGGCGAGGAGTGTATGGTTATGGTGTTGTCGGTTCTTTCACCACAACCCCGGTGTCGATGAAAGGTTCGGGTCCCCGACTTTGATGCAAGATCATACAAAGGAGGTCGCCGCAAAACCAGCGATCGGGAATGATATGGATGAGTCCAAACCGTAAGCGCGTGAAGAAATGTTCGTTGTGCAAGTTTAACAGTCACATGTTCAAGAACCGCCACCACATAACGAAGAGGACGAAGGAGGAGATGGCAACCCGACGGCGGGGAAGGATCGTCGCTCGCAAGGCGTGGTGGACGACGTCGTCGGACTACCTGAGAAGCTGTTTGAACTATTAGATGCTATATGTCAAATTAATATTTTGTTTATGTAATGTGCGTTGCAATCTGTTTTAATATAATTTGGTGATGTAATGTGCGTTGTAATCTGTTCTAATATATTTTGCTGATGTAGTGTGCGTTGTAATCTGTTTGATTAGAGTTTGTGGACGCTTGTGTATTTATTTGTACGCATTTGGTTCGATGTATTGTTCTGATGCTTGTGTATTTATTTGTACGTATTTGGTTCGATGTATTGTTCTCATGTTTGTGTATTTATTTGTACGCATTTGGTTCGATGTATTGTTCTGATGCTTGTGTATTTATTTGTATATAACTTTCTTTTTTGTAATTTGCAGGTATGGCTCACCAGGCTGTGGATGACGACTGGCCCTTTGAGTTGTTGGACCCAGTCGTTGACGGTCGTCACCGTGCACACTTCGCCACCGCTTCAGCAGAGGAGGGACAGGACCCTCAGGAGCTGGGCATGCTACGACCGAGGCCAGCGTGGGAGCTCTGGACCCTCGATCCACGTTGGATCCCTGTAACGATTTATCTTTTAATTTCAAAATATTCCGATGCAAGATCATAATATGTTTTAATTAACTAGTGCAGTGGTCATATTAATTTAATATTTACATTTCAGAGTCTGCGAGCAAGCAGGATTGCCGCCATCGGGCACAGATGGTGGAGGCGCACGCAGTGCGCAGGGAGGACGCGAGCCACCGGTTCCGCTTGTGAGTCCCTTCACCGCTACTGGTGGATCGGTGGAGACCGGAGACGCACACCTTCCACTTACTTGTCGGGGAGATGGCGATCACTTTGGAGGACGTCTCCTACCTCCTCGGTCTCCCGATCGCTGGTGACCCTGTGGTGCCGCAGACGCCGACCAGTGTGGCGGGATGAGGTACTTGCGCGGTTCCATGGTGTGCTACCGCCTCCCGCGTACCGAGTCTTCACCAGCACCCATGGTCCCACACACAGGTGGCTTCGACAGTTCGTGGTAAGCAACTAACCATTCAAACTTAACTTCACATATATATATTGGCTAGACTAATAAGAAAACTTAAATTTACAGGCGAAGCACATCGTTGAGCCTGTGGACGAGCAGAGGGTGAGCCGCCACCTTGAGGCGTACCTACTCTGGCTGTTTGGCTGGTGCATGTTCACGAGCTCCCACGGGGATAGCGTGGACAGGCACTTCGTCCAGTTCTCGAGGGCGATCGCGGACGCACCCCTTGACGTCGTGCCGCAGTACTCCTGGGGGTCAGCGGTCCTCTGCGCGACGTACCATGGGCTCTGCGACGCCTGTGGGCGGATCGCCGACGGGTCGATCCTCACCGGGTGTCCACTGCTTCTGCAGCTTTGGGCATACGAGAGGTTCCAGATCGGGCACCCCAGGATCGACACGAGTCCTCTTCTACGCGATGGTGACGATGGTGTCGACGCGCCGACTATGGGCACCATCTGGTTCTATCGACGGGTAAGATATTGCAAACCACGGTTGTGAAACCTACGCTTTAACATTTCTCAGTACTAATTGTAATGTTGCTTTTTTTATCGTCACTGCAGCCTAGGTGGGCACACGGCACGGGGCGGCTTAGCTACCCGCAGTTCGTCGCTGCCTTCGACCACCTCACCGAGGACCGCGTACGCTGGACTCCGTACACAGCGGGAGACGTCGGGCTACGTGTGCCGGGTGGATTGTCCACTCTATGCACACGCGACGCGGCGTACTGGCGTACACGTCGGTTCCTCGTGTTCGACGTCCTGGTCGAGGGCTACACTTTTCATCGAGTGATGAGGCAGTTCGGTCTACGACAGGAGTTCCCGGTCCAGGTCGGCCAGCAGGTCCCACACGGCGTCCACACGTAAGTTCCCTACATCGATGTTCTCTAATATGTACGGTGTAATGACATGTAATAATGCTATATATTTTTGCTTATCCGCAGGCAGACTAGGAGGGGCGGGAATGGGGGCACCCCATGGCACGTACGTATGGCGCCATGGGTCGAGGAGTGGGGAGGAGCCTTGGACGACGTCCATGCCGAGGATGCGCCGTACGACCCGCACACGTACCAGGGGTTCCGACAGTGGTACACTTCCCATACCCGTATGCGTTTGGTACGTGTCGACCCGGATCCTCCTAGACACATCCCTGTGGTGAGGACACGATCCCGCCATACGGACTCGGTTCTGCACGGTGCGGTAAGTTCTGTCTAATGTACGACGTATTTTTGTATTGCATTTTCCAGATTAATGTATTAGGTTAATTCGTAATGTATTTTTCAGATTGATGTGCTAGCCCGGTACTACGAGGAGTCCGGGAGCTTCCTGTCTCGTCTGTCTCATGGGATAGACGTGACCAGGGAGGAGTGACCTCCTTCTTTGCGAGGTTCAGGGAGAGCGCCAAACGCACCCTCGAGTTAGCAGGTTGCCGCACGCCTCGTGATGTGGCTGACGGCCCTCGCGGCGTGCCGCTTACTGTAGGGAGGAGTGCTCCAGGTACTTCTTCACACCCCACGTCCTCCCGTCCCACCGTCACGCCGACTTACGCGACACGGCGAGCTGCTGGACACGCTGGTCTAGCCCCTCACGTCGGAGGTAAGCCCTTCGCCACACTTCGTATGTTTTCTAATTATTTCTTGAATGTTACCAACAATTCTTCACTTCTTACAGGCTCACAGGCACGATGGTTCTCCTCTGCAGCTTCACCGGCCCCTGATGACTACGAGGGGCAGTTTGATGATGCAGCCCATGCGGATTTCGACCTCGACGATGGTGACGTGTCGAGATACTTCGTTGGTCCGGATGTGCCTGGATCATCGCAGCTGCAGGGAGCACCACCACCGACGCAGCCTTCTCAGTCGGTGTACGCTACACCTCCGGCTAGACCACAGAGGGCCCACCACCCACCGGTGCAGTTGACGTACTCGCACGGGCAGGTTCGCAGGAGGCCTGCCCAGCCGCGAGGAGGTGCGCAGAAACGGGGGCGCCAGTAGTTTGTATTTGCCTTATGTATTTTTGCTTATGTATTTGGTTATTACGTTGTGACGTACTTTGCATCTTATGTATTTATTTGTATACGATATATTTTCCTTATGTTAGTAACCCCGTACTTTTGGTTATGAACTATTGTTATTCTTTGTTACAGTAGCCCTGCTTTCAAGCATGGCGAAATCTTGTCGTCGTGACTTTTGAGCGAATAGCCTCATGCATCGGCTTTGGCGGCCTTGTCGGGCCGATGGGACAGTCACATGCATCGGCTTTGGCACCTTGTCGGGCCGATTGACGAGTCACATGCATCGGCTTTGGCGACCTTTGTCGGCCGATGGGATAGGTCACATGCATCGATTTTGGCGACCTTGTCGGGCCGATGGGACAGTCACATTCATCGGTTGTGTGGAGCGGACCCTCAAGACCACTATAAAAGCGGCCGAGAGGTAGACATCCAACACCGCCAAACAAGCAATACACGCCGGTGAATCTTCACAAATTAGGGCACGATGTCGTTCTTCTCGTCGCCTCTTGAAAGAAGCGTAATTCATCCCGCCCCGAGTACCCGGATACTAGTAGCGTTGACGCCCCAGTTCTGCCGATGTTGCCCGACCCAATTGCGACTGCAACCTTCCGGCGAAGATGATGCAATCTACCCACGGAGAGACGGTCGCCGCGCCTCACATTGCAGTGCGCTCTTACGGGTAGACTCGCTAGTGTCCATACAATACAGAGTAATATTACCATTTCATGCATCGTCCTTTCTTTTCTCAGCACAACGACCGGTGTTGCTTCTTCCAATGGATCGACGGGCCGGAACGACGTGACTACGAATTTGTCCAAAATTGCCACGACGCCGAACCCGCTTCGCCCGAGAACTTCAACCGGTGGGAGAGGCCGCCAGGATACGTCCCCGTTCTAGAGCGACCAGAGTTCAGGGCCGGTGGGCAAGAGGCCAACCAATCGGTGAGTTTCATGCGACGAACTCATGCTTCACTCACAAAGTAGTAATTCTAAACCGGTTAAATCGCATACGGGAGTTCAAAAGAAAATCGCGAAATTGCTCGAGTCAAAGGAGAAACCTCCTCAGGGGCCACCCGAAAGCCCCGACTTTTGCGAACACGGCCTTCAGGCAGTGGTTGATACCTGCCACGATGACCTAGCGGACCGGAGATTCTATCGGTGCCCCTTGGCCGAGGATGAATGGTGCGGCTACTTCAACTGGGTGGACCCGGAGACGTACCACCCACATCTCAAACTTCCCATACGGGATAACTGGGGGGAGCAACCCTCCCCGTGGTGCTACTACCGCCCAGAAAAGCCAGACCCCGAGTACGCCTACGGTGTTATTCAACGACCACAGCGGGCATACTGTATTGACTGCAGGGCACGCTTCCGGTTGTACAAGGACAAGCCCAACACACACTTCCTGCACCATATAGTGGAGTGCGAGCCGAAACAGAGTAGGCGTCTCGGCAAGTCTCCGCCAACGGCCAACGCAACAGAGGCGCAAGAGGGTACCTCCTCTCGCAAAGGAAGGGACAAGGGGAAGCAGCTGGCAAAGCTCCGTACCACGCAACAAGTCCTTGACGCGTTACGCAGACCATCCGGGAACCCGGGTGGTATAAACATAGGGGACGCCGGGAATCGGTATGACAAAAAAATTCTGTCTTACACACCCGAGACGTACGGCATAGGCCACCCATTCGGCGACACCTGGGAGCACTGCGGATCCCCGTGGAGTTCTTTCATAGTGGGGATTGAGCGGTGTCCGAGGACAAATCGCAAAATTTACACGGGTCAAGTAATATGCAGAAAATGTAGGACATCATTCTGGCTGTACGCAGATAGGCGGAACGATCATCTGTTCCACCATGACAAACACCGCCAAGTTAGTTAGTTAGTTCGTCAAGCAATTTCATCCTTCTTTGTAATGCCCTTGTAATATAATCTAGTCTATTGCTTATTTTACCATCTGAACTATCGGTGCATCTACCCTCATGTATGTTCAACAAATAGTTTAACACACGATTACAAATCAAAGTTTAATAACGCGATTAAAGGGCATGTATCAAAGATCAAATGTGGTCCACGTTCGTAAAAATCAAGTTTAGACATGACATTTTACGGGGCGCCGAAAAGGCTAAAAAACATGCACTCTACTTGTTCAAGGGAATTTTGAAAATTATTTCAATCCTAAATCTGTTTATCTAAAAATTTTATTCTTTAAATCTCTGATTTTTTCCTAAAATTTTAATTTTTTCGTCAAATCGCCTCGCCATTGGCGATTTTTTCATCTCACCCTACCATGGGCGAGATGTGACGTGTCGCCGTGCTCCATTGGGCGACTAGTCGTGTCGCCTACCATTGGGCGACCTATTTTGTGAGACACCATGTCGCCCTACCATAGGGCGACAAGTGTACATTTTTGCAATTCTTTTTTTTTCGTGGTATATTTCTGCAATTTGAATTATAAAATATATTATTTAAAAAAAATTCGTGCTCATGATAGTAGATTCTTGTAAAGATGTTACCTTCATCTCCCACACTGACATGTCCAAAGCACTAAGCATTTGTCTAGCATTAGCAGCATCGTCATAGCTAACCCCAACAGCACGTAGATTGCTAAGAATTTTATTAAAGCGTGCAAAAAAGTCATCTACAGACTCACCAGGTTTCATCTCGAAATGCATATATTCTTTTTTGTAAATATCTTGGCGAAGCTCTTTGACAGTGTTTGATCCCTCGTGATAGTCACAAAGAGATTTCCATACCTCATATGCGGATCGAAGATGAACCACTCGATCGAAGTCGCTGCGTCCCAAGCCCTGGATGATCAAGTTGTGTGCCTTGCTGTTTGCTTCAACATGTGCGCGATTGACGTCGTTGACGTTGTCGTTCTCAGGAACTTCGTACGGCTTGTAAACCTTCTCCCAAATTGCGAAGCCCTGCGCTTGGATGTACGCCTCCATCTTGGCTTTCCAAAACTGAAAATCAACACCATCGAAAACACAAGGTTTTGTCGAATACATATCCATCGCTATGATTTCTAATCACCGGTTAAGATTAATTAGAAAAACCTTGCTCTGATACCACTTGTAGGATCGAAAAATACTGATCTAGCAATCAGAGGGGGGGTGAATGATTGCGCGGAAGCTAAAATAAAATTTTTGTGATTTTTGAAACACCCCAAACAAACTCAGATCGCTTAATTTGAATTCAACAAAAACCTTATTGCGCCGGACCAAACTTTTACTTGTACGCCGGACCAAACTTCGCTTCGGACAGAAAGTTTTGCATGTACTACGGACCAAAATTCTACTGTAGCAAAACCAAATCAATTCACTCCGGACCAAACGAGACAGACTGATATATGTTCACTAAAACTAAGATTCCTGAAGATCTAACCGTTAGATTGATATGAAAATTTAACTGTAGAAACTAGATTCAATTCCGAAACTAGCACAAAAAGAATTAACTCAATCGGACTTATGGATCTGTAGTTATATTCTTTGCAAGACAGCTAAAACAAAAACCGATCTAAGAGCGATAGACCAAATTCAAACTAGCTACGGACCAAACTCAAACAATGAGATTAATTGGAGATTCCACCGTTGGATTAATGTGAAATTTTAACTAAAGAAACTAGACTCAATTATGAATCTAACACAACAAGAATCAACTCGATCGAACCTACGGATAAAAAATTATTAACCTCGCAAGCATGCTGTGACAGATTATGACGAGAACTGACCAAACTCTAATTTCGTGATTAATCACAATCTACAAAAGATTAACGAACGAAACTTTGAGAAACTCTAAGTTGATACTCTAGGAAGGTTTTGTATGGATCAAATCAATATTAAACTTGTTGAAACAAGAGAGACAATGAATCAATCTATAAAAACAAAACTGGGCAAACAAACCGTAAGACGATCATCGAATCGAAATCAGAGCACGACGTTTCATCGTAGTGCTACTGGACATCAGATCGTCGATTTTTCCTTCGCTTCGGATGTCGCTGCTGCACTTTCGAGCATGAGGAAAAATCACCATGGGAACTTTTTAGCCAGTAAAGAAATCGATCTTTATTTCTTTTGTCTAGTCAGTTACTGATACTCCAAACAAAAGAGTACAAACCCTAAAACCTCAGCGCTCAAAATAAACAGGAGACACCTCCCCCTATTTATACTGAGCAAACATAAAGAGATTGAATACAACTCCACTTCCAACATGGAAAGAGTTTGTATACATCTCAACCTGGCCCAACATGGCCAAAAACAACTCTTGCACGTATGTACAGCCCATATGCTATAAATACGTGACTAACCAGCCTCCATGTGCATGTTCTCTAGCCTGAACGTTCCGCATGACATCCTTGACCACCAAGACCTCGATTCCTCTCTGAATCTAGTCCCGAACCTTAGTTCCTCCATGAACCTAGTTCTGGTCCCATCATCGACCACGTTCGCCCTCGAGCAACACCTGCACACGAATAAATAAGAAACGAATCCGAGCACAAGTCTACAACTCGACTCAACATCGATCCATGCAACCACTCACACGAGCGCATTGCATAAAGCAAAACCATTACCATGCTATCACAAGCATATCAAGTAAATATCTGAAATAGCACATACCAAAGCACCACACATGCCATGAGCACAACCACTTTGCAATGCCAATTTCATTGCTAAGCCAATTTTCAGCACATGATTTCACACTTTCAGCAGGTCTTTGTTGTCTTGTCGCTTGCTTTATCTCATTAGACTTTTTAGCAGCCTTTTTGTTTGTTGATGAGAGAACTAAAAAAAATATAAAACTGAATACAAACTTGACCGCTGGTTGAATTACTTTGTTTCAATCCTTGCTATTAGGTGTAGTTTTGTAATTCACTGAAACACTTGGTGTGCTATGACACAATTCTGTAGCTGATTTATACCAGGTGTACAAATACTAAGATTTTACCATTTTTTTCATTAGGATGAATACAAGGATTACACATTCCTGTTATTCCTATCTACTTTATGGTACATAATTGTTAACATTTAATTTTATGGTATAAACACGTGATTTTCTACTTACATCCTTGACTGAAAAACACTACAAGTGTACTTTACTGGTGAAAATTGCATATTGGATTGGTTGTAGTTTCTGAACTGAGCTCTAAAAACTGATTTTTTTTTTATAATAGATAATCGATATTCGCCTGTGGATGTATTATTGCTACTAGAATATACAACAGGAGTGTGCATCCAGATAAATCAGTTTCTCAAGTCAGCATTTCTACCTTGCAATCTTTTGATTATGTGCTACCAATGTGTAGATTAAAATTAGATTATGCTAGGAGTTTGTTTCTCAAATCAGCATATCTACCTTTTAATCGCTTGTTTCTGAACTACTAATTTGTGGGTTAAAATTAGATTATGCCAGTTCTTGACGCTTACATTTTAAATTTTGTTAATTTACAGGGTATGGCAGTTCTTCAAGGCTGGAACAGGGTTGGGAAGATCTGTTTGATGGTCCGATGAGACTGATTTGTATGGATAGTTCTCTTAACTGCTCAGACCCAGGGACCCTTATGAGTTTGAAATCTGGATTTCAGGCAATAGAGACGCATCATATATTAGTCATTTCTCGTTAGAGACGGACTTACCACTGAGAGTCCATGGATGGGTTGCTGCGGTGGAATCTGAAGCTTTCACGATGGACTGAATGGAGATGCTTGTTTTTGGTGCTACTATGTCGATCATATGTGCTATGAATAAAGTTGGGTAATGACTGCCTCAGATTTGTGTAAGTTGGTTTCGTCAAGTGATACTGTTTATGTGGTACATCGTCACTGGACTGTCGTTGAGTAAATTTTCTTAAGGATAGATCAGACTGCACTTTACTCGCATGTCATGTGCTATGGTAGGCTGGTAGCAATGTTCCGTGTTTTAAAACGTATTGTGTGTATGAATGTGAGGCTGAATACTGTGCTTTATGAGTGCGAGACTGAAATACTGAATACCGTGCTTTTGTTTTGTTCTTTTTCCGGGGAGGAAACAAAAACCTATCGATACCATTCCGGTATGAGTTAGTATGTGCTATTTTGCCACCTAAAAAGCTACAGAGTAGCTTTGCATTTTGTAGGTTTTATATCGGTCAACGCCGGTTTGATACTAGTTCCGATGCTAGACAATACTGGCTATATTGGTAGAATTAGGGGTTATATCGGCAGAATTGATAATACTGTCTATTAAACATAACATTATATGTTATATTTGACTTTACTATTGAACTATACGTTATATTTGATTCTACTATTATATATTGACTCTCTTTGATGTGCTAAACACATTTGTTATTTTATTAAACTCCAGATCGGTACGCTGGATAGGCGTTTGGAATATTAATCCATAACGGTATGGGATACTGTTTGTGGCAGTGTGTTTGATCCCAATTGCCCCCTAATTGATATTGACCAGGGTGTTCGAAGTAATATTTTTGGTTCTGTAGTTGTTTTACTTACCATGTATAGAGAAGTGCAAGAAAACGATCCATTTAAGTGTGTTATCGTCCGTATCCATTCCAATCCGTTTGACGTGTTCGACTCGATCGACCTCATACAAAGATATACGAGCTAAGATGTTTAATGACATAGTTGAACCACCCGTGCATATTTTGTAGGCCTGTAATGATGTTTTTAGGGTCAAAACATTTTTTCGAAGCCTCGCGAAGACCATCAGAGTTGGACTACTTTGAAGTAAGCTTTCAAAAATGTGCTAGAACATCGAAAATGAACACCGTACGTAAAAGTTATAACCGTTTTAACGATAGGCACACGTAAACTACTTCCAAAACTCGGATTTGGCCAAACATGGAGCAGATTCGGATTTAGCAAAGTAGAGACCGACTCGGTTTGGACTCAAATTAGTTCGTGTGCAACCCGAACAAGGGAAGAACAACACACTCGGATTTTTTTATAATTCGGCGGCTATAGAGCAAATGCAAACGATAAAAACGAACAAACCCTAGCGGTGCCCGGTAGCAGCTGCTGTAGGTTGAAGGGCAACGACGACCAGCAGCAAACACGAACTAGACCAAGATTAGCAGTCTAGCACATAGGAACCAGCAACTTGACACGACGACGGGTGAAAATTCAACAAAGCAAACTGAAATGAAAAATTATAGCGGCTAAAAGTGGTTCGAACAGGGGGAAAATTATGCAGATGCAATTTGTTTTAGCTTTCTCTGGACTATAGGAATAAAAAATCAATCTACTAAACTCGGGTACAGAAATTTTCATCGGGCAACTATGGCTCTGATACCACCTGATGAAAACTTTTGGCCCGATCTTCATATGAGAGTGATAACTATGATTGATCGATGTGACGTTGTCAACGAGGCTACTTGACTAAGACGGTCAAGTCCGTCCTACAATTGCTACACCAAACCCTTTGTCGTTATCAACCGTGCCTAACAGAGTTGTTCTTTCGTAAAAGCATTCGAGAATCAAGCAAGAAAGAAATAAACGCAATCTGAATTGGAAGGTGAAAGAAATTTTATTGAATAATGGAGAGGCCTGAAGTCACCATAGTTGGTCTAGTCAACACATATACACAACTGATGTTTTTTGAACGAAAAACAATCTAAACAGGCCTAAAGACTAAAAGTGGCGGCCACAAAGGTTACAAGGAGGTGGTGACTAAGGGGGAACCGGCCTGTAGTTATGCGCCACAAGGAGGCACATATAACCTGAGCTCGGATCCCAACACCATTACAATGTCCAAGTTGGTCCAACAGGTGACGCGTCACCTCTTTTTGATGATTGTGACGTGTAGACAATAAATCTGAAGGCGGGGCCAGATCCCTTGAAAAGATCTCATCGTAAACTTTCAATCAAGTACTCGATCACCTCCAACAGACTCCATATGTGAAGGTTATGATATGATCGTTTTAAATCGGGGCTGTCAGGTTAACTCCGAATTGATCTGGAATTGAAATAGTGTCGGCCTGAACTTATTATTGTAACAGTGCTCTCATTAGTAGGGTGTGAGATTCAGTAGCTTCATATTGAGCAGCCTGGAATGCTTTAGTTTGAAATCTATATAATGTACGATGTGTTTTACAACCGCAGCGGCAATCAATTTAGAATGTCAATTTTTACTACTGTACAGCTAGGAGACGAATGGCAAACATTGCGTATCTCAGACTCTTCATCAACGAAAAACAGGAGATGACGTGCACAGCGATGTATTGCACTGCATGCAACTGAAGTTCCGATCTGGCCTTAAGCAACGAAATGGCCATGATCTAATCGCATCAAGCACAAGCCCAGGCTTCTTGGGTGGAAGTTATCTGCCATATGCTGCAGTGCACAATAGTAATAGTAAGACGCCGGTCGATAACATTACTGCCTACTTCTTCTCCGATGACTATTAATTAGATACAAGTCTACGACGATACCTCTGTGGCCTCTTTGCTGGGACACAGCATTTTCTCCGTTGTTTGACGAGCTCTTTGCCTCTGTTGCTGGCTGCTTCGGACCCCTCCTCTTCCATGGTTTTGCGTCCTTATCATCAGCTTCTTCATCACCATCCTCATTGCTATCCTCCAAAGAATGATCTTTTCTTTGATTGACCGTTTGCCGTGTTTGCTGGTTGCTTCCTTCCCCTCTCTGCTGGTTTAATTTGCATCTTCCTCATCCTCTTGATCATCCTCGGTGGCTTCATTATCATGAGTATTAGCAGCTTTCTTAGACGAGACTTATGCCGCCTTCAGCGTTTGCTTCCTTCCCAGGCTTCGCCTCTTCCTCTTCATCACCCTCCTCATGCTCATCATCGTGGGTATCAGCAACTTTATTTTACGTGCCCTTTGCCGCCTTCACTCTTTGCTATGCTGTTTTTTCATCCTCCTTCATCATCAACAGCCTTTCACTGCTTCCTTTTTTTTCCTTCTTTTGGAGCATTTCTGCCTTTTTTAGATTTTTGTATCAGCATCGTTCTCTACCTTGTCTTTGCTTCTTTTATATGTGCTTGCTGCCGCACCAACCCCATCCAACTTCTGCAACTCTGGCACATATGCGGAAGTCTGGACAAACAAAGTGAGAATAAGGGCAGCACGACGCAGGTAAGATACAGTGAGCTCAGTCTAAAAAAAAAAAAAAAATAACTACCGCCTACTGTAATAAAATCAATTTTCTTCCCTTCAATCAACAAATGCAACCTTCAATCACTACTACAGAAAAAACTCATCACAGACGGTTCGAAAACCTCATCACTGACGGTTTTGTGAACCATCTGCAAAAATATGTCAGTGATGAGAAGACACATCACAGACGGTTGTCGAACCGTCAGTAAAACTAATATCAGAGACGGGTCTATCTACGAACCGTCCGTGATAATCTTTTGTCTTAGACGGTTCTAAGATAGAACCGTCTCTAATGGTAAGTAATCACAGACGGTTTTTAATTAGAACCGTTTGTGATATGATTATCACAGACGGTTTTTAAATAGAACCGTCTGTGTTATAGTTTTTTCCTTCTAACTCTCTTGGCAGAACTTCCATGATTAGTATCTGATGTTCGAAATTTTATTTACCTTAGATATTTATGCAATGACATTTACAAGACACAACCAATTATAGATTTTGCAATTCAATATCAAAACATCCTAGATGCATTGAGGCAACAACTCCACAGAGATTTTTCTCATCAGACAAGCTGTTGCCTCAATGCATCTAGGATGTTTTGATATTGAATTGCAAAATCTATAATTGGTTGTCTTGTAAATGTCATTGCATAAATATCTAAGGAGAATAAAATTTCGAACATCAGATACTAATCATGGAAATTCTGCCAAGAGAGTTAGGGGAAAACATTATTTCATAGGTTAAGGCCAGAAGACCTTACCACAAATATGATAACACAAATATGATAACAAAATATTTCATAGTTCAGGTAACAATACATTAACAAAATGTGATATATACCACAAATATCAATAAGTGTTCAGCTAGAAACCACATTATTTCGTAATTCAACCAAGAAAACCTTATAGTTTTTTTTCATGTCTTCCATCATATGTGACATAGCTTCCGCAATAGAGGCTTCTCGGTTCTCTCTGAAGTTCCATAACTCCAGTACAGTGCCGATTTGTTTGACACCAATAACCGATTGATCTTCAGTCATATCTCTCAATCCTTACAAATTAAAAGTGATTATGTTGTTGTGAGAAGGGCAGTAACCACATTGAATTCAGTACTAGAAACCTTCATATTACCTCTATAAGCTTAGCTTTAGCTTCTTCCAGCTCTGCATTCGCTCTGCGGTCCTTACTGATGAGTGCCGTGTTAAGGGATTTGATATCTTGCAAGCGATCATCTATGTCTTTCAGTTTTTGTTTGATCTCACAAATCTTTTCTGTTATCTCAGATTTCCCCTTCAATTGTTCGATCTCCACTTCGAGTTTTTGTTTAGTTTCTAACAGCTTTTCCATGTCTTTACCATAAATATATTATAATGAATTAGGTGTTCACTTCAGTATGAGGCATTAAAGCTTGCTAAGCTATATATATGTAGCTTGCTAAGAATTTTATGTTTGACCTCTCATGAATCCTATATCCAGTTTTGTTCAACCATCATGAATCCTATATACAGCCTCATTCCTTCTAAACATTATTCACAAACATCATTAATTCACAAACTCAAAATGGTTTCCCTAGTCAAGCATATCGGTTTCCCTACTCAAGCATTTGAGCTACAATTCTTTAGTTACAGCCTCATTCTTTCTAAACATCATTCACAAATATCATTCACAAACATCATTCACAAAGATTATTCACAAACATCATTCACAAATATCATTCACAAACACAATAACCTAGTCAAGCATATCGGTTTCATACACAACTCACCGACGGAGATGAGGAGGAGGTGCTCGCGGACGAGGAGGTAGCCGACGGGGAGGAGGAGGAGGTGATCGCGGACGAGGAGGTAGCCAACGGGGAGGAAGAGAAGGAGGTGCTCGCCGACGAGGGTAGCCGACGGCCGGGGAGGAGGAGGAGGTAGCTGACGGGGAAGGTGCTCACGAAAGTTGTCGGGGAGAAGTAGGTGCTCGCGAAAGTTGTCGGGGAGGAGGTCGCCGAGAAGGTGGATTGCCGGGGGGCCAGGGTTTGCAGGAGACGAAACGCATGTATCTGGCGCTACAAACCTCTATCGGTATGGTTATATAGGGGTCTCAGGTCATATCACAGACGGTTCCTAGTTAGAACCGTCTGTGATATTACCTTATCACAGACGTTTCCTAGTTAAAACCATCCGTGATATGATCACAGACGAGTTTAAACTAGAACCGTCTGTGATATGACTGTCGGTTCATAAAGAGAACCGTCTGTGATTAAATTACTGACGGTTACGCTAGAGAACCATCTATAATGTTTGTCATAACAGACGGTTTTTTGAAACCGTCTGTGAAGAGGAGTCTAATATAAACCTTTCTGTAGTAGTGAATGTTGATAGAAAACAAGAACGAAAGAATGAACCCAGAAAAAAGAATAAGTCCAATTTACAAACCTAAACTCTAGTATCAGTTCGGTTTTCAAACCTGAACTTTGAAATTATTCAAATCAGGACCTCGAACTTACGGAAACGTTCACTTTACCCCCTCGGATCCAAACCATAGTGGTTTTGTTGATGTGGATGCCATGCATATTCCACATTTTATTGATGCGGATGACACTTATATGCCACTGTCAGATTTTAAGTCCAATCATCTCTCTCGCACCCAAGTTAAGAGAGAGAGTGAGAGAACAGAGAGAGGGAAATAGAGGAGTGGGTGGCACAAGCTCTGGCTGACGATGGCGATGGTGAGTGGCGGTGTAGGCGACATGGGCGACCTTCAAAATGGGTCGGCACAAGACCGAGAAAAGAACTTGTTTTTGAAACAAGATTCGCAAAGAAAAAACCGTCACTCCGTGATAACAGTCTTACTCTACACTCTAGTCGACCTATACTCCTCTCTATGCTGCAAGATATGCATCCTTCGTTGCGCTTTGGGGATTACGGAATTTACTACTTCTATCACTTTGTTGATACGAATTGTAAGTCCTCCCCTTCATCAGCCATATTTCATTGGCTAGTTTACGGGGACAACCACGATTAAGGCAAAGGGTACTCCTTCAATGGGGTTGGCGCAGGCAGACATGAATGGAGATGGCGAGGCCACAGCGACGGAGTTGGAGAAGGAGCCGATGGGAGCTACGCTTCCCGGTGATGAGACGACCAAATTGGCAAGGTATAAGATAGGGGGGGTGAAGCTACATATGCAAGGAATTTGAAAGAGTCTCACCGAGGGCGACGAGATCGACGACGGTGGTGATTTGAATGGAGATGGAAAAACGATGAAATCCTAACGAAGAACTGAGAGAAGTGAAATCCACCACCTATGGGCCTGATCTTGACATAGCAAGAAGGCCTCCTGCATGGAGGCCACCAACTCCTCGCTCAACTCCTTGCCACCCATCACCATCGGTGAGAATAGTCGTGCCGAATCGAGGAGGAAGGGGGATATCTCGTGGTGTAGTTCGGACGATGCGTGCACTTCTACGAGCGTCTGGCTCTACTGTCTCTTGCGAGTTTGGTCTGGTGGTGGTGGTAGGGAAGTGTTGACTGGTGTGGCCACGTCATCAACTACAATCGTATGTGGACACTACCGCTACTACAGAACTGGGCATCACAACCGGCCTATTAGAAGCGGTTTGGTGCGAACCCGTTGTGATGTTCGCACCAGAAGCGGATCGTTGGCAACAGTTCGGAGAGGGATTTCAGAAGCGATTTGAGACATGAACCGCTTCTGAATGTTGCATTCTAGAAGCGGTTTGAGGAAAGAACCGCTTCTAGAACGCAACATTTCAGAAACGGTTTGAGACACCGTTTCTGAAATGTTGCGTTCTAGAAGCGGTTCTTTCCTCAAACCGCTTCTGATTTTCAAAAGCGGTTTGAGGAAAGAAGCGGTTTGACGAAAGAACCGCTTCTATAACGCAACATTCAAAAGCGGTTCATGTCTCAAACTGCTTCTGGAAGCCCTCCCGCGCAGCGCATTTAAACCCTTCTTCCTCCATGAGCCAGCAGAGGTACGATCGAACAGAGAAGGCCGCCCGGTACATTCTTGGGAGGTGCTGTCCAAATTTTTAATTGGAGGTGATTAGCTCCAAATTAAGTGTTTCAAAGTTAGTAACATCATGTGAACATCCTTCTCACCTAGATATTGCTATTTTTTTCAATGGTTGTGGAGAAATCTTGAACTTTTTAAGCATGATCGAAAATTTGTTTTCTATGCCTTGTTTTTGTTGTTGTATGAAGATGTAGGGTGGAGATCTAGTTCAAAAAACGACATTACAAGGTAAAGGTGATTGGAAGCTTTAGATCTAGGTGGTTGTTAGCTTTAGAATCTTAAATATCACAATAAGTTGGGGGAGATCTAGGTACAACATTGCAAGGAAGTAATTATTGGTTTATGAAACAAAATAGAAAAACATGTAGAAGGATAAAAAATAATTACAAAGGTAGAAAGGGATACAAAATAATTAGAAAGGTAGGTCTTTAATTGGATGATGGTGTAGGTGGAGCTTTTTTTTATTGGGTTTAAATGTAACGAAATTTAAGTTAGGTTATAATTTTGGTAACAAAATTTGTTATAATTTTTAATGAAATTATAACTTGGTGTAGATGAATCGGCAATGGATGTACAATGCGGACCGTCGCTCGAGAGAGTTCATTGATGGTGTGCAGGCTTTTCTCGATGCGGCCGTTGCATTCTTGCCTCCAGGCAGCTTCATATGTTGTCAGTGTGTAGATTGCAAGAACGAGAAGGAGCACTCCCAGCGATGGCAAGTTATGAACTACTTGATCATGAGAGGTTTCATGCCAAACTATACCTGTTGGACCAACCATAGCGAAGTTGAGGTGATTAGCCAGGAAGACGATGAAGAAGGCGAGGAAGAGGAAGATGGATTCAACAAGATCCCTGACGGCACGCACATCGCTCCGTGGAAGAAACACTTAGTGACTTTGGTGATGATGAGCTAGACCAGATGTTGCGTGGCGGAGAGGGAGACTACAGATGAAAGCGATTCGAGAAGTTCCAACAAGCATGTTAGAGGACCACGAACTCCTTTGTACCCAAAGCGTAAGGTGGCCAAAAAAACTGCGTACCACACTGGAACTCATGCAATGGAAGGCTAGAAATAGTGTGTCAGATAAGGGATTCGATGAGTTGTTATCACTCGTAAAGAAGTTGCTTCCAAAAGATAACACTCTGCCCGAATCTACATATGAAGCCAAGCAAGTCGTTTGTCCTTTGGGATTGGAAGTACAGAAGATACACGCATGTCCTAATGATTGTATCCTGTATCGTAATGAGTATGCCGATTTGGATGTTTGTCCAGGGTGCAGAGAATCACGGTATAAGGTGAAGCGTGACGATCCAAGTGAAATAGATGGGGAGCGTAAGATGAAGAGACCTCCAGCTAAAGTGTTGTGGTATTTCCCTGTGATCCCCGGATTGAAACATATGTTTGCTAACAAAGCGCATGCCCAGATAATGCGTTGGCACAAGGAAGAGCGTAAGGACGACGGGATGCTTAGACACCCTACAGATGGCTCACAGTGGAGGAAAGTCAACCGGACGTGCCCGGACTTCGCAGATGGGGTTAGAAACATAAGGTTTGGGTTGAGTACCGATGGGATGAATCCTTTCGGAGAATTGAGCAGCAGCCATAGCACCTGGCCTGTTACACTATGTATCTACAACATTCCTCCATGGCTGTGCATGAAGCGAAAGTACATCATGATGCCGTTGTTGATCCAATGCCCCAAGCAACCTGGAAATGACATCGATGTCTACCTGAAACCATTGGTTGAAGATCTTGTGACGTTGTGAGACGATGGTGCAAGGGTATGGGATGAGTATAAAAGGGAGTATTTCACCCTACGTGCATTGTTATTTGTAACAATCAACGACTGGCCTGCTCTCGGTAACCTGTCCGGCCTAACTATCAAAGGATATAGAGCTCGCATCCAAAGGCTTAGATGAAACAGACGGCATGTACCTGAAAAACTCTCGGAAGGTTGTGTACATGGGTCACCGTAGGTTTCTTCTTACGAGTCACCCGTTGTGGAAGGAAGGCAGGAAATTTAACGGGCAACCAGACCTTCATGCAAGGCCTCAGCATCGTAGTGGGTCACGTGTGTTTGCTATGGTAAAGGATTTGAAAGTAGTATTTGGAAAGGGTCCTGGAAGCAAACATGTGCAGAATGAGGATGGTCATGCACCCATGTGGAAGAAGAAGTCAATATTTTGGGACTTGCCTTATTGGGAAGTCATGGAGGTTCGTCACTCACTTGACTTCATGCACATTACGAAGAATGTCTGCTTGAACCTGCTAGGCTACATAGATATGTACGGAAAATCGAAAGATACACTGCAAGCTCGGAAGGACCTTAAACTCTTGGAACTGAGGAACGACCTACATCCCGAAAAGAGAGGGAAAGAACAACATTACCTACATCCTGCGAGCTAAACTCTAAGCAAAGAAGAGAAAAAAAGCGTGATAGAATTCCTGAACAGTGTGAAGGTCCCTTCTGGATACTCCCCGAATGTAAAGAGACTCATAAACACGAAAGAGAATAAAATCGTACACATGAAATCCCATGACTGTCTTGTGTTAATGACACAGTTGCTCCTAGTGGCTGTGAGAGGCATACTGCCCGAGTGGGTACGGGGGACAATCACAAAGCTGTGTTCTTTTTTCAACATGGTTCATAGAAGGTCATCGACCCAGATAAACTAAGTAAGCTGCTGGATGACGTGGTACAAAGTGTGGTTAGTCTTGAGATGATCTTTCCTCTTGCATTCTTTGATATCATGGTTCATCTCACTGTTCACCTTGTCAAAGAGATAGGTATTCTTGGACCCGTGTATCTACACAACATGTTCCCTTTCGAGAGGTACATGAGTGTGCTAAAGAAATATGTTCGTAACCGTTCTCATCCGGAAGGATGCATTGCCGAGGGTTATGGGACAGAGGAGGTGATTGAGTTTTGTGTGGATTACATTAATGATCTAAACCCGATCGGCGTCCCTATATCACGCCATGAGGGGAGGCTACGAGGAAAAGGGACACTAGGAAGGAAAGCAATTGCATGCAATGATCTTCTTACATTTAAGCAAGCACATTTCACGGTTTTGAAACAATCAACTGTAGCGGCCCCGTATGCCCTTGAGCACAAGAGTATTCTACGCCGCGATTTCTCGGGGAGGTCTGAGGATTGGATAACACTTAAGCACATGGATTCTTTCGACGCTTGGTTACAAAAGTACATCCTTTTGAAAGGGTCAGACAATGAACAGTTGCAACGCTTGGCTCGGGGACCATCTAGTGAAATCATGACATTCAAGGGGTACGAGATAAATGGTTACACATTCTACACCAGATCCCAGGATAACAAGAGCACAAACCAAAATAGCGGTGTCCGTATAGACGCCGAAGACAACAAAGGCAAGGTGGATACGTATTATGGTTTCATAGAAGAGATATGAGAGCTTGACTATAGACCTTTGAAGGTCCCTCTATTTAAGTGCCAATGGGTCAAACTGACTTCAAGCGGCGTGAAGGTCGACAAATATGGTATGACAATCGTAGACCTCACGCAAGTCGGCTATAGGCGCGAACCGTTCGTCCTCGCGAACGATGTGAGACAGGTCTTCTACGTAATGGACATGTCAAGCAAACTTAAGAAGCAGAAAGATTGTAGTACTAAGCCAAAGCGACACGTGGTTCTCCAAGGCAAACGAAGGATTGTTGGAGTTGAGGACGTCACAGACGAGGAAGAGTATAGTTAGTTCGACGAGATCCCTCCTTTCGCTGTGGATGTCGACATAAGCCTCCTCAATGACACAGACATGGATACTCTTTTCATACGTCGCAATCATAATGAAGGAACACTTGTAAAGACAAAGTACGTTACTACTTAGGATGTACCCCTATTGTATGAACTATGTAATGTAATACGGGTCTTCTACTGTATGAAGTGTTTATTTGGAATGAATGTAAAGTGCCAAAATTCTGGAATGAAACTAAAGTGCTGAAAGCTTTTTTTAAAAATTATAGAATGAAACTAAATTGTTAAAAGCATTTTTTAAAAATTATGGAATGAAACTAAATTGCTAAAAGCATTTTTTAAAAATTATGGAATGAAACTAAATTGCTAAAAGCATTTTTTAAAAATTATGGAATAAAACTAAAGTTGTAAGAGCTTTTTTAAAAATTCTGGAATGAAAGTAAAGTGCCAAAAGCATTTTTTAAAAAATTCTGAAATTAAACTGAAGCGGTTTGAGAAAAGAACCGCTTTTAGAACGCAACATTCAAAAGCGGTTTGAGAAAAGAACCGCTTCTAGAACGCAACATTCAGAAGCGGTTAGTAATATCAACCGCTTGTAGAAGTCATCCCTCTACAAGCGGTTAGTAATATAAACCGCTTGTAGAAGTCCTCCCTATACAAGCGGTTAGTAATATCAACCGCTTGTAGAAGTCCTCCCTCTACAAGCGGTTGGTTCTAAAACCGCTTGTAGAGATATTTTACAAGCGGTTGGTTCTAAAAACCGCTTGTAGAAGTGCTCCCTGTATAAAGTTTACACGCCCCGCCCTTTTCTCACACCCCAAATTTTCTAAGTCCCCGCTTGAGACCCCGCGCGCGCCGCTGCCTCCTATGTCTCTCCGACCGCCGTCGTCGTCACCTCCGTCGAGACCCCGCGCCGCCGTCCTCGTCGACGCCTTCGCCCTCCTCCGCCACCCAACCATCTCGGCGCTACTCCACCCCCGCGCCAGTCGACCCCGCGCTGGTGCCCTCGTCGCCGCCGCCACTCCACCCCGCCGGCACCTTCTCCACCACCTCGCCGACTCCTCCTCCGCCACCAAACCGCCGTCACACCGCTATTCCACCCAGGAGGACCGAGGTACAGTTGTGCACGCGTCGTCCTCCCTCTCTAATTCGGCTGCCCACAAGATGTTCGGTGAAATGCCCACAAGGATGTTCTCATTTCTGTGCCTGCATAATGCCCACAAGGATGTATCTGTGTGTATGTGCATGCTACTATGACATTTCACCGAAACATTGATTTTGTATCCTCTGTGCTCTGTCTTTTACGTAAGTCATGATAGTTTTTCTTCTTTTCCAACACGCCGTCCTTGTGTCCACGAATTCATGTTTGATCCTTGGGCTAGTTCCAACACGCCGTAGTACTTAATGCTTGGTGTAGAAATTTATGTAATAATATGCTTGTGTTGTAATCTGTAATATGGTTGTTTCAAAGTAATATGATATTTATGTCAACATTTTTTCGAAATTAGGATAGATAGCGCAACCAGAACGTGGTGACCCTACTTTCGATGAGGGAGAATAGTTCTTGCTGGACTCCATCGCTGAGGCTAATGTTGGTTCCGGTGAGGCTGTTGAGGCTGCAGCTGATGAAGCCATTGACACTGGAGCCGCTAAGTCCGGTAACACTGGTTCCGGCCAGGATGAGGTATAGCCAGAAGAATATAATCCCCGTAAACATGTTATTTAATCGTAATTCGTTAATATAATACACTCTGGCACATTTATACATATGTTTATGTATTTCAAGCCCCGTACATCGAGCAACCAATCCAAGCATCGGGGACCTAACAAGAAGCCATCCACAAAGCACGTGAACAACGAAGGGATGCTGGTTGCCCCTATTTTAGTAGTTGGGCCGTACAACAACGCTTGCGGTTACCACGTGAGGGATCACGTCCCAATTAGCATCAGAAAATGGGCCGAAGTTCCTCAAGCTATCAAGGACCTGCTCTGGCAAGATATTATGGAAAATTTCACATTTCCTCAAGGGTCCGAAGACAAGGCCAAGAAATTCACTTTGAAGAAGATAGCAACAATGTTTCAGGCGTAGAAGATGTCTCTCAGCCGCAAATATGTGCAGAAGGGAGAAAGACCCGACTTCAACCAATTTCCAAAGTTGGCGGATCACTGGGAAGCATTCGAGGAGTTCAAGCTGTCAGCTGAAGGCTAGGCCGCGAGTCAGAAGAACAAGGCCAATTCACAGATGAAGAAATACCACCATCATCTTGGCACCGGTGGTTACCTCAAGACTGTACCAAAATGGGAGAAGCGGGAAGAAGAATTAATGGCGAAGGACGTCACACCGGCTACCGCTTTGTGGGAAGAGCGCCTGCGCAATTGGTTCATGGGTCATGGGGGGAGCCTTTCAGATGACGGCAGTTTGGTGATGGCACCTGGAGTACAAGAGGTTGGCCAAATGATTGTACAAGCTGTCGAGCAGTCTCAGGCAGGTACATTGGTGGCAGACAGGGAGAATGACGAGCTAACACATGCCCTTGAAAACCCTGAGCACCCAGGACGGACGCGAGGTATGGGCAAGCTAACGCCGTGGAAGTATGGTTTCGCCAAGGATGCACATACGTACAGGAGCCGACATAGAAGCAAAACAAGAGAATCACATAAAGTGTACCAATTGGAACAAGAGCTCAGAGCAACCCAGGCTAGCATCGGCGACATAGTTGCGCAACAAGTACAAATTGCCCTCAGCAAACTTCAAGGACTAGGTTCGAGCAATCAGCCGGACGCCGTGATCAGCCCCTCCGCCGGCGAAGTAGGCTGCGCGCCCACCGGGCCCCAGGCGGACAACTTGCTAGCCCGTTATCCCGTGGATGACATAAGGGTTCGCCGCCAGTGTGAGCTACATGTTGATGCGCGTAACCTCTCCATCAAGGTGGCTTACGGCATGGCATAGCTGGTGGAGCCGGGCCAGATGTTCCACTGCAACGAGATACCCCCGGGTTACTCAAAAGTCGCGGTGGAGGAGGTGCTGAGCGAATTTGAAGAACTTCACCTCGATATTGTTGGAGGCGACAACGTGACCAATCTTGGACAGACCCTCCACAATATCATCCTTTGGCACAAACGGTACATCATATTTCCAGATGGTGTGGACGCGTCATCTCCACCACGGCAACCCACGCCTCCTCCAACGTCACCTCCACGCAATGCCTCACCGGTAAAACAGAGCACGCCTCCTCCACCACCCGCTCCACACAGAAGCCCTACTCCACCACCAGCATCTCAAACAAAAAAGAATCCCCCCAGGAAAACCACGCCTCCACCATCTCCTCTGAGAAAGAAGCTCGATAGCAGAATTAAGGCTCCTCCACCTGCTCCCAAGAAGGTGGAGTCCAACCGATCGACAAGATAAAGGAACCTCCAAAGAGGGCATATGATATGAATAAGCAGGAGAGTGACGCGGTCACTAAAGCAGAATTGGCTGCACACTTCGCAAAAAATAAGGTAGAGCCAAAGGTACCAATCGATCCAAAAGCGCGAACACTTCGCGACATGCCGTGCAAAGCCGCTGCTGTGCCGGCCCAACTATGAACGGACAATAATAAAGGCTACGGAAGAATAAACGTGGTCAAAGCGGCGGCAAAGAAGAAGAAGAGAGACTAAGATCGGGAGAACCTCGAGAGGTTTATGAAGAAGGCGGGACTCGGCCCACACCGCAGCTCTTGGATTAATAGATGATATCCCAATGGCAACAAAGGTCAGATGGCAATTTCAGTTGGGCCGGGAGCTGATTGACCCAAATGAGATAAAGGATCTGCCAACCAAGATGCGGCAATTTCACGAATGGTACATGACAGAGTCCGCTCAAGAAAGAACGATGTTCCCCCTCCGTATCAAAGAAGATGATTTTTATCGCGGGGACAACACCATATGGCTCGAATTTGACGACTTATACAATATTTACCATGCCGACGCCATCAACGTGTCTCTCATGAGCTGCTGGTGCCTGTAAGTGTCAAGCTCATACCTTTACCGTGTGCTTCCTCGTACAATAAAATTGCAACTCTTAAACTTATACCTTTCTATGTAGAATTGAGATACAACGATGTAGAAAAGAGAATATCTTCAACGTGGGCTTCATCGACCCAGAGATTGTTAACGAGTTCGTCTTTGGATACAACTGAAAGGATATTGAAGATTACATTCTCGATGCATTCTTGGGACAACACTACAAACCGTACATATTACGCTCTTCAACTTCGAGTACGTATATATACAACCTCTCGTTCTTATATTTTCCAAGGCATTTATAATACTACTAGCTAGTTACATATATGTTGCAATACATGAATAGGTTTCACTGGATCCTTCTTGTCATCAAGCTTGATAGAAGCCAAATCGTTGTTCAAGACTCAAAAAGGACTTCGGTAAAAAATATCAATTTATCATTGACACCCTAAACAGGTATATAGCACATATATATACGATAGTTTTCCTTATTATATATATTGAAATACCTTGCTAATTCCAACTCTGATAATTACTATTCATACTAACGCATCACACAGGGCATTCGCAAGGTTTCGAAAGAAGCAACAAGGAGATTTCGAGAACAAATTTGATGTACAAATAAGCACTCGAGTACGTATTAAAGAATATTAATATGCCGTAACAGTTTTTCATCCCCATAATCGTTCTTTTCAAATTTCATCGCAGGTTCTACAACAGACGGGTGGAAACAACTTATGTGGCTATTATGTGTGCCACTATATGCAAAGTATTACCCACGGTGATGTGCCGACAACCAATGCCGAGGTAGTGTGCACATGTCAATTTCTTAGTACTTACACTTTAATTACATGTCCAGAGATTTATTTACTTCCCGCTTTGTCAGCCCAACATCGATGTGCAAGGCGTGATCTCGCCGCACCGGATTGCAAAGAATCCAAGAACAACTCATCGGCTTTATTGTCGATTTAGATTGTATCCACCAAAGGCGAGTTCCACGCAAATGGTTGGAGAGATTGTCCCGCAATAAGGACAGTGAACCGACATCGATGTCGACCAAGGGCACAAAGAGCGACGACGCAAGAAATGAGCTCAAGATTCGCCCTTTTATTCTTTTAAACTTGTAAAAGTGGCTTATTATTTCATGTGTTCATCAACTTGTTCATTTTTAGTCTAGTAAGTACTTCGTATTTTTCTCGTAAATGAACCTGTAATTATCCAATGAGTACGCATGAATAATATATATTTAATTGTGTAAAAAAACTCATGTAGTTCTATTTATTTTAATTGTCAAAATCTATATCAAAAACCCCTCTGAAAACATATTCTATATTGAATATAATCAAAACGCTATGCTGTCAGACTCTTCACAAGCGGTTGGTAACTCCAACAGCTTCTCCACAAGCGTTTCGTAAGACCAACCGCTTTTGGAGAGAACCTCTCCACAAGCGGTTGGTAATACTAACCGCTTGTGGAAGTGTCGAACCACAAGCGGTTCGGGGAACCGCTTGTGATACCTGACGGGGTATCACTCGCGGCTACTTACAAGCGGTTCTAAAATCGCTTCTGAAAGCGGTTTCGAACCGCTTGTGCATGCCCGATCCGCAGTAGTGTACATCGGCAAAATTAGGACCACGTCAAACAAAATCACCCCGATTTAGGGTTGGGCTGTGATGGGGTGGTGGTGGGGGGGACGGTAAATTTGATGTTGTAAAGTAGACGATTTCAGAGTTTCGGATTGAAAATCGAACCGATGACAGAATTCAAAGTTATAAATTGGACTTATTTCAAAAAAATAAAAAGAGATGATCACACCATCCACAATAGGCCTTGCCGGTTTCTTCTCCCGGGAATGAAATATCCAGTGTTCTGGAAACTGGCTGCTACCAGCACCAACTTCTAAGGACTTCTTGATCACCTATTAGGAGGAATTGCAATGCAAAGCAAGATTATCATATACAAAATGATCACCCTGCTGTAGGGGTGGAAAAAAAACTCGAAACTCGCGAGTTTAACGAGTACTCGGAAACTCGGTTCGACTCGACTCGAACTCGTTCCTTAACGAGTCGAGTCGAGCTAACGAGCTATCAAGCGAGCTAACGAGTTGAACGAGCTCCAAATCAGAGGTACAGGTACTCTCCTGAGCGGCTGAGCGGCTGAGCTCCTCCTCTCCTCGGCTTCTCCCTTGTCGGCCTCTACTCTGAGCTCTTCCCCTCCTGCCGTCCACCCGCCAGGCCTTGCCTTGCTCGCGCCGTCGCCTCCCCGTTGAGCTCCTCCCCTCCAAGATCCATCGGTCCACACACCGAGTGGCCTTCCAAGCCTCCAACGCCGGCCTACTGATCCAGTTCCCCTCTGACATCAAGCATGCCAAATCAACCGAGGAGCATGGAGTCAAAGAACAAAGAAGTGAAGCTAAGTAGGACTTGTGGCTCCGGTTCACGCTCCACATCTTCAGCAGCTGCAAACCTTGGAAAGCCTCCGACAGTCGGTCCTTCAACGCATCCCACAGCTCCCTCATCTGCGCCCACATCGGTAAGCCCTGCAGTAAAACCAAGATAATCTTACATTTAAGGAAATGTGACAATGCTGTAAGATTTGGCAGCTCGTTAGTCAGCATTGTATCATGAAGATTTGGCATCTAAGATTACTATTAGATTAATCTAGTAATACTATAATAGCTGTGTTTAAGAAACTGTTGATGAGCTTGTTTAGATCTTTCATCATTGAATCTTTTGCTTTTGCTGACACAAGAAATGCGTATTTTCTCTTTTATGTTGTATGTGTAGGAATATGTATATGAGGAAGATGAGTATGATATGAATGATGTTATGTCTGAAAGTGAACCTTCTCATGATGAGCAACATGTGATGTCTGATGGTGGTGAACACTGCCTGGGTCTCCCAATCGAAATAGAAGAGGCAAAAGGAAAACAAGCAACCAATTGTCTCGAAGAGTGCAAAGAAATTGAGAGGAAAGCGTGCGACTGTTGGAAGCATTTCAAGGTGGTTCAAGCTGCATCAAGAGGGAGCCAGGGAAGACCGTTGAGAAGGCCAAGTGCAGATATTGTGGTTCTTTGTTTGCTTACACTCAAGGGGGTCAAACTTCAAGTTTGAATAGACATTTGCCAAAGTGTACACCCTACATGAACTTGAAGGGCAGGCAGCTAGCTCAAGGTACACTCAACTATAATCCCGACACGTCAGGTTCATCTCTTACAATTGTTCCTACTGAATATGATCATGAGGAAACCCGTAGACTCGTTGCTAAGATGATAATTGTTCATGAATATCCTTTTCGAATGGTAGAGCACACATGGTTTAATGTCTTGATGAGATATATGAATGCATCATACAAGTTCATTGGTAGAAAGACTATACGAAGTGAATGCATAAAGGTTTATGAATCTGAAAAAGAACTCCTTAGGAAGAGTCTTAAGGCTGTTGAGAGTGTTAGTTTGACATGTGATTTATGGACATCAAACCAAAATCTTTGCTACATGGCTTTGGTGGCGCACTACATAGATCCTGATTGGGTTATGCAATGCCGTGTTTTGAACTTCATTGAGTTAGATCCACCACACACAGGGAACATCATAGCTCAGCAAAGGTTTGAATGTATAGTGAATGGAAAATAGAAGACAAGATTATAACAATCACTCTTGATAATCTTGCATCAAATGATGTTGTTGCTAGGATTTTGATGTCCAAGTTCATTGCTAGGAAAACAAAGAGCTTTATTCCTAATTACTTTCATGTCCGCTGTTGTGCTCACATAGTCAATTTGGTAGTGAATGATGGCATTCAACCATTGCAACCATTGATAGCCAAGCTTAGGGAAACTGTGAAATATCTTAAGAAGTCACCATCTCGTATGTACAAGTTCCTGGAAGTTTGTAAATCCATGAATCTGAAAACTGGAGCGTGGTTGTGTCTAGATGTGTCCACAAGGTGGAGTTCAACATATAAAATGTTTGATGCATGCATTCCCTATAGGCCTGCTTTCACTGAGTATGGTGATGTTGATACAAATTACAAGTGGGAGCCTTCCCATCAAGATTGGACATTATATAGTAAAATTCAGCCAATCTTGACTGCATTTGCTGAGGTAACTAAGGTATTATCAGGATCTATATACCCCATCGCAAATGTTTTCTATCCTTACATAGTGAATGTTAAGATTGCATTGGTAGCTGCATGTAATTCTGGGGATGAGTATATGAACAAGATGGGACAAGCAATGTCAGACAAGTTTGATAAATATTGGGAGGAAAGGAACAATGTTATGGTTATTGCTACTATTCTTGATCCTAGGTTTAAGATGAGATTTGTTAGTTCTTGCTTTAAAATGATTTTTAGTGAGAGCAAGGCCCTTATTGAGGAAAATGATGTCGACATGAGTTGTATGATCTATATGGCATTTATGAGGCTGAACATCGCCAAAACAAGGTTGCTAGTGGAAGGGCTGAGTCATCTTCAGGTTTGCAAACACGGACCTCAGTTGCCACAGTGCCAAGTGGGTATCAATCCTTTCTGCGAGAGACAACTACAGAGCCATCTAAGTCAGAATTGCTCATCTATTTAGATGAACCAAACCATCCTCCAGAGGACTCAAAGTTTGTATTACTTGATTGGTGGAAGTTGAATGCTCATAGGTTTCCTGTTGTGTCAAAGATGGCAAAAAATTCTTGACTATACCGCTACGGTGTCTCATCAGAGTCCACTTTCAGTACTGGAGGTAGAGTTCTTGATGATTATCGTAGTGCTCTGCGCCCATCAATGGTTGAGGCATTAGTATGTGCTTCTAGCTTCATCCGAGGATCCAAAAATGACAACAAACCTCCAATGATAATGGTATGGGTATCTTCTTTCAATTTTTCATATAGCTTTGTTTAATATTGTGTATAACTGAAGTACCATTTTCATTTGTAGGAAGATGACAACGAAGATGATGTTGAATTGGTACCATTTCCTGACAGCTTGGTGGAAAACAGCTAGTCTACCAAGAGTGAGATGAATTCATTCTCATCAAAGTTTACTTTAAAAAAACGAGTGTGCTTGTGCATGTTTAACTATAGCTTCCCAAGGTTTGCTGTGATTCCAGCTAAGTCTTGTTAGAAGAAAACTTGAAAAAAAATCAGTGTGACTGTGAGGCTATAGCAAGTATTATGTTTCGCCATATAAGTAAAAATATGTAGGCCCTTATATGTAGTAGTTAATTAAGCGCCTTTAGTCTTTCTTGATGAAGTGGTTACCATCAAGAACTAGCTAGAAGTGGTACTAACCACCTAGCGAAGGTGATCCAATACTTGTTGCAAGCAAAAATATTATGGTCAAGTGATATTTGTCATCCTAAATCATCGTGATCAACATGCATCCAAAAAATGTCATGAGCTTCATGTAATGTTCTCTTCATCCGGGTTGGCTACTAACACTTATGTAAATGTGATGTACTATTTCGAAGACCTCGCAATCTCGCACCAACAGCAACAGCGTCACCTTCTACCGCAGGATCTTCACAATTTCTTCCTAGTGCAAGACTTCATGGCACGATCTTCCGGACAATTGGAATTTTCATTCTTGTTATGCTTTAGACCTAATGTTGTTTGCAATGTTTGTTACTTGACTTACTTCTAGTCTGATCGGAGTTCCAGTCTTGTACCCCTCTAAACGCTCTGTTTGAGATATTTGGGCACCTGAAGTTGAATGTTATGACTTATGACTTTCCACTTTCTAGTCACTTCAAGCATCTAGGCCCCCAAAATTTTATTATGATTTTGGTAATTAATGACATTACATGTTTTGGGCTAACTATCTATCTTGAGATAAGTGTTTGAACAGGTTAATCCTCTACATAACTTGAAAGGAAAGGAAAAAGGAGAAAGAGTCTTGAAGATTTTTAATCAAGGTTAAAAGACCTCTCAGTAGGTTAGAATAGAGTGTTGAGTTATTTTTAAGAGGGAATAGTGCCTAAGATCTTGGTTTAATCCTAAGTATGGAAATGGCTCAAAATCATACCTTGAAATCATGCTAGTTGCATTTAGAACAAAGTTTTAAATGTTACATTTTTACCTAAGTTTTCAGGACTACTTGTTTTATGTTAAAAATCGGTCTGCGTTGAACCGAAGTTTTTCACCACGCCGGACCACTGAAATTTTATTCACGCCGACCACTTGGAAGTAGTCCCGCGAGCTTTTGCGCGGACTATTTCCAAGTGGTCCGGCGTGAATGAAAAACTTCGGTTCAACGCAGGACCGATTTTTAACATAAGACAAGTAGTCCGATGAAAACTTAGGTAAAAAACAGAACATTTAAAACTTTGTTCTAAATGTAACTAGCATGATTTCAAGGTATGATTTTGAGCCATTTCCACACTTAGGATTAAATCAAGATCTTAGGCACTATTCCCTCTTAAAAATAACTTAACACTCTATTCTAACCTACTGAGAGGTCTTTTAATCTTGATTAAAAATCTTCAAGACTCTTTCTCCTTTTTCCTTTCATTTCAAGTCATGTAGAGGACTCTACTCTCAGTGCATTCAATTTCACTCTGTATGAGAGTTGTAGAAACATTCAATTCAAGTGTTGTATTAATATTGTGAGCTCAAAACACACTTGGAAATCATCAAGCCTGAAGCTCTGTTCTATTACTCTTGGAGAAGGTTTCTTCTTTTTGAGGCTTGGTGTAATTCAAAGAGACAGTGATCCCTTCAAATTGTTGTGAAGAGACTTGGTATTTTGTGAAGGTTCACTCACCTTCCCTTCTGGGAAAAGAGTTCTGAGTAAGAAAAATTGAGGAAGAGGCTTAGTTTTTCATCTCTATTTATCATATTGAAATTCTTGAAGTTAATTAGAAGAAAATTTTAAAATAGCCTATTCACCCCCCCTCTAGGCTCATCCTTGATCCTTCATCACTTCTATCCATAATTGTCTGCAGTAATCCCATGTTCAGGTGTTTGAGGTATCCAATGTATGCTCTGTTGCTCATATTTATAACGAGCTTAACGAGCCAACTCGAGCCAACTCGAGTTTTTAACGAGTCGAGCCGAGTTGAGCTTTGAGCTCGTTAAGATAACGAGTCGAGTCGAGCTGACTCGTTATCTTAACGAGTTTAACGAGTCGAGTCGAGTTGGCTCGATATCCACCCCTACCCTAATGTCATGCACAGCAAGGGAAGGGCTCTATATCTGTAGGACCATCACAGCACACCCCAACCCTCCTCTTGCTTGATAGGGTGGGAGAGAAAGAAAATGGCTACCACATTATTTGGACAGTAATGTCACTATTTTTTCTTTGCACGAGGATTAAGTTTTGTACAGGCCAGATTCCTACAGTCCTACTTCAATGCACGCTTCTATACAAGACGTTCTTGCATTTTTGAAATTTTTTCAATTCTTTTTCCAATATGTATGCCTAATGTCATACATTACACAAAGCCTGTCTCTAGTTTCTTTTTTGAGTAAACGTATGAAATAGCATGGCATGTCCACCTCACAAGTTTCGGCGAGCGTACAAAAACTTGGTACCCTGCATCACTGAAATATCAGTATCTAATTAGTATGGCAAATACCATTATTATTTCCCAGATTGATGGATTGTGTGCACAAATGAATAATAGTACATGCGTCCATTTGCACCAGCAATCCATTCCCAACAAGGCAAGCACTGGATTCCAACCATGGACTAGTCTCTTTAATGCACTGATGAAGTGTCTTGCACTCCTCCTTATACTACTACAGAAAAAACATATATAAGACGCTTTATCATAAATAGTTTTTAAAAACTGTATGTGTTCAAGCTAATCACATCTGGTTAGAATATTGCTCATGTAATGTACATAGGTTTCCAAATTTAAATTGATGAGGTATTGTTGTAGCATGGACGCCGATTTGCCATTAAACAATATCAGAAGATTCAGAACCCATTTAGGCCACGTAATATTTCTAAATTCTTGTGAGAATAGAAATGTTTCCTGTGAAGTTCGTGTGTTTCAATTCAAATAGGTAACAATTTTGTTTCATTACGACGGATCAATTGAGTAGTTCAAACTCACACAACACAACACTAAGCAAGGACGCGTTGTAAATTTGCAGTGGTCATAGATCTTCATGGCAGCATGCATGGAACCTAATATTCTGTCCAATCTCATCAATCGTCAAGATGGTTAAGAAAATGTTCTAGACGCCAGGCAAAAGTATGTGTTGATCAAAGGGAGATGGGAAATTTGCGTGGTCGCAAGTCCGCGACCAACACAAGGTAGTTATTGCCTTAAAAGAACAAGATAGTTATATTAAATACCTCGGTATGGTCCACATAAACAAATTGTATATAACTTGGTCCAAGCAAATAACTCAAACTCACAATCATATAAACAGTACAAAACTTTATTTACGAGCAGAGATAAAGCTCGGCCTCAAACAACCTAGGCCTTAGCCCGAGACCTGGCATGAAAAGCCTAGCTAGCTTTGGGCTAGATTTATTGGTAATTAGCTACTTCTTAGATCTTAGCCAGACGAAAACAGTAGCTAATTAGCTATTTCTATAGCCTTAGCTTGAGGCTTTGAGCTGAGCTAACTCTGTCCTGTTCACCAGTGAGAATTATCCAACATCCCAAGAAATAGCCTAGAAAGTCCATATTGGGATCTAGTTCATTATAAATCCCTTCACAATTTTTTTACCTCTAAATAAATGTAATGATTTTTTATTTCTAGGTTTCAGTAATAAAAAATTTCAAATAAGAATTTTTTGCAAAGACATTTAAGAAAAGGAGATATATAACATCCCATGTGCTTTTCTCGACTTATGTAGCCATCAGCCCCGCTATGTGTACGACGATCTAGCGTACAATCCAACGTGGCACATGAGATTGGTCTCACCCCTGACGTCTTGCAGGGCTGGAAGCACGTGGAGGCTCACCCCTGACGTCTTGCTGGAGAATTGATTATTTTTCTAATCTTTTTTCCTTGTTTTTTTTAATCTAACCCCTATGTAAATGTATCTGTATATTATTTAACCTGCTCCCTTACCGTAGAAGACGTGGCAAACGATATCTATCCCCTATCGAGCCCGGGGAATACGGAAGTTGGCGCTGCTGCATCCGGGGAGCGTAGGAGCTAGCAAGCGCGGCAGTAGGCGGGCGAGCATAGGAGCAGGCGCTGCTGCCACGCTAGGGGAGCACGGCGAGCACAGGAGGCGTGCTGCCGTAACAGAAGAATGCGAGAGCGCGCGCTATTACGGTGCCAGGAACTCCGGTGACCTTCCACGGTAAGGGAGCGCGGAAGGTGATACGTATCACCTTTTAACACTTTCGTGGTAAAAAAATAAGATTATATTTGCAATTCCATTCGAAAGAGAGCTAAATTTGCAACAAAAAAAAAGTAAATGGGCTAAAAAGGTAATCAATTCCTTATGGGAATCGTACCTCTAGCATCTTGTGTGAAGCATTTTTTATGTAGCTATATTGGCACGTCCCATAGCCTATACATATGGACCTGGGCATCGTGTCGGCCTAGCTCGTGTTGGCACGGTGTGAAATATAAGAACCCGGGTACCCTCATGACAGGCCCAAGAGGGAGGCCCAGAAAATACTCCCCGCGTCAGGCCCTGCTGCCGTGCGCAAAGGGACATATCCTAAAGGAAGTTGAACTTATATTTAGATATGATAGATACGGTTGTAATCCGAGTCGTTAATAGGGTAGATAAAGATGTAAACTCTATCCTATTAACCGACTAGAATCTTGTAACCGATCGGAATCTCCAAACCGATCAGGACTCTGTAAGCCGCCCTACCCCCGCTATATAAGAGAGAGGGCGGGCAACAACATAGGGGGCCGATCATCCAAGCATAGAGCAATCAAGCCATAGAGCATAGCACACCTCATATCGCCCAGAGCATATTGCGCTTTAAGCAATCTTAGATCCAAGAGATCTGCATAATCCCAGCACACAGGATTAGGGTATTATCTCCTCCGCGAGAGCCTGAACCTGTCTAAATCCCCGTCTTGTGTGACCTTCGAGTTTGAGATCTAGCGCCTACCCCATAAATTTATTGCCGACTACAAAAGTCGACAGTTGGCGCGCTAGGTAGGGGGAGCGCTATAATCTTTTCCTACAGACTCGATGGCAGCGATCGGCGGAATCGCCACCACCTTCATCTCTGGCCAGGCTTTCCGCCGGGAGCTCGACTTCGCCGCAGAGCGTCGCGGAGAACTTGTCCGCCTAGACTTGAACCAGATCCAATCTGGTAAAGATCAGGCCGACTCATTTCAGGTATGTCACTTTGACTTGGCTGGCAAACCAGTCGGCGTCGCGAGGAATTGCTGCGATCTTCGTGGCGTCTTCGCGATAGAAGAGCAAAAGACCGATCTCCAACGCCAACAAGAAGAACAAGAAGCTGCGGGGGAAGATCGTCTTCGTAAGGGTAAGGAGGTGCAGGTGCGATCGCTTCGATCTCACGGTCGCAATGTCCGCGAGGACATCCTGCAATCCAGGTTGGGAGATCAAGCCGTCTTCCACACGCCAATGCAGAACGTCGCCGCCTCCACGATGCTTCTCGACAAACTGGACCCGATGATTGATCGGATAGCCCAGCGGCCCCGATCGTGGCCCAGATCAAGGCCATGGTGACGGCGGCCGCAATTTAGCAAAATCGGGAAAAGCCGGCAGGTGAAGCGCACTCGCGCTCCCACGCAGCTTTCGACACGGCCACGAGCCACGCCTGCACCCCGATCGCCTCCTTCGCCGGCCACGAGCCTACGCCTGCGGCCCGTGTGCCACCTTCGGCAAGGCCACGAGCCACACCTGCGCCCCGAGCGCCTCCTTCGGCACAACCACGAGCTACGCCTGTGCCTTGCTACTTAGTTGACCCACAACTAAGCAGTAAGTCGGGGGCTACACCTAATAGTGTGCGCATGCGCATATCTTTTTCTGAGTTGTATTTTTCTTCTTTTGCTTAACTTGCAAGTGAATCCGAGTGCGATAACTCTGAGTTGTGAAGCTCTGACCCCATGAACGCGAACTTTAGTCACCCAAAACACGTGCTCAGGAAAAGAGCCATGAGCCGACTCCCAACACTCGGGGCTAGACTAGTCGGGCGTAATGCTTAAACAAAAAGAGTCAAACCACTCGGATGAATTCAAAATCAATAAGGAAAAAGAGTAAAAAACTCTAAAATTATATATACACCTGTCGGACATCACATCCGAGTGAATTGTTTTTACATTGCCTAAGTTCTGCATATACATGATTTCAGGGCTACTAAATTTGGATGCGACGTGTATGAGCCAACGCTTCAACGACGACATCGGTAACTTCGGCGACGAATGAATTTAAAGGGAGCGGCGCAGAATTTTGCCTTGAGCGGGAAAAGCGTTTTGACTTCTGCATATCATTTGGGATGCAGTATGTCTCAAGATGAGCCGACTGCCAGAATTCCAATAATAGGGCTAGAAACCACTCGGAAAGTTTAACGCGTGGAGCTCTATTGAGTCCTTCACGATCTCTTTGCCTACAATAGGGCACTCGGCTGTAAAGGAAAACTAGTCGGGAAGCTGCATCAAGAACTGAAAGCACTCGGCGTGAAGCATGACTCTGTTGGGCTGCAACCAGGAAGGCGGCAACTCGATCGCAAAGGACTCAGGGGCTACTGTGGAATATAAGAACCCGGGTACCCTCATGACAGGCCAAGAGGGAGGCCCAGAAAATACTCCCTGCGTCAGGCCCTGCTGCCGTGTGCAAGGGGACATATCCTAAAGGAAGTTGAACTTATATTTAGATATGATATATACGGTTATAATCCGAGTCGTTAATAGGGTAGATAAAGATGTAAACTCTATCCTATTAACCAACTAGAATCTTGTAACCGATCGGAATCTCCAAACCGATCAGGACTCTGTAAGCCGCCCCACCCCCGTTATATAAGGGAGAGGGCGGGCAACAACATAGGGGGCCGATCATCCAAACATAGAGCAATCAAGCCATAGAGCATAGCACACCTCATATTGCCCAGAGCATATTGCGCTTTGAGCAATCTTAGATCCAAGAGATCTGCATAATCCCAGCACATAGGATTAGAGTATTATCTCCTCCGCGAGAGCTTGAACCTGTCTAAATCCCCGTCTTGTGTGACCTTAGAGTTTGAGATCTAGCGCCTACCCCATAAATTTATTGCCGACTACAAAAGTCGACACACAGACACAATAGTTCTCAGGCCTACATCGTGTCGTGTTGTCATGGTCCAACGAGTCCACTGTGTCGTGTCATGCCACCTTGTATCATGCCAGTCTAAGCTCAGTCTATTTGCATTATTGCAAAGAGAGGAAAAGAGTCAGAAACTCAGGGAGCCAAGACAATAGACACAAATATTGAGGGAAAAAGAATTAAATTTTATTCATTCTCCGCCAAAGACGTATAGAGATAGTGGTTGACCTTTACTCGTGGATACCATTGCTACCTACTCAACTCTTCAGAAGATTAATTTGATGTCTTGCCTTTTAGCTTCGTTTACATGTTTGAAGCGCTCAAACTGTCTCATGTTGGTTGCATTGATAAGGTAGCTCTTCTTATTTCACTTCTGCTGTCAAACTTTTCATAATATTTGTTGAAAACTGTAAACAAACTTGTGCTAAAGCCGTGCCATACCTGCATCATGATCGTTGGCCCTGTAGCATACCGTGCTAGCCATGAACGGCCTTTCGAGGCTTCCCGTGTTGTGTCATCCATTATGCCCCGCCGCTAGGCCCAACACGACCATAACAATCATGTTGTGCCGTCTCATGCGCATTCGTGTCATGTGTGCCTTGGGCCGTGTCGTGCCACGGTCTAGCCTCAAAAAGTCTGGTCCGATGCCCCCATATAACTATATACTACCTTTACTATATCTGGGAGGTTTCCTGGAAGGGTAGCATGCCCACGTGTCTCCGGAGCCGGCTCGGCTCGCGGCTCGAGCTGAGCCGAAAAAATATATACGGATGGGTCCTTTTTTTATTTACGGATAGGTCCTTTTTCAGAAAACAATTACAATTGAGTCCTTGTCTGTAAAAAAAATACAAACAGGTCATTCTTCAAAAAAAAGAATATATATTACGTTTTGGTCCTTTATGCGTTTTTAAGGCTTGCGCTCGGGTCCTTTTCCACAAAATAAAAATTACATCTAGGTCCTTTTACGTTACGAATAGGTCCTTTTTAAAAAATATATATATAACACACTTAGGTCCTTTATGCGTTTTAAATGCTTGCGCTCGGGTCCTTTTCCACGGAATCAAAATTACGTTTAGATCCTTCTCCGTCGGGAAAAAAACGTACAGATCCTTCTTCCCGAAAAAACCATACGTTTTTTCCCTCTTTTTTTTACCATTACATTTAAGCCTTTTTTCCGAAAAAAAACTCAACCTTCTCGTGTGGAGAGCGGCGCCCGCAGCGTGGCACGCTGCGTTCAAGTTGCTAGTACTATATTATTGTGTATTATGTAGCCTAAATTTTTAGGTTGCAAGTATCTAACAACCCTTGGCCATGACTTTTGGCATTCTTTAATTTTAGTTTACTTGTAGTAAGTGTAGTCTTGTGGATCTGGCTAAGACGCCTATTCACCTTCCTTCAGCATTTTCAAAGAGTGGGTGCGGACTGTAGACGCCATTGTCATATCTTGTTGTATGTCATCTTGGTCACAAATAAAACGACAAATGTCAGCTGAAACGAAAATGAAAGAAAAAGCGAGAACCGTTAAATACAGGACAATGAAAGGAGAAGGGGAGTATAACATCAAACCATGGCAGCTAGCTGCAACAACAGGGCCAAAAAGAAAAAAAAAGAGACTAATCTGCCACCTAAACTATCCCCAAAACCCCCCGGATTAAGACAAGCACAATGAAAAAACACCCTCCCATCACTTGCCCCTTCCTGCGACGGCGTGACGCTTACGCCCGACCCACCCATTCCGCGCAAAATCAATCGCATATAAAACCAGCGCGGAATTACTCCAATCGAAAGGACGTCTCACCGGCCACGCGCGTGAGTGACGGATCCAGGCCGTCCGTGTCGATCGCACGGTGCAGGCTGTCCTCCGCCTTTCGGCCGACGCAGGGTGGGCCCGGTCCAGCGAGACGGCTGTCGGTGGAGGGAGCCGGAGCCTTTCCTTCCATGGAGCGGAGCGGAGGCGAAGAGAGCCCCGGCTGCCGTACACGTGTGGCGAAGCGAAGCGGTGCACGTGATCCATTGCTCACAGTCTGGCGCCTCACTGGAGCGTGCTTGTGGGGGGGCGCCGCGATGCTGCATCACGGAGGCTGCTTCCCCTGCGTTAATGGCCCTGCTCTTACAGAGAAATACGGTTCTGCCACTGCATCTGATTTTATTGCTTTTAGATATTGTAGTCAATAAAAACACAACGGCAGGCAACAAGGCGACCAAAAACTGGCATGATACTCCCTTCGGTCGAAAAGTAAGTGAACAAGGATATGATTAGCATATCCACACGTTCACATGATCTTAGTGCATTCAATTATGATAATGATAATGATAAGGAGGTGTACAAATGACCGATAACTTGAGCTAGGGCAAAGGCTATATAACATCAAATGAATCTTTTCATTACTAAATTTTCTAATTTATCTAATGAGAATTGTATACTATATAATAGCAGGTTATTACTTATTGTTAGGTACGAAGGAATTGAAGAGGTCAAATTAAGTCTACTTATATCACCAGTGTATGAGCTGTGCCTCTGCCACTGGGCACAGGCCGAGGCCCGCCCAAAATTCAATGAAAATTGTGTTAAAAATTTATGAAAATTCGTTTATGGGCCAAACAAACCTTTGGACCAGCCCAGGCCGGCCCGAGGCTTGGGCCTGGGCTGGCTCCGCCCCTGTATATCACCATGTCAAGTTGAAACCAAAAGGAAGGTGAGGGAGCTCGGGATCAACGAATAATGCATGGGCTGCAAGTAAGACTGAGGGCTTGAAAATGGCATGCTGCATGGAATTGCGAAGCGCATGGAGGAAAAGGCCGCACGGACTGAGTGGGCACACGAGCTGCCTAGCACATGGGCATGTGCTCGACATGGGTCGCATGGCCACTTGGCGTTCGAGGAGACCAGGTGTGTGGGAGCGTATGTGGCACGTGGGCACATGCGAGGTGTGACTGGTGAGTGGATGGCGTGTGGCGCATGCGGGAAAGGAAAAAAGGAAAGGAAGAAGAAGGAAAGAATGAAAGGAAATAAGAAATAGAGAAGGCGAGGGAATTCAATTCGGATTGGCTAAGGAAAGAAAGAAGAGGACAAGAAACCCATTCGAATTGAACTTGGAGCAGCCAGCACTGCCCATCTTAAAAAGGCTATAACTTTTGCATACGAAGTCGGATTTAGCTTTCTTATACTCGTTAAAACACTAACTTCAAGGCCTACACAAGGGATCAAGTGCTAGCTTCAGATTCCATATGTGAACTCAGCACCTTCATCTTCATCATATGGTCAAATGCTAACTTCAAGGCTCTAGTCATCATCATCTTCATGGTCACTATCTCCATCCTTGGCTTTAAGAGCAATATTCTTCTTAGTGCTTGGAGTATCTCCATATTCTTCCAAGAAGAGTTCATATGCAGTGAACTTCCCCAAGAGTGAAATTGGTGTCAACTCATTCAAATCTCCATTTGTGAGAAGCACCACGAGCGTCTTGTACTCCTTGGACAACACCCTAAGCATTTTTCTCACAATTTCAAGGTTAGATAATGTTAACCGATGCCCTTCAACTCGTTCACAATGCAATTCATTCGAGAGAATGTATCGTTTGCCTTTTCATGAGGTAGCATGAAAGAGTCAAATTAGTCCTTTAGAATGAACATCTTAGCCTCTTGCATATTATACGTGCCTTCATAAATCTCACAAAAAGTAGTCCAAATCTCATGAGTGGTATTGAGATTGCTTACTCGATTGAAGACATCAAGACTAAGAGTCCAAATCGCATGTTTTTTATCTCCACCTCCGTAGGTGCAAGTGAATTGCGTGGAGCGGCAAAACCATACTCAACTACGCGCCAAATATCTAAACTACACGCCAAATATCTAAACTCAATATCCCATGCAAACCTTCTAATAAAAATAATTTGTGCAATCAAATAAAGGTACCCTGCCAACATTCACACCATCTTCCGACATCCTTACTCAAGGTGGTAAAGCCCTAATTGAAGTGGATCGGATTCCCAAGAGAGGGGGTGAATTGGGATGCTTTTCGCTAATGTCCAAATTAAAAACTTAAGCTTTCCTAACAACCTGTGTGTCTATGGTTTCTACTGTAGCCAAAACAACTCCTACACAAGTTTAATAAAGTTTTACAACTTAAGTTTTAATCCTACACAAGTCTGGTATCTAGGAATAGAATGATATAGAAGTAAATACAGAAATATAAAAGAGATAAGGAGTACAACCAATTTTTCACCGAGGTTTTGGAGATTCGACGATCTCTCTTACTCCTTGTTGGAGTACTCTCGCAAGAGTATCACTCTGACTTGAAACCGTGTAAGGAACCATGCCCTCCACTAGCGGTAGTCCTTCTCTGCTCCAGATATGTGGACTCTGACCCATCGAACTATACTAGGACATATAATTGTGGTTACTAAAACCCTAAGTGTGCAAGTCAAGGAAGATGCTAATGCACAATGATTCAACTTTTTTCAAACTCAAGCTAGTAAAGGTGATCATTGATGGAGGGAGTTGTCACAACCTGGCTAGCATGAAGATGTGTAAGAAACTCAATCTGTGCTTCTAAAGCATCCTTAGTCTTACCATGTGCAATGGTTCGGCAATTGTGGAGATGTGAAGATCCAACACATGGTGAAGGTATCATTCAAGCTACACAACTATTCCGATACTATGGATTGTGATTGTCGGGACCTGAATATGCAATTTCGGACCCTTTGTGTATATCGCACTAGTCCAGGATCACGCTAGTGCACACAGGCTCAACATAGATGCTATCATAGTCATACATAGCGGAATATAGCATAATTTCAATAATTAATAATAACTGTTGTCTTACATGATTATTGCCTCACAGGGCTTAACAAAGAAATAGCAATTAAGCAGCTGCGGAAATGAAGTAAACGTAGTAGCTCCCCAGTTCACCACAGGCAACTGACGAGGTTTGGACCCTAAGCATCAGCGTCGTGGTACTCCTCCTCCAAGAATGTTGTAGACTCCTCCTCTTCTTAAGTTTGTTGTTGCGGGGTGAGTACATAAAGCACTCAACAAGTTGTGCACAGTATTGCAAGTATAATATTCTACATGCTTGGCTTATTCCAAGGAAGGATAACATGGCTAATTTGCAGTAAAACAACATTTATAAAAGAATACAGTAAATAGATTGAAAGACAGTAAAACAAATATTAGTAAATAATAGATTCAACTTTTCAAGTAAACAGGGTTTTCCATCCTAAGTCAATTCCAAGTTTTTATGGCAATCCACCATCCCAACAAGTTTTTATTTAACAAAAGTCTAACCCTTGACTGTAATTTCCGAGCATTGCTCAATTCCGTGAGCATGGTTATTCGAGCAGTTTTTACACTCTGCAGAGGTTATGCACTTTACCCACACGATATAATCAAACACCACACAGGTGGGTGACCATAACAAAGCCTTTACAATGCTCTGTTTAGACTCCGGGCCCCCCTCTTGCGCCATAACAAAGCCTTTCAACACGGAAGGGACTGGTTACCGCACTCTGGGCCCCCCTCTTGCGCCATGTGAGTCTACCCGTACACCCGGGACTCACTATACACCACAGCAGTACCGAAATCTAGACATCACAAATTAGTCGGCTAGGCTATTCCATTCCAGACGTGTGGTTGCAAGTAAGACTCAGGTCAAAGGCTTGCAAGGTTAAGTGCATAAAGTGACCGAGGCAAGACTTCCACATACCCTTGCCCAACAAGCCCACCTTGGCATACTGCCCCTTGCCACCTGCCCCGATCTAAAATGATTACCACCCCAGTTGATTACCATGCACCACGTACCATCAGCAATTCAATCTAGTTGTGTGACCTCCTCGCCACGACAACTCAATATCACTGTGTGACAACACTTGACACACCAATTTATAAACATTGTTCCATATTCCATTAGTCAAGATTAAATATCAATGTTCCAGATACATGTGATGACATGGCATGGCTAAGCAAACTAATACGGTCTAACTAGTCCCATGTTGATTATTAATAGTAACCAACTATAATTTCATATCCTAGGGTGACAATTAGATCATGGCGTATAATTGGCAAGGTATGATTTAATTCAATTAGGCATATTATCTAGTTCCCAGATTAATTGAAATCATTTATACACAGAAAATATCATGCATAAATTTTAAAGACAAAATAGCAATTTTGTGAAATTAGGTGCAACATGATCAAAGCACAACTTGCCTTGGAACAGGTGTTGGTCTTGCTCTGAACTTGGGTCTTGAAGCGACAAATCTTCCTCCGGAGCACCGAGCAATTCAACATCTACGCGAATCGAGATAAAATAGCAATAAACACCCAAAACAGAGGGCAAACAGGCTCCAAAAATTCAAATAAAAAGTACCATTAAATAGATCTTGATTTTAGAAATTTTTATAAATTTGAATCACACAAATCTGAGTCAAAATGCAAAAGTTATAGCCTTTTGAAGTTTGAATAAATACTGAAAATACAGAAATTAGAAAATTCGATTTTCCAGAATTATTGTTCTACTGGAAATTACCGATTAATGCGCAAGTGACATGTGGACCAATCAGAGGCTGACACGTGGCTTCGGCGCATGGACCCAGTCCACGAAATCACGCTGGTCCACCGTGGACTCGAGGTATTGTGCTGTGGACCGAATGATGTCAGCATGACGTCATCACACACGTGGACCAATCGGGTTGCACCACGTTGCTCGATCTACGGATTGCGTCCACGGCACGTGCCTGTCCATGTGCACCCGGTGCACAACACTTCGGCTTCCGAGCCGACACGCGTCGCACATCCGCTCAAGGATCCAACGTCTACCGATCTACTCCTACGTGGCTCAATCTTGACCGCTCATCCTAAATCTAACGGCTAACGCTTACCCGAGCAAAACATTGTTGACGACGAAGACGTGGCACGATCGGGACAGTTCGGTGAAGATCCGACGGTTGAGCGAAGCTCTGAGTCACGGCGGCGCTGAGTTCCCAGAGACGAAGACGACGACGAGCCCGACGACGAACTAGGTCCTTCCGACGACGAAGAGGTGGCAGCTCCGGTGTGACTTGACACGGCGAACTCGAAACCGGAACCCACATGGCGTATGGAGGCTCGACGGCGGCGAAACGGCAAGAAAACAAGCGGCGGTGCTTGAAAAACTACGACGAGCTCTTGCGGCTAAACGGTGACGAAACTGGCGAAGCGACTAGAGCTGCTGGGTGCGCACTGGGATGGCGATCCTCGGGGTGCAGGTTGCGGCTTTTATAGTCTCGGCATGCGTGCTAGGATGGAAACCCTAAATCATGCGACGGCGGCGGCGAGTCAGCGGCGGGTTCTGAAACCGTATCGGAGATGACAATCGTGAACCGTCCGATCTGCGATGAACGGTCACGATGACTCCCGAAGCGATACGATCCAATCCACACCTTCCAAATCCAACGGACGCGATCAGATTTTTCCATAATTAACGCGGCTCAACCTCCTCCGTTCGATCTGGATCCAACGTCTGATCACACGCACGCAACCTGGCTTGATGAAGACCGCGCGATGAAGATCCAATGGCCGACGCTAACCCTAATCGGAACAGGCCAAACGGGCTGTGCAAAAAACGGGCCGCACACGCGCACAGTACTGGGCTACTGTTCTTTTTGATTTTAAACGGGTTTTTGATTTAAAATTATTACAGAAATTAGTTTAATCATTTTTAAGCAATCAAAATATCAGGAAAAATCCCAAAAAATTCTCATAAATACTTTGAGACATTTTGAACTCAAATAAAATATTTTTGGCAAAACTTTATATTAGTTTTATCTATATATAATTAGTTTTCACCAAAGGTTCAATATACTTAATTAAAGTAAAATTCAGATAAATTCCAGAAAAATCCAATAAATTCAGAAAAACATAAAATGCACAAATAATGAGAAAAATAACATTATGAGCAAATTTTTGGGATGTTACAGTGATGCGGTGCCTATAACAATATGTCACTTGCTTTTGGGAAGATCATGCGAATTTGATCGCAATGTGATGCTTAATGGGCAAGATAACACCTACTCATTTTAGTTTAATGGAAAATGAGTTAGGTTGTTGCCCCTGATTCCAAATCAAATCATTCCTCAAAATTTGTGCAAACAAGAAGCTAATGTAGAGAGCAAGAGTGAGAAAGATAAAAGAAAGATGAGTGAGATCCATAATTCGATGAGTGAGAGCCACAAACCAAATGAGAGGTAAAAAGAAAAATGAGGGAGAAAAGCTAGTAATGGTAGCCACAAAATCTTACTTGAAAGAAGTGAGGAGAGATCCCAATTCAACGAATTTTGTACGCATGTACAAGTATGTATTATTTTTAACTTCATATTTCTTCCAAGTTCTGTTTCTTGTGTTTTGTAGGCATATGAAGATGTGTTTCCATAAGAGATACCTATGGAATTACCTCCAATTCATGGCATAGAACATCAAATTGTTCGCATTCCTAAAGCTTCGCTACCTAATCGTCCTCCATACCGAACAAATCTAGAGTACAAAGGAGATTCAAAGACAATTGCAAGAGCTACTCGACAAAGGGTATGTACGTGAAAGCTTAAGCCCTTGTGGTGTCCCTGTTATTCTTATTCCTAAGAAAGATGGTTCATAGTGCATGTGTGTTAATCGTATAGCAATTAATAACAGCACTGTTAGATATCATCATCCTATGCCTAGGTTGGATGACATCACCATATTGATTTGTGTAGTAGATATCACCATATTAGGATGAAACTTCGAGAGGAGTGAAAAACTAATTTTAAAATGAAATTTCGATTGTATGAGTAGTTAGTCATGCCATTTGGTTTAACTAATGTATCCAGTATATTCATGAGATTAATGAATCATGTTTTGAGGACTTTCATTGGTAGATTTTTGGTGGTTTACTTTGATGATATTTTGATCTATAGTAGAACCATGGATAAACACATTGATGGCTTTAGACAAATTTAGATGTGCTTAGAACTGGAAAGTTGTTTGCTAATATAGAGAAGTACAACTTTTGCACCAATAAAGTTGTGTTCTTAGGCTATGTAGTTTCTAGTCAAGGTATTGAGGTATATGAGTGTAAAATTGAAGCAATCAAGAATTGGCCTACCTGTATGGATGCTAGTCAGATCAGTAGTTTTTATAATCTTGCTGGGTTCTATCATAGATTTGTGAAGGATTTTTGTAGCATTTGTGCCCCTATTGAATGAATTAACTAAGAAGGGAGTTAATTTTATGTGGGGTGATTCACAAGAGAAATATTTTCATGAGTTAAAATAACAGTTGATTAAAGCACCATTTCTTGTTTTACCTTATTTCACAAAAAACTTTTGAGATTGATGTGATGCTAGTGAAATATGTATTACTAGTTGATGAGGATTAAAAAGCCTATCTTCCTTTTGGGCCCTCAATAGATAAAAACTATACTCTATTAATGGGCCCACAAAATCCCATAATTTATAATGAAGCATGCACTTATTCGTACGGTCAAGCCTCTGATCAATCCAGTCAAAGCAGTCCATAGCCACTGAAATAGTCATCTCGACCAGAGAACTGGTCAGGGACAAGCGGTAATCCCTGCACTTGTCTTCGTGTGGACAGATGCGCACAACTACCTATAAGTTATCTCTGGAAAAGTCACCCTTTAGTGAGAAGACACCATTTGGTGAAAAGAATCCTCGGTTCTATAACGCTTTTTGGAGTTCAACTGCCACCTCTTCAATCGATATAAATAGGAGGCCAATTCAGACTGTTAAGGATATTGGCAATTAGCATTCGCAATCAGAATAGATAATTGTAATCATTCTGTAATCTGTATACTCTATGGAGCCGCTTGGCTAATAAAGAAGTAATCTCCATATATCAGTTTCCTCATCTTTTACTAGGAGCCCACAATCATATTTTCATAAACTCAATTAAGGGACCCTAGTCTTAGACATCGATTGTTGGTGCTAGAAGGAGGGCCCATTGGTGATCAAGGTGAAGAAATTAACTACGATGGATGAAGAAAATTGGTTCGACCTCACCGATTATGCTCATCTCACCGCAGATGATTACCAAACGGAAGAGGAATGTAAGTATGATTTCTATTCCGAGTATGTTTCTTAAGCAGAATTGACAAAGATCCAAGCGGAGGTTGAAACGGAAGAACAAATAGCCAAAGAATTGAGAGGTTCGAAGGAAGATGCCCATGAAGTACGTTCCATAGAGATTGATAATGAACATGCTCCAAAAGGCAATAATAATCTCTTGGAAAGTTTAGCCTCAGAAGATTGTCTCCAATATCTGGATTATACCCCATCATCAGATGAAGATGGAGACCGACGCCTTCTATCTGCTCTAGTTTCTGCACCTGTGCGGTTACCAATGAGAAAGAGGAATAGCGAGTGAAACACGAAGAGCGTGAAGCTCAGGAAAGAGCCGAAAAAGCCGCTCAAAATGTATATTAGGGACTTATAGTGGAAAAGTAAAAATCTGTTGACGAGGCCAAACACTGTACTATAGAGGCCAACCTGGCACCTCGCGGAGGTTTGACATCTCTGGAGGACAACCTCATCAGGCTCTTCCAATTACACCACCACCTCCGAGGGCGGTAGTAAGAGACTTAAATCTTGCTCCAAATGGTTCGCAGGAGGCTACTCCCGTCAAAAGGATTCACATTTTATTAAGTGCAATTCTTAAACATCCAACAGAAGGAGAAAATGTACTTAATGCAACAATTATAAGATCCCTTGCGACCGATTTACAAGAAGCTGCAAACAAAGTGTAAGTTAAGTCTTTATCCACAAGGTCTCAAACCGATTCCCACGTGGAAAGATCTTCGTCTGGTTGGTGCCAACAAAGCATGAGCCACCAGTGGAGGGTTGAACCACGTCGGAGAAGCGTTTTTGAATGCCTCACCCCAAGATGCAAGGCTTTCTCCTCTGAGCTTAAAGATGTTACCTGACCTAAAAAATTCAAGTCAGGGCCTTTGGAGGTTTTGATGGAACTCAAAATCCATGAGAATTCTTATAAGTTTATACCACCACCATCGAAGCTGCTGGAGGTGATGAAAAGGTAATGGCCAACTACTTCCCCATTGTTTTGAAAGGATCAACATAAACTTGGATGTTCAATCAACCAGAGGGTTCTATATTCAATTGGGAAAACTTGTGCCATATAATTTTAAATAATTTTCAAAGTTGCTATACCAAGCCTAGTAAAGAGGATGATTTACATCGTCTTCGCCAAATTTGTAGTGAATATTTACGTCAGTTCATCAAAAGGTTTGTAGAAATTCGCAATACCATTCCAAATATATCTGACAATTCTCTAATTCATGCATTCAAACAGGATGTTCGTTATAAACAATTTATAGAAGACCTTAACATTCATCCACCCTCCACCATATCAGAGTTATTTGATAAGGCAGATCGGTATTCGGATGCGCATGAGGCCATTGAATGGAACCGTATGGTCGACAAGGGCCATACTTTGCCACAACCTGGCTTGTCAGAGTTAGAAGACAAGAAGTCTAAAAAAACCTCAAATCTGAAGACCGTAAGAGGAAGAATAGTAAAAAGAACAAAAAGAATGCTTAATGAGAGGTCGCAGGTGTCTCGGAACGACCTGCATACTCCAAGGGGAAGGCACCTTGGAAGAAAGCAGTTGGTCGGAAGGACGACTAGTCTATTTCTAAAAAACCTGGTGCGACCAGTGGCAATGGTCGCTGGTGATCATTGCACAAAGTATCAGGGCATGACCTGCAAAATTACCATAATTGGCAAAGACGCATGGAAGACTTTTACTCTGGTAAAGGTCCTATACTGACCCTACCAGAAGTACAAAATAATAAGTTTGCAGATGTTGACGAAAACATGGGTTATCAGAAAGCTGATAATCATGTCAACGTAATATTCGAAGGATCATCTGCATATGCTTCAAAGAGGCAGTTCAAGATTGCTTGGAGGGAGGTCAACAACATTAACAACCGAACAGGAAGGTCTGAATATCCCATATTGTCGAATGTTGCCATCACCTTCAATAAAAAAGACTGTCCATAAGGTATGTCAATTCCTTGAAAACTTCCATTAGTGATTTCTCCTATAATTCGCAATTGCAAAGTAGGAAGAGTTTTAGTTGATGGAGGTAGTTCTCTGGATTTGCTTTTTATTCATACCTTGGACGAAATGCAAATTCACCGTTCTATGATCAGACTTATTACAAACCCATTTTATGGAATTGTGCCTGATCTGTCGGTAACTCCAGTAGGATAGATAGTGTTACTTGTCACCTTTGGAGACACCAACAATTTCATAATAGAGTTAATATCATTTGAAGTTGTTGATTTTGAATTAGGATACAATGCCATTTTGGGTAGGTCTTCACTAACAAAATTTATGGAAGCTACTCATCACGCCTATAGAGCATAAAATTACCTGGTCCAAAAGGTGTGATTAGTGTATAAGGTAACCAAGTTACTGCACTTAATTGTGATTGTAAGTTGCTTGAGATTGTCGATCAATTACCATTAAGCGATACTAATGATGCAGAAAAGTCTTGTAAGATTGAAAAATCTAATAAGACAGAGAAGCTGAAAGTACTCCTCAGCCCAACAAATAAGTAAAAGAAGTTCTCATTGATCCTGTCGACCAGTCAAAAATTGTTCAGATAGGATCAGTAATAGATGCCAAATTGGAAAACACGCTCATTGCTTTCCTATAGGCTAACGCTTATGTGTTTGCATGGAAACTATCAGATATGCCTAGGGTCCCAAGGGAAGTGATAGAGCACAGGTTACCATACAGCCTGACATACAACCAGTGAAGCAGAAGATACGGCGATTCGCTCTGATCGGCAAGAAGCCATCTGATAAGAGTTGGATAAACTCTTGGAAGCCAGTTTCATTCGCGAAGTTGGTCATTCTGATTGTCTTGCGAATCTGGTTATGGTCAAGAAAGTAAACGGTAAGTAGCGCATGTGTGTTGATTTTACCAGTTTAAATAAAGCTTGTCCAAAGGATGCTTTTCCTTTACCCTGAATTAACCAACTGGTTGACTCAACAGTGGGTTGCGAACTGATGAGTTTTCTGGATGCATACTCAGGTTATCATCAAATAAGTATAGCAAGTGAAGATGAAGAGAATACTTCCTTCATAACCCCGTTCGGTATCTACTGTTACAAGAAGATGCCATTCGGGTTGAAAAACGCTGGAGCCACGTACCAGTGCCTTATACAAAAGACTTTCTATAGTCAAATAGGGCTTAACATAGAAGCTTATGTTGATGATCTTGTTGTAAAGAGCAAGAAAAGCTCTAATCATTTGTCAGACCTGGTTGAAACCTTCAATAATTTGAATAAGCATAAAATTAAGCTTAATCCAGAAAAGTGTCTTTGGGGTTTCCTCTAGAAAATTGCTTAGTTTCCTTGTTTGTTCTCAAGGTTTGAAGTAAATCCTGAGAATATTCGCGCATTGAATCTTTGAAACCACCTTCTATGATAAAGGAAGTTTAAGGTTTAACTAGTCAGATGGCTACTCTCAGTCACTTTATCTCAATATCAAGAGAGTGTGGTTTACCTTTCTTTAAGGTAATAAGAAAACACGACAAGTTCCATTAGTCAGATGAAGCGAATGAAGCCTTTAATGACATAAAACTTTATTTGCAAAGCCCACCCACTCTGGTCTCACCCAAACCTGGGGAATATTTGTTAGGATACTTAGTGGCTTCAAATAACGTGGTTTGTGCTGTACTAATCGTTGAATAAGAGCAGATTTAGAAACCTGTTTTTTACGTCAGCGAAATTTTATATGGACCTAAGGAGCGATACCCTCAGGTTCAATAATTGCTTTACGCCCTATTAATGGCTTCTATAAAATTAAGACATTATTTTCAATCTCATCGGATTACAGTACCATCATCTTTTACCTTGGGAATTATCTTACATAACCAAGAAGCAACCAGTCGGATTGCTAAGTGGGCAATTGAACTTGGGCCATTTGATGGACATTGCCCGAACAACAATTAAGTCTCAAATTTTAGCAGATTTTATTGCTGAATGGACAAATAGTGAACCCTCTGTAAAAGATGATATAGCTAATTTCGACCACTAGAAATTATACTTTGACGGTTCTCGAGAGATAAAAGGCTCAGGGGCTGGTATAGTATTGGTCACGCCTTAAGGCAACTAGTTACAATGTGTAATCCAAATACAATTCCTTGCTACCAATAATGTAGCAGAGTATGAAAGTCTTCTAGCCAGGCTCCGAGTAGCAAAATCCATCGGAGTCCGTCGGCTTCTTGCGATAGGCGATTCGTAATTAGTCATCAACCAGGTTAGCATGGAATACAGGACGTCTGATAAGGTAACAGCTGACTACCTGGATAAAGTGAGAAAATTAGAGAAATACTTTAATCATTTTGAAGTCTAATATATACCACAAAAAGACAATATCCTAGCGGACCAGTTATCAAAACTAGGTTTTTCACGATCACATGTTCCAACAGGTGTATTTCTTGAATATCTATCTAAACCTTCTATAGACACATTCATAGAAAAACTCTCAACCAGTATAGATGTTAGATTCGAGCAAAATTCAGATTGGGCTAAACCATTTAAAGCCTATCTAGAAAATGGGACACTACCTAAGGATATTCATGAAAAGGATAGACTAGTTCGAAAGGCACGAATGTATAAAATTCTCGATAGTACTCTTTACAGAAAGGAAACACATAGATTCTAATGCGATGTATAACCCAGGAGCAGGGAAAATTATTACTTAATGAGATACATGGAGGCTTGTGTGTAGCGCACGCTTCATATCGAACTCTAGTAAAAAAAAGCTTTCTGACAAGGTTTTTATTGTCCCACTGCTTTACAAGATGTTATGCACCTTGTAAAAACTTATGAGCAATGCCAATTTTATGCTCAACAAGTACATTTACTTGCTAATCAATTACGAACTATACCTTTATCATGGCCATTTGCTACATGGGGTATTGACATAGTAGGTCCTTTACCAAGAGCAACTAATGGATTTAAATTCTTATTCATTGCGGTCGATATGTTGACAAAATGGATTAAAGCCGTGCCTGTAGTTTCCATTATGGCTCAAGCAGCAAAGAAATTCTTTATGAAAAACATAGTCACTAGATTTGGTATACCTAGTAGGCTAATTATTGATAATAGATCAAAGTTCATTAGTGGTTTTTTTCAAGATTATTGTGATGAAATAGGCACAAAAATTTGCTACGCTTCAGTTATTCATCCTTAGAGCAACGGAGCAGTTGAACGAGCTAATGGCCAAATTATACAAGGTATAAAGAAACAAGTGTTTGATTGTCTTACCAAACGCTCGGGGGGCTTGGGTAGATGACCTCTACTCTGTGCTCTGGGCCATACGCACAACGACCAACAAAACAATAGGAAAAACACCATTTCAACTGGTCTACGAAGCTAAAATCGTGTTGCCAAATGAGATTCATTTGGGTTCTACACGGACTTCTCTATGAACAGGTTAATCAAGACAACCAGCATGAAGATGATATCAATCTCTTAGAAGTAAAGCGAGATCAAGCACTTATTAGGTTGGCAGCCTATTTACAAGGCTTAAGAAGATATGACAACAAAAGAGTTGAACCACGAACACTAAATGTGAAAGACTTTATTCTAAGGTGTATCCAGAATCAGTCTAACTTACAAAAGTTATCTCCCAAACGAGAAGGTCCATTTACAGTAGTATCAATAACCTGACCTGGTTCTGCTTGATTGGCTATGGAAGATAGACGAATTCTGTCAAACACATGGAACATACTACATCTTCGCAGATTTTTTGTGTAAATATGTTTATTTCTATTTTTCTTCATTTACATACATATTTTCTTTATTGTGATATCTCAACTTGTTCTCTTCCTTTTTTGATCATATGATGAGAAAATCACATAACTCAAAAAAAATTACCCTGACCTCTCTATAAACAACGATGAGGTTACTAGTTGAATTGTGAGATAACATCTAATAGAGAATTTTGTTGTAAGCTAGTACTTACTACATTGAAACTCATTAGAATGACCTTATCTCCAATCTTTTGCTGCTTAATACCAAGAACAGATCATCAATCCGATAACTGTTTGTCATTGCTGGTCAGTACATAAACAGTTGGAGGCTAGTGATATACTCAAAAAAATATGCAATCAAATGAGATATAAGATGAAATATAACACAAGAAGAGATTTTTTCTTTTTCATTCATTCAAAATAGATCATACATGTTGCTTGAATGTAATATTTACATTTTTCATGTATGTCTCAACGACAGAGGCTCCTTCTGCATGTTTCTTATCAATCTCTTCTTAAGTAGTCAGCTTCAGGTCGGGCACCAATTTCTCCAACTCAACTACATCCATATAAAAGTGCCTTAATTTGACAAAAAGGGCACTCACTTGCACAATAATTGAATCTCGGAGAGTAGTTTTGATAGTCTGCACCATTGCGGGGATGTGGCTTTGGATGATCTTCAACTGGTCATTCACCCGCACGACCAGGTCATTAACCGATGGATTAGGAGCTATAAATTTTACTTCTTTACCCTTTAAATCTGTGGCGATTTTTTGAAACTGTTCAAAAATAAAGTTCAGAGTGGTTTTCCTACCTCTCTTAACTGTGGCTAAATCTTTTACAAAGAGCTTTATTTGGTCAGTCAAATTGTCCATTTCATTCTTCATTGCTAACTTTTGTTGTTTGGATTTCATCCTCTCTTCTTTCCATTCAGAAAGTTGAGATTCTCTGGCCTTTATTGTATTCTTTAATTCTGCAAAGATTGAATTGAATGTTGCTTTTATTTTTTCGTAAATAACAAATAATAATAATAATTTTTAAGTAGGTTGAGATATGGTTCTTACTTGTTATTTTAGACTCCTTCGTCTGAAGATTAATCTTGTACTCTTCAGAGAGCTTTTGAGCTTTCTCTTCATTTCTCTTGAAGGCTTCATAGAGTCTGGCAGTCTTTTCTGCATGATTTTTGATCTTGTCGATAGCCTCGACAAAATCAAACTCATATCCTTTGGTGGTGTTTTGAGCCGCCAAGAGTTGCTTTTCCAATTTCTTTATCTGTTCTTTTTGTCTGTTTTGGAACGGTTCTGTTAGAACAAAAAAGAGAAAAAAAATAAAAATAATAAGGAAGATTCATATCTTCTTATTTTTTCAATTTCGGCCTTGGACAAAGTCTTCGCTTGCCAACCTAGTAGGTCAAGCAGTTCTTGAGAATGCTATAAAAAGCAAAATAGCAAATGAATTAACATTACATTTCCTCAATATTCCTTAAAAGAAATGAGATAAGATGTAAACCTTCGCTTGCAAAGTTACTAAAAACTTGCTTGAAGTCCTCTTGATCAGAAAGATCCGAAGAAGATGCTTGTGGCAAAGCCACAGGTGCGACAGAGGTGGTCATGGCCCATTCAGCCACCACCACCTCTTCTACCCTGCTGGTCGGAACGACCAGCTCCTTCTCCGTTGTAGTAGGAGGGTCTGCGGTTTCCACAACCGTAGACACCACCTCGACAGTAGTGGTGGTCCCGACCATCTCCATTGTTGTTGCAGGAGGAGCACCGACCTCCTCCGCGGGCAATGAAGTTTGATCGACCAGTCGATCTACTACAGTGGTTGAGGGATTTTCACCCTCAACGCTAGTTGGATCCTCTGTCCATTAGTTGGGTTTTCTTGGGTGATTACCTCGATTGATTCTAAGGCCTGTTCCACACTGATCTTCACCAGTGTGACCCGCAGGTTAGCCTCATCACCGACCTGAGCAACCATACCCTTGTTTGTAGGAGAATCAAGAACAGTTGTCTCGGGACTAAAAGAAAAAGCAAAGCACCCTTAGATTCTGAAGGAAAAATTCTCAAAAATAAGAGTGTAAAAATAATTACCTGCAGCAAAGTCCTTAGCCCATGTCCCAGGATATTAAAGAAAGTGATGAAGCCCCAACATCTAGGTTGGGAGTCTTCCTATTTCTCCTTATAATCAGAGGAATATTATCCTCTGAATCCTCACTCTCACCCTGAACAAAGGAGAATGTCGAAAGATTTCTATATGAATGATCTCAATTATGGTTAAACCATTTTTTATTGTGCACCTGGGATGAGGTCCTTGTTTGCGTCCCCGCAACGAACGATGCACTCTTCCCTCGTGCCTGGGTTTGATTGTATGCACGCTTAGAGCATATAGCACCAATCGGTATCAAGGCCTAATTAGTGCTAGTCAGAACAGCACTAGACTGTGTAGTGGTCGGACCTACCATCTTCCGAGCACCTCTAGTAGAGGTCCTTGCCTTCTTGGTTAGCGGAGCCGAAGCTAAGACCTCTTGACTGGTCGGCAGCTCGCTTCCGATCATGCATCTGAAAATGACTTTATCTGTTAACACGAGGAATTAACAAAAATAACCAAAGAAATTTCTTAGTACTCACCATGATACGTTCATTAATGAACTCATCTATTTTCCCAATCAGGCTAGATGGCTGCTTGTCCAAAGCAGCCTAGTCGAACTCGTCAGAAGAGACATGTAGCATATACGCGATTCTTGACGAAGTCTCTCCGGCGGTCATAATTGACAAGAGAAAATACCCATCGACATCAGTAAAAATCTTTTAATAAAGAAAGGAAGAGGTCGGTAATTAAAAGTCCCCTTACCTCCACGTTCATCCTTTGTTCAATCCTGGTCGCCTTCTATCCGCTAGGCGAATCTCAATCGCCTTTTTAGAGGGCTCACCTTGTGGAATAGAAAATCAAAGATAATTTTATGCTCTGTTAAGCCTCCCTTCATCAACTTGGCAATGACCTTCACAATGTCATTTTCCTCATCGATAAGGACCAGCGAATCCTTCTCTCTCTTCACTTTGGCCCTTGTCCATATTGGGGCCGCTTTCGTGGTGAATCGGGGACGGCTGCCCCTAGGGATTTCAGAGTAAAACCACTCCCGCTAGTAATCGCGCCATGTGTCCTTGGTTGGGAGTGGGGGATACTGAGAAGCCATTTTATCTTGGAGATTAAAATAAGCGCTCCCAAAAAGGTCCTGGCTTTTGCTATTCCTAGTATATTGATAGAAATAGCAGAAAATACGAACTGGTGGGGGAATGCCAAGGAAAGCTTCGCAATGGTGAGAGAAAACACTCAAAATCAAAATAGAATTTGGGGGAAGATGGTGTAGCTCGATCTCATAATGATCTAGCACATCGGCCAAAAATCCATTCTGAGGAAGGCGGAATCCTAACTTCACCAAAGCCGTGAAGAGGACGAGACGCACCTCCTAAGGCACTGGCTTCATATCCTCCCTACTAGGGTCCCATCACAGCATTTCGCGAGGAGGGATCAAACCTTGATCTTCAAGTTTCTTAATCCTGCCTGCAGTGTGGATCGACTTGTCCATGGCCATTAGTTGGGAGAAAAGATAAGGATTAAAGGCAAGAGCTTAGAAATTGCGAAGGGCTTAAGAACATACTTCTACTCTCAAAGACAGCAAAGTCTTAAGAAATCAAAGAGGATTTACCCCTTTTATATAACCTAACCTGTGTCAGTTTTGGACACTGTTTCAGTTTCTAAGAAAGGGTAAAAATTGCCTTTTTAATAAGCAATAACTGACACCGGATTGATGTTCTCGAACTTCCTTTTAGATCTTCAGACTTTTCGCCTCCTTTTCTTGATCATACTCTCCATCATAATTGATGGGAGGAGAAAAAAGGACAGAAAATGAAAAGCCTAAAGAGCTAAGAGAAGGCTTGAAAATAATAGAATGTTATCCTCAAACTTCTTTTTAGATATTGAAGTTTTTGACCTCCTTTCCTTGATCATACTCTTCATCATAATTGATAAGAGGAGAAAGAATGATGAAAGATGAAAAGCTTTAACTACTAAGAAAAAGTTTGAAAGCAATTTTTTTCTCAACTCAGAAGTATCAAAATATGAAGTATACAAAGGAAGCCTTCTTCCCCTTTATATGCATTACACATTAAAGACGATTAGCGCTAGTTCAATTATCGAGAGAAGTGCAAAGATTTCTCATTTATTGACACTTAAAATAGTCAAATAATTGGCGTATAACCCCATAAGTTCATAAAAGATGAAAAGCCTTGAGTAATAAATTCTTATTACTTAAGCCTTAGGGGCTAGCTAACGAGGATTAAAAAGCCTATCTTTCATTTGGGCCCTCAATAGATAAAAACATACTCTATTAATGGGCCCACAAAAGCCCATAATTTAGAATGAAGCCTCTTCAACCGATATAAATAGGGGCCAATTCATACTGCTAAGGATATTGGCAATTAGCATTTGCAATCAGAATAGATAATTGTAATCATTCTGTAATCTGTATACTCTGTGGAGCCGCTTGGCTAATAAAGAAGCAATCCCCATATATCATTTTCCTCATCTTGTTTACTAGAAGCCCACAATCATATTTTCATAAGCTCGATTAAGGGACCCTAGGTCTTAGACATTGACAGTGGTGTTTTGATGCTAGAAGGTAAGCCTATTGCATATTTTAGTAAGAAACTTAGTGGTGCTTAATTAAATTATCATGTTTATGATAATGAATTATATGCTTTTGTTTGAGTACTAGAAACTTGGCAACATTATATTGGGTTAAAGAATTTTCCGTATATTTTATCTTGAAGCATTGAAATATTTGAAAGGTTAAAATATATTGAATCGTAGGCATGCTATCCTAAGTGGGTGAAATTCATTGAATCTTTTCCATATGTTATGAAATATAAGAAAGGTAAAGAAAATGTGGTTGCTAATGTATTATCACGTAAGTGTGTGTTTTTGAATCAATTGGGAGTAAGAGGGGGATTTGGTGTTTGTAGTTGTGGATTTGTTTTCTAATATGACACACTTTATCCCCTATCACAAAAGCGATGACACGTCACATGCACCTGACTTGTTTTCTAGGGAGATTGTGAGATTGCATGGATTGCCAAGAACCATTGATTCATATCATGATGCCAAGTTTATGAGTTACTTTTGGAAGATATTGTGGGCCAAGCTCATGATAAAATTGTTATTCTCAACAACTTGTGGCCCACAAACAGATGGACAAATAGAGGTGGTGAATCATACACTTTCAATGTTGCTACAAACAATGATCAAGAAGAACTTAAAAGAGTGAGAAGATTGTCTACCACATATGGTATTTGCATACAACAGGGTGGTACACTCAACTACTCAATTGTGCCTGTTCGAGGTGGTGTATGGCTTCAAATCAATCACACCACTTGAATTATTGCCACTTCCACCTCAAGAACATGCTAACATGGAGGCATCAAAGCGTGCTAAATTTGTGAAGAAAATTCATGTCAAGACAATAGAGGAGATTGACAAGAAGGCGTGCTACTATGCTAAGAAGGCGTGCTACTATGCTAAGAAGGCAAACAAGTCAAGAAAGAAAATGCTATTCGAGCCAGGAGACTTAGTTTGGGTACACATACATAAAGAGTGATTTTCAGAGAAGCATAAATCAAAGTTGATACCTCGTGGTGATGAACCATTCAATGTACTTTAGAAGATCAATGATAATGCATGTAAAATTGAGCTTCTAGATGATGACTATGGTGTGAGTATTGCATACAATGTCGTTGATTCATCCCTGTTCTTTGGACTTGAAGAATTAGAGTCGAGGATGACTTCTATTCAAGAGGGCAAGAATGATGAGAACATCCCTAGCATATCTACACATTCACATGATCCTAGTGCATCCAATCATGATATTGACAATGACAAGGAGGTGTACGAAGGACCAAAAACTCGAGCTAGGGCAAAGGCTATACAACATTTGGTGAATATTTTCCTTACTAAATTTTCAATTTCACCTAATGAGAATTGTATGAAGGAAGTGAAGAGGTCCAATTAAGTCTACTTATATCACCATGTCATGTTGAAACCAAGAGGGAGCTAAGGGAGCTGGGGTCAATGAAGAATGCATGGAGTGCAAGGAAGACCAAGGGCTTAAAGATGGCATGTTGCAAGGAAGAGTGAAGTACATGGAGGATTAGGCCACACGAACCGAGTGGCCACCTGGGTGCATGGGTGTGTGCTCAGTATGGGTCGCATGGCTACTTGGCATGGGAGGAGACCAGGCACGTGGGAGCGCACATGGCACATGGGGCATGCGAGGCATGGCTGGCAAGTGGATGGTGTGCGGTGCATGCGTGAAAGGAAAGGAAAGGAAAGGAGAGGAAAAAGAAAGAAGAAAGAAAGAAGGAGCGGGAATCCAATTCGAATTGGCAAAAAAATAAAGGAGAGGAGAATAAACTAGTTTGGATTGAACTCAGCGTAGCCAGCATGACCCGTTTTAAAAATGGCTATTACTTTTGCATACAAAATCAGATTTGAGAGTTCTTGGACTCATTGGAAAGCTAACTTCAAGGCCTACAGAAGGATCAAGTGCTAGTTTCAGATTCCATCTGTGTGTGTCTCTACAACTAAATCTAACTAACTATGGAAATATTGGGGTTTCCTTTTGAGTTCAAATTAGAGTAGCTTGCATTTAGGAGTTAGAGTCAGCCAGTTGGCCACTGTTGGAGTCTAATTCGACCAATATGGCTGCACCATGGATAGGGCCTCCTATATATTGTGGCCACATCCTTTTTGTAAAATTCAGACAATGATTATACAATTGAGAATATACTCTTGTTTCCTTGGTAGCCATATACAATTGAGAGTATACTCTTTGCCATCGTTCTTGTGAATCCAGATTTTCTGCAGGAGCATCATGTCTACTTTCTTTCTTTTGTCATAGGTTGCAGTATTGAGACAGTGGTTGGCATGATTAGCTTATCAGGTTGCACGGATCCAAAGTTATCTATGATCCTATGTCATGAAGATCGGGCACCCTGTATTAGTAAGGGCTTGTTTGCTAAATCTTCATATCATGATTTTTAGCTCCTCCTTCAAGGATCTAGCCCGCTAATAATCTGGAGTTGGCTCAGGAATGCATTTGGCTAGGATGTAGGAGTTGTTTGGTAATTCCATCCTGAGGGAAATTTTGTAATAGGAGTGGTTGCTCCGCGCGCGGGGACCAATCCCAAGGCCGCACGAGTATGTATATATATATGTATGTATATATATATGTATGTATATATATATGTATGTATATATATGTCTATATATGTATAGATGTATATATATGTCTATATATGTATATATATGTATAGATGTATATATATATATATACACATACACACACATATATATACATATATATGTATGTGTGTACATATCTATATCTATATATATATACACATATATATATATAATCTCGGTGAGCCAACCCAGGAGTCCGTCGCGTGTCTATTTTCACTATGGTTTCTATAGTACTATATAACATAGCCTCAAAGATTTTTTATGCATCAGATTTCACAAAGGGTGCTTAGCTCAGGTGGTAGAGGGCAGTCTTGATTTCAAATTCAGTCAAAAGTGATTTTTTTAGATTTTTGCATCAATTTTGCTGATTTAATTGAGCTACTAAATCATATTGTAAAATTTTAAAACTTTTTTAGAAGGGTCCTCAGAACATGCTTAACCTATCATAAAAAATTCAGATTATTATCAAACTTGTGCAATTTTTAAAAATTCAGACAATGTTACTAATGCAATTGAAGGAACTTCACAGATTTAATTGAGCTACTAAATTTTCAAATTCTTAAAAAAAATTAGAAGGATCCTAAGAGCATTCCTACACAACGGTAAAAAATTTAAATCATGATGAAACTTTTGCAATTTTAAAAAAAACTAAAAATGCTACTAATACATTTAAAGCAACTTCACTGATTTAATTGAGATAATAAATTTATATTTTTTTAAAAATTTGTGAGAAGGATCCTGAGAGCATTCCTAAATTACCAGAAAAATTTAGGATCATGAGAAGACTTTATGATTTTTAGAAATTATGACAATGATTCTAATGCATTTAAAGCAACTTCCCTGATTTAATTGAGCTACCAAGTCATATTGGAAAACTTTTTAAGAAGGGTTCTCACAGTATGCCGAAGCTACCATAAGAATTTCATATCATGATCAAACTTGTGCGATTTTTAAAAATCCTAACAATGCTACTAATACGTTTCAATTTCACTATTTTTGGTTTTCCAGAGCTATCATATTAATTTTATTTTTCAAAAAAATTTAGAAGAGTTATGAGAGTATGCCTAAGCAACCATATCTTTCCTTTCTTTATTTCTTAAAAAATATTTCCTCTCTCTATTAAATTTTTAAGACTTCTAAAAATAATTTTTTTACAATAAAAATCAAATTTTCTAAGAATTTCTTAAAGGAATATTTTTCTATGACTTTTTTAGACGAATTTCGTTTTTTTAAAAAACTATATTAAACAATTTTTTATTTTTTAAAAAACTCCTCTCTCTGTAAAAAATAACGGATCACCAACGACAATGCGTGGGATTTGTCTCAAAAAAAGCATGAGGCAAGAACCTATCTTCGCACAACCTCCATAGGAGTTCCATTTGCTATTATTACTTGTTCGATGACAGTCTATACTCTACTAAGAGAAAACGTCTCCGGTCAACATCCCAGAAATAGAACATACATGAAGAATGACTATAAAACTTGATGAAGAATGGAACAAAGAAATTCTAGTTTCGCTATTATTTTTAGCCTTAGAGGCAACTCTTTCAGAATGGAACCTTGTTGCTCAATGAAGCTACAAAGTATTAAGTAGTCCACAGCCAAATCTTGAATTGACATAATCAATCCAACTTTGCCACCACCTGTTTTGAGTCAACCAACAAACATGTATGATAAGATCCAAATGAGTAAACAAATGAAGCAATCGGCAGGCTAACAATTAGTCAAAAATGCGATCTGCATTTTAGAACACATAGTCACATATAAAATATGCAAATCAAGGGTATAGCTAAAGCATTTAATATCCAAATGAAAGATGTCAGAAGCTATTTATCATTCGACAATGTATCATCTCTCGTGTTATCGAGGCATCCTACCAGTAGCCATGCCTTGACTGTCCCAAATTATACTCTTAAAATATTCTAATAACATGGCAGGAGAGATCAAAAGGATAGCTCAAGCAATTCATCGAAACTGGCTCAGATTAACAAGGTCATAAAAATGAGTTCACTCCAACTCTCAAGAAACAAGACATATTACTGAATCAAGAATAATATTTGATGTCTTAAAATCCCTGTAAATAACTGGTTTGGGACTCTCCATGTAGGAAGGGTAGGCCTTTAGCAGCACCAAGAGTAATCTTCATTCTGCAAGACCAAGGTAGAGGAAGAGCCACTAGAAGATTAAGCATAGTAAGATAATAGCAGCAACCATGGGAGAAAACAATATAAGATATTTACCAATCAAGAAACGGTGCCTAGCGCCTTGGTGAACACTGATTCAAAAGTCCTAGTTTTCAATAACAGTTAACAATTGAATGGACAACACCTAGAATAAGTAGATAGGTCAAATCTTAAGGTTCAACAAACGTGTTTCTAAGATTGTGTTCATAATTATTGTGAAGTTTGCACTCCAAAAAAATAATTCAGGGACACGACAACATGCATATCACTTTGGAATAAAAAAGATAAACACACAATTGGCCATCTTCAGATCATTTTGCCTCTTTGAAAAAGTTTTTGTTTTCTTTTAAGAAATTCAATATGTTTAACTTCACCACTTCAGCAAGAAAGGTTCCTCAATATGCAAGAATGTCTAAATGCTCAGAAGGCACTGTTCTTTTTTTTTTGAAATGGAAGACTATGAGAAATTGCTGATACATTGGAACATGGTAGTACACATAGATTGCTTGCATGAATTAGTAGTACAATGTCAGTGTCAATACAAAATGAGATCTTCCATTTTTCAGGAATAAATGTAGTAAGACTAAATCTAAAAATAGTAGCAACAAAGTACTAATGCCTGCAATTGATTGCTTACTTATGAAAAGATTATTTTGAAAACCTCCTCATGCCATGAATTCGTACACAATCAATTTTTGATCATCCTCGATTCAATATCCAATCAGCGTAACAAGGTGTTCGTGATGCAATTATCCCTAAACCTTAAGCATTCGTCATCTTCAGTGAGTGCCCAATCTGTGCACAGCCCTACCATTATTGGCATTCCAGCTTCACAAAAGAACACAATACATTGCATTAGGATGATTTACAAAGGGTTCAGCTAGGTCAAGATTAAGTTATTGACTCATGGTTATAGTACTTAAAGGGAATGATGAAAACAGCACATGCACTTATGTGAGTCGACTGTGGCTCCTCGAGTACTTTGAAATAGGAGTTATCAAAAACATTTGGATGGACAATTGTGTGAGCTCCAGATAACACAACCATCTCCTATGTCCTGGCAAGTATCAATGTGAACTTCAGACATGGATGGACACTGGCTACTTTCTAAAACAGTTGGTAGAAAGATTTGGGGATCACCATATACAAATAACCAATTCTGGCTAATCATTGCTAAATTTCATTATTCTATTACAAATTTCTATAGAAATTCTAAAATAGGCACCGGAACTTAGCAAAAGATGTTAAAGAAAGTGAGAACTCACGAAAAGCCCTTTATGCTGAATAATGTTTTTGAGGCAACAGCATCCAACGTTTCTTTAGGAAGTTTACCGGCAGGATCAACAGTAATACAAAGACAAATGTGTTCTTTCAAAAGAAAATAGGTAGGTACTAAATAGAAACACTGTGGAATAGCTTATAGTTTGGCAAATAATGTAAGGAAATTGTAAAATGAACAAACCACTGGATGTTGCACCTGGAATCTAATCGGCCTAGTCTTACTAAAATATCAAGCCCTCCACAGAGTGCAACTGACTCAGCACCATCCATGGCAATCAAGTCCGCCCATGGCACTATTAGCGAAACAATAGTAGACTTGGCTTGAGGATACAGAAAAAAAAAATGCAAAATTGAAGTTCAATACAGGAAGCACATGTGCAAAGCACACATCTTGCTGAACAGGGTCAATTCCTTCTTTTGCTTTTTACAATATCTGTTCAGATTTAAAGAAATTAAATAGATATGTCAAGTTAGGTGTTCTTCAGTAAGGACATGGCACTATTCATGGCAATAAGGGGGAAAAAGGTCTGTTGTAATGGTACTTTCAAGAGGGAAAAGACCTTTGTAGATTTATTTAGCCTAGCATTTTCAGGTCTGTCAACTTCATAAATTATAGAGCCATTCATGCCACCTGCAAGATATTGTCACTAATGTTTGTCTATTGTCTTCTACTTCACATAAATCCATTTTTAGATATCTTGAACTGTACTTTAGCCTATTTCCATTTACAATCTTCTATCATCTGTCTTTTACATACGTGCCAAAATTGATGTCCACCTCATCTACCCCTTTCAAATCTAAGCCAACAACTGCGCAACCAAATTTAGATTTTACAATAACATGATTTCGCAGCATATCAAGATTACTACCAAAATTGTTGTCCGCCTCATCTAACCCTAGAAAACCAGACCCCTTTCAAATCTAAGCCAACAACTGCACAACCAAATTTAGATATCACAATAACATGATTTTGTAGCATATCAAGATTATGTATGCACTACCCGATCTAACCCTAGAAATCAAATCCCCAATTCGATCCACACAAGCACATAAATAAGTGAATTTCTCATAAAAACATCCGGCCAAAAATTGCCTACATCTAATACAATCGGTGAAATGGAAGTTTTCACCAACCTTGTGGAAAGCGATGTCGCGGTTGACCAATTAGCTCACCGGCGACGGCCACCTACCACCCACTGAGGGCCAACACCACTACACTGGGACCTCATCTTCGTTGGTCAGCCTACGATGTCCCAATCGGGATCCGCGATTAGGTCACTGTGGAACAGGGAGTAGAGGCAGCAAAACCCTAGAAATCAAATCCCCAACTCGATCCACACAAGCACATAAAAAAGAGAATTTCTCCTAAAAACATCTAGCCAAAAATCACCCTACTTCTAATACAGACGGCGAAATGGAAGTTTTCACCAACCTTGTGGAAAGTGAGGTCGTGGTTGACCAATTAACTCACCGGTGATAACCGCCGAGGGCCACCACCAACCACTCATCTTCGTCGACTGGGCCTGCGAAATCCAAACCAGGAGTCGCGATTAGGGCAACATGAATACAGAAGCGAAGGCTGCCAAACACGCCGTAGATCTGTTGCGATCATCGTGTTCCCAATACTTGCAGAATGGCGTCGAAGTGCGGCCCGAAAACGACCTCGCTGAAGATGGCGACCAGAAAAGTGCCTGCGCCGTGGCCACGGATGTATGGCCACACCTCCTGCAAGAACCTGACGAACTCCTCGTGTGCATCCACTCCGCCACCGTCGCCAGGATTCCCTGCACCGCAGCATCGGATGCCGCGCCACAGGCTCCTAATGCACCTTCCCTCGCCGCAGGCGAGGGAGGAAAGACCCGGGGAGACGCGCATCACGCTGGGAGTTCGGTCGGCTGTCGAAGCAGATCGGAGGGTAGGGGAATTTGGATCAGGAGGGGGCGGGCCGAGCAAATAGCAGATCGGGAGGGGAGGGGAATCCAGATCGAATCGGGAGGGACAAGCGGAGCGAACAGGGAGGATGGCGCCATTTTTTACCGATCGTGCGGGGGGAGGGGAAGGGGAATCCAGATCGAATCGGCGAATCGCGAGGGGTGGGCGGAGCGAATTGGGAGGCCGATCACGCGGGGGTGGGGAATTCCACGGCGGGGGGGCGGCATGGAGAACTTACCGCTGCCACCAAGTCGTAATTAGAAGTAGTAGAGAAATGTCTCTTTATTCATAGTGATGATGCATTGCAAGAAGTTTTAGAAAACCTCCCTACAACATTGTAGAGACGAAAAAAATGCCTCTATTGTATTAAGAAAACGCCTTTATGTGTGGGTTTTGTCTTAGTGCCTATATGATATTTGCTATGTTAGTTGCAAGATGATGAGGACATCACTACTATGGATACGCCCACGTCTCGTTGGACCAACTCCAACACGTCATCCATGGGCCAAGAAGATAGAGATATCAAATCCATCACGTTCTGGAATCCAATTCGGCCTTCGAATACCAGTCTGAAGTAAAACGAGCATAACTTTTGCATACTATGTCTGATTGGAGAGTTCTTATACTTGATTGTAAGCTTACAACAAGACCTTTCAAACGGATCTGGTCCCAGCCCTAGATTCATTGTGGATCAGCCAAAATCATCGAAAAGATATGCTACATCACTGTTTTGGGTTGTTTTGGGCCTTGTAAGCGTGAGGGGGCCCAAGCCCAAGTTGTGTGCGCCCCCTGGCTGCACACAACCCTAGAACGACCCTCTCACATCCCTCCCTCACATATACTCAGTAGCCGCCACCATATAAACTTGGGTTTTGTTTAGTTGTAGTGTTCCTTGGTGAAACTATTTGGTATTCTCTTATTCGGCGAGATCAACAGCAATACCGTGCTTCAGAACCCCACATCAATACTTCAATTATATTTGCAATTTTAGATTGCTTTTTCTTTGTTCTTGCTTGTTCTTGGATTGCTTGTAGGAATTGATCTTCATGATCAGGTCAACTGGGTTTTGGCACGATTGATAACAACTCGGAGTTTGGTTCAGCGATTGCTTGGCATCGGTCGTATTTCGATCATAACCTGGATCGTGAGGGTCATCTCCTCTAAACGATAGCTATCCATCTCACTGAAAGATTGGGCCTCCGTTAAGCCTCATCAGGTGGTACAAGCACAGCTTCACCACCACGGAAGGTACGACGATATAGCACACGCAACAAAAGTGAATTGACCGTACCCATTTTTAGTGGTAAATATGATCATGAAGGTTATCTTACTTGAGAATTAGCTGTAGTACAATCATTTGACAAACATGGAATTTCTGAGCATGATAAGGTTAGAGTTGTTACTAGTGGATTTACTAATTTTGCTGCTCTTTGATGGAATGATTATATGTGTAAAAATCAGGACATCCCTAGCATATGGATTAAATTGAAAAAAATTATGAGAGCTAGATTTGTTCCTTCATATGTTGCTCGCCAATTATGGAATGAATTGCAACGTCTAAAACAAGGTAGTAAAACTGTGGATGAGTACTACAAAGAATTTCAGCATAGATCTTTGCGTTATGGGTTAGAAGAGATCGAAAAGACTCGGATGAACAGCTTTTATTGTGGACTAGATTTTGATATTCAGATCATGGTATCTTGTAAAGAATTCAATTCTATGTCATGCTTGCTTAATCTTTCACATAAAGCTGAAAGAAAAATACGGAGAAGACAATCAACCACAGTTCAGGTTCCTACAGAGTTAAATGCTACTCATGTTGCATGCACTACACCAAACCCTAATGAGAGCATACACCACCAGCATGCGAAAGAAATACCTGCGTTGTCAAGTGAAATTTTTGATGTACCTACTACTTCTGAGGAGGGTGCTAATGATCATGGTGCAGATCTGATTTTACAGCAAGAAAGGGAGCAAATTTGTGAGTATGTTTCTACTGTACTTAATTCTAGTGAGTTACCATCTTGTGCCACTATTGTAGAACCATGTAATGAATTGCATGCTTATAATTTTGATCATGTGGTGCTGATTACGCATAAGAAAGTGATAACTAAAATATCCCCTGCCACTGTTTTGTGCTATATCATGTTGAATGAGCCTGTTAGCTTGAATTGTGCTATGGATAAGATTTCTGAAATTTCATCTCTTAAGTCTTTATCTAGCACCTATGCCTACTATTTTAAATTCAATTTATTTGGAGATTATGGCATAAATGGCAAGTTTCTTGTTTACAAAATATGCATTACTTGTGATAGACTTGCTGGATTGAAGCTTGCTATTTTGGGCAATCCTAATTGTATGCAACAGCTTGTTTCATGTAAGGCATCATCAAATTTTCCTGATATGTGTGATACCCATAGCTTGCTACCTCATTTTTCGAATTTTAGTACATTGACATGTATTACAAATCAGCATGTCATAGTTGATGAGTAGAAGCCCAGTAAAATTTTGTCACCGTTGTTGGAATTATTTGATATTGCTTGTTTTCAATCTGATCATATGAATGAGATATGCTTGTTACCAAAACATGTAGTTTTGACCATCTATGTTATTGAACGAGGCTTACAAAACATGAGTATTCTTTATCCATGGACAGGGATAATATGTGCTTTACTTATATTTGCAAATTAAGTTGCAAACTGAATCTTGTTAATATTTATGTTATATGCTTCACTTATGACCATAAATTGAGTTGCAAAATTGTGAGGAAAGGTGCTTTGCTTAAATCTGATTTCCTCATTTGCTATTATGCAAATAGTATTACACGAATCCAAAAGAACAATGAAATATGGGATATATACATATATGTTGCGTACACGTTGTTCTTTTTATTGCTTGTTTCTTCTCCAGCTTATCCAAAACCGATGATGGTTTTCTTTCAAGGAGGGGAGGAAGCATCCAAGAGTGCTAGCTTTCATCATGCCATTATATGCTGGAAAGAAGTGTTGAATTATATGGATATGGATAATTATTAGGTGAATCCTCTAAATTTCATTCTTGTCCTAAAAATATACAAAAAGGCGGAGCTACTATTTTATTTAATTAAATGCAGGACCCAAATCAGGACGTTTTGTGTTGAGGACGAGATAAAAGGAGAGCTTGAGTCGAGGATGACTCAAATTCAAGAAGGGGAGGATGATGAGGACATCACTACTATGGATACGTCCACATCTCGTTGGACCAACTCCAACACGTCATCCATAGGCCAAGAAGATAAAGATATCAAATCCATCATGTTCTGGAATCCAATTCGGCCTCTGGATACCAGTCTGATGTAAAACGAGTATACCTTTTGCATACTATGTCTGATTGGTGAGTTCTTGTGCTTGATTGAAAGCTTACAATAAGACCTTTCAAACGGATCTAGTCTCAGCCCTAGATTCATCGTGGATCAGCCGAAATCATCAAAACGATATGCTACATCACTATTTTGGGCTGTTTTGGGCCTTGTAAACGTGAGGGGGCCCAAGCCCAAGTTGTGTGCGCCCCCCTGGCTGCACACAATCCTAGGACGACCATCTCACGTCCCTCCCTCTCATATACTCAGTAGCCACCGTCATAGAAACTTGGGTTTTGTTTAGTTGTAGTTTTCTTTGGTGAAACTATTTGGTATTCTCTTGTTCGGTGAGATCAACAGCAATACCGTGCTTCAGAACCCTACATCAATACTTCAATTATATTTTCAATTTTAGATTGCTTTTGCTTTGTTCTTGCTTGTTCTTCGGTTGCTTGCATGAATTGATCTTCATGATCAGGTCAACCGGATTTTGGCACGGTTGATAACAACTCGGAGTTTGGTTCAGCGATTGCTTGGTATCGGTCGTGTTTCGGTCGTAACCTGGATCGTGAGGGTCATCTCCACTAATCGATAGCTATCCATCTCACCGAATGATCGAGCATCCGTTAAGCCTCATCACAAGCTCTAACATGTTACTTGCAACATTAGTTGCTAGGTCTATATATTACTTGCTACATTTATTACTAGCAAACTCTATACATTACTTACTACTAGGTCTACATGTTACTTGCTAGCATCTCTCTATTACTTATAATAATAATCAATTATTTATTCAATTAACTACTAGTGATAGTTCTACATAAATGCGAGCTCTATATTAGACTATGCACCCTAAGCTACGAGCAATCATTATAATGAATATCACGTGTGAAACATGGAAGATCTAGCTAGCTAGGCAATAATCAGTCAATTATTTATATATAGAAAAACTCTGTATAACGTCTTAAACTTTGTTCGAAAGTCCATTCGTCGTCTCGAACTATAAAACCAGACATTTGACCCCTAAATTTTGTAATCTAGTTCAAAAAACATCCTGACCCGGTTTCATGTAGAGGTATAGCCCACATAGCATGATGAGTAGTAGGCAGTTTTGCCACGTAGGATGATATGCTGAGCAGGTTTAGGTGAAAGACAAGTGTAGATCACAGGGTCTTCTTTTCAAAATCGAAATAGAGAGGAATGGAGCTACATGGCCGACAGTCATGGAAACATGATTACGAGCTCGATAGAGGGGAGACGCCCATATAGGTCCCACATATTATTGGCCTAACTTGACAAGTGGTTATCCTATATGGCAAAGCCGCTCACTCATTGAGCCATACAGGCAATACTACTACCAAGATCGGGTCAGAGTGTTATTTGAACCAGATAGCAAAGTTCAGAGGTAAAATGTCTGATTTCATAGTTCAAGATATTGGATGTTCTTTTGATCAAAGTTCTCTTGGTTTTATCAATTTCCGTCTGTACTACTATAACTTGCGAGGTATTCGATGGTTACGGTCGAGGTAGCACTGGGATGTTAATATGCTACTATATCCGATGGTTACGACTAGAGGTGGACGCCGTGTCAAGCCGGCACGGTACGGACCCGTCGGGCCGCATGCCTAAACTGTGCCGTACCACTACAGCCTGATCAGCCCACCATGCTATGCTGTGCTGGCCAGACTCACCTTCGGCGAGCTCAAGCATGGTTCATTTAGGTTTCGTGCCAGCTCAAGCCCGACCTATTTACATTATTGTGATGCGAGAAAAGGAGTCGGAGACGCATAGAGCTGATGCAATGGACACAAATATTATGAGAAAAAGAACTAAATTTTGTTCATTCTCGAACAGGTACAGAGTTATTGTCTCATTAAAAACCTTACACCTAGTGTGGGTACCCAATACGGAGTGGCTCGTACGTATGCTCGGTGTTAATGAGCATGTACTCTTCAGTCTCTATTTTTCACCTTTTAGCATCTCCGTTGTCTCCCACTTTGTCTGCATGTGAGGGCTACAAAAGAAGCCGGCCATAGGGCGAGACACAACATGATATAATATCGCGGCAGAGCGTCCTGCCACGTGTCGTATCTGATTCGGGCTCATCGGACCTATTTTATGCTGTGCCAGCCTAAGCATAACCCATACAGGCATGTCATGTCGTCCATCATGTCCGACCGTGAGGCCCGGCACGATCCTATCATTCGTACCATGTCTACCTGACACATGTGTATACATGTCATGTTGTGCCTACCGTGTCAGGACCAGTTCAAAAAAATCTGGTTCAATGCTTAGATCTAGTTACGACCATGGTAGCCCCAGGATGTTAACAAGCTACTACGCACGTGTTATACTTGTCGTAGGGTTTCAAAATCCGTTTTTGGAAAAACAGCTCCAAAGCCAAAATTCGAAAATCAAGAAAAACGGCTCGAAAATCGTCAGAAACTAAAGGGATAGAAAATAAAAAAATTTGGAAAAAAATTAAAAAAAATCAAAAACCGTGGTTTTCATGAGAAATTGCTCGATTTTCACCGAAAACCAACTGACTAATTGAATGTTCCTTAAAAACGGGTTTTAAGCGGTTTTTGAGCGATTTATGTCGTATAATTTTTTCCAATTTTTTTTAATTTTTTTTAAAAAAATTAAAACTATACCCGGTTACCAACCGGTTTTAAATCTCGAACCGTAATGGTAAGGTTGAAAACCACGGTTTTCACCGGTTTTTAAAACCCTCGTTTATCGTATATTTAACAATAATGTTTTCTGGCTATTAGGCGAGCCATAGGCGATGAGAGACGTGAGATTTCGTATACCCTGTGAAATAGCGCGCGCTGTAGCGTGGGAGACAGGGCAGAACATTTTTGTGAATGTGTATAACATCAGCATGTACGTAGTAGAATAGCGATAAAAGAGTTTGTGCTTGCTTATCGTTTTTCTTTTTAATGATTATGTCTTGATTTGTGTTCCGTCTGAACGGTTGCGATCTATATATCGAGAGGAACTGAACAAAACCTATATTAAATATGTTTTTAAGACATATTTATAATTATTTTTCTTATTTAGCAACTCTAGGTGTTCGCTTCTGGTAACTCTAGAGTTTGCTAGTAAAATTAGTTGCTAGTACGGTAAATTCAAGTTTTCAGCGAGTTGTTGCTTTTTCGATTTTCCAATGAAGTTTGATATTTCCTTGGCGAGTGACTATATTTCTAGCAGGCTACGATCCTATTCTTAGTGAGTCGTGACTCATATTCCCAACGAAGTTGCTACCCTCTCAGTAAGTTGCTATTTTATTTCTATTATAGTTGCTAGACCCTTCTTAGTGAATTGTTGAAGATTTCTAGCTTGCTAGTCAATTTTTAATGAGTCGCAGGTAAGATATAGAGCTAGCAAATAATATAAAATTGCTAGCAACTAATGTAAAACCACCGCTAATAGTTGATTGCACAAATTATTGATAAGTATCATCAAGCATAGAAAGATGCTAGCAAGTAACATATATACATGCTCTGTTGTTTGTATATTAAAAAAAAAACCGCTAGCAACCATCATAGAGAAAAGCCAGCAAAACATAGCTAAAGAGGAACTTTATCGTTGTATCATTAAAACACGAATTTTTTTAAATAATATATTTTATAATTCAAATTGCAGAAATATACCACGAAATTTTTTTTGCAGAAATGTGCTACTGTCGCCCGTTGGTTGGGCGACTACCACGTGTCGCCCAACCATTCGGCGACAAGTATTGCGTCGCCCAACCATTCGGCGACAAGTATTGCTTCGCTTGGTGGGAGGGCGACAGCCAAAAAATCGCCGACCGGTAGGGCGACAGGCGCGTGCGCGTCCCCCTGTCGCCCAACCAGGGGGCGACTTGGCGCCAAATAAAGCCGGCAGCAGAGCTCGGCCGAGAGAAGAAGAAAGGGAGGGAGAAGAAAAGAGAAGAGGGAGGAAGAAGAAGAAAGGGAGGGAGAAGAAAAGAGAAGGGAGGAAAAGAAGAAAAGAAGAGCATCGCTGCACGTTGGTAATTTTTTTACCATTAATTTTATTTAGTGTTTAGGTTTAGGTTTAGGTTTAGGTTTTGGGTTAGGGCTAAGGTTAGATCTAATCATTTTCGCGGTTGATTTTGTTTAGTGTTTAGGGTTAGGGTTCGTGTTTGATCTAGTTATTTTCGCGATTTATTTTGTTTAGTGTTTAGGGTTAGGGTTAGATATAGTTATTTTCGTGGTTTATTTTGTTTAGTGTTTAGGGTTAGATTTAGTTATTTTCACGGTTTATTTTTTTAGTGTTTAGGGTTAGAGTTAGGGTTAGATTTAGTTATTTTCACAGTTTATTTTGTTTAGTGTTACGGTTAGATCTAGTAAAATGTAGTGTTTATTCTGTTTGGTATTTAGGATTGTAATCCTGTAGTCGCTGTAGCAGCGTCCGATTTGTTTAGTGTATAGCAAGAAATCATGGCAGTGTTTAGCAACAAAATGTAGTTAAATCTAGTTATATTTTTAGTCGGTTTGCGGAAATGCATGTAGATCGATATGTTTTTGTACATATAGAAGTGCACATATATATATTGTTAGGGCTGTTGATGTTTTTTAGAAAAAAATTTAGTAATGTACATATTTTTCGTATAGTTTTCAGAATCTAGTTTTGCTCCATAACAATATACATGTTAATTGAATAACTTGAAAATTTAAGACCGTAATAGTTTTTTACATCATAAATGGGCACACTTGGTTTTCAAGTAATGATATTTGTAGGAATGTAGATGTTTTTAGAAATAGAAGTAGAGAGATGTATATTTTTAGGAATGTAGATAGATATATATTTCTCCTAGTACTATTTACGAATAGTAATTAATTCGTGTGTTAATGAATAGGTTCGCAGATATGTCAGAACGAGTTCCATTTAGAATCTTTTATGGAGAAGAGGTTGTCATGTATGATTCGGAGGGTGCGGATCTGAGTAACTTTCAGTATGTGGATAGAAGTTTAAGTAGGGTCGAAGAGCGTACATTTGCTTTTGTGTTGAATTGGTTGTATTATACGTTTCGGATGGAACAAGAGAAGTGCCAGCTGAAGTTATCTTGCCTTTGCACCATGCGAGATGATCCTGTTTATTGGGAGTTAGTTGAGCTGAAGGGAACTGCAGCTTGGAGGTCATATGTGAGGCGAGCAACGTGGATGGTGTCGGGTGCTTTTATTGTAAGCGTATGAAAGGGTTGTTGTCTCGCAAACACCACCGGACGCCGGTGAGTGTAGTGAGCCTCAAAATGAGTTCACTTATGGCGACATCAAATTGGAGAGTCTAGCCGGAGCCGCATGTTCAGGGTTGCAATGAGGATATTGGCTACCAGACTGGTGAGCAAGTTGAGATTGGGGATGATGATGGAAACATTGGGCAAGATGCGCGGGGGCAAGTAGACGAAGGTGAGGAAATTGAGGAAGTAATAGCACAGATGGAAGAGGAAGACCTTGAATATCAACAAGTAGAAGTGGAAGACGACGATAACTCGAATGAGGAAGATGAAGATGTTGAGCCACTTGTGCCAGCAGATTGGAGCACGCATCAATTTAATAACCTGGTTTTAAATGAAGGCAATGATAAACCTTGGCAGTATAGCGACAATGAGGTGAGACCTAACAGCATGTACCCCACAAAAGAGGCAGTGCAGGATGCTATCAAAGATTGGGCCTTATCACTAAGAAGAACTTTCAAGGTTAAGAAGTCCACCCCAACCTGCTACGGCGTGGTGTGCTAGATGCAAGGGTGCCCCTGGAGAGTGCACACGTACAAGTCCAAATGGGGCACCCACTGGCTATATTCGAAGGTTGAACAACACAGTTGTATGACTGAGGAAACCCTGGTGGCTCACAGGTACCTATCGTCCGGGTATATCGCGAGTGTCATGTACCTAGAGATAGTTGAGAACCTGAATTTTGAGCCACGTGCTATTATCCGAGCAATTGAGAACAGATATTAGTACACAATTAGCTACGGGAAGGCATGGAGGGCGAAGCAGAAGGCCTTGAAAATGAGATTTGGGAAATTCGAAGACTCGTACCATAATCTGCCCGCACTGCTCAGTTGCATTCAGGGAAGAAATCCTGGTACTTTTTATGATTATCAGGACTGTCCGTCAAGCAAGTGGCCGAACAAGAGGCATCTGAAGAGAGTTTTCTTCGCATTCGGATCTTGCATTAGGGCGTTCTATCACTGCCGTCTATTGTTGTGTGTGGACGACACATTCCTGACAGGGAAATACAAAGGACAAATTATGACAGCTGTGGGTGTCGACGCGAACAACCAGATTCTGCCTGTTGCGTTTGCCTTTGTGGAAAGCGAGAACTATGAGAGTTGGCTGTGGTTCCTGCGGAACTTGAAGATCGGGGTGGTGAAAACTCGTCAACATGTGTGCCAACTGCATGACAGGCATGCTGATTCGCTTAGTGCCATCGCACGATTGCAAAGCAGGGAAGAGGAGCTATTTCCCTGGACTGACTTGCAGAGCCGATGGTGCATGAGGCATTCGGGCGCGAACTTCTATAAGTAATTCAAGAACAAGGAACTGATGAACATGTTCAAGAGGCTATATAGGCAGAACCAAGATAGCAAGTTATGTACTCTTTGGAAGAATCTTGATGAGCTAACAAAAAACACAAAGAGACTACTAGCAGTGTAACACAGGAGCATGCAGAGCCTTTATTCCCTCTGGCAACAGAAGATGAGGCGACGAGTCGTCGTCGAAGGCAAAGGCCGATTAAATGTTTCTCGGACTGGATAAAGCACGAGCCCAAAGAGAAGTGGTCATTGTTACATGACACACATGGTGCTAGATACGGTGTCATGACGACCAACTTGGCGGAGGTGTACAACTGGGTAATGAGAGGGATGAGGTGTCTCCCGTTGGTAGGAATTGTTGAGGAGTCCATGGGTACAACCAAGTATTTTGTGGATAGGCATAAAGTCAAGTAGTAATGAGAGATGAGAATGCCTTGTACTCAAGCATGATAAGTAAATACATGGATGAGAAGAGTAAGAAGGCGGGCAAGCATAGAGCTATCAAAGTAGGTTCACGAACACCGCGCTCGAGGTGATATGCAGGATAAAGGACAATGGGAACAAACTGAAGGTTATCACCCAAGAGTGCATCTTATGTGGTGAATGTCAATGCTCGTGTAACAAACCCTCCTGTTGTATAGGCCATGTTCTCATGTGATAGCTGCATGTGCATTATTTGGAATGCGACCGGTACATATCTATCTGAATATTTTACAAAGGAAAAGGTAATGGCAACCTAGGACGAGGAGCTATATGGTTACGGTGTTGTCGGTTCTTTCACCACAACCCCTAGTGTCGATGAAAGGTTCTGGGTCCCTGACTTTGATGCAAGATCATACAAAGGAGGCCGTCGCAAAACAAGGCGTGTCGGGAATGACATGGATGAGTCCAAATCGGTAAGCGCGTGAAGAAATGTTCACAGTGCAAGTTTAACAGACACACGTTCAAGAACTGCCAGCCACATAACGAAGAGGATGAAGGAGGAGATGGCAACCCGACGGCGGGGGAAGGATCGTCGTCTGCAAGGTGTGGTGGACGACATCATCGGACTACCGGAGAAGCTATTTGAATTATTAGATGCTATATGTCAAATTAATATTTTGTTGATGTAATGTGCGTTGTAATCTGTTTTAATATAATTTGATGATGTAATGTGCGTTGTAATCTGTTTTAATATAATTTGATGATGTAATGTGCGTTGTAATCTGTTTGAATATATTTTGCTGATGTAGTGTGCGTTGTAATCCGTTTGATTATAATTTGTGGATGCTTGTGTACTTATTTGTACGCATTTGGTTCTACGTATTGTTCTGATGCTTGTGTATTTATTTGTACGCATTTGGTTCTATGTATTGTTCTGATGCTTGTATAGTTCTCTATATATAACTTTTTTTTTTGTAATTTGCAGGTATGGCTCACCAGGCTGTAGATGACGACTAGCCCTATGAGTTGGTAGACCCAGTCGTTGACCGTCATCACCATGCACACTTCACCACCGCTTCACTAGAGGAGGGACAGGATCCTCAGGAGCTCTGCATACTACGACCGAGGCCACTGTGGGAGCTTTGGACCCTCGATCCACGTTGGCTCCCCAGGTAACGTATTTATCTTTTAATTTCAAAATATTCCCGATGCAGTTTCATAATCTGTTTTAATTAACTAGTGCGGTGCTCATATTAATTTAATATTTCTGTTTCGTAGGCTGCGAGCAGTAGGATTGCTGCCACTGGCACGGATGGTGGAGGCGCACGCAGGTGCGCAGGGGAGGAACGCGAGCCACCGGTTCCCGTTTGACAGGTCCCTTCTCACCGCTCTGTTGGATCGGTGGAGACCGGAAATGCACACCTTCCACTTACCTGTCGGGGAGATGGCGATCACTTTGGAGGATGTCTCCTACCTCCTCGGTCTCCCGATCGCTGGTGACCCTGTGGTGCCCCAGGACGTCGACCCGTTGTGGCGCGAGTAGGTACTTGCGTGGTTCCATGGTGTGCTGCCGCCTGCTGCGTACCGACCCTTCACCAGCACCCATGGTCTGACACACAGGTGGCTTCGATAGTTCGTGGTAAGCAACTAACCTTTCAAACTTAACTTTGCATATATTGGCTAGACTAACAAGAAAACTTAAATTTACAGGCGGAGCACATCGTCGAGCCTGCGGACGAGCAGAGGGTGAGCCGCCACCTTGAGGCATACCTGCTCTGGCTGTTTGGCGGGTGCATGTTCACGAGCTCCCACGGGGATAGCGTGGACAGGCACTTTGTCCAGTTCACGAGGGCGATCGCGGACGCACCCCTTGACACCGTGCCGCAGTACTCCTGGGGGTCAGCGGTCCTCTACACGACGTACCGTGGGCTCTGTGACGGCTGTGGGCGGATCACCGCCTGGTCGATTCTCACCGGGTGTCCACTGCTTCTACAGCTTTTGGCATACGAGAGGTTCCAGATCGGGCGCCCCAGCATCGACACGAGTCCTCTTGTACACGCTGGTGACGATGATGTCGACGCGCCGACTATGGGCACCATCTGGTGCCACCGACGGTTAAGATATTGCAAACCACAGTTGTGAAACTTACGCTTTAACATTTGTCAGTACTAATGGTAATGTTGTTTTTTCTGTCATCACTGCAGCCTAGGTGGGCACACAGCACGGTGCGGCTTAGCTACCCGCAGTTCGTTGCTGCGTTCGGCCACCTCACCGAGGACTGCGTACGCTGGACGCCGTACACAGCGGGAGATGTCGAGCTACGTGTGCCGGGTGGGTTTTCCACCCTATGCACACGCGACGCGGCGTACCGGCGTACACGTCGGTTCCTCGTGTTCGACGTCCTGGTCGAGGGCTACGCTGTCCATCGAGTGATGAGGTAGTTCGGTCTACGACAGGAGTTCCCGGTCTAGGTCGGCCGGCAAGTCCCACACGGCATCCACACATAAGTTCCCTACATCGATGTTCTCTAATCTGTACGGTGTAATGACATGTAATAATGCTATTTTTTGCTTATCCACAGGCAGACTAGGAGGGGAGAGCATGGGGACACCCCATGGCACGTACGTATGGCCCCATGGGTCGAGGAGTGGGGAGGAGCCTTGGACGACATCTATGCCGAGGATGCGGCGTACGACCCGCAGACGTACCAGGGGTACCGAGAGTGGTACACTTCCCGTACCCGTGTGCGTTTGGTACGTGTCAACCCGGATCCTCCTAGACACATCCCCAGGGTGAGGGACACGTATCCCCGCCATACGGACTCGGTTCTGCACGGTGCGGTAAGTTTTTTCTAATGTACGATATATTTTCGTATTGCATTTTCCAGATTAATGTGTTAGGTTAATTTGTAATGTATTTTTCAGACTGATGTGCTAGCCCGGTACTACGAGGAGTCCGGGAGCTTCCTTTCTCATCTGTCTCGTGGGGTAGACGTGACCAGAGAGGACGTGACCTCCTTCTTCGCGAGGTTCAGGGAGAGCGCCAGACGCACCCTCCAGTTGGCAGGATGCCGCACGCCTCACGATGTGGCTGACGGCGCTCACGGCGTGCCGCTTACTGCAGGGAGGAGTGCTCCAGGTACATCTTCACACGCCACGGCCTCCCGTCCCACCATCACGCTGACTTACGTGACAGGGCGAGCTACTGGACACGCTGGTCTAGCCCCTCACGTCGGAGGTGAGTACTTCATCACACTTTGTATGTTGTCTAATTATTTTTTGAATGTTACCATAAATTCTTCACTTCTAACAGGCTCACAGGCACGGTGGTTCTCCTCTGCAGCTTCACCTGCCCCTGACAACTACGAGGGGCAGTTTGGTGATGCAGCCTATGTGGATTTCGACCTCGACGATGGTGGCGTGTCGAGATACTTCACTGATCCGGATGAGCCTGGATCATTGCAGTTGCAGGGAGCACCACCACCGATGCAGTCTTCTCAACCAGCGTACGCTACACCTCCAGCTAGACCACAGAGGGCCCACCACGCACCGGTGCAGTTCACCTACTCGCAGGGACAGGTTCGCAGGAGGCCCGCCAACATGTAGGAGGCGCCGTAAACGGGGCGCCAGTAGTTTGTTATGTTATTTTAGCTTATGTATTTAGTTATTACATTGTGACATACTTTTCATCTTATGTATTTAGTTATATACGATATATTTTTGTTATGGTAGTAACCTCTTACTTTTGATTATGAAATATTGTTATTCTTTGTTACAGTAGCCCTGCTTTCAAGCATAACGGCATCGAGTGCAAAGACTTTTCAAAGCGAATAGCCTACTCACGGGCGTGCAGCTTTGTCAGGCCGAGTAGACAAGTCACATGCATCAACGTTGTCAGCCTTGTCAGGCTGAGTAGACAAGTCACATGCATCAGCTTTGTCAGCCTTGTCAGGCCGATTAGACAAGTCACATGCATCAGCTTTGTCAGCCTTGTCGTGCAGCTTTGATGATGGGTAACACGTCGTGCAGCTTTTCACAGAGGATGCCGGCCCATCAGTGTTGTAGTTGTGTGGAGCAATCCCTCACCACCACTATAAAACCAGTCGAGGGGTAGACATCCAACACCGCCAAACAAGCAATACACGTCAGCTGAATCTACACAAATTAGGGCACGATGTCGTTCTACCGTCGCCTCTTCAGAAAGCAGAAGTCATCCCGCCCCGAGTACCCGGATACTAGTAGCGTTGACGCTCCAGTTCTGCCGGAGTTTCCCCGACCCAAATGCAACTGCAACCTTCCGGTGAAGATTATGCAATCTACCCACGGAGAGACGGCCGCCCGGGCTCACTACTGTTGTGCCCGCTCATACCGGGTAAACCTACAGGTGTCCATACAATACAGGGTAACATTACCATTTTATGCATCGTTCTTTCTTTCCTCAGCACAAGGACCGGTATTGCTTCTTCCAATGGATCGACGGGCCAGAACGACGTGATAGCGAATTTATCTACAACTACCATGATGCCTACCCCGCTTCGCCCAAGAACTTCCCCGATGGGAGAGGCCGCCAGGACATGTCCCCGCTCTAGATCGACCAGAGTTCAGGGCTGGTGAGCAAGGGGCCAACCAATCGATGAGTTTCATGCGACGTACTCATGTTTCACTCACAAAGTAGTAATTCTAAACCAGTTCATCGCATACAGGAGTTCAAAAATAAATGTGCGAAATTGCTCGAGTCAAAGGAGAAACCTCCTCAAGGGCCACCCGAAAGCCCCGACTTTTGCGAACACGGCCTGCAAGCAATGGTTGATACCTGCCACGATGATCTAGCGGACCGAAGATTCTACCGGTGCCCCTTGGCCGAGGATGAATGGTGCGGCTACTTCAACTGGGTGACCCAGAGACGTACCACCCACATCTCAAACTTCCTGTATGGGATAACTAGGGGGAGCAACCCTCTCCGTGGTGCTACTACCGCCCAGAAAAGCCAGACCCCAGTACGCCTACGGTGTTATTTAACGACCAAAGCGGGCGTACTGCATTGACAGCAGGGCACGCTTCCGGTTGTACAAGGATAAGCCCAACACACACCTCCCGCACCATATAGTGGAGTGCGAGCCGAAACAGAGCAGTCGTCTTGGCAAGTCTCCGCCAACGGCCAACGCAACAGAGGTGCAAGAGGGTACCTCCTCTCGAAGAGGAAGGGACAAGGGGAAGCAGCCGGCCGAGGTCCGCACCATGCAACAAATCCTTGACGCGTTACGCAGACCATCCGGGAACCCGGGTGGTATTAACATAGGGGACGCCGGGAATCGGGATGACCGAAAAATTCTGTCTTCCACACCCGAGACGTACGGCATAGGCCACCCATTCGGTGATAGCTGGGAGCACTACGGATCCCCATGGAGTTCTTTCATAGTAGGGATTAAGCGGTGTCCGAGTACAAATCTCAAAATTTACACGGGTCAGGTACTATGCAGAAAATGTGGGACATCATTATGGCTATACACAGATAGGCGGAACGATCATCTGTTCCACCATGACAAGCAGTGCTTTCGTTAGTTAGTTAGTTAGTTCGTCAAGCAATTTCGTCACTGTTGTAATGCCCTTGTAATATAATCTAATCTATTGCTTATTTTATCATCTGAACTTTCGATGCATGTGCCCTTATGTATGTTCAACAAATAGTTTAAGTGCTTCGTACGAACTATTCATAACATGAGTTGTCGTCGACTATCATAATTATGGGTTATTGCACTAGTGGAAATTACATGCAAAGCAAGGTGTAAATTTATTCACATGCAATAACGCGATTTGTTCACATGCAAAAATGTGATTTTGTCCATATGCAATAACGCACAAGGCTACGAATTGTTCACATGCAATAACGCGATTTTGTCCACATGCAATAACGCAGAAGGCTACGAATTGTTCACATGCAATAACGCGATTTTGTCCACATGCAATAACGCACAAGGCTACGAATTGTTCACATGAATGTAGTCCAATGTTCATAAAAATACCGTTTAGACATGATATTTTACGGGCCGTCGAAAAGGCTAAAAAACACTCTACTTGTTACCTTCGAATTTTGAAAATTATTTCAAATTTCTCTAGATCCTAAAAATATTTTACTTGAATCCTAAATCTTTTTATCCAAATATTTTAATCTTTTTTGAAGTCTCTCACATTTTTTTTAAATCTGTAAATTTTCTGGCCATGTCGCCCTGTCAATGGGCGATTACTCTATGTCGCCCTACCATTGGGCGACTAGTCCACATGTCGCCCTACGGTTGGGCGACTTGCACATGTGTCGCCCTACTGTTGGGCGACTTATTCTGTCGTCCAATCGCAGCCATGAAGTACTCAAATCCACCTCACTCCTAGTCGACATGTCGCCTATGGTAGAGGCGACAGAGTATATTTTGCAAAAAAATTCGTGGTATATTTTTGCAATTTGAATTATAAAATATATTATTTAAAAAAATCATTAAAACATATCCCATATAGATCATATTTTTACGTTCATGTATAGATAGAACATAATACTACACTATAAAAAAACCTCATGTAGAGCCATTTTTTTATAGATATTTTTTATTTGTATCTATAAATTACCATAATATATTGTAAAGGCTTTTTTTTGCAGCGTTTTACAATGTGCCTTAAATGTAGAGACACTATTCTAAGACATTTTAAATAAAGAACATAGAATGTGGATGGCAGAGGTGTTTTTGAGATATTTTTAAATTGTCAAAACAAAAATTGTATATAGATATTTTTTGCGACACTTCTTAAATTGATCTTATATTGTACAGACATTATCTGATCTATTTTTTATTTTTTAGAGACATTCTTTTAGATGTTTAAGACCTAATGTGTACTAATTATAATAATTACAATATGAATATAAGCAAGTTATGATGTGAGAATGAGATGGTTAGTTGGGCTAGTTGTTTATCCATAAAGTGTCAAGATCGAGTATTCTCATTGAGAAGACATAACCGTATCTACTATAGTCATCGGTAAAAGTAACGAAGTACTGAAAACCACCTCTAGCAGTTGAGCTCATTGGTCCACATACATCAGTATGTACGAGTTCCAATAAGTTAGACGCCCTCTCACAATGCCCTATAAAAGGTGTCTTGGTCATCTTACCAAGTAGACAAAACTCACATGTTTCAAATGATTTTAGAAGACCATCTCTATGGAGCTTCATCATGTGTTTCTGACTAATATGACCCAAGCGACAATGCCATAAGTAGGTGAGATTCAAATCATTTGGCCGAAGCCTCTTAGCATCAATGTTATAGACAGTTACATTATCAAGATTTAAAATAAACAACCCATTCACAACGGGAGCATAGCCATAAAATATCTTATTCAAAATTATAGAACAACCATTGTCCTCAATATTGAATTTATAACTTAATGCTGGAACATAATAACAATTATTTAATTCCATAATAAATCCTAAAGGTAAATGTAGTGGCAAGGTCCCGACGGCCAATACAGCAACCCTTGCTTTATTCCCAACGCGGATATCAACCTCGCCTCTTGCAACGCTCCTACTCCTTATTAACCCCTGCATCGAATTGCAAATATGAGCAACTGATCCGGTATCAAATACCCAAGAGTTATTAGGAGAATCGGTAAGAAATACATCTATAACATTAATACATGAATTTGATAGCTTAACTCCACCATTCTTTTTCAGATCTGCCATGTACCTTTTGCAATTCCTCTTCCAATGGCTTAACTCTTTGTAGTAGAAGCATTCACTCTCTGAAGTAGGGCTAGACTTGGAATTAGTCTTAGGCTTGATGCTGTAGATCTTATCCAAAGCTTTAGCCTTGCCTTTTCCTTTATTCTTAGCTTTCTTTTTGAAGCTAGTACTTTTCTGCACCATTATCACATGACTAGTACTTTTCTTAATGCTGTTCTCTACTGTCTTGAGCATCATATGCAGTTCGGTGAGATTCTTATCCATGCCATTCGTATGAAAAGTCATAATGAATTGCCCGAAGCTCGAAGGGAGCGATGCAAGAATCAAGTCGGTAGCCAACTCTTGGCTAAGTGGGAAATCAAGTTTTTCTAAGCTCTGTGTGTAACCAACCATCTTGATTACATGAGGGCTCATTGAACTGCCCTCGACTAGCTTACATCCAAACAAGGATTTTGAGATCTCATATCTCTTAGCCCCAGCCTGGGTCTCAAACATACTCTTAAGCGCCACGATCATATCGTAGGCCTCTATGTTCTCAAACTGTTTCTGAATGTCTGAGTTCATAGCAGCAAGCATGAGACAGCTAACATCGAGAGACTCATCAATCGCCTTTTTGTAAGCGGCTTTAACAGCATTGGAAGCATTCTCATCAAGCACATCTGGAATTGGTTGCTCTAGAATGTGTTCTTTTTTATCTTGCCTAAGAACAATTCTCAGGTTGCGGGACCAATCCGCAAAGTTCGTTCCATCAAGTTTTTCCTTTTCAATTATCGAACGTAAAGCATAACTGGAAGTGGGTGCAGTAGCAGGTGGTGCTATGATCTAAAACAAAAAATATATGCAAAAACTGAGACAAACATTCATGAGAAGTAACTTGTATTAAACAATTTAATAAAGATACTCCCACTCAATTCCATATCCCTTTTATGGTACTAAATGATTCAAGACCCATAATTAATTAGTCTACTAGTGAGCTTTAGCATCACTGCTAAAAGGTTAATAAATTCAGTAAGCAACCCTTTGCTAATCATATCACTATATAACTCTTGTTGTTGGGTGGCATCTCTATGCCCTGGCTCCAACCTTGTAACATCCCAAAATTTGAGTTTTGGAATGTTGATTTCAAAATTAAACCATTTGCATTTTCTGGAATTAAGTCTAGCTTAATTTGAATTTCTAAATAGTGAAAGGATTTAATTTGGCTAAACTATTCATCAAACTAAAGAATTTCAGTTTTAGTTGGGTTCATTGTGCTCCAAGGAATTTTTCTGTATTTTTGGGGATTTTTCTGAATTTATTTGCTATTTGTTTGAATTTATTCGCAATTATTTGAATTTCTGGATTTATCTTAAATCGGAAAATGAATTTAATTTCCAAAACGCCCTCGGGCCGTTTTCTTTTTCCTGCGCGGCCCAACCCGCCTTCCCCGGCCCGCTCCACACCGCTTGGCCCAGCCGCCTCGCTCGGCCCACTCGCTCGCCCGCCCGCTCTGCGTCGCCTCGGCCAAATACCAATGCCGTCGCACCCATAAAACCCTAGCCGTCGTCGATTCGAGTCCCACCGCCGCACGCCTTGGCGTCCGTGCCGCGTCCGATGCGCGTTCCCCGAGGCTATAAAGCCGTGCCGCACCCCGCCCGAGATCCGCCGTCTCGCGCCGCTTCGTTTGCCTTCTCGCTCGCCGTCCGTAGCGCCTCCGTTGCTCCGTGCGACCTCGCCGGAGTCCGCCGCCCTTGTCGACGCCTTCCGCCGCCTTTTTCTTCGCCGCCGGTGCGTCTCCGCCGCTGTTGTGGGTCCCTTCGCCTTCCCCGCGTCATCCTCTCCCCGTTCCGCCTTGTCCCGGGTCCGATCCGCCGCCATCCCGCCGTCGGCCTCGTCTTCTTCCCCGTCTCCGGTAAATCTCGCCGCCGTCCTCCTTCGCCCAACCCCAGCCGTCCGATCGTCTCCGAGTGCACCAGATGGCGCCACGCCTCCTCCGCCGCATCCTTGGCTCCTAGCCGTCCGATCTGGTCGGGTGGCCGGATCTTGTGACGCGTGGCGTGGCGCTGCGTCGACCACCCGCATCGGTACCCGAGCCTTGCCGTCGCCGATAGCGTCGACTGCGCGCGGGTGCACGGTGAACCGGCGTAGCGCCGTGGACCCAGTCCACCGTGAACCCAATGACGTCAGCGTGGCGCAATAAATCGCTTTTTCCGTATAAAAATAAATCCAGAAATTCTGATTTTCTGATTTTCAGCCTTTTTCTCTGATTTAATTTTCCAGAAGCCCGTTCTCGCTCATACGAACTCCGATTGAGGCGATTCAAGTTTCTAAATTTTTCTAAAATCAAGATCTATCTTCCAGAGCCATTTATTTTCAGTTTTGAGCTGGTTTGAGTCTCTGTTTTGTATTTATTTGGTTTCGTTGCTTCTTTTGGTGACGCTAATTCGAGGAGCGAACGAAGACTTCAAGACCAAGATTCAGCACTAGATCAGCAAGGCAAGTCGTAACCTTTGATCATATTGATCCTATGTTTGCAAAGTAATTTATTTTATACACTTGCATGCTATTTACGTATCAATGTTTATTTAATGGGAGTAGATGTATACCTAGTTGATATTATGCCACCTTGTTTGGTTGTATACCATGTATCCATTGTTAAACCTAGGTTGGGACATTACTAGTTGGACATAATCATTATACCAACATTGGGTTATCGTAGCTATGCTTAGACATGCTTACATATACGTTGGGATTCATGTCACATGTGAATAATGTTAATATTGACTTAATGAGATATTGAATCGTGGTCGTTAGCCACTGTTGTAAAATTTGTTGTACCATGGCGGGATTTGCCATTGGTCTTGGTTGAACGAATTGTTTTCCCTCGGGCAAGTGATCGTGAAGTAAAGGGGGTGCTTTCTAGCACATTGGGATGTGGATGTCTTGCTTGAGACAACTTAAGGACTTAATCTTGTGCGCTATTGAACTGGGCCTAACCGTACTACCACATGTCTGGTATGAGACAGACTTAGCTGATTAATTTGCAATGTCTAGCCTTGAGTACTGCCAGTTGGTGGTGTGGGTTCCGGGATGGACGGGTAGATTCGCAAGGCGCAAGAGGGGGCCCTAAAGGGCGAAACCTTAGTGGGCAGTACCGAGTTTAGACAGTGCATTGTAAAGGCTTTGTCATGATATCTCTGCGACACACCGAAGGAAGTGTGTTAAGATCGATTGCACAAAGAGATGATCATGTCTTGTGGGTAAAGTTGTACAACCTCTGCAGTGTAAAACTATTGAATAGCGCGTCATGGTCATGGACAAGCCCGGGAATTTCACACGGGGTATAGAGTATTTCATGAATTGTGGAATGTGGAATTGTTGGGATGTGAACGGGGAGTTCACTGTTGTGACTGTTGTCTATCATTGATCTATCAGTTATTTATTTATGTTTTCATAAATATGCTTTCAATCTATTTATTGTATTTCAATTCAAGTTGTTGCTTTCTGCAAATGAACTATATAGCCATCCTTGTCAAGCCGTGCATAAATATATTGCATCAATTCCCTACGGCTTGCTGAGTACCTTTGTACTCACGGCTTTATGCCCTTGTTGATCAGTTGCTGAAGGAGATAATGAATATCATGAGGAGGAATTCTATGAAGACTACGTGGATTAGGAAGGCGTTCCCCAGACGATTGCCTGTGGCATGTCGAATGGTTCAAGTTATCTTTTCCGCTGCAATAGTATTTGTTTCTTAAGCCCTTAAGGCATAATGGTGTAAACATTGACTATAAGGTCGTTTGCTTTATTTAATAATAAATTGCTTCTTCCTAGTTAATTCGTTGTATGGAATGGTATTTCATCTATGTTTCCACTGTGTGCACTAGCGTGATCCTGGACTAGTGCAGTATACACAGAGGGTTTCGGATTTGCAAATCCGGATCCCGACAAACCTTATGCCCCAAGGTCCATAACTGTTATGATGACCTCGTCAAGTATAACCAATGCTATGCGTGTGAGTGTCCGACACAAACTCATCTAATCAAGGAAAGTTAATGGCACCCTACTTTAGCAGACCTACCATTAATTTACATGATATTGGATGGTGTAGCCAATTCGGAGGGCATCAATTTTGCTTAATATTACATGAGGGAGCTTTACTTCTACCATGTTAAAAGCATCTGGAACAACTATATAACATGCATAGAAATAAATAAACAGGAACATAAAAGCAATCACAGATAATCACATTAACTGTAACATAGTATGGCCCTTCACATGGTGATCTCCAACGCTACGTTTCCTATTCGTCATGCCTCCAAGTGCTTTAGTCCTCCAAGTACTACCACTAAGCTATTACTCCTAATAGCACTAGTAATAAATTACAAGGAGTGTAGAAATATCACAAGTCGACACGCAGGCCGTTTATACGTACAAATATAGACAACCTTGGGTTGCACTCAAGCATGACACGCAGGCCATGAAAATTACACACATGCATCATATACATAAGGGGCCATACTATTCACATCAATTCTGCAAAAATAAGTTATGCATAGAATCGCATTCTACCAAACGATGTGAACTCGCAATGAACTATAAGGCGCTGTACACATACGACGGTCGCCCGAAACCTCTTCGAAAAACACAGATCAAATCCATGAATCCAAACATGGAAAACCTCTTCGAGTTAATCATATTAACCCTATTTTCGATCACGGATCCATGTTGATCAATCCTATTGATTTTCGCATGTTGCTTGTGGGTTTACGTTTCACAATCTACCCCAATGGCAGAAAACCGATCGATAGGACGTAGTGGCGCAACCACAACAGCATAATCATAGAGTAATGACCTTAAACACATCTAGGACCACCGAACATGAATTAATCTTATTAACCAGTGCCAAAAATCGATCTATCAAATAGAACGACCAATAGAACAGCAATAGATCACATCTATTACTACCGCATATCATTATATGCATCTATTAAGAATCTAAAACTACGCAGCAAGGCTCTAATACCACTGCTGGGGTACGGTTAGGTTACTCTAGCAAAGAATCAAAATTTTCTACCGTGTAACCACTACAAGTTATAGATCACAGAATTACCACTAGACGCGTAGACTCGTAGCGGAAGTAGAGTCGATGTAGCGCGGTGGTGCAGATGTAGTCGTACTAGCCTCGCGTCTCCCCAACAGCTCTTTGTGACTGTCGCAGGTTGTGAATCGTCCTAGCGTTGAAGCTTCGCAGCAACGCCTCCAAGGTATCCACACGTACAGGGCAGGAACACCATGCGCCAGAGTGCTAGCGCCGGCTACGCTGTTCTGGGCGAAGGAGGAGTGGCGGCTAGGGTTTCAGGAATTCCAAATTTCTATTGTGTTTTTTTATGTCTATATCCGCAAAGCTACAACCTCCTCCCTTTATATAGACGTCCCATAACAGATTTTAACCCTTGAAGCCCATTAGGAATTCTAAGCCCATTACAACTCGGATCCCTATTCGAATTGGTTACAACCCCTTAAGCGTGCGACCCTATAGGTTCACATGAACTCGGACATGACTAGAATACCCCTACCGATCGTTGAGTACTCCTACTCGATCATCGGGTATAGCTACTCGACTATCGAGTAATCGACCAATAGTCAATAGTGGCGCATAGCAGGACTTATCGACTCCTGAGTATATGTAAAGATTGGATGAATCTCAACAATATCCTATATGTATTTCCTTTTGCCTCATGATATCGGTTAAACCCAAGGCGAGTTGTTGTCATTCTTGTTTGGATGGCTCGACCACTCTTTCTCGATGCTGTGACTCGGATTCCCTGAATACATCGAGTTAACTTTTTAACTCAATGACTCGAGTAACTCTTTACTCGAGTAGTCTGGCCATGCGTTTATGGAATCCGACCACTCGAGAGGCCTAGAGATATCTCTCCCATTGTATGGAGGGGTAAATCCTATATTGATCGACAACGACTTGTAGCATGTTTCATGACAAACCCGAAAGTCATGTTTATAACTACCCAGTTACGGAGTAGCGTTTGACAACCCCTAAGTAAGCCGTTACGCATCTTGAGAACATGCGACAATCTCAAGTTGAAGGATATAGCATACACATCGTATATGAGACGAACTGATGACATGAAATAAAACAACGTTATCGCAGTGTCTCATAGTGGGTCAATGTCCAACACCATATTCTCTAATATGTGTTCATATTATTGGTTTGATATCTCCATATTTATAAGCTGTGAAACATGGTCATCGACCAATACATATGCTAGTCTATTCATATGTGTCATCGTATGATTATCGACTAGGGACCCCTTCTTTAGAATGAACATTATAAAGATGAATATAGAGTTTCACAAATAAATCACATACTTTGTTAATCAATATTCATGATGTTATTCAAAGAACAATCTCATAATTCATGTACATTTATAGAAATATAATCATCTCTATGATTGACTCTAGGGTATATTTCCAACAGACTTTGCAAAATATCTTATATAGAATGTAAAGATATTTTAGTATCTTTTCGACCGTAGCGATATACCATCATTATGATATTTTAAAAGATATATTAAAATTATATAGAGACTTAAAAGTACGCACCTTCTATAAAATAAAAACGTCTTGTTTCTCCGACAGTAATACACACTAAATGCAAATCTGTCGCTTAATCTGAAGTGAAAACATCCGACTATCAGCTATCCACCTCAACTTTATACAACTCTCTACGTGAAAGTATCGCACGGCGAGGAAACAAGGCGAGAATAAAAAAGAGAGATGGTTGTACAACTCTTTACGTGAAAGTATCACACGGCGAGGAAGCAAGGCGAGAATAAAAAAGAGAGATCGAGTGACACCGTGCACATCGACAAAAAAAATTACTACTCACTTCGGTCACAGCTAATTATCGTTATGAACAAATATATAGTCAAAATTTTAAAACTTTGACTGTTAATATCTTTTTAAATATTTAAATTAGATAAATTGAAATTATATGTGTAGCTTTATTTAAAAAAAGTACTTCCATAATATTATAATTTTAATAGATTTTATAAATATATTTTAATAAAAATCAATGGTTAAAGTTATATTTTAGACATCACGTCGTTATTCCATGCCATAACACAGTCACGCTGACACACGACGGATCACGCGTTAGCTGTGTCCTATATTTGAAACATCTATCTCGCGATAATTGAGTACACCGCCTCTATTTTGTTAAGGAACCTTGCTATCAAATAGTCTGGGGTTCCCGAACAGATCTAAAATTGGAGAACAAGAGAGAGACACGTGTTTAGGTAGAACAGCGACTGGATTCTTTATTGCTTTCTGATTGCTTGTACATAGGGGGGAACCCCCCTCCTCCTTATATAGTAGTTGTCTAGGGTTTCGTCTAAGGGACCGTCGTGAGCTTTTCATTGGACCACGTGGTTTCCCAACACTCCCCCTTGGGCCTTTGCCGCGAGATGCATATGCCTCACTAAAACTCCAGAAAAACCCAGTGGAAAAAATACTTGGAGAAAGAGTACATAGCATACGCTTATTGTGTTGCACTACTTGCCTCGTCAAAACCTTATGCAAGAAAACTTCATGAAAAACTTGCTAAGGGAAAAGAGTACAATTCACCCAAACTTCAATTGCTAATCTTCGAGATTCACGTTGGGTACTCAAAATTCATGTTCGAGATTCATGTGGGAGTATGTGAAATATCTCCCCCTGAAATCTGCACTTCTCTAAGTCTCATCATTCCAATTTTTTTAACGCACCTTTCAAAGGTAGATGCTGGGAGTGATTTAGTGAACAAATCTGCAAGATTTTCACATGACTTAGTATGCAATATCTTGATCTCGTTCATCTTATACAATTCATGAGCATAGAAGAACTTGGGGTTTATATGCTTCGTGAGATTGCTTTTCACATAACCCATCTGTGCTTGGGCAACACAAGCTGCATTATCTTCATAGATGATCGTGGGAGTTTGCTCAATGTTCAAGCCACATGACTTCTGGATGTGGTGAACCATTCTTCGGAGCCATGGACATTCACGAGAGGCTTTATACAAAGCAATGATTTCCGAGTGGTTTGTTGATGTCGAGATGAGAGTCTGCTTAGACGACTTCTAAGAAACTGTTGTTCCTCCACATAGGAAAACATAGCCAGTTTGGGACTTGCCAGTATGCGGGTCTGATAAGTACCCAACATCAGCATAGCCAACCAAATTCAGTTTATTATTTCTTTTGAAGAACAAACCGAGATCTTTGCTTCCTTGGAGGTAACGAAAGATGTCTTTGATCCCTTTCCAATGCCTTTTGGTGGGTTCTACACTGTACCGAGCTAGCAAATTCACAGCGAACGCAATGTTCGGCCTTGTGCTATTCGCAAGGTACATGAGCGCTCCAACTGCACTCAGATATGGGAATTCTGCTCTCAGGACTCCCTCCCCCTCTTCTCTAGGTCTATATGGGTCTAGGTCTGCTTGGAGTGACCTTCCAACAATTGGAGTCTTTGCAGGATATGCCTTTTTAAAGCCAAATCTTTCCAGCACTTTCTGCGTGTAGGTTGATTGATGTACCAAGATTCCTCCTTGGACATGCTCAAGCTGCAAGCCTAAACAAAACTTGATTTTACCCAAATCCTTCATTTCAAACTCAGACTTCAAGTATGAACATGCTTCTTCAATTTCTTCATCCGTCCCAATGATGTTCAAGTCATCTACATAGACGGAGATTATACAGAATCCATTCGGGGATCGCTGTATAAACACACATGGACAATCTTCGCTGTTTGTGTAGCCTTTCTTGCAGAGGACATCACTCAAGCGATTGTACCACATTCTTATTGACTGCTTTAGCCCATACAGTGATTTCTCCAATTTCACACTGTACAAGTTTCTATTTGCTCCGTCTTGGTTCGGGATAGGGATTCCTTCCGGTACTTTCATGTATATCTCCGAATCCAAGTTTCCATACAAATATGCTGTGACAACATCCATTAGCTTCATTCTCAACTTCAAGTTGATCGCCATTGAGATCAAATATCTAAAGGTAATTCCTCCCATGATCGGAGAATAGGTTTCTTCATAATCAACTCAAGGACGTTGAGTGAAACCTTGAGCTACGAGCCTTGCCTTGTACCTTACAACTTCGTTGTTTTCATTCCTCTTCAGAACAAAGACCCATTTGTGACCTACAGGGTTTATATGGGGCGGTGTGCGGCATACGGGCCCAAACACCTCTCTCTTGTTCAAAGAGACTAACTCTGCAGTGATTGCCTTCTTCCATTCTTCCCAATCTAGCCTTTTCTTGCACTCTACAAGAGATGCAAGCTCAGGATCATGATCAATGATCGTGGCAATCTTCTTTGCAAAGTATGCATCAACGTTGGCTGTTGCTCTATTCAGGGATTCTCCTGTTATTACAAAGTTTATGGCCATTTCTTCATGGGGTGCTTCATGCACTTCTACTTGCTCTTCGCTGCTATTCCCTATCGCAGGAGCAAGTTTCTTTAGCTTTTCATCGCCTATGTGTGCGCACACATTATTTCCGACGACTTCCTTCAGTGGAAGGTTCAAGTCTGGAATTGCCTTTCCCGTTGGCTTCTTTCCAGTACCAGGTCTCAACTGGCTCCCCTTCTTTCCTTGGGGTATTTTCGTGATTGGTTGTGGTAAGTCCTCTCGCCCAGTTTTCTCCAGACGTCTCCGGGTACTTTGGGTTTGAGGAGCTAGATTTCCTGTTCTTTTTCTTTGAGGCCTCTGAACAGGATGAGGGATACCTTCTATTTTCTTTGGTATTTCCATCCTCTCTGGTGCATTTCTTGCGGGTACATGCGACTTAACCACGCCCTTCAGATCACAAAAATGATCAGGCAGTTCATTTGCTAAATTTTGCAAATCAATTATCTTCTGGACTTCTTGATTTGCTTCATTAGTGCGGGGGTCATGCGCGGGTATCCCTGTGGAATGCCATATGATTTCCCGGTATTTTTCATCCAAAGTTTGATTTCCTCTCCCTAATGACGGGAAACGATCCTCGTCAAAAATGCAATCAGCGAATCGGGTTGTATGCAAGTCTCCAGTCATGGGTTCTAAATACCTGATTATGGATGCACTCTCATAACCAACGTATATCCCAGACTTGCGGAGAGGGCCCATTGCAGTCCGTTGAAGGGGTGGTATAGGTACATATACCATACACCCAAATTTCCTAAGATGGGAGATTTTCGGGATGACCCCGTGCACAAGCTGCCATAGGAGAATGGATGTTGTAGGCCGAAGGTCTAAAGTTGATGAGAGCTGTTGCATGCAGGACTGCGTGTCCCCAACAAGTGTTGGGCAAGTTACAACTCTGCAAAATCGGTCTGGCAATGAATTTAATCCTCTTTATTAGTGCTTCAGCTAGTCCATTCTGCGTATGGTCGTGCGGTACGGAGTGCTCAAGCTGCTATCCTCGTTGCAGTGCAATAATCATCAAATGCCTTTGAAGTAAATTCTCCGGCATTGTCCATTCTAATGGACTTCACGCGATGATCAGGGAAAGCGTTCTTAATTCTTATGATCTGCGAGATCAGCTTTGCAAAAGCATGGTTTCTTGTTGACAATAAGCATACATGCGACCATTTCGAGGAAGCATCAATGAGCACCATAAAGTACCGAAATAGCCCTGACAAAGGCTGAATCGGGCCACAAATATCCCCCTGGATGCGTTCCAGGAATACAGGAATTTCACTTTGCACTTTCATGACAGAGGGTCTGGTTATTAATTTCCCGGTGGCACATGCAGGGCACACGAAATCTTCATGATTCGGAAAATTTTTAACATTAATGCCATGACCTTGTGAGTTATTCACTATATTTCTCATCATTCTAAGACCAGGGTGACCTAATCTACCATGCCATAAAGAAAATAACTCAGAGCTTCTAAAAACAGTTTTCAAGGAAGTATACACTTCGGGTGCATGAATATTCGTGTAGTACAACCCAGATTCATATGAGGGACATTTTTCTAATACCATTTTTCCACACACCGCGTGCTTCACAATGCACAAGTATTCTTTGCCATTTTCTTCATTGGTTTCTACGTGAAAACAATTGGCGCAGATGTCTTTGAAACTTAAGAGAGTGCGCGTTGATTCAGGGTACAAAAGGGCTTCTTCAATTACCAAAGTTGTACCCATAGGCAATATAATAGTGGCTCTTCCTAAGCCTATTACATATGAATCGCTTCCTGCGATCGTAGTAATTTTTCCAGCGTTCTTCGTGATCGATCGGAAATATTTAGACTCTCTTAAGATGGTATTTGTTGTGCCACTATCAACAATGCATATCTCTTCCATTTGGACGCTACACGATTTCTAAAAAGGAAAAATAATTCCAATCAAACGGTGGCAAAATAATTCAAACATTGCTTGCAAATGAAAGAATACTGGAATAAAGAATAAATTGCATATTTATTCATGAGAGAAGTATGCTCTTCTAGAGCTTACAATTCATTATTCAAAAGAAAATGCTAACAACCATAATCTAAAAAATGCATTAAACAGAATCTGTAAAATATGCATTAATTTTTGCTTCTATGTTATCAACAGAAGTTTTCTCTTCATTTGCTATAATATTGGCTGCAGCATCAATGTCCAGGCTATTCTGTGAGGATGAGACAAGTGGGGTATCTTCATCCATGGCATCATCGTCACCAATCTTGGTGAAGTGCGCCTCTGCTGGGGCGTTTTCCTTTGCCTTCCTCTTAGCCTGATATGCGTTGATCACTTCCTTGGATTCTCGACATATCTTCGACCAGTGTCCTCAAGTGCCACACCTGAAGCACGTTTGGTTCTGCTGTCCATACGGCTTGGCGTGCGCCTTTTCTTTGTCATCCTTCTTCACTGGGGCTTTGGACTTTCCTTTGACCTGATTCCTCTCTTTTCCACCCTGCTTGCCCTTCTTTCTATGAATGGGCTTTCTCACCTTATAGCTATTGGCATTGACTTCTGTGCTAGTGCCTCGTCCAGGTGGCTGCGAGACATAGTTCTTGCGTAGAACATCGTCTTGCGATTCCGCAACTTGCATTACATCAATCAGTTCGCTATACTCCTTGTATGCGTCCTGACGATAGCTGCGTGCACTCTGGATAGCATTTGGGTGGAAGTTAGAGAGAGTTTTCTCAATCTTCTCCTCATCAGTGATCTTCTTGCCACATATGGAGAGATTAGTACAAATTCTGTGCAAGGTAGAATTGTACTCGGCCACTGTTTTGAAGTCTGCAAACCTCAGGCGGACCCAATCTTGCTAAGCTTGGGGCAAGATGGTGTACTTGAGCTTCTCGAACCGCTTCTGAAGTGCAGTCCAAAGCTCAAGTGCACTCTCCTCAGCCATGTATTCATTCTTCAAACTGGCTGAGAGGTGGTGCCTGAGGAAGTGCGCGAGGGCTTGATCGTTACGCTTTCGGCGGTAAGTTTCGCGTCCTGCGAGGACCCTAGACCAATCGCTGCACGGAGCTTCTTGCCCCCAAGAACGATTTTCACGTCCGATGCCCAAGTGAGGTAGTTCTGACCGTGCGGGGCCAGTTCTTCAAACTCACGATTCACGATGCCGGACATCTGCATGATTTCAAAATTCTGACATTAGATTACTGCGTGTAATCTAATAGAAAAAAAAGGTTGCATAAAGCATGAAGTACAAAAAATAAATAGCCAAGCATTGCAGTATACAAAATAAAGCTAATTTTTAAAAAAAACAGAGCCAGATAATCTTTTAGATTTTCTGGCAATTTTTTCAAAATTTTCTGCAAATTTTCTTTACTTTCTTTTCTTTTTCTTTCTTCTCTTTTTCTTTTTCCTTTCTTTCTTTCCCAGTCGAAACGGCCCACTGGGCCTTGCCCCCTTCCTGGCCCAACAGCACGCGCGGCTAGGGTTTCCCCTAGCCGCCACAGCCGTCGCCGCCTCTTTTTTTTTCTCCCGTGCGCGCCTTCTTCCGCTTCTTCTTTGCGCGCGAGGCTGGCGATGGCGACGGTAGCGCGATTCGAGCGCGGTGCTTGTCGCGACGCAACGCGGCGGCGGCGCGAGCGGCGAAGCGGCGCGGCCGAGGGCCGGTGCCGGCGGCGGTGCGGCGAAGCGGTGGCGGCATGCTGGCGCGAAGCGCCGACGCGGCAGACACGCTGCTGCACGACGCGGAAACCGAGGCGGTCGGCGACGGCTGCGAGGCCAAGGCCGGTGGCGGCGTCGGCGGCGAGGCGGCCGGGCGGAGCCGACGAGGCCGAGATGGCACGTCGAGGCGCCCGTCGTCGCGGCGCGGCGTCGGCGGGCCGAAGGCCGGAAGAACGGCCGTCGGCGGAGGTTAGGCGCGATAGAGCTCAGGCGCGAGAGCCAAAGGCGGCGACGGCGAGGCAGATCGGCGGCGGGCGCGACGCATGGGACCGAGGTGCAGGCGACGGCCGGGGTGGAGCACGCGGTGGTGGCGAACCGCCGAGGCGCATTCTGGCGGCGCGTCTGGCCGGCGGCGGTCGGTGCGCGTCTTGCTGCGGCAATGGCGGGCGCGGCGGCCAAGCAGCGGCGGCGCCATATGGCGTCGCGTGATGGCGTACGCGGCGTAGCATAGCGAGAGGTGACGTCGGCGGCGGCGGCAAGCGCTGCGGGCGCGCAAGCCGACGACTTCCTCTCTTTTTTTCGTGTATGTACAGTAACTGCGTGTACTGTAGCAATGTATCGTCTGTAGCTTCATACCGAGTAGCTTCGAGCGATCGCCGTGTGGCTTCGTGCCACGTGACGAAAACGGTACAAGATGCGTAGGATAGATGCATGCATAGAAACGACAAGCGTTTAGATTCAATCGCCGAAGTCCCACCTTTCTCACCTTTCAATTCTGATCTCCAGTAGAGCTTCGTGCTGATAACGTGTTAAGGAACCTCGCTATCAAATAGTCCGGGGTTCCCGAACAGATTTAAAATTGGAGAACAGAGAGAGACACGTGTTTAGGTAGAACAGTGATTGGATTCTTTATTGCTTTCTGATTGCTTGTACATAAAGAGAACCCCTCCTCCTTATATAATAGTCACCTAAGATTTCAACTAAGGAACCATCGTATGCTTTTTATTTGACCCATGGTTTCCTAACATATTTTACACCGCTCGTTGCCCCAGTCCAAATAATCACACCGACACCTATCAGCGTACTCCGCCGATTAAACAACGCTCCTCCAACGACCGCAACCCCGCAAGACACTCCAACCCAAAAAGCCCAGCCGACCCGTTGATGCCCTTCCAAGTTGTCACCGTTTCCCTCACCCTTTCTTTTCCGTCCCAAATTGTTCCTTTCCAGCAAAACACTCCTCGAGATTCGCGACACGTCAGTCATTAACAAAACTCGATAGAACGGAGTGCGCGGCCGAACCAGCGGACAATGCCCTTCAGTCGCCGTGGCGATGGCAACTTAAACAGTCTTGTAATTGCGGATCATTCCATCGAGACAATAGACAGTTTGAATCAGTTAATAATGCGATGCTACAGTATATATTTTCATACAGTAAAAAAAATACTCTCTCCGTTGATAAATATAAGACGTATTTTGACTTGGCACAAGGATTAAGATTATGGTAAAATTAAGGAAAAATGAGAGAAAATGACTTACATATCCCTCTTAATTGTCTTGGAAAATGAGAGATAATACTTTGTGTAGGTTGTAATTAATAAATATATATGGTTGAGAGAGAATAAATAAGGGTACATGTGAAAAAACTCATTAAATCTACATACACGTTTTATACTTTTTAAAAAGATCATTCAAATTATAGGCCTTGTATTTATCAACAGAGGAAGTATTTTCAAAAGATCGGTAATTTCGTTTTTTTTGTTGAACGGCCACTGGGAGACTGCAGGGATCCCTGTCCTGAACCAGCCCCACCGGGATGGCATTCTCGTAGTTATGCGGCAACTTCGCGGGCATTGGTGCACCGGCGCCCCAGCCAGATCTCGCTGCCACCACACTACATAAGCCAGCAGCGCCGCTGCCCCACCATCTCAAGCATCACTCCATTAGTGCTCGGTGCTCTCCAGTCTCCACTCCGCTCCACTGTACGAGCGGGTAGTACTAGTATAGTGCAGCCTATAGCTAAGAGCTCAGCCTCGACCGCCGCCGACACTAGCGTAGCGGCGCGATGGACGTGCGGCGGCTGGCCGTGGTGGCGGTGGTGCTGGCCGTGGCCGCGGCGGCGGCCGAGGGGTACAACATCACCAAGATCCTGGGGGAGCACCCGGAGTACTCGCAGTTCAACAAGCTGCTGACAGAGACGCGGCTGGCCGGCGACATCAACCGCCGGCGCACCATCACGGTGCTGGTCGTGGCCAACGGCGACATGGGCGCCCTCACCAGCGGCCACTACACCCTGCCGACCATCCGCCACATCCTCGAGATGCACATCCTCGTCGACTACTACGGCGCCAAGAAGCTCCACCAGCTCGCCCGCGGCGACACCGCCTCCTCCTCCATGTTCCAGGTATCCCACTCCCACTGCTAAGTACTCTTTCAAGTGTGTTTTCTCTCCCTCTCCGTCTTGCACCAATTTCAGATGCGATGCGGAGACGCCGGCAGGTGGGGCAAGCCCCAGCCACTCCTGTCGGTGCTTGGGAAGAAAGGGATTTCTCCCCTCTTTCAGTTACTAGATCTGTAGTATCAATAGACTGACAGTTTGAGCTGCAATTAGCTTCAGCTGTTTGCATCTGACTTGAGATTGCTCATCATTGCTCCGTTTTTAGCTGTAATTCTTTCTTTAAAAAAACATGTTGAAGTATTATTTGACAATAATTACGGGTGGAGATGGGGAAATGCCTTTTTCAAGTAATAATTGTTTATTCTTCAGTTTTTTTACACTTTTGACTGCTTGTTCTTTTCCTGTGTGCAAAAGCTGCATTGGCTGTATGTTCTGCAGCGCTGCTTTATTATTCGTAATAATTGCATGCCGACACAGGCACTGCCAAAGTTGGTGGTGCTCGGATAGAATAGTGAAGCTTCCATTGTAGTAGGTGCCCACTAGTAAAAGTTGGTTAAGTATATATACGAGCCACATATATCTGGATTTCAATTATAACGAATTAGTGGTAACAAAAAAAGTTTACCTGAAAAGTTCAGCCAAATTGTATAAATCGAAACCCAACCCAAATATTGCAACGGTTCTCTTTTGGCAGAAATATAGTAAAATATTCATCCTTGTGAAGGGTTCCATCTAGGAATTTTGCGGTTGATATTTTCATGGGTCGCTTTTGAAGTGAGGCACCAAGGGAGTGCCCGTGCACATGCACCTGTTGGCATGTCTTCTCGTTAACAAGAAAATTGTTGACTCCTGTGAAAATGATGCCGTCCACGATGTCAGTGACTTTTCTACCCCTTTTATAGTCACCGAATACGGTGTCCTTTAAAATAGTCATCCATCGAATCCCTCGATTATCAGACCATTTGAAATCCCCTAGGCAAGATCTCGCCGTGTTTAAAATTTTAAACATCGGATTAATCACTTTGTTTAGAACTTGCATGGGGCGGATCTATTGCCAATTTGCCGTTGAGGGGTCAACAGCCCACCCATTATTTTTGTCCTCTAGAGAAGAAAAATGATTCGTTACACAATGACTTCAATAATTCACTTGGGGGGAAACAAACCATGTGATTAGCTGACAGGCAGGCCGCTCAAGTCGCCCATAGCCTACCAGTCCTGAAGTCATGTTTGGTTGGTACGGAATCCACCAGATTTAAAATTGGTTAAACGTAGTATTGAATGGATTTGAACAGGCATGAATTAGATGAGGTACATTGAGCCGTGCAGCACTAATGGTCACTTCGGTTTGAAGCTAACTTTACTGCACCTAAACTTAAACGTGTTACTCTTTCCGTTGATAAATATAAGGCTTATAGTTTGAATGGTCTTGTTGAACAATATAAGGCGTGCATGTAGATTTAACGAGTCTTTCCACATATACCCTTATTTATTCTCTCTCAACCATATGCATTTATTCATTACCACCTACACAAAGTATTATCTCTCATCTTTCAAGACAATTAAGAGGATATGTAAGTCATTTCCTCTTATATCTTCTTTAATTTCACCACAACCTTAATCCTTGTGCAAGTCAAAATACGTCTTATATTTATCAACGGAGGGAGTATAGATTTTTACATGAATATTTGGTTCGTTGTCATTACTTTGACTTGCTGTACTTTCTTAGTCATATGTTGCACGTATCATATACTTTTTTTTTTTTCTTAGTCATATGTTCCACGTATTATATACTTATTTTTTTTATCAAACTTTACCACACTTAGCGCTGAAATTTATTGCTACAAAATGTGTGGTAAGCTGTCTAAGGTCTGTTATGGTAAAGTTTTCTTCAAATCAAATAGGCTCTAAATGTATTTGTATCCATACAAGTGCTTCAAAAAAAATTTAGTACAACGAAAGTTTCAATATAAATTTTGTTTGTGCGATGAAAGTTCCAACATGTTGTAAAGTTTTCTCCAAAAAATAATTGGGGATAAAACTCATAGGAATTTCAGCAAGTACATTGTCTAGTGGAACCATCATAAAAACTTGGTTACAATTTGACGAATGCAGTCTCAAATGGAAAACTAACTAGTTTGCTGCCACTGATACGAATTTATGGCTCTCGTCGTGCAGGAGTCCGGCTCTGCCCCCGGCACGACGGGCTACGTGAACATCACGCAACACCGCGGCGGCCGCGTGACGTTCACCGCCGAGGACGCCGCAGACAGCGCGACGCCGTGCGGTTTTGTCAAGTCCGTGAAGGAGATCCCCTACGACCTCGCGGTGCTCCAGATCAGCAAGGTGCTCTCCTCCCCGGAGGCCGAGGCGCCTGTGCCCCCGCCGGCGCCCGTCAACCTCACCGAGCTCCTCTCCAAGAAGTACTGCAAGAGCTTCGCCGGCCTCCTCGCAGCCAACGCCGATGTCTTCAGCAACATCAACGCGACCAAGGACAACGGCCTCACGCTCTTCTGCCCCAACGATGCCGCCGTGAACGCCTTCATGCCCAAGTACAAGAACCTGACGGCCAAGGGGAAGACGGCCATCCTGCTCTACCACGCCGTGCCGGACTACTACTCCCTGCAGCTCCTCAAGTCCAACAGCGGCAAGGTGAGCACGCTGGCCACGTCCAGCATCGCCAAGAAGGACTACAGCTACGACGTTCAGAACAACCGCGACACAGTCACCCTTGACACCAAGGTCACAACGGCCTCCGTCACAGCCACCGTGAAGGACGACGACCCGCTCGCCGTCTACGCCATCTCCAAGTTCCTGCAGCCCAAGGAGCTGTACAAGGTCACTGAGGACCTCGCGCCAGCTCCTGCTCCAGAGGCGCCGAAGAAGAAGAAGACCAAGAAGAAGCCCACCACCACCTCCGCAGCTGCGGCGCCCTCCGATGACGATTCCGCGGCCGGCTCGCCGGACTCCTCCACGGCCGATGACGCCGCGGACAAGGCCGGTGCCGCGCCATCCGTGCTCGCTCGGTGGGTGACCGCTGCCGCGACGGTGGCGGTGGCGTTGGCGCTGGCAGCCTAATGTGTTGGCTAGTGTATTTTGTCAAGTTCTTTGAACTCTCTCATCTCTTCTTTCTTTTTGGTCCATTCCTGTCCCTTGTTGGTGAAAAAAATAAGGAGGGCTATTTTATTTTTATTTATATTTATTACTGCAGTTTCAAAAAAAGAACAAAAAAGAAACTTAGAGGTGTGATTCTAGCGCTTTGATTTTCTGTTTATTGGGTTTGTGGTGATCATTTTGTAATGATAGTGTGTTTATATATGATAAAAGACATCATCGAGTTTACAGTTCTTCCCTTCGCTTTTTAAGCTGTGTATGATGAACTTTTTCAGTCACATGTTACATATCGCCTTTCTAGTTAGCATGGTAAAGTTGGAAGTATGCAAAGTGGATATTGGCATGTGGTGGCTTTGCTTGTTCAGTTTGCAAAGGTGATGATGCCCAGTGATTTAGTCACTCTTTACCTTTCTGATTTATATTTTACAGTTTTATTTTGTTTTTTGTTTTGTCTACTAACCTTTATAAATTCCGAATTTCCAATGTGTCTCCCAATAAATAAATAGATCTACTATTTTTTTCTCCGGCTGTAATTTCAGAGGAACTCCAATCGTTCTTCACGCTCGAACCATGTAACCCCAAATTTAACTTAAGATATTTAAAAGCTATCATAAGATGATTCTACATATTTAAAATTGAATGGGACCGCCTGCATGGCATAGATGCTCTTTTTTTTTTTGAACGTTGGAATCATTCCACACGCTTGCAAAGAAAATATCTATTTTATGTGAAATTTCTATGTTTCCAATAGAGAAAAAAATGAACTACTTTTACGTGAAATTCCTACATTCCAAGAAACTACAAAATTGGTGAGGTGCACGTCAAAATTGAGGCTACCATACGGGGCAATAAATTTGTTCATCAGATTTTTGTAGCGAAGCTAGCCCTATTTGCTCGCGTGTTCTCCTCAATAGCAAATTTGAAATTACTCATAAGAAGTGTTATTATTGATCGGCTTTTTAAAAATATCAATAGTCATGGAAAGAAATTGGGAGACATCTTAGGTTCAAATCAAGCCAACGGGGCACTTATTGCTGAGATATTCTCTACTATTACTTCAAAAAGAGATTTAATGTAGTACCGTAACTTAAATAGTTGTGTGTTACTATTGATGAATCCATCCGACAATCCAAACTCCGTATGGACCCTTTCCTGTTTCTCCGTTAGCTATGGCGTGCTAAGTTTGACGGTGGTAAAGTAGCAGCCCTCCCTCCTTTTGGCCGTTTGAAGTCTCGAACACGATTTTCTACTCCTCTCGAGCTATGCGGCTCTTTTGCCTTAACCGCAAAGAACAATGGTGATTCTCGTTGACCTTGCTAGTATCGCCGAGGTGGGCCAACAAGGTGCCGTTGTGTCGTATGCAATCCCATCCAGTAAGGGTGCGTTTGGTTGCCTGGATGAGGTAACCATCCAGGTAGTTGTTTGGTTGGGTGGATAAGGATGAGCCAATGTTTTGTTTGATTGGATTGATGAATGTGGATAGGATGAGCTAATTTTTTGTTTGGTTGCATTGATAAGGATGGATGAGCTAGTTGTAATAAAGGTTTCGAATTTTGGTTTGAATTTTTTCGATGAAATTTGACTTAAATTTGAATTTTTGGACAAAATTTGAACTTCTGGACAAAATTTGACCGAAATTTGAATTTCTGGATAAAATTTGAATTTTTGAACAAATTTGAATTTTTGACGAAATTTGAATTTTCGGTCAAAATTTGACCGAAATTTGAATTTGACTGAGTACACTTTGACGAAATTTGAATTTGACCGAGTATACCTCTTCGTACAACAAACTGGATGAACTCGTATGGCCTTTTTTCTGGGATGACTCTGTCCAGCATCTTGAAGGAATATTCCAAAAACTGGACAGCCATATCCACCCCATCCACCCAACCAAACAATTGGATGGCTCTAAATCCAGGGACCACCATATCCCATCCACCTTCATCCATCCAACCAAACGCCACCTAATTTTTTTTGGCAAAGAGCAGAGGGTGCAATGTTGGCGTGGCCGCGTTGGGCATGCCGACGTTACAGATCACTAATCTAATTGAATCAGCGGTGTGTGTTTGAGGATTTTTACCTACTTTTATGAGTTTTTTTTAAGTAAGAAAGAAAGTTGTGGTCGAGGAGGACACAGCAGGGTGCTTCTGGCTGAGACCTTGTAGTTCGACGAATGGCAAAACTGCCGAACGTAATCTTTCAGCTGTACTATCAGGACATGTATAGACGTCAGTTATATATAATATATATTTATGTCATCTATAGATAAAATTAAATATAACTCATACAACGGATTATCTATATAGTTGGCTATAATAATCTCTCATATAATTAATAGATTGTTTATATCATACACAGTATAAAACCTTATGTTAAATAGTAGATAGCACATAGCACATTTATCTCTCCTCTTATCCACTCCATCTAACAGATAGCTGATATACCCTTAGGCCCAAAGAGAGCCCTTCTGGGCTCGAGAATAGACCCCAAAAAGGCCTTAGGGCTGTAACTTTTCTACCTTGCAAGTTGCAATCAATCAGGAACTCTTAGCACGTGGACAATAATAGGCTGGGGGTACATTGAACCCAGACGATGCCCAATAGTAGAATTTTTTTGTTACAACTTTGGGCCTGTTTGACCATAGTATTTTTTTAAAAAAAATAAGTTCAGTTCCTAAATAAATCTGCGAAAATACCCTCATTCCACACGAAACCTTCTTTCCAGTTTTGCATAGGACACCTAATTTGTGCCAGGGCATTTGATCATGCCCCTTATCTAAACACAAGGGGGTGAAAGTAGATAAAAACTGAAAGCTCGCTCACGAGGGTAAATGAAAAGGTTGCACCACATCAACACAAAGCAAACGCACCAATGTCCAGGATTCACCCAAGACCAATTACATCAAAGAATATAAAAGAAAATCCAGACCAAACAAAAACACAGTTTCCTCACAAATAAAAAAACAGAACTACAACATTAATACAAACATGCATACCAAATTGTCCATTATCAGCGTCAAGTCTTAAGTCGGTTACTGCTGCTAGAACAAATTCTCCAGGCTAAAGAGCAAATTACAAGTATTCCAAAAATGGACTACGGGAATCATTTACTAAAATACTGGACAAAGGCTAGTTAGCTTGACATCATCATTTGGTCACATGCCTGAAGGGCCTGGTTTGCATAGTACCTTACATCTACATCTGGGTCCTCACTGAGCTCAACAAGGCATGGCTTCACTGTCTTCTCCACAACCTGTAGAATAAACATTTTGTGAAATAAGCAAAAGCCTATCACCGCCAAAAATAGGATCACAGCACCAAAAAAATAAGGGTAGGCCGCCACAACTTACAGATTGATCAAGGATGGGTATGAGTGACTGCAGGACTTTGGCAACATTGAACTTAATGTTTGGCACTCTGGCAATTCAAGATTATATTAGTGGGCAATTTAACATTATATTAGTGAGACCCTGAACAGATAGCATCTCTCTTGCGTATTTGTCATTTGGACTCACCTGTCCTTTGAGGAAGCAATGACAACAGGGAGCAACTGCTGGCATGTGATGTCAGTGCCCATGACAGGAGCAAACAAAGAAATAGCTTGCAAAATGGTCATCCGATACAGATAGTGTGAGTTGTTTATCTTCTCCGACACCTATAAAAAAACATATAATAAATACATGTATAAATATGGGCTACCATAGATTCTGTAACGTATAAATTATTTTCGGAAGTAAATAGTGAAAAAACCAAAAAGAAATCTTGAAATTTTAAATGTTAAAAAGTTTTAACTACATACTAGTCATGGAACAATAATATATGGCTACAGGATTATCACTGGAATTACTGCAGATCATGAGATGCACAGGTGGCAAACTACTACATTAAAATATAATTATGTGGTGCGCTAAATTTGATATATAACCTATCAAACACATAGATTCACAATCTCTCAACTAATAGGAGAGCACAAAATCACAACCACCAATACTGGGTAAAATGTCACTAAAAATGTCTAAAAAAGGTAGCTACCGGGATGGCCAAACATGGTGTTAAATTTCAAACTTTAATACATACCATTGACAATAAAAAAATCAAGGTAAATAATTGCTTATTGTTCATCTTATTCTGGACATTTGCCTGTTCTTGATCTTCTTTTGTAGATTGACCAGATACTTTGCCACGGAATTATGAAACACCCTCTTTATTATAATGTTTTCTTCTAGACTTCTACACGGGTAATGCACAAAAGGGATGGGGGCAAATGAGGCTGCTCCTTGTCCTTGTTAACCATTGCATAAAGGAGCCAGCAGCAATTTGTGGATATTGTGCCCATCAGCTAAAATAGTGATCCTATCAGGAATAAGCTAAAAAAATGGGATACCAACAATTCGATTATGAGGAATTAAATGCTCCATCACGTGAATATTTTTGGGAGTCACAAGATTAACCTGAGGAATTATATGCTGCATTGCCCACTCAGGGCCAAATTCTTCTGCCAAACGCTTTAAGTTGTTGGCAGCTGCATCTCTGATTGAGAAAACCTGAAATCCAAACATTGGTATTAATTTATTGATAATCATTATCACAATTTTAAATCAACAAAAAATGTCCAACTTATGCACTACAAACTTATGCGGTACTTTACCAGCTAATCACTAGAAAAAAACAGTGTATATGTGTGTAATGAAGCAAGGCAACCTCACAATGTTGAAGAAAAGAAGACCTCATGTGCAGAAGTAACAATAATCACTACCTTATCTTCCAACCACTGCATGCAGAGTGCCCCCAACTTGTCATCAAAAAACCCTACACCTAGCTGACTTGCCAACAAAGGTATGTACTCAATTATGGCAAGCCGAACTCTCCAGTGCCTATCCTCTGCAAGTTCTACAATGGCTGGTAGAAGTGATTGCGATAGCAAATCAATTCCAATAACCTGAAAGATTTGAACAAAGGAGAAACAAAGCTTATCAATACAGCACTGAATTTGAATGAATGAGCAAGCAGACTAAACATAAGGAACCAAAGCCTGCTGTGGTCTAATTCAACCATGCTTAAGCTAGCTGGTTTTGGGATCAAAATCATCTGCTGCATACTTCAGTAAAATGAAGCATGTTGTTGTTCCAAGAAACAAATCCAACTCTTTCACCAGTTTACATCATATACTATTCAATACAGAGTAAACCTAACTTTTGCACTATTTGAAACACAGGCCATGGTGTTTTTGTTAGTTAGGGAAGAGTAATTAGACCAATGCTGGTCAAGACCAAGAGGAGGAAGGAATCAAGGAAAGCAGCAGACAAAGGGAGGTGAGGATGCCACGGCCACCGCAGAAGGACGATGCTATCACTGTAGGAACAACTCAAGTGCTACCATACACACAATGCTTGGCGCCTTGTCTACCTACCTCGATAACACGAACCATGTTATGGGCGTGGGCCCTGTGGGTTGTAACACCCCAAAATTTTCATGATAGTGTTTAGATATTTAATTACGATTTTCTGAGATTTTTTCCGAATTTTTATGTATTTTAAAAACGGTTTTCCTATTTTCAGGTTATAAAATAATTTATTTAAGAAAAAGTGAAACTCAAATATTGCTGAAAATAATTTTATTAAGTTCTACATGTCTCATGGTATTTTTGAGAAATTTTCTAAAAAATTTTAACCTTATTTGTTATTTTCTAAAAGCATTTTTATTTTCAGCAATTAAATAATTCGAAAATTCACTAATTCCCTCTCTCTGTCAGGAGGTCTTCTTCCTCCCAATCTTATCCTAATCTAACCACACTATTTTCCAGGCTAATCCCCTCTTTTTTGTGTGGAATTCGCGTTCTTACTGTTGCGCATGCAATCGTGTTCGAGTTGGTTGCTATCTCTCTGGACCTTTCCGAGCCTATTTAAGTGACCATCTCTCCTTACTCAACCCGTTCCTCCGCTCGTTCATTTCTTTCGTGCTCTCGTTTGCCTGGAACACCGCGAAGTCCCAAAGCTGTCCCCAACATCGCCCGTCGTGCCCTAGCTCTCTGTTTTGGTGATTTTTATTTAATTTTTGTAGTTTGTCTCTGTTTTGAATTTATTTTGAATCTCGGTCATGGTTATCACGACGCCCCGGTGAGGCGAGTCGCCTCCAGGGCGTCTAGACGCCTAGGCGCCCGTCTAGGCGATAGTTAGGCGACCAAACTAAGCAGGTCACACAATTTTATACATAAAGGATCCTTACATAGCTGTAAAAGTTAACCTCATAAATCTTAAATGTATCAACGTTAGAAAAAATAAAAAGGAGAAATAATGGAGCATGGGCAGCTCGACTGGTCCAACCCAAACAGCCCATCCTGATGCCCTTGTCCTAAATAGTCCATCTCTCTCCTAACCTTCTCCTCCATCGCTCAACTCATCCCGCTTCCGTCGCCCCCATTCCACCTCTATTCCTCTCCTCTAGCTCCTGCAGCTGCCGTCTCCACTTCTCCCACCGCCTTGTACCTTCCTCCTATGCATCACAGACCGCCACGGCCTTCGCGACAGTACCTAGCAGCGTGCCCTAGTGGCGATGGCATCCTCTAGTGGTGATGGAGGCCATGCTTCTTATCACAACACCGTGGCAAGCTGGAGGTGACAGAGGCGGACTGCCTGGAGGCGAAGGAGGTGGATGGCCTGAGGCTTACCAGATCTAGAGGAGACGGGTCGCGGCGGGCTAGAGGGTGGAGTCGATGGGCTGCGGGCGACGGAGGCGACGGCGAAGGTCCACTCCAGAGTCTCCACGCACTAGGGTTTTACCCAACTCCCTCTAATCTGCCTTAACTCTTTTAACAAGCACCTCATGTCGGCTCGGCGCGCGCCTGGCCGCCTCAACCACAATGCCTAGGCGCCAGCCGGCGCTGGGGCGATTAAGCGATCGCTGACGACCTCCAGCGAGAGATGAGTCTGGCGAGCCCCCCCAAAAACCCCCCGGAACACCTAGGCGACGCGATGATAACAGTGTTCTTGGTATTCGTTCCGTTAGACATTGAAGTGACAGGAATATTCGATAGTGAGGAGTTGACTCAAGTTCATGGTCCAGATCAAGACCAAGAGCTATTCCAAGGCAAATTGTGTGCTTTGATCATGTTAAACCCAATTTTACAAAATTATGTTGTTTCAAATTATTGCATGCTACTTTAATTATTAAATGTTTTATAATTTATAGTAGTTATACAGCTTTGTTATCATTCCACTTTGTTGATTGTATACCCTCATTCATTGTCACCCTAGGATGGTTAATTACTAGTTGGTAATTATTATAGCACTAATGTGGGTTTGTTAGTGTAGTATAATCTTATTAGCCATAATGGAATATTGATGTCACTTGAATGACACTACTACACTTGATTAATGACTATGAAATAACTGTGTAAATCTGGATGCTTTGTGATAATCAACAAGAGTGGTTAATAATTTAGACTAAGGCCCTGTTTGGTAGAGCTCCAGATCCCAACTCCACCTGAGATCTGAAACTTGTAGGCTAAAATAAAATGAATTAAGTTTATATTTTTTGTCTAAAATGTTAACAAGATGATCAATCTAAACACTTTTAATGTACCCACAGCTTCAACTCCACGGATCTAGTGGAGCTAGGAATACCCAGCTCCACCAGATCCACGGATCTGATGAAGCTGGAGCTGTACCAAACAGGGCCTAAGGCGAGTGGTATGACTTTGTGGAAGGCTCTGTGTGGCGAACTATGTGAGGGACTATGTGGTACTATGTGCAAGCTTAGTGTATTGGGAAGTCTCGCCCCGGACAATTAAGGACTTAAACTGAACCGCAATCATACAACCAAATGTTCTAATGGGAAGAACCTGGCGCAGTAAGTTAGCGAGTTTCAACATTAGCATCCTTAGGTTGTAGGTTAGACTGCGTGTGCAGGGTGGAGGGTATGGTATGTTGTGTGTCAGCCATATCATGGATGGTTCTATTCTGAAATCCAACAGTATACGCCTGCACCCGTTCACTGTGTATGGATATTCAATGTGTGGAATAAGGGTGTAGGGCAGTTACCGGGAGGGCCAATTGTTGGGGCGGAGCTTCTGAAAAGTCTTGTCATGATCTCTCCACCGCACACCTAAGGAAGTGTGATTATCGTGTGGCAATATGAGATGATCGTATCTTGTGAGAAAAGCTGTACAACCTCTGTAGAGTATTAGTCAAATCTATTCGAATAGCCGTGCACCTGGTTACAAACAATGCTCGGGAATTTCACATAAGGGGTAGTTTTCATAAAATAAAACTGGGAATGATTGGCTATGTGGATAAATGGTTTAGGCTGTGTGAAGCTTTGTGAAACTTCTTGTTAATTTACTATTACTGTATTGTTTTACTTATTTATCTTATTCTTTTAAATGCTGCTTTGTGAAAAATAAACCCTAAAGCCATACCCTTTGTTTAAGCCTTCCATATAGTATAAGACTCTGCATTCTACGTGCACAACTTGCAGAGTACTTTATGTGCTCACCCTTGCATTAATCACCATTCAGTTGAAGAGATGAAGGAATCTACACACCTACCTTGGAGGAGTTTTGCAAGGAGGTTGTGTTGTAGGTCTTGTACCTTGTTGATTGCCTATGGCATGTCAATGGGTTTCGCTTGAGTTATATTTTCATTCCGTTGTAGTTATTTGTTATTTTAGTGATTGAACCCTGCATGGCTTAATAAATGTATACTCGGTAATAAGGTCACAACAGTTATTTATTTATAAAATTTAGCTCATTTATTTATAATTCGTTGTGTATGGATGATATTCCGTCTATGTTTCCACTGTGTGCACTAGTGTGATCCTAGACTAGTGCAGTAGTATACACAGAGGGTCTAGATTTGAATATTCGAGTCCCGACATGGGCCCACCGTAGCAAGGCAACAGTGAACAAGGAGTTTCCATACATCAGCATATCTCCAAATTAGTTGCATAGCTGTAGTGATTACTGGCATTATATGCATATCTTCATATTAGGAATGATTAGATGCATATCTTCATATTTGGATTGTATATATATTATCTTGGAAAAAGTCCATATAACACCCCAAACTTTGCTCGAAAGTCCGTCTGTCACCCCAAACTATGAAACCGGACAGTGACCCCCCCCCCCCCCCAAACTTTGCAATTTGGTTTAAATAACACCCTGATCGGTTTCGCACAGTGGTATTGGCCGCGTGACGTGATGAGTACGAAGTTTTGCCAAGCAGGATGACATGCCGGGCAAGTTTAAGTGAATGATAGGTGGAGCCCACAAGGGCTTCTCCCCCAAACCAAAAAAGCATGAGGTTGCTACAAGGGCCGACAACCATGGAAGCATGGCCAGAGCTCAGCGGGGGAAAAGCCCCTGTGGGCCCCACCTACCATTGAACCAACTAGCCTAGCATATTATCCTACATGGCAAAACCGCTCACTCATTGCGCCACACGGGCAATAACACTATACAAAACCAGGTTAAGGTGTTATTTGAATCGGATTGCAAAGTTCGAGAGGTCAAATGTCCAATTTCGTAGTTTAGGGTGCTTGATGGACTTTCAACCAAAGTTTGAGGTGTAATATGGACTTTCTCCTCTTATCTTTAGTGATTGGTTGCATTAGATTAGATAGTAATCATATTGTTAGTTTCTATACAATTAGGGGCTAACCTCATATATATAGAGAGAGGAGCCGCACCATTCTAAGCAAGCAAAGAAAGAAAAATGTTCATCCCATTCTTAGTCTCCTCTCTCCCCAAGCACGCCGAAGCCGCCCGGCCATCCTCTTGGCGGTGCTTACCCCATTATGAAAGCAAGACCAGAACAACTTGGTATCAGAGTTGCCTCGACGCCTTTCCACCATGGCAAGTGATGAGGGTTTCGATTCTACTGCGGATGAGATCAAAGCCAAGAGGGCCAACAACGCCACCATTCGTGAAGGGATCCAGATCTGCATGAGGCTCGCAATGGAGGTCAATGATGAGCTTCTGGCGAAGGAGAGGCAGCGTAACGCTGTGATGTCCACGAAACAGCAACCGACGAGACCCCCGCTGCCATGAATAACACCTCTCTTGACCTCGCTGCCTGTGGCTGTGCCAACAACACCCTCACCGGCATCACAAACAGAGACGCAAGGGGTAGGAGCAACGACGGTCGTGCCACAGCAGCGGCACTACCACTGCTGCTCCTTCATCCGACATGGGCACCGCTACGTCTTCAAGCAGCGCCGGCGTCCGACGCACAGGACACAAGCTATGCCCCGCAACACTGCTTGGAGAAGCGGCTATGGTGCAACTAGGAGCAAAGGGAGAAGATGATACCCCTACAGAGGTTGCGCCAATGATGCCCTCACCGATGAAGAAGATTGTTGTCCAGCGGCTAACTTCTCCACACAACTGGCCAACACCGTGCCTTCATAGGTGTAGAGCATGGCGCGTGTCAGGACCACAATGGCATCTCATGCTTCCCACCACCGTAGCTTCTTGTGGTGGGAAGAGTGTCGTTGCTTTCCCGCGCAACTTGTCCATGCTGTTGGCACCTCCAACATTGTAAAGCAGAGCCAAGAGACTACGAGCTGCTGTCCATTGGAGCATTGTTGATCCTTCCCTATGTGACGTTCCGCTGGTGTAGCAACCTCTCGTCGACGTGGTGGCCACTGCCCTGCAGCTCGGGGACGAGCTGCTCGTTCAAGAGGGGTAAAGTGTTATGGTCGTGGGCCCTGTCGGCACACCGTAGCAAGGCAGCAGCGAACCAAGAGTACCATATCTCCAAATTAGTTGCATATCTGTTAGTGATTGCTAGCATTATATGCATATCTTCATGTTAGGAATGATTAGATGCATATCTTCATATTTGGATTGTATAAATATTATCTTATCTTTAGTGATTGGTTGCATTAGATAAGATAGTTTCCATATTGTTAGGAGCTAACCTCATCTATATAAAGAGAGAAGCCGTACCATTCTAAGCAAGCAAAGAAAGAAAAGTCCATCCCAGTCTTAGTCTCCTCTCCCCCAAGCATGCCACTACCGCCCGACCATCCTCTTGGCGGTGTTTACCCCGTTATGATAGCAAGATCATAACAAACCTTGTCAGTTATTCACAGAAGACTGCTCCGGTTTGATGCATTGTCCCAATGGATGGTATGTTTATGATTGACATTTTGGGGGAAGTGCATATTACGGGAAAAACTCCCTTAGGGGTTCACAAGTAATTCGACAAAATTGTATGCCTTAGATATCATATGAAGCTCTATTTTTTAATTCAATTTTTTAATACAAATATGTCGCCATATCGCCCTATCATTGTTTTTGGGGAAATGCCATATCTTTGTATTGGTGCAACCTAGTGTCTGAACAATGAAATCAAATTCCTTTTTCCAAGAAACGAACCCAACTCCTTTGTAACACGAAGCATAACATGTATTACTGGAAACCCAGAGGAATAACAATTTCGGAATAAAGAATTGTATGAAACTTGGAGAAAAGAAGGAATAACAAAAGAAAGAAATAGGAGGGTAGGGATGCATAGGCTGGAACAGAGAGCTAATATTTTCTTAATTAAGTCTAGTTTTGCCGCATGTTCACACATCGCAAGCATGCAATCTGAAGTCGATAAGGGTTCGTAGTTCAAAGGTAACTTGCGTATAAAACACTAACGCAAAATATTCCATGACAGATCTTAAGAGACACGAGCACCATCCAGATGGAAGGCTATAATCAATACAGAGCATTCTCCAGGAGTCACTGACTCTATTAGTCATAAAAGCCCAGTAACTCATCTAAAGTTTAGTATACCAAAAACAATGAGCTGGTTACTGCTAAAACTTTCCTAGAAACCAAGCAGTAACCTGCTGGTTACCATTTCACATCCTAGTTATGTTGTTCAAATTTTCATCTTATTCAAGTTATTTGCTGGTTAATGCCAGTAACTGGCCTGATAAAATACAGGACAGACAGTGGCATTTGTGCCAATCAGTCTAGTAGTGAGAATCTCAACCCTTGTCAAGAACAGTCCAATGAAATCCTCAACAAAAAACCAACCTAGAAGCTAATACTCGTGGATGAAGCAGAAAAACCAGCATATATAGCTTGGAGTGCATGGCACTAACCTGATTAACTTGATCAAGTTTGCTTATTATGTTGAGTCGAACATCAGGGAACTCATCCTTAAGTAAAGAAAGAAAAATGGGAAGAAGTTGCTCGATTGTGGCGTCCTACAAAAGGTCAAAACTGGAATCGGTCAGCATTAACACACACACACAAAGTTGCTCGATTGTGGCGTCCTACAAAAGGTCAAAACTGGAATCGGTCAGCATTAACACATATATGAATGAAATATATGAATGAAATGGATGTATGGAATGATTTACATATTAAATAAGCATCAATAATCAATAAGAGATTGACAGCTGATGGATTTTGAAATTTATTTTGATTAGTAGCACAGCTTGATATTTAAAAAAAAATTGCAACGCAACACAAATCTCTTCTCATAAAACATAAATTTCCTGCAAAAAAATTCCTTCCTTGATGATGAGTTGTGAACTTGTCAGATAATGTAAGATTCAGATGTATAGATGCACCTAGGACTACAGAACAATATGTTAAAGTAGAAAACATACTGAAAAGGACCAAATTCAAAATTCAGCATCAACACAAGCATAGGAAAACAGGTCACAAAACCGTATATATCAATTTGCAGTTTTCAATAAAGCAATGCAAATTTTATCAAGAGCTGACTAAAGTGCAGCTCTCCAACAAAGCAAAAGAATCTATTCACTGATATAGCTCTAACCTTTCCCAATACAGGAGCCATTCCCATAATAACTGAAGCCAAAGCTGAACGAACATGCTGAGATGAATCCGAAGACAATTCCTTCAGGTATGATTGGCACAAGTTAGTCCTCTGAAAATTAATAGTACAAAACTATTTAACTTCTGTGGAACACTGCTCGACTGTACCTTGACACACGGAAGAATATGTTGGATTGCAAGTTGTGGGCTTAATATCCTGCAGAATTTTGTAACTTTTCCAGCAGCTGCTATTCGCACTTCAGCCTCATTATCACGAAGAAGGCGAACATATGCAGGCACCAGATCAGCCCTATTACAAAGATAATTAAAAAAATGATATTGTTTGTAAGAAGTTCAGTGTCACAATGATTAGTGTTTCCAAATAAAGTAAAATAATCAGTTTATGTCAAAAACACCATTTCTGCTGCAAGCAAAAATTAAAAATGTAACTTAGCCGACTTTACCGTGGGGCACATTGGGTACAATACCTTGTAGGCTCAGGACCAACAGCCTCACAGAGCTCATACAACTGGTTGGCCACCATGTAACGCACACGCCAAGATTTATCCTGTTGGAGTCAAGAAAAGTATAAACAAAACTAATGTACAGTGAAACACAATCACATCAAATTAGAAATTAAACATAGTCCTCAGGATAACCTTGCACTCCAGCAATTACCAAAATCTTGGTGAGTAGGATCGAATTGCAGGATCACAATTTTATAAGATCTTTATTTTTAAGTATAATAAATTTATGTATTATACAAAATCACTTAAAAGAATGGGAAATGTACCTGAGAGAAATTGACAATAACTGGAAGAATATGTGCTACACAATCTTGGGGTTCCAACAACTTCCCAAGCGCAGCACAACCATCAACTGCCAATAGGCGCACTGAATCTTGATCTGAATATACAAGTCAAGAAACATTCTCTTATTAGAAGATATAACAGGTGGCTATGAATCTATGATATCAACTAATTCCATACAACAGAAGTTTTTTCTGGGTGGATTTTAGTCAAGGATTTTAAGAGTTTGTTTTCAACCAATATAGGAACTTGAGTAAATAAAAAAGAAAATGGGCATAATCCTCAGTAATGACACTAGCAAGCACTTAGAAACAAGAGATTGCTTATCCGCCCTTACAACCAAGATATCACACCCCATATCTGCTTAACACAAAAATAGTAGTAAAGCATCCCTTAAGTGTTGAGGCTTCAAGAATTGACCATGAAGATCAAGCACCATCATTACAAGAAAAGTGTTTTGCACAATGTGCTCGTTTAACTGCTCTTACATTCAAGGCGTAAATGCAAAAGAGCATACACGGAAGAAGATAAACCAGTGAGCACTATAAAACAACATATTGCTTCCCTGCTCCTACATCAAAGATAGCAAGTCAACATTCCCTTGACACAGAAAGAGTACAGCGACAGTCAGTAAGCAGTCCTACACTTCCAACAATTAAAATTTATTTAATTCATTAATATATAGGACTAGCCTCTCTTTTACTCATCCTACCAGTAATACCATGAATATTACATTTTAGCCAACAGAAACAGTCCAGCCCTTCTACTTTAATATATTTATTACAGTTGTTAAAAAGGGAAATCATGCAGCCACACGATAAACAGATAAGAACCAAAGTTGCACAGCTGGAGAGGTTAAAATTCATTGCAATAACTACACATCTACAATTAACAAAACAAGGACATCCACTTGAAATATTACAAATGACTTGGAATGTTGAATAAAGAAATAATATGTGCTAATGGAATATTAATTTTTTTAGGACGGAATATTAAAGTTTATATAGTAGTTAGGTACAAAGTGCATAGGAGCTCCCTGAACATGTGTGGTTATCTCACTCAACACCCTGAACTTGCATTTTACTTTCCAAGCTCCCTAAACTTGCTCCCATTTTTATCCCAAGTTCAATTCACTGTTTACTGACAGATCATGCTGAGTTGGCACATGTGTTGGTCTGACATGGATCCAAATGGACACACGTGCATATGTTGGCTGATGCACATGATAAGTCATCAAAATTAATAAAAGGATTGTTAAACTGCCTGATTTTTCGATGGCTTAGACTGCTCTAAGATTCGTGCGGCCCCAAACCTAATTTAACCCCTTTTCCTCTCCCCCTCCAACAAACAATGATGTTGGCATTGCCTTCACCCCCTCTGCTCCAGCAAGACTTCTCCCTCATCAATCTCCAAGCTAACCGTCGCCGCCAGCTACCCCCTCCATATCTGCACGAGCACAGCCAAGGAGAGGCGGCCATGAGGCGCGAGGAGTGGCTCAGGGAAGCAGACACAGGGAGGTGGCTATGAATCGGCATCCTGTTGTTACGGTGAGACTTTTGAAAATCCAACTGTGTCACGTCATGTTCCACCTCTTCCCCATTTCCCCAAGTTAATTTGATTTCCGCTCACACAGCACAACAAAAAAGCCATTTTCTTACTCGCCTCAAAGTTTGTTTCGCTGCCACCGTTTGTCATCTACTGATAGCCTTTGCCAAATTTATTTCCACACGAGTACCCCCTCACTGTCCCCCCATCTTTTGACACGGTCACTTTTCTTGCTCGACCACCGTGGTGTCATCGCCACCATGACGAAACCAGCACCACCACTGCCACTCACCGCCAGAACCTTCCCCTTGTCCCAAATCACAACTACCATAAGCTTCGCCTCGTCATCCTTTTGCCACTTTTCCCATTCATGGTACTTGTCGCCTCTATTACTCGGATACTTCAGAAAACTGGTGTATCAGTATCAGATACTTATCCGTATCGTATATGGTCGGATATGTATCCTGCCCGTATCGGTGAATTTTCTATTTTTTTAAAAAAGAAAATAATTCTTGATACTTCTCTGACACTTGCCTAAATACTTCCCCAATACCTCTCAATCATAATACCTCTACCAACTCAGAAAGAGACACTAGAATCGTTTATTCCCATCCCACAGTCCCTTCTTGCTCCCTACACTGCCCCTGCTCGTCTCTTCCCCCGAGCTCCCACGCCAATATTCTTCTCCCTCTGTAGACAGTGGTGCACGGCACCCCTCTCCCTGCCGACGCGATAGCACCACACCTCACGCGGTGAGTCCTCCCACTAGTACTCTTCTTCCCTCTTGATCATGGTAGTGTGATATACTCCCAGGCAGACAGCGGCAGAAGCTAGTGAGAGCAGCAGCAGCTAGGAGGCAAGATATATGGCTGCGACTGGCAGGAATAGAAGCACACAATTGTGGAGACTTTTGGGGCAGCAACAGACTAGATGCCCTAAGCCGCTTGCTATGGGTTGATGAGTCTTCGAGATGATCTAGCCCATTTGTTTCTTCGTGTTCTTTGCTATTGTCTCTTTTATGTCTATTTTGTGTATGATATACCATATCTCATGTATGTTTCTCTATTATTTTATTTTTATTATATATGCACACACACGTATCGGTGTTTTTTGGGAAATGGCGTATCTCGTATCCGTATTAGTATCGGCATATCTGGGCATCCTAGCTTGCCGCCCATCTCCTGCTTTCAGTGTGTGGAGACCGTGCCCCCCCCCCTCCCTCGTCCCTATCTCGACTAGAGGAAGATGATGATGACTGTCACCTCAGTTTAGGCATGTCAGCGTCCACCTCAGCAAATTCTGTTATCTAACAATGGATTGGACTTGCCATGCAAACAGGAGCAGGTTTAGGGAGCCAAGAAAGTAAAATGCAAGTTCAAGGTGTCGTGTCGAGTGAGACGATTGCACAAGTTTAGGAGGCTCCAATGCAATTTACTCTTTAAATTAACTTTCATGAAGTTACTAAAAAAAGGAAATAGCATTCAAAAGACACGCACAACAAAAAAATTGTGGTTGACTATACGTCTATATCTTAGCAACATGTTAGGAACATTGAGAAGCTGTCTGAGTAATTATACTACATGCATCAAACCAATGCACATTCCACTATGAAAGCAAAAGATCAAAAAAATTAACATAATATTAGCTAAAATGTCTGTATGAAGTACCATCTTGTGTTAAGTCATCAAAGATTGACATAATTTCTGTCTTCAAATGGCTCTGTTCAACTGTTGCAGCGAACTTCCCAAGATTTGATGCAGCAGCTCTTCTAACCATAGGCATGTCATCTTGACATAACTGGCCGTAAATAGTCCTCAATTCTGCCTTCAATGGTTCAGGTGCGCTAGGATAGGCAATGTGAAAAAGGCCACATGATGATACTCGAGCAGTAAACCACTCACCAGCTGCCAACCTCTGAAATCAGCAAAGTATGTCTAATTTAATGAACATAAAAATAAACTACAAAATAATCTAGAGCATAAAATTTCCAAAATAAGAGCACAAGTCTGTTATGTGTTTGTATATAGATACACAAAGAAGAAGAATGATATTTAACACTATTTTGCATGATCTGCAAAATACACACACACCGCAGAAATCATATGCTTCTGACTATCAAAACTTTTGCAAGTCCAAACTGCAAACATTTAAAAATAAAGAATGACCAATTTGGTGCATGTATAAAACTACTTCGCTAGTAATCAAATTATATTAGTTCAACTAAAATGCAATAGGCTAAATACTCTTGCAAAGCATACTCCCTATACTATGAAGCACCAGTTCTGATTATTATTGAAAATGAGATGGCCAGATAGGAAGACAGGAGGACATAATGTTATGACACATATTGGGAGGATAACTAGCTATCTGACAATCAAATCAACTTGTTCAAGATACAAATGGAATAGCTTAAATGATCTGATGACACATACTCCCAGTACAAAATTTTAGAAGGATTTTTTACAATTAGAACGTGAATTGGTGAAGCTTGTTCGATAAGCATCTGTATAGTGTTATAAAGCATGGGCAATAATTATAGTTATTGAAAATCATATGGTAGGAAGGGTATCAATCAAGAAAAATGGTTATATAACTGCAGCAGAAGACCATATGATCCAAATGCTCATGTTGATGGCCACATATTACAAGAAAAAACCTCAATCTATACAGTAAGTATACTCCTCATACCTTTACAACAGGGATGAACCAGTCTACAATATTGCTTTCCTTCATCTGTGCTCCAATTCGAGACAGCGATTCAACTGCCTTGTCTCTAACGCAGGTTTCCTCCACAGTACACAATGTTTCCAATGGTGTAAGCAAAACATGTGCATGTTCTACACCTCCAACATATGGAATAAACACACCCAATTCTTCCGCCATTGCAAGAAGCACCTCATCTTCATCATCATTATTTTCACTAAGGAATGGAATTAGTTCTTTCCTTGTTCTTTCTTCCCCAAGTGCCCGGGCAATAGTAGAAAGTCTTCTAATGGAATTTAGACGCAATTGAATGTCTTCATTTTTCAATTCATCGATCAGTACGGCAATTGGGTACAGAGGCTCATCAATCATAGCCATTAAGTTTGGCCAGAATTCCTGCAGCTATAGAATAAAACAGCAACATGAATACAAATTAGCATTTAAAAACAAACAGTGAAACTTATGACAACACGTATATAGGAAAATAATTATTCATTGGGAAAGAAAAGCTCAGATGAAATCTAGTTGTTTTGTTTACTAGACTGGAATTTGTCGTAAAGAACACAGAAAAAACACAGAGGTTAGACCTCCCTTTTCAGGGTCAATGCTATGATGCGCCATCCAGGCTTGGCTGCACAACAGGTTTTCACTTTGCATAAACAAACAATATAACCAGTTAATCAAAAGACAATAGAGCATCACACTAACACATAAGCCTCACGAAATAATCCAGCATATGTTTAGCGACGCAACAAATTTCAAGTGAATGAGAGATCATGCATTCAATTATCAGTTTTCCACCAATTAGGAAAAGCAAGTTTCAGCTCCTTTACTAAACTGATGTAAAGAAATGAACTTCAATTGTTTGTTGAATTGAATGTTCCTCCATTTGTTGAAGGACCGTTGAACAACGGATAAACTAAAAAAAATCCACCTAATGTTCTAACGTACTCGATCGAAAGGGAAATTCTCCAAACTAGCGAAACGGTCTTCCTCCGCACCAACAAATTTAGACCCCAAGATTCGCAACGCTCAGTGCGGTGACTCCAACCGTGTAATCAATCAACCCGTACAAACCCATCTTGTCCAAACAGATCTCCCCATGAACCAAGAAACCCTATTACCTCCCAGTAGCGCACCCCAACCCACCAAATCCATCCAAAGGAGACCAAGAAGAGACCCGACCAGAGGAATCTGCACACGCCCAACCCCAGGAGCCGTAACCCCCAAAATGTCGCAGATCTACGCGGACGAAGCCGAGACAGCCCAAGCCCAAGCCCTAGCCCCGACCGAGGGATCGAAACGGCAGAGGAAAGAGCACGGCGGATCTCACCTTGCGGAGACGGGCGCGGATCGGCTCAGCGAACGGAGGGGAGGGGAGTGGAGGGGAGGAACGAGCTCGCGAGGAATTATTTCTCGGGCGGTGCAGTGCGGGCTGGGGTCGAGGGAGAGGGTCGCGTCGTGTGCTTTTGATGGCTCGGACGGTGCAGTGTGGAACGGGATCAGAGGAGCACATCGAGGGCGCTGCACGCGAAATCTCAATTTAACAGCTGGGTTTTCGCTGTAAACATAGCACCATTGAGAATGTCGTTACGGTGTATTCGTCTATCTGACTGTTCTCAGTTATTCTCGATCGTTATTAGGATTGATTTACGACCATCATTCATATTATTTATTATATTATCAATACCAAGCTCTAGGGCTGAACGGTAAGTCACCGTGTTCTTTTCAATCCCGTTATTCGATAAAACTAATCTTGCTGATTAGTTACTGTTAGAACCCTATATTAGATCGGTTAAAATGCTAATTAGGGTTTTCAATGTAGATTACCCGTGGGTTTTGACATGCATCGCTGGCTATGCCGCCGCCTCCAAACTTTCCGAGGCTTGGCGCGGCTCAACTCATCGTCACCACCGCCCGCATCATGTCTGTAAACTTTGCTTGCCTTGTGACAGCGGGACGAGGTCCCAAAGGACGTCGAGACACTAGGGACCTCGCCTGGTTTGAGCTACAGCTCCACCATTGCCCGATACCGCAGTCGCCATTGCGCTCAATGCATCGCGCCCGAAACGCCTTCCATAGCCGCCTTGTCGCTGTAGAACAACAACGTTGGAGCCGCCATGTGCACCGCGTGCGCCGCTGCCTGATATGTTATTGTTGCGGCTCTGGGTCACACTTGGTCACCTACTTGCACCAACAGCTATGCCTCACGCGGCACCTAACGCGCCACGCCGCCTTGCACTGCATCTGACGCGATAGCCGCGCTCCCGCCGAGCGTCGAAATCCCACTCTCGTCAAGCGTTGCGTGCGCCCACGCCAACCGTTACCACCGAGCGAGCCCGCACGTGTCGTGCTTGCTGTCGCCTTTTCTCAGCGAGATCTGCCCATTGTCCGACCAAAACGGATTGAAGGTATTGAATGGGCTGGCCCATGTGCGGCTCGTGGCCGAAAGGCTTGTGGGCCACACGACCCATTAACCTTTGCCCCGAAGGCCGAGATTTTCATGGGTTGCAACATTTTTGTGATTTGGCCCCTATGTTTCAGGTAAATTACAGAAATATCGCGGCTGCGATGAATTTTGTGCTTTAACCCTGTGCTTTTCCGTAATTCTAAAAAAGTAACTACAAAATTCTAAAAAAAATCGTTAAATCCAAGAAATTGGATTTTTAGGTATATGTGCTTCCATATTTTTCTTGAACCTTAGACATAGCACATATTAGAAGCTTCATATCTCTGAGATAGATTGACATTGGGATTGATCGGCATTGAGATTGATCTACGACAATCATCTATATTATTTAATACGTTATCAGCACGAAGCTCTTCAAGACCGAACGGCATTAGAATTGATCTACGACATTAGAACCTTAGAGATTGCATCTTTGATTAGCATTGGGATTAATCTACAACAATCATCTATACTATTCAACACATTATTAGCACGAAGCTTTCTAAGGCCGAACGGTATGTAATCGGATTCTTTTCAATTCCCTTATTTCGATTAGACTAATCTTGTTGATTAGTTAATGATAGAACCCTAGATTATATTGGTTAAATTGCTAATTAGGGTTATGTGGATTACCCGTGGGTTTGGCATGCATCGCTGGCCATGCCAAAGCTTCCTAAGGCTTGGTGTTGCCCAGCTCTCCACCACCGCCGCGTCCTTGCATTGTATCCACAGAGACTGCTTGCCCTGTGACAGCGGGGTGAGGTCCTAAACAATGTTCGGAGACACCAAGAACGTCACCTGGTTTGAGTCGCAACACTACGATTGCCTAAGGAAGCAGCCGCCATTGCGTCTGACGTGTCGTGCCCGAAGCGCCTTCCATCACTGCCCTGTCGCCTTACAATAACAATGTTGGAGTTGCCATACGCACCGCATGCGCCACCGCCTGATGCACCATCATTGGGCAGTCCGGGCATACTCGGTCGACCGCTTGCGCCAACGGCTGTGCCTCGCACGGCGCCCAACGCTCCACACTGCTCGCACTACACCTGACGCAATAACCACACTCCCGCCGAGCGTTGGGCCCACCGCTCTGCGCCTGCTGCTGCCTTTTTTCTGTGCATTGCCCGATCGCAACGGGCCAGGGTGGCGAATGGGCCGGCCCACACGCGCAGCCGATGGCCCAATGACTTGTGGCCCACCGCAGGCGCACAACTCATTTACCTTGGTTTGCCAACCCACGCGTGCAGCCGTTGGCCGAATGACTTGTTGGCCACTACACGTGCACGACCCATTAAACTTTGGTGAAAAGGCCAAAAAAATTTATGGGTTGTGGTATTTTTGTGATTTGGCCCTTCTGTCCCCAGTAAATTACAGAAATCTCACGGCTACGATGAATTTTGTAAAATAATTACAAAATTCTAAAATTTTTCATTAAATCCTAGAAACTAAATTATTAGGTATATGAGCTTCTATATTTTGATTGAACCTTCAACATAGCATGCATTGGAAGCTTCATTTCTTTGGGTTTACTTTTCCTAGCATATTCATATGTTTATTTATGCTGAAATATTTTTCTTTTATTTGACAATTTTGAAAATTGTTCTTACAATTAACAAAAAAATTATGAAAAAAAGTGCTAGCAAAATTCGCGTCACTATCGCCGAATCTCGAAAGTAGAATTGAGGGTTGGAATGAGTGTATACCCAGAATTCTTGGGTCCCCTGGGATTCTTGATTGGAGCTGAGCTAACCATAGCCCAATGTCGTATCTCGTATCTCTTTGGTTAATAGCATATATGCCGAAATATTTCCATGTTCAAGAAGCTAACCAGTAAAAAACTTCTCCGTACCAGTTTGAAGATTGGCTCGCAACACAAGTAGCGGCAAGAAAGGAGAGCGACACTTCCTTTTCTAAAAGAAGAAAGAACTAAACTTCTATAAGAAGATTTTGATAATAGTAGATCGTGGAATATGCATCTATCTTATTAGGTAACTACTTAACTGCTCTCAAGACTGTACCATCGTGAATAGAACTAGTGCCTAAGTAAGAGTAGGATCTATTAGCAAGTCATATTCTATCACCCGGTCTTCTCCTTCGTAGCATTTAGATGGCCCTGATTCTATCTTGGATTTTAATACACTCAGCCGTGTACGTATCTTGGCTAAACTCGAACCTATAGTTGATCCATCCATAAGCTGTAAAGAATAAAAAAGGTACTTCAAGACAACTTTGAATGGGAGGAGGTTTTCCTTTTTATACCCGTAACCTGATTTTTTTTGTCTTCTTTGTTCTCAGTCCCTTGTTGGCAAGGTGATCAGGGTCCTCTCCCTAGTCCTATCGAACCACTGACTTCTCTCCTAGGATTGAATATGTTTTCCCTTTCCCTTATGGTTTCGCATTCCAATGTGGGTAGGATTCGCCAAGGATGAGCGGATTATTTAGCCTATGCGAAGCACGAAGCATAAGAGAAGTGTGTAGCGAAGCTAGTGTAATACTTGTAGCGAATATAAGTAGTGTCAAAGCCTACACTACCTTAGCCCTGCAGATGTTTTTAGGATGAAGACGGTGATACGATACCACTCGTTGGTGAAGATATTCAGGGTGTATTTTACTTGTAGATCAATGCTTCCATATACATTCTAAACCTAGGTGAGATGTCTTTGTGACGGGCGATATGTAGGTTCCATTAGGTTGTCTTGGTCATTGTATCAAGAAATAACAAGGTTTACTACCTTAATAGCTAAACATGGTTTTTCCTTGTTGACTACAATTGTCTCCCACCTACATTTTCATTACTTTAAAAGTTTATTTTTGGAAATAATGTATGTAGGGCTTTCCAAAATTACATTGACCATGAAGAGAGACACAAAAAGGGGCGGGGCTACAATCTGCTGCATGTGACGAACTTTTTGGTACAAACGACAATTACATTTTTGACACAAAAAGAATTATTGTAATGTCCCTCCAAGTGAGGAATATATATAGTATTGTTGCAGTGTCATCAGCAGCCGAAAGACCATTCATGTGGCTTATACGTGATGCGCCACATGTATGACATGATCGATGCTCAACGGCCGAATATACCGGAGGTATGAAATCATAACTGCATCAATTTGTCTACATTTCATTCTTCGTAGTTAATATTCTTTAGTAATAGCTATTCCTGCTATTGACAGGACGGGAAACTCTTCATGTCTACTAATGTAAGATTGTTCCCGATCTTTCGATGAGAGCATTAAGTTCGATTTGGTGGAACTGACTTTGACGATCCGACTACAACGTACGACGACAATGCGGCTTAGCAATCACTAAACCAATTTCGAAGGGTTATTGATCTTGCCATTGGCATGATCAACCTGAACATGAGGTTCAATTCCTGCAAGCAACCGAAGAACAAGCAAGAATAATAATAAAAGTAATCTGAAATTGCGAATATGAATGAAGACAAAAATAGGATGGCATTCTATTGATGATCTTGACAAGGTGGCTGTCCAGCACAACTCGAAGACTCAAAGTTTGCACTTGGCTAAACTAATCAAACAGAAACCAAACCCTAGATAAGGGTGTGGCTGGCTATTTATGAGATAAGAGAAGGAGGAGGTCATCCAAAACCTAGGGAGACCGAATACAACTTGATTACAAGGCCCAAGACCCACTTGGACTCAGACCAGAAAAAGTGACGTAATTTGTTTTGCAGATTTCGGACAGCTCAGATGGAATTTGGAGGTGAAACTGGATCCATTGGAAAGAGGGTGAAGAAAGCTTTCAGTCAAGTACTCATTTGCCCAGAACACCCTTGTGGATCAAAAGTTATGACCGTTTTAAGTTGGTGCTATCAGGGAGGCCGAATCCTAGTCGAACTTGCGCACATGACGACCTGGCTTCATGCTTGGCGTTTGGAGGTTCTTCTCCTTGTTCCTAAGGACAATAAAATCATCACAAGGATCAAATAGCATTCCATTATGTGAATCATTTGTATCAAAGCCTAGGAACGTATTCACTTGATAATTGAGTAGCCGTGCTCGAGCACGAGTAATTGATCCTTGTAATACGGGTCCAGCTTGTTGTGTATGAGATGAGTGATAGGCGCGGTTATGTCAATAGGAAAGATGTCCTCATCATCTACTTTTCCCCCGTACGCTCTCAAGACGGTTTAAGGAGAGTTCACCATCTTATTCCTTGCTGATGTGATCCATCGCAAAGGTGAGTTTAGGGGCTTGGGCAGTCCTTATGCACATTTATTGATGAGGACATCACTACTATGGATATGATTACACCTGGTTGTACCAACTCTAACACGTCATCCATGGGCAAAGAAGAGAGAGATATCAAATCCATCACGTTCTGGAATCCAATTCGGCCTCCGGATACCAGCCTGAAATAAAACACGCATAACTTTTGCATACGGTGTCCGATTAGAGAGTTCTTATACTTTATTGAAAGCTTACAACAAGACCTTTTCAATGGGTCTACCCCAGCTCCAGATTCATCATGGATCAATCGAAATCATCGAAATAATACACTATAATACTGTTTCGGGTTGTTTTGAGCCTTGTAAGCGTGTGGGGGCCTAAGCCCAAGTTGTGTGCACCCCCTGGCTGCACATAATCCAAGGATGTCCCCTCATGTCCCTCTCTCTTATAAACTCAGTAGCCACCGCCTTACACACTTGAGTTTTGTTTGATTAGTTTAGCCAAATGCAAACTTTGAGTCTTCGAGTTGTGCTGGACAGCCACCTTGTCTAGACCTTCAATAGAACCCCACCTTATTTTGCCTTCATTCATATTCGTAATTTCAGATTACTTTTACTATTTTTCTTGCTTGTTCTTCGGTTGCTTGCAAGAATTTAACCTCGTGTTCAGGTTGATCGTGCCCACGGCAAGATCAATAACCCTCTAGTAAGACGCATCATCGTCGTACGTTGTAGTCGGATCGTTAAAGTCGGTTTCACCAAATCGATAGTTATCGCTCTCATCGAAAGATCGGGACACAACTTACATCAGGTGGTAAGAGTGCCAAGTTTCTCGGTGAGAGATTCAGTACTTAGATTAGTTTTTGTTTTCTGTCCTAAATTGAAAATTACTCCACAAAAATTCAACCTTTAGATTCAATCTGGTATTTTAGTGAGTTTTGTTTGGTTTTAATCCATTAGAGTCCTTGTTTTAGTTGCTGATCGTTTTTCCTTCGCATAGCTTTTCTTTCAATCTGTCCAGTACTTTGTTTTGTTCATAACTTTCGTATATGAGCACGGATTCTAGTATTTTTGCACTTTCCTAAAACCCAGGAAAAATCTCTACAAAAACCTTGTTGGGCATGGACTCTAATTATGGATCCAAATATGTTTAATCTAGACGTCAAAGTTGGTGAAGCAAGTTGTACTTCCAGTCCAGATCGGTTCAGTATTTTGATCATAATTCTCACATCCAAACTCCGATTGAGCAGTTGTTATACTTTCCTGAATCCTTGAAGAGTCCTCTACAAAAACCTTTTTGGGTGTCCTTTGTGATTCGGAATCCTTCAAACCGAATTTGATTCGGATTCGGATTTGGTCAGATCGGCTGAATTTAGTTCAAATCTGTACACCTTGGTGTTTTGGTCATAACTTCTATATATGAGCTCCAAATTATGTGTTCATATACTTGTTTTAAAGCATAGAACATTTCCTTCAATTTCTTAAATTGTGAGCAAACTAGATTCGGTCTTTTTCATATCTTAATTGCAGCGACAATTTTGCTGCACTGTTTTGGCTGAATTTGGGTTTCTTGCTTCAATTTGTGTTCTAGCTTGTTCTTTTGAATTGGTTGAGTCTAGTAGTATCCACAGTCCATAAAAACAAAAAATATCAGTACACATACCTTTGGGAACCAATTCATCCTTTGCGAACACTTTGATCCCAATTGAGACTAGCAATTTCATATTGCTTGGGGTTGCTCTACTTGTTACATTGAATATTCTTGATTTATCGTATCATACTATCTTGAGACATCAAGTTAGGGATTCCAAAACTTTGTTCATACTAGTGTTGGCCGAAAGTCACCAAAAGAAAGAAAAGAGAAAAAAGAACCAAAAGGCAAAAAAAGAAAAAGAAAAGAAAAGAAAAGCGGTTGGCAGCATTACATTGAGCGAAACCCTAATTTGTGTTCATTATTTTCAGATTGTGTAATTGTATTAATTTGTGAGCAATCTTTTGCTCTTTTACCTTTTCTAAAGCAATTAGCTAGTGTCTCTCCATAACTTCTGCAACATGAGCTTTGGTGCTGAAATTTTTCTTATTTAGCTCATTCCATTGGTTGCATTAAGTGGCATCATCTTTGCGTGTGAGTTACCTTGAAATTCGCTTATATCTTTGAGATCGATAACTAGGACTTGTGAATTCTAGTTTGGGTCATTACTTATCATTACAATAACTAGAATTATCAAATTGCATAGGACATAAATATAGCCTACCTAGCTCCACATATACTACCTCGTACGTTTGTTCGGTCCCTTGGCAATCGCTTTATCCAAGCTTCGGAGAACTTTTGACACCGCCAACGGTCGACAACTCCTGCTGCACGGTAAGAACTTGTAAGAGCTTTGGTTAAAGCGTGAGAGTTGAGCGACTTTTCAGCACATCCTAGTTGTTGGTAGGGACATATCATTGTGATTTGTTTCTTGTCTTCACTAACAATGGCAGGTATTCAACGTCGTAGTGCTTGGGCCAACAGCATCCTAAGAGAAGAGATAGTTCACACTCCGAGATACGAAGATCATACGAACACAACTTCATCACCATGGGAGGTACGACGACATAGCACATGTACTAAAAGTAAGTTCACCGTACCCATTTTTAGTGGTAAATATAATCCTGAAGGTTATCTTACATGGGAATTAGCTGTAGAACAATCATTTGATAATCATGGAATTCTTGAGCATGAAAAGGTTAGGGTTGTTACCAGTGGATTTACTGATTTTGCTACTCTTTGGTGGAATGATTATATGCGTAAAAATCAGGACATCCCTAGCACATGGATTAAATTGAAGAAAATTATGAGAGCTAGATTTGTTCCTTCATATGTTGCTCGCAAATTACAGAATGAATTGCAATGTCTAAAACAAGGTAGTAAAACTGTGAATAAATACTACCAAGAATTTCAGATTAGATATTTGCGTTATGGGTTAGGAGAGACCGAAAAGTCTCGGTTGAACAATTTTTATTCTGGACTAGATTTTGATATTCAGATCATGATATCTTGTAAATAATTCAATTCTATATCATGTTTGCTTAATCTTTCATGTGAAGCTGAAAGAAAAATACAGAGAAGACAAGCAACAGTTCAAGTTCCAGAGTTAAATGCTACTCCTGTTGCATGCACTGCACTAAACCTTAATGAGAGCATACACCCCGAGAATGCGAAAGAAATACCAAAAAATTCAAGTGAAGTAGAGGATAGCATATGTGAGGATGATTCTACTAACATAATCCAATCTACTTCTGTTACTTCTATTGTTGCTGTTCCATGTAATATGTATGTTACTTCTTAAGAAGGGGAGATACAAGTTGAAAAACCTGTATCATCATGTGAAAGTTTTGAGTTTCCTACTTCTTCTGAGGAGGACGCTAATGACCATGGTACAAATATGATTTTACAGCAAGAAAGGGAGCTAATTTGTGAGTATATGCATGCTGTACTTAATTCTAGTGAGCTACCATCATGTGCCACAATTGTAAAACCATGTGATGAATTGCATTCTTATAATTTTGATCATGTGGTGCTGATTACGCATAAGGAAGTGATAGTTAGAATATCCCCTGCCACCGTTTTGTGCTATATCATGTTGAATGAGCACGTCAGCTTGAATTGTGCTATGAATAAGATTTCTGAAATTTCATCTCTTAAGTCTTTATCTAGAACTTATGCCTACTGTTTTAAATTCAATTTAGTTGGGGAATATGGCATAGATGGCAAGTTTCATGTCTACAGAATATGCATAACTTGTGATAAACTTGCTGAATTGAAGGTTGCTGTTTTGGGCATTCCTAGTTCTATGCAACAGCTTATTTCTATTGCGGCACCATCAAATTTTCCTGATATGTGTGATACCCGTAGAATGCTACCTCATTGTTTGAATTTTAGTGCATTGACTTGTATTACAAATCAGTTTGTCTTAGTTGATGAGTGGAAGGCCACTAAAATTGTATCACCGTTGTTGGAATGGTTTGATATTGTTTGTTTACAATCTGATCATATGAATGAGCTCTGTTTGTTACCAAAACTTGTAGTTTTGCTAATCTATGTTATTGAACGAGACTTACAAAACATGAGTATTCTTTATCCAATAACTGCGATAGATATGTGCATTACTTATATTTGCAAATTAAGTTGCAAACTGAATCTTGTTAATATTTATGTTATATGCTTCACTTATAACCACAAAATGAGTCGCAAAATTGTGAGGAAAGGTGTTTTGCTTAAATCTGATTTCCTCATTTACTGTTATGGAAATAGCATTCCGCGAATCCAAAAGAACATTGAAATATGGAATATATACATATATGTTGTATATATGTTGTTCTTTTTGTTGCTTGTTTTTTTTCCATCCCTTTCGAAACCAAGGATGGTTTTCCTTCAAGGAGGGGAGGAAGCATCCAAGAGTGCTAGCTTTCATCATACCATTATATGCTGGAAAGAAGTGTTGAGCTATATGGATAATTATCAGGTGTATCCTCTAAATGTCTTTCATGTCTTTAAAATATATAAAGAGGCGGAGCTACTATTTTATTTAAATAAATGCAGGACCTATATAAAAATGTTTGGTACTGAAGACGAGCTAAAAGGTGAGCTTGAGTCGAGGATGACTCAAATTCAAGAAGGGGAGGATGATGAGGACATCACTACTATGGATACGATCACACCTGGTTGTACCAACTCCAACACGTCATCCATGGGCAAAGAAGAGAGAGATATCAAATCCATTACGTTCTAGAATCCAATTCGGCCTCCGAATACCAGCCTGAAGTAAAACACGCATAACTTTTGCATACAGTGTACGATTGGAGAGTTCTTATACTTGATTGAAAGCTTACAACAAGACCTTTCCAATGGGTTTGGCCCTAGCTCCATATTCATTGTGGATCAGTTGAAATTATCGAAACAATACACTATAATACTGTTTTGGGCTGTTTCGGGCCTTGTAAGTGTGTGGGGACCCAAGCTCAAGTTGTGTGCACCCCCCTGGCTGCACAAAACCCTAGGACGTCCCTCTCACATCCCTCCCTCTTATAAACTCAGTATTCGCCGTCTTACACACTTGGGTTTTGTTTGATTAGTTTAGCCAAGTGCAAATTTTGAGTCTTCGAGTTGTGCTGGATAGCCACCTTGTCAAGACCTTCAATAGTACCCCACCCTATTTTGACTATTCATATTCGCAATTTCATATTGCTTTTACTATTGTTGTTGCTTGTTTTTGGGTTGCTTGCAGGAATTGAACCTCGTGTTCAGGTTGATCGTACCCACGGCAAGATCAATAACCCTCCGAAGTTGATTTAGCGATTGCTAAGGCGCATCGTCGTCGTACGTTGTAGTCAGATCGTCAAAGTAGGTTCCACCAAATCGATAGTTATCGCTATCATCGAAAGATCGGGACACAATTTACATCATTTATTCGTTTAATTGTAGATTAATTACCATGTGATTTTTATAATTTTAAATAGTATACATTATGTAAATGTTTTTCAACTATCGATTGTTGTTGTGTCAACTATGTGTTATTAATTGTGTATTGTGAATTCTTGTCTTATGTTATCTATATTTGTTATGTGTTTGTGTTATCTATATAGAGGGCATAGCTAGCATGATTCCTAAGGCTAGTTGTAAAATATAAAAATTTATTAAAAAAGTACATATTACAGACAGTTTTAAGGTTATAACCGTCTATGATTATAAAGAATTACAAACGGGTCTTTCTTACGAATAGTCTACGATGCTTCCTTATCATAGACAACTGGTATGTAATAAATCATTTGTGATATTTACTAATCACAGACGGTTCATTACTAAGCAATCATCTATGATATTTACTTATTACCGACGATTGATAAGTAATAAACTGTCTATGATGTTTTTTTTACCATAGACGGTCCCAAAACTATCTGTAATGACATCTGATTATCATTGACTCTTTTTTCGCGGACGGTTCAGTAACGTTTATGAAGATATTTCTAATCATTTGTGATGTGCTTCTGTGTAGTAGTGCACCCATGTTAACACAATTATTGATGATTAAAGAAATAATGATCATTTTCTTGAAAAAAATGCCACTTATAACCTAAATTGGAGTTGTCATTTGTGAGGATCTGAATATGCAGATCCGAACCCTCTGTGTATACTGCACACAGTGGCAACATAGAAGAAATATCATAATCATACACAGCGGAAACATAATAAAAACTCTATTTATTGGATATAAGATAGTTGATTGACATTATGGTCGACTTTACATGATTATGCCACACAGAGCTCAAACTCAAATAAATAAACAACAGGGGAACAAAAACTTCATAGATAACATATGAATATGCCACAAGTAACTGACAAGGTTCGCACCTTAGAAATTCGCCTCCTCCCGGTACTCCTCTAAATCAGGTGGACTCTTCTTCAACTGATGATGTTGTTGTGGCAAGGGTGAGTAAATAAAGCACTCAACAAGTTGTACACATAATGCAAATCTAATATAACTATATGCAAGGCTTATTCCAAATGAATAGTTGACATGGTTATTTTGCTATAAAGCAGTATTTACAAATGAATACAATAAATAGATTAAAATGATGGTAAAACAAATAACAATAATAAATAATTTCCAGGTATTTCTCAAGAATAAACTTCGCACATAGCCCTAAACAACTTCCAATACTTGCAATGGCATACAGCCTCCCTTCCCAAGTTTCATTTCATAAAATCTGACCCTGAACTTAAATTCATGAGCATTGTCCATAACCGGGGACACAGCTATCTAAATAGATTTACACTCTGCAGAGGTTATACACTTTACCCACAAGATATGATCAAGCTTAAACTACCATGCAATGATATGTACCCATCGACGTGTGGCTAAGAAGATTATAACAAAACCCTTCGGAAACTCTATCCGAACATAGAACCTCTCGACAAGCCTGAACTCACTATTTATTCCCTCACACAGAGCTGAAGAATATGAGAGACTTATCGTTGGACTAGGAAAAATTCTTGTTTAAGATGTGAGGCCACTGCACACACACCCTCCCTTGACTGCACACACAGTTTGGTCTTCTACCTAAGGCATTCATGTCAAGACTTGATAACTTACTGAACTAGGTCTGGCCCATAACAGACATGTGGTTGCATGATTAGCCCAGTTCAATAGCTTGTAAGGTAAGTCCTTAATTGACCGAGACAAAGACTTCCAATCACTCATAGAAACCATAACACTCTCACTCACATATCAAACTAATGCTGCACAGACCTACCACGGCTCACAGCCACTTGCCACAGTCTAAATCATTTGCCACCCCAGTTGATTATCGTGCAACACATGTCATTAGCAACTCAACATCATTGTGTGACAACACATGACATCCTTTCATAAACAGGTTCTATATTCCATTAGTCAAATTGAATTTGCAAATCCAAAATGATATCAATAACCCGTTGCATGACTAAGCATACTAACCACGTTCTAACCAACCCACATTGGTATCTATTAGTAACCAACTAATAATTATCCATCCTAGGGTGATAATTAATCATGGCATACAAATGACTAGGTAGGCATAGTCCAATTGGGTTGAATAGCTAGTTTCCCAAATTAATTGAAAATAATTCTAATAATAAAATAATATGCAGTAATTTAAAACAATATAGCTTTTGCAAAACTTGGTTCAACATAATCAAAGCACAACTTGCCTTGGAACAACTCTTGATCTTAATCTAGACCGTGAGCATGAGTCAACGCTTCACCCTTGAACACTTCGGGCACTTCAACGTTTACGCGAATCGAGAAAGAAACACTAAATAAATACCAAAGAGATAGAAAACAATTTCCAAAAATCAAATAAAATTCACCATAAAATAGATCTTGAATTAATTTTTTTAGAAATTTGAATCACCTCAATCGGAGCTCATATGAAGAAGAAATGGCTCCCGAAAGATTCAAATAAAAGAAAATACCAGAAAAGAGAAAATCCAAATTTCCCCAAATTATTTTTCTAAAGGAAAATGATGTCATTCTAACATCGGCAAAGAAATAAAATAAATCTAAAATCACTGTTAGATTGACAGGTGGGCCCTCGGTCTATGGACTGTCTACAAAAATCTCATCGGGTCTACGGTGGACTCGGTGCACATGACCCAACTGGCTGACGAGGCACACCAGACGTGGTAGATAACTGGGCAAACACATCAGCGACACGCATGCACCGATGCTGACGCAGCGCACACGTGTCTGCCACATGTCGAATGCCGAATCATCCCACGTCAGCGGCAATAGTGATGAGGACATCACTACTACGGATATGATCACACCTGGTTGTACCAACTCCAACACATTATCTATGGGCCAAGAAGATAGAGATATCAAATCCGTCACGTTTTGGAATCCAATTCGGCCTCCCGATACCAGTTTGAAGTAAAACGAGCATAACTTTTGCATACAGTGTCTGATTGGAGAGTTCTTGTACTTGATTGAAAGCTTACAATGAGATCTTTCCAATGGGGCTAGTCCTAACTCTAGATTCAATGTGGATCAGCTAGAATTATCAAAATATTATACTATAACACTGTTTTGGGCTGTTTCGGGCCTTGTAAACGTGTGGGGGCCCAAGCCCAAGTTGTGTGCGCCCCCTGGCTGCAGACAACCCTATAACGACCCTCTCACATCCCTCCCTCTCATATACTCAGTAGCCACCGCTTTAGACACTTGGGATTTTGTTGAGCATAGTTTTAGCCTAGGGCCAAACTACATTGTCCTCTAGACGTATCGAATGACCGCCTGTTGAGACTTCTTCGTAGAACCCCACCTTTTGATCTATATTTTCGTGAGCCTCAATTCTTGTTTGCAATTTCAGATTACTTTTACTATCGTTCTTGCTTGTTTTTCGGTTGCTTGCAGGAATTGAACCTCGTGTTCAGGTTGATCGTGCCCACAACAAGATCAATAACCCTCTCGAGTTGGTTTAGCGATTGCTAAGGTGCATCGTCGTCGTACGTTGTTGTCGGATCGTCAAAGTCAATTCCACCAAATCGATAGTTATCATTCTCATCAAAAGATCGGGACACAATCTTACATCAAGTGGTATCAGAGTGCCAGGTTGGTCGGTGAGAGATTCAGTACCTTAGATTAGTTTTTGTTTTCTATCCTAAATTGAAAATTACTCTACAGAAATTCAACATTTAGATTCAATCTGGTATTTTAGTGAGTTTTGTTAGGTTTTGATCCAATAGAGTACTTGTTTTAGTTGCTGATCGTTTCTCCTTCGCGTAGCTTTTATTTCAATCTGTCTAGTACGTTGTTTTATTCATAACTTTCGCATATGAGCTCAGATTCTAGTGTTCTTGCACTTTCTTGAAACCTGGGAATGAGCTCTACATTCGTATACGAGCTCAGATTCTAGTGTTCTTGCACTTTCCTAAAACTTGGGAACGAGCTTTACAAAAACCTAGTTGGGCAGGGGCTCTAATTTCGTATCCAGGTCAGTTTAATCTGGACATTAAAGTTGGTGAAGCAAGTTGTACTTCTAGTTCATATCGGTTCGGTATTTTGATCATAATTATCACATCCGAACTCCGATTGAGAAGTTTTTATACTTTCTTGAATCTTTGAAGAGTCCTCTACAAAAATGTTTTTGGGTGTCCTTTGTGATTCGGAATCTTTCAAACCGAATTTGATTCGGATTCGGATTTGGTCAGATCGGCTGAATTTAGGTCAAATCTGTGCACCATGGTGTTTTGGCTATAACTTCTATATACGAGCTCCAAATTGTGTGTTCGTATACTTGTTTTAAAGGATAGAACATTGCCTTCAATCTGTTACATTGTGAGCAAACTAGATTCGGTCATTTTCATACTTTAATTATGGCGACAATTTTGCTGCACTGTTCTGGCCGAATTTGGATTTCTTGCTTTAATTTGTGTTCTAGCTTTGTTCTTTTGAGTTGGTTGAGTCCAGTAGCATCTACAAACCATAAACCCCAAAAATATCAGTACACATACATTTTGGGAACCAATTAATCATTTGCGAATATTTTGATCTCAATTGAGACTAGCTATTTGACATTGCATAGGGCTGCTCTACTTGATACATTACATAATCCTGAATTATCATATGTGATATCAAGTTAGGGATTTCAAAACTTTGTTCATACTAGTGTTGGCCAAAAGTCACCCAAAGAAGGAAAAGAGAAAGAAAGAGCCAAAAGGCCAAAAAATAAGAATAAAAAAAGAAAGAATATAGTTGTCGGTTGCACTACATTGAGCAAAACCCTAATTTGTGTTCGTTATTTTCAGATTGTGCAATTGTACTAAATAGTGAGCAATCTTGTGCCCTTTTTACATTCTTGAAGCAATAAGTTAGCGTCTCTCTACGACTTATGCAATAGAGCTTTTGATGCCTCACTTATATTTTATAGCTAATTCCTTGATTGCATAAGTACTATTATCTTTGCGCGTATGTTGTCTTGAAATTCGTTTATATCTTTATGATCAGCAACTAGGACTTGTGAATTCTAGTTTGGGTCATTACTTATCATTACAATAACTAGAATTATCAGATTGCATAAGAAATAAGTATAGCCTTCCTAGCTCCACATATTCAACGGTCGCACGTTTGTTCGGTCCCATGTCAATCGCTTTATCCAAGCTTCGGAGAACTTTTGACACCGCCAACGGCCGACAACACTTGCTGCACAGTAAGAACTTGTATGAGCTTTGGTTAAAGCTTGAGAGTTGAGCGACTTTTCACCACATCGTAGTAGTTGATAGGGACATATCCTTGTGATTTGTTTCTTGTCTTCACTAACAATGGCAGGTTCTCAACGTCGTAGTGCTTGGGCCAACAACATCCTATGAGAAGTGGTAGTTCACACTCTGAGATACGAAGAACGTACGAGCACAACTTCACCACCACGAGAGGTACGACGGCATAGCACACGTACCAAAAATAAGGTCACCGTACCCATTTTTAGTGGTAAATATGACCCTGAAGGTTATCTTACTTGGGAATTAGCTATAGAACAATCATTTGATAAACATGAAATTCCTGAGCATGATAATGTTAGGGTTGTTACTAGTGGATTTACTGATTTTGCTACTCTTTGGTGGAATGATTATATGCATAAAAATCAGGACATCCCTAGCACATGGATTAAATTGAAGAAAATTATGAGAGCTAGATTTGTTCCTTCATATGTTGCTCGCCAATTACAGAATGAATTGCAACGTTTGGAACAAGGTAGTAAAACTGTGGATGAGTACTACCAAGAATTTTAGTATAGATCTTTGCATTCTGGGTTAGAAGAGACCGAAAAGACTCAGATGAACAACTTTTATTTTGTACTAGATTTTGATATTCAAATCATGATATCTTGTAAAGAATTCAATTCTATGTCATGTTTGCTTAATCTTTCATGTGAAGTTAAAAGAAAAATATAGAGAAGACAATCAACTACAGTTCAAGCTCATACAGAGTTAAATGCTACTCCTGTTGCATGCACTACACCATACCTTAATGAGAGTATACACCCTGAGCATGCGAAAGAAATACCAGAAAATTCGAGTTGAGTAGAGGATAGCGCATGTGAGGATGATTCTACTAACATAATCCAATCTACTTTTGTTACTTCTGTTGTTGCTGTTCCATGTAATATGCAGGTTACTTCTGAAGAAGGGGAGCTACAAGCTGAAAAACCTGTGTTATCAAGTGAAAGTTTTGTGGTACCTACTTCTTCTGAGGCGGACGCTAATGACCATGGTACAGATATGATTTTACAGCAAGAGAGCAAATTTGTGAGTATATTCCTACTTCCTACTGTACTTAATTCTAGTGAGTTACCATCTTCTGCCACAATTGTAGAACCATGTGATGAATTGCATGCTTATAATTTTGATTATGTGGTGCTGATTACACATAAGGAAGTGATAGCTAGAATATCCCCTGCCAATGTTTTGTGCTATATCATGTTGAATGAGCCTGTTAGCTTGAATTGTGCTATGAATAAGATTACTAAAATTTCATCTCTTAAGTCTCTATCTAGCACATATGCCTACTGTTTTAAATTCAATTTATTTAGAGATTATGGTATAGATGGCAAGTTTCTTGTTTACGGAATATACATAACTTGTGATAAACTTGCTAAATTGAAGCTTGCTGTTTTGGGCAATCCTAGTTGTATGCAATAGCTTATTTCATTTGCGGAACCATCAAATTTTCCTGATATGTGTGATACCCATAGCTTGCTACCTCATTGTTCGAATATTAGTACATTGACTTGTATTACAAATCTGCATGTTGTAGTTGATGAGTGAAAGCCCATCAAAATTGTGTCACCGTTGTTGGAATGGTTTGATATTGCTTGTTTACAATCTGATGATATGAATGAAGTATGCTTGTTACCAAAACTTGTAGTTTTGCCCATCTTTGTTATTGAACGAGGCTTACAAAATATGAGTATTCTTTATCAAAGGACATGGATAGATATGTGCTTTACTTATATTTGCAAATTAAGTTGCAAACTAAATCATATTAATATTTATGTTATATGCTTCACTTATAATCACAAATTGAGTTGCAAAATTTTGAGGAAAGGTGCTTTGCTTAAATTTGATTTCCTCATTTGTTGTTATGTAAATGGCACTACGCGAAACCAAACAAATAATGCAATATGGGATATATACATATATGCTGTGTACGCGTTGTTCTTTTTGTTCTTTGTTTTTTCTCCAGCTTATCCAAAACCGAGGATGGTTTTCCTTCAAGGAGGGGATGAAGCATCCAAGAGTGCTAGTTTTCGTCATGCCATTATGTGCTGTAAAGAAGTGTTGAGCTGTGTGGATGATTATCAGGTGAATCCTTTGAATGTCTTTCTTGTGTTTCAAATATATAAAGAGGCAGAGCTACTATTTTATTTAATTAAATGCAGGATCTATATAAGGATGTTTTGTGTTGAGGATGAGTTAAAATGTGAGCTTGAGTCGAGGAGGACACAATTCAAGAAGGGGAGGATGATGAGGACATCACTACTACGGATATGATCACACCTGGTTGTACCAACTCCAACACGTCATCCATGGGCCAAGAAGAGAGAGATATCAAATCCATCACGTTCTGGAATCCAATTCGGCCTCCAGATACCAGCTTGAAGTAAAACGAGCATAAATTTTGCATATGGTGCCCGATTGGAGAGTTCTTGTTAATTGATTGAAAGCTTACAACGAGACCTTTCTAATGGGTCTGGTCTCAGCGCTAGATTCAACTTGGATCAGCCATAATCATCAAAACATTGTACTACAACACTGTTTTGGGCTGTTTTGGGCTGTTTCGGGCCTTGTAAGCGTGTGGGAGCCCAAGCCCAAGTTGTGTGCGCGCCCTGGCTGCAGACAACCCTAGGACGACCCTCTTACATCCCTCCCTCTCATATACTTAGTAGCCGCCGCTTTAGACACTTGGGTTTTTGTTGAGCATAGTTTTAGCCTAGGGCCAAACTAAATTGTCCTCTAGACGTATCGAACGACCGTCTATTGAGACTTATTCGCAGAACCCCACCTTTTGATCTATATTTTCGTGAGCCTCAATTCTTGTTTGCAATTTCAGATTGCTTTTACTATCGTTCTTGCTTGTTCTTCGGTTGCTTGCAGGAATTGAACCTCGTGTTCAGGTTGATCGTGCCCACAACAAGATCAATAATTCTCTGGAGTTGGTTTAGCGATTGCTAAGGCGCATCGTCGTCGTATGTTGCAGTCGGATCATCAAAGTCAGTTCCACCAAATCGATAGTTGTCGTTCTCATCGAAAGATCGGGATACAATCTTACGTCAAGTGGTATCAGGGCTCCAGTTGCTCAGTGAGAGATTCAGTACCTTAGATTAGTTTTTGTTTTCTATCCTAAATTCAAAATTACTTCACAAAAATTCAACATTTAGATTCAATCTGGTATTTTAGTGAGTTTTGTTAGGTTTTGATCCATTAGAGTGCTTGTTTTAGTTGCTGATCGTTTCTCCTTCACGTAGCTTTTATTTCAATCTGTCTAGTACATTGTTTTATTCATAACTTTTGCATACGAGCTTGGATTGTAGTGTTCTTGCACTTTCCTGAAACCTGGGAATGAGCTATACAAAAACGTAGTTAGGCACGGACTCTTTTCCGTATCCAAGTCAGTTTAATCTGGACGTCAAAGTTGGCAAAACCAACATGTGCACGATGTAGATCCAGCAATGACGAACCCAACACGACCAATCTCGAGCCTCAGAAGTCATGAATGATGATGAATCGATGAAATCTTCGTTGTGGTAGCGCTTGCAAAACATTTTCAGATCTTGGTGAAACGGCGGCGATTCTTGGCGATCCAACTTAGTGCTTTGGTTGCTGAGCTCGAGACGATTCGGTTGCCCCCTTTTATTGATCGAAGAGTCCATGCGCTAACCAACTCGAAGAACGTAGCCATGGCGGACATGGCGCCAATTCAGAGTCCGACGCTCACACGAAGATGACGAATGTCGGGATCCGAATATGCAAATTCGGATCCTCTGTGTATTCCGCACTAGTCTAGAATTACGCTAGTGCACACAGGCTCAACATAGATGAATATCACAATCATACTCAATGATAACATAAATAAGACTTCATCAAATTAAATATAACTTATTAAACGACCTTATGGTCCACCTTACATGAGTACGCCACATAGGGCTAAGACTGATGAATAAATGAAACAACAGCAAAAATAATTTATTCGTAGTAACCCATCAATTTGCCACAGGCAACTGATAAGGTTCGCACCCTAACCGGTCATCTCCTCCTCGTACTCCTCCTCGTAGGCAGGTGTAGCCTCCTCTCCAACTGGTGATTTGTTGTTGCAAGGGGTGAGTACATAAGCACTCAACAAGTTGTGCACAGAATGCAAGTCTAATATACTATATGCATGGCTTATTCTAAATGAATGGCTGAATTGGTTATTTTGCATTAAAACATCATTTATAAAAGAATAGTATAAAAAGATTGAATGACAGTAAAACAAATAATAACAATAATAAATTTCTCAATTATTTCCCCAAATAACATGACTCACAACCTTAAGTCAATTCCGTACTTCCATAGACATACAGCCTCCATTCCCAAGTTTATTTTATTAAAATCTAACCCTTGATTGTAATCACTTAGCTTGCTCAGTACCTCGAGCATAGCTATTCGAATAGTTTTGACACTCTACAGAGGTTATACACTTTACCCACAAGATACAATCATACACTACAAAGGTGAGTGATCATAACAAAACCTTTCCAATGTTCTGTCTAAACCTAGTACTACCTACCGAGGTTTCAACAGTGATGAGACTGGTTACCAAATTCAGGGCCCCCCTCTTGTGCCATGTGAGTCTACCCATACACCCGAAACCCATACCACCATGATTGTACCAAAGCTTAGACATAACAAATTAATTAGCTAGGTCTGTCCCATACCAGACATGTGGTTGTATGAATGGCTCAGTTCAAATGTTTGCAAGGTTAAGTCCTTAATTGACCAAGGCAAGACTAACAAAAAATTCACCATTACCATTACCATTAATTACCTTTATAAAAAACAATACGACCGCCCAAATGTCACATTGGCCCACCATAAAATCACAACTCTTGCCACTTGCCTTAGTCTAAATCATTTTAGCACCCAGTTGATTACCATGCACCATGTGCCATCAACAACATTGTGTGACAACACCTGACACACATATTCATAAACATGTTCCATATTCCAATAAGCAAGATTAACCTTTTCACATAAAATGATATCAATAACTCGTTGTGTGGCTAAGCAAACTATTCGTGTTCTAGTTAATCCACATTGGCAATTAATAGCTACCAACTAGTAACGAACCACACTAGGGTGACAAATGAAATATGACATACAAATGATAGGATAGATATAACCCAATTTGGATGAATAGCTAATCCCAAATTAATTGAAACAAGTATTAATTGAATTAGCATGCAATAGTTTAAAACAATATAACTTTAGAAATATGGGTTCAACATGATCAAAGCACAACTTTCCTTCAAAGAGTTCTTGATCCTGCTCTGGACCTTGTTCTTGAGTTGGCCCCTCCCTTACGAATACCTCGGGTACTTCGACGTCTATGCGAAACGAATAATAAAGCAATAAATATAAAAAATAGAGAGTAAAATTAACTCAAAAAATTAAATACAATTCACCATTAAATAGATCTCAATTGTATAAATTTTTAGAAACTGGAATCAACTCAATCAGAGTTCGTATGAGGGAGAACGAGCTATTCAAAGTTTGAAATAAAAGAAAAAGGCTGAAAATAAGAAAATCAGAATGATTGGAATTACTTTTCTACTGAAAACCCGCTTTATGACGTCAGTAGACACGTGGACAAATCACAAGGTGACACGTGTCACCGACGCATGGACTTAGTCCACGGTGGACCAATGCACTGTGCTCGTGCACCGGCTGACGCAAGAGCTGACGTCTACAGACACGCGGCGCAATCACAGAGCGACACGCGGCATGCACAGATAGGTGACCTAAGCGACACGATCTAGACCATTCACTCCAAATCTAACGGCTGAGATCTATGGATGAGACTAACAATGACGTGGCCACACCACAACCAAACGATTAGATCAGACAATCCAGGCTTGAAGATGAAGCTGCGACTCTAGGTTACTATAGCTTGACACGCGGCGAGATCCTCACCACTCCTCCTAGATCCGACGGTCACGAATGGCTATGGGCAGGCGAAGTGACAAGACCCACGTGGCTGCATCTACGGTGTTGGCTTCCAATCCAACAGTCGACATGCTGCGACGGTTCGATTCGTTACGCGACACGCGGCTATATCTGAAACGCCCACGGGAGATTCGATGGCTAGCAGCTAATGGAGGCGGCAATGGCACGGTACCACGGCGGTGGCTTACTTGAGTTGGAGATGATGACCAGGCCGACATCGTTGCGGCACGATTCTGACGACATTAGCTGGCAAGTTTGAACGAGCTCGTCGCGGTGAACTTAGATCTGGGTTCAACTGCGGCGGTGACGCTCGGAGACGACGAAAGCAGTAGGAAACTGATGGCGCATGTTTCGACGACTTCTGTGAGCGGTTGTGCGCAAACAATGGCGGCTCGAACGTCAAGACTTGGGGCAAACGACGCGCAAGGAAACGAGGAACCTTGTACGGGGTGTGGCGGCTTAAATAGGGCCTCGACATCCGGGTTGGTTGCGAAAAACAAGGCAGGATATGCGGTGGCGGCGGAATCCTGGTGGGATACACGGCGACGACGCGAAGATGATCCAGACCGAACACATGGCAGCGATCCATCGCTCATGAGACGCGGGCGACGTGGCGCTATCGTAGTCACACAGACTCGATCCAACAGCGCATAGCTAGGGTTTTGATGCGGCGAGCTGGTGCAGGCTACGACGCGGGAAGTTGGGATGGATCGGGCTGGGTCCGGCACAACACTATTCAAATCCTTTTAAATACATTTCTGAATAAAATAAATTCCAGAAATTCAATAATGCCAAATAAAATAGCAAAATTACTCGAAACATTCCAGAACAATTCTGGAAAATATTTTAGAGCATTTGGAACTCAAATAAAATATTTTTAGCGAAACTTTATTTAAACTTTTCAGACTTCTAAATAACATTAACAAAAGGCCTTAATTCAAATAAATGTAAAATAAATAAATTAAATTCCAAAAAATATAAAATGCATAGTAAATCCTTAAAATGCAAAAATTGGGATGTTACAATGAAGCTGACGAGTGGGTCTCACACGTCAGCTGCATGCGGCGCAAGCATGCCAACGGACCGAGCCAAGCAACATGCGACACAGGGTTGGGCTAATGTGGGCCTGACCGGGCACAAGGAAAATGGGTCAAGATTAATTAGTTGCTGCACAAGATGACTCAACATAGCTTCTTGTTGATGCTCTCACAAAGGAGACTTATTTGGGCCCAATGACAAGGAACCCTGTTAAGACACTACAACAAGAGGTGAATGCACTCCTAGCTGAGTCTAGCTATGATATTGATGAGAATTATATACTAACTAAATCATGTGCATTGATTGTGCTCGGGTTTTCAAGTACAGAGGTTATTCAAGCAAAGAAAGAGTATTGCAAGAATGAAGACTTAGCGATGGTAGTACACTGCTTGGCACAATTTGCCAATGACCAGTTAGCCCAACGGAAGGCGAAGGAGGAAGGGGTGAACATAGTGGAGATCAACTGAAGGATCGAGATGGCAATCAAAGAGGGGCTGAATGATCCCAATTTAAATTTTATCCCACAAATATGATCACAAATGCAATTTTTTACCCAAAGAAACCAAACCAAAATCCTTAGGTATCAAAATGGAGGCGGAAGAATCAGTTTTCACAAATTTCACCCTGAGGCTGGCACTACCGCCCATGTATGGGCGGTACTACCGGAGTACTTTAGCTACAGTAAAATAGGTATATGAACAATGATTTCAGCATGAGTTCAAAAAGAAAAATCGAGGAATCTTTTGATCCACTGATCCGAGCTCAATGAAACTTTGTGGACACCTTCCTATGGATGTCAGGAACCTATTCCAACCGTCGATTGCAAGAATCGACATCAAAGTTCTGAACTTTTTCAAATTTACGAAAGGATGCACAAAAACGGGTTCAAGAACAAAAACTTGGCCCTTAGCTAGCTCGTGGGTTCTTGATGATCAAGATGATCCTAGATGGCTTCCTACATGTCATAGCAAGTTAGAATACAAGTCAAGAACACCAAAAACCTCATCTTCCAAAAATCATCCTCTCAAGAACAAAAAAATCGGTTTCTTGCAAAGAAGAACACGAGAATTGCCTAGATGATTGAGATATGGTCTGAAGAAGACTCATCCATCAATCATACATCCTCAGCACAAGATCCACAAGCATTTAGAAGGAGAGGAGGCAAATCCAAATGTGCAAGAAGTAAATTGCAAGAATGTAAATTGCGGAATTTAAAGACTGAATTTAAAGCACAATGTAAATGTGGAAAGTAAATTTAGAATTGAAAGGAATGGATTAAACTTTCATTTCTAGAAGGGAGGTTTACAAAGACTCACAACAAAGTGGGCAAAGCTCAAAGGAGCACAAAAACCTCAAAACCTTTAAGAGGAGGAAGGCTACCCCTACCCCTCTATTTATACTACTCTTGAGTCATCCTCCACCCTTGGATGAGTCCTAAACCCTAAGGCAAACCATCAAGGGCTAGGATTGACCCACTCATACAGCCATGCAAGGGCTAACCCAAAACCTAACAAGCAAATGGGTTTTTTCTCACAGTTTTCAAAGCATACTAACTAGACCCGCTAACCTATCAACTAGACCAAGATCCAATGGCCCTCATTGATCTATGCAGCTCCTAGCTAGCATCTTGTCCGTTTCTTGTCTTCACGGCTTGCCACGACTCCGTCTCCGATCAACTTCCGGCGATCCCCGATCGTCTGAATCTCTGACGCACCTCTCCTAATCGCGATCATCCTTCACCTCACCATGATCTAGCATCGTCGATCTGCAACCATCAAAAACAAGGAAACACATCACATAGCAATGTCCAAATTGATATGCAATAAACCTCAAAATTTGCTCAATAGGTCGACACTACCGCCCCAGCATGGCCGATAGTGCCACTCCCCTGAAGAACCAACAAACCCTCTCTCTGGAATATAACTACTGCTTCCCTCGGCCGGTACTGCCGCTCGGCCGGTACTACCGCTCCCACACCTGGCAGACACAACTCAAATTGCTTTATTTTGAAAATTCAATTCAAATCAAACTCAAACTCAAGCACCTCATACTTAAACACAGTTAATAACTCATCACCAACAAGGTTAGACCTCGACATGGTCTTTCATCAACAAGCTGCATCCAAATTCTAGATTCTATCCATCTACTTCCTAGATAAACTAACATTAATATGAGCATTTTCAAAACCTTAACGAGTCTATTTTCATATACATCAAATGGTGTAGTATTTAGAGTTGTGCAGCAAAAGTTCTGGTCATTTTGGTACCAGTTGTCCAGGTTGTCAAGGGGTTGAGTGCAATTTCAAATTTCTGCTCATGGTGGCTTGCAACAGCTAGCTTGCTTCACACAACACAACCAGGGACAGTTTTGCACATAGCTAGGAGGGTTGTTCCAAGTATAGATAGTCATGTACTTTATCTTTTGGGGACTTTTGACAAAACCTTATCGAAAACACACTTGCTCAGGCTTAGCCTAGTTGCTATCCTTCACTCTCGTGATTTCTTTCTGAGGTTGCAGAAGCGGTCCTATGAAGACAGCCGATTAGTGCTCCAATTTTGTTGGTGGTTGTGTGGATTGATAACTTAGAGTTTGGTTGGCGGAATACTTGTTGCAGGTCATTGCATTAGCAATGGTTGGGCTCAACAATCGTTAGGTTGAACTACTATCTTGTTTGCTTGCAGCTAGATTTTTCTTGGAACGTTATTGGTTGGACGGTGGAATCCATCTTTTCATTCAGGTGGTCTAGTTATCCTTGCATGAGATATCTTACGGTGTGAAGATCAGGTAGCCCGGCATCAAGTGGTGAGAATGCAATTGCATCAGCAAGGAATTGCTGCTAGAATGTTTTGGGTGTCGAATAAAATTTGAACTAAACGTCATGTTGTGGCTGGGAATTTCCAGCAGCAATTTGCTAGTGTTGTGTAAAAAATGTTCAAATTTATTTATTGCATATAATTTATCTATTTTACAAATCTTTAACAAAAAAGGTGGAATCAAAAGGAGCCAACAATTGTTTCACGAACGAATGCAACATGGTGTACTCAGGGCCCGTTCGGTAGGACTATAGCTCTTGCTCCTCTCTGATTCTTCTACGGCTCCTCCTGATTCTGATCTTCTGAAGAATTAGGAGCAGTTTTTGAAAGTGCATGGCTAGCTGGTTGGCTCCAGATTCTAGAAAGACGGGATTCTAGAGGAATTGTCCAGTTTACCCTTGTTTGTAATCCTTACTTGTATTTGTAACTTGACCCATTGAATTTGTGTGGATTATTTGTGAGATATGAGAAAAAAACCAGAATCATGAAATATATTGAATCCGAGTAATTAGTGAAGAGGAACGCGGTATGCTACGCTAGCACAAAAACAAATCTACCGCATAACCAGAAAGCTACTCGTAAGAAGGGGATCATAGATTAGATTAACACTAGACGCGCAGTTGCGGAATCCTTCGCGCATCGATGTAGTGGATCGTCCTCGCCGTAGTCGTTGCGTCGATGGAGTGGATCGTCCTCCCACACCGCAATCGCAGCAGCGTCACCGCAGTAGTCCACATGTCCAGGGATGGAACACCGTGCGTCGGTGTGCAAGCACCTGATCGCTCGGCTGGGACAGTGAGAGGAGGAGGCTAGGGTTTCGGGTGAAACACTTCTAAACCGTGAAAAGCACACCCTGCGCCCACCCTCCTCTACTCCTTATATAGCCACAAGATGAAACCCTAAACCAGGGCCCATTAGTGTGCTAAGCCCACGAGGTCCATTAATTACGGATCCAATCCAAATTAATGCGTCTCAGCCCATTAAGTGTGTGACCCTGCAGGTTCACGTACGATTGGACATGGATTTGAAAAACTCCTTTTCAATCCAATAGTTGGTAGCGGCTCCTTGCAAAGTATGCCAACTCTCAAACATACTATGATCAAATTGGACAGAACCTATCAAAAGTACTCATGTAATAATCCCTTTGCCAAGTATATGAAGATTGAACTCAAGGCGAGAAGCATGTCATCCTTTGATGATTCAATCCATCTCTCGTATCCGTGATATATTAATAAGTTGTGATTGACTCCTCAATCACGGCATGGCCATGCACTTCCTTAATCATATCACACGAGTGGCCTTGTCATATATCTCCGTTTCATTGGAGTGGCAAATTCCATCTTGATCGCTCATTTCCTCTCGCACGCTTTATAGTAAACATGAAAGCTACCTTTATAACTATCCGGTTAGGAAGTAGTGTTTGATAGCCCCAAGGAAAACTATTACACATGTAGGGAATATGACAATCTCAGTCTAAGGATCATACATCTACTATGTATGAGATACACGATGACACATAAGAATGTAACATTCTCGCAGTTGTCCCATTCATGGTCTATCTAACCCATGTTTTTCAACATGCGTCCACAATGTATAGATGATATCTCCATATCCCATGATCTATGAAGCATGATCATCGATCACTACATGTGCTGATCTATTCATCGTTGTCCTATACGATGATATCCGATCAGAGATATTTATCGAATTACATCAATAAGTAAAGAGCTTCATAAGCAAGTCACATACTTGTTGATCAATACAATGATTTACATTCATTGGACCAATAATCATATTATTATTCATAAACATAGTCATGTTACAATTATCTAAATGATTGCCTATAGGGCATAACACTAACAATCTCTCACTTGCACTTGAGTCAATTAATTAAGTATCTAATACCAATAGACCTCGTGTGCGCCTCATGCTTAGGTTGTGACAGTGGCTTTGTCAACGGATCGGCCACATTGGCTTCCGTATGTACTTTGCAAATTCTCACGTCACCTCTATCCACAATCTCGCGAATAAGGTAAAAGCGTCGGAGTATGTGTTTAGACTTCTGATGAGATCTAGGCTCTTTAGTTTGTGCAATAGCACCACTATTATCACAATAGATGTCCATTGGAATAGAGGCATTAGCGACCACACCAAGCTCTGTGATAAACTTCTTAATCCACACAGCTTCTTTTGCAGTCTCCGAAGCCGCAATGTACTCCGCTTCTGTCGTAGAGTCGGCCACCGTGTTTTGCTTGGAACTATTTCAGCTTACTGCTCCTCTATTTAGTGTAAACACAAACCCGGATTGCGATCGGAAATCATCTTTGTCAGTTTGGAAGCTTGCATCGGTGTAACCCTTTGTAACCAGATCTTACTCACCTCCAAAAACAAGGAACATACCCTTAGTTCTTCTCAAGTACTTCAGGATATTTTTTACAGCTATCCAATGACCATCACCAGGATCCGCTTGGTATCTGCTCGTGACACTTGGAGCATATGAGACATCTGGGCGCGTGCAGATCATGGCATACATAATAGACCCAATAGCTGAAGCATATCGAATCTTGCTCATCCTGTCTCGCTCATTAGTTGTCGAAGGACACTGATTCTTACAGAGACTGATGCCATGTGACATTGGCATGAAACCTCTCTTGGATTCATGCATATTGAACCTTTTCAATATCTTGTCAATGTACGTTTCCTGACTTAATCCAATTAACTTTTTTGATCTATCTCTATAGATTTTTATGCCCAAGATATAGCATGCTTCTCCCAAGTCCTTCATTGAGAAACTCCTTTTCAATGAAGTCTTAACATCTTCAAGCATAGGAATATCATTCTCGATCAATAATATGTCATCCACATACAAAATCAGAAACACAAGTACGCTCCCACTAGCCTTCTTGTAAACGCAAGGCTCTTCTTCATTTTTGATAAAGTCAAACCCTTTTACTACTTCATCAAAACGAATGTTCCAACTCCGAGATGCTTGCTTTACCCCATAAATGGATCTTTGAAGCTTGCATACCCTTTTAGCATATTTAGGATCAACAAAACCTTCAGGTTGTATCATGTATACATCCTCAGATCGATTCCCATTAAGAAAGGCTGTTTTGACATCCATCTGCCATATTTCATAATCAAAATATGCAGCAATAGCTAAAATGATCCGCATAGACTTGAGCATGGCTATCATTGAGAAGGTTTCATCATAGTCACCTCCTTGAACTTGTTTGAACTTTTCCATCTACGTCTATCTTATTCTTGAAAATCCATTTGCATTCAATGGTTTTTACACCATCAGGAGAATCGACCAAGTTCCAAACTTGATTGTCATGCATGGATTGAATTTCGGATCTCATGGCTTCAAGCAATTTTTCAGAGTTTGGGTCAATCATTGCTTCTTCATAAGTCGTAGGCTCATTATTGTCCAACAATAATATGTCATTCCCATATCTTATAGGTACATGACGCGGCCTCTCCGACCTACGTGGGGCTGGTGTCTCTTTCACAGGTTGTACAACACTTTGTACATCTTGTGAAGGTTCAGTGGTAGCTTGAACATATTCATGTGAATCTCGAACTTCATCGAGATACACATCACTCCCACTAATTTCTTTTGAAAGAAACTCTTTCTCCGAGAAGACACCATTTCGAGCAACAAAAACTTTGTTCTCGTTTCTTTTGTAAAAGTAATATCCTTTTGTTTCTTTAGGATACCCTACAAAAAACATTTTTTTGATTTAGGTGCGAGTTTATCTGATTGTAAACGTTTTACATAAGCCTCACATCCTCATATCTTGAGAAATGACAACATGGGTCTTCTCCCAGTCCATATCTCATATGGTGTCTTCTCAACGAATTTTGATGGGACCCTATTCATAGTGAACGCAGCTGTCTCTAGAGCGAAACCCTAGAAGGATATGACAGATCTGTTTGGCTCATCATTGACCGAACCATATCTAATAAAGTTCAGTTTCGTCGTTCGGACACGCCATTCCATTGAGGTGTTCCTGGCGGAGTAAGTTGCGGAACAATTCCACATTGCTTTAGATGATCACCAAACTCTTGGCTCAAGTATTCGCCACCATGATCTGATCGTAAGTATTTTATTGATTTGCCAAGTTGATTTTGTACTTCATTCTGAAATTCTTTGAACCTTTCGAAAGTTTTGGATTTATGCCTCATTAAATAGATATATCCATATCTACTAAATTCATCGGTAAAAGTTACAAAGTACTGAAACCCACCCTTAGCAGTCGAGCTCATTGGTCCACATACATCTATATGTACTAGGGCTAATAATACACTCGCTCTCTCACTAAAACCTGTGAAAGGGGCTTTTGTCATCTTGCCAAGTAAACAAGACTCACATGTTTCAAATGATTCAAAATCAAATGAGGTTAGAAGTCCATCACCATGGAGCTTCTTCATGCGCTTCTCATTTATATGTCCTAAGCGACAATGCCATAAAAAGGTAGGGTTCAAATCATTAGGCCGAGGCCTTTTTACATTAATATTATAGACAGTTTTTTTCTTCGAGTTCAAGTACGTACAACCCATCCACCATGGGGCAACGACCATAATACATATCATTCAAAAATATCGAACAAACAAAGTTCTTTATTCTGAAATCATAACCTTCATATTCCAAACAAGAAGATGAAATAATGTTTCTACTCAAAGATGGAACAAAATAACAATTATTGAGTTCTAAAACTAATCTTGAAGGCAAATGTAATGGGTATGTGCCAACGGCAAGACCAACAACTCTTGCTTTATTCCCCACGCGAAGATCCACTTCTCCTTTTGCCAAGTCTCTACTCTTTATCAGCCCCTGCATCAAATTGCAAATGTGAGCAACCGAACCGGTATCATATACCCATGAGATGAGTGAAGAAGTAGCAAGATTAATTTCTATAACATTAATACCTGAAGTGGAAATCACATTTCCATTCTTCTTATCTGCCATACTTTTCGCAGTTCCGTTTCCAATGTCCTGACTTCTTGCAATAGAAGCATTGGGTATCAGGTTGAGGGCCAACTTTAAGCTTCTGAAGCTTAGTTTTGAGGCTTGCGATCTCATCTTGAGCCTTGCCCTTGCCCTTGCTCTTTCCCGTTTCCCCAGCCTTAGCCTTCCTCTTTTTGAATGAAGTTGTTTTCTGAACCATCATCACATGATTGGATTTTTTCTTAACGCTTTCCTCGGCAGCCTTGAGCATCCCATGTAATTCGGTTAGGCTCTTCTCCATGCTATTCATATGAAAAATCATAATGAATGGCTCAAAGCTCTGAGGCAGAGACCGGAGAATAACATCTGTGGCCAAACCGAGGCTAAGGGGAAACTCAAGTTTTTCCAATCTCCCAATGTAACCAATCATCTTGATCACATGAGGGCTGACCGGACTGCCTTCAGCCAGCTTACAAGCAAATAAAAGCTTTGAGATACCATACCTCTCAGCTCTTGCTTGATTTCCAAACATGCCCTTCAAGCCCACAATCATATTGTAAGTATCCTGGTCCTCATATTGCTTTTGGAGCTCAGAGTCCATGGTGATAAGTATGAGACAACTGACCTCTACAGAAGCATTAACATGTTTTTCATATTCAACCTTCAAATTGCGAGGAGCATTTTCTGCTGGTTCATCAGGAATTGGATTCTCTAGAACATAATCCTTCTTTTCATGCTTGAGAACAATTCTCAGGTTGCGATACCAATCAACAAAATTAGTTACATTAAGTTTTTCCCTTTCCAAAACCGATCTCAACGCAAAACCAGGTGTAGCAGGAGTAGGAGAAGGTGCCATTGAACTACAACAAAAACATGCAAAGATTCTAAGCACTATGTTTATGTAAAACTTTTAGTAAACATTTTAATAAAATACACTCCTATTTTATGTCCCTTTTATAGACACATAGTGAGTATTAAAGATCCATATTCATTAAACACTAGTGAGCTTTGGCATCACTGCTAGAAATTTAATGACATAGGTAAGCAACACCTTTGCTAATTACATCATTTGTAACTCTTGTTTGTTGAGTATGAAAACAAGTAATGAATACCTCTATCAACTTGACTCATGGCCAGGTCAACCTGCCCCTAGGGCTCACATGAGGGAGGGATCACTTCCCGTTTTCGGGTGCCAATTAAGAAACCTGCCTCATGTGTGTTTTCCTAGACACCAATTGTCTTGTATAGGTTCCTTCATTACTAAAATCAAATTACAACCACTTATGTCCTTAAGCCCAAAACCTTTTTGATAGCTTGATTAAATCTACCATTGTTATGCGTGATGTGTCCAACACATCCCTATCATCTATTAAGATAGCCATTGATATACTACTTTAGCAGTCATATCAACAATGATCTAAATTCTTGATAGGTGCAACAATTGGATGAACATTTTGATTTAAAATTTTTAACAATAGGGATGAACAATATCTACTATGAACATGGCATCACATGCAATGAGCGTAAAGAAAATAGCAAGGATTAAACACACATCCACAGAAAAGCAAAATAAGCTGTGAAATAGCATGGCCCTTAGCATTAAGATCTCCATCATCATGCTTGTTTGTTCACCTAGCCACCTTGCTTGATTGTTCACCTAATCATAATGCTTGATACCATCGTCTTCATCATTATGGATGCAACGCCTTACAACTTTTGATAATGAATTTTACATGAGGGTTTGAAGCATCACAAGTCGACACGCAGGTCGTTATACAATTTAAATAGCCTTATGGCTTGACACGGCACGCAGGCCATGTAAAAATTACATGCATCACATACACATAGGCCATACTATTTCATATAATTTCCTACAAAAACGAGTTAAACAAAAACAATCCTACGACTCCGGGGTCCGAGGGGCAGCGCCCCTAGCAGGATCCAAGGGGCAGCGCCCCTGGCGGTGGTTTCGTTGGCCAGTTAGCGGGCGGGGTCCGAGGGGCAGCGCCCCTGGCGGCGATCAGCGAGCGGGTCGAGGGCAGCGCCCTTGAAAAAAAAATTTAGAGGCATGTCTTCTATCAAAGGAAAACACCCTCAAAATTTCTACGGATCAACCAGATTGATCTAATCCGGTCTAATCTGATTGGCTTGGTCCTATATGGTTACGTTTCAGAAACCCTGATGGCGGTAACCCGACCGGTAAGGGCAACGTCGTACCATGAACGGACTCACCCAAAACAAGATTGAATTGGTTTGCACTTTCCATGGATCAACTAGATTGACCCAATCCGACTCAATCTGATTGGCTTGGTCCCATATGGTTACGTTTAAGAAACACTAATGGCGGTAACCCGACCGGTAAGGGCAACGTCGTACCATGAACAGACTCACCCAAATCAAGATTGAGTCGGTTTGCACTTTCCTCAGACCCTAAGCTGATCGATCTCATCGATGGCTGCCGTCACCAATTCATCACATTAACTGGCTGAACATGTAATAGATCCAATCTACTAACCTCACACATCATATGTGCAACATCCAGATCATAAATCTATATGAGATGGCTCTGATACCACTGAAGAGGAACGCGGTATGCTACGCTAGCACAAAAAAATCTACCGTATAACCTGAAAGCTACTCGCAAGAAGGGGATCATAGATTAGATTACTACTAGACGCGTAGTTGCGGAATCCTTCGCGCGTCGATGTAGTGGATCGTCCTCGCCGCAATCGTTGCGTCGATGGAGTGGATCGTCCTCGCCTCGCCGTTGATCGTCCTCCCACGCCGTAATTGCAGCAGCGTCACCGCAGTAGTCCACACGTCCAGGGATGGAATGTCGTGCGTCGGTGTGCAAGCACCTGGTCGCTCGGCAGGGGCAGCGAGAGGAGGAGGCTAGGGTTTCGGATGAAACACTTCTAAACCGTGAAAAGCACACCCTGCAGCCACGCTCCTCCACTCCTTATATAGCCATGAGATGAAACCCTAAACCAGGGCCCATTAGTGTGCTAAGCCCACGAGGTCCATTAATTACGGATCCAATCCAAATTAATGCGTCCCAGCCCATTAAGTGTGTGACCAGAGGTTCACGACGCTTGGACATGGATTTGAAACTCCTTTTCAATCCAATAGTTGGTAGCGCTCCTTGCAAAGTATGCCAACTCCCAAACATACTATGATCAAATCGGATGTAACCTATCAAAAGTACTCATGTAATAATCCCTTTGCCAAGTATATGAAGATTGAACTCAAGGCAGAAGCATGTCATCCTTTGATGATTCAATCCATCTCTCGATCCGTGATATATTAATAAGTTGTGATTGACTCTCAATCACGGCATGGCCATGCACTTCCTTAATCATATCACACGAGTGGCCTTGTCATATATCTCCGTTTCATTGGAGTGGCAAATTCCATCTTGATCGCTCACTTCCTCTCGCACGCTTTATAGTAAACATGAAAGCTACCTTTATAACTATCCGGTTAGGAAGTAGTGTTTGATAGCCCCAAGGAAAACTATTACACATGTAGGGAATATGACAATCTCAGGTCTAAGGATCATACATCTACTATGTATGAGATACACTGATGACACATAAGAATGTAACATTCTCGCAGTGTCCCATTGCGGGTCTATCTAACCCATGTTTTTCAACATGCGTCCACAATGTATAGATGATATCTCCATATCCCATTGAAGGACCATGTGGAGGTCCATCCATGTTTGTGATGAGTATTTGACTTTATTTGAGCAAGGTGTGCTCAAGTTTGAGTTTGATTTGGATTGATTTTCAAAATGAAGCAATTTGAGTTGTCTCTGCCAGAGTGGCGACTGCGGTCGTATGGACGCGGTAGTGATGAGTTGGATGGTTTATTGCACATCTTTGTGGGCATTGCTATGTGAGGAGTTTCCTTGTCTTTGATGGTTGCAGGGCGACGGTGCTAGGTCATGGTGAGGCGAAGGATGACCGGACTAGGCGAGGAGCGCTTGAGGTCCAGACGGTTGGGAGATCGCGGAAGATGATCGGAGATGAGTCCGGCAAGTCAAGAAGACAAGGAAAGGAGTTGATGCTAGCTAGATGCCGCGTGGATCAATGAGGGCCGTCGAATTGAGGTCTAGTTGATAGGTTAGCGGGTCTAGGTAGTATGCTTTGAAAACCGTGCAAGAAAACCGGTATGTGTGTGGGTTTTGGGTTAGCCCTTGCATGGCTGTGTGTGTGGGTTAATCCTAGCCCTTAGATGAGTGCTCTAGGGTTGAGGGACTCATCCAAGGGTGGTAGGTGGCCCAAGAGTAGTATAAATAGGGGTGGAGGGGTAGCCTCCTTCCCTTGAAGGTGTTGAGGTTTTTGATGCTCATTTGAGCTTTGCCCACATGAATGTGAGGCTTTGTAACCTCCTTCCAGAAATGAAAGTTTTATCCATCCACCTCTGAATTTATTTTGCGCATTTACATTATGTCTTTACTTTACGCAATTTAAATTCAGCATTTACTTTCCCGCAATTACATTCCCGCAATTTACTTTCAAGTAATTTGGATTTGCCTCCCCTCCTTCTAAATGCTGCTGATCTTGGATGTTTTGAGTGTGTTCATATGGTTTTACATCTCTTTTGCACTCTTGGATTGAGTAGAGAACATCTTTTCTTTCAAGTTCCAACTTTGTTCAGAACTTGTTCTTCGCGCAGCAGTCAGTGTTTGATTTTCGTAAAAATATAGAAAAATTATTTTTGAGTGATTCTTGTTGGAGGAGGTGCGGGACTCTGATATACACCTGCAGAAAATTTTTGGAGTTCACTTGTTGCACCGTTTGGGCGCCATGAGGTGAAAACCGAGCCCCAAACTTTCTGCTCGAAGTTCTTGAGCATACTGTGTTCACGACTCTGATGCTCATAGGGAGAAAAATTTTCAGAATTTTGTAAGCTGCAGAAACCCACCAACCTCCTGTGCAAATTGAGGACAAGTTCTGGAAATTCTGCTTTTGCTTTTCTGAAAGTGACTTTTGTGATTTGAATTGATGTCCTTTCTAAAAGCAAGAGTTTGAATTGATTCCTCTTTATCTTGGACACTAGACAACCAGGATTGTGACTCAAAAATCCCCACATATTTTATAGTACTTATCCATGCAAGCTTGGGGTACACATAGTTGTCTAGTTTTTCGGGTTTTTCACAATTTCCTTTGAGCGATCTTGTCGAGGTTTTTGTTGGAGTATTTTGGGAGAATTTTTATTTGCGACCATTCACCCCCCCTCTGTTCGCCATCTCGATCCTTCACCCATGATCTATGAAGCATGATCATCGATCACTACATGTGCTGATCTATTCATCGTTGTCCTATACGATGATATCCAATCAAAGATATTTATCGAATTACATCAATAAGTAAAGAGCTTCTTAAGCAAGTCACATACTTGTTGATCAATACAATGATTTACATTCATTGGACCAATAATTATATTATTATTCATAAACATAGTCATGTTAAAATCATCTAAATGATTGACTCAAGGGCATAACACTAACAATTAGCATGGTAATAAAGTCCAAAAATTACATAGAAGTCTAATCATGATATAATAGTGATTACAAAAGACAAAAAAAGGAAGGTCTACCCAGTTAGCATCAACCTATTGTAATTTGGCTCAAGAACTATTGCTTCGAGCTGTTGTAGTATACTGAGTTCGCTTGGAGCACAATGCTATCCGTCAGCATCTCTAACCAGTAGTACATCATGACACATCAACAAGCTGGGCAGTATTGTAGAACCCTGATCATGACCAGGCTTACATTGCGCACGGAGTAGGTAGTTCATCGAAAAAAGGTAATAAGCCACAGGAAGGTCGATTACCAGTATCTAGGAAAATACTTTACGATGGACTTGTATGTGAGGTTTTCAAAAGCAAGAGTTGCCAATCAGCTTCTGCAGACATCTTAACAGACAAATGGACTAATGGTATAAGAAATACCTAAATTTTTCATTATAGACTTCCAAGATGCTCACTGGAAATGTGTATGCCACAAGCGAACTTCTCTCTTCATAGACATCCAGAACAATTCTTCCAAAGCCCTATAGTTAACACTCCTATTCTCTACAGTCCCTTCCATGGTGAAGGTGTCGGGACCCGATTCAGAGAATCTGGACCCTCTGTGTATTCTGTGCTAGTCCAGGATCACGCTAGCACACACAGTCTTTACAGGGTTGAACATCACAGACGTACACAACGATACCAAAATAAATAGTGCAAATATTTATATAAACTGAGTTGTACGACCTTATGGTCTCCTTACATAAGATCAGCCACGCAGGGCTTACATTATCAGAGCAATTAAAAGATAACAACGGAAAGCAAATAAACTTCGTGGAAGCCTTCATCTTGCCACAGGCAACCGACTAGGCTTGCCCCCTAATTGTCCAGATATTCAATGTACTCCTCCTCCCAAACTAGCGTAGACTCCTCCACTGATGTTGGGTCGATAGGCAAGGAGGGTGAGTACTCAAGGCACTCAACAAGTAATGCACAAAATGCATGGCTATTACTATATGCAAGACTTATTCCAAAGAATTGGCTTACTTGGCTCATTCGCATCAAACAACATTTTTAAATTAACAATTTATTTAGATTAAAAGTAGTGAAACAGTGAATAATAGTACTAAGTTATTTAAATAGTTTTTCTCCGTAAACTTGGCACACATCCTTAATAACTCATTTTCACACTGGCACACAGCCACCCATCCTATATTTTATTTTTGAAGATCTAACCCTTGACTGTAATCCCCCAGCAATGTCCAATATCGCGGACACGGCTATTCGAATAGATTTGACACTCTGTAGAGGTTGTACACTTTACCCACAAGATACAGCCGCTCACCACACAGGTGATTGTCCGCAACAAAGCCTTTCAGGAACCTCTACCTTAACCGATGAACCTCTCCGGTATTCCTTCACTATCACTTCCCTCACACAGAGCCGAAGTATAGGATAGGCCAACACCGTTGGATGGGCACCAAGCCGTAGCACAGGTACGCTCCCCCACACAAATACATCCCCGTGTACTGCCACCCTGAGGTTTCAGAGGAAAGATATCAGAACCCTAATCAACTAGGTCTGTCCCATACCAGACATGTGGTTGTACGGGTGACTCAGTTCAAAGACTTGCAAGGTGAAGTCCTTAGCTGATCAAGGCAAGACTTTCATCACTCAACAGTGGCACACAGCCCAATGCGGCACACAGACTCACATCACTCATTAGCCCATTGCCACACAGGCCCACCTGGCACAAAGCCTCTTGCCACTTACCCCAGTCTAAATCATTTCCCACCCGGTTGATTATTGTGCAACACATGCCAGCAATAACTCAACATCGGTACGGAACCACACAGGTCTCCGTACCTCAATTTCATCACGTGGCATCACCACACCATTTTCAAATGCATTCCATATGTCATTAATCAGCATTGTTGCATTTTCCAGGAAATCTTCGATGACTCGTTGCAAGGCTAAGCATCTATTCACGGTCTAGCCTCCCATGTTGGCATCATATTAACATCCAACGAGTACAAGCAATCCTAGGATGACAATGATTTCAGGGCATACAAATAGTAATTTCAAGGTGGTAATAACAATATGGATTGATTAGCTACTTTACCCAAATTCATTTAAATTCATTTTTATTTAACTTAGCATGCATAATTTCAAAACAACATACATTTAAAAAATTGGATCAAAATGGTCAAAGCATCACTTGCCTTCGAAGAGTTGCTGGTCGTGTTCCGAAGCTTGATCTTGAGCGACGAACTCTTCTTCGAAACTTCCCGGTAAATTTGTGTCTACGCGTAAAAATTACGTATGCAATAAATAACCAAAAACAGTAGACTATATTACCTAAAAATTTCAAATAAAATTCACCATTAAAATGAGCACAATTTTACAAATTTTTAGAGACTGGTATCACTTCAATCGGAGTTAAAATGCAAAAGTTATAGCCTTTCAAAGTTTTAAATAAATTATAAATCAGAAAAATAGAAAAAACCCGAATTAACTTATTTATTTTTCTATTGAAAACTCGATTTATTGTGACAGCATGGCGTCAGCCGACACGTGGCGCTTCCTAGCGCTGCCACGTCGCCTCGGTCCATGGACTGGGTCCACGGTGGACTTGGTCCACAGAACAGTGTGCCTTGGCCCCCACCAGCTGACGTCAGCACTGACGTCACCTGACCAACCTCGAGATTCGTGCTCGAACACGTGGCACAATCATGGCCGTCAAAAGATCAACGGCTAGATCTCACGCGCTGCGTCAGAATCCGCGTGACACGCGTCGGCCATCGAGCGGGCCGACGGATCCAACGGCCAACGCACGCACGGACCCGGTGATGCCTCGGCTCTCACGAAGACACACGACGAAATCTCAGTGGTCTGCTTGAAATCAATGGCCGAGATTCGGTCGTGCCCCGGTCAACTCGCACACGCGTCCACACGTGATTTGGCGAGAGTGCGGCGGCATCCGTGCCACACGTTCATATCTGAACGGCGCGGATTTACGCAACACCGCTCGAACCCGCAATCATGTAACATCCCAAAATGTGCTTATAATGTTATTCTCTCATTATTTGTGCATTTTATGTTTTTCCGAATTTATTGGATTTTTTTGGAATTTATTTGAATTTAATTTAATTAAGTATATTAAAACCTTTGGTGAAAACTAATTATATATAGATAAAACTAATATAAAGTTTTGCCAAAAATATTTTATTTGAATTCAAAATATCTCAAAATATTTATGAGAATTTTCTTGGATTTTTCCTGATATTTTTATTGCCTAAAACTAATTAAAATAATTTCTGTGATTATTTTAAAAGTTAAATTAAGAAAAATCGTGGGGAAAAGATCGGGTCAAGCCCGAAGATTGTCGCGCACATGAGCCAGCGTCGCGGCCCGTTCGGCCCGCTCCACCGCCGCCTTCGCGCTCGGCCGTTGGATTTCCATCGGGCGGCCTTCTTCATCGCGAAACCCTAACGCCCGCGAGCCGTTGGATCATGATCGTGCGGAAGAGATTGTATCGTGTTGTTTTTGGAAAGGTTAGATCGCACCCGTTGGATTTGGAAGGTGCGGATCGGATCAAATCGGTTGGGATGCAATCGTAGCCGTTAATCGCAGATCGAACGGTCCTCGCTCATCGTCTCCGATTCGGTTTCCGAATCCGCCGCCGTTTAGTCGCTGCCGCCGCGTGATTTAGGGTTGCCTTTTCTGGGTGCTCGCCGAGGCTATTTAAAGCGCGGACCGCACCCCGATGATCGCCATCTCAGTGCGCATTCACCAGCTCAGCCTCTTCGCTAGTTTCGCCGCCGTTGTTCCTCAGGAGCTCGCCGTAGTTTCCCGTAGCACCGCCGCGGTTTTCTTCTGTTTCCGCCGCCGTTCACCGCACGGGTTTCGGATCCGGAGTCGCCGTTCCAAGCCACGTCGAAGCTGCCATTTCTTCCTCGCGCGGAGTCGTCTCGTTCGCCGTTCGGGTGGTCATCTTCCCCGCGTCCGGCGAAGCTGCGTCGCCGTGCCGCCATCTTTGTCTTGAAGTGTCACCGACTGTCGGATCGCCAAGCAATGCCCCAGATCATGCCACGTCGCTTCGTCTGCAGTGTTCTGCTCGGGTAAGCTCTGGCCGTTAGATCTGAGATGAACGATCAGGATTGAGCCGCGTAGGAGTAGATCAGTAGCCGTCGGATTCTTGCGCGGAAGTGCGACGCGTGTTGGCTCAGAAGCCGAAGCGTGTGCGCCGGGTGCACGGTGGATAGGTGTGTGCTGTGGATGCGGTCTGTAGACCGAGCGACGTGGCGCAACCCGATTGGCACCCATGTCGCGATGACGTCATGCTGACATCAGCCGGTCCACAGCACATACCTCGAGTCCACGGTGGACCAGCGTGATTTCGTGGACTAAGTCCACGTGCCAAAGCCACGTGTCCGTCTCTGATTGGTCCACGTGTCGCTTGCGCATTAATCGGTAATTTCCAGTAGAAAAATAATTCTGGAAAATCGGATTTTCTAATTTCTGTATTTTCAGTATTTATTCAAAATTCAAAAGGCTATAACTTTTGCATTTTAACTCGGATTTGAGTGATTCAAATTTCTAAAAATTTGTAAATTCAAGATCTATTTAATGGTGCTTTTTAATTGAATTTTTGGAGTTTATTTTCTCTCTGTTTTGGGTGTTTATTGCTATTTTATCCCGATTCGCGTAGACGTTGAATTGCTCGGTGCTCCAGAGGAAGATTCGTCGCTTCAAGACCCAGGTTCAAAGCAAGATCAGCACCTGTTCCAAGGCAAGTTATGCTTTGATCATATTGCACCTAATTTCACAAAATTGCTATTTTGTCTTTAAAATTTATGCATGATACTTTATGTGTATAAATGATTTCAATTAATCTGGGAATTAGATAATATGCCTATTTAAATTAAATGATACCTTGCCAATTATATGCCATGATCTAATTGTCACCCTAGGATGTGGAACTATAGTTGGTTAATAGTAATAATCAACATGGGACTAGTTAGACCGTATTAGTTGCTTAGCCGTGCCACGTCATCACATGTATCTGGAACATTGATATTTAATCTTGACTAATGGATTATTGAACAATGTTTATAAGTTGGTGTGTCATGTGTTGTCACACAGTGATATTAAGTTGTCATGGCGAGGAGGCACACAACTAGATTGAATTGCTGATGGCACGTGGTGCTTGGTAATCAACCGGGGTGGTCATCACTTTAGATCGGGGCAGGTGGCAAGGGGCAGTATGCCAAGGTGGGCCTGTTGGGCAGGGGTATGTGGAAGTCTTGCCTCGGTCACTTTAAGGACTTAACCTTGCAAGCCTTTGACCTGAGTCATACTTACAACTACACGTCTGAAATGGGACAGCCTAGCTGACTAATTTGTGATGTTTAGATTTTTGGTACTACGGTGGTGTTCAGTGAGTCCCGGGTTATGGGGTAGCTCACATGGCGCAAGAGGGGGGCCCTGGATGTGGTAACCAGTCCCACCAGTGTTGAAACCTTAGCGGGTAGTACCGGGTCTAAACAAAGCATTGTAAAGGCTTTGTTATGATCACTCACATGTGTGGTGTTTGATTATATCGTGTGGGTAAAGTGCATAACCTCTGCAGAGTGTAAAACTGTTCGAATAGCCGTGCTCACGAAATTGAGCAATGCTCGGGAATTACAGTCAAGGGTTAGACTTTTGTTAAATAAAATCTTGTTGGGATGCTGGGTTGTCATGAAAACTTGGAATTTGACTTAGAATGAAAAACCCTGTTTACTTGAAAAGTTGAATCTATTATTTCCTATTATTTGTTTTACTGTCTTTTAATCTACTTACTGTATTCTTTTATAAATGCTGCTTTACTGCAAAATAGCCATATTAGCCTTCCTTGGAATAAGCCAAGCATGTAGAATAATAGACTCGCATTACTGTGCACAACTTATTGAGTGCTTTATGTACTCACCCCGCAACAACAAACTTCAAAAGAGGAGGAATCCGTGGCATTCTTGGAGGAGTACCACGACGCTAAGGCTTAGGGTCCGAACCTCATCAGTTGCCTGTGGTGAACTGGGGAGCTACTACGTTTACTTTATTTCCGCTGCTACTTAATTGCTATTTCTTAGTTAAGACCTGTGAGGCAATAATCATGTAAGACAACAATTATTATTAATTATTGAAGTATGCTATATTTCGCTGTATATGACTGTGATAGCATCTATGTTGATCCTGTGTGCACTAGCGTGATCCTGGACTAGTGCGATATACACAGAGGGTCCGGATTTGCATATTCGGGTCCCGACAAATCACCGCACAGATCCAATCCAACGGCCCATGGTATCCGAGCGGTTTACTGTTCACCCTAGCGACGTGGCACTATCACAAGCGTTCAAAAACGATCCAACGGCCCAGATCGCATCTAATGCAATAACTCAAGATCTAATCTCTGACGTTCATACTAGATCTAACGGTCACGATTAACGCTAGGATTTAAAACAGAAGGGGGAAGACGTGGATGAACCAGAAGCGTGCGATGCGGATCGAACGGTCGATAGGGTTCGGCGAGGTCGGCGGTGGCGTAGAAGAGAAGGCTGTCAGAGCTGGGGAAGACGACTCGGTCGGCGGCGCTAGAGGGCGATTATGGCGAGAATAACTGACACGTCACGGCGAACTCGACAGAGACCTTGGGGACAGCGGAACCTCAACGGACGGCGAGTAAAGGGCAAAGAACTGTAGCGAAGACTTCAGCGAGCTCTTGAGGGCAAACGACGGCGCCTCGGGAGGCGTGAGAGGAGTCAAAAGATGCAGCGAAAAGAGCTCTGCCAGACGCGCTAACCGGTGCACTTTAAGGAGCCTCGACGTGCGCGCAAACACCGGCGAAACGAGCGGAAATGCTCGGCGGCGTTAACTCCGGCGATTACGCGGGTGAAGGGACATGGCTCCATCATGGGTGTTCGCGTGGACTCGATCGGATGGCGCACGAGCGCGGACGACGCGGCGCAACGGCAACCGTTCGATCAAGATCGGACGACGCGATTCTAGGGTTTCGGCGAACTGGGCTGGGCTGAGCACAGTGCTGGGCTGGCCCAGTACTATTCATTGCATTTTTTAAAAACATTTTCGATTTAAAATAAATCAGATAAATAAACAAAGCCGAAATAAATAGCAAAATACTCGAAAAAATTCCAGAAAAATTCTAGAAAATATTTTGAGACATTCTGAACTAAAATAAAATATTTTCAATAAAACTTGGCATAAACTTTTATTTTATTTTAATTGACTTCAAGAATAACCATATTTGAATAAATCAAAATAAATTCCAATAAATTTCTAGAAATTCTCAAAAATCAAAATAACTCCAAAATTTAAAATATAGCAAATTTTAGGGTGTTACAGAAGATCTTTCCTGTTCCTGTCTGCCCATATGCGAAGATGCATACATTGAAACAATTAGAATAAGAGTTATGATCCATTAAATTCAGCATCCTTCAACATATAATCATATCTTAGATACATTATTAGAAACAAAGGATATGCCATTTGTTCAATCAAAGCCTCTTTCTTATGTCGTTATAATCCACTAACTACCGGTTGGAAAGAATATACACGTTTAAAGACCTTAGCAGATAAGACGGGCTAGTTAGGAAATGGCACAATTATAAAAAAAATAAACTGCAAGAACAAAGATGAATACATTTGCTATCTCGAAAGTGCAGGGGAGGGTGACAGAGAGAGAGAGACAGAGAATTAGGAAATGCAGATTTGGCCGCATAACTTGTAACAGATTGTGTGTTCTGATTAAAGTTAGTTGAGAAAATCCATAGTCATACAGCTCACATCAGGCCATCTTATCTTCCATCTGGTTGACTATGTCAGAGGGCTTAACAGTAGCAAAGTGTAGTGTATCTTACCGTCTTTAGTAAAATTGCTCATTTGGTTAAGTGGAGACCTGAGATTTGTCCTAAACCCGATAAAACTAGGCAAAGAATCTGAATGGGATCAATTGCAATAGGCTTTAACTTAGGAGTTTAAGGCTTCTGGATATCTCAAACATAGGAAGCCACAGTGCATACATGTTCTTTAGGAGCTCATGCAAATCCAACTTCCCTCATATGTTTTATAGTTAACTCAAGCCTTCTATGTAAATCAAACCTTCAATATCTAGCAACCAGCTGCTCCATTGCATCAACTTCACCTCCGTCCAAGCATAATCTTGTTAACCTCTCAACTGCTAATTTATTCAACTCACAGTTTCCACCACTAATAGATTTTATCAATTTTTTTAACCCTGTTAGCCTCCTTTGTTCTAGAAAGCATCTCAAGCTTGGCCTCCAAAATAGCAAAGTTTGGCTTAAATAAAACCACATAACGACTCCAGTGACGGAACCGAGAAGGAGGAGGGGCTCACGAGGTGCGCCTTGGCCTGGGAGGACTCGCGGAGGAGGGCGGTGGCGAGGGGCTCCGAGAAGGTGCCGTTGCGGTGCGGCGCCGAGGAGCTCACCTCCTCCATGGTCGCCTTCACGATGCACTCTGGCTTTGAAACCAGGAGCGCGAGCAGGGGGTCGTCCATCTCCTCACTGGCCGTGATAGTCGCAGTCCGTATTCCGTGCCATAGGTGGCGACGAGCGCCATCGAGCTTGGGTTTTCATGCTCCGCAACGTGCGAGGCACCCGTGGGGAGAGGAGACAGCGCAGCATTGCGGGTGGGTCAGCTCGCACCAGTGCGAGCTGGGGTTTTTATGGGATGGCAAAAGCGGGTAATAATGGCTCAACTCCAGGGCAATCTATCACGGCATCACACTGATTCTTGCGGGGAGTAGGTGTTCGACGGCTCCCGAAGTTCCTTCGCATTTGCTCGCCTCGGCTGATTCTGATTCTGATTTGGATCAGTGGGAGAGGGGGGTGTTCGGTAGAGCTCTAACTCTTTCGAATGAGAACTTGGGAGCCGAAGCTCTACCGAACAGGCTCTTAATAGTAATTCGGTAGTTATATGCAATGTAGCTAGAAACGAAATTGGTAAGCGAATTCTTTGTGAGAACAATATGCAAATCTATAATAGGTGGTGGAGTGGGCCGCTCTGCTTTGGTGTTTTAATCCAACGAAAGAAGGATGGAGTTGGCATGGGCGAATCTGTACCTTTCAATACTCCTCTAAAGGCTGAAAATAATCGAGATGATATGGCCTCGCCAGAGAGACAATGAAGAGGTATAAGATGTGTATAGTGAGTCGATATTAAAGCGATCCCACAGGATTTTTCACTGGGACCAACTGTATATGTCTATAGGATAATAACAATGCTTTGATGGGAGAGCCTTTCTTCAGAAATGGAATACGTGAGGATCTCATGTATATACCGTACTAGTCCCATAATCAGTGGTTAGTACACATATTCACAGTATTATCATCACTTTCATACAACATAGCATCTATATAGAGGCATAGACCATATTTATACGAGGTTATATTGTTCTTACAACAAGAGGGCCATTGGTCGATTAAAATACAGCAGAAAGTAGTAGAATAAATGTCAAAGTCCAGCGGTATGCCTCAACCCAAAATATGGATAGGCAATCGACAAGGATTAAGTCATAGAAAAATTCATCATCGTATTCTCCGAAACCTACGGTAAAGTAAGAGTCGTCGGGGACCGTGGTTTCCTCAATCTCTGAATATCAACATGCAAGAGTGAATACATTTGAACTCAGCAAAACTTGTAGTGTATCACAAATATAATTATATGCAAGGCTATATTAAAGGGATGGCTATCCTACCTTGTTCTCAATTTTGCATAAAGCGAGATTTATTCAACAATAACAGGTAATAGATTGCAAGCGAAAGTTGTAAAGAGCAGTTGACAAGTATATAAATAGCAAATATAACACATAAATAAGAGCAAGTCACAATCCTTCATGATTGTGATCAACGATATATTCCCTGCTACACTTGGCACAACATCTAAACATGGCTACCCACCATTTTTAGATTCAAATCGTTTTATTAAAACCCAACAACTAACTAGTGTTACGCACCAAGTCTTTGATAACCACAAGCACAGCTTTTCGAAAATATTTACACTCTATAGAGGCGTACAACTTTACCCATAAGACATAACCAACTCTTGTTGTTGCTCTTTTCACACTTCCTTTGGTGTGTGCTAGAGAGATTATGATAAGAACCATTACATTGCCTAGACTTAACCTTGCACCAGCCTGGAGATGTTTGGCTCTTACTTTGGCAACATAAATTTAATACATATAATACATAATAACGATGACAGTCTAACCCTATCATAACCATTTCCCCCTATAGCAAGGCATACACCATTATATTGGCAAGTGTTATTGCCAACACCTCGGTGTAGGAACCCCTTCGAGCAAGCCTACCTAGAATGCTGTACTACTTCGGCTTTATAATGTGCAAAGCTCGTCCTAAGCAACTTAATAGGTTATAGCCACCTCATAATAGCACTTGTGGTTGCATAGAATGTCTTGGATTATACAACACTATGTTCGGTCCTTAATCAACCAGGACGAGAACTCCCCGCACACTATATGCAAGTCTATCCCTCACACTTCAGGCTATAGCAATAACCTGCCCGTGTCAAAACATAGTTTTCAGTTTTGCCTTTATACCAAAATAACATACGTAACTCTTCAATATGTCAAAATTTCTATTCCCAAATAAATGTTGCAACCGGTCATTTGTTCTTTACAATTCTAAATCATGGCTAAGCATAAACATGGATAAGCGAATATACCAAAAGTTGATATTAGATATTGTCTAACCCTTACCTTGTGGATTTCAATGCTATGTTTTGCACATTTATCAAGGAAGTTCTATGCAACAAGTAGGATTATCTACCGATACCCATAATATAGCAATTTTAATGAAAGTACACGTATGCATACATAAATTTATAAAACAACATAAAATAAGTAAAATAATAGGATCAATATGGTCAAAGGAGGTGCTTGCCTTGCTCATTGAGTTATTGAGTTGGTTTGGGGTCAATGAGGAAGGTATCCGAGACATCGGTGTCTGCACGCAATATATCGTAAAGCAATAATAAGAACCAAATGAATTCAAATGACACTAAATTCAAATATTTTGTATATTTAGAATGATCATGATTTTAGAGAAATTTAGAAACTAGTTCCTCCTAATTTGGAGTTTATTTGCAAAATTTATGAGTATTTGAATTTAAATTGGCTAAAAAATCCTTTAAATGAAAAAGAGGGGTGACGTCAAAGGCATATTTCCAGATATTATGCCTCCCAATAGAGAAGGCTTATTCTCTTCTTTGTTGAAAGTATATTTCTCATTTTTGGGTATTTAAGTTCAATATTACATAGGCTGACAGGGGAATATGTCAGTGCTTTATTTATTTTCAAAAAGGATTGACATGTAGGGCTTGCATGTCAGTGACTCACCCATTTAATACCGATTTGAGTTAAAATTAAAGAATTTATTCTTAGTTGGTCCACATGTCATAAACTAATTAGTTAAAAACTGAATTATTAAACTAATCTTAATCCTAACAGCTTTTCTGATAATTGGGCCCCACATGTCACAAAGACAATTCTCTAGGGCCATGGTCGAGCTCACTCTCAAGCTCACCAGTGGCGATGCAACATCGAGAAGGACGAGGCAAGGCTAGGGATGGCCAGAGGGGTTTAAGGCGGTGCTCTGGGTGGTGACAATGATCGGAGAGGTGGACGGAAGCAGTGGCACGACGGTGAAAAGCAGTGAGGCTTCTTGGGCCAATGGAGAACTAAGCAAGTGAGAGCAATTGGGGGTGACTGGATCATCAAGTTAGCTTACTAGGGCCTAGGTAGTGCTACAGCCATGGGCACGGGGACTGATGGTCACTAGAGTAATGTCGGTGGTTCGAAGAGCAGCGGTGCAAAACAGGGCACAACAAGGAAGGTGCTAGTGGCCATGCAGAGCAAAATTGTGTGGCGTGGAAGGATTAGGGGCTCACCACGATACCTAGTGCGGTCAGAGGCAATGGAGAGGATTCAGAGCGGCTGGACAGTGGCGAGCAACAACGATGGCGCAAGCTTCACAATGCATGATCGCCAAGTCCAGAGAGAACTAGTGAAGAAGAAGGGCACCATCATCTTCGCCACATCATGGAGAAGCTAAAAAGAACCATGATCAAAGCTGAGACTCACTAGAGAAGGATGGAGAGCTTGACAACAGTGACAACAAAGATGAGGAAGATGATGTCGTTCTGGCTCTACACTGCACAATAAGCTACACCATCTTAGGGTTTTTGAAGAGGGGGAAAATGGCACAAGATGACGTTCATGTTGAGGCTAGAGCTCACCAGGGTGAGTGCTACTTTGGCGGAGCATGGCGGCATGCGTGCACTGGTGCTTGAGACGAAGGTCGTGTTTCAGACGGCTCTGGGAGGAAGATGGTCTGCAAGGGGGCAAAACGAGTACATAGCTGTATGGAGAAGCTAAAGGGCAAGGCAGTAGGGCTTCAATAGGCGTGGGTGGCGATGCACTTTGCCCCTTCCTCTCGGCCGCTAGCTGGATGCCCAGATTTCGTGCACAAGGCAGCAACTCTTAGGCGGCAAAGCGGTGACATCGAGTAGGGAGCTCAAGGCTATGTGACCGGGCACGACAAGAAAGAGGCAAAGAGACATGGCATGCATGGGAATAAAGCTTCAGTACACAGTCATGGCAGGTATTCATGGAAGAAGAAGACTAGCCAGTGGGCCACTACTGTTAGCGACGAAAAATGGAAGGGAATAGAGAAGGCGTAATGACGAAATGATGCTTTCGTTCAGGGAAGGCATGAGGGAAAATGGTTTGGATGGTGGTGCGTGACTAACGGGTGGGGTCAGCTTGTCATCAAGACAAGAGGGCTGACGCGCGTCCCCAGGCTGTCAGTGAGATGAAAGGATGGATTTTAAAATTTGGTTTTTGGCCAGAAGTTTTGCCCAAATTTTTAGGTGTAGCTATATAGCTCAAAATTGTATGAAACTTTTATGGATAGTTATGACATAGCACTGGTGTTAGTGTAAATTTCTTGATATTTTATTAGTTCTGAATTTTTCTCATAAATTCGTTTATTTATAACCGTATCTTTAAAATAAACCGCACTTTTTATCAACCCAACTCCCAAATTTATAAAAAAAATTGAAAGGCACCTTAGGTTATCTAGAATCTAAATAAAATATTTTCAAACTTTTTTGGTTTGTAATTTGTAATTTGAAATTCAAATTCAACATCTAGAAAATGAAAAGGCATTTTCTTTAAATGTAGAAAATTCTACAAAAGCCAAAAAATTCACAATAACTGTAGGAAAATAATTTTTCATATCAATATTTATTATTGGCATATTTTTGGGATGTTACATCCTCATATTCCAATGCAAGATTAGTGTGTTGTTTCCTATATACCACTAATAATATTCATCTTTACTTCGTATTCTCTACATTCATGCATTGAATATAGTGCTTAGTGATAATAATTAGGGGTAATCTAGTCATTTCAATTTCAATATCTTGTTGGTCTATGTGTCAAGAAGAAATACTTCTTATAAACTTAGACAGAGGGAGTAAGCGAAAAAAAGAGAATGTAAGCGAGTGATTCCACCCTGAGTGTAATTTTTTGTGAGGTTACTGTCATTTTCTTTGCAGGGATTACCAAAATGTCTTGTGCTTACTATGATGGAGATCCTCCTCATCCTAAGAAGCAAATGCAAACTTTGCTCACTGAAATGTGAAATGTGGCATGCGATGAGAGTGAGTTGAAGCCAGCTCGTGAGAAAGTTGATAGAATGACGCTCCTGCAAATGCTAGAGTACAATGACAAGTCCAAAGAGTAAGATACTCGAAGGGCACTGAATATGATGAACCATCATTGCCTAGGAGTCGAGAGAGCTATGTGTAACACCCCAGCACCCCGCGTGCCCTGGATGTCACACCCTCAACAAACCCAGCATTAAAAGAAAACAATGCAAAGCAACTAACATACTAGTAGGTTGCCGAATTTAACTTAAAAAAAATTCGGCAGCACTTCCCCTAAAACTCGGACATCCACTCAGTAGGCAAAAGATAATATTCAAGCATGAACTCAATAAACATAACCATAAAGCCATCATAGACTACACGCAAAAGATAAATAGACATAACATCGAATTAAACGCCACAACACACTAGCAAACAAAACTATTACATTGCCTTAACATGCGGGTGACTAATTCAAATTATATCAAGTGTGGAAGTAGTACTAAAGTCCCTTCCCATATGTCGCTCTTGAAGGTATTTAAAATAAAACAACACAAAACAAGCGTGAGTTCAAAACTCAGCAAGTGCATCATATCAACATAGTTATCCAATCAATATTTTCAAACGATAGCATAAACACATTTCTCATACCAATCAACAAGTCCATAAACCATGATATCAGCGTTGGTTACCACCTTCACTTCATTACTCATTTAACATACATACCTCATTAAACTCTTTGGATGAGTCCTCGACTCATACGAGCCTCATTTAAATCTCTTCGGATGAGTCCACGACTCTATCCCAACTCTACACATTACCATTTAACACAAGAAATCATCATTAAAGATGCAATGCAACATGCATGCATGCTCATAAATGCACCTTTCATAGCACATACCGGTATTGCCGAGTGCACACCCGTCGGTGTGCACCCTCTCATTCCCTTTCATCCTGTAGAGGGGCCTACTCTTACTGTCTCGCTCCCACTCACCTCGGTGAATGGGACTACGAGGTAGGACTTTCGTGCTCACTACGTGTGAGCACAGAGGCCCACATCAGCATGGGTCGCCTCTTCTCTTATGAATGCACAAATGCAATAAAATGAATGAATAAATGGCAAATGCATTCTATTTCAACATTCACATCTCCATCAATATGAACATAGATATAACCATCATCATCAAGTCAACCAATAGCATTAACATAACATTTAAATTCATAGTCGTTTAACATTTCTCTTTTACCTGTATATTGCAACATGCATTCACCATAACCATTTCAAAATCTTTCACATAAACATACTCATAATGCTTAGCAAAGAAACAATATCCTAGCAACATACTAGTGATACACTTGCCTCTAACAGCGAGGAGTGGGGTGGCGGGAGGTTGAAGCCACTCCCAAAGCTACTCCACCTAGAAAAAAATAACATTTACACACATACAGTTAAAGACTGTATAGATTAGTACACCACATAACGTTTCTAAACCCAAACTCAATACAACCCCAATTCCAACAATTGGAATTCCAAATGGCTAAGCCAAACTTTGAGTTCTTGTACTCAAAATGACCACAAGAGGATAATCTACCATTACCCTACATCCCTTCATTCAGGAGATACACCAAAATTTCACAATTCAGAGATGAACAGAGACTACACACTTTAATCCTAACTCAGGACAATCCATGTTAAAATGAGCATAACATTCAATTTGCTAAGCTAAAAATTGAGTTCTTGGGATCTAAATGGCCACAAGAGGATAACCTACAATTATCCCATAGCCATTCATTCAGAAATTGAGCCTAAAGTTCTCAACTTGCACTTTTAGTTTCAGTTCAGACTCTGAATTTTTCAGCAGATTGCAGTTTCAAAGTAGCAACTTAAAAATAGCATAACTTTTGATTCCTGAACCCAAATCAAGAAAACAAGGAAATTTTATTTATCTACAGGAAATTTCCTAACTTTCTCCAGGCAACCAAAAATTCTAATTCGACTTGCAAATAGCTCTAAACAGTAGCTCAAAATCTCAGCTACCAACACAAACTAAATCAGAGCAGTCTGTACTAAAAAGGTCATAACTTTTAATTGGATGAAAGGAATTTTGTGTTCTTGTACTCTAAAAAAACTTAAGAACACGGTCTACAACTTTCTCTACAGCCAACTACTCAGGAAATGATTCTATCTTGCCCAAACCACAATCGCAAAACTGGTCTGAGCACAGCTCGAAATATTGAACAGTATTCCCTCCAACCCTAGAGCCAGTTTCCCTCCAAAATCCCCAAATCCAAAAACCCTAGAACCATCCCCACCTGCTAGGACCCCCATTAGAACAGCAAGAACCAATAAAAAATTGAATCCACTCACCACCAAAGGGAGAAATGAAGGGAGAACTGTTGCTGCTACTTGCTGGCTGGCCAAAAATGGAGGAGAGGAGGGCGCCACCAGTGGAGAGGGAGGGGGAGGGGGAAGGAAAGGAGAGAAGGACCAGGAGGGAGCTAGGGGAGGAGCTAGGGCGCTGGCCAAGAGGAGGAAGCTATGAGAAAAGAAGAGAAGAAATGTTGTCCGGTTGGGGAAGAAAAGAAAGGGAGGGGAAAAGGGGTAGATGGGGAAAAGAAACAGGTGATCCACCAACTATCCGGTAAAAACTCCGATCTATAATATTACACTATGATAATGAGCTGAACAATGTGAAGGAACATATCTTATCCTTCCGTGGGAGGAGTGATTCTGAAGCTTACTTGAAGTAGGAGGAAAGAATCGGCATGATCTTTGCATGTCACAATTTACTCTGAAGCAAAAAAGGTAAAGTTAGTTGCAATTGCATTCACAGATTATGCGCTTGTTTGGTAGGATTTACTAGTAACAGAAAGGAGGAAGTACCAAGAGAATCCCATGGAAACTTGAGATGAAATGAAGTCAATCCTCCGCACTCAATACACGCCGAACATGTACAATTGCCGATGGACCAATAAGTTAAAGGCATGTAGTGCAAGGCAACAAGAGTGTTAATGAGTACTACATAGGGTTGAAAGCTATCATCTGTTGGTGTTTACTCAAGTTCACACATTTAGGCGTCGTAACCATGTATTCATTTTCTATCGCTGCTCGTAGAGATAATTATAATTCTTTATATTTATGATTAATTATTTTGTTCTTTAAATATAATCATTATTATTTATTAGCAAGTATGTGACTTGTTTGTGAAACTCTATATATGATTTTGTGATGATTATTCTAAAGTGATCCCTAGTCGATAAATATATGAGGACATATATGAATAGACTAGCATATGTATTGGTTGATGACCATATTTCATGGGACATAGATATGGAGATATCAAGCCAATAATATGGACACATGTTAGAGAACATAGAGTTGGATCGACCTACCTTGAGACACTGCGAGAATGTTATAATCTTCTTGTCATCAGTTGATCTTATATACAATGTGTATGCTATATCCTTAGACTTGAGGTTGGCGTATGTACTCAAGATGTGTAATGACTTACTTAGGGGTTGCCAAATACTACTCCGTAATTGGGTAGTTATAAAGGTGGCTTTCGGGTTTGTCATAAAGCATGCTGCGAAGTTTGGCCGATCAAGATGGGATTTGTCCCTCCATTCAATGGGAGAGATATTTATAGGCCTCTTGAGTCATCAGATTCTAGAAATGCATGGTCATACTACTCACGGTTAAAGAGTTAACCATAGTTGGGGATTCCGAGTCACGTGATCGAGAAAGAGTGGTCGAGCTAACTAAACAAGGATGGCATGTACTCGCCTTGAGTTTGACCGATATGATGAGGCAAAGGGAAATGCATATAACTAAGCATTGTATAGGTTCGTCTGATGTGATCTTTACATATACTCGCAAGTCAGCACGCCCTGCTAGGGACTGCTACCGATTAATGGTCAAGTAAGAGTACTCGGGAATGTCTAGGTATACGTGAACCTATAGGGTCACACGTTTAAAGGGTTAGGATTTAATTCGGATAGTGATCCGAATTTTGATGGGTTTTAAGTTCCTAATTGGCCTTTAATATAGAGCCCATTATAGGGCGTCTATTTAAAGGGAGGGGGTGCTGGTTTAGGGTTAAGAGACACAGTAGGAATTTGGAATTCCTGAAACCCTAGCTGCCACCCCTCCTCCATCCAGAACCGCTCAGCCAGCGCTAGCACTCCGGCACGTGGTGTTCCTGCCTCATATGTGTAGATACCTTGGAGGTGTTGCTGCGAAACTTCAACGTTAGGATGATCCTCAACCTGCGATGGTCACAAGGAGTTGTTGGAGGAGGCGCGAGGCTACTACGACAACATCTGCACCACCACGCTACATCGACTCTACTTCTGCTACAGGTCTGCGTGTCTAGTGATAATTCTGTGATCTATAACATTCAGTAGTTCATTGGTTACGCGGTAGAAAATTTTGATTTTACGCTAAAATAGCCTACCCATTGCCCAACAATTGCACGTGTGCATGCAGCCCGAGTCGTGCGTGTTCACAACAAGGCTGCCGGGTGCGTGAGTTCTGGCCACACCCAGCCGGACGTGGCATGGCACGTTGAGTGCAGGCGTGGCGTGGGTGTAGGATATATAGTTAGCATGTTCTTGCATGTAGCTGAGACATATACAGAGAAGAAAACAGAAAACGTCGTGAGTTGGTTGTGTGGCACAAACGATTGTTGTCTCACTCATGTGATCAGGTTGGTGCAGCGTCCAAGTGTTCGTATGTGCATCCAGGTATTACGTGTGTAGCCACAAGTTGGTGACGACAAGTGGTATCAGAGCCTCGTTGCTCTTGTGCCTGCGGTGATGTCGACGGATGGTTTGAGGTCACCGCGGAAGTCCAAGTCCCCTCCTCAGCATCCCAAGATCCGCGCTAACGGTGGTGCGAGCGGCAGCTTGATGGTACAGCAGATGGTGAAGGAGTCGGGCTCGGCCGTGTATCCGATGTTGACGAGAACAAACTACGGAGATTGGGCCCTCCAGGTCATGCTGTAGGTGAGAGGCCTCTAGGAGGCTGTTGACACCGACGATGCCGATCTCCAGGAGGATCGGATAGCGCTGATGTATATACTATTAAATGAGCTTAAAAATACGTATTTCCACCTTCAAGTCTATTTCAACCTGTGCTACCCATTCCCTCTCCCAATCTTCCCTACATGGTCTATTCACTAAGGTCTGTCTTTGTCCATTCCTTGAGCACAACACCAACTATCCCTTCATTCCTAACACCCCCATGCTCTCTCGCTCTCTTTGTGACGACGGCGCAGGCGGTAGCCCAACAATAATGGACAAGGGCTATGGGGTAGGCGCAAACCGATAGGGATCAAGGCAGCAGACGAGCATCGAGTAGCTACCGGCACCAGTGAATAGGCGAAGGTAGCAGGGTAGGTAGTGGCGTAAGGAGCGGTGCGTGTTAGGGCAACCATATATGGCCCCTGTGGTCACAACGAGCAGTGACTCAGGGATGGAGAGTGCGACACCGGTGACGGCTAGCGGGCCACGATGATGGTGTCTAGTAGGGCAAGGAGCAGCCCTATGCCGCGCGAGCATCAAGTCGGGGATGGAAGGTGCAACACCGACAGCGACCGGCGGGGAAGGAAGCGATACTAAAACAGCAGGCAACAGTTGAGCATTCGGCATGGACAACCACACAAGTGAATTTAATTCTTGATTCCCAAATCTGAAATCTCCAATTCACAACTCTATCAACGTTGTGTTAATTTGTAATGGTGAATCATAGTTTCTTAAATGTAGCATGTAGAGCATTCAAAAATAGAGAGGAAGTACATAGGATTGAAATCCCCAATTCATATATCTCTAAATTATTTTAGGTGTTGTCTCTATTAACAATAACTTGTACTTTGTATTTTTTTTTGCTATTGTGAATCTTTATATTTTACATTGAACAATATTTTTGTAACTTCGAACACCCATTCGGAAAATCCTGGATCCGCCACTGCACTGAGGTACTCGAAGATTGCCCTGTCCATCGAAACTCTAATTGAAATGGACATGCTCTCTGTCGAGGAGCTGATAGGGCGGCTCAAGGCCACCGAGGAACGCTTCAACCTTGACATCGGTGGCAGCATTGGTTAACGTCTGCTTCTCTCTAAGGAGGAGTGGCTTGCGTGCTGGAAGAGGCGCGATAGGCCGAGGACTCATCCGGCAGCAAGGTCGTCGACAAGGGCGACGACGACAAACGCCGCAAGCAATGTCATGGTAAGGGCGATGGCAAATACACTGCGTCCAATGGTGGTAAGGACGGCGGGTCAGGTAGCAGCAAAGACAACTCATTGAGCAGCAGCAAGGCGAAGTGCTACAACTGTGGCATATACGGGCACTTCGCCCATGAATGTCGCAAACCGCGGCGTGAGTGCAAGGAGGAGGCGAACTTTGCCAATGCTCGGGAGGAACAATCGGCGCTCCTCATGGCCAAGCACTACGAGCTAGTGCAGGTCAATAACATCGCGCCATCACAGACCGTCTTCCTTAATGAGGAGAAGGTCATCCCGTAGGACACCGACGCTGACGTGTGGTATCTAGATACTGGAGCCAGTAACCACATGATAGGCAACCGTTCGATGTTGTCTTCTCTCAACGAGACCATGTAGGGCATGGTGAAGTTTGGTGATGGCTCTATGGTGCAGATCTGCGGAAGGGGTGCTGTTGTGTTCCAGTGCAAGAACAAGGAGAACCATGTGCTCACCGAGGTATACTATATACCACGACTTCAGAGCAACATCATGAGCTTGGGACAGCTCGGCGAGAATGGTTGCAAGGTCACCATTGAGGATGGTGAGCTTTGCATCTTTGATAGCTTAACGATCGCTATTAGCGCGCGGTGTTCCGCCCGTAAACAGTTGTACATGTTGGTATTGAACTTGCTTTTCTTGGTAAGGGCGAACAACGAGGCGTGGCGCTGGCATGCATGATATGGCCACTTGCACCTCCGTGCACTCCACGACCTCTCTGCTAAGAACATGGTCAATGTTGTGCCGATGATTGATCGCATGGAATGGTTCTGCGATGGGTGCACGCTCGCCAAGATGCACCGAACCCCGTCCCCACAAGCGTCGTCGTATTGCGCTGAGCGTGGACTAGAGCTAGCGCATGGGGATCTCTGTGGCCCCATCACGCCGGCTACTCCGAGCTGAAACCGGTATTTCTTGCTGATTGTCGATGACTATAGCAGGTTCATGTGGGTGGAGATGCTGTAGAAGAAGGATGAGGCATTCAAGTTCTTCCGCAAGATCAAGGTGGTCGTCGAGAATGATTGCAAAGTCAAGCTCATGGTGTTCCGATGTGATCACAGTGGGGAGTTCAACTCCATCGAGTTCGAGAACTACTGCGACGAGCACGACATCAAGCGTTACATGACTACACCCTACTCGCCGCAGCAGAACGGCATCGTGGAACACCAGAATCAGACTGTTGTCGAGATGGCATGTAGCTTGCTGAAAAGCATGCTCGTGCTGGCCACGTTCTGGGACGAGGCAATGAAGACCGTTATGCACATCTTGAATCGGGCGCCAACACGGGCAGTCAGTGGCATCATGCCATATGAGGCATGGCATGGGTAGTGGCCGAACGTGTCCTACCTTAGGACATTTGGCTACGTCGTTCACGTGAAGAAGGTGGGCCTTGGTATCACCAAGCTCTCGGACAGGTCGACGCCGATGGTGTTCATTGGCTATGAGGACAATAGCAAGGCCTACCTCGTCTACGATCCCACAGCACGCAAGCTACATGTGACACACGATGTGATCTTCAAGGAGGACAAGCCGTGGGATTGGGACGCTGTGATAGGCGACCGTGTTCCTGATGGTGGCATGGACACGTTCACCGTGGAGTACACCACTACCCATGTGGAGGGTGGTGCTCTGGTGAACAACAACGACGACGCTAGAGCGGCTTCAACAGGATCAAGCCTAATGGCGCCGTAGGCAACGGAGCCACGAACACCTGTAGCGGCTGGAGCACCTGCACCGAGTGGCGTCGAGTGGGTCACTCTGCTAACTGGTGCATCGTATGACTCCGAGGGGGTGTCGCTACGGTACTGGACCGTCGACAACATCTATGGCATGACAAAGGTGCATGACGTCGACTACAGCACGTTGTGTATGCTGGCCCCTAAAGAGCCAGCTAGCGTTGAGCCAGCTAGCGTCAAGCATGCACATGTGGGAGCCCGCTGCGCTCCTAGCTGGCACCATGCAATCGGGCTCAAGTGGGTCTTCAAGGTGATGGAGGACCTGTAAGGAACGTCATGAAATATAAAGCCCATCTTGTTTCAAAAGGCTACACACAGCTACAGGGCGTCGATTTCGATGAGGTTTTTGAGCTGGTGGCGTGAATGGATACGGTGCGCATGCTGATTGCGTTAGCTCACACCGTGGCTGGGAAGTTCACCACATGGATGTCAAATCGGCATTCTTAAAAGGTGAGCTTGCTGAGGTGGTGTACATGCGACAACCGCCGGGCTTCGTCGATGACAAGCACGAGCACATGGTGCTCAAACTGTGCAAGGCATTGTACAGTCTGTGGTAGGCACCATGGGCTTGGAACTCCAAGCTGGATAGCTCTCTGGTAGCGCTTGGCTTTGAGGGCAGCCCACTGGAGCACGCCGTGTATAGGAGGGCGAAGGGTGACAAGTTCCTACTTGTGGGGTGTACGTCGACGACCTAATCATCATCGACTCCAACTTCGATGACATCGTCGAGTTCAAGGCTCAGATGATGAGCATGTTCAACATCAGTGATCTCGAGCTCTTGAGCTACTACCTCGGGATCGAGGCCAACCAAACTACCGGTGCGATCACGCTATGCCAAAGCAGCTATACGTGCAAGGTGGTCAAGCTGTCGGGCATGGCTGGGTGCAATCCGTGCCTAACACCGATGGAGAATCGACTGAAGCTGACTAAGAAAGATGGTAGTGTTGTGGTCGATGCTATTGAGTATTGCAGCATTGTCAGGAGTCTGCGTTACCTGGTGAACACGCGGCCTAACATTGCCTACGCCGTGGGCATCGTGAGCCGCTACATGGAGGCGCCCACGTCACAACATAAGGCGGCTGGGAAACACATTCTGCGCTATGTGAGCGACATTGCTAGCTTTGGGTGTCGCTATGAGTGGCATGGCACGCCGGAGCCCAAGCTGGTGGGCTATAGTGATAGTGACCTCACTGGTGATGTGGACGACCGCAAGAGCACCCGGGTACAACATTCTTCCTTGGAGCTAGTCTGGTCACTTGGGCATCACAGAAGTAGAAGATTGGTGTGCTCTCGTCCTGTGAGGCGGAGTATATCACGATGGCCACGGCGGCGTTCCAGGGTGTGTAGCTCAGTCAGCTGATTGGTGACTTGACCAGCGCGACGCCGATGAAGGTCAAGCTACTGGTAGACAACAAGTCTGAGATTGTGTTGTGCAAGAACCCGGTGCACCACGATCGCAGCAAACACATCGACACGAGGTTTCACTACATACGTGAATGTGTCAAGGAGGGCAAGATCGACGTCGAACACGTTAATACGGAAGGCCAAGTCGCTGACATCCTTACAAAGTCACTGGGCCGAGTGAAGTTCGTCAATCTCCAGGAGAAGCTTGGTATGGTGGAGGTGAAGTCCAGGTGACACGAGTAAGGGGGTGATTTGTTCATGTTTACTCATGTTGCACGTTTAGGTGTCGTAGCCATGTATTCATATTCTATCGCTGCATGTGTGTATGCTGCCCGAGTCATGCGTGTTCACGGCGAGGCCGCCAGGTGCATGAGTTCTAGCCACGTCTAGATGGACGTGGCCTGGCACGTTGAGTGCGAGGCGTGGCGTGAGTGTAGGATACATATTTAGCACGTTCTTGCATGTAGCTAAGACATATACAGAGAAGAAAACAGAAAACGTCGTGAGTTGGTTGTGCGGCACAAACGATTGTTGTCTCACTCATGTGATCAAGTTGGTGCAGCGTCTGAGTGTTCGTGTGTGCGTCCAGGTATCGCGTGCGTAGTCGCAAGTTGGCGACGACAAGGCAACAGAGCTAATGTGAAAGAAACTTGTGAAGCTACAATGGTAAGATTCTTCTACAATGGCAAGATTCTTGAGTGGGTTGAACCAAGACATAGAGCTATTAAGATCCAGTGGCATGTGGAGTAGACTGATATTGTGCATCAAACCATCAAGGTTGTGTTGGATGAATTTGATTTTATCAAGTTTCGAAAAAGGCCAACTAGGCCAACCTGGCCCATCGGGCCAAGTCAGCCCAGCCGGCCCAGGCTGCCAAGGATGAGGCACCTCTCGGTGCCCTATCCTAAGCAAGTGAGCGAGAAGGGGGCAAAGTGAGCAGGTCAAAGGGGCTGGTAGCTGTGGCCGCCTCGCTTGACACGGCCTCCCATGCACGGCGGTGAGGAGCGGCTCTCTTGGCAGTTGTTGCTCTTCTTCCTCTTCCCCGTGCTCCTTTAAAGTGAGGAGAGAGCTCCTCTCTGTTACCACAGTGAAAGTTCTTCAACTTTTCCCCTTTTAGCCAATTTTTGAATCCACGCTATCTTTGGTTGAGCTCCAGCTTGGATCTTGCTTTCCCGTTGCTCTCTTGTAATTCTTGGTCTTGATCTTCTCTCATTTCACCTTGTGGACGCCGCTATCGTGAGCAACCCGAGGTGATTTGTGGTGGAGACCTAGGCCATCGATTTGATGCTTCTTGGTTGAAGGCAAGGTGTTGAGGTACTCTATGTTGCCATGCTTGTGCATTGACTTTGCTTGTTTGGTTGGTTCTTGAGGCTATGTGGTGGTGGATTTGTGTGGCGTTGTGGTGTCTCTAGTGATCAGCAAGTCCTTCATGACTTGTTTTTGGTTGACAAAGTCATTTCCCTCGGCCAGGGATTCGGTTCTATGGCTCTGAGCATCATTTGCTGTGTCTCGGGACCGCTTGGTGATCTATCTCACTTGGTGGTATGTGGCTTTGTATCTCCGAAACAATTGCCGATGAGTTTGTAGCAGTACAGTGGCAATATTGTTTTCTAGAACATTGTCATCGACAAGCCTAGCCTACTGCACTAACATTCTATTGGTGCTTTAGTTGTGAGTATTATCATATTCCTGTCTTTACATTCTATTTTGTGCAAAGGGGCTAGACATTATTGTCTTAGGACCTTGCATGTGGGGGAGGTTGTGGTCCGATGAAGATTGGGCTATAGAGAGACAATTTGTGACAATGTTTCAATTTTCAGCTTTCACAAATACTTGGTTAGATCAATTGTCATCTTCTGTTAAGTACTTATATATACGCACATATTGGATCATATTGCCTACCGTTTATACAATCTCTTGACTGTTGTCATTGCTTACTTGCAATTGTCCGCTGTTCTATTGTAGTTCAGTAAGCACTCTAGAGTTTTGATTCTCATATATATATATATATATATATATATATATATATATATATATATATATATATATATATATATATATATATATATATATATATATATATATATATATATGCATATTGTTTGAAGATAATCAATTGATCAAGTTTCTATTAATTGTCAAGTTTTGAAATTGTCAATTGTAAATCTGTGGTAAGGTTGTCACAAATTAGTCTGTGATCTTGTCCCTAGTGACAATGAGGTATTTTAATTAAGGTAGCCCGACATCTGATAACACTTTATATATCAACTTTAGCAATTATTGCTAGTTGTATGCCTTAGTTACCGTTCATTGTTATGTATATGCTTAAATACTTGATGATGAATATATATACTTTGATATTGTTAAATATCATGTTTCAGTATTTTTGCATATGCTTTTCCAACAATGATGTTTCATGGTTATATATTATGCTTGTAATTAAGGTCATGATAAATTTGCTAATACCGCAATTCTTACAACAGGTTGAACAACAGCTGAAACACAATGGTTTATTTGGAGTCTTTTTACGGCCTACTTAACAACCTCACATCTAAGGGTGGCAATTGTGCCCAATTACACATATGCTTGCGGGCAAATATCCTAATAGAAGCAGGTATGAGAAGGTACAGGTGAACTCCACCCGTACCCATAACACCCGTTTACCGATCAACTTACCTCTGACATATGGGCCATACAGTAAAACAACACAAGACGAATGACACTTCCCGTCTCCCCCGTTTTTTCCCCAGCAGCCACTTCTCGGTCTCGGCTCCTGTCCTCCCCACAGATCCCTAATCTCCTAATTCCCAAATCGTCGGATCCCCAGTTCTCCGCTCTCACAAATCCTTAAATCCTTAATCTCTTATAGCTCCCAAGTCGCCGCCACTGCGCCACAAGATCTGCTGCGCCCTGTCGCTCCTGAGTCCTGAGTCCTGACTTGTCTCAACGCTCCCGACTCGCCGCCGTGGCACGGCCTACAGTTTTCAAGTCCTGACCCTACTGCCCTACCGCTGCCTGTAGCAGGTCAGCACCCCCTAGGCCCCTATCGCCTGCCTCGCCCAATCTCCCTAGGCCCCAATCGCCCTGCCGTCCCCCTTGCCCGCAGCACCCTCGGCAATTTGAGGAAACCAGGACATGAGTCTCCACCGACCCCCCACTTTCTAGAACCTTCTAGAGGCGAACTGGGAAGCCCGTGAGCTGCGGAAGGGCATGGCGATGCAGACCGTAGTCACCGCCTCCAAGGTCCTCATCCGCATCGGCACAAGTCTTCCTCATCCCATCATCGGCTCCCGCGCCCACAGAATCTATCGATTTTTCGATTCGATCCTTTCGAATCGGCTGCTATTTTGATCCTGTGAAATGGTGATCTGGTGTCCCTGCAGGCTTGACGGGCTGATCGTACTGCGAAATGGCCGCTTGTCGGACGTATTGGCGGAGCTCCAAGTCGGTAGATTTTTCTAATTCCGTGTGTTCTCAACAAGTTCGGCTCTAAGCATATCCAAACTTGTTAATTGTCTCTCATTATTTGTCATAAGAAGATAAAAAATGATTCTCTAATAAGTTGGCAATAGGCTAATTTGGAGCGGTAACGCTAATCTGCATGTACGACTCCTAATTCCTCAGATACAATGATACATTGCATTTGTGCAGATGAGATGTGGGATGAGGCACATAGAGCATAATTTTCGTTACCTAAATTTACAATTGAATCTGCTCTTTCGCACTCATGTATATAGAGGCATTCCGTTTCTCTTTTGGTTCTGCCGTATACTGTATGAAATGTAGGACAAAGCTTTTGATGAGATTCCAAAATATCATTTTGTACATAACAAGTCAATGTACCAATTGGCACTCCCAAATCATGCATAATTTATTGTCCAATAGTTTCATCGTGTTTGCCAAGCGTATGTAATGGTTTTGATAATATGTTCTGCTCAGTTTGAATTAAACATTTTGTGCTTAGCTAATTATAAGGCGCATAAGAGTAAGTGCGCAAATATTCTTGTTGGTGTTTGCATTGATGTCAAGTTATGTTGGGATGTTTATAACAACATCATCATAGAAAAGTGCCAAGTTGGCGGGTAAACGAGTATACCCGCGGGCGACGGGTATAAGCGATGTTCTTCGCTCACCACGCTTCACAGGTATGCTCGCAGGGAAGATTTCGGATGACAGGTACGAGTATGAGCGAGTACTACCCATGCCCGTCGCCCCCGATTGCTATCCCTACTCTCAGCATGCTCACGAAGGTGGTATCAAAGGACACGGTGTTAAAACTTAGTGGCGTAGAAGTAAACGCAATTTTTTCAATGATATATTAGGGTATATGCGAGGATATACAACTTGACACCAAGCCATCAGTTTTCACATAAGATGCCAGGATCTCCGCACACGACATATTACTACAAAATACAAATACGAACACACTTCTCCAGATTTCTGAACTCCGCGTACACATATTCCTTTTATAATTGCTATATATTAACCCAAGAGAAAAAGTAATCATGAGTAACTACACGACAGCCCATAGTAAGAGAAAAGCTACTATGACATAATAACCAACGGTAGCAGGAGCAAGTTGCACCGGAGGCGAAGCAGAGTTGTTGTAGTAAGGGAGGTAGCCGGCAGGAGGCGCGTAGTAGTACGGCTGCTGAGGTGTGTTCTGCCCAGCGGCGCCACCTCCGCCACCGCAACAGACGACGGTCACTGGCGGGCACGGCGGTGTCGGCGGCGCCGACGGCAGTGATGGCGATGGCGGAGGGTAGCCGTAGATCGGTAGCGGCTGCGTCGGAGGCTCGCACCCTGCGCCGTTGCATAGGACTGGAGTTGGGCTGGAGTTGCCACCACCGGTGGCGTTGTCGAGGGCTATTGCCGCAGTTGCACTTGCCAGCAGCAAGGCATGGAGCAAGAGAAGCGTCATGCTGTTCATTGTGTGATGGGAGAGACGTTTCGTGCCGTTTGTGTGTTGGGGTGGAGTATATGATCAATTCTGAGTAGATGCAAGATGTGCATGCAGCATGACACATGGAGAGCCATGTGTTGGAGGCTAAGTATGCTACGGGATGAAGACACACTGGCCGCTTTGTTTCTTTGCCATGGTCAAACTCCAGAATAGAAGCGAGAGTGTATACAAGTAGATTCCAGCAGGGAAGGTTCTGGGCGTGCATGCTTGCATCTACGCATCAGTAGTCTGATAACATACACATCGCTACGTCAGCCACCTTGTGACTACTTCTGCTGATACAATTGCAATACAAGATGATGAAACCTTGCTGTCTTTTTCAATGAACCGAAGTTCGTGCTAGCTTGTCTCACTTAGAGGTTTACATTTACCGCACTGTTCAACATTTTTCATCTAACAGGGCAGAATTAATCATGACGTTCTAGCTAAACCTAAGGCTTTTTTAAAGCCAAATATGGCCCACAAGGCAATTAACTCTCGATTAATATCTGAGCGTAAGTACAACTACCTTGAAAATTACATAAGGGACCGTGAGCTAATTGTTAGAGATATACCCTAGAGGCAATCGTAGAGATGATTATATTTTTTTATGTTCATGATTTATTATCTTATTCCTTGAATAATATCATTATTATTTAATAGCAAGTATGTGACTTGTTTGTGAAACTCTATATATGATTTTTTTTATGATTATTTTAAAGTGATCCCTAGTCGATAAATATATAAGGACACATATGAATAGACTATGTATTGGTTGATGATCATGTTTCATAGGCCATGGATATGGAGATATCAAACCAATAATATGGACACATGCATGTTAGAGAACATGAAATTGGATTGACCCACCTTGAGACACTGCGAGAACATTGTAATCTTACTTGTCATCAGTTGGTCTTATATACAATGTGTATATATCCTTAGACTTAAGGTGACTTAAGGTCGACACAGGTACTCGAGCTGTGTAATGACTTACTCAGGGATTGCCAAACGCTACTCCGTATCAGGGTAGTTATAAAGGTGGCTTTTAGGTTTGTCATGAGCATGCTACGAGGCATGGTCGATCAAAATAGGATTTGCCCCTCCATACAACAGGAGAGATATCTCTAGGCCTCTCGAGTAGTCGGATTTCAGAAATGCATGACCATGCTACTCGCGGTTAAAGAGTTAGCCGTAGTCGGGGATTCTGAGTCACATAATCAAGAAAGAATAGTCGAGCTAACTAAACAAGGATGGCACATACTCTCCTTGAGTTTGACTGATATCATGAGGTAGAGGGAAATGCATATAACTAAGCATTATTAAGGTTCGTTCGATGTGATCTTTACATATACTCAGGAGTCAGCACATCCTGCTAGGGACCGCTACCGATTAATGGTCGAGTAAGAGTACTTGGGCCTTGTCCAAATATACGTGAACATATAGGGTCGCACACTTAAAGGGTGGGACTTAATTCAGATGGTGATCCAACTGATGGGCTTTGAGTTCTTAATCGTCCTCTAATGTAGAGACCCATTGTGGGGTGTCTATATAAAGGGAAGGGGTGGTGGCTTTAGGGTTAAGTGACACCACATGAATTCAGAATTTTCGAAACTCTAGCCGCCACACCTCCTTCACCTAAAACCGCACCGCCGGTGCTAGCACTCCAGCTCGTGGCATCTCTGCCCCATATGTGTGGATACCTTGGAGGCGTTGCTGCGAAGCTTCAACGTTAGGACGATCCGCAACCTATGACGGTGACGAGGATGATCCGCAACCTGTGACAATCACGAGGAGTTGTTGGGGAGGTGCGAGGCTAGTACAACTACAACCGCACCAACGTGCTACATCGGCTCTACTTCCGCTACGGGTTTGAGCGTCTAGTGATAATTTCGTGATCGATAATTTGCAGTGGTTCTTTGGTTACACGGTAGAAAATTTTGAATTTTTGCTAGAGTGTCCTACCCGTTCCCCTTCAGTGGTATCAGAGCCGTCCTGCCTAGTTTTAGATTAGAATAGATGCATATAGTGATTTGCGGTAGTAGTAGATGTGATCTATTACTGTTTTGTTGGTCGTTCTATTTAATAGATCGGTTTTGGCACTGGTCGATAAGTTCGGTGATCGTAGATGGGCTCATGATCATTGTTCTGTGATCGCGTTGTTATGGTCGTATCACTACTTACCCGTACCGGTCGGTTTCCGACATTAGGGTAAACCGTGAAACGTAAACCCACTTCACTACTACAGAATGGCACATCACTATCGCTTTATCCGTATCGGTTCATAAGTTTTTAGGAAAAAACGATTGTGATAAATAACTTCGGAGAGCTGTTAGTAATAATCACTATTAGTTCTGAGATTATAAGTGATTGTGATGTAACATTGGGCATATCACTATCAGTTCTAAACTAAAAAGCGATAAGGATGTGGACGGTCATCACTATCGGTTCCAACAAAAAAGTGATAGTGATGATCACGTCCACATCACTATCGGTTCTTTTGATAGAAGCGATAGTGATGTGCATATACATCACTATCGGTTCTAAGAAAAAAAGCGATAGTGATGTGCACGTGATCATCACTATCGCTTCTATAAAAAGAACCGATAGTGATGACCTTCCACATCACTATCGCTTCTCGAAAAGAACCGATTCTGATGTCCACGTTCTTATCACTATCGCTTCTCTAAAAAGAACCGATAGTGATGACCGTTCACATCACTATCGCTTCTAGAAAAGAACCGATTCTGATGTCCACGTTCTCATCACTATCGCTTCTCTAAAAAGAACCGATAGTGATGACCATTCACATCACTATCGCTTTTCGAAAAGAACCGATTCGGATGTCCACGTGCTTATCACTATCGCTTCTCTAAAAAGAACCGATAGTGATGATCGTTCACATCACTATCGCTTCTTGAAAGGAACCGATTCTGATGTGCCTCGCTAGGTATATATAGCACTCGAGCTGAACTCTTTCTCTGTTGTTGCTCTAGAGGAGATTTCTCCGCCGCCACCCGAGAAAACATCTCATATTGTGTGGTTGGAAGCAATACTTGGGTGAGAAAATTTGAAGTCCTCATGGGTGGGTATTAAGAGGGCAAATTTGAAACCCTATCTTGAGGAGATTCCCCTCTTTTTGCCCTCGATCAATTGCGGTTTTCTTCAAAATGTGAGCAATTCTTTAAACCCCTTCAATTTTGCACTAGGTAATTTTGATATGTTGTGAATAAAGTTCAGGTTGCACTGGAATTGTGTACGTGCATTCAGATTTCACACTCTTTATCTGACAAGCACACATCTATTTAATTATTGTAGTGCTTTCGTGCTAATATGGAATTATTGTTGCTATCATGTGATAAATGTTAGAGTTTAGGCTGTGGAACCTACGTCTCTCGTTCGAGGATGCTTATTTATAAATATGCGAATGAAATGGCATATTTATGTTTGAGCGATCTCAATTGTCCACGTTTTTGATAGTTCGAGATATGTGGTTCGGTCAAGTTCTGGTGTGTTGTACAACTTCAAAGTAGATTTCGTAGCGTCTCCTGGTGTTCTCCATATGCACACCCTCTTGGCCCGTTGTCGAGACGTGTATATGGAGAACAAAGGAGATCTTGCCAAATTTTCTTTGGAGTTGTACAATGGCTTAGGAACTTGCCCGAACCACATATCCTCGAATGGGATTAGGACCTAACCTATTTAGAGATTATGAGTCATCGTTGGTACCCTTATTTTGTTTCATTATAGTAAAAAGATTTGCAAGCTATTGCACTATCTATGTAATTAGGTTATTTGATATCATTGTTGATTTTAAAACTTTATGTCTCCTATTTAGGGAATTGGAAGCTCTAAACCAGGGAAGAAGCTAGGTATCGATCGGGAGTACATTTACATATCTTGGAACCTGTCCTCTATTTTGCAAAGGTAATATTAATTGAAGTGATGACTCAATATTTAAAATAGCTGGCTAGTTGTCGCTCCAGTTTTTTCTTAATTTATTGTGCGAAATTTAATTGCAGATGGACCGTAAGGAATGGATGTATCAGAAAAGCCGTGTGAGTGCTGAATTTGGAGGGTGTTAAGGAGTTCAAAAAATTGCGTAAGAGGACATGGTGAGGAGGGTGTAAACTTCATATATTGTCCTTGCATTGATTGCACCAATCTGAGGAGATTTAACAACTCAGCTCAAATTGAGGACCACCTGATTCGACGTGGCTTCGTGAGGAATTACACATGTTGGATCCATCATGGGGAGACAGGTAGTACCCTTCCGATATGCAACGAAGACACAGTGGAACCGGATGCCGAGTTGCAGCTTGATATGTTTGAGGAGGATAATTTGGAGCAAATGTTGCGGGATGTGGATGGTATATTGATAAGGTGAATGAGAAAGAGCGTCGAGTTGACTTCAATGTGATGTATAAAAGGGTACATTTCCACCGTGACGAGAATGGGATATTCCCTGTCAGTTTTGAGGATTTGTTTCTTGTGTACCAATTAAAAGCCGTCGATATTTCTACTTTACGATCTTGGACGCTGTGAGTATCGCACCATACATCATGAGCTGATGACTTTGATAGGATTTTGCATTATGTTTTCTAATATCAACACGAGTTGCAGGGCAATGAGACAGCGAGCCGTGACGAGTCAAAACCAAGTTGGGTTCGTCGACCCCGAGCTTGTGTCTGCGACCACGGCTAGGCTACATCCGGTGTTTGTTGCTGGCTACGTCAAGAGGGTATTGCATACTGAGTCGACGAAGCACTTCATTGTAATACCGTACCACGAGGAGTAAGTAGTACAAACCCTTCAATTACTTGTACGCACTTAAACCGTATGCGAACTTATTTCCTTGCACTACATTCCATTTAATAAGCAACCATTGGGTTCTACTCGTCCTCGTTCCGAGTGAAAACACAGTCTACATTTTTAACTCAATCAAGAAGAGACCGATGGCCTACGCGATCAAGTGTCCTTTGCGTATAAGTACATTACCGTAACCTAACACTTTCTGAATTTAACTATATTTTTTTACTCAATGGCATCTCTCCAATATATGTAGGGGTTTCTGACTATGTCGATGAAGGAGGGTCACACGATAACAAAAAGGGCAAGACGCTGGAGTATAAGAAATTCACGGTACAAGTGCCTAGCATATATACGATTAATTTTTTTGACATCTAATCTTTGTGTGTTAATTACTTTTTCTCTCTTCACAGTGTCATCAACAGGGCAGCAATGACCTGTGCGGCTTCTATGTCATGCAACACATGTTGGTTGTGGTAGGCAGCTCACTCCTTTTTCCTAAGGTATATGTACATGCATACTTAGCCTTTCACATACAAATTTTGAAACTTAAATTCATGCACTCATTTATGTTTTGCAGATGATCAATATCCCCCAGAAGAGCTTAGACAACAAATCACTCAACAATTTACGAGACCACTTATGCCAATGGTACTGGTTAGAAGTTATATCGGAGGACGGTAGGTTTAGAGATCCTGAAGCGTCCTACTAGTCCATATGGAAACAATATTAATTGTATATGTCAATGTGATATATATGCACGTGTACTGATTGTTAAGCATGTTTGTGTTTGTATGTTGTGAACGAATGGGCTATATGTATTGTAATTTAAGTGTTCGTGTTCTGTGAATGTGATATGTGCATTTTGTGTTCTGTATTGTGAATGTGATATATGCTCATTGTTAATATGTGCTATTTTGGGTAATATGCAAAATTGCAACACCCCCATGAGGGTCATCAGAATCGGTTCTTATGTGGAACCAATTCTGATAACCACATAATTGGAATCGGTTCTTGTATACGATTCTGATGACGTCTCATCAGAATCGGTTTTTTTGAATAAAGCGATTGTGATGACACTATCATTAGAATCGGTTCTTAGGGGGAACTGATTCTGATGACCTCTTATCAGAATCGGTTCTTTTAAGCAAGCGATTGTGATGACCACAACAGTAGAATCGGTTATTTGACGAAAGCGATTGTGATAACCATACCATTACAATCGGTTCTTGGAAGAAAGCGATTGTGATGACCCATCATTAGAATCGGTTCTTTAAAGGTGTGTAGAACCGATTCTAATGAGGTGGTCATCACAATCGCTTCTTTGAAAGAACCGATTCTGATGAGGGGGTCATCACAATCGCTTCTTTGAAAGGACCGATTCTGATGACCTTTATCAGAATCGGTTATTCAAAAAACCGATTGTGATAAAGTGTTCATCAGAATCGGTTTCACCTAATAACCGATTCTAATGATGCTTTATCACAATCGGGCCAAAACCAACTGTGATAACTCCACCTCATCACTATCTAAAGACTTCGTATCGCCACTTGAACCGACTGTAATGGCAAAAAAGAACCGATTCTGATGTACAATTCTGTAGTAGTGCTTGAAGCATGCGAAGATCAATAGGATTGATCGAAATGGATCTATGGTAAAAAATATGGTTAATATGATTAATCTAAAGGGATTTCCATGATCATATTCATGTATTTGATATGTGTTTTCTGAAGAGGTTTCGGGCGCTGCCCGAACCAGCAAGGGCTCTCCCCTTCGAACTCCGTCTGCTAAATGGCTAGCGGGATCGCCGTATTCGTACAATACCTTATAGTTCATTGCGAGTTCACATCGTTCGGTAGAACGCGATTCTATGCATAACTTGTTTTTGCAGGATTGGTGTGAATAGTATGGGCCCTTGTGTATATGATGCATGTGTGTAATGTTCATGACCTGCGTGTCATGCTTGATTTCAACCCAAAGGTTGTCTATATCTGTATAACGGCCTGCGTGTTGACTTGTGATGTTTCTACACTACTTGTAATTTATTATTAGTGCTGTTAGGAGTAATAGCTTAGTGGTAGTACTTAGAGAACTCGAGCACTTGGAGGCATAATGAACAGGAAACGTGACGATGGAGATCACCATGTGGAGTGCCATACTATGTTACAGTTAATGTGATTATCTGTGATTACTTTTATGTTCCTGCTTATTTATTTCTATGCGTGTTATATAGTTGTTCTGAATGCTTTTAATATGGTATAAGTAAAGATCCTTCATGTAATATTAAGAAAAATTGATGCCCTCACAATTAGTTGCACCATCCAATATCATGTAAATTAATGGTAGGTCTGCTAAAGTAGGGTGCTACTAACTTCCTATGATTAGATGGGTTTGTGTCGGAAATTCACACGCATAGCATTGGTTGCACTTGACATAGTCATCATAACGGTTATGGACCTTGGGTCATAGGGTTGGAATCGGGGCATAGAGATGCCACCCAAAAACAAGAGTCATATAGAGATATGATTAGCAAAGGGTTGCTTACCAAATTTATTAGCCATCTAGAAATGACGCTAAAGTTCACTAGTAGACTAATTAATTGTGGGCCTTGAATCACTAAGTATCATAAGAGGGATATGGAATTTAGTGGGAGTATCTTTATTAAATTGTTTAATTTAAGTTACTCTTCATGAATGTTTGTATCAGTTTTTGCATATATTTTCTATCTTAGATCATGGCACCATATGCTGCTACACCCACTTCTAGTTTTGCTTTACATTCGATAATTAAAAAGAAAAACTTAATGGAATGATCTTTACGGATTGTTCCTGCAACCTGAGAATTATTCTCAAGCAAGATAAAAAGGAACATGTTCTAGAGCAATCAATTCCAGATGTGTCTGATGAGAATGCTACTAGTGCTATTAAAGGCGCTTATAAAAAGGCGTGCAATGAGTCCCTCAATGTTAGCTGTCTTATACTTGCTGTTATAAACTCAGACCTTCAGAAGCAGTTTAAAAACATAGAGGTCTACGATATGATCATGGCACTCAAGGGCATGTTTGAGACTCAGCCTAGGACTAAGAGATATGAGATCTCAAAGTCCTTGTTTGGGTGTAAGCTGACCGAGGGCATTCCGGTGAGCCCTCATGTAATCAAGATAGTTGGTTACACACAGATCTTGAAAAAACTTGGTTTTTCCCTTAGCCAAGAGTTGGCTACTGACTTGATTCTTGCGTTTCTCTCTCTGAGATTCGGGCAATTCATTATGACTTTTCATATGAATGTCATGCACAAGAATCTAATGAGCTACATATGATACTCAAGACAGTAGAGGACAACATTAAGAAAAACACTAGTTATGTGATGATGGTGCAGAAAAGTACTGGCTTCAAGAAGAAGGCTAAGACTAAAGGAAAAGGAAAGGCTAAATCTTTGTATAAGATCCCCAGCAACAAGCCTAAGCTTAAGCCTAAGCCCAAGTCTGGCCCTACTTCAGATTGCTTCTACTACAAAGAGTCAGGCCATTGGAAGAGGAATTTCAAAAAGTACATGGCAGATCTGAAAAAGAATGGTGGTGCTAAATCATCCGCTTCAAATATTAATGTTATAGATGTATTTCTTTCCAATTCTCCTATTAACTCTTGGGTATTTGATACCGGATCGGTTGCTCATATTTGCAAATCGAAGCAAGAGCTACTGCATTGGCCGTCAGGACCTTGCCACTATATTTACCTTCAGGATTTATCATGAAATTAAGTAATTGTTATTATGTTCCAGCATTAAGTAGAAACATTATCTCTGCCTCACGTTTGTTGGCAGAGGGTTATGAATTCATAATTGAGGGTAATGGTTGTTCTATAATTTTGAATAAGATGTTTTATGGCTATACTCCTGTTATGAATGGGTTGTCTATTTTAAATCTTAATGATGCATCTATCTTTAATATTGATGCTAAGAGGCTTTGACCCAATGATTTGAATCCAACTTACTTTTGGCATTGTCGCTTGGGTCATATTAGTTAGAAACGCACGATGAAGCTCCATAAAGATGGTCTTCTAAAATATTTGATTTTGAATAATTTGAAACGTGTGAATCTTTTATACTTGGTAAGATGAGCAAGACATCTTTCACTGGGCATTGTGAGAGGGCATCTAACTTATTGGAACTTGTACATACTGATATATGTGGACCAATAAGCATAATAGCTATAGGTGACTTTTAGTACTACTAATGACCATAGTAGATACGGTTATATCTACTTAATGAGGCACAAGTCAGAAACTTTTGAAAAGTTCAAGGAAATACATAATGAAGCACAAAATCAACGTGACAAGAAAATCAAGTCTCTACGACCTGATCATGGAGGCGAATATTTGACTCACGAGTTTAATGATCATCTAAAGAGTTGCAGAATTGTTCCACAACTTACGCCTGCAGGCACACATAAAAGGAATGGCGTGTCTGAGCGGTGTAATCGGACCTTATTAGACATGGTTCGATCAATGATTAGTCAGTCAGATCTACCACTATCTTTTTGGGGTTATGCTCTAGAAACTGTAGCTTTCACACTAAACAGAGTTCATCTAAATTTGTACACAAGACACCAGATGAGATCTGGACTGGAAAGAGTCTCAATTTGTTTTTTTTTCTAAAAATTTAGGGTTGTGATGTTTAGTTTAAATGTCAGATGTCTGACAAACTCACGCCCAAATTGAAAATATGCTTTTCGTGGGATATTTAAGGGAAGCATTAGGATATTACTTCTACAACCGAGAAGAGGGCAAAGTGTTTGTCGCTCAGAATGGTGTCTTTCTAGAGAAAGAGTTTTTCTCGCGAAAGGCAAGTGGAAGAAAAGTGTAAATCGAAGAAGTTTGAGAGACTCCACATGGGGATGACTTGGTTGGAGACGCCCCTATCGGGGAGAATCTGGTCGAGGAACCCATGGTCGAGAAAACTGCAGTTGGAGGGGCCCCAGTCAAGGTGGCACAATGCCACATAGGTTGGAAAGGCTGCACAAAGTACCTGCTCGGTATTCATGTAAATATTGTTGTTGGACAGCAATGAGCCTACAACTTATAGGAAAGCGATGATGGGCCCAGACTCTAAGAAATGGCTTGAAGCCATGAGATCCGAGATAGAATCCATCAGTAACAATCAGGTTTGGAACCTGGACGATCCGCCTGATAGTGTAGAAACCATTGAATGCAAATGGGTCTATAAGAAGAAGATTGATATGGGTGGAAATGTTTACATCTATAAATCTCGACTTGTCGCAAGGGGTTTAGACAAGTTCAAGGAGTTGACTACGATGATACTTTCTCACCGGTAATGATGCTTAAATCTGTACATATCATTCTAGCCAATGTGCATATTTCGATTATGAGATATGGCAAATGGATGTCAAAACGGCTTTCCTTAATGGAAACCTAAGTGAGGATATATACATGACACAACCCGAGGGTTTTTTCGATCCAAAGAATGCTAGTAAAAGATGCAAACTTCAGAAATCCATTTATGGGTTGAAGCAAGCATCTCGGAGTTGAATAATCATTTTGATGAGGTAGTCAAAGGGTTTGGCTTCATCAAGAACGTAGAAGAACCTTGTGTTATAAGAAGGTTAGTGGGAGCGCACTTGTAATTCTAATCTTGTGTGTGGATGACAAATTATTGATTGGGAATGACATTCCTATGCTGGAATCTGTTAAGACCTCACTGAAAAATAGTTTTTCTATGAAGTACTTAGGAGAAGCAGCATATATCTTAGGCATAAAGATCTATAGAGATAGAGAGAAAAGACTAATTGGATTAAGCTAGAGTACATACATCGATAAGGTGTTGAATCGGTTCAACATGTAGGATGCCAAGAAGGGGTTCTTGCCTATGTCGTATGGAATAAATCTTAGCAAGACTCAATGTCCTACAACTTCTGATGAGCGAAACTGTATGAGTAAGATTCCATACGCTCCGGCCATTGGGTCTGTCATGTACGCCATGTTTTGTACTCGACCAGACATATCATATGCTCTAAGTCTCACGATCATATACACGTCTGATGTATGTGAAGGTCACTGGAAAACAGTTAAAAACATCCTTAAATACTTGAGAAGGACTAAGGATGTGTTCCTATTTTATGGAGATGAGGAAGAGCTCATTGTAAATGGTTACACCGATGCAAGCTTCCAAACTAACAAGGATGATTATCGTTCGCAATCTTGATTCGTATACATTTTGAATGGAGGTGCAGTGAGATGCAAAAGTTCCAAATAAAACAAGTTGCTGATTCTACAATGAAGGCCGAGTAAATTGCGGCTTCTGAAGTTGCAAAGGAGGGTGTTTGGATAAAGAAATTCGTTTCTGAATTGGGTGTGTTTCCAAGTGCCTCCAGCCCAATGAATCTCTATTATGATAATAGTGGAGTCATTGTGCAAGCTAAGTAGACATGGTCCCATCAAAAGTCCGAGCACATGCTCAGGCGCTATCATCTTATTCGAGAGATTGTGGATAGGGGAGACGTAAAGATAAGCAAAGTGCACACGGATTCAAATGTTGCTGATTTGTTGACAAAGCCTCTCACACAACCAAAGCATGAGGCACACACAAGAGCTTTAGGTATTAGATACTTAAATGATTGACTCTAGTGCGAGTGGGAGACTGTTGGAAATATGCCTCCAAGAGGCAATCATAGAGATGATTATATTTTCTTATATTCATGATTTATTATCTTGTTCCTTGAATAATATCATTATTATTTAATAGCAAGTATGTGACTTGTTTGTGAAACTCTATATATGATTTTGTGATGATTATTCTAAAGTTCTCCCTAGTCGATAAACATATGGGGACACATATGAATAGACTAGCATATGTATTGGTTAATGACCGTATTTCACGGGTCATGGATATGGAGATATCAAACCAATAATATAGATACATGTTAGATAACATGGAGTTGGATTGACCCCCACCTTGAGACACTGCGAGAACGTTGTAATCTTACTTGTCATCAGTTGGTCTCATATACAATGTGTATGCTAAATCCTTAGACTTGAGGTTGACGTAGGTACTCGAGATGTGTAATGACTTACTTATAAGTTGTCAAACGCTACTCTATAACTAGAAAGTTATAAAGGTGGCTTTCGGGTTTGTCGTGAAGCATGCTGCGAGGCATAGTCTATCAAGATGGGATTTGCCCCTCCATACAACATGAGAGGTATCTCTAGGCCTCTCGAGTGGTCGGATTCCGAAAATGCATGGCTATGCTACTCACGGTTAAAGAGTTAACCAAAGTCGAGGATTCCGAGTCACATAATCAAGAAAGAATGGTCTAGCTAACTAAATAAGGATGGCACATACTCGCCTTGAGTTTGACCGATATCATGAGGCAAATAGAAATTCATATAACTAAGCATTGTTACGGTTCGTTCGATGTGATCTTTACATATACTCAGGAGTCGGTATGTCCTGATAGGGACCGCTACCGATTAATGGTTGAGTAAGAGTACTTGGGCTTTGTCCAAGTATATGTGAACCTATAAGGTTGCACGCTTAAAAGGTTAGGTCTTAATTCAGATAATGATCCGAGTTCTGATGGGCTTCGAGTTCCTAATGGTCTTCTAATGTGGAGACCATTGTGGGGTGTCTATATAAAGGGAAGGGGTGGTGGCTTTAGGGTTAAGTGACACCATAGGAATTCAGAATTCCCATAACCCTAGCCGCCACACCTCCTTTGCCCAAAACCGCGCCGTCGGCACTAGCACTTTGATGTGTGGCGTCTCAGCCCCGTATGTTTGGATACCTTGGAGGCGTTGATACGAAGCTTCAACGCTAGGATGATTCGCATCCTATGACGGTGATAAGGATGATTTTCACAACCTGTGACGGTCATGAGGAGCTATTAAGTAGGTGGGAGGCTAGTATGATTACAACAGCACCAACGCGCTACATCGACTCTACTTTCGCTACGGTTTTGCGCGTCTTGTTGTAATTTTGTAATCTATAACTTGTATTGGTTCCTTGGTTTCGCGGTAATTTTTTTTGAATTTTTGCTAGAGTAGCCTACCCGTTCCCCTTCACTGATAACATCTTGCAAGTTAGCCCCTGGCTCATAAGAAAAAGGACTACTAAAAAATGGAAAGTCATGTCCAAGCCCTTTAGCAATTGAGAATGACACCATTGATGCTCCTAGCCTTGAAAGCTCGTCTCTGGCAATGGCTAGGTCACCTGTTGTGAGTTTGTCAGTGATGTCGATTGGCGGGAGTAGAAATGAGGCCTCCATTGGTTGGAGGTTGGGGGAGACACGAGGATCACTATCGGTGAGAGTCTCCAGTGATCTACTTGGCGAAACTCCATCTGGCCATCGAGAATGGTGTTTGAATCATTGTTTCAGTAACTGCATTGACGACATGTTGGTGTTGGTGATATGCCCTTGAGGCAATCATGGAAATGATTGTATCACATCTTATGTTTATGGAACAGTATAATTGTTTGTCCTTTGAATAAATATCGATTGGATTGGTCAACAAGTACGTGACTTGTTCGTGAAACTCTTTTCATATATCGATGTTATTAAAGTTATCCCTGATCGGTTATCATAATATAGGATGATTATGTTTCATAAATCAACACATGTATTGATTGATGACCATGTTTCATGGGTCATAGAGATATGGAGATATCTAATCAATAATGTGGACACATGTTGGAGAACATGCGTTGGATATACCCATATGAGATATTGCAAGATTTGTTATATATTCTTAGGTATCATTAGTTGGTCTCATACATAGTGTATGTATGATCTTTAGACCTGAGATTGTCATTGGTTTCCAAGATATGTAATGCATTACTTAGGGGCTGCCAAACGATACTCTTTAACCAGGTAGTTATAAAGGTATTTTTTGGGTTTACCATGAAACATGTTGAGGTACATGAATAATCAAGATGGATTTTGCCCCTCCCACATAACAGAGAGATATCTCTCGGACTCTCGAGGTAGATAGATTAAGGAAGTGCATGGCCACACTGAATGTGATTGAGAGTCAATCCAGATAAATTAATCCACTACGGTATTAGTGAATGGATAGAGTTGTCATAGGATGACATGACTCTCGCCTTGAGTTCGATCTGATATCGTAAGGCAAAGGGAACATGACATTATTACAGTATAGTAGGTTCATCCGATGCTTATAAATATTGGGAATCAATATGTACTGCTAGGGACCGCTATCAATTATCGGTCGAAAAGATGTTTTTGAGTCGTGTCCAAATATACATGAACCTATAGGGTCACACACTTAAGGGGTTTGGAATGGTTACAATCGGTTATCAGAGTTCGGATTGGATCCGTTTTAATGGACCGAATTGAATATGGACTCAGATTGGGCCCAAGGATTAGGCGCCACTGAGAGCTATAAAAAAGGGACGTAGGCCTAGGGTTTGAGGTAAAAGTTTTATGTAAGAGTTGAACCACCACCGAAACCCTAGCCATCCTCCATCATCTCTACTGTGCATACGGTACTAGCACCCCGGTGCTCGGTGTTCCAACCCTGGACGTTTCGAAACCGATAGAGGCATTGCTCTATTGCGGTGCTGTTCGAGGACAACTGTTTGGACCGATCAAGGAGTTGATTGGATGGATCCAGAAGCCGAAGGATCAACTTGCTACTCAGCTATCGCTCAGTCCGATCGCACTGTTTATCGACCATACCAGGACGCGCAATGTCAATATGCTTCGACATCTTCTTCCGCTGCATTGCTCGTCTAGTGGTAACCATCTATAATCCATGATCATTTACTTGCGTGGCCTCTTGGGATCGGTAGAATTTTTAATTTGCACTAGTGTAGCCTACAGTAACCCTTCAGTGGTATCAGAGCCAGCTCGTCTAGTTGATGATCTGGATGATTTGCATATGCATGATGTGCGATAGTAGTAGATTGGACCTATTGCTGGTTCGGTATGAAGACCTAGATCGGTTCACAAGATGAATCGGATGTTAATAATCAGTTAATGAGATCAACCGGTTTCTCGCTTTTGAGTTTTGGGTTTCGTGATAGATCAATCTATTTTGGTTGTGTTGACTGTACTTGGCAGCATTGCTAGATTCACCCTTACCGGTCGGTTTTCGCCATCAGGGTGAACAATCATGCTCAGCCGTACAGGTCCAACCGAGTAGAGAAAATTTTCAATGGAAATCGAGTCAATGAGATTGGTTAATAATTTGGTTAATTTGATTAATCTAATGAAATTTTTCTATGGAAATCTATATACCAAATCATGCCCAAAGTTTTTCATCTCCTGGACCAAAAATCTATATACCAAATGCAACGAGGGGCTGCCGCCCCTCGACCCTGCATAGAGTGATTTTCTATATCATGTGCTCATATCACATCATGGAATTGGATTCTTTGCATAACATGCATTTGCAGGATGAGATGTGAATAGTATGGCTCTCGTGTATGTGATGTATGTAATAGTCACGATCTGCGTGTCGATTTGTGATGCTTGATGATCAATGTAATTCATTAATAGCTATTAGGAGTAATAGCTAGGTAGGATGAAGATCTCTAGCATGATGGCTCGGTGAATAGGTAGCGTGGCAATAGAGATTGCTATATCAAGGGCCATACTATTTCACAGCTTAATATGATTATCTGTGATTTATTTTTCCTGTTACACTGCTTTACATATGATTACACTAGATAATTCAATCATGTTAGAGTATTATCCCTCAAAGAAAATTAAGTTAATTTTATGCCTTTCCAAATTGTTGCAACTATCGAGTCTTGATCGTTGATTGGTGCGTCTGCCAAAGCAGAGTGCGGTTACCTATCTTAACATGGTAGGGTATGTGTCGAACACGTACAGACAAACATTGGTTTAACTTAACTAGGCTATCAAAATGGTTTTGGGCCTAGGGGCATGGTGTTGAGTTGGTAACATGAGATGTTACTCAACAAGCAAGAATTATATGAGATGTAATTAGTAAGGTGTTGCTTACCGAATGACATTAGGTTTCTAGCAGTGATGCCAAAGCTTACTAGGACTTAATAAAATTTGGATCTTGACTCGCCATATGTTGTTAGAGGGAACATGATTTCATATAGTGGGAATATCTTTTACTAAATTGTTTAATAGAAGATCATGTATAAACATAGTGCTTATTTGTTGCATATTTGTGTTGTGGATTAAGTGGCACCTACTACTACCTCCGCACCCAGTTTTAGCTTACGTTTGATTCTTGAAAGGGATAAACTGAAGGGAACAAACTTTATCGACTGGTATCGCAATCTGAGAATTGTTCTCAAACAAAAAAAAGAATAAGTTCTAGAGAAACCATATCCCGTTGAACCGGTTGAGAATGCCACTCGAGCTGAAAAGAATGAGTATGAAAAGAATTGCACTAATTCCATTGATGTTAGCTGTCCCATGCTTGTCACCATGAACTTTGAGCTTCAGAAGCAATATGAGGATGTGGTTGCCCATTGTATGATTGTGGGTTTAAAAGGCATGTTTGAGAAACAGGCGAGAGCTGAGAGGTACAACACCACGAAGTCCTTGTTTGCGTGTAGGCTAGCTGAAGGGAATCCGGTCAGCCCTCATGTGATCAAGATGATTGGTTACATGCTGAATGTGATTGAGAGTCAATCTAGATAAATTAATCCACTACGGTATGAGTGAATGGATCAAGCTTTCATAGGATGACACGACTCTCGCCTTGAGTTTGATCTAATATCGTAAGGCAAAGGGAACATGACATTATCACACTATGGTAGGTTCGTCTGATGCTTTATGAATATTTGGGAATCGATATGTACTGCTAGGGACCGCTATCGATTATCGGTCAAAAAGATTTTTCCGAGTCGTGTCCAAATATACATGAACCTATAGGGTCACACACTTAAGGGGTTTGGAACGATTACAATCGGTTATCAGAGTTCGGATTGGGTATGGTCTAATGGGCCAAATTGAATATGGACTCAGACTGGGCCCAAGGGTTGGCACCACCGAGGGCTATAAAAAGGGGATGTAGGCTTAGGGTTTGAAGTAGAAGTTGTATGCAAGAGTTGAACCACCACCAAAACACTAGCCGTCCTCCACCATCTCTACCATGCGTACGGTGCTAGCACCCCAGTGCTCGGCTTTCCAACCCCGGACGTGTGGGTACCGATAGAAGCACTGCTCTATTGTGGTGCTATTCGAGGATGACTATTTGAACCGATTAAGGAGTTGGTTGGACCGATCCAGAAGCCGAAAGATCAATTTTCTACTCGACTATCACACTGTTCGACGACCATACCAGGATGCACAACATCGATCTGCTTTGACATCTTCTGTTGTACTACGCGTCTAGTGGTAACGAGTTATAATCCATGATCATTTACTTGCGTGGCCTCTTGGGATCGGTAGAATTTTTAATTTGCGCTAGTGTAGCCTACTGTAACCGTTCAGTTGGGAGTAGTGGGTGGGGGAATCCAATGTGACTGAGTTGATGGAGAGATACGTAGTTGCCAGAGGAGGCAGTTCATCAGCTTGGATGGTGTGTTTGCAGTTTGCAGGGTTTCGAATTTCACCCAAATTTTGTCGAGTTTTGGAACTTTCAGTTGTCCCAAAATACACTTGTTCTTGTTATATTTTGGTGGGTTCATTTTAATTTTTTTTCAAAAATTCAAATTTTGGTCAAATTTTATTAAAAATTCAAATTTTGGTCAAAGGGAAGAAATTTATTTAGTAGTAGGAGGAAACACAACTCACTAGTGCAAGAGCACAAAGGGGAAGCGTAGCCGCCTGCTTCGTGACTCCACCAAAGAGGCTTATCTAATTGGCACCAATCTGGGGTCCAATGGGTTTGCCATATTTGAGTCAGAGACAAGCTTGGGCAACATTGGCTCACTCGCAGCACAACACCATCCGGGCATGAGCAGTCAGCCCGAGAAGAACTACCACTGTCAACACGCGCATGACACATCACCACTCAGATATGTAGTGGCGAAGCCGGGAATTGTTCGAAGCCTGGGCAAGCATGATTAAGGCCAATAAACATGAACAAGTCCATATAAACTTGACCAGTGGTAGAACGGGAATGAAAATGAAATGAGTCACCTTACATTTCAGTATATCACTATACAATGGTAGACAACGGGAAAATTTTCTAACTTAGGCATATGGCTAATATGTACCAAATTTCTTTTAGGTGTTGTGCAACTTGTCCTTTGTGGTAGTTGTATTTCCAGGAGTTTTATTGCTTTCTAGAGTTTCTTTATCTACTAAAAACCTTTCCATTTTGAAATTTACAAATTTGAATCAATACTATAGCCAAAGTCTAAATCAATAAGTCCAATCCCGCACTAACTCTAACTAAGTGATAGAACCGATAGAGTAAATAAGCAATTACAAGTTTACAACTATGAACTAACAAGTTAATAAACTATCCATTCTAACATTTTAGTTCAATTTCCAACTGTGAACTAACAAGTTAATGAACTATCCATTCCAACATTTAAGTTCAATTTTCAACTGTGATTTGTCAATCTCAACTATGAACTAACAAGTTAAGTGAAAGAAACCATTGATTCCATTGTGTTGCAGTGGTAGGGCACCGCTGGACCTCCACGACTTGTCACTGGTGAGCACGGGCAGCTGCCTAGGCTCATCAGGAAGTGGCTCTACCCACACTAATATGGTCCAAAAAGATCCGTCGCAGTTGGCCCAAGTACATGCGCCACCTAGAAGCATACACGGCGCTGACACCTGCTAGTGATGCACATACTCGAGCTTCACGGCCCGAGAACCACCACCTCGAGGAACAAACGCTGAGGCATCGTGTCGGGACCCGAATATGCGAATCCGGACCCTCTGTGTATACTGCACTAGTCCAGGATCACGCTAGTGCACACAGGCTCAACATAAGTAAATATCACAATCATACATAGCGAAAATATTATGAAAGACATCATATGATACAGACTACTAGTTGAATGACCTTATGGTCCACTTACATGACTATGCCCCGCAAGGTCGAATGACACATTAAAGCTGCGGCGGAATGAAAACGTAGACAACCCTCAAGATACCACAGTAATCGACAAGGCTTGCGCCTAAACATTCGTCTCCTCCCGAATCCTTCCTCCAAAGATTGATGTTGACTCTTCAACTGGTTATGTTATTGTTGGCAAGGGTGAGTACTTAAAGCACTCAACAAGTTGTGCATGAATGCAATTCTATGTATCTATATGTAAGGCTTATTCCAAAGGATAGGCTATCATGGCTATTTTGCAACAGAGCAAAGATTTACTTAACAAATACAATAAATAGATTGTAAAGACGGTAAAACAAATAGCAATAATAAATGACTTCAGTATTTCTCAAGTAAACCAGGTTTCCAAACCTAAATCAAATTCCATCTTCCATATGGCATTCTGCCATCCCAACCAAGTTGTTCATTTTAATTAAGCTAACCCTTAACAGTAATTCCCGAGCATTGCTCAATACCGTGAGCACGGCTATCCGAATAGTTTCACACTCTACAGAGGTTATGCACTTTACCCACACGGCATGATATTCTCTTTGCGCCTGGCCATTAGCACACTTCCTTTGGTGTGCCGGCAGAGAAATCATGACAGAGCCTTTACAATGCTCTGACTTAATCCAGTACTACCCGTTAAGGTTTCAACACTGGTGGGTCTGAAAACCACAACCAGGACCCCCCTCTTGCGCCATGTGAATTACACTATAACTCGGGAACTCACACCCACCAAGATAGTACCAAAGTTAAGACATTGCAAATTAATCAGCTAGGCTGGCCCATACCAGACATGTGGTTGCATGATTAACTCAGGTCAAAGGCTTGCAAGGTTAAGTCCTTAGTGTGATCAAGGCAAGACATCCACATACCCTCTGCCCATCGGGCCCACCTTGGCCTCCTCGCCCCTTGCCACTTGCCTCAATCTAAGTGATTATCACCCAGTTGATTACCAAGCACCACGTGCCATCAACAATTCAACATCGTTGCGTGACATGACTCGCCACAACAACTCAATCTCATCGTGTGATCCCACATGACACACAAGTTCATAACATTGTTCCATATTCCATTAATCAAAATTAATTATCAATGATTCTGACACATGTGATGACGTGGCAAGGCTAAGCAACTAATACGAACTAAACCTCCAATGTTGATCATAATTACTAATCAACTATATTAAACCAATCTAGGGTGACAATGGATCATGGCATACAATGACAAGGTAGGGTATAGATCAACTGTATATTAGCTAAGCCCAATCTAATTTGAAACAATTGTATATTTGAAATATATGCAATAGGGTAAAATAAACATAGCAATTTTATAAACATGGGTTCATCATGATCAAAGCACAACTTGCCTTGAAATAGGTCCTGATCTGGTTCGGAACTTGCTCTTGAGTTGCCGGATCTTCCTCCAAGTGTCGCACAATTCAACGTCTACGCGTACCGAAGAAGAAAAGCAAATAAATACCAAAATAGAGAGAAATTGAACTCCAAAAATCAAATAAAATTCACCATTAAATAGATCTCAATTTTACAAATTTTTAGAAACTGGAATCACTCAAACCGAGTTACGATGCAAAAGATATAGACTTTTGAAGTTTGAAATAAATATCAAATCGAAAATCGAAATTCGGAATTAACAGATTTATTTTAAAACGAAAACTGATTTATGACATCAGCGTTACATCAGCATGACGCAGCGCTGGACCGAACCAATCGCCAGCCGACGCGTCCCGGTCCATGGACTCGGTCCATGACGCCTTTCGGGCTCCCGCGCCAGCGGCATTGCACGATTGGCACGGTCACGATGCGATCCGGCCTTTCTCACCGATCCAACGGTCCACGGCGGCGACGACGTGGCTTACCGACACGTAATCCACGCCGCGAGATCCGACGCGCCCGACCGGAATCCAACGCCACGGTTGATCACGAGGAGTCGACGGCGAGCTTCGGCGGCGCGTTCACCGGAGACCGAGACGAAGACGAGCCCGACGGCGCTTTGGTGAACAAAAGGCGACGAAGAAGTTCAGATCCAAAGCGTCTCTCCGCGGAGATTCCAGATCTGCTCTCGACGGCGGTGGAAGAACACCGGTCGACCACGTAAACGAAGAAAACGACGGCGGCGGCGCCACGAAGTCCGACGAGCTCTCAGCGCCCACGAGGCTTCTCCGCGACAACCCAACAGAAAAAGCCGCGACACTCAAGGCGAACCTCGGGACTACCCGCCTTACTTATAGCGCGGGAATCGTGTTTCACACGGACTCCAAGACACGCACGGCGGCGAAGGCGTCTTTGGCGGCGGACTCGAGTCCCGACGGAGACGACGACCCACACCATCCGATCGCCATCGAACGGCCACGGCTTAACCGACGCGCGACGATCGGATCTGCTCATCTCGAAACAACGGATGAGATCTTCACTTACCCTATTCGTGCACCGATTCCACCGGCGCCGCTTGATCTTGATTCCACGGTCCACGCCGCTAGGGTTTCCAAATCCCAACGCCAATCTCACCATCGATCCTCGATCCAATCGGCGAGTATCGCGTCTCGAGAATGGGCCGACGACGGAAAGGTTGGGCCTCACCACGATGGGCCTCTGGCGCAAGACAAAAGATTGGGCTTCGCCCAAGATCGCTGCAAAGGATTTTAAAGCTTTATTTTTTAAATATTTCTAGAAATTCATTTTATTTATTTTAGGCAATAGAACAATCAGAAAAATCCAAGAAAATCTCAAAATACTTTGAGACATTCTCGACTTAAATAAAATATTTTTGGCAAAACTTTATTTTAACTTTGCACATATTTAAATACTTTTGAATAAAAGGCAATAAACTTGAAATAAGAATTAATTCAAATAAATCCAGAAAAATCCAAATAAATTCCAGAAAATCACAAATGCACATTTAAGCAATAAAAACTTAATTAAGCCAAATTTTGGGATGTTACAAACCTCCCCCCCTTAACAGAATCTCGACCTCGAGATTCAGGGCTAACTAGAGAATAGGTTCGGGAATTCTGACTTCAAATCTTCTTCTCGCTCCCAAGTGGCTTCACTTTCGGAATGATTGCTCCATCGAACTCGCAAAGCGAATAGACTTGTTTCTAGTCTTATGCGTTCCATAACATCCAAAATTTCGATTGGTTGCTCTTTGTAAGTCAAATCTTCTTGCACTCTATTGCATCTAACGGGGTTTGCTCCGTTGGTACTCTAAGACACTTCTTAAGCTGCGACACATGGAATACATCATGCACTCCTGCCAATGACTGAGGCAACTCTAACTGATAAGCCACCTCTCCTCGACGGCTTAGAATCTTGAACGGACCGACATATCTTGGCGCGAGCTTCCCTTTAACGTGAAATCTTTTAACTCCTTAAGAGGGTAACCACGAGATACACATGATCTTCTCGTTCAAACTCAAATCTCGACGACGGTTGTCTGCGTAGCTTTTTCATCTTGGTGTGCTATCTTCAACCTCTCTCGATCATTGCGACTTGACTTTGGCTTCCTCGAGAATGTCCGCCCGAAACCAAACGTTCTCTGCTTCGCTCCAATTCAATGGAGTACGACAAGCACGCCCATACAACGCCTCAAACGGTGACATCTCGCAGCTAGCTTGATAACTATTATTGTAACTAAATTCGCATATGGCAAACACTTATCCCATGTCGCAAGATAAACTAAAGCACAAGCTCTCAACATATCCTCTAAAATCTGATTTACTCTTTCGGTCGACCATCCGCTGCGGGTGATATGTCAGACTAAAATTGGATGAGTTCCCATGGCCGTGCAACTTATTCCGTAATCTTGAGGTAAATTGGGTACCTCTGTCTCGACACAATCTTCTTGGGCACTCCATGCGAACATACAATCTTTGACATGTACAACTCGCTAAACGATCTCCGAGTAAGTGATCTTCTTTCGATAAAATGGGCGACCTTGGTTAGACGATCCACAATTACCCAAATGGAATCGTAATCTCTCTCGAGTTTTAGGTAAACCGTAATAAAATCCATTCCGATTTCCTCCCACTTCCATTCCGAATTTTCAACTACCGCAATAAACCGGTGGTCTTTGATGCATGGCTTTACTCTCGACATACGTCGCATAAAGCAACATGCTCGGCTACTTCACGCTTCATATTAGGCCACCAAAATCTCTCTTTCACATCTGGTACATCTTAGCACTTCTGGATGAATTGAATACTCGAATCATGAGCTTCTTCTAAAATCAACTGTTTAATCTCTTTCTTATTCAATACATAGCTTTGACCTTTAAACTGTGTGGTTCCTTGGTTATCCATGGTAAAATCCTCAGCTAAGCCTTCATCCTTCTGACCCACTTCGATCTGATCTTCAAGCATTGGCTTAACTTTCAAAGCAGATATAAATCCTTGTGAAACCACTTCTAATTTCATCTTTTGAAACTCTTTGCACAATTTCTATTGATCACTTGATATTGGTGTATTGGTACTATGGCCTTTACGACTTAAGATATCGGATACCACATTAGCCTTACCAGGATGGTAACAGATCCCAGTCTTATAATACTTAATCAATTTCAACCATCCTTTTCGTTCCATATTAAGGTCTGCACTTCGAACTCTTATGGTCTGTACATATCTCCAATAATATAATGACACAATAACTTCAAAGCATGCACTACAGTAGCACTTTCCAATTCATGCGTAGCATAGTTCTCTTCACATGGCCTCCACTGTCCTGACGCATAGGAAATAACTTTGCCTTTCTGTATTAACACATATCCAAGGTCTTGTCTCGGAGCATTACCCTATATATCAAAACTGCTCTGCACATCTGGCAACACTAAGACAGGCGCTATCGTCAAACGTTCCCTCAATCACAGAAACCTCTTTTTGCACTGCGGCGTCCATGCAAACTTCTGCTTCTAATTGCCTAAGCGGTCTCGGTTGCTCCCACGCAACATCGCTTTTGGTTGGATCCACGGTAACTCCTTTAGCAGTCATCTCATGACAAGAAATTCAACTTTCTCCTTCCAAAAGTCACATTTGCTAAACTTAGCATACAGCTATTGGTCTAGCAACCCTTCCAAAACTAATTGCATACTTTTTTTTTGACTTGAAGTAAACAAGGACATCCCACATATACACCATAACAGCTTGACCAAATTTCCCATGGAACTCCGTTCGTCATGTCCATAAATTCTGTAATGGCATTGATCCTTCTAGCAGACACACTGTAAACTCACACCGTCCATACTGCGTAGAAAACTCTGACCTAAGAACATTCTCTGCACAGATTGTTAACTGATGATAACTTGATCGAAGATCTATCCTTGAGAACACTCCAGTCCCTTTTTTGACTGATCAAACCAATTACGATCCTGGGCAGCGAATACTTACCCTTTTGATCATCACCTCATTAAACTCTCGACAGTCGATACACATCCTTGAGCTCCCATTTTTAAATAGAACAGGCGCTCCCTATGGTGACAAATTGGTTCTAGCGAACCACCTTTCTAGCAACTCTTCGGTCTGCTTCTTCATCTCAACTAGCTCATCAATAGGCATTCGATGAGGTCTCTTTACTTTTGGCGCTGTACCAGGGACTAACTCCATCACACACTTGATCTCTCGATCTGGTGGGATTCTTCAGAAACACATCTTGATACTCTCTAACAACTGACCCTCAACAAAGCTGAAAATTTCCACACTACTGACCTTTAGCTGACCAACACGAACCGCGGTCATTTGCAATTCTATTTTCTCGCTTTCAGGGCTTTTAGTTGACACAATTCTTTGACCAAACTCCAGGACAGCCTTATGTCCGGACGACCCATTTCATTTCAGGAGTGGCATCTCGGGTCTGATATCCAATATCGCTCGCTAGAAACTTTTCTCCAACTTAACTCCATCACATTCTAGGTTAGATCAAGCAATACTGTACTTTCTGCCAATGATAATTCCTCGGGCTGACAAGCTTTACAAACACCACTGAACTGATCATCGTTGCACACACAACATCTTCAGGTGAACCGTCAACATAGGGGAATACTCAGAAACCTCCTTTATCATTAATGCTTTTATTCCAACACTTCACATATCCACCTCTCAACCATCTTTACTTTATTTATTTAGGCATGAAAATCTTTACATGGAATTCACCTCTAGTCACTTTTCTTTTACAAACGAGGGTATGACACTTGCATAGGATAAAATCATCGATCTAAACTTCCTCGATTGGCATTGGCGCCAAGTTTTGATCGAACAAAATTGAGATTGGCTTGCCTTTGGTGCGATCACTTTCTTATGAGGGCAATTGTTAGCAAAATGCCGGTGCTTGTTGCAGGTATAACAAAGCTTAGGTCCACCTCTCTTCCTTGAGCATTAAATCGACTAAGGCGGTGTCTTCATTCTGACGCCTCTTCTTCAACCGATTCTCCGCATAAACTTCTCTTGCGACTTTATCGCTCACTCTTGGCGTTATGAACTTGACCGAGGTAACTTCGAACATCCATGGCGTAGACATTGATTGTCTTCTCTGTGGGCATTGATTAGCATAATGGCCTTCCTTGTGGCAGTTGTAACACACCCGTGTTCGCTGTTGTGCAGTTACAGGTACATTATTGTCTTCTTGCTGCGTCAAAACTGGTTGCTTCATTGGGCATTCACTAGCCCAATGGTCTTCTTCATCGCACAGGAAACATGCTGTTGGTGACTGCCAATTACTACTTTCTTGATGAGGGCCAACAGGATTAAGGTATTGTGTCCTTAGCTCTTCGAGTGGCACCACTTTTGCAACTGACGTTCGCCTCTTCTTGGCGACTCTTGAGCAACTACGGCTCAAGATTCTTTTGTCGATGTTGAATTACAGCAGAACTATTGGATTCAGAGGACATTGAGTGGACCATGATCTCGGCCTTCACAAAGGTAACATGTGATGCCACTCATAGGACATTCTCCAAGAGAATGACTTCCTTCACAGCTGGAGCAATTAATCACATGCTCGTCAGCGGTATGTCCTATCTCTCCACAAATAATGCACGCACGATCTTCTCGATTTGTTTGGTTGATAAAGACTTCGAGAGCAACTCTTAGATGTTGAACAAGGTGCAAGAATAGTATTCTCGCTCGTATTTATCGTGACCATACTGTCTCTAGGTGAAGCGAAGAGATTACTAAAAGCAACAACAAATTCATTCCAAGTGATACTCGCGGGGCTTCATGAACAGACGATATTTCTTCCACCATTCAGCAGCGGTTCCTTGTAACTGATAAGAAGCATACAAGACTTTCTTATCGCCTTCACACTGAACAATGAGCAGCTTCCTCTCAATGGTCTTGAGCCAATCATCTACTTCTGAGGGTAACTCATTTTCAAAACGAGGCGACGAGTCTTTATAAATTCTGATAACCTTGAGTACGAACAGAAATCATTGGTAGCAGCTTGGAACACTTCGTTGATATTGGCTTGGTTAGTCATATTCCGCATATGCTTCATCATTGCATGCATCAACCGAGTCCGAGCAATCAAGAACTCTCAAACTCGTGATATCCATCTCAGATCGACGGTTGAAGAACTAATCCATTATTGAGGTTCTTCTTGGATTGATTTTCACCTCACGATTCGTAGTTTCCTCAAGTCGAACCATCCGCTTGATTGCTTCACTTGGTTAGGAAGAGGAAATAGCATAGGTAAGAAGAGGAATCCTAAAGCAGGGAGATAGGTTTAACCCAATAACTTAAGCAAACAATATTAATAACTTGGTATGGTTGCTTATATAAGCCTAAAAGCTCGCAACACATAACGCACACTCAAAGAATCAAGGAGAACCAATTCAACCTATACACACAAAACTACCGCCACAGGGGTAACACTTCTATCTTAAGCGGACGCGACTCCCACACCTGAGTCTCAACTGGCTATTCGAAGCATAGGTCATTTAACTTCTGGAACACTTCACCGATCTACTCCTTCCTTGAGCTCGATGATTCCCTCCTTCTTGATCTTCAGGGTTGACAGCGAACATTTGATGCTTTCTTCTATGATGTGGCACGTCAACTACCAAGACAACTCAGATAAGGTTTTTAACTCGATCCAGCAAGGGAGAGAGAAAGAAATTCAGCAGAGGAAAAGAGAGAAATTTTGACGAGGAAAGGAATAGAAGAATAAGATAAGTCAAGAACATATTATTCTTCCAAGTTAATTCTTTTCTTTAGAAATTTTTTTTTGAAGTTCCTATAGAGACGACCAGACTATCTAGGGTCAAGGCCTACAGTCAGTATGGCTCTGATACCACATCTGTCGGGACCCGAATATGCGAATCCGGACCCTCTGTGTATACTGCACTAGTCCAGGATCACGCTAGTGCACACATGCTCAACATAAGTAAATATCACAATCATACATAGCGAAAATATTATGAAAGACATCATATGATACAGACTACTAGTTGAATGACCTTATGGTCCACTTACATGACTATGCCCCGCAAGGCTGAATGACACATTAAACTGCAGCGGAATGAAAACGTAGACAACCCCTCAGTATACCACAGGCAACTGACAAGGCTTGCGCCCTAAACATTCGTCTCCTCCCGAATCCTTCCTCCAAAGATTGATGTTGACTCTTCAACTGGTTATGTTATTGTTGGCAAGGGTGAGTACTTAAAGCACTCAACAAGTTGTGCACAGAATGCAATTCTATGTATCTATATGTAAGGCTTATTCCAAAGGATAGGCTATCATGGCTATTTTGCAACAGAGCAGCATTTACGAACAAATACAATAAATAGATTGTAAAGACGGTAAAACAAATAGCAATAATAAATGACTTCAGTATTTCTCAAGTAAACCAGGTTTCCAAACCTAAGTCAAATTCCATCTTCCATATGGCATTCTGCCATCCCAACCAAGTTGTTCATTTTAATTAAGCTAACCCTTAACTGTAATTCCCGAGCATTGCTCAATACCGCGAGCACGGCTATCCGAATAGTTTCACACTCTGCAGAGGTTATACACTTTACCCACACGGCATGATATTCTCTTTGCGCCTGGCCATTAGCACACTTCCTTTGGTGTGCCGGCAGAGAAATCATGACAGAGCCTTTACAATGCTCTGACTTAATCCAGTACTACCCGTTAAGGTTTCAACACTGGTGGGTCTGAAAACCACAACCAGGGCCCCCATCTTGCGCCATGTGAATTACACCATAACTCGGGAACTCACACCGACCAAGATAGTACCAAAGTTAAGACATTGCAAATTAATCACTAGGTCGCCCATACTACATATGTGGTTGCATGATTGACTCAGGTCAAAGGCTTGAAAGGTTAAGTCCTTAGTGTGATCAAGGTAAGACATCCACATACCCTCTGCCCATCGGGCCCACCTTGGCCTCCTCGCCCCTTGCCACTTGCCTCAATCTAAGTGATTATCACCCAGTTGATTACCAAACACCACGTGCCATCAACAATTCAACATCGTTGCGTGACATGACTCGCCACAACAACTCAATCTCATCGTGTGATCCCACATGACACACAAGTTCATAACATTGTTCCATATTCCATTAATCAAAATTAATTATCAATGATTCTGACACATGTGATGACGTGGCAAGGCTAAGCAACTAATACGAACTAAACCTCCAATGTTGATCATAATTACTAATCAACTATATTAAACCAATCTAGGGTGACAATGGATCATGGCATACAATGACAAGGTAGGGTATAGATCAATCTGGTATATTAGCTAAGCCCAATCTAATTTGAAACAATTGTATATTTGAAATATATGCAATAGGGTAAAATAAACATAGCAATTTTATAAACATGGGTTCATCATGATCAAAGCACAACTTGCCTTGAAATAGGTCCTGATCTGGTTCTGGAACTTGCTCTTGAGTTGCTGGATCTTCCTCCGAAGTGTCGCACAATTCAACGTCTACGCGTACCGAAGAAGAAAAGCAAATAAATACCAAAATAGAGAGAAATTGAACTCCAAAAATCAAATAAAATTCACCATTAAATAGATCTCAATTTTACAAATTTTTAGAAACTGGAATCACTCAAATCCGAGTTACGATGCAAAAGATATAGACTTTTGAAGTTTGAAATAAATACTGAAATCAGAAAATCAGAAATTCGGAATTAACAGATTTATTTTTAAAACGAAAACTGATTTATGACATCAGCGTTACATCAGCATGACGCAGCGCTGGACCGAACCAATCAGCAGCCGACGCGTGTCCCGGTCCATGGACTTGGTCCACGGAATCACGCTGGATCACCATGGACTCGGTCCATGACGCTCGGGCTCCGTGCGCCACGCGGCATTGCCTGATTGGCACGGTCAGCGGTGCGATCTGGGCCTTTCCTCACCAATCCAACGGTCCACGCTGGCGACGACGTGGCTTACCGACACGTAATCCACGCCGCGAGATCTGACGCGCTCCGACTGGAATCCAACGGCCACGGTTGATCACGAGGAGTCGATGGCGAGCTCGGCGGCGCGTTCACCGGAGACCGAGACGAAGACGAGCCCGACGGCGCTTTGGTGAACAAAAGGCGACGAAGAAGTTCGGATCCAAAGCGTCTCTCTGCGGAGATTCCAGATCTGCTCTCGACGGCGGCGGAAGAACACCGGTCGACCACGGAAACAAAGAAAACGACGGCGGCGGCGCTCACGAAGTCCGACGAGCTCTCAAGCGTCCACGGAGGTTTCTCGGCGACAACCCAACAGAAAAAGCGCGCACACTCAAGATTTAACCTCGGGGACTACCGCGCCTACTTATAGCGCGGGAATCGTGCTTTACACGGACTCCAAGACACGCACGGCGGCGAAGGCGTGCTAGCGGCGGACTCAGAGTCCCGATCGGAGACGACGACCACACCATCCGATCGCCATCGAACGGCCACGGTTTAACCGACGCGCGCACGATCGGATCTCGCTCATCTCCAAACAACGGATGAGATCTTCACTTACCCTATTCATACCGATTCCACCGGCGCCGCTTGATCTTGATCCCACGGTCCACGTCGTTAGGGTTTCCAAATCCCAACGCCAATCTCAGCCATCGATCCTCGATCCAACGGCGAGTATCCGCGCTCTCGAGAATGGGCCGACGACGGAAAGGTTGGGCCTCACCACGATGGGTTTACGCAACACAAGATTGGGCTTCGGCCCAAGATCTTTGTAAAGGATTTTAAAGCTTTATTTTTTTAAATATTTCTAGAAATTCATTTTATTTATTTTAGGCAATAGAACAATCAGGAAAAATCCAAGAAAAATCTCAAAATACTTTGAGACATTCTGGACTTAAATAAAATATTTTTGGCAAAACTTTATTTTAACTTTGCACATATTTAAATACTTTTGAATAAAAGGCAATAAACTTGAAATAAGAATTAATTCAAATAAATCCAGAAAAATCCAAATAAATTCCAGAAAATCACAAATGCACATTTAAGCAATAAAAACTTAATTAAGCCAAATTTTGGGATGTTACACATCGAGGACGAGCGCCGATAGCACCCAATGACCATTCTCACCTCTAGAATACCATAAGAGGATGGATTATGTTCAGAAGAAAGATAAAGACCTAATATACATCTATTAAAAGAGGAATAGATGGGTGGTCCCCTCACCGCTCACCATAGATGTGGACTACATCGATTGGAGTTAGGTGAAGGGGACCAAATCGGAGATGGCAGAAGAAGCTAGCAAAGAGGCGGACGTTCCAAAGAAAGTGGGTGCTAGCTAAACCTAAGCCTATTATAAAATTTTGTAATACTGCAAGACCGTCATGAGTGTTGGGAAATAAGGAAAGTAAGGAGGAGGCAATTTCAAAAAAAAATTCATCTATCCAAACCTAGAAAACTCGCTATATATGATCTAATATTACATATTAGGGTTTTATGTTACCACTTGATGCACAGGTGTGGCTTCTCAACAACGGAAGAAGAGCGTGTTAGACTGTGTTAGCACAATTGAGGCAGTACCAGCCTCGTCCTAGGAGTATCCACATGCATGAATGGGAAGAAGACTCTGCACACCAGTTTGCTAGAACCTCAGCAGCATGGCCCTCTCGGTTCTCTCTGAGAATTAGTCTCTCGACTTCAGTTATCCCTTCGCAGCCGAATAGGATTCAAAATAATCTTTATCAATTCAAATCCTTATCCAAACTAACTCCCTATTTAATTCGTGTTACTTTAATCGAAATCATATAACTTTGTTGTTGTGGATTCGAATTATCCGAATCAAACAAGCATTTATTCCATATTTAAAAATTCCAATATATTAATTATCCATATAAAAAATATGTAATTTATTAACAAACCAATAGGATCCCTGTCGGGACCCGAATTTGCAAATCCGGACCCTCTGTGTATACCGCACTAGTCCAGGATCACGCTAGTGCACACAGGCTCAACATAGATGCTATCATAGTCACACACAGCGAAATATAGCATAAACTTCATTAATTAATAATAACTGTTGTCTTACATGAATAATGCCTCACAGGCTTAAAAAGAGTATCAATGAGAAGCAATGAAATAGAATAAACGCAGTTGGCGCTCCGATTCGCCACAGCAACCGACGAGGCTCGGACCCTAAGCATTCGTGATCCAAATAATCCTCATCCATGATCGGCGAGATTCTTCCTCTTCAAGTTGTTGTTGATGGGGTGAGTACATAAAGCACTCAACAAGTTGTGCAAAATAATGCAAGTCTAATATTCTATATGTTTGGCTTAATCCAAAGGAATGGCTAGTAAGGGTATTTTTGCAATAAAGCAAAGATTTAACAAGAATACAATAAATAGATTGGAAAGCGAAGAAACAAATACGAGAATTAATAAATTCAGATTTCAAATACACCAAGTTTCCAATCCTAAATTAATTTTCCACTTTCCATGGCACCTTGTCATCCCAACAAGTTTTTGTTTAACAAAAGTCTAACCCTTAACTGTAATTCCGAGCATTGCCCAATACCGTGAGCACGGCTATTCGAATAGATTGTACACTCTGCAGAGGTTATGCACTTTACCCACACGATACAACCAAACACCACCAAGGCGAGTGATCATAACAAAGCCTTTACAATGCTACACCTAGACCCAAGATCGCTCGCTAAGGTTTCAACATCAAGGGTTAAACCACCACAACAGGCCCCCTCTTGCGCCATGTGAGTTAAACCGTAACCGGGACTCACTATTCACCACGACAAGATCAAATCTAGGTTTCACAAATTATTCACTAGGTCTGTCCCATTCCGCACATGTGGTTGCAAGAGAGACTCAGTCAAAGGCTTGCAAGGTTAAGTCCTTAAGGTGATTAAGGCAAGACTTCCACATACCCCTACCAAACTGGCCCACCTTGGCACACCGACCCTTGCCACTTGCCTCAATCTAAAATCATTACCACCCCGGCTTGATTACCAAGCACCACATGCCATCAACATTTCAATCCCGATGTGTGACCTCCTCGCCACGACAACTTGATATCATTGTGTGACAACACATGACACACCAATTCATAAACATTGTTCCATATTCCATTAGTCAAGATTAAGTATCGACATTCGGACACATGTGATGACGTGGCATGGCTAAGCAATCTATGACGATCTAACTAGCCCATGTTGATTATCAACTATAATTCCACATCCTAGGGTGACAAATAGATCATGGCATATAATTGACAAGGTATGGTTTAATTCAAATAGGCATATTATCTAATTCCCAGATTAATTGAAATCATTTATACACATAAAATATCATGCATAAAGTTTAAAAGACAAAATAGTAATTTGGTGAAAATTAGGTGCAACATGATCAAAGCACAACTTGCCTTGGAGTAGGTGCTGGTCTTGATCTGAGCTTGGGTCTTGAGCGACGAATCTTCTTCCGATCACCGAAAGCGGTTCAACGTCACGCTAAACGATGCCAAAATAGCAAATAAACACCAAACCAGAGAGCAACCAAACTCCAAAAATAAAATAAAATTCACCAATAAATAGATCTTGATTTTACAAATTTTTAGAAATTTGAAACACTCAAATCCGAGTTAAAATGCAAAAGATATAGCCTTTTGAAGTTTGAATAACATCAAAATACAGAAAATAGAATTTCTGATTTTTCTGAATTATTTTTCTATTGGAAAAGATTTTATTGCGCAACGCTGACGTCAGCCCTGACTCGGACCAATCAGGCGCTGACACGTCGCCTGGTCCATGGACTCGGTCCACGGAACCGCCTCGTCCACCGTGGGACGCGCCCACGGCGCCGCCGCACCACGCGCCCGACACGCGGCGCAAGATCGATTGGTCATGACGCCGCCGCGCCGATGCTCGACACGCGGCGCGATCGCGCGACGATCCGACGGTTAACGCCATCGCACACGCGGCGCGATCTCACCCGAACAACCCCGATCCAACGGCCACGCTTACCCGAGCCGTTTTATTGCGAGACGGCGACGTGGCTCGATCCGATGGTCCGCCGAGATCCGACGGCCGGCGGTCAAGCACGGCGATGTCGCGGCGGGCGCTGAAGTTCCGGAGACGAGGACGACGACGACCAGACGGCGCTCGCTCTTGCCGGCGACGAAGAGGTAGTCGCTCGGTGCGGCTCGACGTGGCGAACCCGAATCGAACCCACGCCGAACGGCGGCTTGACGACGGCGGAACGGCGAGAAAACGAAGCGGCGCTAGAAAACTACGGCGAGCTCTCGGCTAAACGGCGGTGACTCAACGGCGAAGGCTAGCATCGCGGATGCGCTGCAGGATGAGGAACCTCGGTGTGCGGGCGCGACTTTTATAGCCTCGGCATGCGCGCTAAAACGGCAACCCTAAATCACGCGGCGGCGACAAGAAGCGGCGACGGATTCGAAAACCGAATCGAGACGATAGGTCGATACCGTCCGACGGTAACGAGCGCGAGATTAGATCCGGCGATACGATCCGATCCGCTCTTTCCAAAATCAACGGCGAGATCTAAACTTACCAAAACAACGCGAAACGATCCCGACCGCCGATCTCAATCCAACTACCAAGGCGCTAGGGTTTCGCGAAGGAGACAACCGTCCGATCTTCATCCAACGGCCACGCGCGAGGCAAATGGCTGGCAGCCGATCGGGCCGCACGTCGATGGGTCGACACGCGACAAGATCGGGCTTCGCCCAAGATCTTATTCACTCGATTTTCAAAAGCTTTTTGATTTAAAATAATTCCAAATTAGATTAATCTACTTTAAGCAATTAAAATATCAGAAAAATCCCTAAAATTCTCATAAATACTTTGAGACATTACGAGCACAAATAAAATATTTTTGGTAAAACTTTATATTAACTTTATCTATATATATTTAGTTTTCACAAAAGGTTCAATATACTTAATTAAATTCAATTCAATTAATTTCGAAAAATCCAATAAATTGTAAAATCACCAAAAAGCATATGAGCGAAATTATAAGCCAAATTTTTGGGATGTTACAAACCTCCCCTTAATGTAATCTCAACCCGAGATTCAAGGTCGACTAGGAAATAGGTTTGGAAATTCGACTTCAGATCCTCTTCACGCTCCCAAAGTTGCTTCATTCTCGTAATGGTTGCTCCATGAACTCGCAAAGCGAATCGACTTGGTCCCGGTCTTGCGGTCCATAACATCCAGATTCGATTGGTTGCTCCTTGTAGGTCGATCTTTCGCAATTCAATCTCTCCCAAAGGCGTCGCTCACTGCACCAAGACACTTCTTGAGCTGTGACACATGGAACACATCATGCACGCCGCTAGTGATCGCGGCAATTTAACCGATAAGCAACCTCCTCGACGGCTCAAAATTTTGAACGGTCCAACATATCTTGGGGCAAGCTTCCTTTAACGTGGAACCTTTTAACTCCTTTCGGAGGGGTAACCTAAGATATACGAAATCATCAGTTCAAGCTCAAATCACGGCGTCGATTATCGCATAACTTTTTGTCTTGATTGCGCGATTTTCAACCTGTCTCTTATCATGGCAACTTGCTCTTGACTTCCTTGAGAATATTAGGGCCAAATATCATACGTTCTCTGCCTCATTCCAATTCGGTGGGTACGACAGCACGACCATATAAAGCTTCAATGGCGACATCGCAAACTAGCTCGTAATCGTTGTTATAATCGAACTCGCATATGGCAAACACTTATCCCATGATGTAGTATAGGCTAATGCACAAGCCCTTAGCATATCCTCCGTAATTTGATTTACCCTTTCTGCTTGACCATCACCTGCGGATGATATGTCAGGTCAAGTTCAAACGCGCTCCCATAGCTTCATGCAATTTATCCCAAAATCTCGAGGTGAACTGGGTACCTCTATCGACACTATTTTCTTTGGTACACCATGCAAACACACGACTGCTATGTATAGTTCTCGCTAACCGGTCTCCGAGTAAGTGGTCTTGATCGAATGAAGTGAGCAACTTTGGTCAATCGATCCACGATAACCCATATAGAATCATACCCATTTTGAGTTCTTGGCAATCCAAAGGACGAAATCCATACCGATTTCTTCCCACTTCCATTCTCGGGACTTTTAGCGGTTGTAGCAAACCTGCTGGTCTCGATGTATTGCCTTAACTCTCGCATACATCGCACAAGGCAACGTGCTCGGCGACTTCAAGCTTCATATTCGCCACCAAAACCTCTCCTTTAAGTCCCGTACATCTTAGCGCTTCTGGATGAATTGAATACTTGGAATCATGAGCCTCTTCCAAAATCAATCGCTTAAGTTCTAGTCTGTTTGGCACACAAATGCGACCCTTGAACCACATGGTACCTTGGTCGTCCACCAGAAAGTCCTTTGCTAATCCTTCATCCTTTTTAGCCTTGATTCGGTTGACTTTCTCATCATCTTTTGTCCTTCCCGAATTTGATCTTCGAGCATTGGCTTCACTTCCAAAGCAGCTAGGAATCCTTCTAAAACTACTTCCAATTTTAAATTTTGCAATTCTCGCATAGATTCGATCGTCCTTCCCGCACCATCATATTCGCCACGTAGCTCTTGCGACTTAAGGCATCAGCTACCACATTTGCTTTTCCTGATGGTAATGAATTCCCATGTTATAATCCTTGATTAATTCCAACCATCTCCTTTGCCTCATATTGAGATCGATTGAGTGAAAATATATTTCAAACTCTTATGGTTCGATATATCTCACATCTATTTCCAATGAGATAATGACGCCACAATTTCAAGGCATGCACCACGGCAGCCAATTCCAAGTCATGCGAGGATAATTTCCTTCATGCGGTCTTAATCGCCTTGACGATATGCGACCACTTTACCCTCTTGCATCAATACGCATCCAAGACCCTGTCTTGACGCATCACAAGATATATCAAGTATTCAACATTAGGCAAAACCAACACTGGGCTGTTGTTAAACGCTTTAATTCCTCAAAACTCTTATCACAATCAAGCGCCCATGAAAATTTCTTTTCCTTTTTCAATAATCGAGTAAGAGGTCTAGCAATCGTCGAAAATCCTTCTATGAACCGCGATAATATCCCGCCATTCCCGTAAAACTTGGACTTGAGTGATGACTTTGGTTGCTCCTAATGCAACATCGCCTCCACTTTGCTTGGGTCGACAAAGAACTCCTTCTGCGATCATGACATGACCGAGAAATTCCACCTTTTCCTTCCAAAAGTCGATTTATGAATTTAGCATACAAACATGTTGCTCACGCAGACTTTTCCAACACTAGCCTCGATGATTTGCGTGCTCGCTTGGTCTTCGAATATACCAAAATATCATCTATGAACACAACAACAAACTTGTCCAAGTATTCCATGAAAATCTTATTCATCAAGTTCATGAAATAGGTGGCGCATTGGTCAATCCAAAAGACATGACCGTGAACTCATAATGTCCGTATCTTGAAGAAAATGCGGTTTTGGAACATCTTCCGTCCGAATCTTTAGTTGATGATATCCTAACGAAGGTCTATCTTGGAGAAAACTCGGCTCCTCTCAACTGGTCGAATGATCATCAATCCTTGGCAACGGATACTTATTCTTAATCGTCACTTCATTAAGTGCACGGTAATCAATACACATTCTAAGGCTTCCATCCTTTTTCCCGACAAACAAAATCGGCGCTCCCCATGGCGATTTAACTTGGTCTTATAAAACCTTTCTAATAACTCGCCGATCCGTTTCTTCATCTCTACTAACTCATCGGTAGGCATCCAGAAGGTCTTTTGCTATTGGTGCCGCACTGTACTAACTCAATGACAAACTCGATGTCACGGTCCGCGGCATTCTGGCGAGATCCTCCGAAATACATCCGATATTCTTTGACCACCGCACGCCCTCAACGCCGACGGCTTTCATGCTATTAACCATTAATTGACCTTGCGAACCGATGTCGCCGAATTCCACCTTTTCTCTGTAGGGCTCTCAATGGATACAACCCTTCGACCACAATCCAATACCGCCTTATGCTTGGTTAACCAATCCATACCAAGGATAACATCTAAAACTTGGGCATCTAGAATAATTAAGTTCGCTAGGAACTCTACCCGTTAATTATCGCCTTTACCCCAAACATCCAATATTAGATCTTAACTCGATCACGGGGCTTGAACTAGCATCACACACTTGAGATTTTTCATGCTTAAACCATTTTTAGATGCAAAAGCTCGAGAGACAAATGAATGTGAAGCTCTGAATCAAATAATCTTTATTGCAGTACTGAGTTTACCAAAACTTACCCAAGACGACGCCCGATGCTTCCTGGCTCCATCGGCGGTGATGTGGTTGACTCGCCTCGAATAGTAGCTTGAGGCGTCACTCCTGCTGTCGCCCTCCTCGATTCGCTCCGTCATCGGTGCCTTAGCGGTGTCGCTCCAAGGTTGAAACGCACCGGCGTGATTCCTCCTTTCGGGACATCTATTAGCATAATGCCCCACTCATTGCAATCGTAGCACCTTCGGCGGCCGATGCACGACCCTTGAGCATTGTTACCTTGGGCGGCCTCGATAACCTTGTCCCGATGGTCGCGGTGCGGTGTTGTTGGCTTGTTAACGACTTGTGGTTGGAACCTAGCAAACCGCTATGGGTCATCCTCATTCGTAGGTGGTTAGGCGCCCACGGGTTAGTCATCAAGCGTTTGCGATTTTCCCCAAGCTCCTTGCGCTTATCCTCCGTAATCAAAGCCTTGTTTACCAATTCTTGGAAATCGAAAAGTGTGGGTAATCACCCACTTGCAGCCTCGAGTTTAGTCCTTTCATGAAGCGGACTGTCTAGCCTTGTCCGTCGCTACATCTTCGAGGAGCATAGCGTGCTAAGCGTGTGAATTTGTTCAAGTAATCACCACCGTTGGCCTCCTTGCTTAAGCGCCTCAATTCTTCCTTTTCAGTCCATCATTCCCTCCGCACGTGGTATCGCGAAGGCCGTTGCGAACTCTTCCCACGTGATTTCCATGGGTGCCTCATGAGTAGCACAAGAGTTCTCCCACCATTCTCGCATTGTTCCTCTAGGCGATGGGATGCGTAAAGAACCCTCTCATGCCCTTCACATTGTGTGATGTACAACTTCCTCTCAATGGTTCTCACCAATCATCCGCTTCCAAGGGTTGACGTTGTTCGAGAATGTTGGCGGTCGGGTCCTCATGAAGTCCGACAACTTGGAGTAAGGACGAGGCCCGCCATTGTTGTTACGCTTTCGCCACGGGTTGTTGATCGCAGCCATATTGGTCATCTGTTGCATCATAGTCGCATCAACCGAGTTTGCGCTTGCGAGAAAAGCTCCCAAGTTCGTGATATCCTTTGGCGGTGCTTGCTGCGGTGGTACTCCTTCATTGGGATTGTTGCTCGAGCGTAGACCACTTCCAAGCCCCATTGTTGCCGCGAGTGTTCACCATCCGCTTGATTGCTTCTTGGGTTAGGAAAGATAGATGTAGCATAGATAAGATGCAAGAATTTCTAAAGGGGAAACAGGTTAAACCCAACTTAAATAATCTTTATTATTATTACTTGGTATGGTTGCTTACAATGCCTAAGGGCTTTGCAACACATATCGCACACTCAAAGAAACAATTAAGAACCAACTAAACATGCAACTTTAACGCCTACTAAAAGGGTAAAGGCTAACTTAAAAACGCGACTCAACACTCGAGTCTCAACACAACTCTAAGATCGACTCTCACTCATCCACCACCCGGCTAAGACCGATCCGGCATACATCGGTGGGTGGGGTGGCATGGGTGCGAACCTATCCCGTGACCCTCTGCTGGCTCCTCGGGCTCCCACTCACGCTCTTCCGGTCTTCTTCTTCTTCTTCTTGGCGACCTCATCGGCTCTGGACGACTTGGTCCGCTATTTCTCGGCTACTGCAAGGCCTCCTCCACCGCCGATGACTCGGCTGCTGCGTCGCGGGTCTTTTGAAGCTCCCGCTCGCCACTCTCAACGCCTCACACGCTGTCTCGGTTCTTGCGGTGGTCCTCAAGTGATCCTCCCGGCGGTGGCGAACTCGGCAAGGTGTACTGCAGAGCACACTCTCCTTCCACGATCCGCCGACGCCGCACGCCGCGCCGTCGGGTGAAGTCGAAATACGGTGTTCTGCGGCTCGAGGCGAGTCGTGGCGGATCCGTCGTAGAGCAAGTCTAGCGACCTCTGAACTCCACTCGTAAGTGAACCTCAGGCGGTGATGTGGATCGGTGCAGTGGTCTCGCCGCACTCTCGAGCGAAGATGATCGCTTGCGTAAGAACCCCGATGCACACCGCTGACGTTCGATTGCTTCCCGGTAGAGCGGACGATCAAAGCCTCCAATCACTTGAAGAACTCTCCACGGCTCCATGGCATAGCCACCTGCCTTGACTCAAGGATCGAAGATCGGCATCTATTCAAAACAAAATTTTGAATAAGATCTCCACTCAAACGCAACGAAAAGAAGGTAATTTAGCAAGGATGAGAGTAGGAGGATGAGATAAGCCAAGAGTTTCATATTAGTCAATTTTATGTTTTCTTTAGAAAATAATTTTGGACACTCCTAAGAGATACCAACTACCTAGGCCAAGACCTATAGTCAGATGGCTCGATACCACCTCTGTCGGGACCCGAATTTGCAAATCCGACCCTCTGTGTATACCGCACTAGTCCAGATCACGCTAGTGCACACAGCTCAACATAGATGCTATCATAGTCACACACAGTAAATATAGCATAAACTTCATTAATTAATAATAATCTGTTGTCTTACATGAATAATGCCTCACAGGGCTTAAAAGAGTATCAATGAGAAGCGGCGGAAATAGAATAAACGCAGTGGCGCCCGATTCGCCACGCAACCGACGAGGCTCGGACCCTAAGCATTCGTGATCCAAATAATCCTCATCCATGATAGCGAGATTCTTCCTCTTACGAAGTTGTTGTTGATGGGGTGAGTACATAAAGCACTCAACAAGTTGTGCAAAATAATGCAAGTCTAATATTCTATATGTTTGGCTTAATCCAAAGGAATGGCTAGTAAGGGTATTTTTGCAATAAAGCGAGATTTAACAAGAATACAATAAATAGATTGGAAAGCGATAAAACAAATACAGAATTAATAAATTCAGATTTCAAATACACCAAGTTTCCAATCCTAAATTAATTTTCCACTTTCCATGGCACCTTGCCATCCCAACAAGTTTTTGTTTAACAAAAGTCTAACCCTTAACTGTAATTCCGAGCATTGCCCAATACCGTGAGCACGGCTATTCGAATAGATTGTACACTGCAGAGGTTATGCACTTTACCCACACGATACAACCAAACACCACCAAGGCGAGTGATCATAACAAAGCCTTTACAATGCTACACCTAGACCCAAGATCGCCGCTAAGGTTTCAACATCAAGGGTTAAACCACCACAACAGGCCCCTCTTGCGCCATGTGAGTTAAACCGTAACCGGGACTCACTATTCACCACGACAAGATCAAATCTAGGTTTCACAAATTATTCACTAGGCTGTCCCATTCCGCACATGTGGTTGCAAGAGAGACTCAGTCAAAGGCTTGCAAGGTTAAGTCCTTAAGGTGATTAAGGCAAGACTTCCACATACCCCGCCAAACTCGCCCACCTTGGCACACCGCCTTGCCACTTGCCTCAATCTAAAATCATTACCACCCCAGCTTGATTACCAAGCACCACATGCCATCAACATTTCAATCCCGATGTGTGACCTCCTCGCCACGACAACTTGATATCATTGTGTGACAACACATGACACACCAATTCATAAACATTGTTCCATATTCCATTAGTCAAGATTAAGTATCGACATTCGGACACATGTGATGACGTGGCATGGCTAAGCAATCTATGACGATCTAACTAGCCCATGTTGATTATCAACTATAATTCCACATCCTAGGGTGACAAATAGATCATGGCATATAATTGACAAGGTATGGTTTAATTCAAATAGGCATATTATCTAATTCCCAGTTAATTGAAATCATTTATACACATAAAATATCATGCATAAAGTTTAAAAGACAAAATAGTAATTTGGTGAAAATTAGGTGCAACATGATCAAAGCACAACTTGCCTTGGAGTAGGTGCTGGTCTTGATCTGAGCTTGGGTCTTGAGCGACGAATCTTCTTAGGATCACCGAGCGGTTCAACGTCTATGCGAAACGATGCCAAAATAGCAAATAAACACCAAACCAGAGAGCAACCAAACTCCAAAAATAAAATAAAATTCACCAATAAATAGATCTTGATTTTACAAATTTTTAGAAATTTGAAACACTCAAACCGAGTTAATGCAAAAGATATAGCCTTTTGAAGTTTGAATAAATCAAAATACGAAAATAGAATTTCGATTTTTCTCAATTATTTTCTATTGGAAAAGATTTTATTGCGCAACGCCGACGCCACCGACTCGGACCAATCAGCGCCGACACGTCGCTCGTCCATGGACTCGGTCCACGGAACCGCCTCGTCCACCGTGGACGCGCCCACGGCGCCGCACCACGCGCCGACACGCGGCAACATCGATTGGTCTGCGACGCGCCGCGCCGATGCTCGACACGCGGCGCAGATCCGCGCGACGATCCGACGGTTAACGCTCATCGCACACGCGGCGCGATCTCACCCGAACAACCCCGATCCAACGGTCACGCTTACCCGAGCTGTTTTATCGCAGACGGGCGGCGTGGCTCGATCCGATGGTCCGCTGGAGATCCGACGGCCGTGTCGCGGCTTCGGCACGGCGATGTCGCGGCGGCGCGAAGTTCCGAAGACGAGGACGACGACGACCAGACGGCGTTCGCTCCTGCCGGCGACGAAGAGGTAGTCGCCCGGTGCGGCTCGACGTGGCGAACCAGAATCGAACCCACACGCCGAACGGCGGCTTGACGACGGCGAACGGCGAGAAACGAGCGGCGGCGCTAGAAAACTACGGCGAGCTCTCGGGGCTAAACGGCGGTGACTCAACGGCGAAGGCTAGCATCGGGCGGATGCGCTGCGGGATGAGGAACCTCGGTGTGCGGGCTGCGGCTTTATAGCCTCGGCATGCGCTAAAATGGCAACCCTAAATCACGCGGCGGCGGCGGCAAGCGGCGACGATTCGAAACCGAATCGAGACGAAGGTCGATACCGTCCGACGGTAACGAGCGGCGAGATTAGATCCGGTGATACGATCCGATCCGCTCTTTCCAAAATCAACGGCGAGATCTAAACTTACCAAAACAACGCGAAACGATCCCGACCGCCGATCTCAATCCAACGGCCGAAGGCGCTAGGGTTTCGCGAAGGAGACAAACCGTCCGATCTTCATCCAACGCCACGCCGCGAGGCGGCAAAAAGCAGCCGATCGGGCCGCACGTCGATGGTCAAGACACGACAAGATCGGGCTTCTACCAAGATCTTATTCACTCGATTTTCAAAAGCTTTTGATTTAAAATAATTCCGAAATTAGATTAATCTACTTTAAGCAATTAAAATATCAGAAAAATCCTTAAAATTCTCATAAATACTTTGAGACATTACGAGCACAAATAAAATATTTTTGGTAAAACTTTATATTAACTTTATCTATATATATTTAGTTTTCACAAAAGGTTCAATATACTTAATTAAATTCAATTCAATTAATTTCTGAAAAAAATCCAATAAATTCAGAAAATCACCAAAAAGCATATGAGCGAAATTATAAGCCAAATTTTTGGGATGTTACAATCCCATTCTTGTGTGTGACCCCGCAAGCCCATTATGATGTTGGTAGTGTATCAAATCACGATTCCACACATAAGTCATAAGTGGCTTTTAGCAAAACATTATGACTTCTCAGACCACATGGATATCATTTATCTAACAAGCCATCAGCGAATATATGTTCAATACTTTTGTCAATTTTAGGTATCAAGATTGAACCCAAGGCAAGCTATGTGTCATCCTTGTGCTATTTAATCCATTTTTTCTTGAATCTCCAAAGCTAGACTAAATAGATCAAGTGGTTGACACATCAACCTGCTCAGGCATGGCCATACACATTCTTTAGTCTATCTTCTTCGAGTGGCCTTAAGATATCTTTGTCCCCATATAACGAGGATGACCAAATTCCATCTTGACCATACACATCTCTCCAAATGTCTCAAAATATTCTCGAGTGTAGTTAATATAATTATCATATTACAAACAATTATTAGTTACATCAAAGAATGTGATCTTCAAGTTTGGGATCCATAGATGTCTTAGGTCATAGAATCGATCATAAACATTGTATAAAACCAACCGATGACACACATATCATGCTCAATGCGATGTGTCATAATTGGTATATCCAATAATATATTCATAGATATGTTATCTATATAATTGTGTTTATATCACATATCCATGGTCCACAAAACATGATCATAACATAGTCATATTCTTGTCTATATAAATATGGAGTTGATGTTCCAACTAATTCAATGACAAGGGAAAATTAATAAAAATACCACAAACATGTTATAGAGTCTGACAATCTAAGTCACATACTTGATGATTTATAACATGGTGTTTATTAAAGGAAAATGACAATGTAAACATCTATCAATCATCCTATGATTAACCACTAGGATATATTTCTAACATTCTCCCACTTTCACTAGTATGTGCATTATGCTTTGCTTGTGGGATCGGTTTCATTAGCGAATCAACCACGTTGGCACTTTGTATATTTTCACATCGTCTCTATCCACGATCTGTTGAATGAGATGATAGGGCCGAAGTATATTTTCACATCGTCTCTATCCACGATCCATTATTATTATTGCAGTAGAGATCCATCAGACTAGAAGCGCTAGGGACAACACCAAGTTCAGCAATGAACTTCTTCATCCAAATAACCTCTTTTGTAGCTTCAGAAGCAGCAGCCCTTCCCAAGTTTTATTTTATAAAATCTAACCCTTACGTGATATTCCCGAGCATTGTCCATAACCAGGGATATGGCTACTCTAATAGGTTGTACACACTTTGAAGGACCATGTGGAGGTCTACCCAGGTTTGTGATGAGTATTTTGACTAAACTTGAGCTTGGTATGCTTTGGTTTGACTTTGATTTGAATTGGAATTGAAATTTGAAGCAATTTGAGTCTTCTCTATTTTCCTGGTGCTACCGGGCGAGCGGTAGCACTAGACCAAATGGTCAGTGTGATATTTCCAAAGAGGGTGTTTTTAGGGGATTTTGCTGGGCGGTGCTACCGGCCATGGTAGCCCAGTGCTACTGGGCGAGTGGTAGCAACGGCACTTGGAGCAGTGTGAAAAAATCAGAGAAGGTGTTTTTCTGGTCTAGCATAAAGCGGTGCTCCGGCCTAGGGGCGGTAGCACCAGTCCACTGTGGGTGGTGCTACCGGCCTGAGGGCGGTAGCACCGGCCAGGATGAACAGAGTTGAATTTCGATCTGTGGACTTTGATGAATCTATTGCGTACTTTTGTGGGCAAGGCTATGTGAGGTGTTTCCTTATTTTTTATGGTTGTAGGACGACGGTGCTAGGTCATGGTGAGGTGGAGGATGACTGGGACTAGGTGAGGAGCGTCGGAGGTCCAGACGGTCGGGAATCGCCGGAAGATGATCAGAGACGGAGTCCGTGCAAGCCAAGAAGACAAGGAATGGATGAGATGCTAGCTAGACGCTACTCGGATTAATGAGGATCATCGAATCGCGGTCTAGCTGATAGGATGGCGGGTCTAGTTAGTGTGCTTTGAAAACCATGCAAGAAAACCCGATTTGTGTGGAGGGTTTTGAGTTAGCCCTTGTATGGCTATGTGAGTGGATCAATCCTAGCCCTTGATGGAGTGCTCTAGGGTTTAGAGGCTCATCCAAGGGTGGTAGGTGGCCCAAGGGTAGTATAAATAGCAGGGGAGGGGTAGCCTTCTCGTCTTTGATGGTTTTGAGGTTTTTGTGCTCCTTTGAGCTTTGCCCACTTATTGTGAGGCTTTGTAAACCTCTCCTTCCAAAAATGAAAATGTTTTTATCTATGTTCAATTTACTCTACGCATTTAAATTCCGCAATTTGAATTCCGCATTTACTTTCTTGCAATTTACATTTACGCAATTTGGATTTGCCTCCCTCCCTTCTACATGCTTATGATTCTTGTGCCGAGGATGTTGATTGTTGGATGAATCTCTTCTTAGATCATATCCCAATCTAGGCAATTCATGCGTTTTCTTGCAAGAAACCGGATTTTGCATTCTTGAGTGAATGATCTTGTAAATTGAGTTTGTTCAAGTCTCTACTTGTTCTTTTGCTTTCTGGGACATGTGGGAGGCTATTCAAGATCATCTTAATCATCAAAACCCCACAAACAAGTCTTGAATAGTGTTCTTTCGATTTGCTTAGAACTTGGTGTGTTCTTCCTTCCCGGGCAAAAAGGTCAGAACTTGGACGTCAATCCTTGCGATTGAAGGTTGGAATAAGTTTGTGACATCCCAAGGATCTTATCCACCAAGTTTCGTGAGTTTTTATCTAGCTGATCAAAAGATTCCTCGAAATTTGTTTTAGGTCGTGCTGATTTTTCAGGCTGTTCTTGAGCCTAGTGCTACAGCTCCTCGTGCGATGCTACCGGCCTTCGGTGCTACCGGCCTGCCTGCAGGAGCACCGGCCAAACAGGGCAAGTGACTCATGCAAATTTCTCCTTTTGTGTGTTCTCTTCGCGGGCTTGTTTGGATTATGTCAGGGGGAAAATTTTAAAGGTGCAACCATTCACTCCCCCTTTGTTCGCCATCTCGATCCTTCACACTGCAAAGGTTATACACTTTACCCACAAGATATGATCAATCTTATAACGTTGGCCAAAACACATACCTATCGATGTACGACTAAGAAGATCAAAATAAAACCTTTCAAAAACTCTATATGAATGTAGACACTCCCAATAAGCCTGGTCTCACTATCCCTCCCTTACACATAACAAAAGAATAAGAGGGACACTTCGTTGGACTTGGAACAATCATTGTTGAAGATGTGGAGCTGAACTGGTCTACCCAGAATGACAGCGGATGTGTAATGTGCCAAGCAGCACAAGCAGAAACAATAATTCACATGTTCTTTGCCTACTCTTTCAGCCAAAGGTGTTAGCAGCAGATCAGCATTCAATGGAACCTAGCAAACGACATCTTGGATATGATCAAGCTGGCTAGTTTGAGTTTTGGAAATCTCTTCAATGAAATATTCTTGATCGCCTCATGGCACAAATGGAAGCAGAGAAACAAAAAGATCTTCGAACAAGCCCAGCCCTCGATTGAAGTTCGGAAGCAGAACTTCATTAATGATGTTGTTCTGCACTCGCATAGATTTAAAAACCACGATTAAAGTTCTGTCATTCAGTGGATTAACTCTTTGTAATTGCTCTCTTTAGAGAGTCTCCAAACTACCACTTTTGATTTTAATAATATTTTTTCTTCAGTAGGAGCCTCTCCTACTATTTTTCCTAGTCAAAAGTATGTGGAGCCACTGCAACCTACACCTTCCCCAACCACACATATAGCTTGGTTATCCTCCTGAGATATGATATGTTAAGACTCGGTAACTTACTAAGCTAGGTCTAACCCATAACAGACATGTCGTTCTATGATTAGCCCAGTTGAATGACTTAGAAGGTTAAGTTCTTAATTGACCGAGGTAAGACTTTCAATTAAATCTCAAAACTATATCAATCATTTACACAAAATCTCCAACCAAATGTCAAAAAGACCCACTCTAGCACACAGCCTCTTGCAACTTGCTTCAATCTAAATCATGTACCACCCCAGATGATTATCGTGCAACATACGCCATCAACAACTCAACATCATTGTGTGACAAACACAACCTTTAAATAAACATGTTTCAATCATTACTCAAGTTGGAATTTGCACTTCCAAAAGATACTAGTTATTCGTGGCATGGCTAAGCAATCTAAGCACGATCTAACCAACCCACATTGATATATCTTAGCAACTAACTAATAATTATCCATCATAGGGTGACAAATATTCATGGCATAACAAATGACAAGGTAGGTATAATTCAAATGGGTTGAATAACTATTTCCCAGATTAATTGAAAACAATATAACTTGAAATATCATGCCATATATTAAAACAAAATAGCATTTGTAAAATTGGGTTCAACATGATCAAATCATAACTTAACTTGGAATAACTCTTGATTTGGACCTTGAACTTAAGTCAACTCTTCACCTTCATTCGCTGCTGGCACTTCAACGTCAAGGTGACACGAATGGTGAAAACCAAAATAAATACAAAATAGAGAAAAGAGAAACTCCAAAAATCAAATAAAATATAGCAAAGTGTATATCTTGAATTTAGATGAATTTATAAATTTGAATGGGCTCAATCGGAGTTCATATGAAGAAGAATGGGCTCTCGAAAGATTCATCGAAGAAATAAATTTGGAAAAAGAGAAAGAAAATATAATATTCCTATAATATCCCCTCTCGAGAGACTGACATGTGGGTCCAACCCTTTTTTAATTAAAAATCTATTTTCATATTTTATAAAAATTATAGAGGCTGACATGCGGGTCACTAGTCCATAGATTGAGTCCATGGCTCACAATTGTGGTGCATGATGGACCTGGCTCATAGCACATCTATCTCACTGACATGTGGGCCCCATGTGTTAGAGACACGGCTCATGTAGACCTACTCTATGCATGGATCTATTACCTATGCGGCTGTTGACTCGATACACGTGCAATGCCACGTCGACTCCACATCAGCATGGTGGCATGGGGACCTATGGTCGATGGCAGCAAGCAAACAGTAGCACTCCGGCAACTACGAGTCATCACATCTGGAAGCTCTCATCGTGGCGCATCTGGTGATGTGGCGAGCAAGGAAAGTGGCAACGATGCGGGCTTCACAGTGACGGCAGCCTACAACTCCTTCTCGGTGAGAAAGCATGTGCATCAGAGAACGCGACCAAGAGAGAATCAACAGCAATGGTAGAATTCGACAAAGATCTCCATGGTGGTGTGCTCAAAAGAACTCGAAATCTAGTGAAACGGTCGCTCCTCACAATTTCCAAGGTTAGGGTTTTGGACAAGGTGCTCAACACGATCTCGATGCTTCTCTTTTAAACCCCTCGGCATCCATGTAGAGAACAAAATGGAAAAGGAAGCCACAATAGACATGGCTTAGAACAGAGTCCGTCGTGGGCACGAAAATGACGAATTTGATAGGTGGAGACCCCGGTTAGTGTCTTATCTGGCAGCGGACCCGGCTGGATTGACCTGGGCTGCAACGACACACTAACAGGCTGGGTTGAGGTAGACTTGGGCCAGACTAGGCTGTCTTCGGCCTGGAAATGTTTTTGAAATTTTTATTTACTTTTTTTAGAAAATGAAAAAAATACAAATGGGCTCCAAATAAATAGCAAATAAGCTCAAAAAATCCTAGAATTTTTTTAAAATACTTTAGAGCATATAGAACCCAAATAAAATAATTTTGACAATTGTACACTTAAACATTAATCATATTAAATTCTTTTTTGTTGGAAACATTGATATTAAGATTTAATTAACAAAAAAAATTAAAATTCTCAAAAAGGCTAAAAAAATACATAAAACCAATTCAAATAAAAAAATTGGGATGCTTCATATATGGTGGACGATTGGGAAGATATGCTCCTGGAATCAAATCAATTTGATGCTCTATCCCTTGAATAGGTGGCAAACTAGCCGGTACCTCCTCTAGAAACACATCCTTAAAAGCCTACAAAACTTTTGATATAATATTCGGAAGAAAGGTTAAGTCATCAGTAGAAATCAAAGCATTCTTGTACAACAATACAAAATGGAGTAATTGAGGATCATCTCTCATCTCTCTCAACTCACTTTTAGTAGCTATCATGGCGAGCTTATTCTCTCCCTCATTCCTTCTTTTACTATTTTGTTTTGGCTTATGACTCTCATTTGTCAGTTTAAGAATGACATTCTTTTGTTCTTTCTCTTTAGCACTTTCAACCTTTTGAGTATTATCATTAACAATATGAGAAGATGTTAATGGTCGAAATATAACCTTTTTGTTACTCCATTTAAACGAATATTGATTGGTATGACCATCATAAATAATAGCTTTATCATATTGCCATGGCCTACCAAGTAATAAGTGACATACTTCCATAAAAACAACATCACCTTCAATGGTTTTACGATAATTACCAATTTGAAAAGTAACATCACTTGTATATATAACATTCATGGAACCCTTTTCACATAACCATTGAATCCAATATGGATGAAGATGTTTCTTATATTTCAAACCAAGTTTTATGCATAGATATGTACTAACTAGATTGTGATAAGTACCACCATCAATAATTACCTTACAAAACTTACCTAAATTGCAAACTTGAGCTCGAGTTTGAAATAAATTACAACGTTGTGCATAATGTAAATGGCTGCACACTCAACACATTAGGTGTGCACACAAGAGTAAGGCTATTACCTGGGTCACAATGTAATATTCCAATTAGTTGTTATTATTCTGTGATGAAATATGGGGTTTTGTGGGCTGTTTTGTCCTTGTGGGCACGTTTTTGGGCTGTCAGAGTTTGGTTTCTTAGCCCATCTAGGGGGATGTCCCTAATAAAACCCTAGCCCACTCCTCCCACCTCTCCCCACCCCTCCCACCTCCTCCCTACAGCAACCTCACCCCCCTCCCTGCCCTTGGTGCAGCAATTCCCTCCTCTCCCTTGGGCGCCCTCCCTCCCTCCCCTCGCATCTTGACGTTGATCTTACGGGTCTTCGGGAAGGTAAAATTGTTTTCTAGGTGGTATGGGTTTTGGGGGCTGTAATCTGGTTTTATTCCTCTAGGGTTTGCTGTTTTATTATTGAGACTAGGATTTATTTGGGGGATTGTAGGTCTGGATTGGTTCTGGACTCGTGCAGTGCTGATTATGATTTATATCTAAGTTTCGAATTATTTCTAGTCATTTTCAAAGGGGTTGGATGTTGTGAAAGTTGTAGATCGTTGTCTTAAGTTTAAATAGAGACCAAGAACACGCATTTTGGTTAAGTGGTTTAAAAGTTATGGCCTTTTAAAGCACTGTTGTCCAGAATATGTGCCTGTTAGCAGCAGTCACGGTAATTAGCATATTAGGGCTAATTGGAGGCAGAATTAAATTATTTAAATAACTATAGATAGCTAGTAAATTTCCTGTAGATTTCAAAAATGTCATCTTTTGCTTAATTTGGAGTTGTATAAAAATATTTACGAAATTGTGAAGTATGCTGTCCAATCTATGGTAAAATCGGTTTTCTGGGTTGAATTCGAAGGATTAGATGGAGTCATTAAATAAGATGGATAACTAGAAGGTTGTAGGTATTTTTTTTAGCTTATTTTAAGTCTATGAATTTTCATTTTTGGGCTTTTGTGTTAAAATTTATGGCGCTCTAATTGTTAGGACAACAAGAGGGTATTTGTTTGTCAAGAAGGGTAGTTTATCCCAAGGATGGTGCATAGTTGCGTTATTGTTATATTTGGTGTATGTACTATTGTGGTATGTTTTTGAGGAGGTGTGTTTGCTGTAGGTGGTGTGACTCTGAATGTGGTTTCAAGCTCACGCCCCTCCTCTTCATGTGGTGAAGAGGCAAGTATATCATACGACCGAAGTTGGTTGAATTGAATTTCGGGTTAAATGAATGATTTGCTATTTTTTTGAATTTATTTATGAGATATGTGGTTGCTATTTTATCATGATCGAAATGCTTATATGATGGTGAGAACATGTTGTTTATGGTTATTAGTTAGTATGGTTGCATGGTGAATGTAAAAATTGTGATATTATGCTGCATCATTTGCATTCATGACAAGAAAAGAATTCGAGCCAGGTCGGTAGAACCCACGGATGAAGAAGAAGTAGGTATTGGGCCCTTCTTTGAAGATGGAGTAAATGAGTTATTTCCCTTTGTTGCATCACACACTATAGGAGAAGCAACCTATAGAGGCATTTTTATTATATAATAGAGGCATACTTTTATGTCTCTATATGATTTTAAAGGTATTTTTTAAAATGTCACAATGGTGCCTCTAAGTGCAGTGTCACTATGGTTGAAGAGACACTTTCTAAAATATCTTAACATTCTATATAAGACATTTTGTGAAGGCATTGTATTGTGTCTCTAGCACTCTCTAGAGAATGAAAAATATTCTAAAAATATGTTAGAACCAATCCTCGAACTCGAGACCTTGTGGATAAACAGGTAGCTCGACTAACCATCTCATCCTCTCATCACAACTTGCTTATACTTATATTGTAATTTTTATATAGTACACAACACATCTTAAACAACTAAAAGAATGTCTCTATAGAATCAAAATTGCCTCAAATATTGTCTCTACAACATAAAGTCAATTTAAGAAGTGTCTCAAAAAAATGTCTCTAAATATTTTTTGTTTTGAAAATTTAAAAATGCCTTAAAAGAGTCTCTACAATGCACACTCCATGTTCTTTATCTAAAATATCTCAAAATACTGTCTCTACATTTATGACACCATCTAAAATGCCTAAAAAGTATCTTTACAATATATTATGGAAATTTATAGACGCAAATAAAAAAATATTTATGGGAAAGTGCCTCTACGTGATGTTTTTGTTGTAGTGACTCCCACTGAAATTCACACTACCACTAACATTACTTGAACAGTTAGAAGTGAAATGGGATGATGAATTACCTCCTCGATGGTAGTTCGTGATGGAGTGGATGTAGAATGAAGTGTCTTTTCTTCTTGCAATTGTCTTTCAGCCTTTTTAGCTTGATGCACTAACTCAACAATATTAATATAGGGCTGAAATTCAACAATGCATTTAATTGGAAAAATTCAAATCTTTCATGAATTGTGCCATTGTTTGTTCTTCTTATTCATATACATTGGCTCTAATCATAGTCATCTCCATCTTCTTGTAATATTCTTCTACAGATTGGTTTGTCTATCTCAAATTCTGTAATTTACCAAAGAGATCACGTTTATAATGTTTTAGAACAAACCTGCCCTCATTTGAAGCTTCATATCCTCCCATGATGCAACGGGTGGTTCACCACATTGTCATTATTGATTTTGATCTTGTTCCCACTAAATTGATGCATATTTGTAAAAATCAAGAGACGCCATGTGAAGCTTCTTTTCCTCATAATAGCTATACGCATACCGGAGATCTTATCAACTTTAAGCTCCCATATAAAGTGTTCTTCTGGAGAATCCAAACCTATAAATTTAATGTAAACTTTAATTTACCAAACTTTTCATCGTTACCTCATTGATTGCCATTGTTTGGACAACGTTGATAATCGTTATTGCGATGAAGGTCAAAGTCATCGTGCTATCCATCGCCATTGCCATGGCCATATTGATGGCCACGGTCAATGCCCTGGGGTCAGCCACCACACCCTTGCTCTGGTGGTGGTGGGCATATAGTGTTGGCAATCAATAGTCATACCTTATGAGCTCTTCTTGAACTCGTTGTGAAGCTACCTTAGCATCAGTCTCATCAAGTGACACAGGTTACACTAGCTCCTCTTGATGAGAGCATAGCACATGTGCAACATCCGCAGCAAGACTCCTCCTCAATACATTCATTTGTTGAGTTACCTCCTTGTCACAGTACATCCCGCAAAGCTGCAAATTGAAGTTGATTAATGGGCTCGTCAGAATTGTGATAAGATTCCACATCCTGTTTTTCACTCTTGTCTGCCATGGTTAGTTAACACAAAGCTAGAAACAAATATGCAACATGTAATGAACACAAGTGTATATGTAATTACTCATCCTCACCATTCTTACCAAATCAAGTTCTTACATTTTCATAGTGAATTGAGGTTAAAACTTACACTTTGGTAGTAGCCAAGACAGTAGTGTTGGTATAGTGGAGCTTGGTGCGGAAATTGTCTACATACTCAATCTGAAATCTTTGATATAGTCAAGCTAGGTAATAATCTAAAGTAGATATAAGTGATGATCCAAACAACTCACACACAATGATAATGGAACTTAATGCAACCAATCGAATGAGCTAAAAAAAGGATAATTTTAGCACCAATACTCGTGTTGCATAAGTATGGAGAGATGATAGCTAATTGTTTAATTAGAAAATATGGGCACAAGATTGTTCACTATTAAATACAATTGAACAATATGAAAATAACAAACTCAAACTAGGGCTTTGCTCAATATAGTGTGGCCGGCCACTTTTTCTCTCTTCTTTTTTTTTTGCCTCTTGGTTCTTTTCTTTTCTCCTTTTCTTTCTTTTGTAACTTTCGGTTAGCAGTAGTATGAACAAAATTTTGGAATCCCTAACTTGATGTTACAAGATAATGTGATGATATTGTGTTTCTAGATTATGCAATGTATCAATAAGAATAGCCCTAAGTAATATCAAATAGCTAGTCTCAATTTTTTTGAGAAAAATAGGAGGGGAGGCCCCTACTGAGATTAATATATTAGAAAAAATAGAGTATAATTACAAGCAAAAGGAAAAGAAGACTAAGCAAAACTACTCAACCAAGAATAGAAATCCTCCCATAGAGAAGGTTTAACTCGATGGATAACCATCGAAAAAGCTTCCCTAAACTCTTTCTTCCAAAGAGCTAAAGAGACCACCCCCTGATCAAACATAACTTTGTTTCACAGATAATCTAGGAAGCAATAATGACCACCTCTTTGAAACAAATCAGTCTGCACCGATATTTAGCCTCTTGAATTAGATCGACCACCTCTAGAGATAAATCAAAATTAATATGAAGGAAATGCCAGCACTATTGACTAAAGTTGCAAGAGAAAAACAATGGTGAAGTGTTTCCTCTCTTTGGGAGACACGAAGGACACAATTATAGCTCCCTAAAGAGAGTACTTTCCTCTGCAAAAGGACTTTAGTATTCAAACGGTCTCTCGGCAGCAACCAAAAGAAGATTTTCTGTTTATTGAGACAATAAGAAGTCCATAGCCACTTAAAAGGGGGAGCCAAGAAACCTTTCCCAGCGAAATGATCATACACTTTTTTTAAGAGAAAGAAGAAGAACCCCAAATATATGTGATACGGGGGAGTGCCCGATCTTCATGACGTGAGAGCAAGAACGAGGATAACTAGCGCCACCTGAAGGAGACGATGATGAACATCGATTCCAACCAACAACGCTCTTGGATAACTAGTCGCAAGCGTACCAAGATAATAAAGGCAACCTGACGAACGCACTTGAAACCAACCACCGTCTCAATACAGCAACCTGAATCAAGTCATTTGCCCAACTACACTGGGGGTCGTCAAACAACCGGGGTGGATAAGGATCCCTCCATATAGCCATTCCATGGTGGAGAAGACGCCATAGTGGCTAATTCTAAAAATTAGTCATAACAACATTTTTGCACTTTTCACTTTTCCATTTGCTTACAAAGGAGAAGTACATGGGGTATTTATACTAGGAACAACCCTCCTAGCTAGGTGTGAACGCAAGTACTCATGGAGGTATGTGGAAGGTCATATTGGTGGAGCATTTGAGGAGTCTTCTGATAATTTCGCGCAGCCACAAACAGCCTTTGCAGCTTCCACTTCAATGGTCATAACTTTTGCTTCGGAAGTCGAAATGATGCATGGTTTGAAGCGCTGGATACTAGAGTTCCATATCTTTCCAATGATATGGCATATGAAAGCTAAAATCATCGAGATTTATTCTGTTGTAGCTTCTAATATCCGTATCATTCTCCCTTTCTTCAAAAATGAGTCGTCCTCGACTCATGCTAGTTGTTGTAGTAGATGCGGATGGTGATAATCAATGACTCGACCAAAAATTACAGACTCGATAGTACTAAGTAGATAAATACAAAAAAATTCAAGGTAAGGATACAACTCCAAAAAATGAGAATCTAATCACACAGCCGATAGAACCTGAAGAGAGAGAACAAAAGTTCAGAATCTCAACGAACCCTACCATATGACTGTTGAAATCAGATCTCCACTAATCTGGAATCGACAACCAAAAATTGAGCTCTACTAAATGGTAACTAGCTCTCACCGTGGCAACCGGAGCTCTGATACCAAATGATACGGGGGAGTGCCCGATCCTCACGACGTGAGAGCAAGAACGAGGATAACTAGCGCCACCTGAAGGAGACGATGATGAACATCGATTCCAACCAACAACGCTCTTGGATAACTAGCTGCAAGCAGCCAAGATAACAGTGCAACCTGACGAACGCACTTGAAACCAACCACCATCTCAATACAGCAACCTGAATCAAGTCATTCGCCCAACTACACTGGGGGTCGTCAAACAACCGGGGTGGATAAGGATCCCTCCATACAGCCATTCCATGGTGGAGAAGACGCCATGATGGCTAATTCTAAAAATTAGTCATAACGACATTTTTGCACTTTTCACTTTTCCATTTGCTTACAAAGGAGAAGTACATGGGGTATTTATACTAGGAACAACCCTCCTAGCTAGGTGTGAACGCAAGTACTCATGGAGGTATGTGGAAGGTCATATTGGTGGAGCATTTGAGGAGTCTGCTGATAATTTCGCGCAGCCACAAACAACCTTTGCAGCTTCCACTTCAATGGTCATAACTTTTGCTTCGAAAGTCGAAATGATGCATGGTTTGAAGCGTTGGATACTAGAGTTCCATATCTTTCCAATGATATGGCATATGAAAGCTAAAATCATCGAGATTTATTCTGGTGTAGCTTCTAATATCCGTATCAATATGTCCAGGAATCATGTCCAGGACCCAAGGAGAGAGACCTCAATCTGTCACTTAGTAGATGTAGCTGTGTTGCAGCAAGGGGAAACAAAGGAAGGTGGAATTTGGTAGCAAAATCTACACCATCAAGAAATTCGGCCATTGAACTATCAGCATTTTTCGCAAAGGAAAATAGATGAGGAAACTCAGTTTGTAAAAAGCGAAGATTCCAAACATCTTTCCAGAGTAAACAAGAGCACCCATCCAAAATGGATCAAGAAGCCATCCCGCAAAAAGGATCAAAAAGCTGAATGAGGTCTTTCCAGCAAAAAGAACCCAACACCCTACCAGCATGGGGTGCAGACAAAGCTTGATAGTAAGAACTCCATAGGAGCTTAACCCAAGGAACATCTTGACAATTGAAAAATTTATGAAGATGTTTAAATAGAAGGCATTATTTTGTAAGTGCAAATTAATCACCCATAGCCTAGCTAGGCTCAATTGGGATCAAAGTTTTCGCGAAGGATGAATTGGCTCTCAAAGGTGAAGGTACTAGAATTTTGGTGTTTTTTTACTGTTTATGGACATTACTGGAGTCAACTAGCTCAATGAAAAAAACTAAAACTTAAAACACCCAAGAAACCCTAATTTAGCCTTCTCAAGGCAGTCAACTTGTCGCCTATATTAAGGTGCCAAAAAGGCCGAATTACTTTTCCTCAGGGGTGAAGTTGAGAAGAGGGTTGCACTTGAGAACTTTGACATGATACATCTCTGCATCGATGAAATTGTTGATGGAGGTTTAGAATTTCTTGAGATCATTTCTACTTTCTGGACTTCTATGGTTTCTTTTGTATCTGATGCTCGCATGATGGTGCTGTCGAGCATTGTGCTTTTACACTGTGTTTCAATATTAGTGATCTATGATGCGTGTGTTAACACTTGATATGCTCGGAATGGGGAATCCTATTAGGCTTTTTCCTTATGGTGATCCATGTGATTATGCTAGAAATCCAAAGGGAACTTTTTAGTAATTGCTGGTTCCTGGGTTTTCGTATGCAGGCATGGTATCACTACTACAGAATTGGGCATCACAACCGGCCTATTAGAAGCAGTTTGGTGCGAACCCATTGTGATGTTCGCACCAGAAGCGGTTCGTTGGCAACGGTCCGGAGAGGGATTTCAGAAGCGGTTTGATACGAACCGCCAGATGTTGCATTCTAGAAGCGGTTCTAGTCTCAAACCGCTTCTGATTTTCAGAAGCAGTTTGAGGAAAGAACCGCTTCTAGAACGCAACATTTCAGAAGCTCCTCCACCTGCTCCCAAGATGGCGTAGTCCAGTCGATCGACAAAGATAAAGGAACCTCCAAAAAGGGCATATGATATGAATAAGGAGGAGAGTGACGTGGTCACTAAAGCAGAATTGGCTGCATACTTCGTAAAAAAGAAGGTAGAGCCAAAGGTACCAACTGATCCAAAAGCAGCGGAACACTTCGCGACATGCCGTGCAAAGCCGCTGCCTGTGCCGTCCAACTATAAACGGACAATAATAAAGGCTACAAAGAAGAATAAACGTGGTCAGGCGGCGGCGACAAAGAAGAAGACGAGAGACCAAGATCAGGAGAACCTCGAGAGGTTTATGAAGGAGGCAGGACTCAGTTCCACAGCTGCAGCTCTTGGATTAATAAATGATATCCCAATGGCAACAAAGGTCAGATGGCAATTTCAGTTGGGCCGGGAGCTGATTAACCCAAATGAGATAAAGGATTTGCCAACCAAGATGCGGCAATTTCACGAATGGTACATGATAGAGTCCGCTCAAGGAAGAACGATGTGCCCCCTCCGTATCAAAGAAGATGATTTTTATCGCGGGGACAACACCATATGGCTCGAATTGACGACTTATACAATATTTACCATGCCGACGCCATCAACGTGTCTCTCATGAGCTGCTGGTGCCTGTAAGTGTCAAGCTCATACCTTTACCGTGTGCTTCCTCGTACAATAAAATTGCAACTCTTAAACTTATACCTTTCTATGTAGAATGGAGATACAACGATGTAGAAAAGAGAATATCTTCAACGTGGGCTTCATCGACCCGTAGATTGTTAACGAGTTCGTCTTTGGATACAAACGAAAGGATATTGAAGATTACATTCTCGATGCATTCTTGGGACAGACACTACAAACCGTACATATACGCCCTTCAACTTCTAGTGCGTATATATACAACCTCTCGTTCTTATATTTTCCAAGGCATTTATAATACTACTAGCTAGTTACATATATGTTGCAATACATGAATAGGTTTCACTGGATCCTTCTTGTCATCAAGCTTGATAGTAGCCAAATCGTTGTTCAAGACTCAAAAAGGACTCCGGTAAAAAAATATCAATTTATTATTGACACCCTAAATAGGTATATAGCGCATATATATACGATAGTTTTCCTTATTATATATATTGAAATACCTTGCTAATTCCAACTCTGATAATTACTATTCATATATACTAACGCATCACACAGGGCATTCACAAGGTTTCGAAAGAAGCAACAAGGAGATTTCGAGAACGAATTTGATGTACAAATAAGCACTCAAGTACGTATTAAAGAATATTAATATGCCGTAACAGTTTTTCATCCCCATAATTGTTTTCTTTTCAAATTTCATCGTAGGTTCTACAACAGACGGGTGGAAACAACTTATGTGGCTATTATGTGTGCCACTATATGCAAAGTATTACCCACGGTGATGTGCCGACAACCAACGCCGAGGTAGTGTGCACATGTCAATTTCTTAGTACTTACACTTTAATTACATGTCCAGAGATTTATTTACTTCCTGCTTTGTTAGCCTAACATCGATGTGCAAGGCGTGATCCCGCTGCACCGGGTTGCAGCAATCCTAGAACAACTCATCGGCTTTATTGTCGACGAGATTGTATCCACCAACGGCGAGTTCCACGCAAATGGTTGGAGAGATTGTCCTGAAATAAGGACAGGTGAATTGACATCGACGTCGACCAAGGGCACAAAGAGCGACACACGCAAGAAATGAGCTCAAGATTCTCCCTTTTATTCTTTTAAACTTGTAAAAGTGGCTTATTATTTCATGTGCTCATCAACTTGTTCATTTTTTAGTCTAGTAAGTTTGTATTTTTCTGTAAATGAACCTGTAATTATCTTAATGAGTACGCATGAATAATATATATTTAATTGTGTCAAAAAAACTCATGTAGTTCTATTTATTTTAATTATCAAAATCTATATCAAAAACCCCTCTGAAAACATATTCTATATTGAATATAATCAAAACGCTATGCTGTCAGACTCTTCACAAGCGGTTGGTAACTCCACAAGCGGTTCGTAAGACCAACCGTTTTTGAAGAGAACCTCTCTACAAGCGGTTGGTAACACCAACCGCTTGTGGAAGTGTCAAACCACAAGCGGTTCGGGGAACCGCTTGTGATACCCGACGGGGTATCACTCGCGGTTGCTTACAAGCGGTTCTAAAACCGCTTCTGAAAGCGGTTTCGAACCGCTTGTGCATGCCCGATCCGCAATAGTGTATATTTTACCAGCATTCAGTTTATGTTGGTTGGTACCGAGTTTGGCTGAACCTCCTTTTTTTTCTTTACATATATTGAACAAATCAGAGAAAAGTCTATAACTCAATGTACTGGAAGACTCTCACTAAAAACTTGATGGTTTCAGACCAATTTTTAACAGGCTTAAATTGTGATTTCAGTGAAAACTGAGAGGCCATCTCAGCTTGGAGCTAACTAGAAGCTAGTGCCAATAGCACTTTGGCAATTGGATCTGCAGTTCATTCTAAAAACCTTGCACATTGTTGTTAGTCACTAACTGTTCTCAAAATAAGGTGATTGGTTTGAAGGGGTGGGTGTTGTCCAGTTGTGGGACTAGGTTCTTTGTTGTTCTCATGTGGTAATGCTGCAATAGAGGCAGTAACGTGGTCATTTATGTCAGATCATTTGACCATGTAATATGTCACCCACGATGATGTTGTACATGAACCATCATAAGTTTGCAGGACCAGTATGCAATGGCCCACCAAACTGTCACCAATTAATTGACTCGCTGTACTGGCGAGATCCTTCGTGATATTATATGCATGGCAGAAGGATCAAAATCTCGATAAAACTAGAAATTTATACGCTGCGTGCCACGCTGCGGGCGTTGCTTTTCACGCGAGAAAATCGAAAAAACTTATGATTGACGCTCCACGCACGAGTAAATCGAGAAAACGCGCGAAAAGGATCTAAAATCAAGACTTTGTTTTTCGCAAAATGGTTTGAACGTAATGCTAGAAAAGCGGAAAAATGACATGAATACGATGCATATTTTTTTTCGGGAATAAGAATTTTTTTTTCTTACAAAAAGGACCTAAATGTAATTTCGATTTTCATGAAAAGGACCTGAGCGCTATTCCTAAAAACGCTAAAAGGGCATGGACGTAATATGTAATCTTTTTCGGGAAAATGATCCAATTGTATTTTTTTTTCAAAAAATGACCTATCTGTAATTTTCTTTTTTGAAAAGGACCCGGATGCGAAAAAAATTTGGACTGCTCGGCTCGAGCTGCGAGCCGAGCCGGCCCCTCCCGGCTCGAAACGCCCAGGAGGCGGCAATTCTGCAACTTATAGTATAGGGATGATTTCGTGAGATTTTGGCCCTTCCTCCTTAGAGATTCATATTATCAGTGGAATAAAAAAATGTGAAAAAGTTTAAATTGCTATAGTAATCTTAGAAATTTCGCCACGATCTCGTCCTCCTGGACCGAAATAGCTACAAAATAAATATTTTTAGGACCGGAATAAAAAAATGTGAAAAAAATCAAATTGCTAGTATCTCAGAAATTCAAAATAAATATTTTTAGGACTGGATTTGAACCGGAGTAGCAATTGGACGATTGGTTAGGAGGTTTAGTATCCGCCGGCTCCACATTTTTGTATTGGACGAATACCTCATAAGATAGTTATGCATAATAAGCACAACATGCCACTTAGCTCGTTTGGTAGAGCATTCATAGCCTCTGCGAAGAGGTCCTTCTGGTTCGATCCTGGAAGGCGCCAACACTTTGCACATTTTCGATCTCTAGTTCGATCCTGAACACTTTGCACATTTTTTATTAATGGAATACACTGCTGGTTCTTTTTTGCTTTATTTTTTTGTTTGTAGTGAACAAGTTCCTACAGGTTTCTAATAAAAGAAATCAGAAGGGTTGCCCTTCTGTTATTCTAAAAAAATAACTAGAATGTCTAAGCACCTCGCAAAAAGAGCAGCTCCCAATTTTGACATTAGGTCACCAAGGATGATTAACTTCAACCCAAAACACCTCAAGATTATATTTTGACTTTTAACGTGATAATTCATTGCAATAATTGCTCAAAAAATAACATTAAGATCATATCATGTGCAAAAGTTGCTCAATCAAATCTATGGAAATAATAAATGTAGCACCGTAAGGCTTTTATCAGGACAGTAGCACCGTCATAATTTTAGAAAATACCTCAAGATTTATCATCATATGAAAATTTTATAGGAACATTAGTGATGCATCAGGAACATCCACAATTTTTTTTGAAATTTTCTAACATGGTTTGAACTATTTTGAATTTGGTTGAAATTTGCCGGTTAGCCTTTAGTAGCACTATCCGAATTTTTGAAATTTTCTCAAGCTTGATCATTATATTAAAATTTTATGGGAATATTATGGATGTGTCAGGACCATTCAAAATTTTTTTCAAAAGTTTCTAACGTGGTTTGCATCATTTTCCATTCGGTTGAAATTTGCTGGTCAACCTTTTATCAGGATAGTAGCACTTTTAGAATTTTTAAAACTTCCTCAGGGTTGATCATCATCTGAAATTTTTATGGAAACATTAGCGATGTGTCAGGACTATCTACAAAAAATTTCAAATTTTTTTGACTCGTTTTGAACCAATTTCCATTCGGTTAAAAATCACCGAGATCTCGGAAATCTCGGTAAAAAAACAGATTTGAATTATATTTTTTTGAATTTTTTCTGTAATAATGAGATTTTGCCGAAATTTCGGATTTGGAGGGTGACGAGAGGTGACAAAAACAAAATTTGGAACCTTAGCATGGCAAGTCTCAAAGATACCTTGGTTTTTGCGCAAAAAGAATTCAGAGAGGGCGACATGTTGAGAGAAAAAACTAAGTTCGATCCTGTGCACACAAAAGAAAACTTTTCTTTCCCTTACCATTTTTTCTACATGTGAATATAATTCTCAGCTGATTAATTGAAAGAATATTGCAATTATGGCTACCGCCCTTTTCTGTATTCCAATATACTACATGCTTTGTTTTCCACTTGCTCTTGTTTTTCCACTTCGGAGTTTTCTTTCTTGTAGTTTTTTATGATAAAACTTGCGGCAACAGTTATCCCGTTACAATGATCTTGTCAGATTTAACTAGTTACTTGAGACCACTAATAAAGTATGAGCATCTGTAATGTTGGAAGGATTCAACATGCTTTCTACTGAATTTGTTGTATTTTAATATTCCTGTCCTTTAGGCTGTAAAACCTTGTTTTGTAAATACTCTTAAAGGCATATCCTCCATTGCATATAGATTATAGGCATGAGTAATATGACATATGTGTCTTTAATAATCTTTCCTATCCATTTGCAGTATAGTTTTGGAAATAGATGACAACACCATTGCTGGGTGTTAGAAATTAGTCCATGGGAGGCCCATTTCCTTTAAAATTCCAAAGCATACATAGTTTAGCACCATATTACCTATATAAGTAGAGGGGAGGTAATTTATAAGGTAGAAACCTTGACACACATATTCACATGAAAAATTGCGTGACTTGCGACGAGCAACCACGCCGTGTCGTAAAGTATCCTCTGACACATTGAATCCACCTTTTATTTTGCTGAATCATGCAATTATCTCTCTATTCATTCTGTTTACCATGCCTCGTCATAAAACATCTACTTCAATTTCGGTTTAATTGTCATAATGTCATCAGTTACTAGTAAGTAATGGCTACATTTAATTGACATAATGTTGTCAGTTACTACCATTGTAAAAAAGAGAAAGCTTGAACCTAAAATAGTCAACTGTGTTTTTCTGCAATGATATTTTGTCCTCTTGAAGAATGTGCAGGATGTGTCAACAATAAAAAAGAACCTCGTTAGTGATTCTGTCGGGACCCGGATTTGCAAATCCGAAACCCTCTGTGTATACTGCACTAGTCCAGGATCACGCTAGTGCACACAGTGGAAACATAGATGAAATACCATTCCATACAACAAATTAACTAGGAAGAAGCAAGTTATTATTAAGTAAAGCAAACGACCTTATGGTCAATGTTTACACCATTATGCCTTAAGGGCTTAAGAAACAAATACTATTGCAGCGGAAAAGATAAATTGAACCATTCGACATGCCACAGGCAATCGTCTGGGGAACGCCTTCCTAATCCACGTAGTCTTCATAGAATTCCTCCTCATGATATTCATTATCTCCTTGACAAGAATCGATCAACAAGGGCATAAAGCCGTGAGTACAAAGGTACTCGACAAGCCGTAGGGAAATGATGCAATATATTTATGCACGGCTTGACAATGATGGCTATATAGTTCTTTTGCGAAGCGATAACTTGAATTGAAATACAATAAATAGATTGAAAGCATATTTATGAAAACATAAATAAATAAGCGATAGATCAATGATAGACAACAAAACAACAGTGAACTCCCGTTCACATCCTAACAATTCCACATTCCACATTTTATGAAACACTCTATACCCGTGTGAAATTCCGGGCTTTGTCCATGATCATGACGCGCTATTCGAATAGTTTTACACTCTGCAGAGGTTGTACAACTTTACCCACAAGACATGAACATCTCTTTGTGCAATCGATCTTAACACACTTCCTTTGGTGTGTCGCGAGATATCATAACAAAGCCTTTACAATGCCTTTGTCTAAACTCGTCTGACGCCCGCTAAGGTTTCGACCATTAGGGCCCCCTCTTGCGCCTTGCGAATCTACCCGTCCATCCGGAACCCACACCACCAATGGCGGTACTCAAGGCTAGACATTACAAATTAATCGGCTAGGTCTGTCCCATTCGGACATGTGGTAGTACGATTAGGCCCAGTTCAATGGCGCACAAGATTAAGTCCTTAAGTTGTCTCAGGCAAGACATCCACATCCCAATGTGCTAGAAAGCACCCCCTTTACTTCACGATCACTTGCCCGAGGGAAAACAATTCGTTCAACCAAGACCAATGGCAAACCCCGCCATGGTACAACAAATTTTACAACAGTGGCTAACGGCCACGATTCAATATCTCATTAAGTCAATATTAACATTATTCAACATGTGACATGAATCCCAACGTATATATAAGCATGTCTAAGCATAGCTACGATAACCTAATGTTGGTATAATGATTATGTCCAACTAGTAATGTCCCAACCTAGGTCTAGCAATGGATACATGGCATACAACTAATCAAGGTGGCATAATATCAACTAGGTATACATCTACTCCCATTAAATAAACATTGATACGTAAATAGCATACAATTGTAATAAAGTAAATTACTTTTGCAAACATAGGATCAATATGATCAAAGGTTACGACTTGCCTTGCTGATCTAGTGCTGAATCTTGGTCTTCGAAGTCTTCGTTCGCTCCCTCGGAATTAGCGCTATCAGAAAAGAAAGCAATGAAACCAAATAAATACAAAACAGAGACTCAAACACACTCAAAACTGAAAATAAATAGCTCTGGAAGATAGATCTTGATTTTAGAAAAATTTAGAAACTTGAATCGCCTCAATCGGAGTTCGTATGAGTGAGAACGGGCCTCCGAAAGATTAAATTCAGAGAAAATACAGAAAATCGAAAATCGGAATTTCGGATTTATTTTTATCTTGGAAAAGGATTTATTGCGCACGGCGACGTCGGCCGGCTCACGGTGGACTCGGTCCACGGCGCGAGCTCGGTCCACCGTGCACCCGGCGCACCGTGGCGTCATCGCCGACGCATGCGGCTCGGCCGACGCAGCGGCCACGCGTCGCACATCCGCAACTTAGCCGATCGGACGGCAAGGAGGCGGGGTTGCGGCGATGGCGACGCGGCGAATCTGGAGCATCGGTAGCGATCGGACGGCCAAGATCAGCGAGGCGGACGACGGCGAGGCGATGCGCGCGGCTACGGAGGCGAGGAAGAAGACGAGACCGCGGCGAAAGGTGGCCGGATCGGGCGCGGGGCAAGGTGGAAGCGGAGAGGCGGCGTGGGAACTCGGGAGACCAACGGCGGCGGCGGAGGAGCACCGCGCGAAAAAAAGACGGTGGAAGGCGGATGAGGCGGCGGACTCGGCGAGGTCGTGCGAGCGGGACGAGGTCTCGGCGGCGAAAGAAGCGGCGAGGCGGCGCGGAGAGGGATCCTCGGGAGGCGGTTTTGCGGCGCTTAAATAGGGCTCGGAGGCGGCGCAGCACGAACTCCAAAGAAGCGCCGACACGGACTCGGCTAGGGTTTGGCGCGCGGCGCAACGCGGTGACGCGGAGCGTCCGGACCGGACAGTGGCGCAGCGCAGATCGAGCGGCCGACACTGCCCGGTGGCCGGTGTTGGGTGTCTTGTGGGTTTGGCCGGGCGGGCAGTTCGAGCTGGGCCGAGGCGGTGGCGAAAACGGGCGGAGGATTTGGCCCAGATGGGTTTTGAAAATTAAAAACATTTTCTGATTTAAGATAAATCCAGAATTTCAAATAAATGCAAATAAATTCAAATAAATAGCAAATAAATTCAGAAAAATCTCCAAAAATACAGAAAAATTCCTTGGGGCACAAAGAACCCAACAAAAACTGAAATTCTTGATTTTGATGAATAGTTTAGCCAAATTAAATCCTTCTATTATTTAGAAATTCAAATTAAGCTGGAGTTAATTCAAGAGATGCAAATGGTTCATCTTTGATTTCTAACATTCCAAAACTTCAATTTTTGGGATGTTACAGATTCTCTCCTATGTAGCGATGGTTATAAGCTAGTATATGAGTCAAATAAAGTTGTAATGTCTAAGTTTAGGAACTTTGTTGGTAAAGGCTACGAGAGCAGAGGCTTGTATCACCTAAGTACTGTAGAGCCTTGTTATAATCTGAATATTGTAACTGGTTTGAATAAATGTAAAGCTAATATTTGGCATTCTCATGTCTATCATATTGGTTTTGATGGCATTGCTCGAATGTCCAGATTAGAATTAATTCCCAAATATGATGTTATCAAAGGATCAAAGTGTCAATCTTGTGTGTAAGCAAAGCCGCATTGAAAACCTTTTAAAGGATTAGAGAAAAATGGCACCATTAGATCTTGTCCATTCTGACCTATTTGAGATAAATGGTTTGTTGACAAAAGGAGGCAAAATATATTTTCTAAGTCTTATAGATGATGCAATGCGTTATTGTTATATGTATTTGCTGAAAACAAAGGATGAAGCTTTACACTACTTCAAGATTTATAAGGTTGAGGTTGAGAAACAACTAAAAAAGAAAATTAAAAGACTAAGCTCTGATCGTGGAGGAGACTATATCTTTCATGAATTCTCCCTATTCTGTTATGAGCATGGTATAATCCATGAAGTTACACCACCATATTCATCCCAATCAAACAGTGTAGCTCAGAGGAAAAACCGAATACTAATAGACTTGGTGAATACCATGTTGGAGAGTGCCGGTATGCCTAAGGTATGGTGGGGGAAGCTATATTAACAACAGCTTTTGTTCTAAGCAGAGTAATCACTAAAAAGCGTGAGATTACTCCATATGAGGAATAGAAGGGGAGAAAACCCAATGCATGTCAATTTTATGTGCACTTGGGGTGTTTGGCAAAAGTCAATATACCATTGTAAAAAAAGACAAAGCTTGGACCTAAAACAGTCGATTATGTTATTTTCTAGGATATGCTTATAACTAGGGATGAAAACGGAACGGAAACGATCGGTAAATGGTTGTTCTATTTCTGTTTCCACATGTTTTACCGGTAACTGAAACAAAATAAAAAACCCTAGAAATGGATACAGAAACAAATAGTGATGAAAACGGATGCGGAACGGAATAAAGCAGATATGGAAATGAAAGTGGAAAATTCGACAGGAACATAGTACATGATCACAATATACATGACCAGAAAAACAATGTAACTCATTCCACCTCCAAGACGGACACGAGAACAATGTTATGTTCACCGGTATCACTAGGAAGTTTTTTTCTCAAGTTTGTCAGTTGAAGGCTCGCCATTTGTCCCCCAGACCAGATCACCATATCCTCTCCATATCATTATCATTGACATCCTCTTGCTCCTCCAACTATAAAGGTGTAACACCCTAAAATTTGCATATTAATTCCAATGTTCATATATGATTTTCTGAGATTTATCTTGGATTTTCTAGAGTTTATAAATGTCGTTCTGCTATTTTTAGATTTATAAAACTAATTTATTTGTGATAAATGAAATCAAAATTATGCTATAAATAATTTTCTTAGGTTCGAAATTTTCCAAAGTATTTTTAAGATTTTTGTCACAATTTTTGAACTCTATTTGATATTTTCTATAAAGCCATTTGTATTTATGAAATTATTTTAATTCAAAAATAAATGTAAATTCTCTATTATCCTTTTTGGTCCAAGTGGGCCAAGTTTCTGACGAAATTTCCGATTTCATTTATACGAATTTTCGTTTCCGTTTCCGTCGAAAATGGCTCTCCTGTTTTCATTTCCGACAAAAAAATTTCGTTTCCATTTCCGTACCGACATTTTCTGTTTTCATTTCCGAAAAAAGGCTTCCGTTTCCGTTTTTCTCCGGAATGGTCAGAAATTCCATTTCCGTTTTCATCCCTACTTATAACAGCATGGCCTATAAATTTTTAGTAGTAAAATTAGAAACTCCTGAGATTATTGCTAACAATATAATGGAGTCCCGAGATGCTTCATTCTTTGACGATATTTATCCAGAGACCAGCAGGTAGTATCACAAACTGAGAATACTTAAACTAATAATAATGATGATAATGAACCTACCACTATTTCTAAACTAATGAGTGATATACCACCAGTAGAAGATATTCCTAAGGAGGATAACAATTTAGTTGCATAATCTCCTCACAGGAGCAAGAGACAAAGGGTTTAGAGAACCTTTAGCGATGACTTTATTGAATACCTTATGGATGATATGCCAAAACCTCTTTTAGAGGCTTATGCACTACCTGATGCTGAATATTTGAAAGAGGCGGTCCGTAGCGAGATGGATTCCACCTAGCTAATGGGATTTGGGAGATCAATGATCATGCCAGTGGGTACAAACCTATTGGATACAAGTGGATATTCAAAAAGAAAATCAGATCTAACGGTACTTTTGATAAGTACAAGGCAAGACTTTTGGCCAAGGGTTATACCCAGAAAGGAGAGGATATTTTTATACTTATTCTCCTGTTGCCAGATTAACCACCATTAGAGTGCTCGTTGCATTAGCTGCTTCCCATGGTCTATGCGTCCATCAAATGGATGTAAGGACAACTTTCCTCGATGCAGAGTTGGAGGAAGAAATCTATGTAGAGCAACAAAATGGTTTTGTGATTACTGGACAAAAAAATAAAGTGTGTGTCGAATATCTAAATATGGGGTATGAGTACATACCGGAAATACAAAGACTATACCATATATGCTCAAGCAAGCATCTAGAAACTCTGGATATCACAGGCCTGATTCTATGGGATAAGATATACGCGGAGGGGATATCTCCATACTAGGAAGGACTCGATCACTATCCCGTTACGAGGAAACCGACTTGAGTACGCCTGGTATCCAGGGAAGTTTGGATATGCCGCGAAGATCACGCGACGATGGACTCCTCATCGATATGATTTGGTATCCCAAACCGACTACAACTCAAGTTGAGGTAGGGCTACCTCAACTATATAAGGCCGGGGATAGGTATTCTCAAGAGAGGGCGAAAGAGAAGAGAATACTTTTAGAGAGAGAGCTTTTACAAGATGCAGAGCAACCAGAAGTTGACGAACCACGCTTCATCAACCTCCAGCCATAGTTTAGCCATTGCATAGATTCAATCTTTATTGTAACTAGGGCTAGACAATCTACTTTGTACTTGATACACCAATACATACATCATCCGCATAGGAGTAGGGTATTACTCCATCCGGGGGCCTGAACCTGTATACATCGTGTGCCACTTTCTTCGTGCTTAACTTTGCTAAATCGAAGGTATCCGTAATCATAAGTTTATTGTCAATATCTAACCTTCGACAGTTGGCACGCCAGGTAGGGGCCTTCAATTGTTTTTGCAGATCAAGCATGTCTTCGGTGCGCGCTCACATCAGATCTCCGTCGACAACTCCGGCGACAATTTTCACTCGATCACCATCATCGACCAAGCACCCGCGGTCGGATCTGAGATCACCTTTAGAATCATGCTCTATCGATGGGGACCAGGCGGAGATCTAATGCACGTCGGCTTTACCGAGTCCTACTCTTGGGATCTACGCCAAGAGGTAGGTTTTATAGACTTTGACCCTATGGAGCCTAACGTTCTCAGGTATGTTGAGATGGAGAGTGATAGCGAAAGCGATAGCCGCAGTAGCCAGAACAGCAGCCGAACAGATCAATGCGTGTTCATTGCTGGATCAAGCAATGGTGCTACTGCCGACAATTCCCAAGAAAGGAATCTAGGGGCAGACACCACAGGGGGTCAGGGACACCAGATCCCTCCGTATGTGCCTCAAAATCCTATAGTGGTCACGGCTGCAGCCCGGGCGACTGCAGACGCCGTTGCTCCCAATACTACAAATCATCGGCAAGATCTAGCAGCCACAGCCAGAGCTGGGATTGTGGCCAACCTGTCGAAGCAACTTGATCTCGATAATCCAACGACGCCCCGCCCACGGGTGCCGGATCTTCAGAGACAGCAAATCCCTCGATAGCATAACCACAACGAAGGGCCCAGTCGAGTCCCGGGAGCAGTGTCCCGCTAGAGCCACAACCGTGACATCTTCAACACCCCTGAGGCAAATGTCCAGTGTGCTCACATGCTACTGAAAGCCCTTCCGCCACTGGATCCGAGCAACCTGATGACTCCAATGTTCGATCAGATGAAAACGCTACTCGATGCAGCGCAAGCTCAGACATCTCGAGCAGCCAACTCGAGGTTCGGACGCCCCAGCCAGCAGGGTGCCAGAAGCCAGCTGCCAGAACCATCCCACGATCGTCATCGAGTAGCAAGATCGGCGGTGGCTAGCTCTAACCACCGCGCTTCCCAGACAGTTCGTTCCAACCCCCATTGGAGACGTCTCGAGGATCTTCGAGATCGTATTCCTCATGATCGACGGGATTTGCGTGATGTCCTTCGTGATCGAAGGGAAGAACGCCACCAAGAAGATCGCGAGCGACGTGAAAATGAGTCCTCACTTTCGAGGGACCGATCTCTCGCACACCGGGCACGACGGGCGAATCTCCACCTTCGAGGGGCTGCTCACCGGTATGGTGCAGATTCCCTTCTCGACAAGGAGAATGATGAGGTCTCCGATAGATGACCCCCGAGGACGTCGATGAAGGATGCAAGGCTTTTACCTCCGAGCTACGCGTAGTCAGATGGCCGAACAAGTTCAAGCCAGGCCCTGTTGATAAGTACTCAGGTAAGATCAACCCCATCGAGTGGCTGCAAATTTATACTACAATCATGAGGGTTGTCGGAGGAAGCGAGAAGGTAATGGACAATTACTTGCTGACCACCCTAGATGGTGCGGCAAGATCTTGGTTACTCAACCTCCTACCTCAATTGATATCATCGTGGGCGGAGTTGTGGGCCCAGTTCATCGCCAACTTTCAGGACATGTATGAACGACCCAGAATGCGCAGTGACTTGCATCGGGTAATACAAAAGCCAGGGGAGTCGTTGTGCAGCTTCATCCGATGCTTCAGCGACAAACACAACTCAATCCTTGATATCTCAGACGAGGCGGTCATAGTTGCCTTCGAGAACGGTGTCAAGGATAGGGAGTTGAAGGGAAAGCTAGCCACTCAAAAAATCAAAGCCACCGAGGAGCTTTTCAAGTTGGCAGATAAATACGCTATACGTGCCGAAGCCCAAGACTATATAGACGACCCCAAGTCTGGCGATGACAAGCCCGAGTCGTCCAAGCAAGGGTTGAAGAAGAACAAAAACCACAGAGAGAAACACAAAGGTGACTCCACCGTAGCCACGGGCGAAATGGGCAAGGTGCATAATACCGGCGACAACAAGGGTCGAAGCCGTGGAGGCAACAAATATTGCCCAGTTCATCACACAGACAAACACGACTTCGACTAATGCAAAGTGATCAGCAAAAAGGTCTAGGAGAAGCTCAAGGCTACCCTTGCTGAGCGCAGGATCGAGCAAGCCAAAGAGAAGCCCCAGGACGATGAGGCTAAATACCGTGGGGCTGATCACAAGCTAGCGCATATCTTTTGGGAATCTGCCACGTATGAGTCCAAAAGACAGTACAAGACAATCGAAAGGGAGGTCAACCTGGTCATGCCGGCTCCCCCCAAGTTCCTCAAGTGGTCGAAAGTACCGGTCATCTTTGAAAGACCATGTGGAGGTCTATCCTTGTGTGTGATGAGTAATTAATGAGTTTTGAGCTTGGTTTGATTTGAATTGAATTGGATTTGAAGCAATTTGAGTGTTGAGTGCTGAGTGCTCTTCTTAGTGCTACCGGCCTAGGGGTAGTAGCACCGGACCATTGAGAGCAATTATGATCGATTAATGATTTTGGGATAAACATTGAATATCTTTGTGGGCATTTCTATGTGAAAGGTTTTTCCTTGTCTTTGATGGTTGCAGGGCGACGGTGCTAGGTCATGGTGAGCGGAGGATGGCCGGGAATAGGCGAGGCGTCGAGAGTCGAGACGGTTGGGAGATCGCCAGAAGATGATCGAAGACGGAGTCCGGGCATGTCAAGAAAACAAAGAAAGGAGATGATGCTAGCTAGATGCCGCGTGGATCAATGAGGGCCGTCGGATTGAGGTCTAGTTGATAGGTTAGCGGGTCTAGGTAGTATGCTTTCAAAACCGTGCAAGAAAACCCGGTATGTGTGTGGGTTTTGGGTTATCCCTTGCATGGCTGTGTGTGTGGGTTAATCCTAGCCCTTAGATGAGTTCTCTAGGGTTGAGGGACTTATCCAAGGGTGGTAGGTGGCCCAAGAGTAGTATAAATAGGGGTGGAGGGGTAACCTCCTCTCCTAGAAGGTTTTTGAATGCTCCTTTGAGCTTTGCCCACATGAAAGTGAGGCTTTGTAACCTCTCCTTCCATAAATGAAAGTTTTATCCATCCAACTCTGAATTTATTTTGCGCATTTACATTATGTCTTTACTTTACATAATTTAAATTCAGCATTTACTTTCTGCAATTACATTCTGTAATTTACTTTCACATAATTTGGATTTGCCTCCCCTCCTTCTAAATGCTGTTGATCTTGGATGTTTTGAGTGTGTTCATATGGTTTTACATCTCTTTTGCACTCTTGGATTGAGTAGAGAACATCTTTTCTTTCAAATTCCAACTTTGTTCAGAACTTGTTCTTTGCGCAGCATTTAGTATTTGATTTTTATAAACATCTAGAAAAATCCTTTTTAAGTGATTCTTGTTGGAGGATGTGAGGGACTCTGATATCCACCTGCACAAAAATTTTGGAGTTCACTTGTTCCACCGTTTGGGCGCCATGAGGTGAAAACCGAGCCCCAAACTTTCTGCTCGAAGTTCTTGACTGACTGTGTTCTTCGATTTTTCCTGTTTTTTATGTAAGGCTTTTTGTGGAGAAATTTGGTAGAGTTCTTCAAGACTCTTCTTATCATAGGGAGAAAAATTCTCAAAATTTTGTAAGCTGCATAAACCCACCAACCTCCTGTTCAAATTGAGGACAATTTCTGGAAATTCTGCTTTTGCTTTTCTGAAAGTGACTTTTGTGATTTGAATTGATGTTCTTTCTAAAAGCAAGAGTTGGATTGATTCCTCTTTATCTTGGACACTAGACAACCAGGATTGTGACTCAAAAATATGTGGTGATTTTTGAATCACAATCCTGGTTGTCTAGTGTCCAAGATAAAGATGAATCAATCCAACTCTTGCTTTTAGAAAGGAGATCAATTCAAATCACAAGTCACTTTCAGAAAAGCAAAAGCAGAATTTCCAGAAATTGTCCTCAATTTGAATAGGAGGTTGGTGAGTTTCTGCAGCTCACAAAATTTTGAGAATTTTTCTCCCTATGAGAAGAAGAGTCGTGAAGAACTCTACCAAATTTCTCCTCAAAAAGCCTTACAAAAAAAAACAGGAAAAATCGAAGAACACAGTCAGTCAAGAACTTCGAGCAGAAAGTTTGGGGCTCGGTTTTCACCTCATGGCGCCCAAACGGTGGAACAAGTGAACTCCAAAATTTTTATGCAGGTGAATATCAGAGTCCCACACCTCCTCCAACAAGAATCACTTAAAAAGGATTTCTATATATTTTTATAAAAATCAAATACTAAATATTGCGTAAAGAACAAGTTCTGAACAAAGTCAGAACTTGAAAGAAAAAGATGTTCTCTACTCAATCCAAGAGTGCAAAAGAGATGTAAAACCATATGAACACACTCAAAACATCCAAGATCAACAACATTTAGAAGGAGGGGAGGCAAATCCAAATTGCGTGAAAGTAAATTATAGAATGTAATTGCAGAAAGTAAATGCTGAATTTAAATTATGAAAGTAAAGACATAATGTAAATGTGCAAAATAAATTCAGAGTTGGATGGATAAAACTTTCATTTCTGGAAGGAGAGGTTACAAAGCCTCACTTTCGTGTGGGCAAAGCTCAAAGGAGCATTCAAAATCCTCAAAAACCTTCTAGGAGAGGAGGCTACCCCTCCACCCCTATTTATACTACTCTTGGGCCACCTACCACCCTTGGATGAGTCCCTCAACCCTAGAGCACTCATCTAAGGGATAGGATTAACCCACACACACAGCCATGCAAGGGCTAACCAAAAACCCACACACATACCGGTTTTCTTGCATGGTTTTCAAAGCATACTACCTAGACCCGCTAACCTATCAACTAGACCTCAATCCGACGCCCTCATTGATCCACGCGCATCTAGCTAGCATCATCTCCTTTCCTTGTCTTCTTGACATGCCCGGACTCGCCTCCGATCATCTTCGGCGATCTCCCAACCGTCTGGACTCTAACGCCTCGCCTAGTCCCGCCATCCTCCGCTCACCATGACCTAGCACGTCATGCTGCAACCATCAAAGACAAGGAAAAACCTTTCACATAGCAATGCCCACAAAGATATTCAATGATTATCCTAAATCATTAATCGATCATAATTGCTCTCAATGGTCCGGTGCTACTACCCCTAGGCCGGTAGCACTAAGAAGAGCGCCCAACACTCAAATTGCTTCAAATCCAATTCAATTTAAATCAAACCAAGCTCAAAACTCGTCAATTACTCATCACACACAAGGATAGACCTCCACATGGTCTTTCAATCTCCCCCTTGATGAGTATATTGACAAACACATGAAAAGGCATAAGTTTTGAGTTTGAATAAGAGAGAAGAAAGCAATTTGAATGCAAAGCCAAACTTGGTCCAGAATAAGGAAATAAGATCATGACCAAGTTGGCAGAAAAGGGATTTTAGAGCTAAACTTTGGAGAGAGCAAGTTTTCAACAAAATCTCTAAAAGATCCAATAAAACTCACAAGGAACACTCGAATATGCTTATGATCATAAAAATTTGCAATTGTCACAGAGATCATAAGAACCAAAGTGGATTAACATTTTTCCTTTGAAGATGCCTTTTCTACATTTTCTCCCCCTTTTGGCAATATAGGCATCAATTTTTTTTTATTTTCTCCCCCTTTATATATGTATGCATGAAATGCATCCTAAGTGAGCTTTGAGAATTATCCAAGTGATCATAAATGCAAGATATGACACCAAGCTAGTCAATTTAGAAAATGACTAAACTAGGATGTCTCCAAGAATAAATTCATTTTGCTCACAAGCTTTGTTTACAAGATTTTATTTTAGCAAGATTTGAACAAGTGCAAAACTTAGCAAAAGTTTCAAAGCTAGAAGCAAACACCACTCATAGGATCAAATGGAAAACCTAGAGCTCAACCTACTCAACACTTTGGGGAATCTTGAAGTGCATATAGAGTCCTTCGAGCTTATTTTTCAATTCATGCAAATTCTTCTTCTTTGATATTTTGAAAGACATAGCGGGGTGCAAATGCTTGACATTATTTGCATTCTTTACTCACTTATGTTTTTGTTATTTGCATTTCTTAATGATTGACTCAAGCCATGTTCGATCACCCCAAGAGTAACTCTTAAGAGAATGATCTTGGTTATATACGAAATATTCCAAGTTCATCCCAAGTGCAATGGGAGGCAGTCTCGAGAATATATAGTGTTGAGTTCAATTTTGCACAAAAGAGTGTCATTTTTTTCTTAATTTAGCACATATGAGCAATTTTGAAGGACTAAAATATGGATCAATCAAGTTTCACCCAAGTTGCTATAGGGACTCTAGAGAACTCCATAAATTCACAATTCATGGTAAAAACCTCTAGAGAAGAAACTTAACAAGAAAAAGCAACATGTTTTTCATTTAAGATTTTTAATTTTCAGATTTTAACAAGCTTAGTATGATAGATGAACTTGGATAGACCTAAGCTAGTGATTTTCTTCAAAGATGTAGCAAGGTGCATTACATGAAGATTGAATCAATTGCATAATAGACAAAGCTCATAAAACAAAAGAAAATGCAGCCTATATGCAATGCGATAACAGATTTTCAAACTCCCCTCAACATGTGAGTCAATTTTAAGCACAAATTGAGTTATTAGCAGAATTAGGCATAGAAAAACCAAATGAACTCAATTGAAGCCAAAACTCAAAAAGAGGAGAGAAAGATTGAAAAGCGCAAACTGAATGGCTATAGAGTTTAGAAAAGATAGCAGAGAACACTAGGCTCAAACTCGCTCTCATCTTCCCCAATGGTGACAAAGGACAGCTAACTCTTGAACTCCAACACAGAGCAAACAGGACACTGTCTACCTGGGAGGCCCAACACCGCTAGACCTATAAGTCTGTGAGTGAGCTCAACCAAGAAGAAGAAAAGAATAGCATCCTGAAGCATAAGATGAGAGGTCCATGCCGAAGCATGCCAGAAGTCTACGTGAAGTGAACTCAGAACTCTAAAGTGAAAAACCCATAGCACCCAGAACAAAACAAAAGAAAGAAGAACCGAAAGAAAAATAATATAATACATAATATACAAGCCAGCTCCCCCTCACAGAAGGCCGTAAGGGCACACAACCCCAAGCTCACTCCTCAGGGCAACAAACCTGGAGCTATCCAAAGGCTTGGTAAAGATATCGGCTAACTGAAGATCACTTTCTACAAACTGAAGCACGATATCTCCCTTCTCTACATGGTCTCTAAGGAAGTGATATCTAATATCAATGTGTTTGGTCAGGAATCTTGCCTTTGGGTTTTTAGCAATGCAAATAGCGAAGTGTTGTCACGTAAAAGTGGCACACTCGTATATCTAACCCAAAGTCCCAAGGTCGATCTCATCCAGAGAACACAGCTCGACAAAGAATCGGTGACAACATACTCGGCCTCGGTGGTGGTGTGCAACCCAGCATTGCTTCTAGATGACCAAGAAACAAGAGAAGTGCCAATGAATTGGCAAGTGCTAGAAGTGCTCTTCCTATCTATCCTACAGCCAGCAAAGTCAACATCGGAAAAGGCTCTAAGAGATAGATAAGAGGAGGAAGAGTACCAAATACCATAATCAATGGTAGCGTGAAGGTACCGGAAAATGCGCTTCACCGCCTGACAGTGAGAGGCACGAGGAGAAGCCTGAAATTGGGCGCACATACACACGGCAAAGTGTATGTCCGACCTCGACGCAGTGAGATACAAGAGGGAGCCAATCATGCTATGAAACTCCTTTTGATCAGCAGGCTCACCATCCTCATCAGGCTCGAGGACTGTAGTGGTGGCCATAGGAGTTAACACCGGATTCCCGTCAGACATATCGAAGCGCCTCAGGAGGTCCCGGGTTTACTTGCCTTGATGCAAGAAAGTGCCCTCTCGAGTCTGCTTGATCTGGAAGCCAAGGAAGTAGCTCAACTCGCCCATCATACTCATCTCAAACTCTGTACTCATCACATCAAAAAACTGAGAGACAAGAGAATGAGAGGAGCCACAAAAAATGATATCGTCCACATAAATCTGGACAAGAAGAAAATGAGACTCATGGTGTCTTATGAACAGAGTTTTGTCTACTATGCCCATTTTAAAGTCATGGCTAAGAAGATAAGACTTGAGCCTCTCATACCATGCTCTGGGGGCCTGCTTGAGTCCATACAGAGCTTTGGAAAGCTTGTATACATGACTCGGAAACTTGGGGTTCTCAAATCCTGGAGGTTGCCTGACATAAACCTCTTCCTCAATATAGCCATTGAGGAATGCACTCTTGATATCCATTTGATAAAGCTTGAAGCCTTTGGATGCAGAAAATGCAAGCAGGATTCGGATAGCCTCTAGCCTAGCTACAGAGGCAAAGGTCTCCTCGAAGTCAAGACCCTCAACCTAAGAAAAGCCCTGTGCAACTAGTCTAGCCTTGTTTCTAATTACAACCCCATCCTCACTCTGCTTGTTTTTGAACACCCACTTGGTCCCAATGACATTATGATCAGATGGGGGCTCGACAAGCTGCCATACCCTGTTCCTCTCAAAGTTCTCAAGTTCCTCATGCATAGCATTAATCCACGACTCATCGGATAATGCATGAGAAACATCCTTCGGCTCAAAGGAGGCAACGAAGGCAGTGGAGGCGAACCGGACAAACCTGATTTTGAGCGAGTGACCCGCTCAAGCGGATCACCAATGATCGATCGGTGGATGAGCTTCTGGATATGTCGGGAGGACGAGGCGAGTGGCCTCTACCTCTTGAGCAGAAGAGGTAGGAGCAGAGCCACTCATTTGAAGGAGAGTCGGAAGGCAAGGGTGGTCTCACGAGGTGCAAATAGAAAGCAGGAGGCACCTCGGTGTAGAGAGGGCCGGATCGGTGGAAAACCATCATCTCCATCATCCTCATCTTCTACAAAGATGGTCTCGGAGGGATAAGAAGAGCACAAACATCGAGGTCTATCTCACAGGCTAGCCTCATCAAAGGTCACATCACAGTCTCTATGATCCTATGCACATCAACACTCGGGACCCTATAGCTACGAGAAGAAGTTGAGTAACCTAGAAAGATACCATCGGAAGAGCGAGACTCAAACTTATCTAGGTTACGGACTTCAAGATAAAACACTTACAACCGAAAGCGAAAATGAGACACACCTTTGGGCTTTCGCCCATACCTCAACTCATAAGAAGTGCGATGCAAATGTGCTCTCAAAACACGCGATTAGAAACATGGCAGCAAGTAGCTATAGCCTCACCCAAAACTTCTTAGAGTATCAGACTCATCTAGCATCGTCTGGCCATCTCAACCAGTGGTCCTGTTCTTCCTTTCCACTCGCCATTCTCACTGAGGCGTAAGGAGAAGAGAATCGATGCTCTAAACCGGACTCCACACAAAACTCTCAAAGTAGGAATTCTTGAACTCCGTGCCATTATCACTGCATTATAGCTCGTAATGCACCGGGAGCTCAATAGACAACCTCTTGACCAAACCCCTGAAGTGAGAAAAAGTCTCATCCTTCGAGGCCATAAAGAATACCCAAGAGTATCTAGAAAAATCATCAACGATGACAAGAACATACCACTTCCCTCCTGTTGACTGCACTCTAGCTGGACCAACAGTGTCCATAAGTAAAAGTTGTCCTGGTGCATCAGTCATCACTACGGTGACTGGAGGATGAGAAGCAGTAACCATCTTGCCATGTCGACAAGGAGAGCAAACTAAGTCTTTGACCATCTTGAGTTTGGGCAAACCCCGAATGAGATCGTGGCTGCTAACTCGGGTCAAATGATCAAAACCAATGTGACCAAGTCTCCTATGTCAGAAGGAGAGATCACGGGACTCAGAAGTAATCAAACTAACCCTCCTGATGAATTGCAGCTTACTTACTAAGGCAACATCTTTAAGAATGAAATTTTGGTTAATGCAGATGGTACCTTTAGCAATGACTCTACATGAAGATGCATCCCCGAAAGTGATCAACTCAAAACCAGGGGCTCGGACTAGGGAAGAGAACCATCTAGAATCTCCGGTCATATGACGAGAACAACCGAAGTCGACAATCCAAACATCTCCCTTCCCCATCAAGCCGAACTGATCAAGACACAAGAGAAAGATGACTCGATCTTTGGGATAGAGTGAAGACTTGGGAACCCAATCTTGAACCACACGGCGCCTCAGTACCACCACGTAAGAAGAGGCTGGACTCGAGTGTCTCTGCCGCTTAACCTTAACATGATCGTAGCAACTCTAGTAGATGATCTAGGAGCTGGGCTGGGTTAGCCGCAGTGGTGCAAAAGCGGACCATCGGTGAGGCTTCCTAAATCTCCTACCGAGAAAACACCTCACGCCGTTGATGTCTACCTCGATGGGAAAAGCGAGGAATATCAAGGGCGGTGGAAAGACCGACTACGAACAGCTCCAAGACTAAAACTCGAAGAACCAACATGGCGAGTCACGGGCGCTGCCCAAAAAGCAGGCGACTCTCTAACTTTGTCTAGAAGCAGTGTGTACCTTAGGAGCACTCAAAGTCTGGGGATGACCCTGAATACCCCTAAGAGCAGCAACACGCTCACGTCGAGTGATCTTGGTGCGCTTGAAGCAGAAATCTACTAGGTGACCATCCTTCTTATAGAAGGTGCATGTGTACTTCGCCTTGCTAGAGGCGGAAGCAACAGGAGTAACACCCTTACAGTCGAAGTCCTATGGACAACCTCGTGAGACCTAAACACGGTGGTGCTCACTCTGGGAGCTACCACAATCTCACCACTCTTGGAGCCGCACAATGGTGGGAGGATGCGCCGGCGTGCTCAAGGGATCAAATCCTAGACCTTGATTGAATCTACTAATCTTGGATTGGTCTAGAATAAGATTGAGCTTCTTCTTGCCTCCTACAAACTTCTCGAGAGTGCTCATAAGATCTTGGCAATCTCGAAAGAAAGAGGCACAAGGAGAGCAGAGGGAAGAAGAAGAACAGAAAGATGAGCTCTCTCGGCGTGCATTTTCTCCTCAAAGACGGGTGCCTCAATCTTGAGGACTCACAAGAAAGCATAAGGCGCATTTCTAATTCTATGGGCTTGGTCTTCTAATTTCTTCCTAAGCTCGACATGGATTTTATCCAAGTCCCCTCAATCCTGAGAACATCGCAAGCAACTTTCTTGTGACTTATCTAGTAAGTCCTTAGCAAGTTTAGCACACTTGATATTTAAGGATTCATTGTCAAGTTTTAGTTGCCTACAGCCCTCACATGAGGTGACTGGGTCCTTAGAAGCATGCAATTCAAGTTCATCATTTCTAGAAGAAATCTTCTTAAGGTGAGTGCTCATGGCATCAATTTCAGCAAGCAATTTAGGGCAATTAGCACAAGAGGGAGTAGAGTGAGCATGAAGAAAACTAGCATCTACAGAAGTAGTATCAACAGATTCATTGCTAGCATTCTTCAACCTAAGACTATCTAGTTCAGACAACACACTATCATGCATAGTCCTTAGGATCTCTAGCTCCACAAGCAAAGCATCACACAAAGTACAGTCATCAGTGACTCGGGAGGGAGAAGATCAAAGTGAAGCTAACTCCCGAGTCAAGGTACCTACTTCCTTCTCAAGCTCCGTACACCTAGCTCTAGCTCTAGCATGAAATTATCCTAATTTGCAGAAAGCTTCATTGAGGTGGTCATAGGAGGGTACCTCATCCGTGTCGCTGTACAGCTCGAAGTCGCTGATGTCGTTGACGTCGGCCATGAAGCACATGCCGAAGAAGTCATCGTCGCCTTTCTTCTCTTGCGGATCATCCTCGCCCTCGTCGCTCCATGTCTCCGTGTCGGAGATGTTGATGTCGTCAAGCGCGGCGAGGACGTGGTGGAAGAGCTTCTTATTCTTAGAGAAGTTGCAGTACTTCTTCTCGTGCGCCGGTTCACGAACTGGAGGCTTCTTGTTGCGGTTCTTGTCGGTGTAGTCGTTCTTGCCCGAACCGCCAACGTCATTCTTGCCCTTCTCGGCTTGGGGCGATTCGCGAATGTGGTTGGGGCCACCACACTCGAAGCAGGTGATCATGCCACCTCTCTTCCTCTCTCTCACCCTCTTGTATGCATGAGAGAATTTGCGAGCAAGAAGAGCAAGCTCATTTTCTAGAAATTTTTCCAGTTGGTCATCGCTTAGCTCGCAAAGGGTGGAGAGGGAGAGACCGATAGAAGAATCAGAAGAAGATCCATTGGGATCGGTGACCAAAGCCATCGACTGAGATTTCGTATTCTGAGAGACGACATCGATCTCATGAGTCTTGAGGCGGGAATAAAGCCCGTCAAGTGTTAGAGTCGATAAGTCGGTGGTGTCCTTGATGGTGGTCACCTTCATCTCCCAAACCCGAAGGTCGAGTGCGGTTAAGAAATGCGAGCATTGTCCGAGTCAGGGTATATGCAACCAACTGCTTGGAGGTTGCTCAAGATCTTTGTAAACCGACCAAAACACTCGTCGAGACTCTCACCAGCGCGTTGATCAAACTTGTTGTACTCGCGCTTGAGCTGGTCCTGCCTCACAGTCTCGATTTGAGTAGAGCCCTCATGGTAAGCATCGAGGGTTACCCAAATCTCGTGAGCGGAGCGAAGGTGAGAAATCCTATCATACTCACCGCGGCTAAGACCCTGTATGAGAATGTTCCTTGCCTTAGCATTCGCCTCAACGTCAACCATATTGATGGTCGTGACATTTTCATCAGCAGGAACCTCATATGGGAGTTTCACCTTCTGCCATATCAGGTAGCCCTGGGCAGTGATGTATGACTCCATCCGGAACTTCCAAAAAGGAAAATCAACTCCATTAAAGATGGGAGGCTTGGTGGAATATTTGTCCGTTGCCATGGATCTTGAGACCGGTCAAGATCTAGAAAGAGCAGAACCGGCTCTGATACCAATTGAAGGATCGAGATGGCGAACAGAGGGGGGGTGAATGGTCACAAATAAATTTTCCACCAAAATACTCCAATAAAAACCTAGACAACTATGTGTACCCCTAGCTTGCATTGATAAGTACCATAAGACCAATCAAATCACCCAGCTGTGGTGCCACATCCAGGTCAATACCCCATGATAGTCGAGCCAACCATCATCAACGTTAAGGTCGCCTGAACCTTGGTCGATGGAGGTAGTTCGTTGAACCTTGTCTTCACAAAAACGCTAGAGAATATAAGGATTCCCCGAATAGAGATCCCGAGCCATTCTATGGCATAAATCTACATTCATCGTCGATGCCACTTGGCCAGATCGAGCTGCCCGTCACGTTTGGCACACCAGATAATTTTCGCACCGAAAAGATCATCTTCGACGTGGCGGACTTTGAGACTGCCTACAATATGATCATAGGCCGCCCAATGCTAGCCAAGTTCATGGCCGTGGTGCACTACGCGTACCAGATCGTCAAGATGTCGGTGCCAAAAGGAGTCCTTACAATCAAGGAGGACCAGCGCGCGGTAGTCAGGTGCGATAAGAAGAGCCTGGAGATGGTCGAGCATCTCTATGGATCAGCAGCCAGTGTCGACGGCAAGGGAGCCAAGTGCCAAAAATCCAAGAGCATCGACAAGGCTACTGCATTCGGTAGTGCCTCTAGGGACCTAGTCGACGACGACAAGAAAGATAAGAAGACCGATGGGGCATCAAGACAGTGCCCTTAGACCGGTCGAAACCTTCCAAGATAGTCAAGGTAGGTGTCGACCTTGACCCCAAATAGAAACTCGAGCTTGTCACTTTTCTTCAGGCAAACCACGAAGTGTTTGCGTGGCAATCGTCCGACATGCCTGGGGTCCCCAAGGAGGTGATCGAGCATCGACTGGCTGTGGAACCAAGCGCCAGACCTGTGGTGCAGAAACAGCATAGATTTGCGAAAGACAGGAAGCAGGCCATACAAGAGGAAGTCAGTAAACTCCTGAAGGCTGGCTTCATTCGGGAAGTCTGTCACCCAACGTGGCTGGCGAACCTTGTCCTCGTCAAGAAACCCAACGGCAAGTGGAGGATGCCCGTCGACTACACTGACCTCAACAAGACTTGTCCCAAAGACCCTTTTCCTCTTCCCCGCATCGACCAAATAGTGGTTCTATGCGAGCTGTGAACTGCTAAGTTTCTAGATGCCTACTCGGGGTATCACCAAATTAGCATGTCGGCAGAAGATAAGGAAAAAACTATTTTTACTACTCCCATCGGTGTATTCTGTTATATTAAGATGCCTTTTGATTTGAAGTGTGCTAGTGCTACGTATCAACGGTGCATCCAAAATTCTTTAAAGTCCCAAATCAAGCATAACGTGGAAGCGTACATCGATGATATTGTAGTCAAGTCGAAAACCGGGAGCACCTTAATCAGCGACCTCGAGGAAACATTTGACAACCTCAGGAAGTATCGAATGATGCTTAACCCAGAGAAGTTCACATTCGGTGTCCCGTCTGGCAAGCTTCTCAGTTTCCTAATGTCCAGTCGAGGCATCGAGACCAACCCGCATAAAATCGAGGCCATCGACCAGATGCGTTCTCTGAGGATGCTGAGGGAAGTGCAAAAGCTCACGGGTTGCATCACAGCCCTTAGTCGATTCATCTCTCGGATGGGCGAATGAGGGCTACCTTTCTTCAAATTACTCAAGAAGCAGGGCACTTTCAAGTGTACCAAGGAGGCAGAAGAAGATTTTCGGGATTTGAAAAGGTACTTATCGTCTCTGTCAGTTTTAACCTTGACTAACGAAACAAAGAGCTCTTTTTGTACATTGCAGCTACCCCTCAAGTAGTAAGCACAGTCTTGGTGGTCGAGCGGGACTGCCCTGAGAAAAAGGCCAAGGTTCAGAAGCCAGTGTATTACGTGAGCGAGGTCTTGCATGACGCCAAGCTGCGATACCATCAAGTGCAGAAGATGCTGTACGCCGTCTTGATGACCTCCCAAAAGCTGCGGCACTACTTCCAGGCGCACAAGATTACGATCATGACGACATATCTGCTCAAGGAGGTGATACGCAACTGAGAGGCGATAGGGCAAATTGCACAATGGGCGGTCGAACTCAATGAATTTGATCTCGATTTCACGCTGTGAACTAGCATCAAGTCAAGAGTCTTAGCGGACTTCATCGCGGAATGGACGCACGTCGAAGAAAAAGAGCACAAGACGATCGACGACCACTCGACTATTTTCTTTGATGGGTCGCTCACACTTTAGGGCTCGGGGTCTGGCATCGTGCTCAAATCTCCGACAGGTGAGGAGCTTAACTATGTTATCCAACTTGATTTTCAAGCCTCAAACAATGTTGCAGAATACGAAGAACTGGTTAACGGGCTTCGCATAGCTACGTCACTTGGGATCAAACGACTACTCGTGAAAGGGGACACATAGCTAGTTGTGAACCAAGTGTAGAAGGAGTACAAGTGCTCGGATGATAACATGGCAGCATATCTGAACGAGGTTCGCAGGCTAGAGCCCAATTTCGAAGGGCTCGAGGTAAGGCGTATTACGCGAAGTGACAACTCCGCTGCCCACGAACTTGCCAGGCTCGCTTTGTCCCGTTTGCCCATGCCCACATGAGTCTTCATCGAGAAACTCCTCAAACCATCTGTCTCCTGTGACGGAGGCGATATTATAACTCGACCGGTGCACAGTCGGGTCGTGGCGAACCCGCAGACACGGAAGCTGCACTACTCGAATGCGAGTCGACTTGGATGACTCCATTACAAGCCTATCTCGAAGGTCGGGAGATCCCTGATGATGATGCCTCAACTGAGAAAATTGCACGTAAGTCCAAGCTATACACGTTGGTAGACGGCAAGCTCTATCGAAAGGGAGTAACGGACTCTTGATGAAGTGCGTCACTCAAGAAGAGGGCAATAAGATATTGCTCGATGTCCATGGAGGCATCTATGGCAACCATGTGTCCTATCGCACCTTAGTCGAAAAGGTTTTCTGGCAAGGGTTCTATTGGCCAACTGTCCTCCAGGATGCTTGCAAGCAGGTGAAAAAGTACGAGAGCTGCCAATTTTACAGCAAGCAAACCACCCGACCAGGCCAAGCCCTGCAAACTATTCCTCTATCTTGGTCTTTCTCTGTCTGGGGCTTGGATATCTTGGGACCGTTCCCAAGAGCCCAAGGAGGTTACAAGTTCCTGTTTGTGGCTATCGACACATGTACAAAGTGGATCGAAGCCTAATCCGTCAGAAACATCACCTCAGAAGCAACTAAGAAGTTCATGAGGAGCATCGTTACCCTAATTGAGTAATCACAAACAACGGTAGACAGTTCAAAAGCAATACTTTTATAGCCTTTTGCGAAGAATTGGGTATCAAACTTTGCTTCGCTTCCTTAGCTCACCCTCAGAGTAACGATCAGGTCAAACGTGCCAATGGCATAATCGTGCAGGGGATCAAGACCCGCGTGTTTGATAGGCTCAAGGCTTACTCAACTCGGTAGGTGAAAGAACTCCCCTCGGTGTTGTGGGCTGTTCGTACAACGACTAGTCGAACCACTAGTGAAACATCATTTTTCTTGGTCTACGGAGCAGAAGTGGTGCTTCTGACTGAGTTAACATTCAGGTCACCTCGTGTGGACAACTACTCGGAAGGGGAACAGGAGCAGGTGCAAACAGATGATGTAAATCTACTCGAGGAGTATAGGGATCGAGCGTCCATTTGAGCAGCCAAGTATCAACAAGCCTTGCGTCGATACCATAGCCAGAAAATCCAAGAAAGAACACTCATCGCTGGGGACTTAGTACTATGAAAGGTGCAGAAGCAAGGTAACCGTAATAAGCTATCACCTAAATGAGAAGGTCCCTACGTAGTGGTCGAGGTGACTCGACCCGGATCAGTACGGCTATCGACGACAGAAGGAGCAATGTTTGGCAACTCATGGAACATCGACCAATTGAGAAAATTTCATACATGAACAACGAAACTCGTGCATCACAACCAAAATATAGTTAAGTATGAGTTCATTAAAATTAAATAAAATTATTCTATTACATATGAGGTAGGTACCCTACTGCTACTTGCCCTCGAAGGCATCTCGCCGCCTCTTCTACTACCTCGAGGTCTGGCAGCTGATGGTCCCTGGAATGGGCCTTCGCCCTTGGTACGGGCCAGAAGGGGGCGCAAAGGCCAGGCCAGTTGTCGATGGAGAAGGTGACCTCTCCATCATCGAGCGTGGAGCGCGAGCGGAGGCTAGGTCGATGAAGCTGTCTTGCGCTTCACCTTCTTCTCCGCCTGCGGCATCTTCTCCCCCGACGATGGTAGCAGCGGCATCTTCTCCCCTGACGATGGCGGTAGCGGCGTTTTCTTCGTCGACGGCCTCATCTTCCTCCTCCGGCCAGACCTCCCTCTCAATGGCCTTCCAATCAATCTCCTCCTCATCATCGGAGATGATGATAGCCTCAGAGAAACTACGGCCAGCGGCGTAGGGGGAGGGGACTCTCCAAGGATTTCCAGAGATGGGGACGATGGAGTAGAAGACATGGGTGCGGTAGAAGAGCTAAAGAGCTACGAGCAGAAGGTAAGAAAAAAAACAGAGTGCGGAAGACGACTACAAGTCTAGTCTATTTATAGCCCTGGGAATGGGTTGCACTGTAGCAACGGCTCCGTCAAGATCCGCTCCAGTCCCAATCCACGAGGTGTCCGTTGCACTTCCACACAAATACGGAAACCAAAGAGACGCTAAGTTATGACGTTGACTGGATGACGCACCATGTGGAAGCCGAAGGGGCGCAAAAACTACAACAGTACCCAACCATTGGAATGGGGTTATACTCCGCCCGTTCGGATCTCAAAAAATACTGGGCCTTACCCATATTCTCGAGGGCTCATGCACCTGAGCATATGATCGTGGGACACTATTATTGATGCTCATGCTCTACTTCTCTCGATACAGTCATCGGGCAGGATGTCTGGGGCTAAATCACGCATTTTCGATGCATATGCTCTACCATCTACTCGATGCACTCATCGAGTAGGAGGTCGAGGGCTACATCACTCGATCTTCTCTTTACCTAGCTCCGCTCTCAGGTCGATACATCTATTGAATAAGGGGTTGGGGGTCACAACAGGTATCTTTGATGCTGATGCTTCACTTTTTACTCGATCCAGCTATCGGGCAGGGAGTTGGGGACTACATCATGACTTCGTGCTTACGTTAATCTACTCCCTACTTGATGATATCATCGAATAAGGAGTCAGGGGCTACAGGTAACTTTGTACTTTGTTCTATTTCCTGGTCGATATTGCTATCGAGCGGGGCGCTGTAAGCACAATCTCTTTATTTCTTTTACATGTGATTTTTTGCACGCATTTACTCGATCGTGTACTTAGCATGTCAGCGAGCAAAACCAAAGGGTAGCCATGCCTGAACCCGACGACGAGCAATTCTATCCTGCGCGCATATGAGTACTAGATTGTTAGACATCTAAAGCTCAGCGGACGGCGGGAGACGAGGCCTCTAGTCGATTCTACGTGCATTGCTCAGCAAGTTCATGCTCGCTACAAAGTCTAAGCTGTGTGGTCGATGAAGACTTGTAAAAATCATGTAGTTTCACTCCAACTTATATAGCATTATGTTATATGCGGCCTCTCCAAGTGTACACTCGGGGGCTAAGTCATTTAATGAAAGTTTTTCTAGCCCTGTGTGCAGATACAATCAAGGATGCGTGTGGCTACGAAGCTGTTTACTAAGGGTCTATGAGCGCTAAGTCGGATTTGCATCTACTTGTGCTACTCTATTTCATCGACAAGGGAATAACAGTCAAAGCACGATAGATAAGCAAATTAATTAGCACTATCATACAAGACCACAATAGCAAAAAAGGTTCAACTATTACATAAGCATGTTCGGGCAGAAGGACCCTAGCTGGCGTCATCATCATTGCCGGAAAGAGACAGCTCCAATTGGGCAACGAACCTCTCAGTAAGGTCTACGAAGGATTCGATGTAGTTGGCAACTTCGCTTGCCTCACACGAGAATCCCTCATCCAATATCGAGAAGTCCAGGCCCGGATGGTGGCTCTTTACCATGCCGAGCATGTAGGAAGTTGCAAGACGGGCAGAAGAGGTCATGTGCTCGAGCGTCTTCGATTGTAGAGTTGCAAGTGCCACATCTACTGCAGCCTTTTCGACCTCGACCACCTTCTTGCTAGCCTCCGCCTTGTCTCGACTGACCTTGGCCTCGAGCAACGCAGCATCGGCAGTAGCCTTAGCCATCTTCAGCTTCTCTGCCTTTGCTTGTGTCGTCTTTAAATCGGCCATGAGCGCTCCCAGTTCAGCGTTTTCCATCTTGAGCATTTGTTGGTTGGCGGCCATGAGCCGCTCTGTTTGTTGATAAGCTTGCTCGCAGAAAGCTTCGGCTTCGAGCAAGGTATCCGCAGCACGCTATGAAAAGAAGCCAAGAAGCGTCAAAAAACGAAGCAAAAGAATGGAGCAGAGCACAGGGCTGAATTGTTCATGGTCATGTACCCGAATCTAGGGCTTCATGATGGACCAGTATTTCAGAGGCGCGTGAGAAGTCGGAGGAGGTGGAGCTGTTGTTGTAGCAGGACCGCCGGTATGCTCGACAGGAGCTACCGGAGAAGGAGCTGCGACGACGGCAATGGTGCCAAGAGACGACAAGGCAGCCGTGGTAATGTTATCGATAGCACCGCTGGGCACACCCTTCCTGCAAGAAATTCTTTACTTGACACCTCCAAGAAAAAAGAAGAATCATGAAGAGTAAGGAGAGGTGACTTACATCGCCAGACGAATCTTCGCCTACATGTTGTTCTTCTGCACAGTTGTCTTCGTCAGGACTGATCTGGTCCCAGTAGCTGGCTTCTCAACCAGTGTAGTCGGTGGAGGAGATGGTGCTGGTGGGTCAGCAGCCGACGATGAAATCTGCGAACAAAAGGTTACTATGAACAAAAGTTCACCAAAAACGAATTCAACAAGCATTGCTCGATAAGTGGTGTTACCTGTTCGACCACCCTGGTTGATAGAGGGCCGGTTCGAGGAGACGTCTACAGGGGAGCCACCGACTTCAGCACAACGTCCCCCCAGGTGGCCCGTTGGTCGTCCAGAATCTGTTGGATCATGTCAGAAGGAACTTCATAACATCCAAGCGAGCGATTGAAGATCACTTGATTGGATGGTCTTGATGACGAGGTACGAGGACGCTTGGCTGGACGACGGGGCACTGGAGACACAGAACTCCTCGCTCGAGGAGACTCGGTCACTTCTTGCTCCAGGGCCATCCCACCATCACTTGGGATGATGGTAGGCGCCGGATCGTTCAAGGGAGAGACGACATCAGCGGGCCCAGAGCTTAATGCTTGATCATCGTCTCGGATCGGCTCATCCTCCTCCAGGCCGATGGCTCCCGTGATTAGCCCACCTTTATCGTCGAACTTGGCTTCCTGAGGAAATACTGGGTTAAAGTGGAAGGCAGATGCACGAACGATGCATTACGAATCACGAAACAGTACTCACCTCTTGTTGAGGATTGGCGAGCAAGTATGCCTCGATGCCGCAAGGGCTAGGTTCCGAGCCTAGGAACATCTTGCTCAGCCTGGAGGATATGTTCGAGTCTGGCAAGCTTTGAGTCAGTTCACCACTCATCAACTAAAGCAAAGGGAACGAGAGTATTACAAACACTTACCTCCAGGATTGTCCCTGTTGGCATCATCGACCCCGGAGTAGTCCCAGGCCAAGTGATTCTGGCACTTCAGCGGACTCGATCGGCACATGATGAAATCTCAGGCTATATGCCACCCAGTCAACCCGATCTCCTTCAACTCCTCGATCTTCTGGATGTAATGAGCATTGCGGGCAGTCGAATGAGGGACTTTCATCCAGAGGTCAATCGAATTGGGGAGAAGTGGTCGATAAGCTAGAGGGCAGTTCACGATGTCCAAAGAGGTGATGTAAAATCACCGTTTCTTCCAGTCCGACTGCTAGGAAGAGGTTATGTGTAAGGACCCGAATCCACTGATTCGAATCCACTGTGTTTACCGCACTAGTCCCAGGATCAACGCTAGTGCACACAGCTTAACATTGGTACATATCACATCATACTCAATGATAATAATAATAATACTCCATTTGTTGATATAGCTAAGTGTATGATCTTATGACCAACTTACATTATTAAGCCACGCAGGGCTAGAGTAGAAATATAAACTAAGAAATAAGCAGCGAAAAATAGAAGATGTAGATGACTCATCAGTTCACCACAGGCAACTGACAAGGCTCAGGCCCTAACGACTCGCGTCCTCCTTGAATTCCTCCTCCAACAAAGGTGTAGACTCTTCAACTGTTGATTGTTGTTGTTTGGCAAGGGTGAATACTTAAAGCACTCAACAAGTTGTGCACAGAATGCAATTCTATGTAACTATATGCAAGGCTTATTCCAAAGGAAAAGGCTATTATGGCTATTTTGCAATAAGCAGCATTTATGAACAAATACAATAAATAAATTGTAAAGACTCTAAACAAATAACAGTAATAGATAGATTCAACATTTCTCAAGTAAACCAAGTTTCCAACTCTAAGTCAAGTTCAACCTTCCACATGGCAATTCCGCCATCCCAACCAGGTTTTCCATTTAATTAAGCTAACCCTTAACTGTAATTCTTGAGCATTGCTCAATACCGCGAGCACGGCTATCCGAATAGATTTACACTCTGCAGAGGTTATGCACTTTACCCACACGATACAACCATACACCACAAAAGCGAGTGATTATAGCAAAGCCTTTACAATGCACTACCTTAACCTGATACTACCCGCTAAGGTTTCAACACTGATGGGTCTGAAAACCACAACCAGGGCCCCCACTTGCGCCTTGTGAATTACTCCATAACTCAGAAACTCACACTGCCAATGATACTACCAAACTAAGACATTGCAAATTAATCAGCTAGGCTGTCCCATACCAGACATGTGGTTGCATGATTGACCCAGGTCAAAGACTTGCAAGGTTAAGTCCTTAGGATGAACGAAGCAAGACTTTCACATACCCTCTGCCCATCGGGCCCACCTTGGCATACTCGCCCCTTGTCACTTGCCCCAATCTAAGTGATTACCTCCCCACTTGATTACCAAGCACCACGTGCCATCAACAATTCAACATCGTTGCGTGACATGACTCGCCACTACAACTCAATCTCATTGTGTGATCTCACATGACACAAGTTCACATCATTGTTCTATATTCCATTAGTCAAGATTAATCATTGATGATTCATGTACATGTGATGATGTGGCATGGCTAAGCAACTAATACGATCTAACATCCCATGTTGATTTCAGTATTAACCAACTATAATGAACCAATCTAAGGTGACAATAGATCATGGCATACAATTGACAAGGTAGGGTATATAGATCAAATTGGTATAATAGCTAAGTCCCAATTTAATTGAAAACAATTGTATACTTGAAATAATATGCAATAGGGTAAAACAATATAGCAATTTTGTAAACATGGGTTCAACATGATCAAAGCACAACTTGCCTTGGAATAGGTTCTGGTCTTACTCTGGAAATTGATCTTGAGTTGACGGATCTATCTACGAAGCGTCGCACAATTCAACGTCTACGCGTACCGAAGGAGAAAAGCAAATAAATACCAAAACAGAGAGCAAATGAACTCCAAAAACCAAATAAAATTCACCATTAAATAGATCTCAATTTTACATATTTTTAGAAAATTGAATCACCTAAATTCGAGTTAAAATGCAAAAGTTATAGCCTTTCAAAGATTGAACTAATTTTGAAAATACAGAAAATAGAAAGTCTGATTTTCCCGAATTATTTTTATACTGAAAAACCGCATTTATGACTTCATCGTGACCTCATGATGATGTCAGCATCGCACAATTTCCAATCGGATTATTTTCCAACGGAAAAACACAATTACGACGTCAGCATAACGTCATCGAAGATCCGGGACCAATCACGATGTGCCACGTGTCATGGTCTATGGACTTGGTCCACGGCGTGGCGCCGGACCACGATGGACTCGGTCCACGACGCTTCGGCTGCTGTGCTTGACACGCATCACAACGTTATTGGCCCGAGATGCGGCGCGATCCAAGTCGTCCAATTTAATTTGACGGCCCACACTAGATGATAAGGTTTATCGCTGATGCGCACACGTGGTTCAATCCTGGCGGTTCAGAGATGATTTGACGGTTGATACCTCATGAGTCCAACAGTGGTGGCACGGCGGTGCTTCTTCGCCGAACTTGAAGACAAAAACGACGAAGACGGCAAAGCAGCATTCCCCCGACGACCAAAAGTAGAAGGTCTGACGCGTCCCGACACGACCAATCTAAATCCAGTGCTGGAGCGGTGAGAAATGGCCTGTCGATGGCGCAATCTAAGGAAAACAAACGGTGGCACGGCGATGAACAACGGCGAGCTCTCACGGGCGCTCCTTTGCATCTTGACGATGAACTTCTGGACCAAGAGGTGCGGCGTCTCATGATGGTTCTCAGGCGAGGGTTGGTGTGCCCTTTAAAGGCCTCGACGACCGTGTACAGCCTAGAGACCCGAAGCGTCACAGCGGCGGAGTCCTCTTTCGATACGACGACAGATTCGCGAAGATGACACAATCCAGACCATCCACGTGTCACGATCCAACGGACAGCCAATGTAGGCGACGCGGCTCGAATCCACCCCGACACGTCCACTTGATCCAACGACCGAAACTCAAAATGTCCCAATGCATTACGATAACTCTGAGCCACACGATCGCGATCCAACGACTCACGCTAATTAGGGTTTCTAAACCCACGATCAAATCTCGGCCGCACATTAGGGATCCAACGGCTAGCGCCAACCTTTAGAAAATGGGCCGCCAGAACTGGGCTACACGCGCACAGTACTTGGGCCTGGCCCATTACTATTTCCCAGAATTTCCCGGGTTTTACCAATTAAAATAATTACATAAATTCATTTAATCAGTTTTAGGCAAATAAATTATCACGAAAAATCCCAAAAAAATCTCAAAAATACTTTGAGATATTCTGAACTCAAATAAAATATTTTTGGCAAAACTTTATTTTAAATTTGCATAATTATAATTAGTTTTCACAAAAAGATCAATATACCTAATATAAAAATCAATTCAAATAAATCCAGAAAAATCCAATAAATTCTAGAAAATCATAAAATGCACAAATAACCATAAAATAATATTTAAGCAAAGTTTGGGATGTTACATTATGGAGACAGGAATATATGCACTAGATACTCCGATGAGAAGGTGGAAACCGGCACCCCCAATAGCATCATTCTTCATCGCCCATTTCAGATTATAGAAATGGCGGAATAGATTGAGGCTGGCCTCACAGAGATGAATAAACACACTAAGCATGGTAAACAAGTTGGGGCTCAGGTGGAAAAGCTGGATCTTGTAGAAATCAAGGACCGAGAGCAAGAACGGAGAAGGGGAAAAGTTGAGTCCGCAACGGAAGAAGGCCTCAAACACAACGATCTCATCCTCATTTTGGCGGGTGGGATATAGCTCACCTTGTGACGGCCTCCAATGGAAGAACTACCGAGGAGGAACGAAACCATCTTTCGCCAATTCGGCAAGGCGCTTCTCTGTCATCATCGACTTTTGTGGGGATGAATTCTTCGAAGGTGGCGGCGCTAGGGTTTAAGGAGCGCGATGGAGGCTTCGAGAATAAGGCTAAAGGCAAAAAGGAAGGGAATGGCTATAGTTCCGGATATGGGAATTTATAAGCCAAAATCTTCTTTCTAGGTGAACGGTTCACTCCCCCCATGGCGCGATGCTTTGATCGGTGAGGAAGGCGGAATGATGGCATTGCACCAATCTTGACATTGCAAACGAGGGCAATAAATACGCAACTGCCCAACGTTTAGATTTTCTGGATTTTTTCTAACTCTGCTTAGAGTTGAGTCGATAAGATGACATCGAGTAACTTGTGGCCAACCTAAGGACTCGAAACAGGCCGATGGCAGGGCGTTCGACCCGGCAACATCCCTACTCGATACTTAGCGCTTCCCAATCTACTCGAATTGTTCAACCACAAGCCGGTGAGACATTACTCGACCAAGCCGGGGCGTGGTAGTAATCTGCCAAGCGCGTGAACGGACCCTCCGCTAGGCAGAGTTCGGGGGCTACTGTCGAATATCTAAATATGGGGTATGAGTACGTACTGAAAATATGAAGACTAAACCATATATGCTCAAGCAAGGATACAGAAACTCCGGATATCACGAGCCCGATTCTATGTGATAAGGTATACGTGGAGGGGATATCTTCATACTAGGAAGGACTCGATAACTTTCTCGTTACGAGGAAACCGACTCGAGTACGCCTAGTATCCAGGGAAGTTTGGATATGCTGCGAAGATCACACGATGATGGACTCCTCATCGATATGATCTGGTATCCCAAACCGACTACAACTCAACTTGAGATAGGGCTATCCCGACTATATAAGGCCGGGGGTAGGTATCCTCAAGAGAGGGCGAAAGAGAAGAGAAGACTTTTAGAGAGAAAGCTTTTACAAGACGCAGAGTAACCAGGAGCCGACGAATCACACTTCGTCAACCTCTAGCCATAGTTTAGCCATTGCCGATATCCAATCTTCATTGTAACTAGGGCTAGACAATCTGCTCTGTACTTGATACACCAATACATACATCATCCGCACGGGATGTAGGGTATTACTCCATCTGGGGGCCTGAACCTATATACATCGTGTGATGTTGTCTTCGTGCTTGACTTTGCTAAATCGAAGGTACCTGTAATCATAAGTTTATTGCCGAGATCTAACCTTCGACAGTGTGCAAATTATTAAAATCCTTGTATGGATTTCACCTAAGCAATGGCACGAAAAGTTTGATAAAACTTTGACATCTACTGGTTTTGCTGCTAATGAGGCAGATAAGTGTGTATATTATTGTTATGGTGGGCATCAAGGTGTGATTTGTGTTTGTATGTTGATGACATACCTATATTTGGGACAAACACTACTGTAATTGACAAGATCAAAACTTTCTTATCTCAATGCTTTGATATGAAAGACTTGGGAGAGGAAAATGTTATTTTTAATATTAAATTGATCAAGAATGAGGATGGGATCATTTTGCAACAATTCCATTATGCTAAGAAAATATAGAGCCAGTTCGGTTTTGAGAATTGCAAAAATTTCCCCAAAACCTTATGATGTGAGCGTTAAGCTTTGAAAAAATCAAGGGTTAGGGAAAGATCAATTAAGATATTCTCAAATTACTATGTCTCTTATGTATCTAACTGATGCCATAAGACCTAACATCTCATTTTCTGTGAGCAAATTAAGCCGATTTACATCTAACCCATGAGATGGTCATTGAAGGCACTTGAGAGAGTGTTGCACTACTTAAGAGGCATAACATCTTATGGAATTTATTATACTAGGTATACATCTGTATTAGAATAATATAGTGATTCCAATTGGATATCTGATGTGGATGAGATCAAAGCTACAAGTGGTTATGTTTTTACCTTAGCTGGTGCTGCAGTTTCATGGAAGTCTTGCATACAGACCATATTAATGAGGTCAACTATGGAAGTTGAACTCGTAGCACTAGACACAACCACTGTTGAGGCTGAATGGTTTAGAGAGCTATTGTTGAACTTGTTATTGGTTAATAAACCAATACTAGCCATCCTAATGTATTGCGATAACCAAACAATGTTGATTAAAGTTATCAGTACTAAGGATAACATAAATTCCTCTAGACATGTGAAGCGTAGGCTTAAATCTGTCAGAAGATTGAGAAACTCCAGAGTAATTGATGTGAATTATATTCGTACTAAAAAAAATCTGGCAAATCCTTTTATAAAAGGGTTTGCAAAGAAGGCGATTTTCGTTGCATCTATGGACATGGGTATGAGGTTCATGTGGGTTACATTACAATGGTAACCCATATCTTCTTGATCGAAGACCCCATGAACTAGGTAATGGGAAAACAAGTTAATGTTGCAACAAGAGAGCATATGTTATTAAACTGTACCTGTCGACGATGGAAACTGCCGACCGTAAAGAAAAAAGGGGGATGCGAGTAGATCGTTCGGGGGCGAGGCCCGAAGTCGTGCTCGTTCGGGAACGGCGAGCGTCGCGGGATGTATGTCGGGGAAGAAGCAACGAACACAAGGTTTATACTGGTTCGAGCCCCCGAGTTCGGGTAATAGCTCTACTCCAGCCTTGCCTTGAGGCGAAAGATGTAAATGAAGTTCTGCGGGGGAGTACAGACGGGACCCGAGCTAGGGACCGCTCGGAGGCAAAGTTGCCAAGGAGAGTTTGGGGACCTTTTGCTTGCTCTCTGGTCTGTGCTTGAGGAGTTAGCCAGGTGTCCTCACCGTGGGGCAATCTACCGCCTTTTGTAGCCCTCTAAGGGCTTCGCTGCTTGGACCCGAGGTTGACGTCAGGTGCCCGTGGTGAGTCGACTGGGGTTGCTGAGGGGCGTCGATAGTCGTCGAGGGCTGACGATAGCTGTTGGGAGTTGACGGGAGTTGCTGGGCCCTAGTTCCCACGCAAGGGCAGGTACGGCACTGATCCCCACGCAGGGGAGAATTTTTACACGAGATAAATAAAATTGTTATAGATGCCTTTTACTCTGTGAGGCGTAGAGGTCGAGTGGGGTCCTCGTTTTTGCGCCCGAGCCCGAGCTTGGGGAGAGCACCCCCTAGGTCGGAGACAAGCTCCCGGGCCCGTGGGAAGCTGCCACGAGACCCGGGGGGACAGCTTACACGTGGCGAGGTACCGATCCCCGACAGCCAGCCCCCGAGGCTTAAGGGACGACCTTAATGTTTGGGATGTTCTTGAGTCTGATGCTCTTGGAGGGGGATCAGCTCTTTGGTCGAGCTCGGAAGCCCTTGAGCCCGACATCGTACGCCAGAACCCTTCAAGGGCTTTTGTTGTGGTCGTGCCCGAGAATGCTCGGGCTTTCACCGCTCTTCTTTCGAATTGGAGGTCGTGCCCTGGGACTCTCGGACTTTGCTGCTTTGACCCCCCATGGGGGATTCGAGGAGCGGTCTATAGCGCCTCGCGTTCTGACAGGGAGGGCGACGGATATGGTACATGATGCCTCGGTTTCTTGGAGGGGGAAAGCCAAGAGGGCACGACCGTGGCGCTTCGCGTCCCCTGTCCGAAAGTTTTGGCACGCCTTTTGAGGAATAACTGCCGTCCGCTGTGAGAGATCGAGTCTCTTTTAAAATTCGAGGCCGACGCATACTTTCATAAATCCCCACTCTTGCGTCGTGCCCTAGCCCTCTTGCCCGCCATTTCTTTCTTCTTCCGACCCGCCCCCATCACTCTGAGTGCCATGGCCAAGTTTGGAAAAAGCATACTGACCATGGAGAGGATGAAGGAGCTTGAGGTGCTAGGACTCCTAGACCCAGCAACCTGGTGGCTCCCGACGACTGGAGAGGCCGAGCCGCGCCCTCAGGAGGACGAGATTGTGAGCACTCAGCAGTACACACTCTTCGGGCTGCGAACCCCGAAGAGCGACTTCTTGGCAGCATTCTCGCGTAATGCGAGATCGAGCTCGTCAATCTAGTATCGAACTTCATTCTTCTTCTTTCTATCTTCTCACATCTCTGTGAGGGATTCCTGGGGATCCTTCCCAGACCCTCTATTTTCTTTCGCTTTTATTCCTTGTTCCGCACCTCGAAGGACCCCGTCGTTGGGTGCCTCTACTTTCAGCAGCGGACCGGACTCCCTTGCACTTTTCTTCAAGTCCCGACTCGGGATTCCCTCGGGCCATAGACGGAAAGTGGTTCTATTTGAAGAAGGGCGAGGGGAGCACTTGCATACAACGGCGTCGCCGTGGACAGCAAGCGCGAGACCCCGGAGCCCGAGGACTCAGCGGCCGATCAAGAGGCTATCGCTGTTATTCACATCTGCACGACGCGCAGCCTCACCGGCCAGGTCGTGGTCATCGACTATCTGCAGGGCCGGGTGTCCCCTCTACGGAGGAGGGTGCACCTGTTCTTTAAGATCTGAGGGAGGGACGACCCTACTCGAGAAGGCACCAAAGGTAAATTTCCTCGATCTCATCCTTTCTCGAGCCTGGGTGAACCTTTCTTCTGACTGCCTTCTATCCCCATTTTTGTTTTCCTGCAGCCCCGCCGAAGTCATGGGTGGCGGCGCGCATGCAGGAGGTGTTTGGGAAGGCGGCTCACAACTATGTCCTCGACGACCCCGTCCCCAAGAACATCTTGAAGCGGAGCGGCGAGGTAATCTCTCTTACCCCTTCGTCGGGTTCGATCTGGGCTCGGGTCCGTCCTAACCATGTCGAGCCATGCAGGAGAGCCGGGAGCTTCTGGAGACGGTGAGACGCCTATTGCCGTTGCCCAGACTGGGCAAGAGTAAGAAGACGACCAAGAGGCCTGCCCCAGACGCCCCGGGGCAAGCCACGAAGAAGCCCCACGTGGAGTGGGGTGATCGTGCGATGGTAAGTCGTCATCGCCGAGCCCGGGAACACTCGGGCTCGGTCTCAGCTTATTGTCCCCTCCGATCATCTCCTTTTCTCTGACCTTCTCTCCTTCTTCCCGCAGTAAGAACGGGCGGCGGCTGCCGCCGAGCCGTCAAGCCCGCACCCGACATCGCGGTCGCAAGGCGCTCAAGGAGAAGATGTTCCCCCTGCCATGGTGGGAGCGTGGCGTCGGGCTATGCCCCCTCCGCCCAGAAGACGGAGGCTCGTCACCTAGGTACGCGTACATTTCTAGGTCTGGGGTGTAGGTCTTCCTTCTTCTCCCTCCCCTTTTTTTGCAAGTCTTAGCGACCTTTTTTGTTACAGACTCTGACTGTTGTCCAGGGCGAGTCTGAGGACGAGGAGGAGGGTGCGGGGGACTACCTCTTGGTCCCCCGAACACGGCCGCAGCAAGCCCGGCCTATCGCGACACCCACGGAGGGCAACGCTGTGGAGTCGACTGGGAGTCCCCGAGCCGGACGCCGACCGCGAGGCCACGGCCGACAGATCTTGGGGAAGAGACTTCAACCGCCGGGGTTGATGCCGCCAAATCCCCTTGTCCGTTGTTGCCTTCATTTTGGGTTTTTGTCTCCTTCATAACTTCTGTCTCTTGGCAGACTCGGTTCCGCCTGCGCCACCCTACACCCAGTACGAGGCAGCCTAGGCTGGTGCCCCTCCTGGTGTCGCCGACCGGGCACCAGAGGGGACTACCGAGGAACGCGCGTCATCCCTGAGTGACGACCGCGCGAAACTCGAAATCCTTCTCTAGGAGGTTAGTCGAGCTCGAGCCCAACTTTTTCCTTCTTTGTCTTGCTTTACAGCCGTGGTGTTGTTGTGACACTTCCCACGCCTCTTCAGGGCCTGGACCTGGTTGCCAGAGGGCTCGGGACGATGCACATCCATGCCAACCAGTTCCGGGCGTTGTGCTCCCTAGTCGAGGAACGGGAGGTGTACGTCCTTGACCTCGAGGAGAGCACGGCGCTGGTGCAGGAGAAGGTCTAGCACCTGAAGGATGAGCACGCCTTCGAGCTCTCGAAGGCCGTCAAGGCCGAGTAGAAGCGGTCGGCTGAGGCCCTCGCTAATGCCCGCGAGAAGGTCGAGAAGACCCTCTAGGCTGATCGCTCGGTGGCTATGGAGATCATCGAGACCACCCGCGCAGAGGTGGAGGCGCTTCGCAAACATGTCGCGGAGCTCTCTGCCACCCCCGCGAAGGCCCCCGCCGAGTCCGAGACGAAGCTGGCCGAACTCGAGGAGAAGCTAGGGCGAGCGACCCGGGCGGGGAGGAGCGCTCTAGCCCAGCTTCAAGAGGAGTGAAGTCGCGTCACCAACGCCGAGGCCGAGACACTGGCCCTGAGGGCGAGAGTCGCCGCACTCGAGCAGGAGAAGCTTGCTCGGGAGATGGCTGACCTGTAGATAGGTCAGTAGGTAGGGAAAAGGGGCGAGGGTAACTCGACCCCCCTTGTAAATGTTAGTTATGTAAATTTCGATTAGAAGAAATAAAATTCCCTTCATGTTCGAAATTGGATGAATCTTCCCAAGACTTAGCCAGAAATCTTAGCGGGAGACTTTGGCCTTTGCCTTATCGCTCTGTCCTTGTCGCCGGCCTGGGGTGCAGAGTTGGTTGTTGGGACCCAAGGTCTAACCAACATCCTCGACCTGAAAAAGGGGCCCACAGTAGAGTCAGGTCACTGGACATGCCTTTGATCGAGGACAAACCATAACCGTGGCATTAGGTTGAGGCGGCCAAGCCCAGAAACACTCGGGCTTGGGGGCCCCCTCAGCGGGTGGCCTCCCATTTAAATCACTCGATGGGGGAATAGCCGGCTTACCGCAATAAGGATCGGCTTACTGCGCTCAGAGCATCCCTAGAGGAAAATTTAGAAATCCACGACCTTCGAGCCTGAGAACGCTTCAGGCTCGGTGTTAGGTCAAGATGGCCGAACCTGGAAATACTCAGGCTTGGGGCCCCCTCAGCGGGCGGTTGTAGGATCAAGGACAACCGACTAGAGGGGGGGTGAATAGGAGGTTTCTAAATTTTTCGATACTATTTAGAAATTACGAATGACACTAAGATATAGAGATACAAATTGCAAATGCACACTAAATTTCTCTAGCAATCACTTGAGATACTTTGTCAAATCAAGTGTAGCAAAAACACTAATGAGCACAAAGACTACCAAGAATATGCTATCAATGAAATAGATTCTCAACAATGAAAAATACCAATCACAAATGAATAGGAGACAAGAAATTTAACCCGTGGGCTCGGAGACTTGCCGGTCTCCCCTACTCCATGTTGAGGTGACTTGAACCACTTCAAGCCGGCTCCACTCGTTTGAGCGTTCCTCGATCACTAAGATAGTTCTTCCCCGCACCGGATAGGCGAACTTCGTCCTTCACAACTTGCCGGGGCTTCTCACAATCTCCGTTGAGAAGCTCACCATGCACGATCTCCACCAAGCCATCTAGGAAGCGGCAACCTCCAAGAGTAATAAACCCTGACGCTTGCTTGAGGTCAAATATCGGTGTCTAAAGGCTCAAACACGAAATGCAATACTCAACCTTGCTTCTCATACTCACAAATGGAAATTGAATGCACTAAAGAGTGGAGAACACTTGCTAGAGCTCAAATATTATCAATGAGGACCAAGAGTTGTTCTAGAATGCAGGTGAGGAGGTATTTATAGCCTCCACCAAACTTTCTAGCCGTTGGAGCTCGAAATGGGCAAAAATCTGTTTTTTCGGTGCTACCGCCCATTTGAGACCGGTAGCACCGGGCTCCATTTCAACGGCTAGAACAGTGCATTTAATGCACTTGCCAGAGACCGTTACACAGGGTCCAGTGCTACCGCCCAACTAGGCCTGGTAGCACCGGGCCCCTTTTTCTTTTTGCTTCTTCAAAAATGATCTCTCTGGAATTTAAGCACCGGGCTGAGGACTGGTGCTACCGCTGGTCCGGTAGCACCGGGATACTATGGGCGGTAGCACCGAGCTACTAAAGTGCCCCAAAAACATACCCTCTGTGATTTTCACACCGGGTTATATGTCCGGTGCTACCGCTGGTTCGGTAGCACCGGGATACCATGGGCGGTAGCACCGGGCTATCAAAACGCCCAAAAACATACCCCTCTGTGATTTTCACACCGGGTTATATGTCCGGTGCTACCGCTAGTCCGGTAGCACCGGGATACCATGGGCGGTAGCACCGGGCTACCAAAACCCCAAAAAGACCTTCTCTGGAATTTTCACACCGCCCTACTGGGCCGGTGCTACCGCACCCCCGGTAGCACCGTGCTGCCTTGGGCGGTAGCACCGGATTTCCAGAGACTTGATATGTTTTAAAATGATTTTCTATTTAGGAATACATATATCATCAAGCATCCTTTTGAATATGTAATTTGAGCCTTTAAACCCTAAGAGACATCAAGATAAGCGTCAAAATCCCTCTTTATAGTACGGCCCTAATTCTAACAAACCGATCTTTTCTCCAAACTCCAAGATCGACAAAAGACTAGAAAAAGAACATTATAATTATACCTTTTCACGATCTTGACATATTGATCTTCCATCTGTACCTTCCTTGATATTTCCATGGTCACCAATCTTGGGATTAACCTACTTTCAATATTCTCAAGGAAAGTATTAGTCCATTTACCAAAGTTGTCATTAATTATCAAAACCAAAACAACATGGTGCCTAGATGCTTTCAGCGGCCTCCAATTCGAATCACTCGACGGGGGAATAGTCGGCTTACTATGATAAGGATCGGCTTACTGCGGTCAGAGCATCCCCGGAGGACAATTTAGAAATCCACGACCTCCGAGCCTGGGAGTGCTTCAGGCTCGGTGTTAGGTCAAGATGGCCGAACCCTGAAATACACGGGCTTGGGCCAAGTTTTGGGCGTCAGGTTGAGGCAGCCGAACTCGGGAATGCATCGAGTCCGGGGCTCCCCCTGAGGGCAGCCTCTGATTCGAAACCTACTGCGGGGGAATAGTCGGCTTACTACGATAGAGATCGGCCTACTGCGATCGAAGCATCTCCAGAGGTGAATCTAGAGTCCATGTCCTTCGAGCCCGAGAACACTTCAGGCTCGGGGCACCCTCTGAGGGCAGCCTCTGGTTGGCTGTCTGCGGGGGAATGGTCGGCTTACCCTGATAAAGATCGATTTACAGCGACCAGAGCATCCCCGAGGCGAACCTAGAGACCGCGACCCGAGGCCAAGGCATGCGGAGTGCAAGGAAAATATTTGCAGATATAGATAATAAAGGAAAACCTACGGGCACCTCGAGGTTAGGTGGCTCTCGACGTGACCTCTAGTCCAAGCCCTGCTACAGGGGGAGTTGCGACGCGATAAGAATCGGCTTACAGCTGACTTCGTCCCCCTGGAGGTGGTCCTTATGGTCACGCTTCGTGCCCACGTCGCTCGAGGTGCGAAGAGATGTAAATGCGGGTAATAATAAAGGAGAACTTTTAATTACAGGAAAGATATCAGGCCGGGCCTCAGGCATGGGTCGCTTACCAGGCGAAGCCCTCGACTCGGGCCCTGACGCAGGGGTATAGTCGGCTTACCGCGATGAGAGCCGGCTTACTGCGAACTTGATTCCCCGAAGACGGACCTTGAGAACGCGATCTGACGCCGTGTCCCCTGAGATGTAAGAGAGGTGTTAGCGTAGAAGAAGAAACTCTTATTGCGTGCTAATACTTATTGTGAGCCTGATCCTTGTGGCGCGTGAGCGAAGACCATGCTGCCTGGGGCGGAAGTCTCCCGGATGCAAGGGGACAAGCAGAGCGTTATAAGCATGAATGATAAAGCAAACTTGCCTGCGGCAAACCAATGCTAGGCTGGCTCCCCTACTCGAAACACGTACCGAGGGCGGTCCTGGGTACGAGTCCTGCTACAGAGGGGCAGTTGTCTTATCGCGATGAGAGTTGGCTTACTGTGGACGTGGCCCCTGGAGGCGTACCTTGAGACCACGACCTTGTTCGAGCCAAAAAGGGGAGGGCCAGACTGAAGTCCTAGTATCCCGAGGTCGAGGGACTCGCGGTCGTGATCACTGGAACGAGTTTTGCCACGGAGGGAAGCCGTGATGCGATGAGGATTGACTTATTGCTGGCTTGACCCTCTGGTGGCGAACCCTAGGATCACGACCTGGAGACGCGTCCGCCGAGATACGAGGAGGCATAAAGGACGACAAAATAATAGTTGATAAGGCAGGAGTATTTACCACCAAAGCAAAAGACAGAGCATTAGAAATAGAATTTTCAGAGCTGGTCAATGTTCCACGAGTTCGCGAGCTCTCGGCCGTCGGGCATGGCCACCAGTAAGCCCCGCGGCGACCATAAACGACAGTAGGGGCCTCCCATAGCGGGGACAACTTGTTGGTGCTGGACTGGTCCTGAATCCGCTTTAGGACCAGGTCCTCAACAAGGAGCTCCCTGGGTCATACCAATCGAGAGGCATGCTTGCGAAGTGCTTGCAGGTAATGCGCCGATCGTAGCAGCGCACAGCACCTTACTTCTTCCGCGAGGGCGAGGTCAAGAGACCGTTCTCGCTCGAGGCCGAGCTGGTCGACCGAGCTAACCCTGGCGGAGCCCAACACGATCTCGGGGGGTAGGACAGCCTCGGCACCAAAGATGAGCTGAAAGGGGGATGCCCCTGTTGCTCGACTTGGTGTGGAACGGATGGACCAGAGGACGGTGGGAAGCTCATCCACCCAGGCCCAGCCCCGCCGCTTGAGCTCGTCGAAGACTCGCTTCTTAACGCCTTGGATGATCTATCCTTTGGCGTGCTTGACCGCCCCATTGCTCTGGGGATGACCTACCGAGGCGTAGCAGACCTTGGTCCCCCTGTCTTTGCAATACTCTCAGAACGGTTCGCTGGTGAACTGCGTCCCGTTGTCGGTGATGATCCTGCAAGGGACCCCATACCTTGAGACCACAAATGAGCGGAGAAACCTCACCACTGCCTAGGCCGTGATAGCCGAGACTGGCTCGGCCTCGACTTATTTTGTGAAAGTGTCGATGGTGACGAACAAGAACTTCTTTCCCCTGACCGCCCGAGGGAAAGGGCCGAGGATGTCAAGGCCCTAGGTTGAGAACGGCCAAGCGAGGGGGATGGTCTGGAGGGCGTAAGCCGATCGATGCGTCTTCCGAGCATGGAACTGGTAGGCCCGACAGGCGCGGACGATGTCCCGAGCGTCCTGGAGCAACGTCGGCCAATAGAAGCCCATCCTGAATGCCTTCCCGACCATCGTCCTGAAAGAACAGTGAGTACCACAGAGGCCCGAATGGATGTCATTGAGCAAGTATTTACCTTCCTTCGGGGTGACGCACTTGGCCAGGACACCCAGGGTGCCTCGCCGATACAATTGCCCATCAACAAGCCCGTACGGGCTTGCTCGGTGCTTGATTCTGCTGCCCTCGGCTGGATCAGGCGGGAGCTCACCGAGTTCGAGGAACTTGATGATTGGGTCCATCCACGAGGGAACATTCTCGAGGAGGGCCACCGAGTCTTCCGGGTAGACGACGGTCAAGGTCGACAAGATCTCGAGGATGACGTCTGGCAGGATTTCATTGTCAGATGACCTGAGTTTGGACAGGAGGTCAGCACCAGAGTTGCCCTTCGTGGGAACATACCCGACCTCAAGGTTCTTAAACCATCTCTCCATCTTGCGTACCTCGGCGAGGTACTTTGCCATCGAAGGCTCCAAGCATTAGTAGTCTTTGTTGTACTGGTTGACGATGAGCTGAGAATCCCCTTTCGCGACCAGCCGGCGCACGCCTAGCGATTTGCATGCTCGGAGGCCGGCCAAGAGGGCCTCGTATTCCGCGACATTGTTGGTTGCGGAAAGCCGAAGCGAATCACATACTTCAGATGATGAGGACGCCAGCCCCCGAGCGCTTAAACGATCTTGATCAGTCGAAGAACATGGTCCAGGGGCCTTCTTCCTCGGCCTCGGGTTCAAAGGTGGGCTCCGCCGTCTGTTCGACCACGAAGTCGGCGAGCACCTGCGACTTGATGGAGGAGCGTGCTACAAACCGAATGTCGAATTCGGCTAGTTCCATAGCCCACTTGGCGATGCGGCCTCCTGCTTCCGGGTTCTTCAGGATCTTGCCAAGCGGGAACCCGCTTGGAACGACCACAGCGTGCGCCTGAAAGTAACGCTAGAGCTTGCGTGAGGCCAAGAAAAGAGCGTAGAGTAGCTTCTGGACCTGGGGGTAGCTATAGGATCAAGGATAACCGACTAGAGGGGGGTGAATAGGAGGTTTCTAAATTTTTTGAAACTATTTAGAAATTACGAATGACACTAAGATATAGAGGTAAAAATTGAAAATTCTCACTAAAAATCTCTAGCAAACACTTAAGATACTTTTTCAATACAAGCGTAGAAAAAACACTTTTGAGCACATAGACTACCCAATTTATGCTATCAATGAAATGGATCACAATAAATGAAAAATATAAACCACAAGAAAATAGAAGACAAGAAATTTAACCCGTGATCTCGGAGACTTGCCGGTCTCCCCTACTCCACGTTGAGGTGACTTGAACCACTTCAAGCCGGCTCCACTCGCTTGAGCCTTCCTCAATCACTAAGGTAGTTCTTCCTCGCTCTGGGTAGGCGAACTTCGGCCTTCACAACTTGTCGGGGCTTCTCACAATCTCCGTTGAGAAGCTCACCGTGCACGATCGCCTCCAAGCCGTCTAGGAGGCAGCAACCTCCAAGAGTAATAAACCTTGACGCTTGCTTGAGGTTAAATATTGGTGTCTAAAGGCTCAAACACGAAATGCAATACTCAACTTTGCTCCTCACACTCACAAATGGAAATTGAATGCACAAAAGAGTAGAGAGCACTTGCTAAAGCTCAAATATCATCAATCAGGACCAAGAGAGCCTCTAGAATGCAGGTGGGGAAGTATTTATAGCCCCTACCAAATTTTCTAGGCGTTGGAGCTCGAAATGGGCAGAAATCTGTTTTTTCGGTGCTACCGCCCATGTAGGACAGGTAGCACCAGGCTCCATTTTAACGGTTAGAACAGTGCATTAAATGCACTTGCTAGAGACCGTTACACAGGGTCCGGTGCTACCGCCCAACTAGGGCCGGTAGCACCGAGCCCCTTTTTATTTTGCTTCATCAAATTTTGATCTCCTTGGAATTTAAGCACCGGGCTGAGGACCGGTGGTACCGTTGGCCCGGTAGCATCGGGATACCATGGGCGATAGCACCGGGCTACCAAAATGCCCAAAAACATACCCCTCTATGATTTTCACACCGGGTTATATGTCCGGTGCTACCGCTGGTCCGGTAGCACCGGGCTACCAAAATGCCCAAAAACATACCCTCTGTGTTTTTCACACCGGGTTATATGTCCGGTGCTACCGCTGGTCCGGTAGCACCGGGATACCATGGGCGATAGCACCGGGCTACCAAAATGCCCAAAAAGAGCTTCTCTGGAATTTTCACACCGCCCTACTGAGCCGGTGCTACCGTGCACCCGGTAGCACCGTGCTGCCATGGGCGGTAGCACCGGGTTTCCGGAGACTTTGATATATTTTCAAATGGTTTTATATTTTGGAACATATATATCATAAAACATGTGCTTGAATGTATAATTTGAGCCTTTAAGCCCTAAATGACATCAAGATAAACATCAAGATCCCTCTTTATAGTACGGCCCTAATTCTAGCAACCCGATCTTTTCTCCAGACTCCAAGATCGTCAAAAGGCTAGAAGAAGGTCCTTATATTTATACCTTTTCTCGTTCTTGACGTATTGATCTTCCCTTTATGCCTTTCTTGGTATTTCCATGGTCACCAAGCCTGGGATTAACCTACTTTCAATATTCTCAAGTAAATTATTAGTCCATTGACCAAAGTTGTCATTAATTATCAAAACCAAAAACAACATGGGTGCCTAGATGCTTTCAATCTCCCCCTTTTTGGTAATTGATGACAACCTTAAAGTGATAATTGAGTTGAAATTGATTTTGAGTGAACAATAGATACAATATGTTGTTTTCCTTCAAGAGTTTGAATGTTAATAAGATTTTGCTTCTTGAAAAAACAAGCTATTCAATCATAGTATTTAGAGCGAAAAACTCCCCCTAGAAATGTGCATATAGTAGAAAGTGAATATTTGCACATAAAAAAGGTAAAAATTTTTTGAAAGAGTTTCATTTTAAAATATTGAAACCGTGGATGAACAAGTAATAATATGATATTTAAGCAACAATATGATATTTAAGTTTGCACGAAGCATGAGAATATTTAAAACAACCACAAGTACCACAAGTATTTAACCAACCACGACCTATACAACCATAAGGATTTTAAAAGAAGCATCCATAACATAAGAAACATTTCCACAACATAAGAAACATCCACAACATCAAAGTACCAAAGCTAAACAACCACAAAGCTAATTAGCCAATCTCTAGTAGATTCAAGTTTCTCTTCATCACATAGTTTCTCTTCATCACTCTTCGAATGTATCTTCACTTCTACTCTCCCCCTTTGGCATCAAATACCAAAAACAAAGAAGATCTTTGATGAGCTCAAGAAGATGGAGGAGCAGGAGGAGGAGTAGACGGAGGAGCACGAGATTCGGAGCGCTGATAAAAGATAGGAACTGATGAACGGAGCTCGGAGATAGATGAATCAATCGAATCCAGTCGTCCTCTGACCTCCTCAACAATCTGCCTAGTCTGAGTTTGATACTCCTCCATTCGAGAAAAGCCACTCATCATGTCAGGTCTGAGACTCGACAAATTGTTCATTAGATCATTCCTCAAACTGTCAAAGAACTGATCATGAGATGCTTGCTGAGATGGAGGTGGGGCCTCTGAGGCAACTGGTATCTCCTGTGACTAAGGCTGCTGAGATGAAGATTGACCTCGCTGATTGATAGATTGAGGAGCTGCCTCATGGGGTCGATAGGGCTTATGAACACCCCCACAACCCCCTCGAAATCCAGACACCCTCTTAATAATCATCATTATATATGGAGCAAGGTAGATTCTTTTACCTTTATCACATGCAGATGAGGCCATCTCCCTAATCATGAAATCCACTACATCAAACTTATGTTTGTTCATGATTTTACTCAGAATATTCCAAGCATATCCTCTGATTTCATCATAATTTCCGCTCTTGGGATGAATGGTCACTCTGACAATTCGATTGATAAGACTGGCTGATGGAAGAAGGTGCGCCATTTTTCCTGGACGCTTGACTGAAGCCGTTGGGTCGTAGAACTCAAACTTCCCGGCAAGAGGAATAACTCTATCGTGTATATTGGGATAACCACTGTGATGAATTCCCCGGGCCTCTTCAATCTCATTCTTGGTGACTGTGTGCACTGCGGCATCTGTCATCCAAGTAATGCTCTCAAACAATTCTGAAACATAAGGGTGGCATAGAATTGTCTGATCAAGTCTTTATTATAGTCACACTTCTTGCTCACAAAATCAGACAACCCAGCACCGTAGAACAACTTGGGTACACCCACGAACAAAGGAATTTTTCTGATGTGCTCCCAATTTATCCACTTATGATCAGTAAATTCCTTGTCTTTGTAAATTTCATAAAATACCTTTTGCTGAAACATAGTTCTGAATCTGTCCTTAGTGGCACTTCTAGGCAACATATATTGATTTGTAGTTCTCAAAGAAAAGTATGTGTCACCTTTGATTGACTTCAGATTAGCAGAAGGATCAAAATCATCAAGATTTTCTTCCTCGGACTCTTCTCCACTTTGAGACTTGTCTATCTCCATTGGATCACTTTCTTCTTCAATTTCAGTTTCTGATACGGTTTGTTTTCCTTTGGATTGCTTGGAGCTTTCGTCAGTCTTCTGCTTGCTTCTCTTCTCAGCTCGTTGAAGTCTAGAAGCAATGGGCAAATCATCGTCGCTGTCACTTGCATGAACAAGAGGGCGACCTCGATTTGCTGCCACTTTTTTGTAAGAGCCAGATCCTCTGGTCTTACGCATGATTGCTGAGAATAGAAAGGTTTCAAGGAGTGAGATCAAGGTGATATGCCATAGAAATAGAGAATTTTGTGAAAAGTACCAATTTGTGAGCAAATTGACTGCAATCTCGGTGCTACCGCCCATGCTAGTTCGGTAGCACCAGACCTAGGGCGGTGCTACAGCACAGGGATCGATAGCACTGGCCAATTGCAGTTCAAACAAGGATTTGTTAGAATTAATGATTTTGATTGATTTGATTCAAGGAAAGCGGCCTAATAGCATACATATCTCTTGTCAAATTCATTTCAACCACAAATTTCAACAAACTTTCTCACATTTTGCCATTTTCCACAGAAACCCTAAAATGATATGGAAATGAAATTTGGGCATGAAAAAATCCATAGATTTTGAGTATAAAAAGGTACATTTGAGAGAGGATCAAGTGGAGAACAAGAAAATTGAGAGGAATCTTGTTTTCTCCGGAAGATTTTGAAAGAATTTTGACTGAGGAATCAAAAGGAGAAAAAGGAGAGAGAGAAAAGAAGTGGCGCGGTCTGAAAGAGATTAAGAAGGCGGTAGCACCGACCCTGACTTAACCATCACAACCCGACTTATCCGGTGCTACCGCAGATTTGCCGGTAGTACCGGTCTCCGGTGCTACTGCCCATGAGTGAGCGGTGCTACCGGACTAAGCAACCAAAAGGCTAAAAAAATCATCCAGAAAATCCAAAATAGCTTATAAGGTTTCAACATTTTATTGAAGATATATATTAGCATCCCAACCTTATATAACATGTTCAAGAATTTTGACTTAATTATGATTTAAACTTACTCTTTTTGAAACATGTAGCACTATTTTAAAATTTTCACACATATATTTTAAAACCATTGTAGAAAATATAAGATGAAAAATACTCCCCTTTAATGTGCTATATCTAAAGAATTTAAAGAGCATTAAATAAAATCCAAAAGAATCATCCAATAAAAATCAAACATGATACAAATATCTAAGCCACATTTGAGATATCTATGACAATTAATTCATTCCTCAATTTACATAACCGAGCTTCATCTAAAGGCTTGGTTAGAATATCTGCTAATTGATCTTCGGTTCTAATATGACTAATCACAATATCTCCTTTGCTAACATGATCTCTCAAGAAATGATGACGAATTTCTATATGTTTAGTTCTTGAGTGTTGGACCGGGTTGTTGGCTATTTTAACGGCACTTTCATTATCACATAATAGAGGCACATTTTTAAAATTTATTCCATAGTCCATTAAAGTTTGCATCATCCATAATAATTGAGCACAACAACTACCTGCGGGAATATATTCGGCTTCGGCGGTGGATAGAGCTACAGAATTTTGTTTCTTGGAAAATCACGAAATAAGAGATCTACCAAGAAATTGGCAATTCCCGGAGGTGCTTTTTCTATCCATTTTGCAACCTGCATAATCTGAGTCCGAATATCCAATTAAATTGAATTTAGCACCTTTAGGATACCATAACCCTATATTTGAGGAATGCTTTAAATATCTTAGAATTCTCTTAACAGCTACTAAATGACATTCTTTAGGGGAAGCTTGAAAACGAGCACACATGCAAACACTAAACATAATATCGGGCCTAGATACGGTGAGATAAAGTAGACTACCAATCATAGAACGATAAAGTTTTAAGTCTACCGGTTTACCTCCCTCATTTAGATCAAGATGCCCGTTGGAACCCATTGGAGTCTTGATAGGCTTTGAGTCTTCCATGCCAAATCTTTTGAGCAAATCTTTCACATATTTTGTTTGACACACGAATGTCCCATTTTTGAGTTGCTTGATTTGAAGCCCAAGGAATAAGCTTAATTCTCCAATCATTGACATCTCAAATTCCCTAGACATCATATCACCAAATTCTTTGCAAAAGTCTTCGTTAGTAGAACCAAATATAATATCATCAACATAGATTTGGCATACAAAGAATTCTTCATCGGTTATTTTTGTAAAGAGTGTTGTATCAACCTTCCCAATTTTGAAGCCTTTAGAAAGTAGAAAGTCTCTAAGCCGCTCATACCATGCTCTAGGAGCTTGTTTGAGACCATATAGCGCCTTAGAGAGTTTGTAAACATGATTTGGATATTTAGGGCATTCAAAACCGGGGGTTTGTTCAACAAATACCAATTCAGGTATTTCTCTATTTAGAAATGCACTCTTTACATCCATTTGAAATAGTTTAATATCAAAACAAGATGCAAAAGCAAGTAAGATTCTAATAGCTTCTAATCTAGCCACGGGTGCAAAGGTTTCACCAAAATCCAATCCTTCGATTTGAGTGAATCCTTGAGCCACTAACCAAGCCTTATTTCTTACCACAATACCATTTTCATCTTGTTTGTTTTGGAATACCCATTTTGTGCCTATCACATTGTATTCTTTGGGTCTTTCCACTAAAGTCCAAACATCATTCCGGGCGAAGTTGTTGAGTTCTTCATGCATTGAATTCACCCAATCCGGATCATCTAGAGCTTCATCTATATGAGTAGGTTCAAAAGAAGATACGAAAGAGTAGTGTTCACAAAAGGAAGCGACACGAGATCGAGTTTTAACACCCTTACTAACGGCACCCAATATTTGATCTATTGGATGATCTTTGGAGAGCCCATGATGAATTCTTTGAGGTAAAGTGTGAGTTTGTTGATCACTCTCCTTTTCATCCACATCGATGGGTTGATCTCAACTTGGCGTTGCAGAAGTAGAAGGTTCAACTTTAGTGGATGAAGGTTGATCTTGTTTATCCTCCTTTGGTTTTATGTCTCCAAGCGTCATGTTCTTCATTGCTTCTCTTAATCCTTCTTCACCTACATCATCCAAATTTTCTTTCTCTTCTTGAGAGCCATTAGTTTCATCAAATTCAACGTCGCAAGTTTCTTCAGCAAAACATTTATTTTTGTTGAATACACGATATGCTTTACTATTTGAGGAGTATCCAAGCAAGAAACCTTCATCACAACGACTTTAGAATTTTGAAAGCCGAACACCCTTTTTCAAGATATAGCATTTGCAACCGAAAACTTGAAAATAAGAAATGTTTGGTCTTCTTCCAACAAGAAGCTCATAAGATGTCTTTTTCAAAAGACGATGCAAATAAAGCCTATTTGTTGCATGGCAAGCGGTATAAATGGCTTCCGCCCAAAAACTATCGGAAGTGCATACTCGCCATACTCATCAAGCATAGTTTTTGCCATTTCGATTAATATTCGATTTTTTCGTTCCACAACTCCATTTTGTTCCGGAGTGTAGGTAGCGGAAAGCTCGTGCTTTATTCCAAGTTCATCACAGTAATCTTCAATTTTTGTATTTTTGAACTCGGAACCGTTGTCACTACAAATTTTCTTAATTTTAAAGTCAAATTCATTTTGAGCCATTTTTGCAAAGTTTGTAAAGATACCGGAGGTTTCGAATTTATCATCTAGAAAGAATACCCAAGTATACCTTGAATAATCATCAACAATGACTAAACAATAAGAATTACCTCCGATACTCTTATAGGTTGTTGGGACAAATAAATCCATATGTAAGAGCTCTAATGGTCTAGATGTGGACATGATACTTTTTGAGGGATGACAACTAGCTACTTGCTTGCCGGCTTGACATGCACTACAAAGTCTATTTTTCTCAAACTTCACATCTTTCAAGCCCACAACTAAATCATTCTTAAAAAGCTTTTTAAGTTGTATCATCCCAACGTGAGCTAGTCTTCTATGCCATAGCCATTCGAAGGAGGTTTTAGCAATTAAACAAGTTTGAAGACATGACTCATTTGAGGTGAAATCAACTAAATACAAATTTCTGAATCTAAAACCTTTGAAGACTAAAGAATTATTATTTTCTTTAGAGATCACTACACCATTCTTAGAAAACATGCAAGTAAGATCAAGATCACAAATTTGAGCAACCGATAACAAATTGAAGTTTAATGTTTCTACTAGAGAAACATTTGAAATAGAAAGGTCATTTGAGATAGCAATTTTACCCAAACCTAATACCTTTCCTTTGCTATTATCGCCAAATGTGATCATGTCATTTTGCCCATTTCCTACTTCAAAGATGGTGAACATTTTCCGATCACCGGTCATATGTTGAGTGCATCCGCTATCCAACACCCAATGTCGTCCACCGGTCTTGTAGTTCACCTACAAAAGAGAATCAAGTCTTTTTAGGTATCCAAATTTGTTTGGGTCCTTGGAGGTTAGTAACCAAGGCTTTGGGCACCCAAATGACATTCTTTTTACGGCCAAGTATAGGAGTGCCAACAAATTTAGCAATAATTTTACCAAAACTATCTTTCTTAAGCACATAGCAAGAATCATAAATATTATTTTTAGTTGTTCTACCTAAAAGGCAATCATTTGATAGATGACCTACTTCATGACATTTATAACAAAACTTCCCATTTGATTTTACGAATCGAGGAGCTTTGTTATTGATCTTTTTGCCCTTCTTAGGAACATATCCTAGTCCTTCTTTATTGTAGGAGCATCTTTGACCATTCAAGATTTTATTAAGAGTATCTTTACCCTTAAAACATCTATCAAGACTTTTGCTAAGTTTGTTCACTTGTTCCTTAAGTTCATTATTTTCTACTACTAGGTTTTCATGGCAAGAAGTAGAACTAGAGCATGAAGTTGATGGCATATCAAATAAATCATCACAAGATGTAGATATGCTAGTTTTGATATACAACATGAATCGATTTCTAAGCGAGATACATCATCAATGATCATGTAACTAATGCCCATATTATTTTGAGACTTTGAATAGTCCTTAGTAAAAAGAGTCTCATGAGCTTCCTTTAGCTCCCCATAGGAATCTTTGAGAGAAAGATATTCTTTTCTCAAAGCTTTATGTTTAGACTTTTCTTTACCGAGATATTCATTCAAGTCCTCAAGCATATCCATTAATTCATCATAGGAGGGTTCATCATCATCATTTGATTTTACCTTAAAATCTCCTTTTGCCATGAGACACAAAGGAGTGATGAAAGGTGATGAAGCCTTCTTGATAGCAATGCCGGCAAGGCCCTTCTTCTTTGGAGGAGTATCATCTTCGGAAGAGTTGGAGTCCGAATATTCTTCTTCGGAATTCCACTCCCCAATGTGAGCCTCGCCTTTCCCATCTGTATTCAACATCTTGAAGAGCTTCTTCTTTCCATGAAGGAACTTCTTCTTCAAGGGCGACTTGTTCTTGTTATCCTTTTTCTTTGGACATTTGGAGGCAATATGTCCCTTCTCATCACACTCATAGCACCGTATATTTGCATATCGGTTGGTGCTAGAGTATTGTCCCTTCTTGAATTTTTGAGGAGCACTTGTGCTTGAGCGCCTCTTCATGAATCTTCTCATTCTTCTTACAAGGAGGGCCATTTCTTCCTCGGTGTCTTCATCATTATCGGAGTCATCAAGCATCTCATCGCTTGACTCCGCTTTTGCCTTGAAGGCGATGTTCTTCTTCTTCGAAGAGCTTTGCTCCAAAAGCTCTTCCTTGTCCTTCTTGTAAAGCTCATTGGTTATGAGATTTTCAAGGAGTCCCGTTGGCGTCATTCTTGGCAACTCCGGTGAGTTGAGAAACGACGTCACCAAGGTCTCATATTTTTTCGGAAGAGCCCTAAGCATCTTACGAACAATATCAAAATCGCTTAGTGATGCTCCAAGGCCATTGAGCTCATTTACTATGTTGTTCAACTGTGAATACATCTCATTGATGTTTTCATGGAGCAACATGATAAAACTCTTATATTTGATCCGAAGCATATGCAATTTGGCTTCTTTGATCGAGGATGTCCCCTCATGAATTTCCGAGAGGGATGTCCAAATCTCATGAGTGGTTTCAAGATTGCTCACTCGATTGAACTCATCCGCGTTCAAAGCACCAAAAAGAGCATTCATAGCTTGAGCATTGAGATGAGTGTTTCGCTCCTCTTGTTCTATTGTGAGTGTGGGATTGACCCCCGGAGTGAAACCCTCAACTACAATTCTCCATATACTTGGGCTCATGGCCTTAAGATAAACGGTCATGCGATTTTCCAATAAGCATAATTTGTGCCACCGAAAAATGGCGCATTGCTTATTGACACCCCGTCGCTAGCCATCCTTATTCTCTAGGCGGTGAAGCCCCAAAAGAGAGTCCGTGCTCTGATACCACTTATAGGATCAAAGATAACCAACTAGAGAGGGGTGAATAGGAGGTTTCTAAATTTTTCGAAACTATTTAGAAATTACGAATGATACTAAGATATAGAGGTAAAAATTGCAAATTCTCACTAATAATCTCTAGCAAACGCTTAAGATACTTTGTCAATTCAAGCATAGCAAAAACACTTTTGAGCACATAGACTACCCAATTTATGCTATCAATGAAATGGATCACAATAAATGAAAAATACAAACCACAAGAAAATAGGAGACAAGAAATTTAACCCATGGTCTCGGAGACTTGCCGGTCTCCCCTACTCCACGTTGAGGTGACTTGAACCACTTCAAGCCGGCTCCACTCGCTTGAGCCTTCCTCGATCACTAAGGTAGTTCTTCCCCGCTCCGGGTAGGTGAACTCCGGCCTACACAACTTGCCGGGGCTTCTCACAATCTCCGTTGAGAAGCTCACCGTGCATGATTTCCTCCAAGCCTTCTAGGAGGCGGCAACCTCCAAGAGTAATAAACCTTGACGCTTGCTTGAGGTCAAATATTAGTGTCTAAAGGCTCAAACACGAAATGCAATACTCAACTTTGCTACTCACACTCAAAAATGGAAATTGAATGCACAAAAGAGTGGAGAGCACTTGCTGAAACTCAAATATCATCAATGAGGACCAAGAGAGCCTTTATAATGCAGGTGGGGAGGTATTTATAGCCCCCACCAAATTTTCTAGCTGTTGGAGCTCGAAATGGGCAGAAATCTATTTTTCTTGTGCTACCGCCCATGTAGGACCGGTAGAACCAGGCTCCATTTCAACGGTTAGAACAGTGCGTTAAATGCACTTGCCAGAGACTGTTACACAAGGTCCGGTGCTACCGTCCAACTAGGGCCGGTAGCACCGGGCCCCTTTTTATTTTGCTTCATCAAATTTTGATCTCTCTGGAATTTAAGCACCGGGCTAAGGACCGGTGCTACCGCTGGCCCAGTAGCACCAGGATACTATGGGAGGTAGCACCGGGCTACCAAAATGCCCAAAAACACACCCCTCTGTGATTTTCACACCGGGTTATATGTCCGGTGATACCGCTGGTCCGGTAGCACCGGGCTACCATGGGCGGTAGCACCGGGCTACAAAATGCCCAAAAACATACCCTCTGTGTTTTTCACACCGGGTTATATGTCTGGTGCTACCGCTGGTTCGGTAGCACCGGGCTACCATGGGCGGTAGCACCTGGCTACCAAAATGCCCAAAAAGAGCTTCTCTGGAATTTTCACACCGCCCTACTGAGCCGGTGCTACCACGCACCCGGTAGCACCGTGCTGCCATGGGCGGTAGCACCGGGTTTCCAGGGACTTTGATATATTTTCAAATGGTTTTATATTTTGGAACATATATATCATAAAACATGTGCTTGAATGTATAATTTGAGCCTTTAAACCCTAAATGACATCAAGATAAACATCAAGATCCCTCTTTATAGTACGGCCCTAATTCTAGCAACCTGATCTTTTCTCCAGACTCCAAGATCGTCAAAAGGCTAGAAGATGGTCCTTATATTTATACCTTTTCACGTTCTTGACGTATTGATCTTCCCTTTATGCCTTTCTTGGTATTTCCATGGTCACCAAGCCTGGGATTAACCTACTTTTAGTCCATTGACCAATGTTGTCATTAATTATCAAAACCAAAAACAACATGGGTGCCTAGATGCTTTTAGTAGCGCTCCTTTGGTCCGTGAAGCACTTCGCTGATGTAGTAGATTGGTTGCTGCCGCCATCTCGCTCCGCCACTAGGACGGCACTAACGGCCTGGGTTGTGGCCATGCGGTAGAGTAGCAACGACTCGCCCGGCCATGGGATCGTGAGCAGCGGACGGCTCGAGAGATACGACTTCAGCTCGTCGAAGAACCACTGGGCTTCGGGAGTCCACTCAAAGCCCCCACGCCTGTGCAGGGCCTTGAAGAATGGCAGCCCGCGCTCCCCGAGCCTTGAGACGAATCGGCTGAGGGCAGCCACGCGGCCGGTGAGGCATTGGACCTGTTTTATCGATGTTGGGGCGGTCATCCTCTTGATCGCCTCGATCTTCTCCGAGTTCGGGCCTACCCCTGAGCCCCCGATCATATAGCCGAGCGCCTTGCCCGAGATCGCGCCGAAGATGCACTTCTCGGGGTTGAGCTTGATTCCATGCCTGTTTAGGTTGGCGAAGGTCTCCACGAGATCGTCGATGTGGTCGGCTTCAGAAGATCTTTTGACGATGATGTCGTCGACATAGACCTCGAGGTTTCACCCGATATGGGGGTCGAAGGTCCTGGACATCAGCCGCTGGAACGTTGCCCCCGCGTTGCGGAGACCGAACGACATAGTAGTGAAGCAGAACATCCCAAACGGTGTGATGAAGGCTATCTTGTCCTCGTCGCCTGCTGCGAGCTTCATCTGATGGTAGCCAGAGTAGGCATCGAGGAAGCTTAACATTTTCGCGTTGGCGGTGGAGTCCACAATCTAGTCTATGCGCGGAAGAGGAAAGTTGTCCTTCGGGCACGTCGAATTCAAACCCGTGTGGTCGATGCACATCCTCCACTTACTGCCTTTTTCTATACGATCACCGGGTTGGCCAGCCATTCGGAGTAGTTAACCTCATGAATAAAGCCGGCCTTCAGGAGTTTGTCGAGATGCTCCCTGATTATCGCCACCTTTTTGGGGGGAAAAAGCTGCAGCTTCTGGCGCACGGGCCTGCAGCCAGACCTTGTTTGCAATTTGTGCTCGATCACCTCCCTCGGGACCCCCGGCATGTCTGCCAGCTCTACGCGAATATGCTCTTATTGCTACGGAGGAAGATGACGAGCTCGAGCTCCTATTTCGGATCGAGCTGGGCAGCGAGGTGGACACACTTGTCCGGGTTGCCCTCCTCGAGCTGTACGGCTTTGGTCGGGCCGCTAGGCTGGATCACCGCCTTCCGGCGGGTGCTCTTTAGAGTCACCTCAGGACACCGCTGGGGGAGCACGCCAGCGATCACCAGGGCTTTCTCCTCATAGCAGTGTGCTACCCTGAGGTCGCCACGGACGGTTATGACGCCATGGGGCCCAGGGAGCTTCATGCAACGGTGGCCGTAATGGTTCGTCGCCATAAACTTGATCAAAGCCGGCCGCTTGAGGATGGCGTTGTAGGGGAGATCTCCGTCCATCACCTCAAAAGTGATCAGTTCGGTGCGGAAGTTCGCCGAATCGCCAAAGGTGACGGGCAGAACCACCTGCCCGAGCGGAGTGATCGAGCTCCCCAGCACGATGCCGAAGAAGGGGACTGCTATGCTCCTGATCTTCGATCGGGGGATCTGCATCCGGTCTAGCGTGCTAGCCAAGAGCAGGTGGAGGGAACTTCCTCCGTCAACCATGACCCTCCCGACCACGGTGTTGCTCATGGTTGGGGCCACGACCAAAGCGGTCTTAAAGTCCTTGGACATTCCTGAGGGAGCGTCGTCTCGGGAAAAGGGGATCGGAATACCAGCCCATTGGCAAGGCTGGTCGGTGGGCTTCCCGGCTGAAGCTTGATACACGGTACGAGCGGCGTTTTTTAGCTCACGCCGGGATCGGTACGCGGACGAACCACCGAATATCATGTCGACGTGGCGGTCGCCCTGCTGGAACTCCAGGTCGAGGCCCTCTGGGCCCTCGTGGGCATCGCCCTTGTCGAGCAGCTCATCCCCCTTCGGGAGCGTGGGCATCTCTCCATGCCCGTCGTAGAAGCGTCCAGCTTGTACCGCCACGTTCTACAGCTCCGCAGGTCGTGGCCGTGGCTTATGTGGAATGGGTAGAACTTGTCCGGGTTGTACCCGGACTGGGCCTCATCGACGCGAGGCCGGGAGCTGCCCTGATGCTGTCCCTGCTGCGGTGCGGCGCGACGCTGCCCTTGAGGGCGTTGCTCTTGCTGATGCCGTGGCCGACCGCACTGAGGTCGAGGATCATTGCAGTCGGGTTGCCGCACCTCCATCACCTCACACCCGGTGTCCACCGCGGAGACCACGCGCAGCTGGCCGCCGTCCTCACGGCGACCTTGCCCTCGCTTCTTGTTGCACGGGTCTGGGTCAACATCCTTGGCGCCAGATGGCCCGGCCTCGCCAGGAATACGGCTGAGCTTGCCCTGGTCGTAGTCGCGTTTCCAATGGACGGCACCGTCCGCGTCCGCGTAATATTTCGCCATCCGAATGTACCGCTGACACCGAGGTTAGCGGTGATCTCGTGTCCTCAGAAGGCATCCGCCCCGACGCGAACTTGAAGGCCTTGATGACGGCCTCGCCGGAGACGTTCGGGATCGAATTCCTCGCGCGGGTGAACCAGCGGACGAAGTTGAAGAGGGGTTCATCCTTGCCCTGGATGATGCGATCCAGGTCCCTTTCTCGCCCAGGGTGCTCGTAGCAGCTTTGGGAGTTTGAACGGAGGGCGCTCCACACCTGGAGCCATGACCGAAAAAAGTCGGGTGCCTGGTTGAAGAGCCAGGTGCAAGCAGCGCCATCCAGGACGGTAGGGAGGTAGTTGGCCATTACAGCCTCACCCCCGTCGGTCACCAGGATCGCGGTGGAGTAGATTGAGAGAAATTCGTCGGGGTTCTTGGTCCCGTCAAACCGCTCCATCGCGGCGGGCTTGAACCGAGCCGGCCAGCGCACCCGACAAAGGCCGACGGAGTACGTCGGGCAGTCATAGGCTAGGGCAGCGCGGTCGCCGCTACTGTGGTCGGAGTCGTCGTCGGCGAGGCGATCGAACTCGAGCCGACGGTGCACTCCGCGTTGGTCTTGGCGGTTAGGAAGGGCGTCATCAGGGGCGGCGATGATCGTGAACCTTCCGACGCCTGGGCGAAATGTCCGGCGAAAGGCCTCCAGAAGCGTCGCTACTCGAGCGACAACTGCCGCTGCTCTGCTGATCGCGGGGACGCCCATGCGTCAGGCCTGGGTCCTGGCGAGGCGGGGATGGTTGTCGCGGACTCCGGGCCTGCAGGTACGGAGTCGACTGGAGAGAGCGGCGGTGCCCGCGCGACGAGTTGCCATCGCTTTCCAGGAAGTGAGGCTCGGGGGGCCAATGCCGCTCTCGCTGCAAGGGCGTGACCTCATCAGCCGCCCTACCAAGCTCCTCAACAAAGGACCGGCGAAAGAGGGCCGACCTCGCCCGGGTAGGGTCAGCCATGACCAGGGCGATGGCCCGCAAGCATTCCCGGTTGGGGTCGTCCAGGCGAGTAGGGCTGCAGTGCCCAGACGAGACGTGGAGCTCTTCGCGCCCCTCCCATCGGAGGGTGGTAATGGCCTCGTCGATGGCAACTCGGGCCAACCGACATGCCTCCTCAGGAGTTTCTGGGTCACCGTCACTCGTCCCCGCACTCTCCTCGTGGCTGCTGGCCATGAAGATCAGGCGTTCGCGTGGCGGCGGTGAAGGCGAGAACATGGAGGTGGAGCCTTTACACTCGGGGACCGCGTTCGAGTCCAGACTTGCTGATCGTGACATATCATTGTCGAAGCCAAAGGGGCCGATGACTTCGGAGCAGTGAACTCCGAACGAGCGAAACTAGGGCCCCATGGTGGGCGCTAGCTGTCGATGATCGGAACCGCTGACTGTAAAGAAAAAAGGGGGATGCGAGTAGATCGTTCGGGGGCGACGCCCGAAGTCGTGCTCGTTTATACTGGTTCGAGCCCTTGTGTATGTCGGGGAAGAAGCAACGAACACAAGGCTTATACTGGTTCGAGCCCCCGAGTTTGGTTAACAGCTCTACTCCAGTCTTGACTTGAGGCGGAAGATGTAAATGAAGTTCTACGGGGGAGTACAGATGGGACTCGAGCTAGGGATCGCTTAGAGGCAAAGTTGCCAGGGAGAGTTCGGGGACCTTTTGCTTGTTCTCTGGTCTGTGCTTGAGGAGTTAGCCGGGTGTCCTCACCGTGGGGCAATATACCGCCTTTTGTAGCCCTCTGAGGGCTTCGCTACTTGGTCCCGAGGTTGACGCCAGGTGCCCGTGATGAGTCGACGGGGGTTGCTGAGGGGCGTCGATAATCGTCGAGGGCTGACGGTAGCTTTTGGGAGTTGACAGGAGTTGCTGGGCCCTAGTTCCCGCGCAAGGGCAGGTACAGCACTGATTCCCATGCAGGGGAGAATTTTTACACGAGATAAATAAAATTGTTACAGATGCCTTTTACTCTGTGAGGCGTAGAGGTCGAGTGGGGTCCTCGTTTTTGCACCCGAGCCCGAGCTCGCTGGACCCAAGCCCGAGCTTGGGGAGAGCACCCCCTAGGTCGGAGACAAGCCCCCGGGCCCGTGGGAAGCTACCACGAGACTCGGGGGGACAGCTTACACGTGGAGAGGTACCGATCCCCGACAGTACCTATGTCCAAATAGACAAAGCACACTCAACTGTATGGAAGGTTGGTTTATTTAGCCTTACTGTATTCTAGTGTCAAATGACATAAAAAGGTATTAACCTACATGATATCTATAATGAATACACCTACTTAAGCATAGTTGTGATGTCGCAGTTCACGAGAACGGGACATTCTCTAGAAAGCTCATGAGTAGATAAGGGAGCATGACCATATAACGCTTCGTATAAGCGTGGTTCATTGGCAGCCTCGTATCAGTTGTGATTTCAAGTAAAGTCTAATTATGAAAAACTATGAATTCAAGGTGTAATCCATTCATCAATAGTGATATGATGAATCTTGCTAATCTAAGTGTAAGTTCAACCCCTATATGACTTACACCAAAAGACCAGTATATTAACAACACTTTAGTATAGTGATCTTTGATATCTTTTCTTCTGTTTGCTTTGGAATTGGTGGGTGATTGTTAGAAATTTGCCCATAAGAGGCCTATTTTTTTTAAAATTCCAAAGCATGCATGGTTTAGTACCATATTGCCTAGCCAAGTGGAGGAAAGACAATTTATAAGGTGAAATCCTTGCCACTCCTTGGATAATGTAATACATGGTATGAGGATGGCATGGTGAACTTTGGCTAAACACACATGCGAGCGTATTCGCGTGAAAAATCTTGTGACTTGTGACTTACGACGAGCGACCACACCACATCGTAGAGCGTCTCATGAGACATTAAATCCACCTTTTATTTTGTTGAATCATACAATTATCTCTCTATTTATTCTGTTTAAATGTGATTTAAACATCTGTTTCAATTTTGGTTTAGTTGTCATCATGCTGTCGGTTACTATTGAGTAATTGATACATCTAGTTGATATAATATCGTTAGTTGCTAGTGAGTAATTGCCGTATTTGATTGACATAATTTCATCAGTTACTAGTTAATAATGAGTAACTTACGCGCGTCTATATAAAGGCCTGGAGACGTCCAAGCTAGAAAAAAAAAAGAATCATGCACCATTCTTCCTCCTCTCTAGATTGCTGTACTATGATGTTGAGCAGCTGAACCTCGTCGGCCTTCCTCCTCTGCGTGCATCAGGAAGGAGGATGAGCGGTATCTCCGAGTTGTTGCCGCAAAGATCACCTACACTGAGCAGCAATAAGGCTTTTGGGCAACGCATCTGCGTGACTGCTCTGCTTCTTCCTTGATATCGATTATTTCCATGACCATAAACGCGCTGCCTCCTATTCTTTATCAAGCCCAATTGTAAGTTATTTGTGTGATTGATCGACTCCGTTAATTTTCGATTCTTGAGCATACTTTGAGGTACAATGTTTTGCCTGCTGATTTATATATCTTTAGTCTTTTATGTTATTTGTCTTATAATAAAATCTAGAATTAAAATATTGCGCATACTTCCAACACGGGGAAGGAAGCAACCAATGCAGTAGATGATTCTGTCCCCTTCTCTGAGCAGGTAGTAATTTCAAACCTCATATCCCTCGGCACAACTCTGTGTTTCACTCTCTCTCTCTCTGTCTCACTGATTGAGAGCTCTCGTTCAGTTTGGTTCTGTACCAAAATCTAACAGAGTATTCTTCAATTCTTAAGAAATCCCTCTGGCTCTGGCAACTGCAAGGGAGCACTCTGTGAAACCCCTTCTTAAGTGATCCATCATTTTTCTTTTACTTAACTGTTCAGGTCTTGAAGATATATTGTATGTTAAACCAGAAATTTCTGGCAATATACGCTGTTATTATGTTGAGCCTGAAGCGAAACTCTTCAGAAACAAATAGATTGATTATAAATTGAGTGTCAATTCACTGCTACGAAAAAACCCTTTTCTTGCCGGTCTATCACTGTCGGTTTAACTAGAACCGGCAGTGCCGACAGTGATAAAATTATCACTGCTGGTTCATAAGCTAGACCGGCACAAATGCTAGACTGAAGAAGAACCGGCAACCGGCAGTGATAGTAACTTATCACTGCCAGTTCTAAAACAAACCGGCAGTGATACTATTACTGCCGGTATAAAAAAACCGGTAGTGATAGTAACTTTTTGAAAAATTATAACTTTTTCGTACGGTGTCGGATGGAGATAAAATTTATATGAAAATTGTAGCTCTCGACGATATCTACAACTAAGTAGTTGACAACTTTTTTATTTGAAGTCATTTAAATGTCCAAATAATGGTATCACTGCCGGTTGGCGGTTCGTATTCCCAACCGGCAGTAATAATGTTGTCAACTATTTTTCGAACATTTTTTGAAAAAACATAAATTATTCATACGATGTCGGATAGAGATAAAATTTATATAAAAATTGTAGCTCTCGACGAGATCTACAACTTTTTAGTTGACAACTTTTTTATTTGAAGTCATTTAGATGTCAAAATAATGGTATCACTGCCGGTTGGTGGTTCGTATTCCCAACAGGCAGTAATAATGATGTCAATCATTTTTCGAAAAATCATAACTTTTTCATACGGAGTAGGATGGAGATAAAATTTATATGAAAATTGTAGCTCTCGACGAGATCTACAACTTTATAGTTGACAATCTTTCCATTTGAAGTCATTTAGATATCCAAGTAATCATCAAAAGTTTCGGAGACAACGGATCAAAAGGAAAATATATCCTATGTTAGTTGAGGATTGAGTGATGGGTGAGATGGTTAGAGACATTCGCGTGGAGTAGCAAGTCACGAGTTCGAGTGCTAGCAACCGCACGCGCGCGAAAATCACGTGACTTGTGACTTGCGACGCGCGGTCGTGTACAGAATAAGCGGTGGTCGGTCCGGATGCAAAAAAAATTTTTTTTATTTTACCGAGATTTATGAACCTGATTATCACTGTCGATTCGTTTTAGAACCGGCAGTGATACAGTTATCATTGCCGGTTCTAGAACCGACAGTGATATTGGTACTACTGGTTCCAATATCCGGCAGTGATGCCAGTTTGGAACCGATAGTGATAACTGTTTCTGTAGTAGTGATTCTTGTGCTCCATGATCTCATAAATTTGTTTCTTGTTTTTATTGCCATGAAGTATTCCCTGGTGAAAGCATGAACTTGCCTAACCAACTTCTTCCCAACTGCAGCTACCCAACTTCTTCCCAACTCCAGCTACCCACCTACCCAACAATACACATAAGCACAGATGCCATTAGTATTGATTGGTCGTCGTAGCCAATAGTGACACTAGTGATCACAATGGAGATAAGGACAACAGCAGCCGAGACATCAGATAGACATTCTTAGCCGAGATAATGACAAAAGGCATGGAAAGTGGAATTGATTGGCTGTCTCAGGGGTGCTTGTTCATCGTGTCACACTTTGTCAGACTAAAGCTAAGTGAGTTCGACTTTTTAAGTCACATTTGTTTTTGGCTATTGTTGGTTTTTAGCCATAATTATGACATACCACAGTTTATTAGTATCCTAACCCATTTACCATAGACATATTATTTGGGCAAAGTAGTAAGAAGCTGTGTCGTAACACAAGTGTGGATACAAACAAATCGGTGGCGGGAAATCAATAATTTTAGTTTAGCAAACTGTAGCCATGAACCTGATGAATATGCTTTGACCAGCAATCTTGTAATTAAAAGACGTATTTTTGCAATCAGTCGGCACACTAAATTGAATTTCTTGTTTAGTTTCATGTAGCAGTACGCAATCAGCACTGCTCCAAATTAGATGTTGTTTCATTAATTCAGTTTTGCATATATTTATCGTTTTTTTGCATTAGACAAAAATTTCCACTACAACCCATATTAAAAAATGATTGGTACAAACTACAAACATTAGATTAATGGTAAATGTACAATTTTATTATAATGAGGAGAAGACTGCATTTTAAAAAAAAATAACACTGTGCAGTATTGCACCATCTATTTTGACTTGGAGGAGTGCGGCTAGCCTTTGTAATAGTTATAAATGTTAAGATCAAATCCCTCTAACAAACTTCGATGTAAGAAGCTAGAAATTCCGACAGTAGTAATTGTTTCAAATTACAAAAGTCTAGATTTGTTGTTGAATTTATTACTCTAGAAAAATGTAATTTGTGTCATGAAAAAATACAGCTTGTATGAAAAATTGAAAATAAAATGAAAGGAGTCCAATACCCGCAATAACATTGTTTGGTGATTGTACAATTACCATTGTAAAACTGATAACTCAATTGGATGCTATCTAAAGAAAATTAACACTAAAATATGTAGATTTTTTTTGAGGAAATATGTTGATCTTTGAAGGTGATATGGGAGGTTTGCCCAATCTTCAAGGCATAGAATTTGGATTCTCACCTGCTCTTTTGATGAACGCTAGTTGATCCTCCGCTGTCAGATGCGCTTGCAAGTCTTTGATTCGCCAAAATCACATGTGTTGAACTTGACGGACACCGAGTGAAGTATTTCAATCTCACAATTCTCATTGGAAAAGCATAACGATCTTTGGAAGAAAACTCCCAATTCCCTTTCTCTATGCGTATGCAATGAGGAGAACAAGCGAAGAATGCTAGTTGATGCAAATAGCTATCTTTTTAATATGGTGTCTGATGCAGGTTGTTGGTCCCGATCTTTCGATGAGAAGGATAACTTCGATTTGTGGAGAAGACTCTCACGATCCAGCTACCAACCGTACACAACTGATACGCCATGCAATCGCTGAACCAACTCTGAGATTGTTATCGACCTAACTAGAAGCACGATAAACCTAATCACGAAGGTCAATTCATGCAAGCAACCAAAAAACAAGCAAAACAATGTAAAGAGCAATATGAAATTGTGGATATGATTGAAGTACTAATTTTGGTGCGGATTTTCGAAGCACAATGTTACTGTTGATCTAGCCGAACAAGAGAATATTGAATACTTTCACGAAAGAAAACTACAAATAAACAAAAATCCACCTCTCCCTAGAGCCGCAGATAGCTTATAAAGGAAGAGGAGACAAGGGGGTGCGGCCAGAATATGGAAAACCGGAAATAACTCTTGCTACAACCAAAAAAGACTCCTACCCCCTTGGACTCTGACTGGATACATGGGCCTAGACCCAAATAAGGTGGTGTGCAGCACCATAGCTTTTAATTAAAAATAAATCTAGGTGTTTGGAGGTAGTGGCCAAAGCAAAGAGTCATGTGAGTTCGGCCATCCTTCATTGCGGTATCATAGTGGCTTCAATTGAGTGTAGTAGCCATCATCTCCATTGCTGCTCTCATGCCTTATTGCCATGCAAGGACCTTGATTCCTAATTAGAATAACATCACGTGCATCAAACAATATCGTAGAGTTTATAGAATATGAGTGCACTCCGAGAAACGAAGTTACCTATTAATTAAGTTGATGAGCATGTGCTCTGGTAATTGGTCCTTGTACATCTTGTTGAGGAGCAGTAGGTATGGTTGTATCAGTGGAAAGGATGTCCTCACCCTCAGTCTCTTTACAATAGATTAGATCTAAATTATATGTAGGGAGAAGATCAAGAATTTGCCTATGAAAGCACGTAAAATCTCGTTCATTAATCTCATGAAAGTAGGTGCATTAGTTAAACTGAAAGGCATCACTAACCACTCATATAAACCAAACTTAGTTTTGAAAGTTGTCTTTCATTCATCTCCCAATTTCATGCGAATTTGGTGATATCCACTACGCAAATCAACTTTAGAGAACACAGTAGAGCCACTTAATTCATCAAGCATATCGTCTGACCTAGGGATAGGATGACAATATCTAATGGTAATGTTATTAATAGCTTTACAGTCAACACACATACGCCATAAATCATCTTTCTTAGGTACCAAAATTACAAGAACAACATAAGGACTAAGGCTCTCACGTCCGTACCATTTGTCAAGTAAGTCCTACACTTGGCGTTGAATCTTAGTCTCCTCAGGGTTGGCCCTGTAGGGCACACAATTGGGTAATGAGACTCCTGGAATTAGATCTATTTGTTGTTTAATTCCCCAAATTGAAGACAGCCCCGGTCGTACTTCACTTGAAAATACATCAATAAATTCTTGCAAAACGTTAGCAACCGCAGGAAGCAAAGAAGGAGGCGTATCCTCAAATGAAAATAATGCTTCTTTGCACACTAAAGCATAGCAATCAAATTTACTAGCTTCCATCTCAGTAATATCAGATTTTGTTGCAAGCAAAATAGAACCTTTAAATTTAATTTCACCTTTACTAGCACTAGGTTCTTTCTACTTATGTTACGCAAGTTCTTTAGCTACAATCTGATTTTCACTTTTGCTACTATGTTTTTCTCTATTAGCTCTCTCTAATTCATCTTTTCAAATTGCTTCAGGAGATATAGGCAGCAAAGTAATTTTCTTTCCTTTAGATATGTGAGTATATTGATTAGTTTTAACATGATGCAAAGTATCTCTATCATATTACCGTAGTCTACCTAATAACAAAGAACATACTTGCATAGATACAACATCGCTATTAGCATATTCATGATATAAACCAATAGAAAAGTGTACTCTCACAATGCGAGTTACCTTCAACTTACCACAAGAATGAAACCATTGGATGTAGTAAAGATGAGGGTACTGATTGGTGGTCAAGCCAAGCATCTCGACCATGTTCATGCTTGCATGATTGCTGCAACTCCCTCCATTAATGGTGACTCTGCATGAACGCTCGTTGATGATGAACTTCATTTGGAACAGATTGTGGAGTTGATTTTGTTTAGCACGCTCCATTTGTAAACTAAGCACATGCTTCACTATGATGCTCAAATATTTATCCATAATTTTAGAACCAAATTATTCCTCTTCATGTTCAGATTCTTGTTCATCACCTACAGGGTCAGTTGCAAACATAGCATATTCTTTCTCAATATCGCTAGCTGAAGTATACTCACCATTATGCTTTATGAGAAGAGCTCGCTTGCTAGAGCAGTGCCTCATCATATAACTGTAGCCCTTGCAGCGAGGATGAACTTTATACCAAGTGGGTCATCACAGTCACGTACCTTTTGTGGTGGTAGATCTCTTCTCATACCTTGGCGGTTGAATCGATGTTGCTGATGATCACGTTCATTGTTAGGATTGAATCCTCCATCGGACTTTGTATTAGCAACATATTGATTTCTTTCATCAACGACTTCTTCTACCTCTTTGGCCCATAAGCGAGCAACGGAAGGGGTACAGCGTTGTCATGGTTCACCAGCAGCAGCAGGGCAGCTGGTGGTGGAGCTGTCTAACCGCCCTACGCATGTAGCAAGCGCAGCAGGCTCACCATTGGTACGATCTAGAACCCCTCAAGATGCTCTGAATATTGATTCAACATGAGTGAAAAGTGTTGTATGATTCCCTTCATACGCAGCATGAGAGGTGCATCCTCCTCGATATGATCAGTGGAACCTGCTATTGTTAGTAGAAAACAAAAAACAAATTACAAGTATATGTCTTTATCAACTACTGGGTGCTGGAGGTTTCAAGTCTCTCACATTAAAGCTTTTACCAAGGTCTTACTAATTCATACCGAGCGAACAGGTGGTGACTGGCAAATAGGGTCGATGTCAATTGATATTTGAAGATTGGATAAAGCGATTGCAAGTGAACGATACCTGTACAGTTGGTAGAAAGTGTAGTTTGGATAAGCTCTAGTATGGTAGCAAGGATTATCAATATTCAAATCAGATAATGCAAAGTTGAATAATAATCTAAAGTACTAGTCAAGATGTTGGACCTAGCCTAGAACTCAGACCTAGCTCAAGCAAGCAACTAGACAACACCACGGACTAGAACCCAAAAAGATGCAATTCTAATTTTTTTTTCTTTTTCTCTCTTTGATTTTTTTTAAAAATTTTAGTGCTTTTGATTTTGCACTTGCCTTTTCCTTTTCTATTTTTTTTGTGCGGCTCTTTTCTTTGCACCTTTGCCTTTTTTTCATAATCAATCAAACAAATGAACACACTCTAAATTATGGACTACAAACAAGGATTACAAAAATTGGAATGAAAGAAAATACAAACTAGATGACGAATGAACGACGAAAACGGGTACTAAAACTTTGGAGGCTGTTTTGAGGCCCTAACTGATATTTTTTGGGGGTTGACACTTTTTTAGAGCCTCGAAAAGTCCACGAGATCTACTTCGTCATCCCCTTCGAAACAAGTACTCATGCATCGAAAATAGACACTGTATGCAAAAAGTTATGGCCATTTTAATGACAGGCGCATGAAAACTACTTCCTAGACTTGGGTTCAGCCAAATGGGGAGCAGATTCAGATCTGGCAAAGAGGAGACCGACTCGGCTTGGACTCAACTCAGTTCATGTGCAACTCAGACAGGGGAAGTTACAGGAGCTGACTCGGAATTTTTTTATAACTCAACGGTTATAGGGCAGATGCAAAAGATAGCAACGAACAAACCCTAGCAGTGCCCCAAGGAAGTGGTTGTAGGTCGAAGGGCGGTGACGACCAGCAACAAACACAAATTAGACCAAGACTAGCACACAGGAACCAGCAACTCACACGACGTCGAATGAAAATTCAAAAAAACAAACTGAATTGAAAAATTGCAGCGGCTCAAAGTGGTTCGGGCAGAGGATGATCAAACCCTAATATTTTTGTGTGTTGCTTTTTCTGAACTCTAGGACAGAAACAATATAATCTATAAAAATCGTAAATTCTCACCGATAAACTTGAGCTCTAATACCAACTGATGCAGGTTGTTGGTCCCGATCTTTCGATGAGAAGGATAACTTCGATTTGCGGAGACAACTCTCATGATCCAGCTACCAATCATACACGACTAATACGCCAAGCAATCGCTGAACCAACTCCGAGATTGTTATCGACCTAGCTAGAAGCACAATTGACCTAATCACGAAGATCAATTCATGCAAGCAATCAAAGAACAAGCAAGAAAAAAGTATAGAGCAATCTGAAATTGGAAATATGATTGAAGTACTAATATTGATGCGGGTTTTCGAAGCACAATATTTCTTTTGATCTAGCCGAACAAGAGAATACTGAATAGTTTCATGAAGTAAAACTACAACTAAACAAAAATCCACCTCTCCCTAGAGCTACGGCCAGCTTTTAAAGGAAGAGGAGACAAGGGGTTGTGGCTAGCATATAGAAACCGAAAAGGACTCTTGCCACAACCAAAAAGGACCCTTGGACTCTGATTGAATACATGGGCCTAGGCCCAAATAAGGTGGCGCAACACCATATCTTTTAATTAGAAATAAATCTAGGTGTTTGGAGGTAGTGACCGAAGCAAAGATTTATGGGAGTTCGGCCATCCTTCATTGTGGCATCATAGTGGTTTCAATTGAGTGTAGTAGCCATCATCTCTATTGCTGCTCTCTTGCCTTATTGCCATGCAAGGACCTTGATTCCTAATTAGAATAACATCACGTGCATCAAGTAGTATCATAGAGTTCATAGAGTATGAGTGCTCTCTGAGAAACGAAGTTACTTGATAATTAAGTTGATGAGCATGTGCTCTGGTAATTGGTCCTTGTACATCTTTTTAAGGAGCAATAGGTATGATTGTATCAGTGGAAAGGATGTCCTCATCCTCAGTCTCCTTACAATGGAATATATCTAAATATATGTAGGGAGAAGATGAAGAATTCAACCACTATAGCAAAATAGAAAACCTGTAGCACGTGCTATCCCTGTACTGCAGCACATGGTTACTGTAGTAGGAAATCAATTGTTCTAGTATTGTATCTGCCAAACTCAAAATTTCCAGTTTTCGTATCTTCTGTGTCCAAACTCGAAATATAGCAAATAATATATCCGTTCAAATCAGCTCTGTGCAATCTTTAAAATGATGCCATTTTTTTGGAATGAAATATTTCTTTCTTCAAAGTATTATGTATGCATCTTTACTTTAGGTTTGTACAAATCAAATATGGATTAGCAATTAATTAAATAAAATAGTAGTAGCTCTGTATTTCTAATTAAAATATTTAAATACCCAATAAAATTAGAGTTCACTTGGCGATATTAATGTGGCTTAATAATTCTTTCCAATCAAATTATGAATTTGACTGAAAAGTGCTAAGTGTGTGTGTGTGTGCATCAGAAGTTGTCAAAGAGCATGGACTCAAAATTGATATCTTAATATTTGTACCATTGGATGGAATATTGTTGTCATCTAGGCCTCTAATATCAAAGGTTATGTGTTTTGGTTATTAATGATGCTTATTTATCAAGATTAACCTTTTTTAAAATTTTAAGGTGAGTTAGTGCTTGATTTTGGCATATTAGTAGTTCTTGGTATTCATAGATCCCCAAAAGGTAAAATAGAAGGCAAAGCATTAAGACTAAGGACCTTGAGACTAGAAATGATTAGAGGAGTTGAGTTTGGATTATTTTAGTAATAGGTTTGGTTTTGTTTTGGCCATACTGTTAAGGGGGTTCAAGGCTAGTACTTAAGCTTTGTGAGGTTGGGTAGCTAGTTGTGATGCATACTAAGTCTCTCTAGTTCATATCTAGTTAGAAGAAGCCAAGAAACCAAGTGAGAATGACAAATATGGAAATGGTGTGAAAATCTAGTCAGAAAATTTTACTTCAAGTCGGATGATCCAGGTTGGTCGAACAACTACTCAAATCAATTCAACAGAGGTCAAGTTCTAGAATTTTCAATGCGATTTGAATGACCCGGTTGGGGCAGACCACCAGTCAGATCAATTCAACTAAGGACAACCTTTGGAATTTCTAAAACGAGTTGGATGATCCTGGTGGGTCATACCACCAATCGGATCAATTTAACAGAGGGTATGTTATGGAAATTTCAATGGGAGTCGGATGATCCGAGTGGGTCGGACCACCAGTTCTGGAAATTTCATTGTGACAGATGATCAAAGTGGGTCGGATCATCTGCCAAATCAATTTGACAGAGAAGGTGTTCTCGAGTTTTTGCTTAGGTCCAGATGGTTCAGGTGGTTCAGATAATCCGACTAGGCTAGACAATTTGATTGTGCATAACAACTATATTGTTTACTATTGAAAAATGTTTAAGTCAGATAATCCGAGTTGGTCAGATGATTTGGCTCAAAAGAAGATTTTGAAAAATCTGTGTTTACTGACTAGTTTATGAGGGGTGAAGCTATATATAGATTCTATGGGGTTTCATGTGGAGAGGTTAATGACTCTTATCTTAGTATTTATCATAGTGAGGACCTTGATACTACTTTAAAGCTTGGATTGGAGATCATTTGAGTGCTTGAGAGAGTAAATAGGCTTAGTTTTTGCATCGCTACTAGTGTCTTGACCTTGTAAGGTTCAAGTGAACATTTTGTGTTTATTAGTCTTGTAGGTCAATGACTCATAGACGGCTTGGAGGCGTTTGGCTCGGTGACCTTCCTTAGAGGTGCTTATGGAAGGCACTAGGAGTCTTGTGAAGGTTTAGAGTCGACCTATCCGAAGTAGAGAAGGACTATCATGAGTAGATGGCTTGATTCCTTGCGCAATTTTAAGTCGGAGTTAGACTCTTACAAGAGTGCTCCAACAAGAAGTAGGGAAGATCGCCGAATCGTCGAGACCTCAATGAAAACTAGTTGTGCTTTGAAGGACAAAAACTGGCGACTAGAGGGGGGTGAATAGGAGCCAAATAAAATTTTCCCCTCAAAAATCTCTTCTAGAACACTAGTGCTATGGAGTAAACAAGAACATGCAAAACAGAATGAATCGATAAGGAATTTCATCAATTCGGATGAGCAGAAATATCAAACTTGGCCGTCAGGAAATGTGAAAACTTTAGATCTACTCATCCAAAATTGATTAAATTTGAATCATAGCAATATAAGGTCCTCAGAGTCATGATTCCAAAATAAATTTTAAAATAAATCCCAAAAGAGAGACCTATCTAGCTCAACATCCATGCTGAACAAAAACAGAGCTTTCAGAAAATTGGCCACAAAGAAACCAAAATAACTTTTGATCAACTCATCAAAAGTTGATGAAATTTGAAACATATAAAGATAAGGTCCCCAAGGTCATGATTCCAAAATTAATTTCAAAATAAAGCCAAAATAAGTGACCTATCTAGCTTAACATTCATGCTCCACAAAAACAGATATTTCAGAAATTTTGACCATTAAGAAAGCTCAGTAACTTTTGATCTATCCCGGCAAACATGATGAAACTTGAACCATGACTAGGAAATGACCTTAGGACTATGATTATAGAATAAATTACAAGAATAAGCCCAAGTTCTCAACTTTTCATGCAAATAGTTCAAGCTGCACCAAAAACAATGATTTCATATCAAGAACACAGTGTTGCAAGTATAACTTGAGTAAGAATGAGTTATAATGGATCTTGCTGGGTTGGGATATGATTTAGATGAGTTCCTTAACCTCTTACATGTCCTAGATCCAAGAGAACTACAGCAAGTAGGAGGGGAAGCAAAGCTCATGTTGCAAAAAAGAACCAAGCAAAAATGCAAGAAATAAAATAAATTTCAGAACATAGATGAGCTTGAATCTTGCATTGCTTAGAGAGGAATGGTTACAAAGTCACACTTCTAGGTGGGCAAAGCTCAAAGGAGCACAGGGAAATAAAAAATCCTTCTCTAGACTTGGCATGGAGGCATCCTCTACCCCTCTATTTATAGCACACTAGGAGCAACTTCCACCTTTGGATGACCTTCTTAGCCCTCAAGAAACCTTGTCAAAGGTTGAGATTCACTCCTTCACTCTTATATGGTTGGGGCACTCTCCACCTTTAGACGACCTTCTTGGCCCTCAAGAAAAACTCATCAAGGGTTGAGATTCACTCCCTCACTCATACATGGCTAACTCGCAATCCAACAATATAGCGGTTTTAACTATTTAACACTAATTTAACCATTACTCCACCCACGAACCAATGATTCAACGATCCTCCTTCGCTTGAGTATGGCTTAAGTTAGCATCCTATCCATCCACTTGTCACCTTGGATTACAACAACTCCCTGGCCTTAATTATCTTCCGACGTCACCTTGACCGTCTAGACCTCAACTCTCCTAACCTAGTCCTAGTCTGCTCCGCCTCACCATTGCCTAGCTCCAAAGTCCTGCAACCATCACAGACAAGCAAAACATTACATAGCATTGCTCAACAAAATATGCATTATATAATTTACACAGTATGAATTCTCAATTAAATGCATTGTTTAAGTTCATTGGGAAGGCCGACAGCAACCCAAAATTGCAAATTCAGTTTTCCAAACTAAAACAAACTCATACAAATCGACACAAGCCTAGCAAATGTCAAATACTCATCACACATCCATGGGTTGACCTTCACATAGTCTTACATGCTCCTTATCTCTTTTACGTTTCTGTATTTATTTTATTGTTTCTCTATTCCTATACTCCTAATATTGTGTAGAGTTGGAATTAGGTTGCAGAATTCACATGGAAACCCTAGGCACTTAAATTGTGCTAGTTAAGTTCAAATATTTCATCAAGTCTTTGTTATAAAAAAAGAACCTCAATTCACCCTCTCCTCTTGGGCATCCAATCTACTTTAATTGGTATCATAGCCTCGTTGCTCAATTAGGGCTTTACCACCTTTTGAGTAAGGATGTTAAAAGATGGTGTGAATATTGGTAAGGCATCTCTATTTGATACTATAAATTATTTTTATTAGAAAGTTCGCATGGGATGTTATCTTGAGGCATTGAGTCTAAACAAAGCTTGAAAGAGTTGGAACTTTTTTTCTCAGTTGCAATAGTTTGCCACTACATGTAATCCATCTGCATCCATGGATGTGCACGTCAAATACATGCAATTCAATGTCCAAGCTAAGAACGTCATTTTAGCTCTATTAGTCTAGATGTCTTCAATCGAGTTATCTCAACGGTGCTTATAAGATTTGAACTACTCTTCATGATATTCACAAAGGCACGTTTAATGTGAGAGAGGCAAAGATGTTCGTTCTCAATGTCCAATTTGACTCTTTCAAAATGCTATATCATAAAAAGGCGAACAATATGTTCTCTTGAATGTATAGAGCATTGTGAATGAGTTGAAGGGCTTCAGGTTAAAATTACCTAACCTTGAAATTGTGAGAACAATGTTTAGGGTGCTACTAAAGGAGTACAAGACGCTTGTGGTGCTTCTCACAAATAGAGACTTGAATGAGTTGATGCCTACTTCACTCTTAGGAAGCTCACTACACATGAGCTCTTCTTGGAAGAATTTGGAGATGGACCAAGCACCAACAAGAACATCGCTCTCAAACCCAAGGATGATAAAGATGATCATGCTTATGATAATGAGATGGATGATTTGGATGAACACTAATGACGACAACTATGATAAGATGAGAAGATCTTTTTAAGCTAATCCAACAACAAGAAGAACCTTCGCTAACTCCATATGCTATGAGTGCAATGAGACACATCGCTTCAAGATGTGAACACAAGAAGAAGGAGGATAAGAGCTACTTCAAAGAAATGAAGAAGCAAGGCAAAAAGATAAAGTTCAAGAGACTTAGACGTGATGGAAGTAGGAAGCCTGTATTGGAGAATGGGTGATGGATGAAGAAAGCTCTGATGATGAGCCAAGCGATGATGATGAAGATGAACCCAATCCAAAAGGTCTAGCCGGGTTTGCACTCACAGAGTCTACACTGTCACCTCCAACCTCATCATTTTGTCTAATGGGCAAGCATGATGAGAAGGTAACTGACTCCACTTCTTCGTATGATAAACTTGTTGAGATTATTGAGGAGTAAAATATGACCCTTAGTAAGGAGAAGCATAAGTTCAAGGCACTTAAAAAGATGCATTCCACACTTATCACCGAGTTTGAGGAACTTAGTGCTTAGTATCCAGAGCTAGAAATTGTATATGACTCATTTCTTAACAAGCAATTAGTTGTGACCAAAGTTGATATATGTATTACTTACAATATTAATCCTTAACCTAGTGCTAATCAAGCAAGTAATTCTCCTATCAAAGTCGATAACTCTACTTCTTGTGATGTCTTAATTGCTATTCTATGCTCTTCTAAAGTAAATACTAGTCCTACTTGCAATATTCTTTCTTGTGGTATTGCCTCTTGTGCCTACCTACCATCTTTCTTCCCCCTAGTTGAGGTTGTGGGGAGGTCGTCGTCATTCGTTCTCGTGCAAGGTTGCCAACAACGACATTTGCAAGTGTCATCCGAGCTCTATCGACGCCGGGCATGGCCTCTGCAAGCTCCAGCAATACCCCGACCTCTATCTCCATGAGTGCCTTCGTGAGCTTTGCCCGAGCTCCACCACCATCAAGGTGTGGCCTCCGTGAACGCCAAATGAGCTCCCCCCCACCTTGGGCTCCTTATCTGTGTCACCACAACCTACCCCAACAGACGCTGCGCCTTGCCACCGTTAGACACCTTCTCCACTAGGTAGACATGTTGCGTGCGTTTTTTCGAATTACTGCAAGCCCTTTTCTCTATTGTTGCAAAAATTGTTTTTTGTTTGTTATAGCATATCTTTTCCAGTTTTGTAGCAAGTATTATTTTGTCATAGTGAGTTGTTGATTTATTTCACTAGTGTGTGTATATATATATGGGAATGTTTACTTATCATTCGACTAGTTTTTGTTTCGGCAAATCAGTCAATTTTTGGTATGAGTTGTGTCCAGCCGTCGTCGAGGGGTGTGCGCCGCTGTGCATGGAGCCACACTCCATCGTGTTCGTCCGGTTCATCAACTTCAAGGCTCCCCCCTGTGCCTAAGACATAATTAGTGTGGAGCAGGTGTTGGTATTTGCACTGGTTAGAACATAGGGTTCAAATATCTTGTCTCTAGATATATTAATGGGAATGTCTACTTAACGTCCGATCTGTCTAAGTACGGCGCCGAGAATTGATAGTCGTGAAATGCATTGGTCGTTGCGTGTCCCTTGCTACTTACAGATCTTTCTCTCTCTCAATACATGCCACTTTTTATGCAGAGAAAAATGAAAAATAATTTTTCTAAGCTAGATAAAGAAAAATGGGATTGGTGAACCCTAATAGAAAATAAATGAATCAAGAGAAAAATAAAAAATAATTTTGCTAAGATAGACAAAGAAAAATGGGATTGGTGAACACTAATAGAAAATAAATGAATCACAGAGAAAAATAAAATAAAAATTCTAAGTTAGACAAAGAAAAATGGGATTGGTTAACCCTAATAGAAAATAAATGAATCAAATCACCTATCTAAATGCAAATCGGATGGATGGAAAAGTAATTGAAATCAAAGAAAAAAACAGGCAATAGATTTTAGCAATTCCCTGTATATATTTGCAAGAGTGGCATTAGTTTGTTGTGCTCTTTTGTTGCCATGTATTTGTTGCACGCTAGAACTAATTACTGCATTCGCTACAAATCTATTGCATAACTGGGAGACAATGTTGTAGTGTCGTACATATTATATTTATTGCATCGGACGTAGATTTATTGCATGCTTAATAAATACTTGGTTAGGTCTTATTCCCTTGTTCAGTCTATAGGGTGTATTTTTTTTAACACATGATCAAAGAGATATTAAAAATGACTAGACTACTTATAATTATTATCTCTAAGCACTATATTCAAAACATAAATGTAGAGAATATAAAGTAATTTGCATTGAAACATTAAATACGTTCTATATTTACAGACAAAACTATTAAAAAGAATATGTCATGTAAACTTACACACATGGAGTATTGATTTTTGTTGCCTTAGATCTGATGATCGTCGTTCCTTTTAATTGAATAAACCGGTTGCGTTAGATCCGATAACTGATATCATCCTTTTAAATTAAATCTGACGGTGAAAAAGAGCATCCGATATTCGGATCCCTATCCTAGTGGCTTTCGATTTCTTAATGAAAGTCCATGTTTTTCTTTTTATAGCCGTATAAATATTAAAATATAAATAAATGGTAGATGATAATTAGTTATCTATTTGTTTATTTGAAGATTTACACAGCTTGTACGGAGAGGGAAGCACTGCTCTTGTTTGTTTGCATTACACGACGCTTTCAGGTGCAAATGCTGTTGCAGCAGGGATACAAATCTCGTCAAAATTCGGCGAATTTTCAACGAAATTTCGGATTTCGAGCCACCACGAAATCCAAACTACCGGCCGGATAAAGAAAATTGAAATTGATACAGTAACCCTAAAATTTCGTTTTTTTTCTCGACAAAATTTCTTCAAATTTCTACAAAATTTCATAATTTTTGGCCGATTTTCAAACTCGGATTTGACCGGATTTGGTCCAATAACCCTTAAGAAAGTCACCTTCTATGAAAATTTGTTGAAAAGCCGAATTTTTTAGACATTTTAAAATTTTAGCAGAAAAACTATCAGATTTTTATAAAATTGTACAAGCTTGATAATGATCTGAAAAATTTATGGTACTATCTTTCGTAGTGTAGGATCATATATAATTTTTTTTAAATAATTGAACTTCATTTGTTATCTTTAAAAAATCAAAAACTGAATGAACATAATTGGGACATTAATCTTGTCAGAATTTTATGAGAGATTAAGAATTGCCTCAGTACCATTCTATAAAATTGTCAAAAAAAATTCAAGTTTTTTGTTTGGTCAATCAAATCTATGTAAGCATTGAACTTCATTTGTTATTTATATTTCAAAACTCAAAAAGAGAAAGACATAAATGGTATTGTGCGTTGTAAGATTTTTATAAATTCATTGGAGTATGATCATGATTCAAACAATTTATGAGATCTTAAGCATTTTCTTATCACCCTTCTGTAAAATTTTCAAAACTTTTAAACATTTTTTTATTGCTAAAGCAAATCTATGTATTGATCATCAGGCTTTTATCAGGACGTAGCACTGTCATAATTTTTAAAAATTATTTAAGCGTGATCATCATCTAAACATTTTATATAAACATTAATGTTATATCAGGAACATTCACAAAAATGTTCAAAATTTTCTAACGTGGTTTGAATCAATTTTTATTTTGTTCAAGTTTGCGAGTAAGCCTTTTAACAAGACAGTAGCACTGTCCGAATTTTTAAAAATTCATGAAGCTTGATCATCATCTGAAAATTTTATGAGAATATTAGTGATGCGTCATAACCATGCACAAAAAATTTCAAAATTTTCTAACATGGTTTGTACTATTTTTCATTCGGATCAAACTTCCCGGTCAGTGTTTTATCAAGACAGTAGCAATGTTTGAATTTTTAAAACGTCCTCAAATGTGATAATTATCTGAAATTTTTATGGGAACATCACTGATATGTCAGGAACCTCCAAACAAAATTTCAAAATTTTTCGTCGTTGTTTGACCCACTTTTTAACCGGTGCAAATATACCAAAATTTTAGGAATTTCGCTCGAAATTTCGGAATTTTTCGACAAAATTTCATTTTTCTCGGTAGAAAACGAATCAATTTGAATTTTTTTAAATTTCGAAGGAGATTTGTCTGAAATACTCAAACTTTGGACGAAATTTCGGATTCTGGCTCGGAGCGATATTTTTATCCCGGCCAATCGAGTTGAGCTGCCGCTGCCCGGCACAACCCTCCGAATTAAAAGCCCAGAAGAACCCCCCCCCCGTGTTGTCTGCCTCTCCCTGCAACTCAGCCTCGTTCCCTCCGCCGCGAGATCCAACTTCCAAGCCCCTCTCTTCCAGACTCCGGCCAGCATCAACTCGCCGGCAGCCGGCTCTCCTGTTCGACCCAAAGTCTCTCGCTCACAGCACGCCACCTCGAGGGAACCCTTCGCTCGTAGGCGTCGTCGTCCTCCTCCTCCTCCCCTCTACTGGACGTGGTTTCTTCTGTTGGTAAGGAAGCCCTAGCTTACTTGGGTTATTGTTCTAAGAGTCAGTTTGTTCTTATCATTTCTTTGCCGTGAGAAAATTCGAATCCAAAACTTTCTCTATCGATCAACTTATTTACGGATTCGTTTGCTGCCTGGTACCCTACTAATCTAATTCATCGATCCATCTATGGTTCGATTACGCTCTTCTTCTTCGAAGACCGATCTCTCAGATGAGATAGGACGGAGCGGGTGCATCCGCCCATGTTAAGTGCGCGTCTCTGGGTGTCTATATGATGCCTCCATGTGATTTAGCTCCTGGATTTTTTTTTAAAAAAACTAGTAATGGTTGGTTGCTGTGTCAAAAAGGTTAGCTTGCTATAGTTACAAAAACTTGGTTCGTCTAAGTCACTGTACGGGATTCGGGTTCTCAGTTCGCCACCTTTTCTTTTCCAATTTCTACTGTGAACAAACCCTGTTCCCTAAACCTTTTTGTGTTCGACGAATGTGGTTCGCGATTCATGGGGTTTATAGCGAATCCGGTAACTATGATTAGGAGATTGTGTGATATGCATTTCACAGTTCTTACTAATACATACTTTCTTGATTTCTAGTTTATTAGTCAGTTTGCAAAACTAATTGATGGTCTTGCAGGTTGGGTTTTTAAGTTTCATGGCTTCAGACAAGATCGGCCCACGAGGTACTTAGATGTGTTGTTTCTGTTTGTGTTAAATAACTTTGAACAGTTGATTACCCCAAAAAGGAAAATTTTGACCTTGAGCAGCAGGCCTGTGAAATCACTGACAAAAGTTCATAAATGAGGAAACATGTTTTGCAAGAATATTGTGTCCATGGATGTGTAATGTCTAAGGAGATGATCTTGTGCAGTTGAAAGAATTCCAGTCTAAAGCCAGAGTTTCTTTATTCAAGTTCAATATAATACTTGCTCAGAACAAGAAAGAGTTATTAAATCCAGTTTCTGTTTTTTTTTCTCTCTTTATCATAAAGTTCACTGTGCTAGTAAGTAGTAACATGGTTCAGACGCTATATGGCTACAATATGTTTCTCTATTTCCATGATAAGTGGTAGGGCATCACGCTATCAGTGATCAAAATTGTAATATTTCCCAGAGAGAGAAAGCTGTTTCAGTCTTTCAGATAGTTTTTGCACACTAGCAGAATTACCTTCCGTCCTTCATATATTGAAATGCAAACAAGTGGGCTTATTACCGGTGACAAATGGATGAGAGAACAAGCCGAATAATTCTGTGTTGACAGTTTGTGAAGCATTATTTTCAGATATTTTTCAAAGGAAAAAAAGAGCATTCAGAATATACCAGGCTGCTGTTTTCTTCCCTGTTATTTGTGCCTATTCTAATAATCTCTACTCATTATTGTTTAGCCAAGCCATAATCAGTATGCTGGAAAATAATGTCTTTTGTTTCAGCAATATATTGCATTATAACTTGTTTTGTTTACTGACAGATGTGTGTGTTGTTGGGGTTGCACGGACCCCTACGGGTGGCTTTCTTGGTGCCCTATCTTCATTTCCTGCTACCAAACTTGGTTCCATAGCAATTGAAGGTAAGGCCACTGCCTTTTCTCAACATGTTTTGAATACTCAAATGCACTGACACAATCACTGGATGTTTCAGCTGCTCTCAGGAGGGCTAATGTTGATCCGGCCCTTGTCCAGGAAGTCTTCTTTGGAAATGTCTTGAGTGCTAATTTGGGGCAAGCCCCTGCACGGCAAGCTGCTTTAGGTGCTGGAATACCAAACACAGTGGTTTGCACCACTGTTAACAAAGTCTGTGCATCTGGCATGAAAGGTTCACATTTGTGTTTCCATTGTTACTATTTCATACATGTTTTTTCTTCTTCTAAAATTGAGATATCTGATATGCAACCATGAACCTATTTATCTTTCATTGCCAGCAACCATGTTTGCAGCACAATCAATTCAATTGGGCATCAATGATATTGCTGTGGCAGGTGGCATGGAAAGCATGTCAAATGCTCCAAAATACCTTTCTGAAGCTAGGTTTGTACTTAGCATCTCTTTCTATATCCATCCCTCTTTTTTCACGAGGACTTTCTACATCCGTCCTGTAAGAGCTGCAAATGAAAACATATTATTAAGTTGCTCGTCGGAGAAGTGAGTGAAGTATGACCATGAAATTTTCGTTATGAAAGATTTCGCTGAGAGCTTGAATCGCGTTATATGATAGTTTTTTTCTTTTGTTTTTGCTATGCTTTATCTGCTGAATTCCATAAGGTAATTGAAAAAAAGGAAAATTAACTATAGTATAATGCATTCGTATTAAAATATCAATTTTTTGGGTCTATATTGGTGGATGGTGGCATCTTACCGATTTGTACACCTACTGCAGAAAAGGTTCTCGATTTGGACATGATACTCTTGTTGATGGCATGCTAAAAGATGGCCTTTGGGACGTGTACAATGATTATGCAATGGGAATGTGTGCAGAGCTATGTTCTGATAACCATGGACTTACAAGAGAAGATCAGGTATCTTCCTGCAATTCTTTCTTCCATTAGCCTTGTAATGCAAAGAAAAAATCGTGTTATCTCAGATTTTCAGAAACAGTAAACTGTAAACACACAATTCAAAGTAAAAGTTGTTCTGATTTAATAAGTTGTTCTGAAGTACCGTAGAGATATTCTAACATCATGTTTCATACACGTCAAATCTCATTGATGATGTCATTTTTATATAGCAAATCTCGATCTCTATATAATTGTCAATATGGATATTCTCATTGTGCTATTAATTGAAATCCTGCTAGTGAGTGACAAAGTTACTTATCATGAGTTATCCATATGTAACAGCTAGAGAGATAGTAATATTCTATATCTGAAGAATTTTTTCTTTTCCTTGTTCCAGAAGATTTTTTTTGTTACTGTCATATATCTGTTTGTAAGCATACATGTATGCACAGTCAACTATGCTGTTGAAAACTAATACTTTGTTCTATACTTCTAAATAATTATTTTGGTTTTTTTCAAGTCGAACCATATTTCCCATGGTGAAAGTTATATATATTGGTTGTTTGTCTACCTAAATTCATCTATTTTTCCTCTAGGATGCTTATGCTATTCAAAGCAATGAGCGTGGAATTGCTGCCCGAGATAGTGGTGCTTTTGCATGGGAGATTGTTCCAGTGAGATTGCTCTCATTGCTGAAGTTACTAATCTTCTCTTATTTTCTGCTTAGCTTCCCAGGATCTTTATTCTCTGTGATCTGTTATGCAGATTGAAGTTCCTGCTGGTAGAGGAAGACCGCCAGTGGTTATTGACAAGGACGAAAGCTTGGATAAGGTAAGTTCTTTTAACTGTTGCATTGTTCGGAATAAATTATAACATACCTTTGAGATGGGAATGCCATTATCTGAGTGTTAATTAGAGACAATCTTAAACTAGTTGGTAATCAAGACAAGAGTTGCAGTTTGACGTCTATGTAATAATTTTGTGTATGCTATATCATGTGAATCACTGCTTTAGTACTGTTGGTAAATAAACAGGTGCTAATAGTGTATTTAGAGACAAAAAACAGCAAATGTTTGACTATTTCCTCTTTGTTTGCTATATGTCTTAGTTTGACCCTGTGAAACTGAGGAAGCTTCGCCCAAGTTTCAAAGAGAATGGTGGTACTGTTACTGCTGGGAATGCTTCTAGCATAAGGTGCCACACCTATCTTACATTCGTTTTATTTTCTGAGCCTTCTGTTGTGCATAATATTATATCGCCATTACATTGTATTTTATCCTGCATTCCTAATAGTAGTGTAGTGAAAAGCTTTTATATCAAAGAGGAGAGCAATGGCTCAGTGGTTACTGAAATCTTTCTTAAACTACTTTAAAGCTGACCCTAGTGACCCTATTTGCAACTGTCATACTCTTGTATGTTATTCTCACTTTGAAGTTTGAAGACTGGTCTGTTTATTTCTAATCTCTTTTTTTTTTGTAGACTTGTTGTAACATCCCAATTTTCTTCTCTGTGTAAGAATTATTTTAAATAAATTATTTCAAAGTATTTGGATTTCATTTGGAATTATTGCATTGTCCAAATCTAAAATTTGAAATTCCAACTCCAAATTCAAATTAAAATTGGAATTTTTCCTCCAATCCTTTTGGACTCTAGCTCACTTTTTTCTTCCTGGGCTGAGCCCATGTTCCCTCTTGGTCCAATCCGGTCGGCTCAGCCCATCTATGCAGGGAACTTACGTGTGGGCGCCGTGTGGGACCTCACGGCGACCTGGGCCGGGAACTCCTGTCGTAGACCGAACTGCCTCATCACTCGATGGACAGCGTAGCCCTCGACCTGGATGTCGAACAGGAGGAACCGCCGTGTACGCTGCGTCCCGTGTGCATAGAGTGGATAACCCACCCATCACACGTAGGTGGACCTTTGTCTGTGTGTACAGCGTCCAGCATACGTGGTCGTCGATGAGGTGGTCGAACGCAGCGCCGAACTGCGGGTAGCCCAGTCGCACCGTTCTGTGTGTCCACCTAGGCTGCAGTGACGATAGAAAAATCAACGCATAATATTACCATTAGTACTGACAAATGTTAAAATGTAAGTTTCACAATCGTGATTGCAATATCTTACCTGTCGGTGGCACCAGATGGTGCCCATGGTCGGCGCGTCAACTTCGCTGCCGCCAAAGATGTAGAAGAGGTCGGGTCGATGTCGGCCGCCCGATCCGAACCTCTCGTATGCCCAAAGTCGCATAAGTAGTGGACATCCGCGGGATCGACCCATCGGCGATCCGTCCACAACCGCCGCAGCGCGCAGACGTCGTCGCAAGCAGATGATACCGACCTCGTGAGTACCGCAAGACGACGTCAAGGGGTGCGTCCGCAATCGCCCTCGCGAACTGGACGAGGTGCCTGTCCACGCTATCCCCATGGGAGCTTGTGAACATGCACCAGCCAAAGAGCCACAGCAGGTACGCCTCCAGGTGACGGCTCACCCTCTGCTCGTCCGTAGGCTCGACGATGTGCTCTGCCTGTAAATTTAAGTTTTCTTGTTAGTTTAGCCAATATATGCAAAGTTAAGGTTTAAAGGTTAGTTACATACTACAAACTGTCGAAGCCACCTGTGTGTCGGACCATGTGTGCTGGTGAAGGGTCGGTACGCAGCAGGTGGTAGCATACCATGGAACCGCGCAAGTAGCTCCTCGCGCCAAGTCGCGTTGACGTCCTGGGGCACCATAGGGTCATCGGCAATCAGGAGTCCGAGGAGGTACGAGACGTCCTCCAAAGTGATCACCATCTCCCCGATAGGTAGATGGAAGGTGTGCGTCTCTGGTCTCCACCGATCCACCAAAGCGGTGAGAAGGGACCTGTCGAACGGGAACCGGCGACTTGCGTCCCGCCTGCAAGATCTCCGTCGCGCGCCCACCATCAGGCGATGGTAGCAATCCTGATGCTCGAAGCCTACGAAACAAAAATATGAAATTAATATGAGCACCACACTAGTTAATTAATACAAATTATGATACTGCATTAGGCATATTTAGAAATTTAAAGAATAGTACGTTACCTAGGGATCCAATGAGGATTGAGCGTCCAGAGCTCCTGCGGTGGTCTCGGCCGTAGTACGCAGAGCTCCAGAGGATCCTGTCCCTCCTCTGGAAAAGCGGTGGCGAAGTGGGCACGGTGACGACAATCAACGATCGGATCTAGCAACTCAAAGGGCCAGTTATCATCTCCATTCTGGTGAGCCATACCTGCAAATTACAAAATTGAAAGTTATATTTCAAATGCCAAAAAGAGAACAAATGCGTACAAAAAACTATACAAGCATCACAATAATACATAGATAGAAACAAATGCGTATAAATAACTACACAAGCATCATAACAATACATAGATAGAAACAAATGCGTACAAATAACTACACAAGCATCAGAACAATACATAGATAGAAACAAATGCGTACATCTATATTCCTAAAAATATTCCTGTCTACTTCTATTTCTAAAAAACATCTACACTCCTGAAAATATATATCTGTGTACTTCTATTTCTAAAAAACATCTACACTCCTAAATAAACATATCTATCTGCATCTATCTGTAAAAAACATCTACATTCCTAAAAATATATTATTATTCCTAAAACATCTACGTACATGGATTTCTACGAACCAACTAAATTACTACAAATATAACTAGATTTAACTACATCTAACCGTCACCTCTAAATTTAACTAGATCTAAAATTCCCACGAACTAACTAAATTACAAAAAATATAACTAGAATTATCTAGGTCTATCCGTAACCTCTAAAATTAACTAGATCTAAAAAAATTCTATCCTACCATGGTTTATTGCTAAACAAAATAAACATGAAAATTCAAAAATACTTTGAAATAATTAATTTAAAATAATTCTTACAGAGAGAAGAAAATTGGGATGTTACACTAGTACTAGATGTAGCTGAGATATTACGACTAAGTATGTCCGTGCACTACAATATCCATTATTTTTGCATAGAGTTGTCTAAATCTATTTTTACTTGGAACAGTGATGGTGCTGCTGCATTGGTGTTAGTGAGTGGACAAAAAGCTCTAGAGCTTGGCCTGCATGTGATTGCAAAGATCAAAGGATATGCGGATGCCGCTCAGGTAAGCCACAGTAGCAATCTTTATATTGCTTAAAGAATGGAATAAGAAAGTCTTTGCTTGAAGAATGAAAGGCTTCCTAGTGACTTGAGCAATTTTGTTTTCATTTAGGAATCGACAGTTATCTAACCATGTTACTAATTCCAATAAAAAACATATTTTAAACTTTTGTTTTTGTTGTTGTCATGTAGGCTCCTGAATTATTTACGACTGCACCTGCATTGGCCATACCAAAAGCTATTTCAAATGCTGTTTTAGAGGCTTCTCAAGTTGATTTTTATGAAATTAATGAAGCCTTTTCGGTATGTCTTGTGATCCAGTCACATTTGTTATGGATCAATGTGTAATTCATTTTTGTGACTATATTTATCTTTCTACTTCTTGGTGGCAGGCTGTTGCTCTTGCAAACCAAAAGCTTCTTGGGATTCCTTCTGTAAGTATCTCCTTGTTTAAAGTCCTTGTCAGAAAATATGGATAGGAATGTTATGTTTTGTATTAGGTATTCACTAGAAAATGTTCCAGTCTTATTTTTACATAAGATATTAGTTTCTGTTATGACTGACAACTTCTGCCGTTTCAGGAAAAGATTAATGTGCATGGGGGAGCTGTCTCTCTAGGGCACCCTCTTGGGTGCAGCGGAGCTCGCATTTTGGTCACCCTGCTTGGAGTATGTCCTTACTTTATTACAATTTCCGTTCCTTTCCTGACCTTATCTCCAAGATAGCAAGTTGTTTTGTTTACACAAAATGACTTCCAAGAGTACCTAATTATGTTATCACTGGCCAGTGGCCAATCATGAATCCTGCATTCTTTTTGCGCTAATCCATATTCTGTATAGCGTATTGGAAATTTTCCTAAAAGGGCCCAGCTAGGACCAAAACTGTAAGGTGCATGATCCCTTTTGCATTGAAATATAGATAAGATGAGGAAAATCGACACTTTCATTGATTCATCTACCATGATCTTTCATTTCTTTTGGATAATACATTTGTCTGTCTTGGTATCTTTTTTGGGCATTGCATGGATAATACTAATATTGCATTTTCAGACCCTTTTTTTTTGCACTGCATTTTATTAGATGTTTTAACATAAATAGGACAATTTATTTTGTTTCTCTTGACAGGTTCTTAGGGAGAGAAATGGCAAAGTTGGTGTTGCTGGGGTCTGCAATGGTGGAGGCGGTGCATCTGCCCTTGTTTTTGAGGTCGCAGAATAGATTCTAGGTACAGTCATATCCTTTTCTACATTAATGACCAGAAAAATGAGCCCGTAACGACAACTGTTTCACTATGCAAGATAACCTTGATCATATCTGAATATGATCAAACTATTTATGATTATTTTTGACCTTTTGGGACTGACATTACCTATTCGATGTGCAGGTTGAAATCCAGTTGCTTACCGCCGTTTCACTGCAGATGAAGTTGTATCTTTTATGTAGTTTAATAAGTTTTTTCTGGTTGGTCATTTTAATAACTTAATCGGGTAATAAGGCATGATTGTGGGCAATAAGCTATGTTTGTTCCGTGAGAGTTAATTTGACTAGACCATTTAAGAAGAGCTTGCCATGTGTTTGTTATTAAAAGCATCTCAAAAGCGTCTTGGTCGAAATATGGTGCGCGGCATGCAATGGAAATAATATGTAAGCAAGAAATGAACTCGTTATCAGTGTAATGTAAACCACATCTGTCGATATTCACAGAGTGCACCAAAGTGATGATATAGCATAGAAATACACCACACAGATCACACTATTTGTGTGCCAATGCTAAAGCAACAGGCAAACATCTATCCAAACTCCATGATAACTCCCAAGACGGGCAAAAGGCTTCACATGGTTCAAAAACAAAAAGACCTACTTCCACAATTAGCTACTGGTTTTGCTACCACAAGCAATATTGTTTTCAGTTTGTAACAAAACAGGAGTTCCAATGCAACCTGGGAAACCGTATCACGCAACTCAAATTAGTCGAGCAAGGATGTATCCTGGAATTTTTTTTTCAGTTTTCCGAATACCTCGTCTATCTATTTCCTTGTAAGCACGTCTTTTCCTGACCATGAAGCAACCCAGGAATGATATGCTACATGGCAGATCAGAAAGACTGTTAGTGCAGCAACCAATGCTAATTGTAGCGCCTAGCATGAACGATATAGATGGCAAGGTAGAAATGTTTAAAGTAACCGTTTAATTGGGGCAGCCAAAATGCTAGATGGTTACAATGTAAATTAAATAAAAATTTTGGAATCCTGAACACTTAGTTGGTCAAAATTTACTACTGATACTGGAAAGCATAACGATTAAGTTGAAAACATTAATATCCCAGTAAATGTAATAACATGACTATGTCCAGTGGAGATATGCAATTACGCATTTCCTATCTTCTGAAATGCCAAAATTAAGAATTCTTAACAGTCCCAGTCACAACACTTTTCAGCATTCCATGCCAATTATTTATAATTTAAAGCTGAAAACTTATTAGCTCAACGTTAGGCAGAAAGCATTAGCTGCAATTGCTAACACTAATTTCTGCGAACAAAAGATTAAAAACAGGGAGAACATGAGATTAATCTGGATAGAACCATATCATCCATAAATTGGAAGGAAAAGGAGTAATTAGTCTGGAATAAATCCGTAACTCATCCAATAAATAACTGAGAAGAGTAACCTTCGTTATCTCATCTCATAGCGTTGATTCAATGGTTGCGAAGAGTGCACCTTGTCAGTTTGGCACTCAACACAACCAACGAGCTGCATAAATTCGTCGACATCTATTTCACAGGGGGACATAGATAGGGAAACTAAAATAATGGATAATCTATGTTGTGGAAAAGAAAAGGAAAATAGAGGATTTACAGGGCCAACTGGGCCGGCAAGGCCCATTGGACCGAGCCAGCCCAGTCAGCCTATCTGGGAGGCATTGAAGCAGTACCCTAGCTCCCCAATCGCGTGAGAGGAAAGAGGGCAAGCGTCGGCGGCGACCATGTCGTGCGCGTGGATCTCGCGCATGCGACCGAGGCGACTGGGTCCTTCAGCAGCCATTAGTCCCTCTCCACCTCCTCCCTGATCTCAAATCCACCTTCGGCTCTTCTCTGGTGGTACTCCAGTGAGGTCTTCGGTTACCCAATTCCCTCGTGAGGTCCCCAGCTCCTGCTCTGCCACGCTTTGGGTGTAACCCAAGGTGAACAGATGATGGTGATGGTTGCCAACGGCTCGAGGTACATCACGGATGGCGAGGTGTCTCCGGTGCTCCCAGTTGCCAAATCTTTGTGTCAGCCGTGCTTGCTTTGTGCGATTGATTTGGTCTTTTGGTGGCTATGGTACTCGGTACTGTGTTGCCTCTTCTGGGTGTCAAGCTGTTCCTAACGGTGGTCTTTTCCCCGGTTAGGAAGTTGTGTTTGTGGATCTGTGGGGCTTTGGATGCATTTCAGGACTACTCGGTGGATTGCCTCTCTTGGTGGTCAGCGGCATTGTATCTCTAAAAGATTTGCAGGTGACTTGAGGCAGTACAATGGCGATATTGTTTGCTGGGACATCTTCTTTGACGAGCCTTGCTTGTTTCATTGACTTTGTGTTAGTGCTCTGTGAGTATTCTTGTTCCCTGTTGTTTATTTGCATTGTGCAAGTTGCTGGACAGAACACTGTCTTGGGGACCTTGTATGCTACGGTGGCTATTTGCTCAGTGAGGATTCGACTTTGTGAGACTATTTGACAATCTAGTAGTTCACTATTTTAGAAAATTGAGATTAATTCATTTTAACTGATTACTTGCCTTGTTAATTTATTTGTTCGGTATAATATATTTGGCTTGTTATGTATTCAGTTCAGTGTAGCTATATATATCTATTCATTAACCTTATCGGTGCTACTATTGTTCTATTAATAGCAATATTCTATTATTACCTTGATTTGTAGACATGCTATGCTATCTTTGGTGAGGTATACCGCACACATGAACTGTTATTGTGCTAAACTATATTGATGTTGAAGTACATTAATTCATGGTAAGTTTGAATTCTAAAATTAGTAAGATTATTAGTGGGACTGTCACAAATTAGTCAGTGATCATGTCCGTAGTGGCGAGGAGGCCTGTTAATTTAGGAAGCGTGACATGTCAGAGCAAATTTTAACAACTTGAGCTATGTTGCTAGTTGTTATTCATTGTTTATTGTCTATCGCCATGGTTGAAAGTTTAGTATTATTTGTGCTATGGTTTTTGTCCATCATATGCTCCTGATACTATTTACTTTATATGGAAATAATGTTTTCTATTTAATAATTAAGTTTGGACTTAAAGTAATGAGAAAATTGCTAATACCGCATTATTTAATAGCTTCTAGTTTTGATGTCGTTAAGCCCGAGGAAAAGCTAGATCTTCTTCACAAAAAATTAACCTTTGAATCAACGAGCCGTGATATCTTGCAAATGCAAATGAAAACCTTGATGCATCACATGCAATATATAGATCATGTATATTACAGGGAATTACGTACACAACAGGAAGCAGCTCCTCAACATTTCAATGATGAGCTTCTATAAAAGCTTTTCATTGCCCTCCTGCAATATGGATTGAAAGGACAGTACAACCAAAGTGGATCAATCACATCAGCTATACTATGAACTGTAAGGGAAATGAATGAATAGTCGCCCGATTGATCATCATAGTACATAGAGGAAAACCAAAAAAACAAAGTTTCTGAATAGATAGATAGTTTCTGGAATATAACAACCAAAGTTTCTGAACTGATAGATAGTTTCTGAAACATAGATTCAAGCGGAGAGCAGCTAATGACTCACTGATCGAATCAAGGATACCAGGGGCAGCAATAGATGTTGGCCATTGTAGCTCACTGTATGTGCAGGCCATGGACACACCTGCCACAGTCACAACATCTCCAATGACCTCAATCTCGCTCCGCAATGCAATGAATAGAAACTGAAATCAGTAGGCTACAACCTCTAGCATCAATTAATATATCATGCTACTACCGTATGTAATTTATGTTTTGATCGGAAGAATCTATTTGTTACCGTAATTGTAATATGGTGTTCATTTGTCATGAAGGCCCTTCAGTAGCTGACGTCACAACGTCCAAGCCAACAAGGCAGTAAAGGAAAAGGTCAACATACAGTCCCTTGAAATTATGTATAACAATCAAATTTTACAAAATTATTTGAATATACGAGCATTCATAGTTCAATTTGGAATATCTTTACTTATTTAAAAGGTCCCTAGTGGAGTCCTCTTATCAGTCCATCCATTTTACATTAATGTGCGATCATATTCTTGCCAAACCAACTTATGCTTTTTCCTTAATGCATCTGTCTTCTTCTTTGCCCTCTTGAGCAATGGCACCCGCATGTCATGATAAGTAGGTGATATGTAACCATGACCATACTGTCCTACGGATTCCAACAAAATCCCCCAACTTCTTTTATTGATAGCATTGAATGGCAGCCCAGCCTTATACCTGAAATCAGCTACATGATCGTCAACCTTCATCTTGCCTGCCTTTTTTTTTACGCAACTTTCAAAGGTAGTTTGAGAAGAACCCCTGGAATTCCTTAACTCAATCACCTCTTCAGGAGACTTCCGAATCATAGAAGGAACTAACTGAGGAACCTTTTGTGGCGGCCTTGGCACATGAAGCTTCCTTTTTGCTGATGCCCCTGAACTTGGATGACGTTCAACTTCCTTTTCATCTTCACCTTCACCTCCTCCACCTTCTGCCTCAGATTCTATCTCAACAACTTTGCGCCTTGAATTCTTGGTCAAGAAGGCGTGTATCTCCTTCATAATAGCAAATTAGCAATGGTCATCTTGGGACACTTCTCAATATCACTAAAACCCCCTTCAAGGTGATGCTTCATGAAACAACCCGGACTATTATCCATGCACAGGAGTTCATTAGCATAAATCAATAACATGCATAATTGAATTAATCAACAAAAGATTAATCACAAACTTTATTTATTACAAATATTGTACAATAGTATCAATTACATTACACAAGGATATTCATTTACATCAAAAAAATTACAAGAATGTTTACATTCCTAAAATAAGCTTCAGTTGGTCTATGGCTTTAAATTCCTAAAAAAATGTCAACCATGCATGCATATAGAAACAAGAGACAATAAAATTAAATTGGTAGAAGATTAAAAGAAAGAGTTACCGTCAGAACCGTATGAGTTGGTATCGTTCACCGAGATACCAGATTCGTTTGGGGTCAAATCGGCACCTCTCATGAATTAAGGTTTCATCATTCGGCAATTAAAACAAACTTGAAAATTTTGGGGTAACCATGGTGTGGAATATATATAACCAGGTATCTCCATGATTGACCCAGAGACGTTCAGGGGGATAAGCCCAAGAGGAAGGCCCAGGATGATATCCCCCGCACCAGGCCTTGTTGCCATGCGCTAGGGGGTACATCCCATAGATAGTTGAACATATATTTGGATATAAAAGATATTGTTGCAATCCGAGTCGTTTATAAGGAAGGTAAAGATGTAAACTCTATCCTGTAACCGACTAGAATATAGTAATCGATCGGGATCTCCTAACCGATCGAACTCGTAAGCCGCACCACCCCAAAGATATAAGGGAGAGGCGGGCATCAACATAGGCATTAAGCCCTAGAGCATAGAACACCTCATATCGCCTGAGCACATTGCGCCTTGAGCAACCCTGCATCCGGATACACAAGAATATAATCCCAACGCACAGACTAGGGTATTATCTCTCCGAGAGCCCGAACTCAGATAATCCCTTGTCTTATGTGACCATCGAGTTTGAGATCTAGCGCCGCTCTATAATTTCATTGCCGACTACAAAAGTCGACAATTGGCGCGCCAGGTAGGGGAAGCGCTTCAATCTTTTCCTATAGACTCGATGGCAAAGAATCGGCGGTTCATCGCCACCTTCGTCTCCGGCCAAGCCTTCCGCTTAGGAAGTCTGGACTTCGTCGCAGATATGCACAGAGAGCTTGTCCGCCTGGTCCAGAACCAGATCCAATCTGGCAAAGATCAGGTCAAACCATCTCAGGTATGCCACTCTGACTTATCCAGGGAACCAGTCGACATGATGAAAAACTGATGCGATTTTCGTGGCGTCTTCGCGATCGAGGAGCAGAGGACCGATCTCCAACAAGAAGACAGGGAAGCTGCAGAAGAAGATCGTCTTCGTAAGGGTAAGGATGTGCCGACGCGGTCTCTTCGATCGCGCGGCCGCAATGTCCGCGAAGATATCCTGCAGTCCAGGTTGGGAGACCAATCTGTCTTCCGCACGCCGATGCAGAACGTCGTCGCCTCCAAAACACTTCTCGACACGTTGGACCCAATGATTGCCTCAGATAGCCCGGCAGCCCCGATCGTGGCCAATATCAAGGCCATGGTGATGGCGGCCGCAATCCAGCAGAACCAGGAAAAGCCGGTGGGTGAAGCGCACTCACGCTCCCATGCGGCAACCCATGTCGCCAGTAGTCGGACTGCAACCAGTCGGAACACCGGCAGTCAGCGCCACGCACCACCAGTCGGAGACACACGTCGCACCCTCAACCGCGACCTCCGCCAAGATATCACCGCCGGACGACAGGAGCGGGACGAGGAAGAGCGACGCGGGTGTTGCGACGACTTCGAGCGTTTTGGCACCGACTTTGATCGGCGAAGCGATCGAAGGTGCGACGACTACAACGACCATAGAGACCGCCATCGCCGGGGCCGGGACGACGACGATCGCTAAGTCATGGACTCGCCGCGCCGAACTCCACCCCGACGCAGTGACGACCATCGCCGAGCCAGAGGCTCGCCGCGCCGCTCTCCCCCTCATTATGAAGAAAGATCCATCGACGGGATTCGAGCATTCACTCCTCGGCTGCGCCGAGTGGTATGGTCTGAAGGTTTCAACCCTAAAGGCATTGTCAAGTTTGACGGTGAGCGAGATCTAGAAGCTTGGTTGCAGGTATACGCCCTAGCGGTCAAAGCGGCCGGGGGCAACCAGAATGTGATGGCGAATTACCTGCCTGTCAACCTTACCCCTCGACTCAAGCATGGCTCACAGGCCTCCCTGCCAACTCGGTGGACTCCTGGAGCGATCTCTGCGATCGATTCATTGCCAACTTCCAGGGAACCTACGAGAGGCCTGGCACTCCATGGGACCTGTACCAGTTGCACCAGAAGAAGGACGAGACGCAGAGATCGATTCATTGCTAACTTCCAGGGAACCTACGAGAGGCCTGGCACTCCATGGGACCTGTACCAGTTGCACCAGAAGAAGGACGAGACGCTAAGGGATTTCATCCGATGTTTCATGCAGAAGAAGAACACCATCAGGGACGTATCTGAAGCCGTGGTGGTGGCAGCCTTCCAAAAAGGAGTAAGTGACCCTGATCTAATTAAGAAAATGTCTAGGAAACCCCCGACCTCCGTGAAGGAGATGTTCGCACTGACCGACCGCTACGCCACGGCCTCAGACGCCCTGGCCGAGCGCCAGGAAGATCGCCCACATCAGAAGAACAAGGGCGACAAACCCGAGTCCTCCAAGCACAAAGACAAGAAGTGGAAGGGCGAAGAATTAGTTGAAGTGATCGAGCGCGTCCGGCCACGAGCCATGCGAAGGGAAGGGCCTGATTACAGCACCGTCATGGAAGCAATTTGTCCTTTCCATCCCAAAGGAAAACACGCCAAGGATCGCTTCACCTTGAAGCGTTTTGCGCGGAGAGCGATAAGCACCGCCCCAAAGAAAGGATGAAACGCCCAAGAAGAAGGATCTTCCGATGAAGACGATTTTCAAGAGCCCGAGCACGAGTTGAACTACATTTACGGGGGCTCCACCGGATACGAGTCCAAGCGGAAGCAAAAGCTTACAGCTCGAGAGATCAATGCGATGGAACCAGCGGCTCCCCGATATCTAAGGTGATCCGAGGTACCAATCACCTTCGATCGAACGGATCACCCCAACCGGGTTCTACATCCGGGTAAGTTTCCTCTTGTGCTCAACCCTGTTATACGCAGCGTGAGGCTCAAGAAGGTCCTGATTGATGGAGGAAGTGGACTCAACATTTTGTTCTCCAAAACTTTCAACGACATGAACATTTCCCCCTCCGAGCTGAGGCCGAGCACTCAGTCGTTCCATGGTGTGATTCCTGGAGCATCGTCGCTTCCACTCGGGTAGATTTCCTTGCCCGTCACCTTCGGCACCAAGGACAACTATCGGACCGAGTACATAAATTTGAGGTGGCGGATTTCGAGACAGCCTATCACGCCATCTTGGGAAGACCCGGATTGGCTCGGTTCATGGCCATCCCGCACTACACCTACTTAATGATGAAAATGCTAGGACCAAGAAGCGTCATCACCGCTCAGCGACGCTAAGCGGTCCCCGAGTGCGACCGAGAGAACCATGAGCTCGCCGAGTTGCAGGAAGGAGCCGATGAGAGGAGGGAGATCCAAGCAGAAGCAACCACGATGCGGGAAGAGGAAGATATCCCGTCCAAAAAGCAGGCCACGTCAGGGATGAAGCCTGGCGAAGGAACTAAAAGAATCATTCTCGACCCGTCTGACTCGTCAAAAACGACTCTGATCACGACAGGGCTTGAGGACAAATAGGAAAGCGAGTTCGTCACCTTACTCCAAGCTAACAAAGATATCTTCGCATGGAAACCATCCGACATGCCGAGTGTTCCCAGGGAGGTAATCGAGCATTCTTTGCACGTCAACGAAAGTGTGAAACCAGTCAAGCAAAGGCTTCGGCGGTTTGCTCTAGATCGCCGGAAAAACTCACTACAAAAAACTCCACGATGGCATTCGGGTTGAAAAATGCTGGAGCGACGTATCAACGCGCGATTCAGCGGTGCTTTCACAACCAACTCGGACGTAACGTGGAGGTATATGTGGACGACGTCGTAGTCAAAACTCGGGAAAGGAAGGACCTCATCACCGACTTAACCGAGACGTTCGAGAGCCTAAGGGCTTTCAGCATGAAGCTTAACCCCGAGAAGTGTGTTTTCGGAGTATCTTTGGGAAAACTGCTCGAGTTTATTGTATCCCAACGAGGAATTGAGGCCAACCCAGAGAAGATCAGGGCTATATCAAATATGAAACCGTCGACTTGCCAGAAGGATGTCCAGAAGCTCACAGGATGCATGGCTGCACTCAACAGGTTTATTTCCCGACTGGGTATGCGAGGTATGCCATTCTTCAAACTCCTCAAAAAGCAGGACAAATTCCAGTGGACTCCAGAGGCACAGCGGGCGTTCGAAGATTTGAAGATTTTCTTAACGACGCCCCCGATCTTGGTTTCACCGATGCCAGAAGAACCCCTCTTGCTATACATCGCGGCAACAACTCATGTAGTCAGCGCTGCGGTCGTCGTAGAAAGGGAGGAGTAGGACCACGTGCAGAAAGTCCAGCACCCGGTTTATTTCGTCTGTGAGGTCTTGAGCGAGTCTAAGGTGCGGTATCCGCAAGTCCAAAAATTGCTATATGCAGTACTCCTCACATCTCGTAAGCTCAAGCACTATTTCCAAGAATATATGATTTCGGTGGTCACCTCCTTCCCAATTGGCGATATTCTCCTCAATCAGGAGGCAACCGGGAGAATTGCAAAGTGGGCAGTCGATCTTGGAACTTTTGACATCTTATTCAAGCCTCGCACCGCCATTAAGTCTCAAGCGCTCGCCGACTTCACCGCCGAGTGGACAGAACTTCAAAACCCGGCGATCACCAAGGAACTCGAGTATTGGACCATGAACTTCGATGGCTCCCTCATGCTCAGCGGTGCGGGGGCTGGTATAGTGCTCATATCGCCAAGCGGGGAACGGTTAAGGTACGTTCTTCAAATTCTTTTCCCCGCATCAAACAACGCCGCCGAGTACGAGGCACTCATCCATGGGCTCCGTATCGCCATATCACTTGGCATACGACGATTGGTGGTTCGTGGAGATTCGATGCTCGTGGTTAATCAAGTGCAAAAAGAATGGTCCTGCATTAAAGACAACATGGCAGCCTATTGCCAAGAAGTACGCAAGCTAGAAGGTAACTTCGACGGCTTGGAACTTATTCACGTGCTCCGCCGAGACAATGAAGCGGCCGACGAGCTAGCGAAGATTGGATCCTGTCGATCTACAGTGCCCACGGGAGTATTCGTTGAAGAAATTCACAAGCCCACGATCAGCACTCGATCGAAGGCGGACACACCAGCCGAGAAGAGCGCGGAAGCAGAAGTCCTAGTCATTACTCCTGATTGGACAACCCCGTATCTGGAATATTTGACGAAGGATGAGTTACCCGAAAACCGAGTACAAGCCGAACGAGTAATGCGCTGAAGCAAAAGCTACGTGGTGATCAAGGAAGAACTCTATCGCAAGAGTTCCTCGGGAGTACTACGACGATACATATCGGAACAAGAAGGGAGAAAACTTCTCAAGGGAATTCACTCGGGAGTCTGCGGGAACCATGCGGCGTTCCGCAACCCTAGTTGGCAAGGCTTACCGTCAAGGATTTTTCTGGCCAACTGTTGTCACCGACGCGGAGGACGTCGTCCGGACATGCGAAGGATGTCGCTTCTTCGATGATGAACAAACCAAGACAGAGCTACTGCATCATCCCTATAACTTGGCCGTTTGCGGTCTGCTGGCTCGACATGGTAGGACCTTTGAAGAAGGCCCAAGGCGGTCATACTTATCTCTTTGTGGTCGTAGACAAATTCACCAAGTGGGTGGAGGCCAAGCCGGTCGCCGCAATTACGGCGGCGAAAGCCAAAGAATTCTTCAATGAAATCGTGGTTAGATTCGGCGCCCCAAACCGAATCATCACGCATAACGCACCCAATTCAGAGCGTGTATTTCAAGATCAAAAGCGATGAACTCGAATAAAAATCTGTTTTGCATCATTAGCGCACCCCCGGAGCAATGGACAGGTCGAGCGTGCCAACGGCATGGTATTACAAGGCCTGAAGGTAAGAATTTTCGATCGGCTTAAGTCGTACGCCACTCGGTGGGTGAAAGAATTGCTTTCGGTGATCTGGGTCGCGAACCACCCCAAAGAAAGCAACCGGCAAATCACCTTTCTTCCCGTATATGGCTCGGAGGCGGTCCTCCCCACCGAGTTAGAATTCAGATCCCCACGGGTCCGGAGCTATGAAGAAGTTGCCTCGGAGGAAAGCCGGCTAGAAGACCTTGATCGACTGGAAGAAGCTAGGGACGTCGCAACAATTCAATCGGCAAAATATCTCCAAGGCCTACGACGCTATCACGGTCGCAATGTGAGGAGCCGCGATTCTCTAAAGGAGATCCGTCCTCGTAAAGAATCGTAAATGCGAGCATAAGCTCTCCCAAGCCGGAAGGCCCTTACATCGCCGACGCAGGTGGTACTCCCGGGCTTACAAGCTCAAGCGAGAAGACGGCACGGCAGTCAGCAACACTTGGAACATAGAGCAGCTACGTCGTTTCTTCGCCTAAGCTTTGTAAATTAAATTGTTCCATTATGAATGAAAGAATCGATATTCAAAGTTATTCTTTACATAATCTTTTCGATATCTATGTGTCCGAATGCTTCACTCCTACGATTTTAAGACTCTAAGACATGCGTCACAAATCATGCCTCAGAGCCTGGGGGCTGGACTACTCGGGCGCGATATGTCGAAACCACCCAAACAAAGATGCACATCCAAAAGAATCGTACAAAAACAGGAAAACGCTTTTGTATACATTCAATTTACAGGTCTAAAGTCTCTACAATGGACAAAGAGGTGTCCTTGACCTCCTCCCAGAGCTCGACGGCTCGGTCCTCATCTACGTTGCGGGCGAAGCCTTCCTTAATGGCCTCAAGATCCACTCGGGGATAAAGTGACTTGGTGATCGCCAAAGCCTGGCTAGCACCATTGGACGGCGTTTCCTTCAAGAGATTCTTGAGCGCCCTGAGCTTCCTTCACCGAGAGATGACCTGTCCTCGCCGAGTGGCCTCTCGCCCGGATGAAGCGAACTCAAGAACGACTTGAGGCATCCCAAGCTTAGCACAAGACGCCCGAGGGCTTCGACCTCTCATTGAAGACGGCAGATCGCGCTCGCGCCTTGAACTTATAGTCCATGGAACAAAACATTAGAAAAGCGACAATGAAGACAGGTAAGGCCAAGTCGCCTAATTACCTTGAAGCTCCTTCTCCACTTTCGTTCGAGTCCTCCGCTGCTTTGAGTCGCCTCGAGCCTCGCAACGGCGGAATCTCGAAATGATATGAATAAAAGAGGATCAAGAAGTTTGATGATTAGATAGAAACGCCGGTGGCCTCGGGAATAGCTACCTCGAAGGGAGCCAACGACGTCTAGTTTCTCCTGGCGCAAAGCCTTCTGCTCCTCTTGCGACGCATGGACCTCGGACCGAAGAAATCGATTTCACCGCATGGTCGGCCTTGATATGCTCCATTCGCCGATATTCTCGGCGATCCGGATTTCAGGGAGCATCTTCCGGAAGTATTTAGCTTTCTTTTCAAAGCGCTCCCCCATTTTCTGTAATCATCACAGGAAAAAATAACTACACGGTGAATGGCGAAAGCAGGAGGACAGCAAGTGTAGAGGAGTGCTTACCCGGGCCACGCTCGCGCAAGCCGCAGCGTGATCGTAAAAGCTATTCATCTCCTCCTCCTCAGGATCATCCAAGAGCCTCACGTCTTCCTCCTCATCAACCAACGCAGCTTGCATTACGGGCCAGGGGCGAGCGGGGGTCGGCGGAACTCGGAGGATCTCCTCGATCTCGGGGGACGGTTGGGAAATCGACTCCGGAGCAACAAGGTTCGATTCCGAGACCGAAGGAGTCGGAGATGGCGCTAGGGGCCCGGGGGCATTTCAGTTTCCCCGGACGTGGCCTCCACGCCCGAAGCGCAAACCTTCGGAGGTTCGACCTCCACGGGGGCCCCAGACGGCAACCCGACAGGAATATCAGGCGTAGGATCCCTACGAGAAGAACTGTCAGCGAGCTATCGGAACGAGTCGAATAAAAGTCTACGGGGTAACCAACCTGTCGGACTTCCTCATTTTCATCGGAGGCTTCTTTCGAGCAGCCGAGCCACTCCCAGAAGGACCACTCGGCACCCGGGGCTCCTCCCGAATGCTTGGGTCCTTTGGCGATGGACTCTGCAGAGCCGCAGCTTATGGGGAAGCCAAGGAGCCGGGCTCACACCAAGGGTCCCGGATCTTGGGATCACACCGGGGCCGGGCTTCACGGGTCTTTGGTCGCCGCTTTTTCCCTTTTGGCGCAGGATCTCCGCAGAGAGCTCGCCGCTTCGTAGGACCACCCACGTGAACGGGCATCTTCGCAAGAGGCGCATCACTGAAGAAGGCAACGCGGTCCTGTGAAGGAAGACTAAGGGTTAAAAGACACTCAGAGACAAAGATAAAAATCTCTCAAATTAGCTCACCTCAGGAGGGGGGCGTAAAGCGGTGAAAGACTTCGGGCATCTTGTGGAGGACATGTCGACGCTCGGGATGAAGAATTCGTCGACCCGAGCGAATATTTGCTCCCTAGACAGCTCATCGGGCCGTTCCCGGGTCGAGTCATCTTCCCCTTCGTACGCGAATCCCAGGTGAACTCGCTCTTTCAGGGGTTGTATCCGGCGAGCAACAAAGTGCAGAGCCAGACCTACTCCCGTGAGATCGCCTTCCTTCAGCTTTTCAATCAGTGCCAGAAGGTCATGCACCTGATCCATGTCGGCAGAGTTGGGGGTGGATATTCAAGAAAGAGATGTCTTAGGACGTCGCCCGCCAAAGGAAGGAAGGGCGGGATTGGGGTTGGCACAATAGAACCACTCATGACGCCAGCCCTTGTTGGAGGTTTTGAAAGGAATTGCGAAGTAATTTTTCTTCAGCCCCTCACACAGCTGGAATCTTGCTCCCCCAATGACCTTGGGGTCGCTCTTGGAGGGATAAGGTTTTAGGAGGTAAAAATGGCGAAAGAGATCAAAATGGGGGCTAATGCCTAGGAAGGCCTCACAGAGATGAACGAAAAGGGAAATCTGCAGGATTGAATTGGGATTCAAGTTCACCAATTCAATATCATAGAAAAAAAGGAGGCCGCAAGGAAAGCGCAGTGGAAGGCCCACCCATGCCGAAGAAAGATTCAAAGATCACTACCTCTTCGTGGCGAGGAGCTGGGACGGACTCACGGCAAGCCGGCCAAGGAGACCAAGGCCAAGTCGAGAGAACCCCATCATCCACTATGGATCAGTTTCTCCTCCTTTGGTCAAGTCGCCCAACTCGGGCAAAGGCGGCGAGGAAGAAGGAGAAGACACCTTCGAAAGAAAGATCTATGGCGGCGCAAAAAATGCGAGGAACCCTAGCGGCGGGGAAGTCGAAGAAACAGGGAAGCAGAAGAGAGCATGAATGCGCGCTAAAGGGATGAACCGTCAGCAAGACTCGTTTGACCTTTAAAAGGGGGGAAAATCAGGTTTTACCGAACCGCGAGAAAAAGGGTTGCGAAACGTCTTGTCCCTCTGAATTCCCCATAAATGATTTGCAGGACAGACGTTATGACTCACAGAGGCAAGCGCAGCTTGACCAAGTTATGTTTGGGACACGTCGCTCCCCACGATGGGATGTTTTTACCACTTACCGTGTTAAGCGGGACATGGGTACTCTCCAACTTGGATAGAAAATATAACTTCTCGTGATATGCCCCACGATGGGTCGTTAGGTGGTTACCGCATGACGGAATCATATATCACAGGTCGAGCCTGAACGGGCACAAATCCAATGGTATGCCCCATGAGGGCCTGGAAGTCAGGCGTCAGAATAAACGAGTACGGATACCACTCGGATGGAACCTTGATACGTTCCAAGTTGGACCAAAGCTGTATCCTACATCGGTCAGATATGGGTATCACTCGTCCAAGAGCCACGTAAGCATGATATGCTCCAAGTCGAGCCTAAGCTATGTCCTAAGGATATGGGTATCACTTGGCCATGAGCCAAGAAAACCTTGATATGTCCCAAGACGGACAGAGTCAGATCCTACAATAGTCTGCATGTATCACTCGCCGTGAGCCAGAAAAATTCAGACGCCCAAGAGGCTAAAGTCAGATCCTACACCACCGGATTTGGGTGCCACTACCAAGAGCCATGTAAATCCCGACACGCCCAAGGGGCTAACTCAGATCCCGCACTACCGGATATGGATATCACTCAGCCAAGAGTCGCTCAAGTTTAAATACGGTGTATTTCACGTCAAGCCCAAGCTACGCTCTACGGCAAATGGACACGGGCATCGCCAAATTGAATAGCCATACAAGCTTCGGAAAGGATCCTATTACATTGGCAGGAGCCTTAGACTTCCTCACGGCGCACACGGCCGAGCGCCGCCACGAGCGCCTCCCTTGCCCTATAAAGGGCAGGGAAGATCTCGAGGAAGGCATCGACGGCGGCGCGGTCGTGCTCCACCGCCCTCTCCTCGGCCAGCTCCTCCATCGCGCGGTCGAAGTCCTCCCAAAGCTCGGCGTGCTCGGGGTCCTGCTCCGCCACGTAGTCGCTCCACTTCAGCATGACGAAGATAGAAACTTGCTGCAAGAAAACGGAAGACAAAATGCGAAGGAATACATTCTACAAGCATCGGTTCGCCTTTTATAGCCAAGACAGCAAAGATGAAGTAAATGCGTCTGGAGCCGAAGAGATTTGGAGTTAATATAGTTTCAGAAGCCAAGGAGTTTTTTGGCAAACAAGTTGACATAGAAAATCAAGGTGACCTCGAAGACTGTCCGGTGATTATCCACAAAGAGAAGTAAAACTTCGGGCGGAAAAAATATCCAATCTACATTTGAAATACGAGCAAAGGTCCGCAAGGCAGCCCGCAACAAGCCTGCCCGATAGAAGATTATGTTCATTTGAAGCGAAAATTAAGGGTTATATTCGAGTCCTTCATAATTCGCTCGCTGTAAGAAGAAGCCTCCCAACCGAATGAAAGAACCAGTCGGAAGCTCAAACAAGAAGTCAGGGATAGCAACTTAAGCAGAAATTTAATTGGAAATATAGCGATCGGATCATGAAGCACTCGGGGGCTACTGTGGAATATATATAACCAGGTATCTCCATGATTGACCCAGATACGTCCGGGGGGATAAGCTCAAGAGGAAGGCCCAGGATGATATCCCCCGCACCAGGCCTTGTTGCCATGCGCTAGGGGGTACATCCTATAGATAGTTGAACATATATTTGGATGTAAAAGATATTGTTGTAATCCGAGTCGTTTATAAGGAAGGTAAAGATGTAAGCTCTATCCTGTAACCGACTAGAATCTAGTAATCGATCGGGATCTCCTAACCGATAAGAACTCTGTAAGCCGCACCACCCCCAGTATATAAGGGAGAGGGCGGGCATCAACATAGACATCAAGCCCTAGATCATAGAACACCTCATATCGCCCAGAGCACATTGCGCCTTGAGCAACCCCAGATCCGGATACACAACAATATAATCCCAGCGCACAAGACTAGGGTATTATCTCCTCCGAGAGCTCGAACTCAGATAATCCCTTGTCTTGTGTGACCATCGAGTTTGAGATCTAGCGCCTGCCCCATAATTTCATTGCCGACTACAAAAGTTGACACATGGCTATGCATGAGCAGTGCCAAAAGATCACCTGGTGAAAAGGGTTTAATACCCCATTTTAAAGAAGTAACAAGCTGAAAAGATAAGGATGCACCACTGTAAAAGGGATGAAAGACAACCAGCCGAGCACACACTAGCCCCAGCTCATTCCAACCCATGGCCAGAACATTCTTCCCCAGGGCACTTCATCCTTAGAGCCCCAAAGCACAAAGCCACAAGCCAGAACACCCAGAGGCACACACAAAGTCATAGCTATAGGCAACCAGAGAGTACGAGCATTCGCAGCAGAGCATGAAACAAAAGGTATTCAAAACAGAGCATGAAATAGAGGGCATTTAGAGCAGTACAACACGGATCTACAGAAATGGAAAAAGAAGGAGAGGAGAGGGATTAAGACTTAAAGATTAGGGGAGGAGAGGAGTTGAAACTCATCACTTGCCAATGGGTGAAGTCGACGGTGACTTCGGGCTGGCGATTTTGAGAGGGGGAGATCCCGCAGAAGGGATGCGACAAGGAGTGCAAAGGAGGAAGATGAGAGGATGGCGGTGGGCTGTAGCGCCTTTGGCTAGGGTTCCTGGCTTGCCACTTTCCCTTGTGCTGCTCAACACCTTTGGTTGCTCCTCTTCTAGTCTTTCACTTCTAAATGGACCAGGCCAAGCCTAATTGACTGATTGAGCAACTGGTCGCCCAAGGCCCAACCCAGCATGTGGCTTGGCTAGCCTGACAGCTAAGTCGCACGATTAATCACGGCTAATTGTCAACTATAAATCCAAGTTGCTCGACTAGGAAACTAATTGAGTTGAGGTCCTCTAATCCTGCCTTCAGGTCGGCTTTACGATTAATCTTCAATTAGTCACGACTAATCGCGAGACTTGATGCTAGTGTTGATGTTCGAAATAAAAGGCTTAGTGAACCAAAGGACTCAGTACTGAATTCAGAAGAGAAGAAGATTGGGACAACGTTCTGAAAGGAAGGATCGTTGAAGCAAAGAAGTTTACAAAGTTCAGAACAAATATTGGAAAATGTTCAGGAGATAAGGCTTGTGAATTGAATTAGATAAGCTCATGATGATCAGAACAAAGTAACAACTGTAAAGAAGAAGCCTTGTTGGTGCAAGGATGCCTGTTGAGTTCAGAAAGGGTTTGTCTCTTGTTCCACAAGTATATCGTTTTGAAGTTCTTAGCTCAAGATGAGTTGGCTTGTGTGGTGGATATCGGCGGTAACTGGTTGCTTATATACGTTGATCGATCTTGGCTTAGATCCATTTGGTACGTAGGAATATCACATGAATATTACATGAATTCCACAGGAAACAATTCAATTTATACAGGAATCAGATAATTTTCTCACAATCTAAACAAGGCCTTAATATAATCACAGACTCTGGCCAGAGTGAGAGCAGTAAAGATTACGGGTTGGCCAGAGATCTTATGTGGTTGCATGCACGATCATGCAAGTAAAAAAGTACACTCGATGAAAACATACTACGAAAGTAGGTTATATGTTTTGTTGCACTTTGATAACCTTTTATCATACCTTAATAATGCTTAATCCCATATAATTCAAGGTAAAAAATATTAACAATTAATCACATCATTACATGGAGGGAAGACAAACACTCTCGAATCTCACTTCCCTTCTAGCGAGGCCCAAACCTAATTTGTCGTCTAGAGCTTGGCTAGCTCATATAACCATAGTTCTAAAAGTTGGACCAAATGTCGAACCGGAGGTTACAGTTCAACCGGTGAACCAGAGATTAAACTGGAAAAAACCGGAACCAGTAGTTTTTTCAGTTTAACAGCAGTCTGGGTCCGGCTTTTCAAACTATGCATATAACCTAGGTCTTCAACACTGTCAAGACCTGAATATGCAAATTCGGACCATCTGTGTATTCTGCACTTGTCCAGAATCACGCTAGTGCACAAAGGCTCAACATGGATGAATATCACAATCATACACAACGAATACTTGAATAAAACTTCATCAGATTAAATATAACCGTTTAATGACCTTAAGATCCACCTTACATGAATGCGCCAAACTAGGCTAAGACTTAAGAAATAATAAAAATGCAGCGGAAATAATTTATTCATAGCAACCCTTCAATTTGCCACAGGCAACTGACAAGATTCGCACCCTAATCGATCGTCGTCTCCTCATAAGCAGGCATAGCCTCCTCTCTAACTGGTGGTTTGTTGTTGCAAGAGGTGAGTACATAAAGCACTCAACAAGTTGTGCACAGAATGCAAGTCTAATATACTATATGTATGGCTTATTCCAAATGAATGGCTGAATTGGTTATTTTGCAATAAAGCAGCATTTATAAATGAATAGAATAAATAGATTGAAATGAAAGTAAAACAAATAATAACAATAATAAATTTCGCAATTATTTCCCAGTAAACTGACTAACAACATTAATTCAATTTCCATTCTTTCACAGGCATACAGCCTGCATTCACAAGTTTATTTTATTAAAATCTAACCCTTGATTGTAATCACTGAGCATTGCTCAATACCGCGAACACGACTATTCGAATAGGTTTGACACTCTACAGAGGTTATACACTCTACCCACGAGATATAATCATACACCACAAAGGCGAATGATCATAACAAAGCCTTTTACAATGCTCTGTCTAAATCTCACGCCATGTGAGTCTACTCGTACACCCGGAACCTACACCCCAACGATAGTACCAAAGCCTAAACATTACAAATTAATCAGTTAGGTCTGCCCCATACCAGACATATGGTTTCATGAATGACTCAGTTCAAAAGCTTGCAATGTTAAGTCTTTAATTGACCAAGGCAAGACTAACCAAAAATTCGACATTACCAATATACTATCAATTTTCATTATCAAAAACAATGTGACTGCTCAAATGCCACATTGGTCCACCATAAAATCATAACTCTTTCCACTTGCCTCAGTCTAAATCATTTTACCACCTAGTTATTTTACCATGCACCACGTGACATCAACAACATTGTCTGACAACACCTCACATACAAATTCATAAATATTCTCCATAATCCATTAAACAAGATTAACCTTTTGACATAAAATGATATCAATAACTCGTTGCATGGCTAAACAAACTATTCGCGTTCTAGCTAACCCACATTGACAATTAATAGCTACCAATTAATAAAGATCCATCCTAAGGTGACAATGAAATATGGCATACAAATGATAAGGTAGATATAACTCAAATTGGATGAATAACTAATGCCAAATTAATTGAAACGGATATTAATTGAATTAGCATGCAGAAGTTTAAAACAATATAAGTTTAGAAACATGGGTTCAATATGATCAAATCATAACTTGCCTTTAAAGAACTCTTGATCATGCTCTGGACCTTGATCTTGAGTTGGCTCCTCGCTTACCTACACCTCGGGTAATTTGACGTCTACGTGAAACAAATAATAAAGTAATAAATACCAAAAATAGAGAGTAAAATCAACTCCAAAAATTAAATAAAATTAACCATTAAATAGAGCTCAATTTTACAAATGTTTAAAAACTAGAATCACCTTAATCGGAGTTCGTATGAGGGAGAACGAGCTTTTTAAAGTTTGAAATAAAAGATTAAATCAGAAAATGGAAAAACCAAATTACTTGAATTATCTTTCTACTGGAAATCCGATTTATGATGTCAGCAGACACGTGGCCCAATCACAGAGCGACACGCGTCCTGTCCCATGGACTCGGTCCACAGTTAGTCCTGGTCCACCGTGGACCAGCGATACTGTGCTGGTGCATCGGCTAACGCAAGCACTGGCGTCAGCGACAACACGTGCCGTGACCCAGGCAAGACACGCAACTCTACCGCAGTGACGACACTTGGGGTTTCAAAACCGATGGTTGCGATGCACCGCAAAGGCTGACGATGGAAAGGTATACGTGGCACAATCTAGACCTTTAGATCTACATCTAACGGTGGAGACTATACGACACGGAGACACAACAGCGCAACACGTGGCACAATCTCGTCCATACTTGCACAGATCGGATGGCTGGCGATGCAGAAGGGGCGGCGGCTCTCGGTTACTGCGGGCTTGACATGGGGCGAGATCCCAGCTACTCATACTCGATCCGATGGTTGGGGTTTGCATACACTGCAATATCACACAGACACATGGCGCAACACTGACCGTTCACCGACGATCTGACGGTCAACAACTGACAAAAGGCAACGATGGTGGCACAGTGGCGGAAGCTATCGGATCAACACGGAACCAAGACTACTCGATGCGGCGAACACATTGGTACCTTCGGCTTCAACAGAGATGTAGTGGACGGTGAGGAAAGTGGATGAAAACATCGGCGGTGGCCTTGCAACCTCCGGCAAGCTCGTTCTTCGCGATGGCTGCAGCACGGGCGATGAGACTTGAGGCAAAACGCGCAACACGAGATAGCGATCACGGAAAAATATGCGGCGCAATATATAGCACCCTTGACTTCCGTGTCCATTGCAATTTTCGCGGAGGATTACACGGCGGCAGTGGAATCCGGCGGCGATACAACTAAGGTGATGCGGCGCGGATGATACAAAGCACCAAGCGACGCGTACAAGCGACAGCCATTGGATCAGATCCCGACGGCTCTAGATCTAGGGTTTGCGGTTGAGCAGGCTGATGCAACACGACTTGGGCTGGGCCCGTACGGGTCTAGCCCAACAATATTCAAAGGCTTTTTAAACCATTTCCGAATAAAAACAATTTTAGGAATTCAATAAAGCCAAATAAAATAGCAAAAATACCCAAAAAATTACAGAAAAACTTTGGAAAATATTTCAAGGCTTTTAGAACTTAAATAAAATATTTCCAAAAAATATTATTTAAACTTTCCAGACTTTTAACTAACTTTTAACAAAAGTCCTTAGTTCAAATAAATATAAAATAAATCAATTAAATTCCAGAAAATTTCCAAAATTATAAAATGCATGTTAAATCCATAAAATGAAAAAATTAGGATGTTACAAACACAAAATGTTATGGACGAAGAGGGACATTCTGGGGCTCAGTATGCAACTAATCACCCTAGTGTGCACCAGTTGAGAGAACTTTGTATATATAAGAGTATTGCTGTTTGTTTTTTTGTTTCGGCCTTGTAGCTGACTTTCTTCTTCAGTCTTAATGAATTTGTAGATATCCTGTCCTCGTTCAAAAAAAAGGCCATGAGAGAAAAGGATACTTACAGGATATTTGTTATGGTTAATTGAGTTGTAAGCCTGCAATGAGTTTAGTGACTAACAGTCAAATAAATAAAAGGAGCAGAGTTCCAGATTAAGAACAGATAGATTAAAGGAGCAATAGACATTAGATTTGTGTTCATCACCTTGTTGTTTTACTTTTACCTGCTGCAACTTCAGAAGGAGCAAAGCGTGGTCATTAAAGTTGGTACTTAGGATACTAACTCAACAACGGATCGAAAGTGATGAACGGGACTGCTATAGCGTAATCATCCATCTCCCTCTTGAGTTTTGCTCCTGTTGCATTGGTGCAACATGATAATTATTATGCATGAAATGTCACATGGTAACATATAATTGCACTAGTATTGAGGGAACAGGAGATTATGCGAATGTCGCATCTGAAAATGCAGATAAAGGGACAATTGTAAGTTCGGGAATTCAGATTCTCCACCAAAAAGAGTAACTTTTAATACTGCCCTTTTATATTGTTTTTGTACTTAGAAAAAACAAATCAAATTATATACCCCTTCCATTCTTTTTTACTTGACGTCCTAGAATCCATGCCGTCAAACTTACCAAAGCTTGATTGCCAATATGTTTAAAAATATATAGATTAGCTATTGAAAAATTATACCATTAGATTTATAGTTTAAAATACATGCATAATATTATAATTTTATTAGTATGTCTTAAATAATGGTCCATTATCGCATCCGGGAGACCATAAAAAAACATCAAGTAAAATAAGAATGGGGAATACCAGATTACACACTGCAAGCATGCCACATGTGATGACCCGTATAATTAGCTCAGGGTAATAATAGTAACACCGTCATTACTCTGAGATAATTACACGAATCTCAGCATATTAACTAATCAAAATATCGAGCGCACCCGATATTTTATCAGTTAATACACCGTGTTCAGAGTGCAAAAGCAGAACAATAATTAGAGATTGAAATAGAAACTTATTACAATCCATTGCCACGCAGAGCTACAAGTTTAGTATATTAATTATACATACGATCAAAGTACAACAAAAATACAATACCAACTACTATCCTAAAGATTGACCAAGTTGATGTAAGATCTACCCAACAACCTAACACTCCTGATAACCTGCATCCTTACAGTTTTTATCCTGCGGTTGACCCTCGCCCCTTGCCGCGTAGACGAGACAATTGGGATCCATGTCCCAACCATACGCTTGATCATTGGAGCAATTCTCTAGCAAAGGGGGATTTAGTAAGAGTGAGTATAAAAGTAAGCAGCAAGCATTAATAGCAAATGCAATAATTAATTTTCTCTCATATCCATCCAATGATCACCTTCCCTCAAAATCCACTTTTTATAGAAATTAGATTTTGGGTTTTTTTAAAGGTTGTGTATTTTAATTATGAAAATAGCTACTAGCACTTGTATATGAGGCAGACTTAGCTTCCATAGCCTACAACCCAGGAGACAGGCATGAATTCATAATTTTAACCCTACGCAGGTTTGTACCACTTTACCCATAGTGACTCCATCCTATGAGGCCCTATAATGTTTATCACTATTCCAGTATTAGATCTCCAACCCTGCTAACTCGAGCCAGAGACACCTATCCCAGGCTGTCCTGTTTGACTCACAACTAGCAGTTGTACCATACTACCGCAACAGCACTAATACCCAACCCTAAGCTTTACATATAGAGCCAAAAGAATCAACCGCAGCTGATTTTTGGTGTCCTTTACTGGGACTCCCGGCATACCTAGCTTCACACTCCTAGTTATCTGCTCATACCCAATGTGGAGATCACAATTAGGACAACCTTTTCTGACCGATTTCACGTACTATGGTTGGTACTTTAAATACGGCCTATTGTCCGAGTGTAGTTGTTCATCTTTATATATAGCCTATGTAGAGAACCTCACCGACTACCTTCCTTCTCATCAGCGTCCTCTACCTACCATACATATACATACGTCATCGGCTCTATTCATTGGATGAACCAATTCAATATACCCATAATCATACCATTCCAACAATTCAACTCCATGCCATTCTTCCAACCGCAACCGATTTACATTTTCACCTTAAAAGATACTTTTTCCATGAATTAACAATATCACACATATCTAAAAACATTTAAAAACAATTTACTAAAAATGATCAAAAGAAGCTTGCATGATATAGAATTGTAATACTCGACCTCACTTGGATCCTGAAAGTGGCCGTATGCTAGGTTCAGATCTGTTCATGCGATTATAGAGTATTAAATTCATGTGGCAATTAATTATAGTGGTTTTATGGCATCCAACCTTTTTAAGACTTAGTGCAAATTGGCATAGATAGGTTGGTTATTTTAATTTAGAACTTATTAGTCGGTCACATTTTAATTGAGTGCATGTTAAATTTGAGACATTTTAGCTCGCTATAATTTATTTTGGTGTATTTTAATTTACTCGATTCACTGAGATTTTGGGGTTGGAATTTATTTTAGTGTGGCATAAAATTTTCCTTCTTCAATTATTATGGCGATTGCAATTTTTATCGATTTCTTTATTTATTTAACCAATCGTATTCGTCCCACCTCTGATTTTTATTTAAATTTCTAAGATTAGTATTATTTATTTCTTGCATTATTACCATTATTATTATTGTCACTTTATTATTTTTTCCTTTTCTTTTCTCCCATTTTTCCTATTTTTCTCTTTCTCTTTTTTTTCTCCTCTTTTTTTCTCTTTCCTTTTTCCTTCCTCTCTACTTTTCCCTTCCTCTTTTCCATTTGGCCGAACTCCCCCCTCTGTCTCTTCTCTTCTCTTTCTTCCTCTTCTCTATTCTTTTCTTCTCCCCCTAGATCTACTCCTCCTCTATGCCGCATCCTGGCTCCTCCCTCTCCGACACGGCTAGGCGCCAGCTTGCCTCGGCTTGGCCCGGCCTCGCCGCCCCACCGCCTCCAGGCCACCTTTGTCGCCCCTGTCGCACGACCTTTGGCCCACGCTGACTTGTGCGCAATCGTGCTACCCGCCTAGGCCGCCTGGGCTCCCGCGCTGGCCATCTCCCCCTCGGCACAGCCCTGCGTTGGCCTGCTCTCCCGGCTTGGCCCCATGCCGGCCTGTTCTCCCGAACTCAGCCCCGTGTCGGCTCGCCATGGCTGCTGCCGCCCCTACCCTCTTCATGTCATGGCCCGCCTGGGCCACTCTCTTGCGGTGTCGACCCCCGGGCTGACCTCTCAAGGCCCTCCCCTTCTGCTTGCCAAGGCTTGGTAATGCCCTAGTTTTTCCCCCATTTTTTCCTTCTTCCTCCTATGTCCCTACTGTGATGTGCATAGTTATCTGTCTAGATGGATGATTTAGTGTTGTACCATATTACTTTTTATCGGTTGATGATGAATATTGGGTTGATGGCTTGGGTTTTGGAGGTGCCGCGATGACACCCAAAATTTTCCGTGCGCTGGGGAGTACGAGTAAGATTATTGGGCAAGCACGGTACTACCCCTTTCTGTCACCCAGCTGAATCCTAACATAATTCCTACTGCACGGACGATCTATCATAGTCCTTACCCATGAGAATTCTATGATATTGGTATGACTTACTGCTGAAAGAGGAATTACCCTAAATGTGGGGAAGGAATGGCAAGGGATGTGATGGCAATGCATGAAAAAGTGAAGACGAAGTTGAGGTGGCTGATGGAGAGGACCGAGATCTGGTCTCCTTGATCTTGATCCTCCTCTCCTTGGTTCCTTATATCGGCCTCCTCCTCCTGCTTATTGGTTTGTGGTGCTTGCTTGATACCTGGGTTGCTCAGTGGTTTGTGTGTGGGAATGAGGAATGGTTGGGCTCAGCTTAAATGGCTAAGACTTATCTCTTTTGATAGTAGCTCCTTTACCTTTTTATCATTGAGATTTTTACTTACCTACCATGAGATATTGTGGTTACTGTTGGTGCTTGGCTATGGTTACCCGACAATGGTTTGATGTGTATGTCAGATGATGACACACTACTTAGTGAGAGGTGCCGATCTGGTCCCTGACACATCAGTTATCTCAATGAGTAATACCATCACATACGGGTCTAACGGCAATTCCAAAAATTTAAGTCTTTGGCAACTCCAAAAATTTAAGTCTTTGATTTAATTTGCTTTTTGGTTATATGAAAGTATGTGGATATCTAACATTTCTAGGGATTCGAAGCTGGAAGTCGTTAGGAGCTTAGCTTATTAGGACATTCGAGTGTTCTTGTAATTTTTCCTCTTGGATGTAAATTGATACTCTTGTACTTTGTGTTGTATACCGTTGTATGATATTATTTGATATAGAATGGAGATCGATGCCATCTTTTGTTGTATTAGTATTTGTACATGCTGCGATGCCTGAATATATGTATGACTGCTCTGTTAATTGATTGGGAAAGATAATTAATTCTTGTGGAATGATTGACTTATGTAAGTGTGAAGATTCAATGCATGCATGCATATTCGTTTCAATGTACTTAAGTAATCGGTGAGGTTTACTGTTGAATTATTTGATTGTTGAGTTTTCTTTGGTAATTTAGATTATCTTTATCCTAATTGCTCCTTTGCAAGAAGTTAAGTGGGCGGGTACTTTCACCACATTTGCACCACGAGTGCCTTCAATTTGTTCAGTAAACAAGCCATGTACTCTTTGGTTTATCAGATTTATAGGTATTGTTTTCCTTTGTTATCACTGCATATGAATAGATATCTGTAGCTATTCAAAAGAACTGCATCCTTCTAATCATATAGATAGGCCTATCTTCTAGATGTTTGTTAACCTGCTAGGATCTAGAATGTGCACAACTGGGGCCATCTCTATAAATCCCATTTGAGATGGAGGAATATGATTGAAATTTTGGAGAAGTTATATTGATTCATGCACAACTCTTGTAAAATTCGTGCGCTCCAAAACTACCTACGAACTGCCCTCTTGCTATCAGGAAGGCATTTTATGGATCCCATCTCAACTACACGTCTTCTCCCGAAATTTTGTGCTGAATTTCTTGAACAGTCCAATGCTCAGCGATGGCGAGGCCCAAGAGCAAACTAATTAAGATTAGTGAATTGAATTACTGATAGATTGTAGAATCACAAGAAAACAATTTGCTATTGCAGAATTAGTGGGGACCGATGACGTTGATATATGATTCGGTTTTTATTAGTCCTCATCATTTCGTATACTACCGTATTTAAATTTAAACCGTATTTAAACCTGGGAGCTTTCGCCGCCTCCCGCAGTGTCCACGTCGCCTTCGGGGCCTCGTGGCCGCATCTCCGCCCGCCGCGTCGCGCGCGTCCACAGGAAACGGGAGCGCCGTGCATACGGCTGGCTCCGCGTTCGACCACGTCGCCCACCTGGCTCGCGGACGTGCCAGACTCAAGTATTTTGTTGCGACTCGCTGACGAATACTCATACCAGGGGTACCCCAACGGCCCAGGATGACAAGCAGGCCGCGTCAAGCCCAGCTCCGACCCAGGGACCTGCGGGACCACAAAAGGACACTCGTCTCCGCCCAGAGTAGGGCGAGCGATCCCGACCAAGTGGAACGCCGACCCCCGTCACGGGTCGGGCTCCCCCGAGCCCCGACCAAGCTGAGGCAACCTTCGTCAAGGGCCACGTGTCAAGCCTCCGCCGACTGTTGGCCACGTGCCCCCACGGACAAGATTGTTCGAAGTGATCGTACGGGGCAGGTGGCCTCTTTCCGAGGAGCACGAGGGTTGTCCAAGTCAAAACTCCAGTCCCATCGCCCAGTCACACGAAGAATGGGGATGCGCTCCCTCCCGAGGCAGCGTCAGGGCCACGCTTCGCAACATCAGCGCCTGACAGGTTCTCGAGGGGCGTGCGCCGCTTCCAAGGAAACGATTTAACCGCTCTACTCAGCAAGCCTACCAAACCTAGTGTGGGCGAAGCCGGACGGCGACCAATCACCAAGACGAGGAACTAGGGCCCCTAGTATAGGTTTCTCCTTCCTTCCTTCTCTCAATTCTCGATGTAACCTGCCCCTTCCGACTATATAAAGGGGGGCAGGGCCCTCCGAGAGAGGGGGGCAGACACACACACGCACACACAGACATACACACACAAGGGTATTCTCTTCTCGCTAAGTCTTTACGAACAGACAACGAACACTCTCGTGTTCAAGTCCTCACTTGTAAACGCGGTGCAGTCGACTACATCTAAGGCAGTACAACACCACCACACGAACTGGAGTAGGGACATTTGGCTCGAACCAGTATACATCTTGGGCCTTTGAGTTTAACCATTCAGAGAGAGGGAACGCGCGATCTCTTCTGACTTACAAATTTATTTGCCGGTGCTCGAAACACCGACACTCGCAATTCATAAACGCTTCGTAGCTCGGTTGGTTAGCGCGTTCGGTACGCAACTGCCGGTCCTCGGTTCGAGACCGCCCCGCGCAAGTGACTGTGGTGAATATTTGTGGAGGTCGTTTCCTTGTCTCGCGATGCGTGGCATTGGGCGGCCGCGTGGGCATGTGCTTTTCTCGCCCTCGTTTTTTTGCCGTGCGAGAAAACGCAATCAAGTTTTTTTTTTTGGTCTCAATCAGTCTCCTAGCGTGCAGTAGCAGCTTAACGCACTCATTCGAGTTTTCTGTGCCTAGTAAAAAACACATTTGGCGAATCCTTCAGTTCGATTAAATTAGCAGGAGAAAGTTTAAAGAATTTGATTAAAGAAGTGTCGATTTATAGTTAGGAAAAATTGTGTAACATTTGGCGAATCCTTCAGTTTGATTAAATTAGCAGGAGAAAGTTTGCTTACTTTGTGCTGCAGACTAGACAGAACTTTTGTTTCTACTGTGAAATGCCTGCAAAATTACAAATATGTCTGTTTTCTTTCGATAAGCCCCTCCAAGCTTCTTAGATTTTTTTAACTGTTCTTTTCTTCCATCACAAATATCTTTCAACATATCTCAAATTCTGCGTCTAACTCGGTTCTCTACGATAGTGCACTCCAAAAAATTCTTAGATTTTTCTCCGATTCTTTTCTTTGACCAGAATATGCGCTGCGCGACGTGCCGCCGCGCAAACGTACCTAGTATCAATAACAGAGGGGAGAGAGCTGGAACTGACAGTGACCACTGAGGCACTGACCAGTGACCACCTATTTGGCTTGAGGCATGTACCAACTGTAGAAATGTCAAACTCTCTGAAAACATAATAATTCCTTATGTTGTCACCATGTTGAGTGTGGCACTTATCAACAGCATCTGTCTTTGTTTAATTATTTCCCTGTTTGTACTGAAGATTCTGTAAAATCCCAAATTTGCACTTTTGTAAAAAAAATACAAATTTCAAAATATTTATCTCGAAAAATTGGAGTTTATTACGTTTTTTTTCCTTATTTTGACATTTTCAATTCAAATTAATTGAACCTTCTCATATTCAAATCGCATTTCAAATTTTGCCTCCCTTTTCTTTCCATTCCCTAGTGAGAACCACTCTATTTCCTCTTGCCAGCAGTACTTCCTCCATCCCCTCCGTCATCTCCCTTGGTCAAATTGACCCCTTGTTCACTGCAGATCCGCTGCTGCTGTGTAGTGGATCAGAGGCCAGAGAGGGGGCGTGAATTAAAAAGGCTTAATTAAAAAATTAAATTTTACTAATCCAACCTAAGTGCATAAAATTTCTAGTGAACTTTTAAAACCTAGTTCCAACCCACCCTACTCAATTCTAGTGATATAAGAATTGAAATACACTAAAGTAAATACGGAAACATAAAAGATACAAGGAACACAATTTACTGGTCTTGGAGATTCAACGATCTCCCTTACTCCTCGTTGGAATCAAGCCATCAACTTGTGCTAATCCTCCACTCCAGATAGGTGGACTTCGAACCTTTACAAGACTCTTGTGACTTTGCACAAACACCTCCAAGGAAGAACACCGAGACAAAACGCCACCGAGCTGTAGAGGAGTCACCAACCTCTAAGAGAAAATGCTCACTTGAACCCAGCAAGATCAAGAAACTAGGAGTGATGCGCAACCTAGGCCTATATACTCTCATGCACTCAAAGATCTTCAATCAATGCTTTAAAGTGCTCTCAAGGTTCTCAATAGGATTAATACTGAGATACAGTCGCAAAAACACTTGCATATGAACCCACATAGGGTTTGTATATAGCTCCACTCCTCATAAACTAGTTGGTAGACACAAATATTTCAAAATATCCCTTTAAGTCAGATTATCCGACCCACTCAGATTATCCTACTTATATGCTTTCCAACATACACTCGAATCGTCTGGGTCTAACTAGATTATCAGACCCACTCGGATCATCTGACTTACTCGGATCATCCAGGCTAGTGCAGATCCTCGAGAGCACCTCCTCCTTCAAATTCATCCGACTGGTAGTCCGATCGACTCGAATCATCTAGCTCACATGTATTTCATCTCAGACACTTCTCTGTCAAATTTATTTAGCCGATGGTCTGGGCCACCTGGGCATCCAACTCCCACTGAAACTTCAACACATGTCCTCCGTGAAATTGATCAGACCCATACCCCGGGTCACTTGGATCATCTGACATGCAACGAAAATTTCAAGACATGCCCACTGTTGAATGGACCCGACTGATGATCTAACCTAGTCAGATTGTCCAACTTAAACTGAATTTTCTAACCAAGTTTGAATTCTCACACACATTCCAAGTTTGGTATCCCAATTGGTTTTTTTGGCTTTCTCTAACTAGATATGAGCTAGAGAGACCTAGTGTACATAACAACTACCTATTTAACCTCACAAACTCAAGCTACTAGTCTTGAATTCCTTAACAGTACAACCAAAATAAAACAAAATATACAACTAAAATGATTCAAATTCGATTTCTCACGTCACTTCTAGTTTTAAGGTCCTTAATCTTCATTCTTTTGCTATCAATTATACATCTTAATAATCCATGAATACCAAGAACTCTCAATAACTCATCTTAAAATCTTAACATGGTTAGTCTTGACAATCAAACGATATTAATCACCGAAACTCTTAAAATATCTTAAATATCTGAAATTTAAAGCCTAATGCTTACATGTTGCCACCTTCTTCCCCGACACTAGCCATCATCGTCGCACCATCTCTAACCACCTCTAGCCACCCACACCCGGCTGCACCGGTGAGCTTATGACATTCGTCGCATTGCTTTTGCGCGCGCCACCGGCAGCAAAACATCATCTAGGCCCTCGAGCAAAGGAAGCACTAGGTTGTCGCTGAGATTATTCGCAGAGTCGACTGTACGCTTCACCATCTGCAGTTATAGCTTTGGTCTCGTTGTCCTACTTGTCCAAGTAGAACTTTGATGCATTCCTGAACAATGTACATGAACAACAAACACAAATGTTCAGGCAACTTTGCTCTCTAAAAGTTTTATATCGAGTCTTGAAGCAGAATAGCACGTGTAACAAATTGTTGAACATTGAGTTTGTTGTTGATGCATAGTGTTCATGGCAGAATAGAATGAAGATATAGTTGGCAGAATATCTTTGAGGTAAACTGTATTGATAGCATAATACTTTTTGTGGAAAATATATATATATATATATATATATATATATAAGATTGCAAAGCGGAAACAGACTGGAGACGTAAACTAGGGAAAAAGCGATATTTTTGTCTCTGGGTGTACCCAGACAAGAATACAAAATGTTCGCTGTGAGATGTAAATCAAACAAACAGCAGCATATTTGCCAACTAGCTAAGTTCGTATTCTGTCTTCGTGGTGTGTTGAATCTTGAGCTTGCAATGCTCGTGGTACACGTATAACGTCTATAACGAAATGAAGCCAGAGCTGACTCAAATAATTTCCATCTGGGGTGCATCATTACAGTGAAAACTGCGAAAAGAAAAACAAACTATTGGTGTAGAGATGCCAGATATTAGTTGCTACATCAGAAATCTTTCTCACAAACTATTAGCTAGTTTTTCTTATACCTTTCTATTGCTGGTTACCCTTTTAATTGGTAATCACCATGGTTCTCGACGTTTAGTACCTCTGTATGAAGCTGTCAAGCTCTGTGCCAAAGCAGTCATGCATATACAGACTGCGAAGGGCGAACAGAATGCAAATGTGGCCATTCTACACAATAGTTTTAACTTATATCCATGGGTTTCCCACCTAATTCTACCTTGTACTCCAGTCCACAACAGCATTTAACAGGATCAGAAACCCCCTGCAGGGAAAACAAATGTTCAGCTTATCACTATTGCTCAAAGTAGTTTCACGTATGCCATTATCTTTCAGTAGCCATGAGAAAAGCAAACAAAATATTTCTGAACTGCTTTAATCATGATGTGGCAACCAAACTACACAGCATCAGCGAAGTACCTTCATTTCATTAATCCTTTCTTCAAGAGACTGGAAGTACTCAACTTCTTCAGCTTTATCACCTTGTAGAGCTTTGTATTCCTCCTTTAAGGATTTCATATCCATCTGCTGTAGTGCAGCCTGCAAGCACCAGGATGATACAACGACAAATGAGAACTAAAAACAATGTTTGAATGGTAAAAGATCATGTTAAACTTACAGGAAAGCCAGCAATTATGTTTTTCTCTTGCTCTAGGATCTCCTTACTCTGCAATGTAAAGACTTAATCTGTTAGTTTCACTCAGAAACAGCCAATGTTACAGGTTGACAGATGTAAGCCCATAAGAGTGTCAGAATTGGAATACTTTGCTCATTTCTAAAAGAAGCCCTGATCTTTTTGCTTTGATATCTTCCATCTTAAGGTGAGCTGACTCCAGTTGAATCCTGAGCTCCCCTTGCTTTTTTCTAACGTCACTTTCCTGTTTGTTAGCAACAAGCACATCACAATTTGGACTCTCTTTTTTTTTTTGGAGGGGGGGTTGTTCTGAAAGGAATCTAACCAGGCTCCCATCTGAGTTAACCATTCCATGCCTCTCCCCTTCAGGTGAAGTTATAAATTATTCAGTATAAAACTTGACAAGGAATTTCTTTGTTATCTAATGTTGCACTAAGACATGCTAAAGGCCAGATCCTGATAGGGACATAACACAATGCAAAAATCACAAATTTAATTACCACAATAACATTTTTCAAATAGAAGATGAATAAATATGGGCACAACAAACTTCCAACATATGGAAGTTTACCAACATGGATACAAAAAAGTCCATAAGATACTTAAGGCAATAGGAAAAACAACATATGGAAGGGCACTATTTATTCCCCTATTCAGAAGAATCCATACCTTTCATGAAGCTTTGCTTGCTCTGAGATGCTTCAACCTGCATGTGTACATTGCAACACTGATTAAACCATTGATTCATAAGTAACAAGACATTAAAACAGTAAAATGCCTGTAAGGGTGTTCAGGTGAGTTTGTTGGACTACTAAATAATCCATATGCTCAAAAAACTTGAACAGAACATGTTGAATATCAAATAAAAAATGTCTACTAAAATTTAAAGTAACTTGATAGATTGTCAAAATACTCCTGAACTACCTCTGTTTCACGCAAGATTTGGGTTACCATGAATAAAAGTGCACCCAGTAGGTAAGTGGTTCTGATGCTTGAATCAATTTTACTTTGAAGTAACTAGTTGCCATTTGGGTACAGAAACACTGTAGTAACTGACCAGCTACTGGTATTCCTTAATGGGAGCATGAATTTATTCCCAGCATCTTACATATAGCATAATTGATGAACTGGATTTATGAACAAACCACGCTATTGAAAATGTTTTTCTGCTCTTCATCACTTCATTGATGTAACTGGTTACTTCCAGGACTTCGAGAGGATTGGTCAATTTTTGGAAGAGTTATGTTCGAATTTGGGCTAGGATGTGGCTCATGCCAGTCATTAGTCATCACCAACTGGCCAGAAACAAGTATCATATTTGACAAAAACCATAAGTAAACAGTAATAGAACTTATTATACTCATTTGCATAAATTAGAATAACGGCAGATATAAGTTCTTGATGCCAAAAAGTTTATTCATGGTAAGGAAGCAAAACGAGTTTTTTTATGGGACTCAAAGGCTTACAGTTGGCTCTAGTGTAATCATCTTATTCTTAAATGAACCAAGCCATTCCTGTGAAGTGAAGAATGCAAAGAGTTAAGGCAATGACATTGATAGCTGGATAGTCTTCCTGATGAGAAATAATATTAATCAGAAAAGACAAAAAAGGAATAAATGAAAATATTAACCTGTTGCTCTTGTAGTTTGACAGTCAAATTTTCCATTGTCTTTGTGTAGAACAATCTGTGATGAGAAAACATAATATTTGTGTAAGTTACAACTTACAGTACATTCTTTTGAGAGCTCAGAGCTATACCTTTTCTCATTGAGTTTGCAGAAGTAGAAAACATAAGGTTTGTGTAAGTTACAACTTACAGTGAGCTATACCTTTTCTCATTGAGCTTTGCAGAAGAACTTGCGATTTCCTGATGAAGGAGCTCCAAGGTCTGCAAATCATAAAGGGCGAATAAAGTTAGAAATCCGAATCAACTCAAAACTAATGTCTGACATAATTTAAAAATCAATTCACAGAAATCCATGCTAAAATAAGTTCCAGGGGTGCAGAATAACTTAAAATTATTCTCTGGTAACACGAGAAAGGCTAGATATTAAGCATTTGTGAAAATATTAGACAAGATGAAAATATTAGGAAAGGTCTTATCAAAACATTTTCAGATAGTGCCAAATAGCATGTCCCTTTAAAGTTTAAAGAACTTCATGTCTCAAATGCAAGGCCAGTAAATAGTGTTTATTGAGATGAAAAAAAATATGAAATTTTGATGTAAACATTACTCTTACAAAAGGTTAATCTCGGAGAACCATCTCACTTGTATGATATGGATTTGCATAAGCAAAATCAATGGGACATTTAATTTTGTTCACAATAACTAGCATAAGTACAGCAGTTATTAATACCAGTACTTCATTCAGCATATTCGTTCAGATAAGATGGAACACGAAGCACATCGAGTAAAAGGGAGTTGAGTTTTTAAAAAGGAACTCACTACAGAAAATACTTGTTTATCAACACAATGCACTAAAGAAAAGCAACATTAATCAATTTTGTATCCATTTGTTTGTAATGGAAGCATGGAACAACATATTGCACATTCGCATTGGTAACATCCATTAAGCAATTCACGACTGCTAATATTTATTTGCAAGAAGAAGCAAATTGACTAAACAGAACCTGAGGTGTCAAGACAGAATTGCTCCACACGATATTCGCACAAATGATCCTGAGATCCATATTTCCGAGGGTCACGTTTTAATTGAAAATTGCTATGAACTTCAACTTAACAAACACAAGAGGTGTTCATGTACGGATACTGACACACTGGCGCATTCAATTCAGATAATCAGATTGACTAAACCTGTTCACAGGCAGATTTATCAAATAGATGTAGCACTCTTGGGGTTAGGAATGATTAAGACGTTGTATGGCTAACAGTGGGCCCAAGTATGGACTATGGAGGATCCCCTAGTGCCTCTGCTCCTGGTAATGTTATTAGCTTTAATGAGTTATTTAGCAGCTAAATCACAGCAATATGTAATGCAAGCATGTTTTTATGGCATTAAACTGAAATGCTTACTGAAAAGAGCGATAACCATTAAACACTTCAAGATCATGATTATATTTCAAAGGTAATGAAACTTTTCAATTATCTGTTTATCATTCTAAAGGCTGAAGAAAACACAAAGTGAAAATGATCTGAGTTGTCACAAGTCATATATTTAGTATGGGATTTAATCTTTAACTAAAAAAAATCTTACTTCAAGATTCAAAAATCATGTAGAGTATCATGTCATGAAGTTTTTAAGATGGCAACCCTGACACAATCAATCATGTCAAAATATCAAGAAGATCAGTTAATGCTTTCAGATAATTTAGACCAATAGTAACAGCTGTATCTACCATATTCTGGTTTGTGACCCGTGATACTTATGAATCACAGAATAACCAACTTTTTACCACTGTCACAAACTACTACTTCTGTAGCCTTTGATTTTTACTGGCTGTTATACTGCTGATTAGAGGACATACCGTTTGGAATGCCAAATGGCAACATTAAACATGGCAAGTTCTACTGTTCTGTAACCCAACCGAAAGGCAATGAAGTACCGGATTGAACATTCAATTGTGAAAAGCAAGAAATTCATCCAAATGGGACAAGATTCCTACTTCCATGACAAATCAAGGAACAACCAGCCTCAACAAAATCGTCACTCTCTTAACTACTGGTCTCAAACAACATTTAATTGTTTACCAACAATGTTCATTGTTTACCAACAATGTTCATGTGCCTGGTTTCCTGTCCTCTTTGGATTATTAACTATTCCGCTTGCTTGCTTCCATCCACGATGGTCAAAATGGTTACCACACTTCCACAAAATCCTCACCGTTTCCTCACTAAATGCGGTATTTTCATCACATTTTCCATTCTCCACCAGTCTAGAATAAATAACGATCGCAACGGTTACATACACGCACTTAGTGAGTACTGGAATAAACAATTTCATGTCCTCACCTGCTTCAGCGTGGCACATTCGACCTCCAGCTCGGCGATCCTGCCCTTCTTCTCGGCCATCTCCACGTAAACCCGCTCCCTCGCCTTCGCCAGCTGCTCGGCCTCCTCGCTCACCTGCTTCGCTTGCGACCTCACTGCCCAAAACCCCAGCGTAAGGACAGTGTTAACCGAGCAAGGAGGAGAAATCAGGGGCAGCGAACCAAGAGGGAGGAAAGCTAGAAGAACCTTGGGCGATGTCGGCGTCGTGGGCGTCGATGGCCGTGCGCTGCCGCTGCTCCTCCGCCGACCGCTTCGCCGCCTCCTCCTCCAGATCTGCAGCCCACCGCCACCGACATCACCGCCGGCGGCGGCGGAACAATCAGACCGAGTTGCGGGGGGGTGGAATGGCACGGGGGCTTACGGTTATATTCGGTTGGAGGGTTTGGGATCGAAGGACGCACCGTTCATGTAGGAGCGGAGCGTCTTCATGTTTGCCAGGTACTCCTCCATGGCTGGCAGGACGGAGTGGCGGACCCTGCCGGATTGAAGACGAGGAGGAGGTGGAGATGGGCGGAGGAGAGAAGGGAGCGAGTGTTCAAGGAGCTCTAGATGTTTCCGCTCGAAATTGCTGGGGCGTGCAGTAGTAATAGAGGAAGAAGTGGGGTTTACGACTTTGCGGGGTTTATAGGCCTGCCAATCTTATTAAAATTTAGTATTAGTAAAATTTGGTCACCAAATTAACTGCCAATGTTTTGGCTAAAGATTGGTAAAAAAATAAACTAGGAAACCGTAGAAGAAGAAAACTTACCAAAATTTTGTAGAATACTAAATACTTACCAAATTTGATCAGCGTTATCAAAATTTAGTAAGGTAAGTATTGATAACCATTGGAAGCCAACCAAATAGACTCACAACTCGAAATTTTAGTAAGAACTTAGAATTTCAGTTAAAATTCGGATGAAATTCAAAAAGAAAATTTGAAATTCGGTAATTTTGAGACCACGAAAACCGAAATCTCGGGCGAAATTGCCGAAATTTCGGCAATTTTCAACCTAGGGTGAAATAGTATCCAAAGACTAAAAAAATTATAAAATATATAAAAATTATGCAAATATTTATCTACATTTTCTATATGTTTGAACGTAAAATATTAAGTATTTGCACGTAAAGACCTAAAAACGTTGCAAAAATCAAATTTTTACTATCATGACAGAGGGTTCAGCAGCTTGTGCGATAGTAAAATCAAATTCTACAACCCTGGTATGATAGTAAAATCTATATATATGGATAGTAAAATCCAAGTTAGGGTTTAGGGCGAAATATAATTTAAGGTTGAAATCCAAGTTAGGTTTTAGGATCAGAGTTATATAATTTGTATATGTATTTTTTTTTCAAACTTTTCACATGTATTCCTTGTAAAAAGAATTACAATTCTCCACAAAAAAAATCGGTGCGAAATCCGATCCAAAAAATATGCAAACCGATCCAAAAAATGAAATATTAGCGCAAAATACTGTAGCAACCCTTACTTTTCAATTATTTTTTCATTCCGCCAGGATTTTGAATCTCGACCCCAAGCAAAATCTAAAATTTCGCCGAGATTTGAAAACCTGTCCATACCTATGAAGAAACCTTATATCTAAGGTTACATGGTTAATACCAGAAATATTTTTGGTTTGTTTTGATCTATAAATAAAACTTTTTATTGTAATGTGTGTCTTCTATTTTGTTTATGTTTGTGTGATTGATCCACGCATCGACACCACGACAACTACTGAATTCTCAACACATTATCAGCTTCAATTGCGCTTGAATCTGGATATTTTGTTCTATACGCTTTGTGATGCGGATAAGTTGAGATTTATAAGTGATCGTTCAACATATACATTATATACATTGTGTGGCTGTTTAATTAAATAGATTATTCAAAACATACTAAACAATATAACAACTGATGAAAAATATATATACTATGCATATATATTGCTTCCCTTATTCAACGTGTTTTCAGATATCAAAAGTCGATGACGGTTTCTTTTAAAAAAGGGGAGGATGATGCGGATATAACCACACTTAACACTTTTCAATTAAATAAAATATTTGATTAGAAAGAACTATTGAGTCATATTAAATATTGCCATGTAAACTCTAATTTAATTGGATCTTTATTTTTTTATATTTGGAGATGCAAAGCTAATATTTTATTTAATTATATATAAGTCTATCTATCATCTGTACAAATTTAAAGTAAAGATGCGTTTAAAATGTCAGGAAGATAGAAGTGTTGTATGTCAGAAAAACAGTATGCTTTGTATATTAAATCCCCAAGGATTCTAGCTCTCCCGCGCGTCCACGTCGATTTTTCACCATGGCCACTTCGCGGCACGCCGCGTCGCCCATTTGCGCCCGCCGTTGGATGGCTTAAGTATTTTGTTTAGCTCGTTTGATAGCTGAGGCGCCGTAGCGCGATGGAAAGCCTTCTCCGTGCGAACGACTTGGCCTGGCTTCGAGTCCCGGGCGCACACGCGTGTCGGCTGAGCGATTTTTTCCGCGCGACGTGTGGTAAGGACACGTGTCATGGCCGTGCGTAGGGTCGGTTTTTTTACGGAAAGGTCCCCAATAATTCCAAAAAATATGCGCAGGTCCATTTTTTGCAAAAAAAACCCCTCAATAAAACCGAAATTCGACTTTTTTGGGAAAAGGGCCCTAAAAATTTTTAAATTACGTACAGGACCGCAAAAAATCCGGAATTCTCCCTTTTTGTTAAAAGGTCCCCCAAAATTTTTAGAATTACGTAAAAGCCCCCCCTCCAAATACAAGATTCGCCTTTTTTTTAGAAAAGGCCCTCAAAATTTTGAAAATTACATATAGATCCTTTTCCCGAGAAGACCAAAAAAATGAAAAGACACTTGAAAATTTGAGAAATTACGTATAGACCACTTTTCCCCGAAAACACATACAAAAAATCTGGATTTTGCAGGCTTTTTTGTAAAGAAAAACCCAAAAAATTCTAAAATTGTAGGAAGACCCTTAGAGATTATTCTATTGATGCGTGGGCGCGTTGCGGCTGACGCGTGGGCGACGCGCCACGCATCTAGTCATTGTGAAAATCCCATCGAGCAGGTCAATGAATGAATGTATTATTATTATTATTATTATTATTATTATTTTCTATATTTCGTGGTCGGTCGACAAAGAAATAAAGGCTAGAAGATTTACATGCTACATGAGCCCACGTGTCAGTACATGACCCCATATGCCATATTTATGCCTCACCACACATGAAAACTATGTGCGCAATAGGCTCGTGTAGTCTCAGGCACACGGGTCGGCCCGCTGGGCGGCCAGAGCACGCAGGCACCAAGACGGCCAAAGCCCGCCCAAGACGTAGCGGCCGCCGCCGCGTCTTACCGTTATCAGACATCGGCCGCGCCGCCCAAAACCCGAGCACGACGGCAGACGGCCAAGACGCCCGTTGGCTGCGTGTCGTGCTAGCCCTACCGGAAAGAGACGCCGCCATGCAGACCGCCTCGCCTCGCCGCGCCCGCCTGCCGCCGCTCAGCGCTGTCATGCCGCGCGCCGCCTCGCGCTCCGCGCGCCGCCGCCGCGCGCCGCCGTGAGAGGAGGGCAACCGCGGCCGGGGGGTGGCGCGCGACCACCCGCAACCGCGCCGCCGCTGCGTGGTTACCTGAAAGCCGCGCCACGCGCGCTGCCGGCCGCGCGCGCGCGCTGGCCTCGCCGCGCTCGTAGCCGCGCGCCGCCTCGCCTCGCGCATCGTCATCGCCGCGCGCGCCGCGCCGTGTGGCGGTGTCTTCTTGGTCGCCCGCGCCATGGCCGAGCCGAGGAGAGAAGAAGTGAGCGAGGAGAGGAAGCGAGGAGGAGCGAGGCGAGGGCGGGCGGGGAAGCGAGCCGGCGAGGAAGAGAGAGAGGAGGCGGGCGGGGGGGCCGGCGAGGCGGCTTGCATGGGAAGCGAGCGGCGAGGAGTCGGGCGAGGCGGGCGGGCGGGAGGGCGAGGCCGGGCAAGAAGCGGGCGAGGCGATCGCGGGGCCGGCGGGCGAGGAGCGGCGAGGCGGTGGCAGGGCGAGGCGAGGATGACGACGGGAGCCGGCGAGACGGGCGGGCGGGAGAAGCGAGGCGGGGACGACGGGAGCCGGGCGAGACGGGCAGGGAGAAGCGAGGGGGGCGGGAAGCGAGGAGCGCGGGCCCGAGGAGAGAAAGCGCGCTGGGAAAAAGAAGGGCAGGCCAGGCGCGGGAAAAAAAGAAGGGGGTATTGCGCGCGTGGGGAAAAAGTGAGAGAGAGAGAGAGAGAGAGAGGTCCGGTGGGTGAAAAGACAAAGCAAGAGCGAACGCGTGATTGAAAATTTGAAACAGAGCACGCTCGTTGCGTAGTCGCGTGAAAAGTGATCAAAGACGGGAATAAAGGTGATTGAAATAAAGGTACTTTTAATTTTTGAATGCATGGAGTCCGCGTGAGAAAATTTGAAACGGAGGAAGGAGCGTTGAGCGCGTAGCTACGCATCGTGAAAAAGTGGATCAAAGAAGTGATGAAAGACGGGAATAAAGGTGATTGAAATAAAGGTACTTTTAATTTTTGAATGCATGCATCCAGCGAGAAAATTTGAAACGGAGGAAGGAGCGTTCGCGCGTAGCTACGCATCGTGAAAAAGTGGATCAAAGAAGTGATGAAAGACGGGAATAAAGGTGATTGAAATAAAGGTACTTTTAATTTTTCAATGCATGCAATCGCGCGATTGAAAATTTGAATGAACCGGTAGCAATAAAAGCGCTGGCTATAAAAATCTATCTAGCGGTCATTATTACGCATTTAAGCACCCAAAACATTCTTTCTCTCCGAGTTAACCACACACGTTCTCTCTTTGTTCGCTCTCTATTTACTTTCTAGTTTTGCTCTCGCTGTGAAATAAAATGTTTCGCAAAAAAAAAAAGAGAGAGCACGCCGCGCCTCCTAGTCCCCTCGTCAGATCAAGAGATCGATCCACGCCAACTCTCCCCAAAGATGGGAGACTACGGCATGGATGACCGCTATCCGGGCCAGACGCGCAGTATCGAGGATGCCTCATACACTCCGGATGCACCGAGCTCGGATGCCGCTACCTCGGTGCATGCGGACGGGCGTCAGATCCACACCAACACGCACCCGACATATCTATGCGGCCAAAGACGGGCGTCCATAGCCGGCAATGACGAGCGTGGTGCGGCAACATATGGACGTAACCGTCAAATCGTTGACGGACATGAGGTAGTGTATGCCGCTTGCAAATCATCAATCTAAACTATCTGCACGTGCATGTGGTGGTACAGGTCATCTAAAGAGACACGCGGAGAATTACTTGAGGAAGATATCGACCGGACGGAGGCCGGGCGAGGGCGTGCAGACACAGCTCAACTTCAACACCGACGGTTTGGTAAGCACATGGGTATACAACGCCGACGTAGCTAGAGAAGAAATTGCACGTTACATAGTTACAGAGGATCTTTCGCTTAGAACGGGTGAGAGCTCTAATTTTGAGAGAATGGTGCAACGTGGTTTTTGCCCGCAATACCAACATGTTAGTAGAAGAACAACTACACGTGATGTTAATAAAATGTTTACAACTAAACTAGAAATGTTAAAATGCACCTTTATGACGCTTAGTTTTTCATTCGCATTAACATCGATATATGGACTTCCTCTCACCAAAGAGCAAAGATATATTAGTATTGTTGCGCACTATCTAGATGACGAGTACGTACTAAATAAAAGAGTTATAGGGTTTAGGCCAATCTCGGAGTCACACACCGGACATGCTATCGCTACTCGTATACTCGAGGTTGTTAATGAATTTAAAATAGAAAGTAGAATTGTTTCCATTACTCTTGACAATGCATCAGCTAACACAACGGCTATGGAGCATCTCTCACCGCGCCTAGAGTCTTATATTGGAGGTTTTGTACTCCACCAGAGATGCGTATGCCATATTATTAATCTCATTGTACAGCAGGTATGCATGTAGTGAAACCTACTTTGGAGGGCATACGTAATGCTATCGATTTTATTACTAATTCACCTGTGAAGTTTGCCCGCTTTGAGTACTGCAAGGCCAATAATATGGTACCAAGAAGATTCAACCTAGATATGAAGGTTAGATGGAACTCAACTTATACTATGCTGCAACGGTGCGAAGGCTACGAGCACATTATCACTGTCTTCGTCAACTGCAATAATGGTGAGGTATTGGTTATCGACGCGATTGATAATTGTTAGTCATTTTCGTAATTTTTAAAAAAATTTACGACGCAACTAAAAATTATCCTGTTTATTACCCAACTTCTTGCTTAGTTATCGAGTGGCTTTGGCTTATTGCTAATGCTTTTAAAGAAAATAGAGATAATTATGTTTTACGTTCCATTATAGAACCAATGGAGCAAAAAATTTTAAAATATTTTCAAGCTATTCCACATTTGTACTGTTTTGCTGTCATTTTGGATCCTCGGAGAAAATTTTCTGACTTGCAGGGCGCCTACGTGGGAATAGGTGAGACATTCGATCTTGATTTCTCCGAGGCCTATACTCATGTTTATAACGAGTTTTTCAGAGTTTTCGACAAATACTACGAGAAGTTTGGCACCAGAAGTGAAGCACGAAGATCTACCTCAACAACGCAATAAGCACGAGGCGGTTCGATGGCTTCAAACATGTGGAAGAAGCTGAAAGGCAAATCTTCTCGTTCATCTTCCGAAACGCCGAAAGGCACCACAATGGAATCCACGGGTAGAGATCAACCACTACCTCGACACGCCTTTAATGGAGTCCGAGCTTGACATGGATGAAGAAAATCAACCTAACTTGCTTTTGTGGTGGAAGAATAACCAACGATTTACCCGTGCTATCCCATTTCGCACGGATGTACTTACTGATTCCGGTGTCCACCGTCTCGTCGGAATCCACTTTCGATTCGGTGGGAGGATACTTGAGCCAAGGAGGTCGCTCTCACACTGAGATGGTTGAGGCAATTACATGCCTCAAAGACCGGGCGCGCGATCGAGGACACAACATCGCCAGAGGATCAGAGATCACTGACGCAGAGCGGACTTTGACAATCTCGACCTCGGGTAGTCTATGTATATAAATGTAGTTATCAGACTCTTTTCCATCGGGGTACCCCACACCGGGGTGTAAGGTTTTTAACGAGGCAGTAACTTTGTACATGTTCAAGATTTAATAAAATTTACTTCTTTTTCCCCCAATATTTGTGTCCATTGCTAGCAATACCGATATCTACACAGGATGTTTCTTTCGCATGCTTTCATTTAGTCATTGCTTTTGCGTGTACATTTCTTCTTGTCATTTATTTACTTACTTTGCTAATTTCTCCGAGATACACAAGAGAACGAATGCGTGTTCGCTAATAACGATCTAATTAATCGGCAATCATCAGAGCAAATCGAGCAATTTATCAGTAGCAAACAAGAGCAATTTATCGCAAAGAACTGCGCAAAGAATTTATCAGAGACAATATCGTACCTATTTATCGTAGCAAGACCGCTTTATTAATCCGACCGCCGATTCGCCGATCCGACGGTTGGATGCCTATCAATCGCAAACTTGATAACCGTGGATCGCCAAGGATCTCTGCTCATGCGTGTTGCTCGATTGTAGATTTACATATTTATTTAATCAAGGTGGCTATACATTCGTTGTAATCAGTAGCATCGCAGACGACGCTACTACAAGCAAATTTGGGTCATTTCTCTCGCCGCAATAGTGTAAATGGATCGGGCCCGGTAAACGCACGACACTAAATAGGCACGGCGTAAATGGGCCGTGCTTGGGCTCGCTGGCGAAGCCGGCCGCAGACGCCCAAGACGGCGGCACGACGACGGCGCGCGCGACGCGACGGTTCCGCCCGAAGACGATGGGCCGTCGCCGGCGGCAAGACAAGACGACGCCCACCTCTAGGCTCGTGTGTTACTACGGACGGAAAAAATCGCTGAGATAAGCAGAAATTTTAATAGAGAGATGAAGTATTTTTCAAAAATTCCTTAAAAAACAAAAAACCTCAAGAAAGTTTTAAATATCTAAAAAATATATAATTTTTTTAAAAAATTTAAAAGTACTATAGCGATTATTGTTCCTGTACCTGCAGTTTCTACTGTGAACAGAAAGCACGTGTACCTCCCCGAAGAAGAATAATGAGTTATATACATTCCACATACAACACCTGCGCGACCAATGCACAATAAATGCTCTCAAAATACCAAATATGCACTGTGCACTGTGCACATGAGGCAACTTCACATGAGTGTACATGCAAACGGGCTATTTTTATCAACCTTTGCTAGGCATACACAAAGGTGACGTGGATATGTATACGCCCAATGATTCAGTTTAATATCTTAATTAATTGAAAAGAATTATATTAAATATCAATAGGTGAATCTTTTTTCTTAACCAATCTTCGCTATATTTACATAAGAGGAAGAATCAATAGGAAAGGAATGAAGCCAAGAGGAAGAATCAACACTGAAAAAATCAGCCCAAGTCTGAACACGGAAAACAACATAATATTTTGAAGAATTCAATTCCAATTTATTTTTGTTTTTTATGTAGCAGGTGCAATACTGTAGCACTGGCTTACTGTATCATGACAGTACTGTAGCGACCTAAAAATGCAATAAAAGTAGGTCCATTCTCTCCGTTGTAATCAAGTCTTCAATATTTAGAAATATATGTTCTTATTCTATAGTTTATGTGAGATACAATTTCACCTGCTAGAATTGGGAATTCATTATCTTGGCTCCGTCGATTATGCGATTGCCACAGTGATTGCTTAAACACGTTTACTCCACGTGAACGAGTAGACAAAAAGATCAAAGCATGTGATTGGATAAATTAAATGTCGCAGATAGCCGTAATAGAGCTGGTGATTAGTGATGTCATTTATTAGATTATATGAATTTAATTATCTCCCATCTTAGACCGTAAAGATTGGAAGAAAAAAAACCACCCTCGCATCAAAATGTCCTCAAGAAATCAGATTGCACTGCCCATAGGGGACCAGACCCCAGGTCACGTGGGTCTACTTCGATTGCATGTCTATGGAACCAAACTATCCAATGGATGCAGCTTTAGGATTCGTATTGCTCAAAGAGAAGGTCATCTATTTTCCGTGTTTTGCTCGACAGCATCTGTCGTGGCGCCCATGCCGAATGGACCACGAGTCCACGACCAAGACGTATTGAGAAGTAGATGTCTGTTTAGCATAGCTCCAGCTCTTAGATTTTTGGAGTTAGTTGAATTTAGAGTAGATTGTAGTTTATTTTTGTGGAGCAGGAGAAAGGCTGCTCCTCGCGTGGAGCTACAACCCTGTTACGAAACTACTTTTGAAGTTAGGTAAAATTACCCGCAAAATACCCCTGAACAAAAGCTCCACGTGCCCTCGCCCGAACCCCGCACGCCCTCTCGCCTCCCTCACGCCATCTCGCCCAAAACCTAGCGCGACCTCAGCCCGGGACGGTGTCATCCGGTGTCCGTGATCGACCTTGCCCCAGCGTCCTCCATGACAACCTCCCCCGGGCGTGGAGGATAAGATCCCCGACGAGGACAAGCTCCCCATAGTGTTGTCAGGTCCAAGAATTTCCGATTCCTTTCTGAATCCGAGTTGGTTTTCCTACGGACGATTTGCAGGTCCTAACAAGTGTCCTCCCCCAGGCATCATCCACGGCGTCCTCTCCACGGCGTGGACGACCTCGGCCCGACGACATCCTCTCTCACAACGGCTTGAAGGTCAGGTTCCCTTGCGATTTGCCTCTGCCCCCTTCTAATTTCCTAGAGCAAGTTACTGTGTAGTGGTAGTATTGAAACAAATTTGATCGCACAAACCTTAGATCACTGAATAGTTTTGCATCATGTAAACACCAAGCTTGGACGTCGCCCACGCAAGATTCCTTAGCTGCAGATATCTAGAATATGGTTAGCACATTTGAACTAGAAACAATTAACAGTGTCTTGTGAGTTTATCCAAAAGAAAAGGAGCACATACCTGCACTTGTCTAGCAACCAAATGCTGACATTAGTTCTTGACAACAGACTAGTGATAATGAAACAGATCACTTGTATGGTCTAAAAACATTACTGAAATTATTTGGTCAACAAATGCATTAAAATAGAGAAGAAAAAAAACATAACGCTGGTTGATCAGTTTCTTGCACTAGATTGATATTACGAGAAAAATCATTATGGTTGAGCCAGAGCCATGCGGACAGGGATCATATGCAGTGTGAATGGGACTGTAGCAAAATCAATGTAGTTTTTACTGTATAAAAAAATACTGTAGAAACTGGTTTTTGGAGGATCTGAGAGATTGATTTCTGGATCGGACGGTTGTGTTGAATAGGGACCGCATAAGTGCAGTCCCCATTCACACTGCATTTGATCCGTGTCCGAGCCATGCATAACGCCATGCCAAAAAAGCATAACGCTGGTTGATCATTTTTTCCTTTGTTCGTTTTCTCCACTTTCAGTTGAGATTGCCAAGCTATCTTGTGTTGCTTACAGGGGTCGGGAGAGATCGCCGGGGATCTTTGTGGGACAAAGTCATCCGGATAATATTTAAGATTTTTTATAAAGTTAATTGTTTAAGTTTGTTTCACGCCCCTTGTCTTGAGTCCGCTATAAAAAAAACCATGTACCATTTATTTTAATCTTATTAATCTAATATATCATTTTAATATATCACTACTAATAACATAGCAATCTTATTAGATTAATAAGATTGCTATGTTAGTTGCAAGATGATGAGGACATCATTACTATGGATACGTCAACACTTCGTTGGACCAACTCCAATACGTCATCCATGAGTCAAGAAAATAGAGATATCAAATCCATCATGTTCTGCAATCCAATTCGGCCTTCAGATACCAGTTGAAGTAAAGCGAGTATAACTTTTGCATACTGTGTCCGATTGGAGAGTTCTTGTGCTTGATTGTAAGCTTACAACAATACCTTTCAAACGGATCTAGTCCCAGCCCTAGATTCATTGTGGATTAGTCGGAATCATCGAAAAAATATTGAAAGACCATGTGGAGGTCTATCCCTGATGGTGATGAGTAATTGACTGTGGTTTAGCCTGTTGTGCTTGAATTTGAGTTTGATCCGAGTGGTCAGGTCTTTGGTTGGTCGGAGACTGCTTGTCCGACCCAGAGTGGTCGTCTTTGGTTGGTCGGAGACCGCTTGTCCGACCCAGTGGTCGTCTTTGGTTGGTCGGAGACCGCTTGTCCGACCCGAGTGGTCCGAGCTTTGGTCGGTTGGAGACTACCATCCGACCCCGAGTGTTCGGACGAAGACCAGTGGTCGACTCGAGTGGTCGGGAAGAAGACCGGTGGTCGGACCCGAGTGGTCGGGACGAAGACCGGTGGTCGACTCGAGTGGTCGGGATGGAGACCAGCGGTCGTGTCCGTGGTCGGGATGGAGACCGCTGGTCGGACCATGTGTGGTCGTGGTTTTGCCGCCGATGAAGTGTATATCTTCTGTTGAGATGGATATGTGTTGTTGGACATTGCTATGTGATGTGGTTTCCTTGTCTATGATGGTTGCGGGACTTTGGAGCTAGGTCATGGTGAGGCGAGGGGATCGGGACTAGGCCGGGAGAGCCGAGGTCCGATGATCGTGGTGTCGCCAAAGATGACCGAGGCCGTGGAGTAGCCGCAAGCCAAGAAGACAAAGGAATGGATGAGATGCTAACTTGGAGCCGCTCGATCGAGGAGGACCGTTGGATCGCGGTCGGGAAGAGAGAGAAGCGGGTCAAGTTGGTATGCTTTGAACAGCGTGCAAAACCCGCTGTGTTGTTGGGTTTCGGTCGACCCATGCATAGCTGTGTGAGTGGGTAAAATCTCACCCTTGATGGAGTGCTCTAGGGTTTAGAGGCTCATCCAAGGGTGGTAGGTGTTCCTAGCTCGCTACTAGACAGGAGAGGGGTGTCTCCCCGGGACGTGGTGAGCAGTGAGGAAAGTCTACGTGAGTAGTTGAGAGTTGTTGAGAGGATGTGTAAGGATCAAATCACGGCTCTTGGATGTTGGCTTAGGATTGAAGCAAGATATCCAAGGGTGGGAATTGATCCTGTGTCACTATAAATAGAGGGGTAGGGCAGCCTTCCCTCTCTCAAGGTTCCGAGGTTTTGTCGCTCATTTGAGTTTTGCCCACTTTGTTGTGAGGCTTTGTAAACCTCCCTTCCGTAAATGAAATGTTCTTCATCTATGTTCTTGTTTCATTTCCTTACGTATTTACATTACGCACTTAAATTTCATTATCTAAATTCGCATTTACTTACTTGCAATTTTCTTTACGTAATTTGGATTTGCCTCATCTCCTTCTACATGCTTCGAGTCTTTGTTGAAATTCATGATTGATGAACTCTTCTCTAGATTGGTGCTTTCAATCATCTAGGCAATCATTGCGTTCTTGTTGCAAGTTTGTAAACTGTGTTCTTGAAGTGCGAACGTGTGACTTGCGTTCTTTAGTCCCGATTGGCTTCTCGTTCTTGTTGCCAAGGATGAAAGATTGTTGGATGAATCTTCTATAGATCATATCCCAATTATCTAGGCAATCTACAACCTCTTCTATTCAGCTTTGCAAGAAACCAATTCCTGTGACTAGTTTTCAGATAGTGTTTCTATTTGTTTGAAGGGTTGTTTCTTCATGTACTTACTTGCTGTGATTTGTGTAGAGTCATCCAAGGATATTCTGATCATCAACTCTCACCAGCAAGTTAGGGGTGAAGTCCGTGTTCGTGACTCGCTTTTGGTGTTGCATTTGTTTAATCGAAAAGGGACGGAACCTTGGTATCAATTCCTTCGATTGATGATTGAAATAGGTTCTGACTTCCTTAGGGAGGTGCACACCAATTTTCCTGTTTTGGATCACCGATCAAAAGTTACATCGATTGCTTTTAAGATCGTGCTGATTTTACTGCTCATCGGCCCGGTCAGATCGTTCATCCGACCTCGTAGGTCGGGCGATCGCTCATCGGTCGGGAGTACTCGCTCATCCGAACACTATTTCACCCGAGTATCGCTCATCCGACCTCTGCGATGGGAGTATCTGTTTAACCGACCTCCGCACGGAGTATCGCTCATCCATCTGGCATCGCTCACCCGAACATCGCTCATCCGACCTCTTCCGGCCGGGAGTTCGCTCACCCGACCACTTCCGGCCGGGAGTATCGCTCATCCGACCACTTCAGTCGGGAGTACTATTCATCCGACCAAGACTAACCACCGATTCGAAGATCTTATTCATCCGACTGAGCTACTCGACCAAAGGCGCTTTTTACTGCTCACCCTATCTTAAGCGGCCTGAGCCTCTGCTTTGAAATTGCCCGATCGATGGTTCGCTTCTTTCTTTCGGTCTTTTGGTGGATTGAATTCTAGGGGAGAATTTATTCAAAATTTTATTTGGCTCCTATTCACCCCTCGTATGAGGATGTACTTTCTTTCAATTGGTATCGAGCTTGTTCGCTCTTTCTAGATCTTGACCGGTCTCAAGAGCCATGGCGATGGACAAGTATTCCACCAAGCCTCCTATTTTCTCTGGAGTTGATTTTCCTTTTGGAAATCTCTGATGGAGTCGTACATCATCGCCTGTGGCTTCCGATATGGCGAAGGTGAAGCTCCGTGATGAGGTTCCGCCGATGAGAACGTCACGGTGGCAATATGGTCGACGTTGAGGCAAATGCTAAGGCAAGGAACATCCTCATACAGGCCTTAGTCGCAGTGAGTACGATAGGATTTCTCACCTTCGTTTCGCTCATGAGATTTGGGTGACCCTTGATGCTTACCATGAGGGCACTACCCAAATCAAGACGGTTCGACAGACTAATTCAAGCGTGAGTTCAACAAGTTTGAACAACAAGTCGGTGAGAGTCTTGACGAGTGCTTTGGTCGGTTTACAAAGATTCGAGCGACCTCCGAGCAAATGGTTGCATATACTCGACTCGGACAATGCTCGGCATTTCTTGACCGCGACTCGACCTTCGAGTCCGGGAGATGAAGGTGACCACCATCAAGGACACCACCGACTTATCGACTTTGACTCTTGACGGGCTTTATTCCCGCCTCAAGACTCATGAGATCGACGTCGTCTCGCGGAAGACGAAGTCTCGCCGATGGCTTTGGTCACCGATCCCATTGATCCTCTCTTTTCAATCTTCGTTGGTTTCTCTCTCTTCGCCTTTGTGAGCTAAGCGATGACCAAGCTGGAAAAATTTCGAGAAAATGAGCTTGCTCTTCTTGCTCGCAAATTTTCATATGCATACAAGAGAGTGAGAGAGAGGAAGAGAGGTGGATGATCACTGTTTGAGTGTGGTGGCCCCAACCACATTCGAGCAAACCGTCCCAAGCCGAGAAGGGCAAAACGAACAAGGCGGTTCGGGCAAGAACGACTACACCGACAAGAACCGCAATAAGAAGGCCCCACTCGTGAGCCGCGAAGAAGAAGTACCGCAACTTTGCTAAGAACAAGAAGCTCTTTCACCGGTCCTCGCCAGACTTTGGACGACATCGAGCTCTCGACACGGAGAATCGAGCGATGCAAGCGAGGACGATCCGCAAGAGAAGGTGAAGGGCAACGATGACTTCTCGGCAAGATGTGCTTCATGGCAGCGCCATTGAAGTAAGCGACTCGAGCAGATAAATGACACGGATGAGGTACCCACCACGACGAGTTAAATGTCATACAGTAAATTAGGCAAGTTTCATGCTAAGGCTAGGTCGAGGTGTTCTGAGTTAGAGAAGGAAGTAGGTACCTTGACTCGGGAGTTAGCTTCACTTAGATCTTCTCCCTCCCGAGTCACTGATGACTGTGTTCTCTGTGATGCTGTTCTTGTGGAGTTGGAGAACCTAAGGACCATACATGATAGTGTGCTTGCTGAACTTGATGGTCTTAGGATGAAGAATGCTAGCACTAGTTCTATTGATGATATTTCTGTAGAAGCTAGTTTTCTTAATGCTCACTCTACTCCCTTTTGTGCTAAGTGCCCTAAATTGCTTTCTGAAATTGATGCCATGAGCGAACACCTTAGAAAGCTTTCTGCTAGAAACAATGAACTTGAATCACATGCTTCTAAGGATCTAGTCAGCTCATGTGAGGGCTGTAAGCAATTAAAACTTGACAATGAAACCCTGAATGTCAAGTGTGCTAAACTTGCTAAGGACTTACTAGATAAGTCACAAAAATATTGCTTATGCGATGTAATCGAGATTGTGGGGACTTGGATAAAATCCATGTCGAGCTTAGGAAGAAATTAGAAGACCAAGCCCATAGAATTAGAAATGCGTCTATGCGTTTCTTGTGAGGCCCTCAAGATTGAGGCAGCCGTCTTTGAGGAGAAAATGCACGTACGAGAGAGCTCATCTTTCCGGTTCTTCTTCTTCTTCCCCGCTCTTCTTGTGCTTCTTTCTTCCGAGATTGCCAAGATCTTATGAGCACTCTCGAGAAGTTTGTTGGAGGCAAGAAGAAGCTTAATCTCATTCTAGACCAATCTAAGATCACAGATTTAATCGTGGTCTAGGATTTGACTACTTGGAGCACGCTAGGCACATCCTCCTACCATTGTGCGTGCATCCAAGAGTGGTGAGATTGTGGTAGCTCCTGTGGTGAGCACCACTGTGTTCAGTCTGTTGGTGTGGTCCATGGGACTTCGACCGTAAGGATGCTTCTCCTATTGCTTACGCCTCTAGCAAGGCGGTATACATGCACCTTCTGTAAGAAGGATGGTCACCTAGTAGATTTTTGCTTTAGGCGCGCCAAGATCACTCGGCGTGATCGTGTTGTCGCTCTTAGGGGTATTCGTGGTCATCCCGCACTTTGAGTGCTCCTAAGACACACACCGCTTCTAGACAAAGTTAGAGAGTCGCTGCTTTTGGGCAAAGGCCCGGACTTGGTTTTCATGTTGGTTCTTCAATTTTAGTCTTGGAGCTGTTCAGTAGTCGATCTTTCCGCCGTCCTCTTGATATTCCTCGCTCTTCCCATCGAGGTAGATATCACGGCGTGAGGTGTTTTCTCGGTAGGAGATTCAGCACCTTCACCGGGTGGTTCGGCTTTTGCACCACTAGCAGCCAACCCGCTTTTGACTCCTAGATCATCTACCGTAGCCGCTCGATCGTGTGATAGTTAAGCGGCAGAGAGACACTCGAGTCCACCGCTTCGTGGATCGGTACTGAGGCGCCATGTGGTTCAAGATTGGGTTCCCAAGTCTTCACTCTATCCCAAGATCGAGTCATCTTTTCTCTTATGTCTTGATCGGGTTGGTCGATGGGGAAGGGAGATGTTTGGATTGTTGACTCGGTTGTTCTCGCCATATGACCGGAGATTCTCGATGGTTCTCTTCCTAGTCCGAGCCCCGGTGATGAGTTAATCACTTTTGGGGATGCATCTTCGTAGAGTCATTGCTAAAGGTACCATCTGCATTAACCAAAATTTCATTCTTAAAGATGTTGCCTTAGTAAGTAAGTCGCAATACAACCGCTCTCTGTTTCTCACTTATCGATGACTCTTTCGAGGTAAGCTTCAAGAGTAATGTCTGCAGAATCCTTGATTCATCGGGAGGGTTAGTTTATGGATTTCTAGATTTGGGAGAGTCTTTCATGCTGATTTTTCGCTTCTTCCGAGACTCTCTTCGATGTTTGATTGCTTCGAGTCCCGTGATCTCTCCTTCCGCATAAGAGACTTGGCCACATTGGTTTTGATCATTTGACCGAGTTAGCGTACCACGATCTCATTCGGGTCCGCTAAACTCAAGATGGTCAAAGACTTAGTTTGCTCTCCTTGCCGACATGGCAAGATGGTTATCGCTTCTCATCCTCCAACACCGTAGTGATGACTCGATGCACCAGACAGCTTTTACATATGGACACCGTTGGTCCGGCTAGAGTGCATCGGCAGGAGGGAAGTGGTATGTTCTTGTCATCGCTGACGATTTTTCTAGATACTCTTGGGTATTCTTCATGGCCTCAAAGGATGAGACTTTTTCTCACTTCAGGGTTTGGTCAAGAGGTTGTCTATTGAGCTCCCTGTGCATTACGAGCTATACGCAGTGATAATGGCACGGAGTTCAAGAATTCCTACTTTGAGAGCTTTTGTGTGGAGTCCGGTTTAGAGCATCGTTCTCTTCTCCCTACGCCTCGCAGAATGGCGAGTGGAAAGGAAGAACAGACCACAGTTGAGATGGCTGTGACGATGCTAGATGAGTATAGTACTCCTAGGAAGTTTTGGGTGAGGCTATAGCTACCGCTGCCATGTGTCTAATCGCGTGTTTTTGAGAGCACATTTGCATCGCACTTCTTATGAGTTGAGGTATGGGCGAAAGCCCGGTGTGTCCCATTTTTTCGGTTGCAAGTGTTTTATCTTGAAGTCTCGTAACCTAGATAAGTTTGAGTCTCGCTCTTCTGATGGTATCTTTCTAGGTTACTCGTCTTCTTCTCGTAGCTATAGGGTCTGGAGTGTTGATGCGCATAGGATCATAGAGACCTGTGATGTGACCTTTGATGAGGCTAGCCCAGGAGCTAGACCTGATGTTTCAGGCTCTTCTTCTTCCTTCGAGACCATTTTTGTAGAGGATGAGGATAATGGAGATGATGGTGTTCCATCCGATCCAGTCCCCTCTACACCTGAGGTGCCTCCTGTTTCCATTTCTGCACCTCGGGAGACCACCCTTGCCTTCCGACTCTCCTTGGTGAGTGGCTCGCTCCTATCTCTTCTGCTCAAGAGGTAGAGGCCACTGCTTCGGTCCTCCCGCCATATTCAGAGACGCCATCCTTCCGATCAAATGATCGGCGATTTGTTCGAGCGTGTCACACGCCAAGAACGGGTCTGTCTTCTTCGTCTTCACTCGCCTTCGTTGCCTCTTTTGAGCCAAAGGATGTTTCTCATGCATTATCCGATGAGTCGTGGATTAATGCCATGCATGAGGAACTTGAGAACTTTGAGAGGAACAAAGTCTGGCAGCTTGTAGAGCGCCCATCTGGTCATAATGTCATTGGGACCAAGTGGGTGTTCAAAAACAAGCAGAGTGAGGATGGGGTTGTCATTCGCAACAAGGCTAGACTAGTTGCACAGGCTTTTCTCAAAGTTGAGGGTCTTGACTTTGAGGAGACCTTTGCCCCTGTAGCTAGGCTAGAGGCTATTAGGATCCTGCTTGCATTTTCTGCATCCCGGGGCTTCAAGCTCTATCAAATGGATGTCAAGAGTGCATTCCTCAATGGCTATATTGAGGAAGAGGTCTATGTCAAACAACCTCCGTGATTTGAGAACCCCAAGTTTCCGAGTCATGTTTTCAAGCTTTCCAAAGCTCAGATGGACTCAAACAGCCCCCAGAGCATGGTATGAGAGGCTCAAGTCTTATCTTCTCAGCCATGACTTTAAAATGGGCATAGTAGACAAAACTCTGTTCATCAAACACCATGAGTCTCATTTTCTTCTTGTCCAGATTTATGTGGACGATATCATTTTTGGTGGCTCCTCTCATTCTCTTGTCTCTCAGTTTTCTGATGTGATGAGTACAGAGTTTGAGATGAGTATGATGGGCGAGTTGAGCTACTTTCTTGGCTTCCAAATCAAGCAGACTCAGGAGGGTACTTTCTTGCATCAAGGCAAATATACCCGTGACCTCCTGAGGCGCTTCGACATGTCTGATGGGAAGCCGGTGATGACTCCTATGGCCACCACTGCTGTCCTCGAGCCCGATGAGGATGGTGAGCTCGCTGATCAAAAGGAGTTTCGAGCATGATCGGCTCCTCTTGTACCTCACCGCTTCGAGGCCGACATACATTTTGTTGTGTGTCTATGCGCCGATTTCAAGCTTCTCTCTCGCTCTCACCGCCAAAGTGATCAAGCGCATCTTCAGTACCTTCGTGCCACCACCGATTATGGTATTTGGTACTCTTCTTCTTCTTGTCTATCTCTTAGAGCCTTTTCCGATGCCGACTTTGTCGGGTCAGAGGATAGATAGGAAGAGCACTTCGCACTTGCCAATTCATTGGCACTTCTCTTGTTTCTTGGTCATCTAGGAAGCGATGCAGGGTTGCCCACCCACCACCGAGGTGAGTATGTTGTTCTGACCGATTGTCGTAGTCAGTGCTCGATGAGATCGACCTTGCAGGACTATGGGTTAGAAATAGAGAGTGTGCCACTCTTTCGTGACAACACTTCAGCTATTTGCATTGCTAAAACCCAAAGGCAACATTCCTGACCAAACACATTGATATTAGATATCACTTCCTTAGAGACCATGTGGAGAAGGGTGATATCGTGCTTCATTCATAGATGGTGACCACCGCTAGCCGATATCTTTACCAAGCCTTTGGATAGCTCGTGTTTGTTGCCTTGAGGAGTGAGCTTGGAGTCGTGAGCCCATACGGCTTATCTTGAGGGGAGCTGGTTTGTATATTATGTACTATATATTTTCTTTCACTTTTCCTTTCTTCTTCTCGGGTGACTTTGGGCTTGTTTTCTTAAGTTGAGTTCACTCACTTAGCATGTCTTCCATGGACCTCTTATCTTATGCTTTAGGTTGCTATCATGCGTGATTAGTCGTTTCTCTTCTCTCTAGGTTGAGTTCCCTCACGCCTTATAAGTCTAGCGTGTTTTGGGCCTCCGGTAGACAGTGGTCTGTGCACTCCTTAGTTGGGATCTAGAGTCACTTCCTATGTTAGTCTCTAGGGAAGATAAGAGCCACCGAGCAAAGAGTGAGTCTCTTCTATCTTATCTATGCTCAATAGCCATCCAGTCTTGCGCTCGACTTCTTCTCCCCTTTCGCTTTTTTTTCTGGTTTTATTGAGTTCATTTGGGTCTTCTTTATGCCTAATCTTGATAATAACTCAACTTTAACCAGATTTGAGCCTAAAATTGATTCAACTGTTGAGGGGAGTTTGGGAATCTGCTCATGCATTGCATTTAGACTGCATTTTTACATTTTATGAGCTTTGTCTATTATGCAATTGATTCAATCTTTCATGTAATGCACCTTGCTACATCTTTGAAGAAAATCACTAGCTTAGGTCTATCCAAGTTCATCTATGATACTAAGCTTGTTAAAATCAAAATTGAAAATCTTAAATGAAAACATGTTGCTTTTTCTTGTTAAAGTTTCTTCTCTAGAGGTTTTTACCATGAATTGTGAATTTATGGAGTTCTCTAGAGTCCCTATAGCAACTTGGGTGAAACTTGCTTGATCCATATTTTAGTCCTTCAAAATTGCTCATATATGCTAAAATAAGAAAAACTTGACTCTTTTGTGCAAAATTGAACTCAACACTATATATTCTCGAGACGCCTCCCATTGCACTTGGGATGAACTTGGAATATATAGTGTATGACCAAGATCATTCTCTTAAGAGTTACTCTTGGGGTGATCGAACATGGCTTGAGTCAACCATTAAGAAATGCAAATAACAAAAACATAAGTGGGTAAAGAATGCAAATAATGTCAAACATTTGCACCCGCTATGTCTTTCAAAATATCAAAGAAGAAGAATTTGCATGAATTGAAAATGAACTCAAGGACTCTATATGTACTTCAAGATTCCCCAAAGTGTTGAGTAGGTTGAACTCTAGGTTTTCCATTTGATCCTATGAGTGGTGCTGGCTTCTAGCTTTGAAACTTTTGCTAAGTTTTGCACTTGTTCAAATCTTGCTAAAATAAAATCTTGTAAACCAAGCTTGTGAGCCAAATGAATTTGTTCTTGCAGACATCCTAGTTCACCATTTTCTAAATTGACTAGCTTGGTGTCATATCTTGTCATTGTGATCACTTGGATAATTCTCAAAGCTCACTTAGGATGTATTTCATGCATACATATATAAAGGAGAGAAAACAAACAAAAAAGAGAGAGAAAATTCCATTTTGATGCCTATATTGCCAAAAGGGGAGAAAATGTAGAAAAGGCATCATTTAAAATGTAGAAAAGGGGAGATAAAATGTGAAAGCTTGCTATCTCTTATGATCTTTGTAAATCTTTGCTATCTCTTATGGATCATATCACACTTGGCACTTATGATTGATTTTTAGAGCTTTTGTAGAAAACTTGCTCTTTTCATGATCTTGCTCTAAAATCTTACCGCCAACTTGGTCATGATTTTATATCTTTCTCTCTGGACCAAGTTTGGTTTTGCAATCAAATTGCTTTACAAACTCAAATTTATGCCTTTGAGTGTTTGTCAATATACTCATCAAGGGGGAGATTGAAAGACCATGTGGAGGTCTATCCTCGATGGTGATGAGTAATTGATCGTGGTTTAGCCTGTTGTGCTTGAATTTGAGTTTGATCCGAGTGGTCGTCTTTGGTTGGTCGGAGACGCTTGTCCGACCCCAGTGGTCAGTCTTTGGTTGGTCGGAGACCGCTTGTCCGACCAGAGTGGTCAGTCTTTGGTTGGTCGGAGACCGCTTGTACGACCGAGTGGTCCGAGCTTTGGTCGGTTGGAGACCACCATCCGACCCGAGTGTTCGGACGAAGACCGATGGTCGACCTCGAGTGGTCGGAAGAAGACCAGTGGTCGACCCGAGTGGTCGTGACGAAGACCGGTGGTCGACTCGAGTGGTCGGGATGGAGACCAGTGGTCGTCCGTGGTCGGATGGAGACCAGTGGTCGCACCATGTGTGGTCGTGGTTTTGCCGCCGATGAAGTGTATATCTTTCGTTGAGATGGATATGTGTTGTTGGACATTGCTATGTGATGTGGTTTCCTTGTCAATGATGGTTGCAGGACTTTAGAGCTAGGTCATGGTGAGGCGAAGGGGATCGTGACTAGGCCGAGAGCCGAGGTCCGGATGATCGTGGTGTCGCCAAAGATGACCGAGGCCGTGGAGTAGCCGCAAGCCAAGAAGACAAAGGAATGGATGAGATGCTAACTTGAGCCGCTCGATCGAGGAGGACCGTTGGATCGCGGTCGGGAAGAGAGAGAAGCGGGTCAAGTTGGTATGCTTTGAACAGCAGTGCAAAACCCGCTGTGTTGTTGGGTTTCGGTCACCCATGCATAGCTGTGTGAGTGGGTAAAATCTCACCCTTGATGGAGTGCTCTAGGGTTTAGAGGCTCATCCAAGGGTGGTAGGTGTTCCTAGCTCGCTACTAGACAGGAGAGGGTGTCTCCCCGGGACGTGGTGAGCAGTGAGGAAAGTCTACGTGAGTAGTTGAGAGTTGTTGAGAGTGGCATGTAAGGATCAAACTCGGCTCTTGGATGTTGGCTTAGGATTGAAGCAAGATATCCAAGGGTGGGAATTGATCCTGTGTCACTATAAATAGAGGGTAGGGCAGCCTTCCTCTCTCAAGGTTCCGAGGTTTTGCCGCTCATTTGAGTTTTGCCCACTTTGTTGTGAGGCTTTGTAAACCTCCCTTCCGTAAATGAAATGTTCTTCATCTATGTTCTTGTTTCATTTCCTTACGTATTTACATTACGCACTTAAATTCATTATCTAAATTCGCATTTACTTACTTGCAATTTTCTTTACGTAATTTGGATTTGCCTCATCTCCTTCTACATGCTTCGAGTCTTTGTTGAAATTCATGATTGATGAACTCTTCTCTAGATTCGGTGCTTTCAATCATCTAGGCAATCATTGCGCTCTTGTTGCAAGTTTGTAAATCTGTGTTCTTGAAGTGCGTAACGTGTGACTTGCGCTCTTTAGTCCCGATTGGCTTCGTTCTTGTTGCCAAGGATGAAAGATTGCTGGATGAATCTTCTATAGATCATATCCCAATTATCTAGGCAATCTACAACCTCTTCTATTCAGCTTTGCAAGAAACCAATTTCGTGACTAGTTTTCGATAGTGTTTCTATTTGTTTGAAGGGTTGTTTCTTCGTGTACTTACTTGCTGTGATTTGTGTAGAGTCATCCAAGGATATTTCGATCATCAACTCTCACCAGCAAGTTAGGGTGAAGTCGTGTTCGTGACTCTTTTTGGTGTTGCATTTGTTTAATCGAAAAGGGACGGAACCTTGGTATCAATTCCTTCGATTGATGATTGAAATAGGTTCTGACTTCCTTAGGGAGGTGCACACCAATTTTCCTGTTTTTGGATCACCGATCAAAAGTTACATCGATTGCATTTTTAAGATCGTGCTGATTTTACTGCTCATCCGACTTCTGCATCGCTCATCCGAGCCTCGAGGTCGGGCGATCGCTCATCGGTCGGGAGTACTGCTCATCGAACACTATTTCACCCGAGTATCGTTCATCCGACCTCTGCAATGGAGTATCGCTTAACCGACCTCCGCAATGGAGTATCTGCTCATCCGGTCTGGTATCGCTCACCCGAACATCGCTCACCCGACCTCTTCCGGCCGGGAGTTCGCTCACCCGACCACTTCCGGTCGGGAGTACTGCTCATCCGACCACTTGTGTCGAGAGTATGCTCATCCGACCAAGACTACCGACCGATTCATAAGATCTTGTTCATCCGACAGAGCTACTCGACCAAAGGCGCTTTTACTGCTCACCCTATCTTAATCGGCCTGAGCCTCTGCTTTGAAATTGCCCGATCGATGGTTCAGTTCTTTCTTTCTGGTCTTTTGGTGGATTGAATTCTAGGGGGAGAATTTATTCGAAAATTTTATTTGGCTCCTATTCACCCCCCTCTAGTCGCCTTTTCGATCTTTCAAATATGCTACATCACTGTTTTGGGCCTTGTAAGCGTGAGGGGGCCCAAGCCCAAGTTGTGTGCACCCCCATGGCTGCACACAACCCTAGCACGACCCTCTCATGTCCCTCCCTCTCATATACTCAGTAGCCGCCGCCATATAAATATGGGTTTTATTTAGTTGTAGTTTTCCTTGGTGAAACTATTTGGTATTTTCTTGTTCGGCGAGATCAACAGCAATACCGTGCTTCGAAACCCCACATCAATACTTCAATTATATTTGCAATTTTAGATTGCTTTTTCTTTGTTTTTTCTTGTTCTTCGATTGCTTGCAGGAATTGATCTTCGTGATCAGGTCAATCGGGTTTTAGCACGGTTGATAACAACTCGGAGTTTAGTTCAGCGATTGCTTGGCGTCGGTCGTGTTTCGGTCGTAACCAGGATCGTGAGGGTCATCTCCACTAATCGATAGCTATCCATCTCACCGAAAGATCGGGCTCCGTTAAGCCTCATCAGGTGGTACAAGCACAGCTTCACCACCACGGGAGGTACGATGACATAGCATATGCAACAAAAGTAAGTTGACCGTACCCATTTTTAGTGGTAAATATGATCCTGAAGGTTATCTTACTTGGGAATTAGCTATAGTACAATCATTTGACAAACATGGAATTTCTGATCATGATAAGGTTAAAGTTGTTACTAGTGGATTTACTAATTTTGCTGCTCTTTGGTGGAATGATTATATGCGTAAAAATCAGGACATCCCTAGCACATGGATTAAATTGAAGAAAATTATGAGAGCTAGATTTGTTCCTTCATGTGTTACTCGCCAATTACGGAATGCATTGCAACGTCTAAAATAAGGTAGTAAAACTGTGGATGAGTACTACAAAGAATTTCAGCATAGATCTTTGCGTTGTGGGTTAGAAGAGACCGAAAAGACTCAGATGAACAGCTTTTATTATGGACTATATTTTGATATTAAGATCATGATATCTTGTAAAGAATTCAATTATATGTCATGCTTGCTTAATCTTTCACATAAAGCTAAAAGAAAAATACAGAGAAGCCAATCAACCACACTTCAAGTTCCTACAGAGTTAAATGCTACTCCTGTTGCATGCACTACACCAAACCCTAATGAGAGCATACACCCCGAACATGCGAAAGAAATACCAGAAAATTCAAATGAAGTAGAGGATAGTACATGTGAGGATGATTCAACCAACGCAATCCAATCTACTTCTGTTGCTTCTATTGTTGCTATTCCATTTGATATGCAGGTTACTTTTGAAGATAGGGAGCTAAAGCTGAAATACCTGTGTTGTCAAGTGAAAATTTTGAGGTACCTACTACTTCTGAGGAGGGTGCTAATGACCATGGTACAGATCTGATTTTACAGCAAGAAAGGAAGCAAATTTGTGAGTATGTTCCTACTGTACTTAATTCTAGTGAGTTACCATCTTGTGCCACTATTGTAAAACCATGTGATGAATTGCATGCTTATAATTTTGATCATGTGGTGCTGATTACGCATAAGGAAGTGATAGCTAGAATATCCCTTGCTACTGTTTTGTACTATATCATGTTGAATGAGCCTGTTAGCTTGAATTGTGCTATGGATAAGATTTCTGAAATTTCATCTCTTAAGTCTTTATCTAGCACCTATGCCTACTGTTTTAAATTCAATTTATTTGGAGATTATGGCATAGATGGCAAGTTTCTTGTTTACAGAATATGCATTACTTGTGATAGACTTGCTGAATTGAAGCTTGCTATTTTGGGCAATCCTAGTTGTATGCAACAGCTTGTTTTATGTAAGGCATCATCAAATTTTTCTGATATGTGTGATACCCATAGCTTGCTACCTCATTGTTCGAATTTTAGTACATTGACATGTATTACAAATCAGCATGTCATAGTTGATGAGTGGAAGCCCAGTAAAATTGTGTCATCGTTGTGGAAATTGTTTGATATTGCTTGTTTTCAATCTGATCCTATGAATGAGATATGCTTGTTACCAAAACATGTAGTTTTGACTATCTATGTTATTGAACGAGGCTTACAAAACATGAGTATTCTTTATCCATGGACAGGGATAGATATGTGCTTTACTTATATTTGCAAATTAAGTTACAAACTGAATCTTGTTAATATTTATGTTATATGCTTCACTTATGACCACAAATTGAGTTGCAAAATTGTGAGGAAAGGTGCTTTGCTTAAATCTGATTTCCTCATTTGCTATTATGCAAATAGTATTACACGAAATCAAAAGAACAATGAAATATGGGATATATACATATATGCTGCGTACACGTTGTTCTTTTTGTTCCTTGTTTTCCTCCAGCTTGTCCAAAACCGATGATGGTTTTCTTTCAAGGAGGGGAGGAAGCATCCAAGAGTACTACTAGCTTTCATCATGCCATTATATGCTGGAAAGAAGTGATGAGCTATATGGATATGGATAATTATCAGGTGAATCCTCTAAATTTCATTCTTGTCCTAAAAATATATAAAGAGGCGAGGCTACTATTTTATTTAATTAAATGCCGGACCCCTATGAGGACGTTTTGTGTTGAGGATGAGATAAAAGGAGAGCTTGAGTCGAGGACGACTCAAATTCAAGAAGGGGAAAATGATGAGGATATCACTACTATGGATACGTCCACACCTCGTTGGACCAACTCCAACTCGTCATCCATAGGCCAAGAAAATAGAGATATCAAATCCATCACGTTCTGGAATCTAATTCGGCCTCCGGATACCAGTCTGAAGTAAAATGAGCATACCTTTTGCATATTGTGTCCGATTGGAGAGTTCTTATTCTTGATTGAAAGCTTACAACAAGACCTTTCAAACGGATCTGGTCCCAGCCCTAGATTCATCATGGATCAGTCGGAATCATCGAAACAATATGATACATCACTGTTTTTGGCTATTTTGGGCCTTGTAAGCGTGAGGGGGCCCAAGCACAAGTTGTGTGCGCCCCCCTGGCTGCACACAACCCTAGGACGACCCTCTCATGTCCCTCCCTCTCATATACTCAGTAGTCACCGCCATAGAAACTTGGGTTTTGTTTAGTTGTAGTTTTCCTTAGTGAAACTATTTGGTATTCTCTTGTTCGGTGAGATCAACAGCAATACTGTGCTTCGGAACCCCACATCAATACTTCAATTATATTTGAAATTTTAGATTGTTTTTGCTTTGTTTTTGCTTGTTCTTCGATTGCTTGCAGGAATTGATCTTCGTGATCAGGTCAACCGGGTTTTGGCACGGTTGATAACAACTCGGAGTTTGGCTCAGCGATTGCGCGTCGGTCGTGTTTTGATCGTAAACTGGATCGTGAGGGTCATCTCCACTAATCGATAGCTATCCATCTCATCGAAGGATCAGGCCACTGTTAAGCCTCATCACAAGCTCTAACATGTTACTTGCAACATTAGTTGCTAGGTCTATATATTACTTGTTACATTTATTACTAGCAAACTCTATACATTACTTACTACTAGGTCTACATGTTACTTGCTAGGATCTCTCTATTACTTATAATAATAATCAATTATTTATTCAATTAACTACTAGTGATAGTTCTACATAAATGCGAGCTCTATATTAGACTATGCACCCTAAGCTACGAGCAATCATTATAATGAATATCACGTATGAAACATGGAAGATCTAGCTAGCTAAGCAATAATCAGTCAATTATTTATATATAGAAAAACTCCGTATAACACCTTAAACTTTGTTCGAAAGTCCATTCGTCGTCCCGAACTATAAAACTAGACATTTAACCCCTAAACTTTGTAATCTGGTTCAAAAAATATCCTGACCCGGTTTCATGTAGAGGTATAGCCCACATAGCATGATGAGTAGTAGGCAATTTTGCCACGTAGGATAATATGCTGAGCAGGTTTAGGTGAATGACAAGTGTAGATCACAGGGTCTTCTTTTCAAAATCGAAATAGAGAGGAATGGAGCTACAGGGCCGACAGTCATGGAAACATGATTACGAGCTCGGTAGAGGGGAGACGCCCATATAGGTCCTACATATTATTGGCCTAACTTGACAAGTGGTCATCCTATATGGCAAAGCCGCCCACTCATTGAGCCATACGGGCAATACTACTACCAAGACTGGGTCAGAGTGTTATTTGAACCAGATAGCAAAGTTTAGGGGATAAAATGTCTGATTTCATAGTTCAAGGTATTGGATGTTCTTTTGATCAAAGTTCTCTTGGTTTTATCAATTTCAGTCTATACTACTATCACTTGCGAGGTATTCGATGGTTACGGTCGAGGTAGCACCGGGATGTTAACATGCTACTATATCTGATGGTTACGACTAGAGGTGGACGCCGTGTCGAGCCAGCACGGTACGGACCCGTCGGGCCGCATGCCTAAACTGTGCCGTACCACTACAGCCCGATCGGCCCACCATGCTATGCCGTGCTGGCCAGACTTACCTTCGGCGAGCTCAAGCATGGTCCATTTACGTTTCGTGCCAGCTCAGGCCCGACCTATTTACACTATTGTGATGCGAGAAAATGAGTCGGAGACGCATAGAGCCGATGCTACATCTTGCAATCTTATTAGATTAATAAGATTGCTATGTTAAATAACTATCTTATTAATCTAATATATCATTTTAACATAGCAATCTTATTATATATCTTGGAATCCGTCCTCTATTTTGTAAAGCTAATATTTAAATGATATCTCAATATTTGAAATAGCTAGCTAGCTGTCGCTCCAGTTTTCCTTAATTTATTGTGCGTAGTTTAATTGCATATGGACCGTGAAGAATGGATGTACCTGAAGGGCCATGTGGAGGTCCATCCATGTTTGTGATGAGTATTTGACTTTATTTGAGCAAGGTGTGCTCAGGTTTGAGTTTGATTTGAATTGGAATTGAAAAGGAAGCAATTTGAGTTGTATTAGCTTCTTGCGGTACTACCGGCCTGTGGCTGGCGGTAGAACCGACCGATGATTGAGATATAATTAATTGTGAGCGTTTGTGATGATTGGGCATTGCTATGTGAGGAGTTTTCTTGTTTTTTATGGTTGCAGGTCGACGATGCTAGATCATGGTGAGCGAAGGATGACCAGGACTAGGCGAGGAGCGTCGGAGGTCCAGACTGTTGGTGATTGTCGGAAAATTATCGGAGACAGAGTCCGTGCAAGCCATGAAGACAAGGAACGGATGAGATGCTAGCTAGACGCTGCGTGGATCAATAAGGACCATTGGATCTTGGTCTAGTTGATAGGTTAGCAGGTCTAGTTAGTGTGCTTTGAGAACCGTGCAAGAAAACCCATTATGTATTGTGGGTTTTGGGTGAACCCTTGCATGGTTAGTTGAGTGGGTTAATCCTAGCCCTTGATGGATGATCTAGGGTTTAGAGGCTCATCCAAGGGTGGTAGGTGGCCCAAGAGTTGTATAAATAGGGGTAGAGGGGTAGCCTTCCCCCTTGAAGGTTTTGAGGTTTTTGATGCTCCTTTGAGCTTTGCCCACATGAATGTGAGGCTTTATAACCTCTCCTTCCAGAAAATACAAAATTTTTATTTACCTTATTGTGAATTTAAATTGCGCATTTACATTATGTCTTTATTTTCCGCAATTTAAATTTAGCATTTACTTTCCCGCATTTACATTCTCGCAATTTACTTTCTCGCAATTTGGATTTGCCTCCCCTCCTTCTAAATGCTGTTCTTCTAGGATTTCTTGAGGGTTTTCATATGGTTTTACATCTTTCTTGCATCCTAGGATAGACTAGAGATCAAGTTTTTTTATCGAATTGCAAATCTGTCCAGAACTTGTTCTTCGTCCAGAAGTCAGTCTTTGATTTTTATAAAAATCTAGAAAAATCCTTTTTAAGTGATTATTATTTTCAAAGGTGCGTGACTCATATATACATCTTTGGAAAAAAAATTTGAGTTCTCTGGTTGCACCGTTTGAACGCTATGAAGTGAATACCGAGCCTCAAACTTTCTGGTCGAAGTTCCTGACTATCTGTGATGCTTGATTTTTCATGTTTATTCTACAAATAATTTTGAGGTGATTTTTGGTGGACTATTTCATGACTCAACTTCTCACAGGGATAATAATTCCCAAAAATGTTAGAGTAAGAGAAACTCACCAACCACCTACTCCAAGTGAGGACAATTCCTGAAAATCTGATTTTACTTTTCTAGAAAGAGACTTTGGTGTTTTAGCTTTATCTCTTTTAGAAAAGTAGTTTTTGAATTGATTCCTCTTTGTTTGGACACTTGATAACCAGGATTGTGATTAAAAATCCCTCACATGATTCATGGTTCTCATCCATGCAAGCTAGGGGTACACATAGTTGTCTAATTGTTCGGGTTTTGGAGGGTGTGCGGATCTGAGAAACACTAGTTTGAAGGAAAATCTTTGGGTGTTTCAGATTTTTATTGCAAGATTGTTTAGAGTACTTTGAGTGGGGGAAAATTTTATTTGGGATCATTCACCACCCTCTGATCACCATTTCGATCCTTCAGTATCAGAAAAGCCGTGTGAGTGCTAAATTTCATAGGGGTGTTAAGGAGTTCAAAAAAATTGCAGAAAAAAACATGGTGAAGAGGAGTGCAAACTTCATATATTGTCCTTACATTGATTGCATCAATCTCAGAAGATTTAACAACTGAAGGACCGAGATGGCGAATAGAGGGGGGGTGAATGGTCGCAAATAAATTTTCCCCCAAAATACTCCAACAAAAACCTCGATAAGATCGCTCAAAGGAAATCGTGAAAAGCCCGAAAAACTAGACAACTACTGTACACCTAGCTTGCATGGATAAGTACCATAAAATATGTGGGGATTTTTGAATCATAATCCTGGTTGTCTAGTGTCTAAGATAAAGAGGAATCAATCAAACTCTTACTTTTAGAAAGGATATCAATTCAAATCACAAAAGTCACTTTCAGAAAAGCAAAAGCAGAATTTCCAGAACTTGTCCTCAATTTGAACAGGAGGTTGGTGGGTTTTTACAGCTCACAAAATTTTGATAATTTTTTTCCCTATGAGAAACAGAGTCTTGAAGAACTCCACCAAATTTCTCCTCAAAAATCCTTACAGAAAAAACAGGAGAAATTGAAGAACACAGTAAGTCAAGAACTTCGAGCAGAAAATTTGGGGCTCGGTTTTCACCTCATGGCGCCCAAACGGTGCAACAAGAGAACTCCAAAATTTTTATGAAGGTGTATATCAGAGTCCCGCACCTCCCCCAATAAGAATAACTTAAAAAGGATTTTTCTATATTTTTATAAAATTCAAATACTAAATTCTGCGCAAAGAATAAATTCTGAACAAAGTTGGAACTTGAAAGAAAAGATTTCCTCTACTCAATCCAAGAGTGCAAAAGAGATGTAAAACCATATGAACACACTCTAAACATCCAAAATCAACAGCATTTAGAAGGAGGGGAGGCAAATCCAAATTGCGTGAAAGTAAATTGCGAGAATGTAATTGCGGGAAAGTAAATGCTGAATTTAAATTGCGTAAACTAAGGACATAATGTAAATGCGCAAAATAAATTCAGAGAAGGATGGATAAAACTTTCATTTCTGGAAGGAGAGGTTACAAAGCCTCACTTTCATGTGGGCAAAGCTCAAAGGAGCATTCACAAACCTCAAAACCTTCAAGGGGAGGAGGCTACCCCTCCACTCCTATTTATACTACTCTTGAGCCACCTACCACCCTTGGATGAGTCTCTCAACCCTAGAGCACTCATCTAAGGGCTAGGATTAACCCACACACACAGCCATGCAAGAGCTAACCCAAAACCTACACACATACCGGGTTTTCTTGCACGGTTTTCAAAGCATACTACCTAGACCCGCTAACCTATCAACTAGACCTCAAACCGACGGCCCTCATTGATTCACGTGGCATCTAGCTAGCATCATCTCCTTTCCTTGGCTTCTTGACTTGCCCGGACTCCGTCTCCGATCATCTTCCGGCGATCTCCCAACCGTCTGGACCTCCGACGCTCCTCGCCTAGTCCCGGTCATCCTCCGCCTCACCATGACCTAGCACCGTCGCCCTACAACTATCAAAGACAAGGAAACACATCACATAGCAAAGTCCAACAACACATGTAATCACATTTTGATCTCAACAGAATGATATACACTATGCTGACCAGCAAAAACCCCGACCTCACGTGGTCTGATCACTGGTATCTATCCCGACCACTGAGAATCGAACGACCGTCTCTCGATCACCAAAGCCTGCACCACTTGGGTCGGACGGTCGGTCTCCGACCAGCCAACACCCAGACCACTCGGGGTCAGAGGACTGGTCTCCGACCAGCCAAAGCCCCGACCACTCGAGGTCGGACGACTGGTCTCGACCAGCCAAAACCCAGACCACTCGGGGTCGGACGACTGGTCTCCGACCAGGAACTCAAATTGCTCTATTTTGAAAATCAATCCAAATCAAACTCAAACTTGAGCACACCTTGCTCAAATAAAGTCAAATACTCATCACAAACATGGATGGACCTCCACATGGTCCTTCAACAACTCATCTCAAATTGAAGAACACCTGATTCGATGTGACTTCATGAGGAATTACACATGTTGGATCCATCACGGGGAGAAAAGTAGTACCCTTCCCGTATATAAGGAAGAAATGGTGGAACCCGATGACGAGTTCTGAAAGACCATATGGAGGTCTATCCTTGTTGGTGATGAGTTATTGACTGTGTTTGAGCTAGATTTTCTTGGATATGAGTTTGATTTGAATTGAATTTTCAAAATATAGCAATTTGAGTTGTCTCTGCCAAGGGAGGCACTACCGGCCATGTGGGCGTGGTAGAGCCGGCCAAGTGGCAGTAACGGCCATGAGGAGGCGGTATTGCCGGCCTAGAGGCAGCAATACCGGGAAGGGGTCCGGTAGTTATATTCCAAAGAGAGGTGTCCGCTGGTTTTTCATGAGAGCGGCACTACCGGCCATATGGGAGCGGTAGTGCCGGCCGAGCGGCAGTACCGGCTCTAGGGGGCGGTAGTGCCGGCCAACAGAGCGAAATTGAAATGAGATTTTGGATGATTTATTGCATATCAATTTGGACATTGCTATGTGATGTGTTCCCTTGTTTCTGATGGTTGCAGATCGACGATGCTAGATCATGGTGAGACGAAGGATGACCAGGACTAGGCGAGGAGCGTCGGAGGTCCAAACGATCGGGGATCGCCGGAAGATGATCGGAGACGGAGTCGTGGCAAGCCGTGAAGACAAGAAACGGTTGAGATGCTAGCTAGGCGCTGCATGGATCAATGAGGGCCATTGGATCATGGTCTAGTTGATAGGTTAGCGGGACGAGTTAGTGTGCTTTGAAAATCGTGCAAGAAAACCCATTGTGTGGTGGGTTTTGGGTGAACCCTTGAATGACTGGTTGAGTGGGTTAATCCGAGCCCTTGATGAGTGCTCTAGGGTTTAGACACTCATCCAAGGGTGATATGTTGCCCAAAGGTAGTATAAATAGAGGGGTAGGGGTAGCCCTCCCTCACTTGAAGGTTTTGAGGTTTGTGATGCTCCTTTGAGCTTTACCCACATGAATGTGAGGTTTTGTAACCTCTCCTTCTAGAAATGAAAAGTTTTTCATTTATGTTCTTTCTCAATTTCCTTTACGCATTAAATTGCGCAATTTAAATTACGTATTTACTTTCTTGCAATTTACATTTACGCAATTTGGATTTGCCTCCTCTCCTTCTACATGCTTATGAATCTTTGTTGAGGTTGATGTTTGATGAATGATTCTTCTTCTAAACTTATATTCTCAATCATCTATGAAATCCATGCGTTCTTCTTGCAAGAAGTTCTTCCTTACGTTCTTGAATGTTTGATCTTGTAGATTGCGTTGCCTTGAGGTTCATCGTGGTCTTTTGCTTGCTGGGACGTGTGGGGAGTCATTCAAGATCATCTTGATCATCATAGCCCCACGAGCAAGCCTCGATCGAAGTTCTTTCGATTTCTGTTGAAACTTGGTGCGTTCTTCCTTCTCGGGCAAAAAGGTCAGAACTTTGACGTCAATCCTTGTGATTGAAGGTTGGAATAAGTTCCTAACATCCCAAGGACCTTATCTACCAAGTTTCATTGAATTTGCATCAAAGAATAAAAAGATTCATCAATTTTTCTTTTGAACCCGTGCTGAAAACACTGTATTAAAGGATCAACCTTTACTCTACGAGTGCATACTCAACAAGGACATGGGTATATGATGCAGGCATATGTCGGTTCAAAGTGGACACATGACATGTCATATGTGCCGACATTAGACGCATAGATGTGCACCAAGGAGTGGTTTTGGGCATTCGCAGTGTATATGGTTGCTGCCAAGAACGTAAGCCCTTAAGCAGGATGAGTGTAGTACCCTGTCTCGTACGTAGTGCAGCCCATGTAGAGTTGTGATGGTAGGTTTAGTCCTACATTACTTATCAAAAGTATGTTATAGTTGTATATATACGTGTTGGGTCCATAAATAGTACCTTCAAGTTAGTCCTTTTGTAGGAAGAAAGAACAAAGTCCAAGTGAGATGCTAGTGTACATATCTGCTCACGTTAGCATATCTGCTCACGTGAGTGGGCTAGGCTTTTAGTAAATCTGGAGTACAGATTAATTCGATTATGTATAAATGTAGCACAAATTTCTTCCAAAAAAAACCACGTTCATATAGCCCCTCCGCATAATCTAAACTCCAATTTGGAAAACCCCTCGAATCTTGCAAAATAGCATTTCTACCCCTACGGGGCATGCACCGACCACACCCATCCTCAATCATACTTTGAGATGCATGTGTATGCATATACCATCGTGCATTCTCCATTTCTAAGAAAAGACACTCACCCCCTTACTTTTCTTCTCGTCATTAAGGGGGTTTATATATTTTGACATGAAAATAAGAAGAGTTCTACAAACAAAAGTACATAAATTAATCTTAGTTACGATCATATCTTGATCAAGATCATCATTTGATATTCGAATGCAAAGAAACAAAGAGTATTTAATTAAAAACCAATATCACCAAGAGCTAATTCAAATGAGAAAAACAAAGAATGTGTTTCAGTCTTATTGAACTGTACTTTCTTTTCGACAAAGCACAATAGCCTGGCCATGCAAAAGGCAATAAAAACTGTAACACATATTAAATTGGTAATAGAACCGAGCAAAGCTAGAAAACGCACCTCTAGAGCACTTGTTGTCAAATCATTCATGCAACGTCAACATAACCATGAAATTGCTGACACATCCGCGCTCTTCAGGATAAGCAGACCTCCAAGCTATTGTGGCCTAAAGGTAAAAATAGTGATAGGGTGTCATATTAAATGGCAGGACAAAGCAACAAGATAAAATGATTAGCCTGATTAGCACGATTAGCAAATGGCAGAACAAAGTAACAAGATGAAGTGGTTACTCAACATAAGCTTTTTTTCCCTCCTACTCCTATTGATCAAAAGTATCTAGCAGTGCCATGCCAGAGTGACTTCCAAAGCGCTACAGACGAGACGAAATCTAACAGCCAGTTGCTGACTCTGAATAGCTACTCTCCACTACCATCCCAGCATCCTAAGTAACCAAATTAAACAATATACAATTCCAAGAAACTATCAAATAGAGAAATAGTACAAGTGTGTAGCAGTAAGCACCAAGGTGGAGCAGATACCTGCATCACCTCTCTGTAAACAAGTGTTTAGCAGAAAGTCCTTGGTTTTGAATGTTAGAAAATATTCCATGTATGACTCCTTGATTTCGAATTTTCTTTTGGTTTTTTATGGCCCTGTGGATTAGTACTTCACATTTTGATCTCATTCAAAATTTTATTTCAATCACAATGAGGTATCATTTGGAGCACAATCACCCATCATATAAAATAAGAAAGTTGAGATGATGGCAACTCATAATTAATAGCTTTGATTTCTAGGATCTAGAGCATCCTATTTCACCAAAGCTAAAGCTTGAATTTTTTATGGGATGTTTGCGCTCATGACAACGCTTTGTTTAGTCTGAACTGCAGATGATACAAATCCAACCCTCTCTCACTTACCATTAGTGACAAAGCCGTCTAGCTAACTTTTAGCCCCCTTTATGAAAGTCTAACAAAGCTCGGGCATCCCTAGGCTCAAACTACACGAGAACAACTACAATTCTACATAATCTATGAGCTAGAAGTAAAGGTACAGAGATTTTAGGAAATCACACATGCGCTAGCCACGACCATCATCCTGGAAGCATTCATCGTGCATGTAGAAGATGCCGGACGTGGGCACCGCGAACGGCTCTCGTTCTCCTTCTCCTCTCCCTGACCTCCGGCTCAGCTCCCTCCTCCCCAATCTTCTCGTCCTCGTCCCATTGGCCGCTGGCGGCCTCCTTAGTCGGCACCGTCGGCCATCGTACTCCTCCTTAAAACCCTCACCTACATCCTCCTCCTCTAAATCATCATAGTACTCCTCGTCGTCCTCCTCGTCATCCACCTCATCCTCGTACACCTCCAGGGAGTATTGGCTATTGTCGTCGTGGTCGGGCCCGATCCGCGCCCTGGGCGGGCGCCTCCCCTCCTTTGACCCCTCGTCATCGCTGGCCTCTTGGTACCGCATCGCAAAGAGTGGCGCGTCGTCGGGGTCTCTCACGTACTCCTCCTCCTCCATCCCCTCCCCCATCTCCACCGCCTCCTCGTGCTCTGACGTCAGCCGTGCAGCAGGGGGCTTGTCGACGGCAGAGGTAGGCTGCTCCAGCTGCTCGTCTGAGAGGGGCGGGTCGTCCATAGGCGAGCAAAGCAACACTAGATTTGGCCGTGGCACGGTGAGATTTTTTCCCTTGTGTGGGTTTGGTTTTGTGGGAAGAGGCAAGAGAGTTTGAATCGAAGGAGGAAGCGACGAGCGAGCAGGGGACAGCGGGGTGAGTCATGGAACACTAGAACAGAATGAAAATCCCCTTCCATCTTAGCCGTTCGTGCTAGATCCAATAGATCATATACTCTGCAGGAGAACGGACGTCCGCCGCTAACTCCTAATTAGAAGTGTAGAGATTTTGTACAAAATTATTTTGTTCATACAAAATTATTCGTATAAGGTTATTTTGTTGGTACAAAATTATTCTCACTCCTCTCCCTGCTTTGGCGACCAGCGGCGCAGTGTTGGACACTAGATCCGACAGCAGCACGGTTCGTGGCCGAACTAGGACGATGACAGCTCGGCTAACTGCTAGGCAGAGGATGTAGTCACAGAGGCGACGCGGCTCATCATGAGGAGAGGGAGAAGAGAGTGAGCCGGGGATGACATATGATTACAGAATACGGTTGTGCTCGTTAGTCCAAAATAGGGGTGCAAATCTTGAGACAAAGCTGGCGATGGATAGGAAGGACCATGTATTAGTAGAGAAGCCATTTCCTCAAAGGGAAATTTGATTATTTACCACAAAATTGATATGTATTTGATGATTTGTCACATTCTGTCACACTGATATTTGGATCCTAGGACCATACGACAATAAAATATGGCGATCTTATTCACATCACCAATTCACCCGCCACTGGTCTCAACTCTCTACAACTCTATGGTGGCGTTTGGTTGGGTGGATGGGATATGACCATCCATGGATTTGGAGTCATCCAACTGTTTGGATGAGTGAATAGGTGGGACATGGTCATCCAGTTTTTTTAGAATATTCTCTCAAGATGCTGGATAGAGCCATAAAAAAAGGCTGGATGAGCTCATCAATTTGTTGCATGAAGAGGTATACTCAGTCAAATTCAAATTTCGCCGAACTGTACTCGGTCAAACCCAATTTTTTTTTTCAAATTATGGTCAAATTTTGTCCAAAAATTCAAATTTTGGTCAAATTTTGTCTGAAATTTCAAATTTTAGTCAAATTTTTGTTCAAAAAATTTCAAGCCAAAATTTAAAACCTTAATTACAACTAGCCCATCCATACTCATCCATCCAACCAAACAAACAAAAAATTGGCTCATCCTATCCATTCTCATCCATTCAACCAAACAAAAAATTAGCTCATCCTTATCCACCTCCATCCCATCTAGGCTGAATGACCATATCCCATCCAACCTTATATAGGCAACCAAACGCACCCTCTATTGCTCCGTCCAGTCTCGACGACACTGTGTAGGCAACTCCCAATGCATTTGGCCCTCCACCTAGGGATGAAAACGGATCGGACAGTTTTCGACTGATCCGGATAATTTTCGGATACGGATTCTATCGGATCGGATATTAATCAGAATAGTATCGAATCGAATATAGATACAGATTCGATAGCTCACTATCTGTCGAATACGGATTTAGATAATCTGGATATTAATCAGCCAGATCTCCGGATATGCATGTGGGCTAGGACAAGACTATTCTTTTGGCCAAAAAGGTTTCTTAATTTCAAAACCGTTTTCTAATTTAATTAATCCACAAATTAAGTTTCAATTATTAAAATTGGCAAACCAAGTCCAAAAATTATAATTTTTTTGAGAAAGTTCCAGACACAATCTATCATTTAAAAAAATATTTTCAAAATTTTATCAGATTTTAAATTTTCTCAAAAATTCAAATACTGATGTTCTTAATAGAAAAATATTTTAAATAACTAACTAAAAATGCATAAAAACTCATAAATACATAATTTATTATTTTAAACATAATTCAACAAATAATACAAATCTTGGATCATTACATATTAGTGTTATATCCTTTTTCTAAAGACATGGTATCTAAGTATTATCAAACTTTTAGTGTGTTCTGTGTTTGCTTCCATTTGTATCTCTGAGCAAGGATAATATTCATTTTGTGTTTTACTCTACGTGTATGATGAACTAATCGTCAATGCGTGATGAACTAAAATGCTTATATTTGTTCAATTTTGTTTTCATGGTATCTAATTATTGTCTAAGTGAATGAAAATGCTTATATTTGTTCAATTTTCAATATTGTTTTGATCAAATCAACTAGTTATGTGTTTTCGTTGATTTTTTTATACAATCTAAGGGGTTATCATGTTCTAATAAATATTCGTAACCGTATCCGATTTGATTCGTATTCGATCCGTATTTGCATTTGATATTATCTGTATTCGTATTCGTATGCGAATTATCCGTACCCGTATCCGCATTCAGGAAAGAAAAAACAAACACAATAGAGCTATTGTCCATCCGTATCCAATTCATTTTCACCCCTACCTAGGGATGAAAACGGAACAAAAACTTTTTGACTGTTCCGAAGGAAAACGAACACAGAAGTCTTTTTTCGAAAACGGAAACGAAAGTGTCGGTACGGCAATAGAAACGGAATTTTTTTCGAATACAGAAACGGAAACGAGAGAGTCAGTTCCGATGAAAACATAAATGGAACGGAAATTCCGTATAACCCTATTCAGAAATTCCGGACTGACTGAAACCCAACGGAGGCCCAAGCCCATCCAAACCCTAGCGCTCTCAGGCTCTCAGTCGGTCAGTCCCTCCCGGTCCCTCCACCACTCCACGACCACCACCGCCCCAACCGTCCCCACCGCGCCGCCCCCGGCCGTCTCCACCGAGTCCTCGACCGCCCCCGCCGCGTCGGCCTTGATTGGAATCCCTCCACTGTGCCGCCCCCTACCGCGCCGCCACCCCCTCGTCCTCCAGTCCCCGCTCCGATCTCCCATCAGATTTTAGTTTATGTGCAGCAAATTTCAGGTGAGCAACCAACTCTAAGTTCTAAATGTTGCTTCCTTTGCAAGCCTTCTTAGCCAATGGATAAGATATAGGTGTTTACATTTTTATCAAATGTATGTTGTAGCATATTTGTCAAAAACACATGCTTTTGTTGTTCCCACTGACGATGCAGCTATGCCTTTTCTGTACATAATCTAGTTTAACAATCTCACCCTAGGCGCACAAAAAGTTTGATGTTCCTAAAGGATGACTTGATCTGATGGAACATGAGATTGAAATTATCGTGTTGCGTGAATTTGAGAAGACTCTGATATATTGGTGTCAAACAATTTAAGCTCAGTTTTTTAGAGCCCAACAATTTGAGAGAGCAGAGTGTTGAAACAAAATGGGAGTCATCACAGGTCTCGGCTGAGATGGAGAAGGGTCAATTGCATGTGTTTACCTGGGTCGTACTAGAGGTGAATCTGGTCGTGGTATATAGTGTGTCTTGTCCTTAAGGGATTATGTTTTCTACATGTTTCTGACCTAAATTTCTCTCAATGTGCTTACATTTAATATGGTACAGGGATCCTTGCGTTTGAGCCAGAACCAGATGGCATGGGGACTACTAGCCTATGCTTTGTTTGAAGGTATTGCCATCGTTTTCGAATGCGGCGTGGATCACCGATTGTTTGGTAGACCAGCTGATATCTAACTGGTCTGGTGATTGTCAGGTCATATAGTGAGTAAATTGAAGAATATCTTAGACAAACACCGGAAGTCAAATCTAAAATAAATACAACTAATCAATTTTTTGCAATGTAACAGTTGATATCTGACTGGTTATAGAAGAATGTTCCTGCTAAGTTAGTGCTATCTGTTATTGAGTTGATGCACTAAACTGAATTGAACCGAACTGTTGTGTGATTGCGGCACTGAACCGACGGGTGGAAAGGCCAAGCTAACCGAGGGATGCTCCTTCCACCGCAAAGATGACTAAGATGAAGGTTACCTAAAAGCAAGGCACAACCTGCTGATCAAGGTTGTTAGTTTTCCAGGATGTAGTCTGAAAATTTTGTATGTCCCGCAAGATGAACCCATGTTTAGTAATTTATTCTCTTGCTGGTGCTCTGTTATAACATTGGTACTTTGGGTTGTCCGGATAGCAAGATAAAACTTCCATGTACTCAGGTGTAGTGTTACTTAAACTGTATGTTTGGCATCAATGAATCACTACTATTCCTGGTGATATTTGTCGCCTAATCTATCCAGAGTGTCGAATGTGGTGTTCGTCGCATTCCTTGGTCTTTTCGCGTAATTTTATATGTGTACTTTTGATGTTTGTTGTGTGTGAATCAGGTTAAGCCTCCACAATAGTGATGCTCCAGGTTAGCTTTAGCCTTGGTATGAATGTTTGATCTCAAGGCCTTGACGCTCACTTTAAGTATTTATGCTTAATAGCCTAATATCATGTACTATGTTCTTGTGAGATTTTCCCCTTTCGTTTCCGTATTTGCTCTGTTCCGTTCCGAATTCGTTTCCGTCACTATCCGTTTCCGTATCCGTTTCTGAGGTTTCCAATTTCGTTTCTGTTACCGGTAAAAAAATATAAAAACGGAAATGAAACGACTATTTACCGACTGATTCCGTCCTGTTTTCATCCTTACCCCTACCTCCACCCCCAACCACTGCCTAGCCCCCCACCCCTGGCACCGGCACCCGTCTCCAGCATCCGCGCCAGCAAGATGCGGTCCCCCACCGCTGCTGGCCGCAGGGCATGTTTCCTGCTGGTCCGCACAACCATCTCCTTGGCTGGCCACCGCGCTAATCGCCGTATCGTCAGCACCGTGCGGCCCCACTGGCCGCACCTAAGGCTATGGCGCTGGGCTTCTTCGTGTTTCTTCTGTAGACAAATGGTACTCCTAAATAGTCCCAGTTTTATCAGCCGAGATTTAGGCAGTTTCAGACATCAAGAAAAGCATCGTGGGCGGCAAGAAAGCCTTTAGTCCACCTTACCTCGCTGCACTGCATTGACATTTAGCGTTGCTAACGGCAACCACTGATCGCACGAATTTGCAAAGTTTTTCACTTCTTAGGAACAGTGGAGTAGCCAGTTGAGTAGCGTTTGGTATGGAGTGGTAGAGGAGCAACATGGCATCAACTCTTGTATCTTTTAAAAGAGCTTTCAATGTCAGTTGTACAGAGCGAGAGGATTTTTCTGGCTACGTTTTTTACTTAGCAAGTACTAGTAAATAGTAATCCAACCTGCTTAAAAGTGAAGTCATGCCAAGCCATAGGAACGTGTCAATGCGAGAAATTTTACGGTGGATAATATAGGTAGTAAGTAGTAGTAGTAGTAGAAATCAAATTTAACCGTTCATTCCTCAAGGGTATTTTAGACTTTTCCTATCCATTCATCAGGGTATTTTAGACTTTTCGTAATTCGTTCACAGTTATGATTGACCGAATACCTGGTGATCTTCAGAGGCTTCTTATACATTCATCCGTCATTCATCAGAATCACAGAACGTATTTTACCGTAGAGAATAAATAGTATGACGAAATATTTTACTCTTTTACCCATCTTTAAATTTTACTACTAATACTAAAGGTGATAGTATAACTACATCTAAATTAGTTTTAGAGCTCTTTTACAGTGGACTAAAATCAATATAAACCGTCCATTCCTTTGAATCTAATGGTTGAGATCAATTTAGATCTAGTTATACTACCACCTGTAGTATTGGTAGTAAAATTTAAAGAGGGGTAAAAGGGTAAAAATTCGTTATACTATCTCGTCATCTACTAGAAAACACGCCCCGTGATCCTAATGAATGACGGATGAATGGATAAGAAGTCTTTGAAAATCAATAGGTATTCGGTGAATCCAAAATTGTAAACGAATTAGGAAAAATCTAAAATACCCCTGATAAATGGATAGAAAAAGTCTAAAAAATGCCCTTGAGAATGGATGGTTAGATTTAATTCATACTACCACTACTTACTACCTATATAGTCTACTGTAAAATTTCTCTAATTTTAATCATTAGATTCAAAATAATGGACGAGCTTATATTGATTTTAATCCACAGTAAAAGAGCTTGTCAATGTAGCCTTCTGTCACTTGTTGGTACTTCGATTGGAAAATGAGAGCATTGAGAGGTCAACAATTGCAACCAATTCCTCAACCCTCAGCTCTACCCTGCGTGTAGAGGAGGGGATCCATCATCGCCCATGGAGGTGCTGGCGAGCGCCTCCGAGGGCGTCATGGGATCCCTCCTCGAGAAGCTCAAAGCACTTCTTGGCCGTGAGTATGCGCTCCAGGCAGGCGTGCGTGGTGACATCGACTTCCTCCAGTCTGAGCTGCAGAGTATGCACGCGTTCCTCCGGGACTTCGCGATGGCCGAGACCTCCACCGCACTTGTCAAGGAGTGGGCAAGCCAGGTGCAGGAGCTCGCTTACGATATCGAGGACGCCATCGACGACTTCACACACCATGTTGGCTCCATGCCGAGGGGGATCGCCAAGGTCTCACACTTCGTCTCCGTTCTCATGGCTCGCCGCCGGATCGCCGAGGAAATCCGTGGCCTTAGAGCCCGGACGCTGGAGGTGAGCGAGCGACGCGAGAGGTATGACCTGCCGGTGCCTTCAAATGTCCCCAGCCTCACTTCCGAATTGCCGCCCACAATGTATGCCGAAATGACTCATCTGGTGGGCATCGATAGCCGAAGTGATGAGATCATTGGTAAGCTTACAGATGCCAGAACCAAGGATCCATCTGGCCGCCGTCGCGTGGCCTCCATGGTTGGATTTGCTGGTGTTGGGAAGACCACCCTGGTGATGGCTGTGTACCGCAAACTTGAGGAGCAATTCCAGTGCCGAGCATTTGTCACTGTGTCCAGGAAATTTGACATTAAGAGGGTTCTGAAAGACATGCTACAGCAGGTCGTCAGTACTAGCAGTTCCTCCAGTACAGATCCACTCATGGCCGTCATGGAGGCATGGGAGGTCAGCCAGCTCGCATTCAAGCTTAGACAGAACCTGGAAGATAAGAGGTGACTCATCGTGCCAACCTTAGCTGTGGTGTTCTTTTCGATGTGTGCTTTATATGCAGTTCGTATTAGTGAATTAATCAGCAGTGACACGCAAGGACTAATTGGACCGTATCATATTACTCAAATATAGATCGTTAGGAGAAGTTGGCTTCAAATTATTGCTAGTAGAACAGAAGATACTGGTCAATTCTAGTTTCGAAATAAATTGGACATGGTTATACAAAATAATTCTATCTTCTATCAAATAGTTTTCACTACACTAATTCCAGTGAAAGTTCTTTACAAGCTTACCATCGCATAGATCTGGAGTTCTGATAGTCCAAGACATTTGCGACTGTTAAATTTTTAATTCAGACTAAATTATATTCATTTTCCCTAGATATTTGTGCCATTCCTATTTATTTGGTTGCACATGCATGCTTGATATATTAAACGTTTAGTTGTTGATCCATATGGTTTGTGTTTCCTCAGTGCTTATTGGTCTAATCAAAATATTGTTGTTACCAAATTTTTCTAGGTACTTAATAGTCATTGATGATTTGTGGGAAACATCAGCATGGGAAGATATTATTCGTTTTCTCCCAGAAAATAATCGTGATAGCATCATAATCACAACTACAAGGGATGAGTCCATAGCTCATGCATGCTGCTCAAGCTATCATCCTGGTGACCTTGTGCATAGGGTAGCATCTCTGAATGACGTTGATTCAAGGACATTATTTCTTAGTCGAATTTTCGGCTCTGATGACAATCTTCCTCAAAATTTGGTAGAAGTGTCCGAGAAAATCCTGGAAAAGTGTGCTGGTTTGCCACTAGCCTTAGTATGCATATCAAGCCTTTTGGCTGCTAGACCAATACAAACAACAACATGGGAGAAAGTACAAAACTCTTTGGGGTCTGAGATGGAAAGTAATGACAGTCTACGTAGATTGAAGCAAGCTCTGAAACTTGGTTATGATTATCTTCCTCAAAATATCAAGGTCTGTCTACTATACCTTAGTGCATTTCCTGAGGGTTGCAAAATTGAAAGGGGTCGTTTGACAAGGCGATGGATAGCAGAAGGATTTGTAACTGAAAGACCTGGTATTAGCATGCAGGAAGTAGCAGAATGCTACTTTATTGAGCTAATAAGGAAGAGCATGATCCAGGCTGTGGATGTAGATTGTTTTGGTGAAATTCATGCGTGCAGAATACATGATGTGATGTTTGAACTCGTGGCAACAAAGTCATTCGAAGAGAACTTTGTTACACTAGCAGGTAATCACCGAAGTACATCCAGACCACAACATTATGTCCGTCGGCTATCTCTAGACTGTTACTCTATGACAGGTGGTCTGGACTTGTCAATTTTCAATACTCATGCTCGATCGTTGACCATTTATGGGGACATTGACAACATTCATTCTATTCCAGAGTTTAGATTCCTGAGGGTATTGGACTTTGAATGCTGTGAGGGTGTAAAAAGTAGGCACCTAAGGAACATTGGCGATTTGTTTCTGCTGAAGTACTTTAGTCTTAAGAGTACTTGGATCAGCGAACTACCTTCGCAAATTGGTGGGTTCGAATGTCTCGAGACCCTAGACTTGATGCAAACAAACATAAGAGAGTTGCCAGTGGAAATTACTCGGTTACAGAAGCTGGTACATTTGCTTGCCGGGGGAGCAGAGCTGCCCCAAGGGGTTGGAAATATGAGGTCTCTACAGACATTATGCATAAGGGCTACCAGCAAGAAGGCTAAGAAAGCTGTAAATGAGTTAATTAGGTTAACCAATCTGACAAAACTTGACATGTCCTACCTAAATCAAAGAGAAAATAGATCACATAATGAAAGGCTGGGTGCTAGTTTGCCTTCCATCATCAGCAAACTCGGCAACTGCAAGCTCCAATCACTGCATTTGAATTTGCTGGGTTACTCTATTGGTTTATTCCTTGAATTCCAGTTTTCTCTGTCACCACCTCCTGTTCTTCTTAAAATACTGCGGATGAAAGGTGACCACGGTTTTCTAAGAGTGCCATTGTGGATTGCATCACTCACTCGTCTTACTGATTTGGATCTAACTATACCGGTGGTGGATAGAGATCTACAAATCCTTGGAGAGTTACCAGGGCTCATTCGATTTCGACTCACCTTGCAAGAGCCGTCCAGAGAAGGTACTGTCATTCAGAGACCAGGCTTCCCTAGTCTTAAGGAGTTTTTTATCAAGTGCAGTATCATGTCAATGTTCTTTAGTCAAGGGGTCATGCCAAAGCTTCAGAAGCTTGAGCTACAGCTCTACGTTTGCCAAGAAGACTTAAGATGTATTCGCTTTGGTATAGGGCACCTCCAATCTCTTAAGGAAGTCCAGTTTGTAATACTACTTCGCGGAGGTGCCTATGATCCTGACATGGAATTTGTGAAAGAGGCCATCAAGGATGCTATTGATATAGATCCGAACTGTGCATCAATTGCTGTTTACAATGAATGTCACTAGTGTGCGAAGTGACAATATCTACGATTTCGTTCTTTGAATCTTTACGCAAAATAAGTATATGGTACTATAGTATCCTGCTTCATTTCGAGTGGAAATCAAGTCTGTTTTGAGATCATTGACAGCTTTTTCGGTTTGATGTTATATATGCTGTATACTGTATTTCGGAATTTTATTAAACTGTTGTAACATGAAGATTGTTTGATATATCTATATCTATATATTACTCCCTCTGCAACAAATATAAGTTGTATTTTACTTTTCAGTCTCCGGTGCAACACTTTTGACTATGCATTTCTTTTTATCATAATATACTAGCAAAAATACTAAAACGTTGTGTATTATGTAAGTATTTTGCAACACAAATCCTATAATACTAGTTTAATGCAATCAATCTATCTACTTTTCACAGTCTAAGGTGCAACACTTTAACTTAGGATGAGTTTCTTGTATATGACGGTGAAGATGAGCTCGTTGTATCTAGATACCATGCAAGTTTTCAAACTGACAAGGACAATACTAAATCGTAATATGGATTTGTCTTCTACCTGGATGGTGGAGCTATGTGCTGGAAAAGTTCGAAACAAGCAACAGTTGCAGATTCTATAACAGACTGAATATATTGCTGCTCTGCAAAAGAGACCGTTTGGATAAAAAAAGTTCATTGTTGAACTTAGTGTTGCCCCTAATACTACTAGTGTGATTGATCTCTACTGTGATAATAATGGTGCCATTGCATAAGCAAAAGAGTCTAGATCACACCAGAAGTCCAAACATATACTTCGACGCTATCATCTCATTGAGATCATTGATAGAGGTGGTGTGACAATATGCAAAGTGACAACGGGTGCTAATGTAGCTGGTCGTTGACGAAACCGATCCCACAATCAAAACATAATGCACATACTAGAGCAATGGGTATTCGATACATTGATGATTGGCTCTAGTGCAAGTGGGAGACTGCTGAAAATATGTCATAGTGGTCAATCATAGAGCTATTGCTAGATGTTTATGTTTTTTATGTTCCTTAAATAAACACCATGTTATAGATCATCAAGGATGTGACTTGATCTTGAGACTCTATAACATGTTTGTGACATTATAATAAATTATACCTTATTATTTAGTTAATTGGAACGTCAATTGATTATTTATATAGGCAAGCATATGACTGTGTTATCATCATGTTTTGCGGATCATAGATATGCAATATAAACATAATTATGTGGATAACGTACTTGTGAACATGTTATTGGATTGAAGGACCGAGATGACGATCAGAGAGAGCTAAATGATCCCAAATAAAATTTTCCCCTAATCAAGGTACTCCAAACAAACCCTCAAACAAAAATAATCAAAAGAGACAAATGAGAATAAGCTATTTGCTCTATAAGGCCGGTATGACCGAAGGCCGGTTTGACCACAGGGTCTCCAGTATGATCAAAGTCCGGTATGATCGGATAGTGAACGGTATGACCGGGCTCAAGAACAGCAGGAAGAATAGAGCCAAAAACAGCACGAACTCAAAAGCCAATTTGATGAATCTTTTGATCGGTTGGACAAAAACTCACGAAACTTGTTAGATGTGATCTTAGGGATGTCAGTAACTTATTCCAACCTTTAATAACAAGGATTTACATCAAAATTCTGACCTTTTTCACTTTGAAGGAAGAACACACCGAGTTTGAGCAAAACTCAAGAACTCGATCTTAGACTTGCTCGTGGGGTTTTGATGATCAAGGTGATCTTGGATAACCTCCCACATGTCACAGCAAGCAAGAACACAAGTCCAAAACCCCACAAACTCGATCTAGAAGAATGATTCACTCAAAAACACAAGATCAGTTTCTTGCAAGAAAAACACATGGATTGCCTAGATGATTGAGGTATAATATGAAGAAGATTCATCCATCAATCAACATATTTGGCACAAGAATCAAAAGCATGTAGAAGGAGAGAAGGCAAATCCAAAAGCATGTAGGAGGGGAGGCAAATCCAAATGTGCAAGAAGTAAATTGCAAGAATATAAATTGCGGAATTTAAAGACTGAATTTAAAGCATAATGTAAATGCGTAAAATAAATTCAGAGATTAGTAAATGAAGCTTTCGTTTCTGGAAGTGAGGTTTACAAAGCCTCACAACAAAGTGGGCAAAGCTCAAAGGAGCACAAAAACCTCAAAACCTTCAAGAGGAGGAAGGCTACCCCTCCACCTCTATTTATACTATTCTTGAGTCACCCTCCACCCTTGGATGAGGTCCTTCTACCCTAAGGATTAGATCAAGGGCTAGAGATGACTCCCACACACAGCCATACATGGGCTAACTCGAAACCCAACAAGCATACTGGGTTTTTTTGCACGCTTTTCAAAGTATACTGCCTAGACCCGCTACTCTTTCACCTAGACCGCAATCCGACAGCCCTCCTTGATCCAAGTAGTGTCTAGCTAGCATCTCGTCCGTTCCTTGTCTTCTAGGCTTGCCATTACTCCGTCTCTGATCATCTTCCAGCAATCCTCGACCATCTGGACCTCCGGCGCACCTCGCCTAGTCCCGATCATCCTCCACCTCACTTGATCAAGCACCGTCATCCTGCAATCATCAAAAATAAGGAAACACATCACATAGTAATGTCCAAAAAGATTGCAATGAAATTCACCATAAATCACAATTTAAAATTCATCTTTGCTCATAAGGGCCGGTGCTACCGCCCCAGGCCGGTAGCACCGTCCAAAGAAACAACTCTTTGGAATTTTCACACCGGCAAGAGGCCGGTGTGACCGCCCATGGCCGGTGCTACCGCCCCCAGACCGGTAGCACCGCAAGTGCTGGGTAAATTTTACCAATTTGCTTCAAATTCAATTTCCAACTCAAAATCAAAACACCACAGGCTTAAATAATGTCAATAACTCATCACAATCACGGGTAGAACTCCACATGGTCTTTCATGGATAAATCCATTATGAAGCACCACATTGAGCATTACATGTATGTTATCAATTGATTTCATATAATGTTTATGATTGATCCTCTGTCCTGAGATATACATGGATCCCAACATGAGGATCACATTCTTTGATATTACTAATTTTTGTCCGTAATGGGATAATTATATTAGTTACACTCGGGAATGTGTTGAGACATTCGTAGGGATGTATATGGTAAAGATTGAATTTTTTCATCCTCGTTATATAAGGACAAAGATATCTTAAGGCTACTCAAAGAAGATAGATTAAAGAATGAGTACTACCATACTCGAGCAGGTTGAGGTGCCAACTGCTTAATCTAGCTTTTGAGATTCAAGAAACAATAGATTAAACAATACAAGGATGACATATATCTTACATTGGGTTTAATCTTGATATCTGAAAGTGACAAAAAGATCGTACATATATTCGTTGATAGCTTATCAAATAAATGATATCCATGTGGGCTAGAAAATCATAATGTTCTACTATGAACCGCTTATAATTTGTACATTGAATGGTGATTTGATGTATTGCTAACATCATAATGGGCCTACGAAGTCACATGGAGGAATAGGAACCTACTTGTTTGTTAATAAATTCCGTATATTACTATATAGATAATTAATATATTAGAATTATTAAATACATAATAAGTAATTGTTTGATTCAGATTATAAGAATCTGAAATAGAAAACATATACGATTCAGATTAATGTAATATGAATTAAATAGGAAGTCAGTTTAGATAAGGATTTGAATTGACAAAGGTTATCTCGAATCCTATTCGGTTACGAAACAGAAATATTTTGGGCTTATCTTATTCTGACTCCTTGGTTATAGATAAAAACGCACCTAGGCTGCGTCTCTGAAAACCAAGTCAAGATACTAATTTCGAATAAAATCAAGAGGGCTGTGCTACGGAGGTTCTATCAGATTGGCATGCGGAGTCTTCTTTCCGTTTGTATATATATACTTGTGGGATAAGACTACTACTGCCTCAACGTGATAACACGATCCGACACACTCTTCTTTCGGTGCTGAGAAGTTGCACATACACATCTAATGGTAACGTTAAAACCTTAATATATAATCTTAGATCACATGCAGTGAGCTTTATGAATTCAAGTAGATAAAAGTTTTTGAAATGACTTCCCCTTTCTACCCTTATTTCCCAACATCGTCGTCAATCGTGACCAGCGCCTCTGGTCTTTCCGCGGGCCTCTTATCTCGTGGCCAACACCACAAGTCTGTCAACCACGGGACCGCCGAATCTGTGGTTGGCAGATCTAATATGAGCTGAATATCAGCTGCTTCTTCCTGCCGTCCTTTTAGGTATCCATATAGCCTCCAAATATTAATTTGATCACTAATTTTTACTGTAATATTTATAAATAAAACCCAATAAAATTCTAATATTATGAAATAATTTTCAAGACAATATACACATATGATTTTCATATATCCAATTTAAATATTTAAAGGGATATTGATAGTCAAAATTTCAAAAGTTTGATTGCACATATATCTAAATCGATACGTATTTGTGACTGGAGGGAGTGTGATCTAATTAATGGCTCAAAATTTGATCACTTTTGTCTAACCTGGTCCCATATGTCAACCAGACAATAAGTAACATATTGTGCGTCCCATATGTCAACCTAACAATGAGTAACATATTGTGTGTCCTAAGGGTGAAAACCAGATCGGATATTCCCATCTGATCCGGAGCCGGATCCGGTCGAAATCGGATCCGGGAAGGCATTTGGATATCTGGTCAGATCCGGATCCGGATCTAGATACTTAAATCCGGATTTTGGATCGGATTCGGAGTATGCAGTATCCAGATAATTTGGGACTAGATTCAGATATCGTATACTTAGGGCCTGTTTGTTTTAGTTCTGGATTCTCTAAAAGCTTATTCTGGATTGTGGTTGTAGAGAAGCTGATTCTCCAAAAGCTGGAATCCAAAAGCACGTATGAAGTAGATTGTGGATTCTAGTGTATATGGGTGGGCTGGATTGTGAGAATCAGATTGTAGAATTGGGTTGTTTGTTTTTTTATTTTGCTTTTGTGGCCATAATCTAGAATCAAAAGCTAAATCGGATATTTGGATAATACTAGCCAGAGCTAGAGATGGACAAACGGGCCGACACGAGGCACTGCAGATCGTTGGTCTACCGAGCACGGCATGGCCTAGTCAGAACGGGTTGTGCCAAGACACCCACCCTTTGTCTTGCGTGCTTGGGCCGGCAAAGCGGCACGGCGAGCCGACACGGCATGACTTGTTTACAGGCGGGCCCAACACGGCCGTTTAATTTGAAAAATAGCCATTTTATAGCCGTTAGAGGCTTAACAAATTCGAAAAAAAAATACGAAAAAATCCCAAATTTTTCCCTATAAATAGGTGGCTACCCCCATTTTCACACCAGCAATCTTGCATTCTCTTCTATTCATTCTCTTGTGAAAATTCTTTTGCTCTTGTTGGTAATTTGGCAAAAGTCAAAATAGTTTTGCCAAAAATCCAAAATTCGGCTTCCGGCTTCTGTCAAGAAATCAAGATGATAATTGTGATTTATTTTTTTGTTTTGTTAGTATTTTAAATCATATTTTAGTTTAATAGCATAATTATTTTTTGTAGTTTGCTTTATGGAGCACAAGATTTTTTGTCGTTCCCAGCTTCTGATTTTGGGATTTTATCCGAGGAGCTTCTGCAAGAGCTGTGCCATCCTTTGGCTCTACAAGTGCTACTGCGTTGGCAAGCACCGAGGCGAAAAGAACAAGACGCAATACATCGGAAGTCTGAAAAGATTTCGAGCAGATTTTTGAGATATTAGACAGCGTCCAGAGCAGGTATGTTGTTTGTAAATATTGTAAGCATAAATTAACTGTGAAATCTTCAGATGGACCGAGGCACTTGAAGAGGCATGCTGAGAGCTGTAGAAAAAAAATAGGGATGGCTTTGAGACAGATGCACGGTGCAGAGACAACCCCGACGTGCAGAAGACGAAGCGGGACTACAATCCTGAGGTAGCTCATGAATATCTTTGTCGTTTAATCGCTTCTGAAGATCTTCCTTTAAACTTTGGTGAGCTAGCTGCGTTTGAAAGCTATATTAGGACCGCTCATAATCATAAGTTTTCTGCAGTTTCTAGACAGACAACAACTAGAGATTTGATTAAATATTATAATAATTATCGCAATGTTTAAAAGAAAATTTTAGCAATCAGTATTTTTTTACGTGTCTTTGACATCTGATATATGGAGTGGTAGAGTTAAAGAGGATTACCTTAATGTAGTTGCTCATTATGTAAACAATGAATGAAAATTAGAAAAGAGAATTATAGGATTCAAATTAATTGATGTAGCACACACCGGTGAAAATATTGCTGATTGTATTGTAAAAGTTGTGGAAGATTTTGGTCTTAGTGATAAGATTTTTGCAATAACAATAGATAACACTTCTGCAAATACTTCTGCCATGAACATTCTTACTCCGCTTTTCAATTCCTATGCTGAATCTTTCTTATTACATCAGTGTTGTGCTTACCATATTATTAACCTTATAGTTATATCTGGTTTGAAGAGGTTAGATCAGTATCTTGAATCTTTTCGCACTGCAATATCTTACTTAAATTATTCTAATCAACGAGTAGCAGCATTTAAGACTTATTGTATTGCAATGAATGTGCTCCGCATAAATTTGGTTTAGATATGCCTGTTAGATGGAACTCTACTTACTTGATGCTTAAGAATCACATACCATATGAGAGCACATTTTATGTTTTTATTAACACTCACTGTCGTACACGGGATGGTCAACCGTTACTCACAGAGCAACATTGGTATATTGCAAAATACTTGCCGTCATTTTTAGAACATTTTTTTGAATCTACTGTTGCTTTATCTGGAGTTTATTACACAACATCTCCTTTAATTGTGCATCATATTTTAGAAATTACTACCCACTTAAAGAGCCACGAAAATGATAATATCTTGCGTGAAGTTGTTTATGCTATGAAAACTAAGATTTTGAAATATTGGCAAGAAATTCCTATGTTATATGCATTTGCATTTATTTTAGATCTTAGAGCTAAAGTTTGAGGATTCTCTAATGTTCTCTCACTTCTAAGTTATGCGGTAGGTACTGATTATTCTAGTTATTTTTCAAATATTCGTGCTAACTTATCTCAAGTTTATGATAAGTATGATCAGAAGTTTGCTGGAGTTCGCATGCAGCGACCTCCACCAGCACCCACAACAGGTAAGAAGAAAACCGTGTGGGGAAAGATATGGGGTACAGGTGGCTCTTCCTCAAGAAGTTCGACTATATCAACGACAAGTGCGGACACATCAAGTAGTGGGGAGCTAGCTGCCTATCTCAACAGAGACACTGTCAACTACCAAGAGTAGCAAGAGGAGAACTTCAACATTTTGCAGTGGTAGCACGAGCACAAGATAACATATCCGATGCTTTCCATACTAGCACAGGATGTGTTAACAGTTCCTGTCTCCACGGTTTCTTTGGAGTCTGCTTTCAGTTTATTCGGAAGAATAATCGAGGAGAGAAGAATAAATCTGACAAGTGAGATGGTGGAAATACTTCTCACTATGAAATATTGGGAGCAAGCTGATCAACAGCTCAACATACTGCAGAAAATGCTGAGCAGGTTGAGACGTTCGAAAATCTTTATCTAGATAATGAAATGAGGAAGAATAACAGTAACCTTCACTTTTTTCCTGTATCACTTAGCTATAGGTTGTACTCTTTTTTCTTTGCCAAGGTTTTCTCGTGTTGAGTTTTTACTTGGCAAAGTTTTTAACGAGGCAGCTAAACATCAATAAAGCTAATTATTTAATTCAAATTATTTGTCTCATCTTATAATTTATCTCATATTTAAACTTTTCTTAATTTATATATATTTAAAAAGTTTTCTACATCCTTCGAGTTTTTCTAATTATTCTAAATTTCTCCCATTTTTCTGAATTTTTTTCATACTTTTTCTATTTTTCTAATTTTTTCTGATTTTTTTGAATTTTTTTGGTGCTGACGGGCCGACCCAGCCCATTTAGCCCGTCGGACCCGTGCCGGCACGGCACGACCCGTTGCCTCACGGGCTGTGCTTGGACCGCCTCTCCGAGAGATCGTTCCCAGCATCCTTGAGTTCGTAGTCAAACTCACCTTCATCCATCTTTCATGGATTGGCGGCACGTGAGCTGGCACGACACGACCCGTTTAGTAGCCTAGCCAAAACGGGTCGTGCCGTGTTTTAATCGGACCGCCCGTTTGGCCATCTCTCCCAGAGCTACAAGCTCTCGTCTCGGTGTCTCGCACGGTTCGCAAATCGCAACCCCCTGGATCTCATTAGGCGTCTCGCCATCCCCAGACCTCCTCCGTCCCCAGCAGCTTCCCCACCCAGCGAGGCGCCACATTTCCCCTCACCCCCGGCCGTGTCCTTATCCCCTGCCGCCGACGAGACGCCAGATCTCCCATACCCCGGCCGCTTCCCTGACTCCCTGTCACCTAGATCTGATTTCCCCCAGCCGTGTCTCGTTGCGGCTCTCAGCTCTTGCCCTCGGCGGCGTCTCCCCTGGCCAGTGGCTAGCGCTCCCCCCGCCGGCCATGTCCCAGTCCAAGCCAGCTGCCAGCGCTCCACCCGGCGGTGTCTCCCCCCGGCCAGCATCTCCTTCGGCCAGGTGCATGCGCAGATGGATTTGGGAGCGCTGGTTTCGTGAAGGTCAAGCGGGGCTTCCACCCGCGGGGGATCCCCAAATCCGTGGCGCACGAAGGAGGCGGCGTCACCGTGAGCAACCTCAAGTACTAGCTTGTGAAGATGGACAAGGCGGTGGACTACAACTTATACGACGACGACGACCTCCCCCTTCAAGTCGCTCTTCGAGGTTTAATCCTGCTCTTTCTATCCTCGAATATAGCAGTATGTTTTATTTGTTTTCGGTTGTGGAGTAGCACTTTTGCACATTAATTGGATTCCATTTTAGAAGGTCACTGCATTCTGTGTTGTTTGGTCAGTCATCACTCATCAAAGCAGAACGCGAACTCCATCCAGTTTTGCTTTTGCATCATGTACTAGTTTGAATTGCAGATGACAACGTAGAGAAAATAAATAAGAAGGTGCATAGAATTGAAATAACAGTGGGTTTATTGTACAACTTATAATGGCTATTTGGGCCTTATATTCTACGCTGGTGAAGAACTTAGAAATTGTGGACATTTATGTGTCAGAGTTGGCCACAATTTGAAGCTTCAATGCTTAATTACTTGACAACATTTTTATGGGAATCACTTGACTTGTGACTAGAGTAGCATGTGAAATAGAGTATCTTAGTAGGTCTGTTGGACCTCATGTCCTTATTGCCTCAGATCAGATCATTCTTCATATCACTGTAGCCCCAACCCAGATCAATTAGCTTGTTCTGTTGTTTGCGTTGTGGTTCTATTTCTGCCACAACAACATGAACTTGTTGATGTGGTCATTTTCATTGTTGGTTCCTAGAACAATTAACAAGCCAAGAGCAGAATTAGAAACATATCTTTACTTTGGTAGGTGCCCACTGCCCTTGTCATGTAGTATGAAAGATGCGCTACTTGCCTACTTGTAGTTTACTGGTTATCTCTTCTTAACATTGGCCTGCTTCCATTTGTTACTGTTTGTCTTACTACATGTATGATCGCGCTAGTCATACGAATGGAGGATCTGATCCATCATTAACACGAGGAAGTGGCATTTTGATGATTAGTTACTGATTTCACACGTCCATTTATTCTACCACTGCCAACCAATGAGATTTGTGTGTGCGTGTTTTTTACTATAAATGTAAAGTTCATGGCATGCTACGCACCAGTCCTAAATTCATTGCTTATGCAGAAAATACACAATTGACTACTTCCAACATATATTACTCTATTTATGTGTGCATTATCCGTATAACTTTATCCGTCCCGACCTAAATCCGTCACATATCCATTCCGTATCCGTATCCCGAATAACCTGGATTCGTATCCGTATCCGGCTAGCCCGCATCCGGTTCCAAATCCGAAATAAAATACGGATTAGGATACGGGAAGAACAATATCTACCTGTACCCGACCTGTTTTCACCCCTAGTGTGTCCCATACGTCAACGTGACAATGAGTAACATATCATGCATCATGTAATTATTCAACGGCATATAATGAATTTTCTCTTCTTCTTTTTCCAAAGACGACAGACTGAAACTGCATGCTTATGTTATTGTAATTATTTTTATCTAAATATAGCTTGTCCACTGCAGCAGTGCCAGGGAACATTATAATTTTCTACAGCTCCAAAGTGTCAGTTTAACCTACTCAATGGGCAGAGATACGTGGAGCCGTACGAGATTCTCTCTAACAAAATTTTGGAGAACTAGTCATCAACTAGTGCGTCTCTATGAGCTAGCAATTTTTTAAATAATATACTTTATTTTTCAAAGTTACTATATATTCATGGAAATATTTTAAAGTTTTCTGATATGGTTTTGATGATAGGGTAGTATTTTCTCTTTGTTTTTAACCTATAAATATCTATTATCTAATTATTTTTTTGTCCGTGTTTTGTGTTGTTTGTGTTATCGATGGTTGTTTTGAGCCGCAGCAAAAGGTTTACCGGACATGTTTGATTCCTCTATATTGTTATGCATATCTGCGGGAGTCTACAGCTGCATCGTTTCATCTTTCTTCTCTAATCATGTGATCATGTATTAATATATATGGATATGGCTACCGGCAATCAACGGGATTCTAAGCTTAACGTGAGGTAGCTCTGTACTTGTGTTTCCTAACTTGATTCAAATATGCATGAACATGTAAGGGACTTCTACCCAATTCTAGTCGGGTATGTTCTCAGCCATAGGATACATAGATAAGAAGAATTGGACGATTGTGATGCTTTCCTTTTTTTCTCCGATTTATGTGAGGATTTTTAGCTATTTTTTCTTTCTCTCTGATTAATATGTGAATTTCTAGCATTTTTCTACTCTGGATTAATGTGCGCGGCTTCTGGAGGAGCCTCCAATTAGTAAAGATAATGATATTAAATAAAAGTGATTTAATGTATATCAATCCAAGAAATTTAATGGTCCATATGTTTTCCTTTTTCTCTAATTAATGTGAGAATTTCTAGAAATTTTCTTTTCCTATTATTAATGTGGGATTTTAGCTTTTTACATCTTAGAATTAACGTGGATATTTTTAGGAGGATCTCTGATTAGTATAGATATATAGATACTCATTGAAAAAAGAAAGGAGAAAACGCAGCTACCATGACATAGATGATGACTGGCTCTAGCTTGCTGGAGTTCAGTATGTTAAGGAACCTCGCTATCGAATAGTCCGGTGTTCCCGAACAGATCTGAGGTGGAGAACAGAAAGAGAGAGAGACACGTGTTTAGGGAGAGCGAAAGCGGAAATTCTTTATTGCTAATGAATTACGTGTACATGGGGACCCCCCTCCTCCTTTATAGCGCTCTCTAGGGTTTGGCATTAGGGACCACATGGGCCTTGGTGGGCTTTCGTGGTTTCTCAACACTCCCCTTGGGCCCTTTGCGCGAGATGCATATGCCTCATTAAAACTCCGAAAAACCCAGTGGGAAAAATACTTGGAGAAAGAGTACATAGCATACGCTTACTATGTTGCACTAATTGCCTCGTTAAAACCTTACGCAAGAAAACTTCATGAAAAACTTGCTAAGGAAAAAGAGTACAATTCTCCCAACTTCAATTGCTAATCTTCGAGATTCATGTTGGGTATTCATAATTCATGCTCAGATTCATGTGGGAGTATGTGACATATCTCCCCGAAATCTGCACTTCTCTAAGTCTCATCATCCCAATTCCTTTCACGCACCTTTCAAAGGTAGATGCTTTGGGAGTGATTTAGTGAACAAATCTGCAAGATTTTCACATGACTTAGTATGCAATATCTTGATCTCGTTCATCTTATGCAATTCATGAGCATAGAAGAACTTGGGGTTGATATGCTTCGTGAGATTGCTCTTCACATAACCCATTTGTGCTTGGGCAACACAAGCTGCATTATCTTCATAAATTATTGTAGGAGTTTGCTCAATGTTCAAACCACATGACTTCTGGATGTGGTGAACCATTCTTCTGAGCCATGCACATTCACGAGATGCTTCATACAAAGCGATGATTTCCGAGTGGTTTGTCGACGTCGAGACAAGAGTCTGCTTAGACGACTTCCAAGAAATTGCTGTTCCTCCACATAGGAAAATATAGCCGGTTTGGGACTTGCCAGTATGCGGGTCTGATAAATACCCGGCATCGGCATAGCCAACCAAATTCAATTCATGGTTTCTTCAGAAAAACAGACCGAGGTCTTTGCTTCCTTGGAGGTAACGGAAGATGTCCTTGATCCCTTTCCAATGCCTTTTGGTGGGTTCTGCACTGTACCGAGCTAGCAAATTCACAGCGAACGCAATGTCTGGTCTAGTGCTATTCGCAAGGTACATGAGTGCTCCAATTGCACTCAAATATGGGAATTCTGCTCCCGTGACTTCCTCCCCTCTTCTTTGGTCTCAGATGGGTCTAGGTGCGCTTGGAGTGACCTTCCACCATTGAAGTCTTTGCAGGATATGATTTTTCAAAGCTAAATCTTTCCAACACTTCTCGTGTAGGTTGATTGGTGTACCAAGATTCCTCCTTGGACATGTTCAAGCCGCAAGCCTAAACAAAACTTGGTTTTACCCAAATCTTTCATTTCAAACTCGACTTCAAGTATGAGCATGCCTCTTCAATTTCTTCATCCGTCCCAATGATGTTCAAGTCATCTACATAGACGGAGATTATACGTAATCCATTCGTGGATCGTCAGATAAACACACATGGACAATCTTCGCTGTTTGTGTAGCCTTTCTTGCAGAGAAAGTCACTCAGCGATTGTACCACATTCTTCCCGATCGCTTCAAACCCATACAAGTGATTTCTCCAATTTCACATGCATGTGTTTCTATTTGCTCCATCTTGGTTCGGATAGGAATTCCTTCCGTACTTTCATGTATATCTCCAATCCAAGTTTCCATACTGTATGCTGTGACAACATCCATTAGCTTCATTCTCAACTTCAAGTTGATCGCCATTGAGATCAAATATCTAAAGGTAATTCCTCCCATGACCGGAGAATAGGTTTCTTCATAATCAACTCCGGACGTTGAGTAAAACCTTGAGCTACAAGCCTTGCTTTGTACCTTACAACTTCGTTGTTTTCATTTCTCTTAGAACAAAGACCCATTTGTGACCTACGGGTTTACATGGGGAGGTGTGCGGCATACTGGCTCAAACACCTCTCTCTTGTTCGAGAGACTAACTCGCAGTTGATTGCCTTTTCCATTCTTCCCAATCTAGCCTTTTCTTGCACTCTGCGAGAGATGCAGCTCGGATCATGATCAATGATCGAGGCAATCTTCTTTGCGAAGTATGCATCAACGCTGGTCGTTGCTCTATTCAGGATTCTCCGTTATTACAAAGTTTATGGCCATTTCTTCATGGGGTGCTTCATGCACTTCTACTTGCTCTTCTCTGCTTTTCCCTATCGCAGAGCAAGTTCCTTTAGCTTTCATCGCCTATGTGTGCACACATTATTTCCGCGGCTTCTGCAGTGGAAGATTCAAGTCCGAATTGCCTTTCTGTTGGCTTCTTTCCAGTGCAGTCTCAACTGCTCCCCTTCTTTCCTTGGGGCATTTTCGTGATTGGTTGTGGTAAGTCCTCTTGCCCAGCTTTTCTCAGACGCCTCCGGTACTTTGGGTTTGAGGAGCCGATTGCTCGCTCTTTTCCTTTGAGGCCTCTCGAACAAGTTGAGGGATACCTTCTATTTTCTTTGGTATTTCCACCCTCTCTCGTGCATTCCTTGCGGGTACATGCGACTTAACCACGCCTTGGATCACAAAATGATCAGCGGTTCATTTGCTAAATTCGCAAATCAATTATCTTCGACTTCTTGATTTGCTTCATTAGTGCGGGGTCATGCGGGATCCCAGTGGAATGCCATATGATTTCCGGCATTTTTCATCCAAAGGTTGATTTCTCCCTAATGACGGAAACGATCCTCGTCAAAGATGCAATCGAACCGGTCAGATGCAAATCTCCATCATGGGTTCCAAATACCGATTATGGATGCACTTTCATAACCAACGATATCCTGACTTGCGGAGAGGGCCCATTGCGATCCACGAGGGGGTGGTATAGGTACATATACCATACACCCAAATTTTCTAAGATGGGAGATCTTGGGATGATCCGTGCACAAGCCGCATAGGAGAATGGATGTTGTAGGCCGACGGTCTAAAATTGATAAGAGCTGCTGCGTGCAGATCGCGTGTCCCCAACAAGTGTTGGGCAAGTTACAACTCGCAAAAGTGGTCCGCAATGAACTTAATCCTCTTTATTAGTGCTTCGCTAGTCCATTCTCGCGTATGGACGTGCGGCATGAGTGCTCAATCGCTATCCTCGTTCTTTGTGCAATAATCATCAAATGCCTTTGAAGTAAATTCTCCAAAGATTGTCCATTCTAATGGACTTCACGCGATGATCGGGAAAGCATTCTTAATTCTTATGATCTGCGAGATCACTTTGCAAAAGCATGGTTTCTTGTTGACAACAAGCATACATGCGACCATTTCGAGGAAGCATCGATGAGCACCATAAAGTATCGAAACATACGACAGGCTGAATCGACCGCAAATATCCCCTCGGATGCGTTCCAGAATGCAGGATTTCACTTTGCACTTTCATGACAGAGGGTCTAGTTATTAATTTCCGGTGGCACATGCAGGCACACAAAATCTTCATGATTCGGGAAATTCTTAACGTTAATGCCATGACCTTGTGAGTTGTTCACTATATTTCTCATCATTCTAAGACCAGATGACCTAATCTACCATGCCATAAAGAAAATAATTGAGCTTCTAAAAGCAGTCTTCAAGGAAGTATACACTTGGTGCATGAATATTCGTGTAGTACAACCCTGATTCATATGAGGGACATTTTTCTAATACCATTTTTCCACATGCCGCGTGCTTCACAATGCACAAGTATTCTTTGCCATTTTCTTCATTGGTTTCTACGTGAAAACCATTGGCGCGGATGTCTTTAAAGCTTAAGAGAGTGCGAGTTGATTCAGGTACAAAAGGGCTTCTTCAATTACCAAAGTTGTACCCATAGGCAATATAATAGTGGCTCTTCCCGAGCCGATTACATATGAGTCGCCTCGCGATCGAGTAATCTTTCCAATTCTTCGTGATCGATCGAAATACTTAGACTCTCTTAAGATGGTATTTGTTGTGCCACTATCAACAATGCATATCTCTTCCATTTGGGCGCTACACGATTTCTAGATAAAAGAAATAATATAATTCTAATCGACAGAGGCAAAACAATCCAAATATTACTTGCAAAATTGAAGAATATCGAATAAAGAATAAATTGCGTATTTATTCATGAAAGAAGTATGCTCTTCTAGAGCTTACAACCCTTTATTCAAAGAAAATGCTAACAACCATAATCTAAAAGAAATGCATTAAATGTAATCAGAAATATGCATTAATTTCGCTTCTATATCATCTGCAAGTTTTTCTTCATTTGCCATAATCATGGCTGCAGATCGATGTCCGTGCTATTCTGTGAGGATGAGGCAAGTGGGGTGTCTACATCCATGACATCATCTTCACCGATGTTGGCGGCGCGCCTCTGTGGGCGTTTTCCTTTGCCTTCTTCTTAGCTCGATATGCGTTGATCGCTTCCTTGGATTCTCGACATATCTTCGACCAATGTCCCCAAGTGCCACACTTGAAGCACGCCTGTTCTGCTGTCCATACGGCTTGGCGTGCGTCTTTTCTTTGTCATCCCTCTTCACGGGGCTTTGACTTTCCTTTGGCCCGGGTCTCTCTTTTCCACCTGCTTGCCCTTCTTTCTATGAGTGAGCTTTTCACCTTGTAGCTATTGGCATTGACTTCATGCGAGTGCCTCGTCTGTGGTGCGAGACATAGTTCTTTCAGAGAACATCGTCTTGCGATTCCAAGAACTTGCATTACATCAATCGATTCGCTATACTCCTTGTATGCGCCCCGACGATAGCTGCGTGCACTCGGATAGCATTAGGTGGAAGGTAGAGAGTTTTCTCAATCTTCTCCTCATCGCTGATCTTCTTGCCACATAGGGAGAGATTGGTACAAATTCGTGCAAAGCGTAATTGTACTCGCCATCGCTCAAGTCTCGCAAACCTCAGCGTACCCAATCTTGTCGTGCTTGGGCAAGATGGTGTACTTGAGCTTTTCGAACCGCTTCAAGTGCGGTCCAAAGCTCAAGTGCACTCTCCTCACCATATATTCATTCTTTAGAGTGGCCGAGAGGTGGTGCTCGAGAAAATGCGAGCTTGATCGCTCGCTTTCGGCGGTAGGTTTTGCGCCCCGCGAGGACCCTAGACCAATCGCCGAACGGAGCTTCTTGCCCCCAAGAACAATCTTTACGTCCGATGCCCAAGTGAGATAGTTCTGACCGTGCGGGGCCAGTTCTTCAAACTCACGATTCACAATGCCAGACATCTGCATGATTTCAAAGTTCTGGTTTAGATTACTGCGTGTAATCTGATAGAAAATGGTTGCAAAAGCATAAATTGCGAAAAATAAATTCATATGCATTGCAATATATTAAATAAAGCAATGGATTCAAATTCATAAAGGAAAATTCATAAAACAAAGAAAAGAAGCAAGGAAAAAATTAAAACAGAGCCAAATAAATCTTCTTGATTTTCTCGCAATTTTTCAAAATTTTTCGCAATTTTTTTCTGCATTTTTTCTGCATTTTTTCTTTATTTCTTTTCTTTTCTTCTCTGCTTTTTTTACTCTTGGCCGAACCGGCCTTATGGGCCTTCACCCAATTCACGCCACAAAAACCCCGGCTAGGGTTTCCCATGCGCATATATGCAAGCGCACGCTCTTAGCCCTCGCCAGGCCTTGCATTGCGTGCCATGCCCCGATTCATCGGCGCCGCGCGCCGCCGCTGCTCGCACCTCTCGCCGCCGCCGATCGCTCCTCACGCCACCCGCCGACCACCACGCGCGCCGCTTCCTCTTCGGGTGATGGTGCGGCAATGAGGAGGAAAGCGAGCCCGAGGCAGAGTGACGCCGCTGCCGCAGCGCCAGAGGCCGAAGCGGCGATGCGGCTGCGAGTGCACGCAGAGCCTAGCGGCGACCGAGACTTCGGGCGCCCGCCGAGACAAAGAGGCGGAGGCCGGCGTTCGGCGGCGCGCTTCATGCGCGAATCGCCGAGGCGCGGGCGTGCAGGCGGGCCGGCGCAGCGGCGTGTCGGGTCCGAGGACGGCGGCGACAACGACCGGTCCGGTGCCGTGCGGTGGCGATCGCGGCCGCGTGGCGGGCGGCGGCGCGACCGAGGCGTCGGCGAGGCCGGCCGAGGGCGAGGCTACGGACCGGACGCGCTGCTTGGTTTGCGCGCGCCGCCGCTTCATGCAACGGGTGGTCGCCGCCGTTTCTTCGAGCGCAACCGGCCGGAGGCGCTGCGGCGCTTCTTCATGCGCGGCCGGGCGAGTCCGAGCCGGGGCAAGGACGGCGGGCGGCGCGGCGCTTCGAGCGCATCACCGGCGGCGAGGCTTCGACGGCGCTTCGTGCGCGGCGGCGGCAAAGCTACGTGCCGAGCCACGTTGGTGGCAGCGCTTCGTGCGCGTGCCGAGGTGGCTGCATGCCAAGGCGACAGCCCCTTTTTTTCTGGATGTAATATTCTTCATTTGCACTATTGTTTCGTGTCATTGTAGCTTCTTGCCACGTGACTAACGCAGTACCGATGCGTAGGTTAGATGCATGCATAGAAAAGGAACGATTAGATTCAATCGTCGATTCTCACCTCTTCTCACCTTTTCAATTCTGATCTCCGTAGAGCAATTTCGTGCTGATAACGTGTTAAGGAACCTCGCTATCGAATAGTCCGGTGTTCCCGAACAGATCTGAGGTGGAGAACAGAAAGAGAGAGACACGTGTTTAGGGAGAGCGAAAGCGGAAATTCTTTATTGCTAATGAATTCTGTGTACATGGGGGGGACCCCCCTCCTCCTTTTATAGCGCTCTTTAGGGTTTCGGCATTAGGGACCACATGGGCCTTCGGTGGGCTTTCAGGGTTTCTCAACACAGTAATGGGCATGTCTCGGCTGCCGCCGATGGTACGGTGCGTACAACTTTCCTTGTTCAATCTCTAAATGAAATGATATTTTTGCAGACCTGGAATGAAATGTTGGCGGGGTAACTGGTCGAATCAAAAACCTTTCAGAATGATTGTACATGTATTAAATGTCCTTTCTCTGAAGAAATTACAAGCAATAACAATTTTCTTTTCGAAATATGCTTTATTTCTTCTTCTTTTCTCTCTCTCTTCGTTCTTGGTATCTTTATTTTAGTTTTCACCTTCATCGATCTAAGGCAACTCTGCCTGAAAAATGCTTGCATGTAGTTTGCCCAAAACTAAAGTAGATGTAATCTAAATCACCCCAAAAAGGGGACATCAGCGCAACCTTTCTATTTGAGATTCAGGCATGTTCATATATCTCGGCCGATTATCAGATATATGTACAGGTCATGAACAGCTTCGCCAGTTACTGAATTAACCGTAGGCAAGCAAGACCGTACTCCCAAATCACCAATTTGGGTCCCATATGATTAAAGTACATGCTACAACTAAGTAGTATATTTAAAGAGTAGGTTTTGTAAGGCGGATGGGCCATACATGTTCTCATTAATACAGTAGATTGATACGTAGGTCCCATGAAAAGAGTAGGACAAATAAAATTAAATTGCATTAATAGCATTTTATACACGCGGCAAAAGACTATTGTAAACAACGTGATGCATGTCGAGGAAGGCAGACTCGCTAAGGTTTGACAATAGCCACATCTGAGGTTGCCAATGAATAGCTACAAGAGGTAAGATCAGGGTTCACAAAACCGATTTCGAAAAATCGGTTTGAAAACCGGAAAAACCGAGCCGAAAATCGCTCGAAAATCGTCAGAAACCGAAGAGTTAAGAAATAAAAAAAAATGGGAAAAATTCAAAAGAAATCGAAAACCTCGAAAAACCGGTCGAAAATCGACAGACCAAGTGAATATTCCTTAGAGCCGATTTTTGAGCGATTTTCGCTCGATTTCATCGAAAATCGAGCGGTTTTCACCGATTTTCGACCGGTTTACGTCACATAAATTTTTTCAAATTTTTTGAATTTGAATTTGAATCGAATCGGTTTTTCGTTCGGTTTTTAATGCCGAACCGGCCCAGCAAGCCCGGTTTTTGTCGGCTTTGTGAACCATGGGTAAGATGCGAAGAAATAGGGTCTCTAGCTCGTGTCGTATCTATATCTATATTAACTTAAGATCCTCAGTGATGTAGGGCCAGGCAGCCGGCCCATAGACACGTGGCGGCGCTCGGGCACGGTAGAAACGATGATGGCTGAGCACATTATTTTTGTTACAGTGTTTTTTAAACAAATATTTCTCCTGTTTTTTTTTTCAAAAAAATGATTTTCTACAGCATTTTTCCCTTAAAATGAAATTAGTCCCTTCTAAAAAAAAATAAATTTCCTCTCTCTAAACAGACCGCCCGCTGCAACACGCTGGATTTTTACTAGTAATATACTACATCCGTTCCGTTATATGTGTCTATAGTCTTAAGAGTATAAGTTTCAATATATTTGTTTATTAAGAGAATCTAGAGTGTAGTTATTGCAGTTTTTTCACCCTCTAACCCTAGTTAAATGATTTGAAAGAGGTTAAGTGGTTGTGATATATTATTTAATAGGGCTATGTATAGTCATTTCTCATTAACTATTTCTTAAACTAGCAAGGTGGCCTACGCACTTGTGCTTGTATCATCCTTAAAGTATGTTTAAATGACTTAGTAATCATATGAGATTTTCTTTTTCGAAAATAGATCATTGCAAAATTCAACTTGTGATATTTTGATATTGTATATTATAGGAGAGAATATACTCACTATGTTTTCCAATACTTATCACATGTGACTGAAACTTTTTTTCTCCAAATACTCTCATAGCAAAATAGTAAACGTAGCATAGCATAATATTTTTTATTTATATCATCATCTCTTAATTTATTATTGTAAAATGATTATTATTGTAAAATACTTATCTCCTTCTATTAATACTTCTTTTAGTGCACATCACATTGCTTATACTAGTATAGCCCAGTGAACAGCTATTCTATACCTATCCTAATCTCTTTGTTTCGTGAACGTCAACCAAATAAAGAGCAAGAATGTTTTATTTTTATTTTTTGAAAATTTTAAGCATATTCTATATTTTGTTAGTGGCGGTAAAAAACCTGTCATCGACTTTTGTTACATAATAGTTAATTTATGTATATGTACACGCAAATTGAATTCCTTACCTTATTTTTTTTCTAAAATTAGCATATTTCTAGAATTTTAATTATGAATAAAACAAAATTTTATATTTTTCACTTAGTATGGAATGAAAAAATCCCTAATTTTCATTTAGTTTTATTCTTATGCTATTTTTGTTGTTATTTTTACATTATTTTGAATTTTAGATTTCGATTTAGAATCCGTACGAAAACCAAATGGTTAATTTCATTTTTTTTATTATTATGAATTTATGCTATTTTCATTGTTATTTTTTATTTAATTCATTTTGTTTATTATTATGAATTTATGCTATTTTCATTGTTATTTTTTATTTAATTCCGCATATCATTTTTAGGTTAGAATTCACATAAAAATCAACTTGCTAATTTTTTATCTAATTTTTTTTTCAAATTTAAGCTATGTATAGGTTTTAATTTTTAGTTTATATGAGAGTTAAATGGCTCATTTCCTTTTCTTTTTCTTATTCTGAATTTTAGTTATTTTTTATTGTACTTTTTTTGGACTCTTTCTTCTAATCTAAAAAGTTGATTTCATTGTTATTTTTTATTTAGTTTTGAATATTAGTTTTAGGTTAGAATTGATATACAAATCCTATTGCTAATTTTTATTTCAATTTTTTTATATGTATGGGCTTTAATTTTGAGTTCGTTTGAAAATCAAATGGCTAATTTCATTTTATCCTTTATTTTGAATTTCTGTTATTTTTTGTTGTACTTGGTATGGACTCTTTCTTTTAATCTTAGTTGTTATAACTCGGATCCACCAGATAGACAATTAGATATTTTTTTAATAATAACATCCAATGGCTACTATAGCTCAACTTAGTTAGGGTCCACCAGATCAAACACTAGATATTTTGCTTTTTTGTGAGAAAAATATATCAATGCATAACTCAATTTGTGATATTTTGACATTGTATATTATAGGAGACGATATACTCACTTCGTTTCCCAATACTCATCACATGTCATCGAAACTTTTCCCCAAATACTTGCGTAGCAAAATAGTAAACACAGCAGAACATAATATTTTCTATTTATATCTTCTCTTAATTTCATTATTCTAAAATGCTTGTCTCTTTCTATCTAGACTTCTTTTGATACACATCACATTACTTATACCGGTATAACCGAGTGAACAGCTATCGATGTATCATTCTCTTATTCTCTTCATTCTGTGGAGGTCCACCAAATAAAGAGTCAAAATATTTTTTTAAGAATTTTTAGCATATTTTATATTTTATTAGTAGCTATAAAAAACCTGTCATCGACTTTTATTACATAATAGTTAATAATATAAATATATATACATGCTATTCTATAGCTGCGTGTAGTCTACGCGCCAGCCACTGACCGAGCCCTATACTCAGCGCACCGAATTCAACTAGTAATGCTTTTCAGCAGTAAATTGATGTTCATTTGGTAGTAAAATTTGATTTATGCGACGTTTATTAGCGAGGCTTATAACATATTGTTCCTTTCATCGTCAGTAATCTACTAGTGAAATTTGCTCATCAATCGAAGCTACGAATAAAAAGTTATGGCTAAAAGAAAGAAAAACATATTCATGTACAAACTAGTAAATGCATATATTAGTTAGTTGGCCACGTTCTGATTTCAGTAGTAATGTGTTTCAGTAGTAAATTGATGTTCATTTGGAAGTAAAATTTGATTTATGCGAAGTTTATTAGCCACTGACCGAGCCTTGTACATGAGTTATTTCTAACGTAGTAAAAAATATAAGTTGCAGTAGTAATACTGTATGACAGACATAGTTAAATAGAAAATCAAAATCTAACAAACATAAGTTACGTTGAACACAGTCAGATGTTAAATTTTTTCGAATATTACGGGATTCGTGACTTTTTTCGGTGGTCTTGCGGAAAGAATTCTTGTTAATATACACATCAACTTTTTTACTAGGAAATATGATACAGATTACTGCCGAACATGTAATGTATTTCTCGATTTATTACTACTAAACTTGTAATAGCGATTAAAAGGTAACCAGCGATGCGTTAATTGTTACGTGTTTTCGTCTATGTATGGTGGGACGTGATAGTTTTGGGCCGTACATTCCCGACCGGTTCATTGAACGTTTCGGCCAGCGCGTGGAAAACGCAAATTAGCGCTTATATATATATATATATATATATATTGTTGGGACCGGATTTTCAAATCCGAACCCTCTATGTATAACCTGTGCTAGTCCAAAAAAACTAGCACACATAGTGGACTACAGTGATGACAACACATCTATATCACGAATCAAATAATAGTAATTAAGCAAAAAGGTATTAGCCTTATGGCCAACTTTTACAAATAAGTAGCCTCATGGCTTGAGTTCAAATAAGTAACAGCAAAAACGAATAACAGCAGCAGAATAAGCCCATCCATCTGCCCAACAGGCAAGCGACTGGGGTACGCGTCCTAATAATTAGGATCGCCTTCATCGTAACCACAAGCAAAGAACTCATAGTCATCTTCAACTTCTGCACACTCCTCTGTGGAAAGTTGGGATGTTGCAAGGGTGAGCACAAAATGTACTCCGCAAGTCTTGGAAACATAATGCATGATAGCTATATGCAAGACCAAACAATTGAAGGCATAATATGGCTCTTTTAGCACAAAGCAATGTTTAAATTTAAATACAACTAGTAATATCACAAAGTATCATTTGACCAAAATGAAATTGAATAATAATTGGATTTGACATGACAACTAGACAGGTTCCAACTACTTGATTGGCTTCAACCACCAAACCACAACCTGAGAGTTCCATCCACTAACGGATTCCCAAAAAATTATTTTTATTTAAAACAAAACCATAAAATCTAAAATATGCAAGTGTACCTCGCCTACCCTAGACCGTGGGCACGGCTAGTTAAGTAGTTTTAACTCTGCAGAGTGTGCACAGCTTTACCCACAAGACATGATCGTCTCTTGTTGCTATGCAATTAACACACTTCCTTCGGTCTTTCGGCAGAGAGATCATGATAAGGCCTTTACAATGTACAACCCCGCTATTAACCTCATCCGATTATGTTTCACCGCTGAAGGGTTCCATCCACCCAGTTAGAAGCCCCCTCTTGCGTCGTGTGGGGATGCACCGGGTTGGGACAGGAACAATCGGGTCGGGCGGCGGCGCAACAGAAGTGGGCCACAGAAGGAATTCGACAAAAGCGAATTAGGGAAATTAAATTGATTTTTTTTAGAAAATTCCAGAAAAAGAATAAATGGAGAAATAAATAGCAAGAAAATTGGGAAATATCCCAGAAAATTCTCAAAAATACTTTTAAGTATTTGGAACCCAAATAAATTAATTTGAATCTATTTAAACTTGTAAAATTTGATTCAATTAATTTGAGCTTCACTAAAAGGAATTTTTAAATTCATCAAAAAAATTATAAAAAGAGGAAATTTAAGTTGGCTCAAAAATGGAAAGAAAAAACCTCCCCCCTAAAAGAAATCTCGACCCCGAGATTTGGACGGACTAGGGAAAAAGGTTCGGGTACTCCACTCTTAGGTCTTCTTCATGCTCCCAGGTTGACTCTCTTTCTGAATGGTTGCTCCATTGAACCTTGCAATACTTGATTGTATTATTCCTTGTTGTACGCTCTATCTTATCCAGGATTCTGATCGAATACTCTGGGTAGGTGAGGTCCTCCCATGGCTCAATGTTCTCAAACTGCAGCTGTTCTTCTGGTACCCTGAGGCACTTTTTCAGCTGTGACACATGGAACACGCTGTGCACATCTGACAACTGCGGTGGCAACTCCAACAAGTAAGCCACTTCTCCACTCCTGGTTAGGATTAGGAATAGTCCAATGAACTCGGAACCGATGCATCCCTTTGAGTTGTGAGACTTTCAGGTACACGTGGTCACCAGGAGCAAAGGTTAACTCTCTCCAATGATTGTCAGCGTAGCTCTTCTGCCTGAACTGTGTTGTTCTCAATCTTTCTTGGATCATTTTTACTTGTTCTTCGGCCTTTTGCAAAATATCAGGACCAAAGACTTGGCGATCTCCTGTTTCATTCCAATAGAGAGGTGTCCTACACTTTCTTCTGTACAAGGCTTCAAATGGTGACATCTGCAAGCTTGCTTGATAACTATTGTTATATGAGAATTTTGTATAGGGTAAACTTTGATCCCAACTTATCGTATTGGACAACGCACAAGATCTTAACATATCTTCAAGGATCTGATTTACTCACTCGATCTGTCCATCAGTCTGAGGGTGATAGGTTGTGCTAAAGTTCAGGTTGGTACCCAATGCTTCTTGCATCTTTTGCCAGAATCTTGAAATGAATTGAGTGCCTCAATCTGAAACAATCCTCTTTGGAACACCATGCAAACACACGATCCTTGACATATACAGCTCTACAAGTTTATCTCCCTAGTAAGTTGTTCTCACAAGAATGAAATGTGCAACTTTTGTCAATCGATCCACTACTACCTATATTGAGTCATGACCTGATCTGGTTCTCGAAAGTCCTGTAATGAAATCCATTCCAATTTCTTCTCACTTCCATTCAGCTACCTTTAACGGTTGTAGCGATCCAGCAGGTCGTTGATGTTCAGTTTTAACTCACTGGCATATATCACACACAGCTATATATTTTGCAATTTCTTTTCTCATCCTTGGCCACCAATATATACCACAAAGATCCTAATACATCTTGGTATCGCCTGGATGTATTGAGCATGCTGACTCATGCGTGTCCTTTAATATCAACAGCTTGATTTCCTTTTGATTTAGCACATAGATACTTTTTCCAAGCCAAACTATTCCTTCTTCAACCTCTGAAAATCCTTGGGCTTTACCTTCCTTTATTCTGTCCTTGATCTTAGTAGCTTCTTTACCTGACTTTTGCATCTTTTTGATCAGATCCTCTAAGGTTGGTTGAATCTCCAAAGCAGTTACAGAACCTTCCTCCACTAATTCCAAATTCAAACACTGAAACTCCTCGTGAAGAGCAGGTTGTCCTTCTTGAATCATCAAATTGTTGCAGTAACTCTTCCGGCTTAACGCATCAGCAACTACATTAGCCTTGCTAGGATGGTAATGTATTCCCACATCTAAATCCTTGATTAACTCTAACCATCTCCTTTGTCTTAGGTTGAGGTTTGCTTGAGTGCAAACTCTTGTGATCTGTGAAGATCTCACAATGATTCCCGATGAGATAATGCTTCCACAACTTTAGTGCATGCACAACTACAACCATTTTCAAGTCATGGGTTGGATAGTTTTCCTCATGGGGTCGCAATTGCCGAGAGGCGTATGCAACTACTTTGCCTTTTTGCATCAAGATACATCCAAGTCCCTGTCTTGAAGCATCACAGAAAATCTCAAAGTTTTTTCGAATATCTGGTAAAATGAGCACTAGAGCTGTTGTCATCCTTTTCTTTAATTCCTTATGGCCAACTATTACAAACAAGCAGCATCATGGCTTGAGTTCAAATAAGTAACACGAGGCTTGAGTTCAAATAAGAAACAGTAGAAACGAAATAACAGCAGCAGGATAAGCCCATCCATCTACCCAAAAAGCAATCGACTGGGGTACGCGTCCTAGTAATCCAGATCGCCTTCGTCGTAACCACAAGCAAAGAACTCATAGTCACCTTTAGCTTCTGCACACTCCTTTGTGGAAAGTTGGGATGTTACAAGGGTGAGCACAAAATGTACTCCGCAAGTCTTTGGAAACATAATGCATGATAACTACATGCAAGGCCAAAAAATTGAAGGCATAATATGGCTCTTTTAGCATAAAGCAATGTTTAACTTTAGATACAACTAGTAATTTCACAAATCATCATTTGACTAAAATGTAATTGAATAATAATTGGATTTGATATGACAACTAGACAGGTTCCAACCACCTGATTGGATCCAACCGCCAAACCACAACCCGAGAGTTCCATCCACTCACAGATCCCCAAACCATCATTTTTATTTAAATCAAAACCATAAATCTACAATGTGCAAGCGTACATCGCCTGCCCTTGACTGTAGGCATGACTACTTAAGTAGTTTTAACTCTGTAGAGTGTGTACAGCTTTACCCAAAAGACTAGATCGTCTCTTGTTGCCATGCAATTAACACGATTCATTCGGTGTGTCGGCAGAGAGATCATGATAAGACCTTTACAATGTACAACCCCGCTATTAACCTCATCATCTAAGGTTTCACCGCTGAAGGGTTCCATCCACACAGTTAGAAGCCCCCTCTGCGTCGTGTGGGGAAAACCTATCTCCATCCGACACCCATATTCCATCGACTGGCGAAGCCAATAACAAGATGCACAAATTAATTAGCCAGGTTGTACCCATATAGACTTTTGGTTGTATGGTAGTGCTTGGTCCATGGTAACACACGCTTCGGTCCTTAATTGACTAGAGCGAAACAAACACTTTCAAGGTCTCGTGCTTCCTGCACCTGCCAAACATACATCTGTCCTAGTCTAAACCATTTCTTCACTTTATTTCAACTAAATAACAGCAGTAATACCAATTGCCGCAACTTTACAAATGAGTTTAAACAATGTTTGAAATGATTTCCATAATGGCATAGCATAATACCGAAACATTTAAGCACGACTAAGCAATTCTACCGTCCCATGCTACTCTAGTGGTTATCACCAAATAAAATAGCTAGTATCATCTAGGGTAACAAAGGTTCGACATGATAAATGCCAAAGAGGGTATAACAAATTCTGGAATTTAGCTAGAACTTAAAACTATATTTAAAGTACATTGCATAAAAGTAAGCATACATAATTTAAAACAACATAAGCATTTTATGAATTTAGGATCAACGTGTTCAAGGAAGACTTGCCTTCGCTGCCTCCTGTTGGTTCTACCTCTGTCTGTGATTTGGTTGAGCTTCGACGCTATCGTCTACACGCGAAATAAGAACAAATAAATAAAATAAAAAAAAAATGAAAAAAAATGAAAAATTGAAAATAATGGTACTGGAAGGTAGATCTTGAATTTGGATGAATTTAGAAATTTTAATCACTGGAATCAAATCTCAAACGAAGGAGAATGGGCTCTCGAAAGTGGCTCGGGTCCAAAATCACAGAAAAAGGAAAAAAAGGAGAAAGGGTGAATAGTGTTTGCCACATGGCACCCTTTGATTGGCTAGGACTTTCGGGATTTCTAGAAAAATAAGAAAAATGGTTTGGAAATTCACCGACACGGCTCACAGTGGACTGAGAGCATCGAGGGGTTTGGGGATATGACGTGACGAGCCACACTGACGTGGATGCCACACGGCGGGTTAGGGCGGACGTGGCGATGACACGATTGCTACGCGGCTGCTAACGAGGCTACTAGCGCGACGCTGGCGCGACGCGGGTTACGCGACCGACGCATCGGCCCGCGAGTGAGATGGCGCCGATGTGGAGTTGAGCTGGTTGGCACGTGGCGCCACGTGCACACATCAGTGACGGCGGCACAGGGATAGAGCGGCTCGGTTGCGTTGTGGGCTCATCAGAGCTGAGGAAGAAGGTGATGGTCGAGGCAAAACTACGACAGAATGGGGTCGAGGCTTAGGGCAAAAGAGAGGGCGTCGCGTGGAGACTGGCGGAACCAATGGAAACGGCGGAGGCTCACCCACGGCGAGGAAGACCAATGGGCACGGCAGCGCAAGACAATGACTTGGGTTGGTGATTTCGAGTGATGTCTCGAGCGATGCAACACGAAAGAAGCAGAGGGGAAGGCGGCGCGCTTTATTGGCGCAGACACCGAGGGAGTTCGGCACGGATACGCACGGGCAGGAGCGAAATCGGCGAAGGCGGTTGCGGGGAGCTCGGCGTTAGCGTGATCCAATAGGAGATGATTGCGCCAACCGCTAACAGGTGAGGCTCAGCAGGTGGGGCCCAACAGTGGGCGGCTCAGATGCGCAGGTAGGCCAGCCGCGAAGGAAGATGGGCCAGTGCTACGCGGGGATGGACCGGGCCAGGAGAGGAAAAATCGGGTAGGGCGGCGGCGCAACAGGAGTGGGCCACGGAAGGAATTCGGCTCGAGCGAATTAGGGAAATTAAATTGAATTTTCTTTTTAGAATATTCCAGAAAAAGAATAAATGGATAAATAAATAGCAAACAACTTGGGAAAAATCCCAAAAAATTCTCAAAAATACTTTTAAGCATTTAGAACCCAAATAAATTAATTTGAATCTATTTCAACTTATATAATTTGATTTAATTAATTTTAGCTGCATTAAAGGAATTTTTCTATTCACAAAAAAATTTAGAAAAGGTGGAAATTTTTAGTTGGCTCAAAAATGGAATGTTACATATATATATATATATATATAGGAAGCCTTTTCCGTACTCTTGGGAGCACATACTCCCACATTCAATATACCACTTAAATGAACGTGTTATAATGCTTTATCACTTTAGTTATACTCCAAAAAAAATTCTAAGATACTCCAATGGGACATGGTTGGAAAAAAAATTCATCGCAGCCCTTCATTTTTTGCTATATACCCTTTTCCATATGTAAAAGAATATATACACAAATTATGCTATAAAGGGAGGATTTTGATGAATTTTTTGTGGAACTCACTTTGCAGTATTTTATAGTTAGTATTATAGTATACTCAAAAGGATAAAGAGGTATAACAACATCATTCAAGCGGTATATTGGAGGTGAGAGTACGTACTCACAGGAGTATAGAACCATTTTCATATATATATATATGTGTGTGTGTGTGCGCACGTCAAACTCCTTAACTTATTTATTTCTGAAATTAGCATATTTATTGAATTCTTAATTTTGAATGAAACAAAATTTTATATTTTCAACTAGTATGGAATTAAAAAAATAATCCCTAATTTTCTTTTATTTTTATCCTTCTGTTATTTTTATTTTTATTTTATTTGGATATATTGGTTTTAGGTTAGAATTCATATACAAATCCAATTTATAATTTTTTATCTATTTTTCTTATTTTAGCTATGTACAAGTTTTAATTTGGAGTTCGTATGAAAGTTAAATCGCTCACTTCCTTTTATTTTCTGATTCCAAATTTTTGGTATTTTTTATTGTATTTTGTATGGACTCCTTCTTCTAATCTAAGCCGTTTATTTCATTGTTATTTTTTATTTAATTTGAATATTAGTTTTAGATTAGAATTGATATTCAAATCCTAAAATCAAATGCCTACTTTTTATTCTTTATTATAATTTTTTTTATTTTTTGTTGTACTTGGTGTGGACACTTTCTTTTAATCCAAGCTATTATAACTCAAGTCCGCTAGATTGACGGTTGGATTTTTTTTAAAGAATAACATATAATTGCTACTATAGCTCAACTTAGTTAGGGTTCAACATATTAAGGGTTAGGTGTTTTGCTTTTTTGTGAGTATTTTTACCCTATTTCTCTTTTTTGTTAGCAACTCTTATGAGCTTTTAATATATAATAGATCTAATGCTTCCTTGTATATCTATAATCTCGGTGCGCCAGCATGGGAGGCCACCACATGTCGCTTTTCATTGTGGTTTCTACAGTACCAAGCTACATAGCCTCATAAATTTATTACGCATCACATTTCACAAATGACTCTTAGCTTAGATGGCAGAGGGTTCTTGGTGCGTGCGTGAGGTCTCAAGTTCAAATCCTGTCAAAAGTGATGTTTCTTGGATTTTTTGCATCAACTTTGCTGATTTAATAGAGATACTAAATCATGATTTAAAATATTCAAACTTTTTGAGAAGGGTCCTCAGATCATGGCTAACCTACCATAAAAAAGTCCAGATCACAATCAAAATTGTGCAATTTTTAAAAATTCTGACAATGCTCCTAACGCATTTAAAGCAACTTTACTGATTTAATTAATCTAATAAATTTTAAAATTATTTAAATTTTTTGAGAAGGATCCTGAGAGGATTCCTACACTACTGTAAAAATTTCAGATCATGATCAAACTTTTACGATTTTAAAAAAAAATTGACAATGCTACTAATGTATTTAAAGCAACTTCACTCATTTAATTGAGCTACTAAATTTGTAAATTTAAAAAAAATTGTGCGAAGGGTCCTGAGAGCATGCCTAATCTACCATAAAAAATTCAGATTATTATCAAACTTTTCCGATTTTTAGAAGTTCTGACAATGATGCAAATGCATTTAAAGCAACTTCAAAGATTTAATTGAGCTACCAAATCATGTTGGAATTTTTTCAAACATTTTGAGAAGGATTCTTAGAGAATGCCTAAGCTACATTAGGAATTCAGATCATGATCAAACTTGTATGATTTTTAAAAATTCTGAAAATGCTACTAATACGTTTAAATTTCGTTGTTTTTGGTTTGCCAAAGGCATCAGATTAATTTTATTTTTTAAACTTTTTGAGAAGGTTACGAAAGTATGCCTAAGCTACCATAATTTTCCTTTTTTATTTTTTAAAAAAGATTTCCTCTTTCTGTTAAATTTTTAAGACATTTTAAAAATAGTTTTTTTAAAAAACATCCTAAGACTTTTTAATGGAATATTTTTTCTAATATTTTTTTAAACAAATATTTTAAAAAATCCATATTAAAACAAATTCCTCTTTTTATTTGTTAAAAAGGATTTTCTCTCTCTGTTAAGATTAACAGACTATCCGCGGCAACACGCTAGATTTTAACTAGTTTACAATATTACCTCTTATAGCGGGACAAAATCGCGAGGCAGACAGAGCGCCATGTCAACTGGCATTGCGAATAGACCCTCGCGTTAACCGTGATTACATACGGATCCCCATTGCCGAGGGCCGCTCATCTTTTATGTGCGTATCGATTCAGCCGTCTACGCGTCCCAGTATCAAGGTTTAAAATCTCGTTTTCGGTTGACATCTCGGGTAGGCGAAATCCAAAATTTCACCAAGATCTCGGAATTTTGGACAAATCCTGGATGAAAAAAATTCAAATCTGTTTTTTTTCATCTGAGATTTTGCCGAGAAATACCGAAATCTCGCAGAGATTACTCGAGATTTCGGTAAAATTGAACCGAGCAAAAAATGGTGCAAAACACATTGAAAATTTTTGAATTTTTTTGTGGATGGTCCTGACACATCACTAAAGTTCCCATAAAAATTTTAGATGATGAACAAGCTTGAGGAATGTTTAACAATTCTGGCAGTGGTACTATCCTAATAAAAGGCTGACCGACAAATTTGAACCGAATGAAAATGAAATAAAAAACATTATAAAATTGTGAAAAAAACATTGTATGGTCCTGATGCATTAATAACATTTTTGTAAAATTTTCAGATAATGATAAAGCTTTAGAAATTTTAAAAAATTCTAACAGTGCTATTGACCTAATAAAAGCTTTACCAACAAACTTCAACCAAATGAAAAATGGTTCATACCAGGTTAGAAAAATTTTAAATTTTTTTTGTATGGTCCTGATGCATCATAAATGTTTTTGTAAAATTTTCATACGATGATTAAGTTTAAGAATTTTCAAAAATTCTGACAGTGCTACATCCTAATAAAAGCCTAATGATCATACATAGATTTTCTTGAGCAACCAAAAAAGGTTTATAATTTTTTAAACTTTTAAAAAAGGGTGCTAAGGAAATTCTTAAGCTCTCATAAAAATTTTAGATTATGATCACACACCAACGAATTTATAAAATTCTTACAAGGGTACTATACCATTTATGTTCTTTCTATTTTTGATTATTTAAAGATAACAAATGAAGTTCAATTCTTTTGAAAAAAAACTTATATAATCCTACACTGCTAAAGATAGTACAATAAATATTTCAGAGCATGATCAAACTTGTATAATTTTATAAAAACCTGACAATGTTTCTACCGAAATTATTAAACGTCCCAAAAATTCGATTTTTCAACTAATTTTCATAGAAGATTACTTTCTTAAGGGTGATTGGGCCAAATGCAGTAAAAAAAGTCAAATTTCGGTAAAAAAACCCCGAGATTTGACGAAATCTCGCCGGTATTTTTGAAATTACTATAGCAATTTAATTTTTTTTTCAATTTTTTTATCCGATCAGGATTTTAAATCTCGTTATCAGCATAGATTTCCGAAATATCGCCGGTTTTTTTGTTTCCCTGCCCGGTACCAGACTTTTGTAGTAGTTAGAGCTCCAAGGAATGGCACTTCCATGTTTATTTTGTGTTGCGTGACCCATTGGCGTATGACACCTGGTTCGAATTGTTTGGTCCATCCGATGAGAATGTGATTGTTTGGCGGCCGTTGAATTGCCTTTGAGTTCGTTGTGCACTAACCATCCGATCGCACTACTATTGTTGAGGTATGGCACCCCGCACGCCAGCCCACCACGCGTCACTGTTTACTGTAGTATTTACATTGAACTGAACCACATGCTCATATATTTATTACGCATAGCATTTCACAACACAAGCTTAGCTCAATTGGCCCAGACCTTGCAGTTCAGGCCGCAGCTCGGTGTTCGAATCCCATGCCAGCCATTATTTCCAATCTTTTTTGCATCAACTTCACATATTTAATTGAGCTAATAATCATGTTGAAAATTTTTGGATTTTTTTGTGAAGGCCCCTCAGAGCATGCCTAACCTACCGTAAAAAATTAGAATCTTGATCAAACTCGTGCGATTTTAGAAAATTCTGACAATGGTGAGAATGCATTTTAAAATTCTTTACTGATTTTATTGAGCTAATAGCTTTGTAAATTCTTGAAATTTTTTGAGGGTCTTGAGAGCATGCCTACCCTACTGTAAATATTCCAGATCATGATTAGATTTTTCCAATTTTTAAAAATTCCGGTAGTGCTGCTAATGCATTTAAAGCAATTTCGCTAATTTAATTGAGCTACTAAACTTGTAATTTTTTGAAAATTTGTTAGAGGGGTCCTGAGAGCGTGCCTAAGCTACCATAAAAAAATCGGAGCGTTATTGAACTTTACCGGTTTTTTAAAAAAAACCTACGATTGTACTGCTACTTTTTTTCCCCTCTTTTGGGAGGTATTACAAAAAAAACCCATTCTCTATTAAAATCTCTGCCTATCTCAACGATTACTTCCGCCCATAGCAACGCACAGACATGGTGTGCATCTAGTTCTCAATAATTGACCGTTGGGTCTGACTCCGGGTACCCTAATTGCCTCAATGAAGCTGCCTCGGGTCCTGTCACACAGAAAAACCCCTTAAGAACTCAGTACTTACTTGGAATGCAGTAATTTCACGGGAAAATGTACAATTCCTACTGTATTTGTTTTGTGAATCCCCGTGTCCCAAAAACGATATTTCGGCTGAATTTAAGATAGCTAAGAGTCTATTTGAAACATAGGAGGCCTACAATCATGTGTGTTGGGACCCGAATATGCAGAACTAGACCTTCTGTATATATTGCACTAGTTCAAGATCATACTAGTGTACATATTAGCAACATAGATAAAATATCAACTCCATACACAACGGAATAAGAATAAACAAACTAAAATTGATAAATAAATAAATAGATAGTGAGATGAACTTATGGTCAAGTTTACATTTACCATACCCTATAGGGGTTAAACACTAAATGAAAGAAACTGTAGCGGAACAAAAATAAACTATAGCGAGAAAACCCATTGACTTGCCGGCAATCGACTGGGGCTCGAATCGTAATAACTGTTCTCTTAACAATACTCCTCTAAAGCTGATGTTGACTCATTTTCTCCAACCGATTGATGAATATTGCAAGGGTGAGCATATGGAGTACTCAACAAGTTATGAACACAATGCAAATCTAACTACATGAAGGCTTACTCAAAGAATGGTTGATATGGTTACTTTTACACAAAGAAGACTTTAGCATTTGAATACAATAATAAATTGAAACCACGAGTAAAACAAATAATAGTAATAATAAGTTTTTTAGATATTTCTCAAGTTCAATTGTCATACAGCCTACACCATTTTCTTTTCTTGGCACACAGCCTCCTTTTACAGTTTTGTTTTTATAAAATCTAACCTTTGTGTGAAATTTTTGAGCATTGTAAAAAACCAGGGACACGACTATTCGAATAGTTTTACAATCTGCAGAGGTTATACACTTTACCCACAAGATATAATCATCTTCTTATGTCATGCAACTGACACGCTTTCTTAGATGTGCGACTAAGAAGATCATAACAAAATCTTTCGAAAACTCTGATTGAACATTGACCCTCCCGATAAGCATGATCTCACCATTCCACCCTCATACAGAGGGGAAGAATATGACTCACTGTTGGACTAGTAATAGTAAATGTTCAAAATGTGGCATTGCTTTAGAACACTCTCCCTGATCATGCACACAACTTAGTTTACCTCTTGAGGTATCACATGTCAATACTCAGTAATTTAGTAGGTGTAACATCCCAAATTTTGCTCCAAAAAGAAAATTTATTATTATTTTATTGCTATTTATGCATTTTACGATTTTTTTCTGATTAATTCGGATTTTATTGGAATTTATTAAATATATTTGTTGATGTGGGCATTACTTCGACTACACCGACATCATCTTCACCATCTTCTTCTAGCATTCATGATGAGGCTCCAAACATCTTTCAAGGGCCTATAACACGATCACATGCAAAGATATTAGCTCAAAATGTCGCTTTGCTTTTAACTGACCATAACATAACTTCCAATGAGAATTGGATGTTTCCTTGTGTGACTACTTTTTGTGTTCTCAGATATGAAGGTATTGGAACTTGGTGTGTCCAGCGAGAGGAGCGAGAGGACGGAGACCAAAAGGAGACAACAAGAGCATTGCTAACACTGAAAAACCCACAGGAGCCCTCGGGGTTGTGGAACAAGACAATTCCATGCGGTCCATACAGCACATACACGGTCCTACTGGCCTCCCCTCCACCTCCTTCCATATATGCCATCAAAGAAGAAAGGAAAGAAACAAGAAAGAAGAAAGGAGAAGAAAGAAAGGAAGGAGAAAATTCAGCCAAGTTCAAATAAAGGAAGAGATAACCATGACATGGAGAGAATAGATTATTTTCAAATAGATGAGGACTCCATATGGCAACCTTTGTCCGAGTACTGTTCACGTGGTACTATCCAAGTTCGAATACTGTTCATATCTGAAACTATTCACGCGTTTACTGTTCACGGATAGTACTATTCATCCAAGCAACTAATTGTGCCCCTCTCCTATATATATGTGTACTCCATCCATTGTAAAGGGAACCACGAATTTTCAGATTAAACATATACTTTTGATTCTATGGCTTGTGCTCTAATGCCCCTATTAGAATAGGGAGTTCCAATATGAAATTATCACCGTTGTTCTTGCAACTTCTTCGGGGTGATTGCAAGGAAACGTGCGTCTACTTTCGCGTGGTCAAGTAGGCGAGGATCAAAGCGTGTTCTTGGGCAAATTCACGTGCCGCAGGTTGCTGTATCGAGACGGTGGTTGGCGCCAGTATTCGTCAGGGTTCACGGGTCCAAGTTATCATATTCGTCATCGCAAGATCGGGCCACCCCCCCGGTATCATTTTGGTATCAGAGCATGGTTGAGTGGTGACGAATTTCTTCCCTTAGATTAGTTTTAATTTTCTGTCCTGTTTTGAAAATTGCCCCACAAAAAAAAAGTAAACCCTTAGTTCAATCTGTAATTTTGGCGAGTTTTGCTAAGTTTTGATCCATTAGATTACTTGCATTAGTTGCTGATCGTTTTTTCTTTCTGTAGCCTTTTTGATTCAATTCTGTCCAGTTCGGTGTTTTGCTCATAAATGTTTCATACGAACTTGGATTTTTACGTTCTTGTACTCAATTGAAAGCTTAGAACATAACTTTAATTCATTCCATAGTGAACCTTCCAGATTCGGTCATTTTTGAACTTTAATCCAGCCAACAATTGTGCTGCCCTAGAAAAACCGAATTAGGGTTTCTTGGTTTGTTTTTGAGTTCTAGCTTTTCCTTTGATTTCTTGAGTCCAGTAGCATCTACAAGACATAAAATCACATAAATATCAGTAACCATACCTTTGGGAACCAAATTCATTCTTTGCGAATACTTTGATCCAAATTGAGACTAGCTATTTGATATTGCTTAGGGCTGTTCATATTGATACATTGCATAATCTTGAATCATCATATCATTATACTATCTTGTGACATCAATTTAGGGTTTTCAAATCTTTATTCATACTAGTGTTGGCCGAAAGTCACAAAAGAGCAAAAAAAAAGGGAAAGAAAGAGCCAAAAGGCCAAGAAAGAAAGAAAGAAAGAAAAAGAATAGAGAAGAAAATAGTGGCCGGTCACACTATATTGAGCAAAACCCTAATATGTGTTCAAAAAAATTCAGATTGTGCAATTGTGTTAACTAGTGAGCAATCTTATTCCCTTTTTACATTCTTTAAGCAATAAGCTAGCGTCTCTCTACGACTTGTGCAATAGAGTTTTTGGTGCCCCACTTATAATTTTATATATATAGCTCATTCCTTGATTGCGCAAGTGCCATTATCTTTGTGTGTGCGTTGCCTTGAAATTCGCTTATATCTTTGAGATCGGCAACTAGGGCTTGTAAATTCTAGTTTGGATTCTTACTTATCATTACAATAACTAGAATTATCACATTGTATAGGATATATACTGACCCTCCAAGCTCTACATATCAACCATTGTCACGTGCAGCACCTCGACTGTGAATTCGCTTGAGTAATCACCTTTGTCCTATCTATTACCACCGGAGTACGTGCAACACCTTAATCCAAAGAAGGAGTAGTAAGAACTTCTGGTGGTAAGTGTGAGGGTCAAGTGTTTCCACCATATACATCATATATTTGTTCTTGAAGGAGTAGTAAGAACTTCTGGTGGTAAGTGTGAGGGTCAAGTGTTTCCACCATATACATCATATATTTGTTCTTTGTTTTCGTGTTTGCACTAACCATGGCAGAAATCGATGGAGATAAAGGAAAGTCATTACCATTTGTTACACATGCTGAATTGGAGAAGATGACTAATGAATTCAACGAACAACTCAATGAGAACATGAGCATCTTGAGAAACGATATCGTGACACAAATGGTAAGTGAATTTGATAAAAGGTTGAATGAGTTTCGCAAGGATCAAGCACTAGAGAAGGAAACACATGGGGAGACTAGTGTTCAAGGTGGAGGTGAAGAACTTAATGAAACGGATATAGAGACTGTCGCACGCTTAAAGCAGGAGGCTAGAGGAAGGAGAGATCGCGTCATTGCCAACGCTATTCGGCCTCCACACCCTGGGCGTGGTAGAGGTGGTCGTGGTCCACCCAAGGCCACGGGTATGTAGCCAACGAAGAAGAGATGGACAACGACTTCGTGCTTCACCGCAATGATGGCTATCTACGTCATGGCCGACGACAAGGAGAGCCTGTGGAGGAGAAGTTCGGTAAGCTAAAATTTAATATTCCTAAGTTTGTTGGTGATGCAGATCCGGACGCTTACTTCACTTGGGAGCTCAAGGTGGATAAGATCTTCCGAATGCACAACTACTCGGAAGAGAAGAAGCTACACATGGCAGCTCTTGAGTTCGATGGCTATGCTTTAATTTGGTGGGAACAAGTGATCAGTCAAAGGGAGGAGCACGCAGAGCCACCCATTGCTTCATGGGTTGAAATGAAAAGGGAAATGCGTGCTCGCTTTGTTCCTAACCATTATAGACGCGATCTTTTGATAAATTGCAGAATTTAAGACAAGGTGCACGCTCGGTGGAGGAGTACTACAAGGATATGGAGCAAGCCATGATTCGCACGTGTTCAAGAGGATGAAGAGCAAACGATTGCACGATTTTCGCATGGCTTGAATCGTAATGTGAAACGTATTGTTATTTATCAACCCTATAACACCATGGTAGAGTTGGTACATCAAGCAACAAAGGCCGAAAAACAAATGATGGAAGATGCAAGGCCAACACAAAGGGCGCCATCATTCAATTTGAGGGCGCCATCTTCATCTTCAAGTGCATCCAAAGCACACTTTAGCTTAGGACGAGGTACTTCTTCCACACCAGTCAATTCGGTTTCTACTAATCTTCGCTCTTCATCTATGACAAAGTCCATAGGTACAACAAGCGAAAAGAAAGGTGCTCCACCCCCTACATCTTTAGTTGGGTCAACGGCTAAAAGTAGAGAGGTGCAATGCTTCAAGTGCTTAGGACGTGGACATATTGCACGGGAATGTCCAAATAACCGCGTGATGCTCATTACTGAAGATGGAGAATATGACTCAATGAGTGAAGGTGAAATGGAACCGCATGCTGAAATCGGTGTATATGAAGAGGCGCTTGAAAAAGAACCAGACTCCGATGGTCATGATTTGTCATATGAAACGGGACCTGCACTTGTGGTTACTAAAACCCTAAGTGTTCAAATCCAAGAAAATGACCCTACGGCGCAACGATGCAACCTTTTCCAAACTCAAGCTAAGGTATGTGACAAGGTAATCAAGCTAATCATTGATGGTGGTAGTTGTCATAACCTCGCTAGTGTGGAAATGTGTGACAAGCTTAATCTGAAATTACTTAAACATCCTCATCCATATCATGTTCAATGGTTTAGTAATTGCGGGGATGTAAAGGTTCAACACATGGTTAAGGTACCATTTAAGATTAGAGATTATTCTGATGAAGTTGTATGTGATGTGGTGCCTATGACTGTTTGCCATTTATTATTGGGTAGACCATGGCAGTTTGATGTAGGTGCAATACATAATGGGCGTGAAAATACTTATTCTTTAAAGTATAGGGGATTCACCAAAAATTTGTTGCCTATGACTCCTAATCAAATTGTGGCTGAACAATTGAAGAAACAACAAGCAAAAGAGCAAGATAAAAGAAAGGCTAGTGATTTGCACATTGCTGAAAATGAGACAAATAGAGATAGCTTGAGAGGTAAAAACAAAGTTGAGGGAGAGAAATTAGTCATGATAGCTACAAAATCAGATTTGCGAGAAGTCAAGAACAATCCTGATTTGATGCACTATGTGTTATTGTTAAAGGATGTTTTGATTTCCACTAACGACTTGACATCTCTTCATAGTGTTATTTCTAGTCTTTTGCAGGCATATGAGGATGTATTTCCGAATGAGGTTCCTGCTGGTTTGCCACCCATGCGAGAAATTGAGCACCAAATTGACTTGATACTAGGTGCATCTCTCCAAAATCGGCCTCCATATCGCTCCAATCCAGAGGAGGCAAAAGAGATTCAATGCCAAGTGCAAGAACTACTTGACAAAGGGTACGTACGTGAGCTTGAGCCCTTGTGCCGTGCCTGTTATTCTTGTTCCTAAGAAGGATGGTTCATGGAGAATGTGTGTTGATTGTCGTGCCATTAACAATATTACTATTCGGTATCATCATCCTGTTCCTAGGTTAGATGATATGCTTGATGAACTTAGTGGTGCTATCTTGTTCTCCAAGATTGATTTGCGTAGTGGATACCACCAGATTAGGATGAGTCTTGGTGATGAGTGGAAAACTGCTTTTAAAACAAAATTTGGATTGTATGAGTGGTTAGTCAGGCCTTTTGGGTTAACTAATGCACCTAGTATATTCATGCGTTTAATGAATCATGTTTTGAGAGCTTTCATTGGAAGATTTGTTGTGGTATACTTTGACGATATTCTTATCTATAGCAAAACGATGGATGAACACATTGAACATATTAAACAAGTTCTTGACGTGCTTCGACATGAGAAATTGTATGCTAATTTTGAGAAGTGCACTTTTTGTCAAGATGAAGTAGTGTTCTTAGGCTATGTAGTTTCTGGACATGGCATAGAAGTAGATGAATCTAAAATTGAAGCAATTAAGAACTGGTCTACTCCTGTGAATGTGACTCAAGTTAGAAGCTTTCATGGTCTTGCTGGTTTCTATCGTCGTTTTGTTAAAGATTTTAGTACTATTGCTGCCCCATTGAATGAATTGACTAAAAAGGGCGTTGTGTTTACTTTGGGTGACGCGCAAGAACATGCTTTCAATGAACTTAAGAAACACTTAATTGAAGCATCGTTGCTTGTTTTACCAGATTTCAGTAAGACTTTTGAAATTGAAAGTGATGCTAGTGGAATTGGTATTGGTGGTGTTTTAATGCAAGAGGGCAAACCGGTAGCATACTTTAGTGAAAAATTGGGAGGAGCTCAATTGAATTATCCTGTTTATGACAAAGAAACGTATGCTTTGGTTAGAACACTTGAAACTTGGCAACATTACCTTTGGCCAAAAGAATTTGTTATTCATTCTGATCATGAATCATTGAAGTATTTGAAAGGCCAAGCTAATCTAAACCGTAGACATGCTAAGTGGGTGGAATTTATTGAAACTTTCCCTTATATTGTAAAATATAAGAAAGGCAAAGAAAATGTTGTGGCTGATGCTCTTTCTAGGAAATCCGTGATTTTAACTCAATTAGAAATCAAAGTTCCTGGATTAGAGAGTTTGAAGGATTTGAATGCTCATGATATTGAATTTTCTGCACCATACTATCAAGGAGGAAAAGGATGGGATAAGTTTCATGTTCATGATGGATTTTTGTTTCGTGCTAACAAGCTTTGCGTTCCCAATTCGTCCATTCGTTTGTTGTTGTTGCAAGAATCTCATGCAGGAGGGTTGATGGGACATTTTGGGAGAGAAAAGACACTTATGATGCTAAGTGGTCACTTTTATTGGCCTAAGATGAGGCGTGACGTCGAACGATTTGTGCAACGATGTGTTGCATGCCATAAAGCTAAATCAAAGTTAAATCCACATGGTTTGTATACACCTCTTCCAGTTCCAAGTGCTCCATGGGAAGACATTAGCATGGATTTTGTTTTGGGATTACCTAGGACTAAGAGGGGGAGATATTCTATTTTTGTGGTAGTGGACAGGTGACGAATACTCATACCAGGGGTACCCCAACGGCCCAGCGTAACAAGCAGGCTACCTCAAGCCCATTACCGACCAAAGGACCCGTGGGACCACAAAGGACGCCCCTCCCCGACCGATCAGGACTAGCGTCCCCGACCAAGTAAGGCTCCCGACCCCCGCGGCGGTTCGGGATCCTCCGACTCCGACCAAATTAAGGCAACCTCCGCCAAGGGCCACGTGTCAAAGCCTCCACCAGTCTACGGCCGCATGCCCCGTGGATGGGGACAATCGAAGTGATTGTACGGGAGCAGGTGGCTCTTTCCCAAGATGGCATAAATGGCTGCTGAAGTCAAACTTTCAGTCCCATCAACCAATCACGTACGATACAAAGGCACGTTCCCTCCCGAGGCAGTACCAACGTTACGCACTGCAACGTCAACCATCGTCAGGTTCACAGAAGGCAGGTGCGCCATTTCCCAACGCAGCAGCTAACTGCCCTGCCCACCAGGACTATCGACCCAGCGTGGGCAAACCGGGCGACGACCCATCACCGAAGCAACTTCCCTCTCCCAACTTCCCATGTAACCTGCCCCCTCCGGCTGTATAAAGGGAGGCAGGGGCCTCTGGGAGAGGTAGTGGAGCAAGAAGAAGCGAGTAAAGTAGAGTCTCCCCTTCTCGCTAGGTCTTTGCGAACACTCTTGTGCTCAAACTCTCTGCTCTCATTTGTAAAACGTTGTGTAGCCATCTGTACCAAAGGCAATACAACACCACAGAACGAACTGGAGTAGGGACATTCGGCTCGAACCAGTATATACCTTGGGCTCTCGAGTCTAACCATTCAGGGACAGGGAACATGTGGCCCCTTTGACTTACAAATTTACTTGCCGGTGCTCGAAACGCCGACAGTTGGCGCGCCAGGTAGGAGCTTCGTGCGTCTTCATCGACATCTCCGGATTCCCACTCATCTCCATGATGGCTTTCTTCACCAGCGACGGCGTGTCTACGTCGGGGGGACGAATCCACTTCGGCTCCCTCGACTTCACCGCCACTCCGACAGGCGAGCTCGCGCTCATTCCCGTCGCCATCGGAGACCAGAAACCTGCTGGAAGCCAGGGCTCCGTCTCCGACAACCTTGCCGGCCTCCGGCTTGAGGCCCCCCTGCAGGCCCCCAGGCCGGAGCCCAACGAGCGCCCCGCCGTCTTTGGCGGTGGCACCCGATGGCTCGGGAGGACGACCACGTCGCCTCCCACGAGCTCACAGTTCGTGGCTATGGCCGGCTATATGCCGGCATCTGTCCACGAGCTGCTGGAAGATTCTTCCAGCCACGACTCCAGCTTCAACACGGAGCAAACCCCCCGCAGACGGCACTCTCGTGAGTGCAACATGGCGGGCACGGTCAACCTGACCATAATCCCCGCGGCTACGGGGGCTCCCATCCAGCGCACTAAGGCGCAGGAGGAGGAATACCAGCGCGAACGCGCTGAGCGCGCTCAAGCTCGCGCCGAGCTTCAGCGGCAGCGCGAAGAGCTGGAGGAGCGAAGGGCCGAGCTCGACCAGCTCCAGGCCAACCTGGAGTAGGATGAGCCCGAGCCCCCGCACATGCTTGGCGGCGCGCGCGGGCGCGCACGTCAGGTACGCCACAAGCTGGTGGAGGAATCTGATGGCCCTCAATTCTTCCCCCACGCAAGCCAGAACGTGGCTGCAGCTGCGATGCTGCTCCGAGGCCTTCCCGAGCCGGACGACCCGGAGGCCAAAGCCATGTACCAGAACCTCCGGGGGCTGGTGGAGCGTGCAACCGTGCAGCACATGCAGGCCTCCGGCTCCTACCACTCGGGTGCCACCTCTGGCCGCCGGGCCCGTACCGCTGCTCGGAGCCGGTTGGGCCCGGCAAAGGCAGCGGCGCACCACGAACAACCCCAGGCCACGCGCACCCCGGTGCGCCAGCGCCTCGGCGACGCCTACGACGTCCACGCCACCCTCGAGGCGCGAAGAAAAGCGACAGACGAGGACGCCCACTCGCGTATTGTGGACGGCGGGCGCCACCACCACCGTAGCCCAAGCCCCGATGGTCTAGGACCACGGGCCTTCTGCCAGGGAATTCGCCATGCGGATTTCCCTGCCAGGTTCAGGGCACCAACCAACATAGCCAAATACACTGGGGCTACGAACCCCGGCGTATGGCTTGAGGACTACCGGCTCGCGTGTCAGGCAGGAGGAGCGACGGATGACCTCTTCATCATCCAATACCTCCCTATCTACCTCGCGGACTCGGCTCGAGCCTGGCTCGAATACTTGCCCGCAAAGACCATCAGGAACTGGGCCGACCTGAAGACCCTCTTCGTCGGTAACTTCTAGGGCACATACAAGCGCCATGGGAACTCCTGGGACCTGAAGAGCTACAAGCAGCAGCCGGGAGAAACTCTCCGGGATTACATCCGGTGCTTCTCCCGCCAATGCAACGAGCTCCCCGACATCTCCGATGCCAATGTCGTGGGGGCGTTCATCTACGGCACCTCCTGCAAGGCCTTGGTGCACAAACTGGGCTGCATCAAGCCCAGAACCACCAAGGAGCTTCTGGACATCGTCACCAACCACGCCTCCGGCGAGGAGGCTGTGGGAGCCATTTTTGAGGATGGCAAAACTAAGCAAGACCCCGGCGCCCGAGCCGGGTCCCCTTCCGACCGCTCCGACAAACGGAAGCGACACGGGAAGCAGGTCCGCGAGGCCCAAGTAGTCGCGGCCATCGACCGCCCTGCCAAGCAGTAGGTACGACCGACCGTCGCGCCCGACCACTTCGAAAAGTTGATGGACAGCTCATGCCCACACCACGGGTTCCCCGTCAAACACAAGTACCGGGACTGCGAGGTCCTAAGGCGCTTCCTCTCCGGCACACCCATGACGCCGCGGGGCAAAGGAAAGAAGCCAGCCCCGGCCCCACGGGCCGCGGAGAAGATGGCGGACGACGAGTTCCCAGAACCCGACGACCGCCTCATGATCTTTGGCGGACCGGCATGCTACGCCGACAAGTGTCGGCTCAAGCTCGCCTACCGCGAGGTCCATACCGCCACACCAGCCGTCCCTCAATATCTTCGGTGGTCGGAGTCCCCGATCACCTTAGATCGGGCCGATCACCCCGATCACGTCCCACAGCCGGGGAGATACCCGCTTGTGGTCAACCCCATCGTGGGGAAGAAGCGCCTCACAAAGGTGCTAATGGACGGTGGCAGCGGCCTCAACATCCTCTATGTTGAGACGCTCGACGCCATGGGGGTCCCCCGCTCGAGTCTCCGACCGAGCAAGGCGCCTTTTCACGGCGTCATCCCTGGCCAGCAGGCCCACCCGCTCGGGCAGATCGACCTGCCCGTCACCTTTGGAGGACCGGAAAATTTCCGCACCGAGACCCTCACTTTCGAGGTTGTGGATTTTCCCGGATCCTACCACGCCATCCTGGGGAGGCCGTGCTATGCCAAGTTCATGGCGGTCCCCAGCTACACCTATCTCAAGCTGAAGATGCCCGGGCCGCGAGGAGTCATCACCATGGCTTCGTCCTTCCAGCTTGCTTACAACTGCGAGTGAAGCAGTTGCGAGCTAGCATCGGCGGTCATCGTGTCCGCCGAGCTCGCCAACCTTCGGAGGGAAGCCTCCAAGTCCGCCCCTGAGTCCAGCAAGTCGGGGGCGGGATCCTTCAAGTCCGCTGAGGACACGAAGAAGGTTGCGGTCGATCCCGGTGATCTGACCAAGACCGTGCGGGTTGGAGCCACGCTCCCCGCCAAATAGGAAAGCGCGCTCGTCGACTTCCTCCGTGCCAATAACGATGTCTTTGCATGGAAGTCCTCCGACATGCCAGGAATTCCCAGGGAGGTCGTCGAGCACTCCTTGAGCATCCGACCGTGCTCAAAGCCGGTCGCCCAACGCCTGCGCCGCTTCGACGAAGAGAAGCGCAGGATCATAGGGGAGGAGATTGCCAAGCTTTTGGCCGCAGAGTTTGTAAAAGAGGTGCACCACCCCGAGTGGCTCGCCAACCCTGTACTTGTGAAGAAGAAGAATGGGCAATGGAGAATGTGCGTTGACTATACGAGTCTCAACAAGGCGTGTCCCAAGGACCCGTTCCCCTTGCCCCGCATCGACCAAGTCATAGACTCCACCGCAGGGTGCGAGTCCCTCTCCTTTCTGGATGCCTACTCGGGCTACCACCAGATAGCGCTGAAGGAGTCCGACCAGCTCGCGACCTCCTTCATCACCCGCTTGGCTCGCTCGCCACGTAACAATGCCGCTCACCTAAAAAGCGGGCGCTACATACCGTTGATGTATGCAAACGTGTTTCAACGACCAGATCGGCCGCAACATTGAGGCGTACGTCGACGACATCGTCGTGAAGACCAAGAAGGCCGACGACCTCATTGCCAACCTAGGAGAGACTTTCGCGAACCTCCGGGGTTCCGCATAAAGCTCAACCCCGAGAAGTGCGTCTTCGGGGTCCCCAAGGGGAAACTCCTCGGCTTCATCGTCTCCGAGCGCGGCATCGAGGCCAATCAGGAGAAGATCTCGGCGATCGCAAGGATAGGCCCGGTTGGCAACCTCAAAGGGGTCCAGAGGCTAACCGGATGCCTTGCAGCCTTGAGCCATTTCGTGTCTCGCCTTGGCGAGCGCGGAATGCCGCTCTACAGGCTGCTCAAGAAATCCGACCGCTTCAGCTGGACCCAGGAGGCTCAGGAGGCCCTCACCCGCTTGAAGGCCTTCTTGTCCTCACCCCCGGTCCTGGTTGCCCCGGCACCAGGCGAACCGCTGCTCCTCTACATCGCAGCCACTGCCCAAGTCGTCAGTGCGGCCCTCGTGGTGGAACGAGCGGAAGAAGGCCGTGAACTCAAGGTACAACGACCAGTCTACTTCATCAGCGAGGTGCTTTCCGAGTCCAAGGCTCGGTACCCGCAGATGCAGAAGCTGCTCTACGCAGTGCTCATCGCAAAAAGGAAGCTGGTCCATTACTTCGACCAGCACCCCATCACCGTGGTGACCATATCGCCACTCGGCGAGATCGTCCACAACCGCGACGCCTCAGGAAGGATAGCCAAGTGTGCGCTCGAGCTTAATGGTCATGGCATATCATACGTTCCTCGAACGGCGGTCAAGTCACAGGCCCTGGCCGACTTCGTCGCCGAGTGGACCGAAGCCCAGGCGCCACCGGCGCTCGAAGACCCCGAGTACTGGACGATGTACTTCGATGGGTCCTACACCAAGAATGGCGCGGGCGCAGGAGTTGTTATTGTTTCCCCGCTCGGGAACAGACTTCAATACGTGATCAGGCTGCTCTTCGATGCGACCAACAACATCGCCGAGTACGAGGCTCTCGCCAACGGTCTCCGGATCGCTGCCGACCTCGGCGCTCGCCGACTCTACATCCACGGGGACTCCAAGCTTGTCGTCGACCAGGTCATGAAGGCTGCGGAGCCCCGAGACACCCGGATGGCCGCGTACTGTCGAGAAGTGCGCAAGCTCGAGGAGCGGTTCAAGGGTTTTGAGCTCTACCATAGCTACAAACGCTACAACGGTGAGGCCGATTACCTAGCCAATCTTGCCTCCAGCAGAGAGCCAGTCCCACCTGGGATCTTCGCCTACGACCTTCTGCTGCCTTCTGTCCGGATGGACCCAGTGGCCGAGCGGCCTTCCAACCCGCCGGGCGCGGCTACTCCGGTCGTCGTGCGATCTGGTGTAGATCCGGCCGGGTCAGACCGCAGCGTGTTAACGACTGAATCCGACTGGAGGAAGCCCTTCATCGACCGTCTGACGGACGGGTCGCTTCCCTCTGACCCGACCGAGGCCCGACGCCTCACCCGTCGGGCGAAATCCTCGTCTGGTCGGGCGGCACTTTACAAAGGAGTCCTCCGAGTCCTCCAGAGGTGCATCCTGGCCGATCAAGGGAAACAGTTGCTGCTCGATATCCATGGCGGGGTCTGCGGTCACCATGCCGCGCCCCGGTCCCTGGTAGGAAAAGCCTTTCGACAAGGTTTCATCGCCGACCGCCGTCCAACGCCGAGCGGATCGTGACGCACCGCGAAGGATGCCAATTCTTCGCCGGCAGACGATCCGCCACTCAGCCTTGCGCAGCGATCCCCATCACATGGCCATTTGCGCCTAGGGACTCGATCCGTCGGGCCCTTCAAGAAGGCGCCCGGGCTTTACTCACCTCCTTGTCGCGGTGGACAAGTTCACCAAGTGGATAGAGGCCAGGCCGGTTGTGAGCGTCACGTCGATGCAAGCGGCCACCTTCTTCCGCGACATCGTCTTCGGTTTGAAGTCCCTAACTCTATCATCATCGACAACGGACGCAGCTTCACGGGAAGGAATTTCGAGTTCGCGACGACTTCAACATCCGCGCCGATTGGGCACCGTGGCCCATCCGCGGACTAACGGCCAGGTCGAACGCGCGAACGGCATGATCCTCCAAGGGCTCAAGCCGCGGATCTTGATCGATCAAGCATTTCATGGGCGATGGGTGGCCGAGCTACCTCCGTCCTCTCGAGCTCGCGGACCACACCAACTCGGCGGCGGGTTTACACCATTCTTCATGGTGTTCGTGCCGGCCGCCCCGCCAACCGACCTGGAATATGGCGCCCCAAGACTACAAGCCTTCGACGAGGCTCGGGGGCTCGCCTCGCAACAAGACGCCATCGACCAGCTCAACGAGGCGCGCAATGTGGCCATTCTACGATCGGCCAAATATCAACAAGCTCTGCGACGTTACCACAGCCGTCAGGTTCGAGGGCGATCCTTGGTACCGGGCGACACAGTCTGCGTCGGGTCGGACCAAAGAAAGACGAGCACAAGCTCGCCGCCAGGAAGGCCCTTCACCGTCGTGGAGGTTCTTCGACCCAAAGACCTTTCGACTCAAGGACGCGGATGGTCACGTCCTTCCCAATGCATGGAACATAGAAAAGTTAAGGCGATTCTATCCCTAAGTTCTTTCCTTATTCCTTGCATCGTCTTTACCCTTCCTTCCGAGCACCCGGTCACCCGTTGGCGCCCCCTGTTCGGAGCCGCTTCCGGTCAACGCTCATCGGGTAGGTGACCCGATCGACCATGAGGTCCTTCCTGAGCAGTAACCCTCTCGACCCAAGTGCTACGGCCTACGCCCCAGCGGCTATGGTTGCGAAGTAGCACTTCGCGGAAGAAGGAAGTGCCCAAGCGGTGCGGCCCTTGGTCGGTCGGGAACACTCCTCTACCACGCAAACACAGCTAACTCACGCGCTCATGCGGGTCGGTGACCCGACTGGCCACGAGGTCCTTCCCGAGCGGTAACCCTCTCGACCCAAGTACTACGGCATACGCCCCAGCGGCTATGGTTACGAAGTATCACTTAGCGGAAGAAGGAAGTGCCCGAGCGGAGCGATCTTTGGCCGGTCGGGAGCACGCCTATCCCTCACAAGTGCGTGAGAATGCTGCGCAGCCAAAGTTCACATCCTTTTTGCCCTTCCAAAAATGACCTGACTTACGCATAAGCGACCCCAGCGGTCCTTAAGGCTATGGCCGGTCAAGCGCACACCATAACATAAACAAGGGCAAGAGGCATGCTGGAACTTGCTAAGTCTTAAGATTATTTACGAACAATAGTCTTTACAATAAAAGGGGGATGTATCTAACTTCTCCTTATTCTTATTGGAGGGCACTCCGCGGCGAGATGTGCTGGCAACCTCTCGAGCGTGCGGCTCGACTTGGAGCTCGAGCCTGTCGATCTCGTCGTCGGTCCGATTCCCGACGACACCGCTGCTCACCACCGCGAGGTCGATGCCGTCGTAATGGGAGATGGTGTTGACCAACGCCGAGAAAGCCCCAAGTGCGGTGCCCACGATCACCGTGCTCTCGACGTGCCCCGGCACTCGAGCCAAGACGGATGGAAGCGCTCGGACCGCCACGGTTCAAGAACCCTTTCTTCACCGGCCGAGCGCACTGGTGGCTCGGATGGAGCACGCTGGCCACGACATCTCTGAGAGAATGGGGAGAAGGTGAGAAAGGGAGAAGTTGGAGTTTTTTCTTTCTCTTGCTCTCGCGGTCTTTCTTCTTGTCTCACGCAAGCGCAGGAAGATGAGGAAGCAAAGACGAGAGGTTTGCTCGAGCACCCCCTCACCCTATTTATAAGGGCCAAGCGGGCGCCAGCCGAACAGACGCCTCGAGCGAAACGTCGCGACATCCTCGTCGCCGTGCTAAGCGCCGGCGAAGTCTCGACAGCGGGCGCCACGAGCAGGCGCCCCTCGAACGAAGCGTCACGCACGTCCTCGTCTGCCGCGTCAGGCACCTGGTAACGCCAAGTTTCCAATTCCACTCTGCATTTAATCCTGACAAGACGGCGAAGAGTCAGAAGACACGCCTCGGCCACGCGCGCCCCGAGGCCTCTCGGTCTCCACCTTTAGGCCAGGACGGTTGCCCGGGGCGTGTGCGAGAGGCCCGCTGGGCCGCTGCGGTCCCAAAACGGCAAGAACTCGATGGCTCGCGCCGGGGGCCCAGCCGAAAGCTGTGGGTTCTAAAGGCCTATCCCACCAGATGGGCATAAGGCCGCCCCAGCGAAATTCGAGCAAGGGGCGAGTATGAGGTGAGCCCCCAGTGGGCCTCCGATTAGGTCGGCTGACGACCCGATCGCCTCAACTCGTGTCCGAGACCATACTTCACACTCTCCCGGGAGCTCATCGATGGGCGACAGCCAGCTATGCTCTGGGTCGACGGACGACCCAGGGTCCGATACGGGATCGAGTAAAGAAAGGTTTTTATGGTTCGCCCCACAGCGGGCCTGGACACCCTACTCTGGGACCGTTCGCTCGGAAGGGTCCCCCTTGGGCGGGACCTCCCAGGACCCACTCGGACCACCCGTTATTAGCTCCACGAGCACGGCGTTCAAACCAACGCGGGTAAACGCGAGTCGCTCACCCCCTCCAGGTCCCACACCTGCGGACGGGGCGTATACGTGTGGGATAGACGGCGGCCACTCCTCTCGCAGCTACCCTCGCTGGACGAGGACTCAGGATGGATGCCCCACGTCCAGCTACGACGTAAAACGAGCACCGTCCAGCTACGACGTAAAACAAGCACCGTCCAGCTACGACGTTAAATGAGCACTCGGACACCCGAACCTCACGAAGAGGCATCCGGTCGTCCCTGCCGACCAAGGCACGGTCTAGCTACGACGTTAAACGAGTACTCGGACACCCGAACCTCACGAAGAGGCATCCGGTCGTCCCTGTCGACCAAGGCACGGTCTAGCTACGACGTTAAACGAGCACTCGGACACCCGAACCTCACGAAGAGGCATCTGGTCGTCCCTGCCGACCAAGGCACGGTCTAGCTACGACGTTAACGAGCACTCGGACACCGAACCTCACGAAGAGGCATCCGGTTGTCCCTGCCGACCAAGGCGCAGTCTAGCTACGACGTTAAACGAGCACTCGGACACCCGAACCTCACGAAGAGGCATCCGGTGCCGACCAAGGCACGGTCTAGCTACGACGTTAAACGAGCACTCGGACACCGAAGCTCACGAAGAGGCATCCGGCCGTCCCTGCGCCGACCAAGGCACGGTCTAGCTACGACGTTAAATGAGCACTCGGACACCGAACCTCACGAAGAGGCATCCGGTCGCCCCTGCCACCAAGGCACGGCTAGCTACGACGTTAAACGAGCACTCGGACACCGAACCTCACGAAGAGGCATCCGGTCGTCCCGCCGACCAAGGCCCGGTCTAGCTACGACGTTAAACGAGCACTCGGACACCAACCTCACGAAGAGGCATCCGGTCGTCTCGCCACCAAGGCACGGTCTAGCTACGACGTTAAACGAGCACTCGGACACCCGAACCTCACGAAGAGGCATCCGGCCGTCCCCGCCACCAAGGCACGGTCTAGCTGCGATGTTAAACGAGCACTCGGACACCGAACCTCACGAAGAGGCATCCGTCGCCCCGCCACCAAGGCACGGTCTAGCTGCGACGTTAAACGAGCACTCGGACATCCGAACCTCACAAAGAGGCATCTGGTCGTCCCTGCCGACCAAGGCACGGTCTAGCTGCGACGTTAAACGAGCACTCAGACACCCGAACCTCACGAAGAGGCATCTTGTCGTCCCTGCCGACCAAGGCACGGTCTAGCTACGACGTTAAACGAGCACTCAGACACCCGAACCTCACGAAGAGGCATCCGATCGTCCCTGCCGAGTAAGGCACGGTCTAGCTACGACGTTAAACGAGCACTTGGGTACCAGAACCTCACGAAGAGGCATCCGGTCGTCCCTGCCGACCGAGGCACCATCTAGCGTGCACTCGAACACCCCTAAACAAGCATTCATGAGTTCGACGTCCATCGCTCGCGCCCGTAAAGAAGCGATCACCGCCGATTGCCGATTCTCGAGGACCGAGTTAAGGAACAATCAAGCAAGCTCATCGCAAAGATATTTGTAAAGGAAAAGGAGATTTCGTTATAGGCCAATGAGCTCAAACTTTACACAATGTTACATGAAGCGCCCGACAGCTCAAAGCTACTGTGAGCTACAAGATATGGTGGAGCTATTTCAACACCAAGTATCATATCTTGAGCATCAATGCGGCGTCAATGCACTCACTGACGGCGACTCACTTCCTGGAGTTTAGCGGAGCCGCCGCCGCTGCGCTGACTGCAATCAGCGCATCGGTTTCGCCACCGCCGCACCGACAGCGACCGGGCGTCGATTCCACCGCCATCAAGACTAAGCTGCGGGCAGCGCGCGCGCCGCCATCGCTCTAAGAGGGCCCTCCTTACCACCTTGAGCCTTGGAACACCTCGGCGGTAGGCCGACGGCGGCGATACCTCGCCACCGGTTTCTTCCTCCTCCCGAGCTCACCATCGCTGGTCGCTTTCGACCGTAACTCGCCATGGGATCTTCTTCCTCTACCTCGACATCATCGCCAAAGCTGAAGATCAGTGGATGCCTCGAAGCCATTTCGAGGATTACGAAAGAGGACTTTGGTCTGAGGGACAATTGTTCTGGTAAACGGTGGTACCCTTATATACCCAGACGGAGGGAGATCAAACGTCTTCAAAGTAAATGCGAGCACAGGAAAACGAAGTGCCCTTCACCAGAACCCGAGGCAGCCAAGAAGACGTACAGTCAAGGCGCGACAGGCCATACGCGGCGCGCACAAAGAAGCGATTAAAAGCTTTCGGCGGTTCGAATGCCCCCGGCCAGGCTCCGGGGCAGCCGTCGGATGCGTTGGGGCACACCTGGTGGAAACTCGCCGACCCAGTCGATCGGACCGACCAGTCGGGCTCGGTCACCTTTCACAAACCAAGATCAACCCCCAACCGTATCTGACGAACTCGCTCAGGGGTTCGGGGGCTACTGACGAATACTCATACCAGGGGTACCCCAACGGCCTAGGGTAACAAGCAGGCTACCTCAAGCCCATTACCGACCAAAGGACCCGTGGGACCACAAAGGACGCCCCTCCCCGACCGATCAGGACTAGCGTCCCCGACCAAGTAAGCCTCCCGACCCCCGCGGCGGTTCGGGATCCTCCGACTCCGACCAAATTAAGGCAACCTCCGCCAAGGGCCACGTGTCAAAGCCTCCACCAGTCTACGGCCGCATGCCCCGTGGATGGGGACAATCGAAGTGATTGTGCGGAGCAGTGGCTCTTTCCCAAGATGGCATAAATGGTGCAAGTCAAACTTCGATCCCATCAACGATCCCACGACGATACAAAGGCACGTTCCCTCCCGAGGCGGTACCAACGTTACGACCGCAACGCCAACCATCGCGGAGTTCACGGAAGGCGGTCGCCATTTCCGACGCAGAAGAACTAACCGCCTCGCCCACCAGGACTACCGACCTAGCGTGGGCAAACCGGGCGACGACCCATCACCGAAGCAACTTCCCTCTCCCAACTTCCCATGTAACCTGCCCCCTCCGGCTGTATAAGGGAGGCAGGGGCCTCTGGGAGAGGTAGTGGAGCAAGAAGAAGCGAGTAAAGTAGAGTCTCCCCTTCTCGCTAGGTCTTTGCGAACACTCTTGTGCTCAACCTCTCTGCTGTCATTTGTAAAATGTTGTGTAGCCATCTGCACCTAAGGCAATACAACACCACCGAACGAACTGGAGTAGGGACATTCGGCCCGAACCAGTATACACCTTGGGCTCTCGGGTCTAACCATTCAGGGACAGGGAACGCGTGGCCCCTTTGACTTACAAATTTACTTGTCGGTGCTCGAAACGTCGACAACAGGTTTTCCAAGATGGCTCATTTTATTCCTTGTCATAAGAGTGATGATGCTTCACATGTAGCTGATTTGTTCTTTAGGGAAATTGTGAGATTGCATGGTGTTCCACTAACCATTGTTTCAGATCGTGATGTCAAATTCATGAGTTACTTTTGGAAGACATTATCGGAAAAGCTAGGAACAAAGTTGTTGTTTTCTACAACGTGTCACCCACAAACAGATGGACAAACTGAAGTGGTGAATCATACATTGTCTATGCTCTTGAGGACAATGATCAAGAAGAATTTGAAAGAGTGGGAGGATTGCTTGCCACACGTGGAGTTTGCATACAATAGGGTGGTACATTCTACTACTCAACTTTGTCCTTTTGAGGTAGTGTATGGTTTCAAACCTATAACGCCACTTGATTTTTTGCCACTTCCTTTACAAGAACGTACAAACATGGATACTTCTAAACGTGCTGATATTGTTAAGAAACTTCATACAACCACTAAAGAAGTAATTGAAAAGAAGATACTTTCTTATGCTGATAGAGCCAACAAGTCTAGAAAGAAAAAGCTTTTTGAGCCAAGTGACTTGGTTTGGGTTCACTTGAGAAAGGAACGTTTTCCAGAAAAGAGGAAGTCCAAATTGATGCCTAGAGGTGATGGTCCATTCAAGGTTCTTGCGAAGATTAATGACAATGCTTACAAGATTGAACTTCCAGGAGATGACTACACTGTAAGTGCTACTTTTAATGTTTCAGATTTATCTCAGTATTTTGGACCACAGGAAACAGAGTTGAGGACAACTCCTTTTCAAAAGGGGGAGGATGATGTGGGCATTACTTCGACTACACCGACATCATCTTCACCATCTTCTTCTAGCATTCATGATGAGGCTCCAAACATCTTTCAAGGGCCTATAACACGATCACGTGCAAAGATATTAGCTCAAAATGTCGCTTAGCTTTTAACTGACCATAACATAACTTCCAATGAGAATTGGATGTTTCCTTGTGCGACTACTTTTTGTGTTCTCAGATATGAAGGTATTGGAACTTGGTGTGTCCAGCGGGAGGAGCGAGAGGACGGAGACCAAAAGGAGACAACAAGTGCATTGCTAACACTGAGAAACCCACAGGAGCCCTCGGGGTTGTGGAACAAGACAATTCCATGCGGTCCATACAGCCCATACACGGTCCTACAGGCCTCCCCTCCATTTCCTTCCATATATGCCATCAAAGAAGAAAGGAAAGAAACAAGAAAGAAGAAAGGAGAAGAAAGAAAGGAAGGAGAAAATTCAGCCAAGTTCAAATAAAGGAAGAGATAACCATGACATGGAGAGAAGAGATTATTTCCAACTAGATGAGGACTCCATATGGCAACCTTTGTCCGAGTACTGTTCACGTGGCACTATTCAAGTCCGAGTACTGTTCATATCCGAAACTATTCACGCGTTTACTGTTCACGGATAGTACTATTCATCCAAGCAACTAATTGTGCCCCTCTCCTATATATATGTGTACTCCATCCATTGTAAAGGGAACCACGAATTTTCATATTAAACATATACTCTTGATTCTATGGCTTGTGCTCTAATGCCCCCATTAGAATAGGGAGTTCCAATCTGAAATTATCACCGTTGTTCTTGCAACTTCTTCGGGGTGATTGCAAGGAAACGTGCGTCTACTTTCGCGTGGTCAAGTAGGCGAGGATCAAAGCGTGTTCTTGGGAGAATTCACGTGTCATAGGTTGTCGTATCGAGACGGTGGTTGGCACTAGTATTCGTCAGGGTTCACAAGTCCAAGTTATCATATTCGTCATCCCAAGATCGGGCCACCCCCCGTATCATTTGTATTGGGCCTTTTATTGAAAAGCATTAAAATATTGTTAAGTTTAAAGTAAAGTTTGGCCAAAAATATTTTATTTGAGCTCAAAATGTATCAAAGTATTTATTAGAGTTTTCTTGGACTTTTCTGATATTTTTATTGCTTAAAATAAATTAAACTAATTTCTAGAATTATTTTAATTATGAAGACCGGGGAAAATCGATTCAACAGTGTCGGGCCGGAGCCCAATACTGTGCGCGTGCGGCCCGTGTCTATGCGGCCCAACTGCTTTGCGCCGCCAGCCCACGAGCTCGGTTTCTAGAAGCTTTGCTTTGGGCCGTTGGATTTAGATCTAATGCTCCACGATCGATGAAACCCTAATCTCGCCGATCGTTGGATCTGCGTTGGATGGCTAAAGGTAATTATCTAACCGTCGCCGTTAGATTTCGTATCCGGGTTGATTGCACCATGTCAGCGGAGAATCTCAACGGTTGATCGTTGATCGGACGGTTGGGGAGAGTTCTTCTTTGAGCCGCCGCCGGAGTCCTCGCCCGATACGCCTCGCACCACTGTGAACCTAGGTTTTCGATTTGAGCGCGTTCTACAAGGCTATTTAAGGAGGGGGTAGCATCCCGAGGTTCATCGTCTCATCGCGCACCCGTAACCCTGGCCAACGTCGCCTGTCCCGCCGCCATTTTAGCGCAAGAGCTCGCCGTTGTTACTTCATGCGTCGTCGTAGTTTCTTTTGCTTTCCATCGTCGTCGAGTCACTCTCCGCTACACCGGTTCAAGATTTGGACCCGCTGACCTGCGTTGCACCGAACCCGCCACTTCTCATCACTAGATCGTCGCTGTCGTGCTGTTGGCTGGTCGTCTTCTTCAAGCACGGTGAGAACGCCGCCGCGCCATGCCGCCGAGCTTCAGAAGCTCTGGGAGCCGTCGGACAACAGGATTCGCGACGCGTGGAGGGATCCGCACCGTGCCGCGTGTCTCAAGCGTTAGAGATAATCATGGACGTTGGATCTTATCGCACGGTTCAGATCGTACCGATCCGTGGACCAATCACGTGTAGACGTGTGGCGGAGCAGGAACCGAAGCGTCGTGCGCCGGGTTCATGATGGACCGAAGGTGGTCCATAGACCGGGCGCATGTACCGCATCCACGTGGCAGCACGAGATTGGCCCGAGGATCACTGACGTCAGCATGACGCAGAAAAAGGGGATTTTTCAATAGAAAAAAAATTCGGTTATTTATTTTATTTTCAATTTTTGGAATTTTTGAATCTTCCTCGAGCCCGTTCTTCCTCATACGAGCTCCGATTGAGGTGATTCAAATTTGTAAAATTGAGATCTATTTAATGGTGAATTTTATTTGATTTTTGGAGTTCATTTGCTCTATATTTTGGTATTTATTTGGTTTTCTCTCTCGTTTCGCATAGACGTTGAGTTGTGCGACGCATCAGAGGAAAATCCGTCAAGCCAAGAGCACGTTCTAGAGCAAGACTAGGACCTTTACCAAGGCAAGTTGTGCTTTGATCATGTTGAACCCATGTTTATAAAATCGCTATATTGTTTTACCCTATTGCATAATATTTCATGTATACAATTGTTCCAAATTAAATTGGAACTTAGCTAATCTACCCATTTGATTTATACCCTACCTTGTCATTTGTACGCCATGTTTTATTTGTCACCCTAGATTGGTTCATTATAGTTGGTTAATACTAAAAACAACAGGGATGGTTAGACCGTGTTAGTTGCTTAGCTATGCCATGTCATCACATGTACTTTGGATCATCAATGTTTAATCTTGACTAATGGAATATGGAACATGTTAATGAATTGGTGTGTCAGGTGTTGTCCCACGATGAGATTAGTTGTTGTGGCGAGGGATGTCATGCAACGATGTTGAATTGTTGATGGCATGTGGTGCTTGGTAATCAATTGGGTGGTAATCATTTAGATTGGGGCAAGTGGTAAGGGGTAGTGTGCCAAGGTGGGCCGAAGGGCAGAGGGTATGTGAAAGTCTTGCCCTAGTCATTTTAAGGACTAAACCTTGCAAGCCTTTGACCTGAGTCAATCATGCAACCACATGTCTTGTATAGGACAGCTTAGCTGATTAATTTGCAATGTCTTAACTTTGGTATTATCAATGGTGGTGTGAGTCCCGGGTTCAAGGATTAACTCACATAGCGCAAGAGGAGGGCCCTGTCGTGGCGGTTTAACCCTTCAGTGTTGAAACCTCAGCGGGTGGTACCAGGGTTAAGGCAATGCATTATAAAGGCTTTGTTATAATCACTCGCCTTTGTGGTGTATGGTTGTATTATGTGGGTAAAGTGCATAACCTTTGCAGAGTGTAAATCTATTCGGATAGCTGTGCTCGCAGTATTGAGCATAGCTCAGGAATTACAGTCAAAGGTTAGTTTAATTAAATAGAAACTTGGTTGGGTTGGCAGGTTGCCATATGGAAGGTTGAAACTTGACTTGGGATTGAAAACTTGGTTTACTTGAGAAATGCTGAAATTACTATTTGTTGTCATTTGTTTTACTGTCTTTACAATCTATCTATCGTATTTGTTCATAAATGCTGCTTTATTGCAAAATAGCCATGATACATTTTCCTTTGGAATAAACCTTGCACATAGATATATAGAATTGCATTCTGTGCACAACTTGTTGAGTACTTTCAAGTACTCACCCTTTCCAACAATCGCAATAAACGGTTGAGGAGTCTACCCCTATCTTAGAGGAGGTGTATCAGTAGGACACGAGTAATTAGTGTCCGAGCCTAGTTAGTTGCTGGTGGTAAACTGATGGGTAGTCTACGTCTTCTACTTTCCGTTGTTATATTTTGGTTTTTATTTCAAGTCTAACCCCGCGTGACTTATTAATGTAAGTTGGTCATAAGATCATACACTTAGTTATATTCAATAAATGGAGTCTTATTATTATTGTCGTTGTGTATGATGTGATATTTACCAATGTTGAACATGTGTGCATTAGCGTGACTATGGACTAGTGCGGTAAACATAGAGGGTCCGAATCAGTGAATTCGGGTCCTGACAGTAGGTTAGATCTGGCCCATAACAGATATGTGGTTATATAATTAACATAATTCAATAACTTACAAGATTAAGTCCTTGATTGACCAAGACAAGACTTACAATCTATTTGTTCAAACAGAACCATATCAATTGATTTACACAAAATATCCAACCCAATCACACAGACCCATCAGCATACAGCCTTTTGCTACTTACCTCAATCTAAATCAGTTACCACCTTAGTTAATTATAGTGCAACACATGCTATCAACATCATCTCGTCGTGTGACAACACATGACACCCTCTTTTTACAAATATATATTGATTTAATCATGATTGAATTTGCAACTTCAAAATGATATCGAACCCGTTGCACCTAAACCATGTGGTGGCCTGCAAACCTCATACAAGTCACCCTCTTCAGGTCAATAATTACTCAAACTTGTAAATGTTGCGAAATCTATACCATACATCAGCGATGCAAGGTTACTAACATCACACACAAAAATTTTGATGCATCTATACATGCTCCTTACTCGCTAGCGCACATACTTCGCCACCAGGAACATGGTACACATATCCTCCGCGTGACTAAGTGTAACACCCTATTTTCGTGCCTTTTAAAAGTTTTCGAAACAAAAGGAACCAGTTGGATTTTCTTGAATTACCTTAAGCTTAATTAGAATTTTCCAAAAATAAAAAGATTTAATTTGATTAATCTAGACGTCAATTAAAATAAAACCAATGTTAGTTGGGTTCCTTGTGCTGCAAAGAATTTTGCTGCATTTTCTGTGTTCATTCGGTATTTATTTGAATTTCCAGTATTTTTCTTAATTTAGAAATCCTTCTTTTTCTCAAAATCGTCTCGAGCCGAATTTTTTGGCTGGCCCATTTCTTTCCTGAGCAGCCAGCCTACCAACCTCTCACGCGGCCCACTTTCCTCCTCCCTCGGCACAGCACCTAGCTAGCCTAGCCATCCCTGTCGGTCCGATCCGTCACGTCCCCACACCCGACCCAAACCGCGTTAAACCCTAAACATAGCCCTGTACATAACCACTGGCAGCCCGTGCACCGCGCCTCTTTGCGTTCTATGCGATGCTCCCTCCGCTTTCCCTAGAGATCCGTTGTTTCTCTATCACCACCGCAAGCCCCGCCACTCCGTCGCTTTCTTCCTCACCACCGGCCGCTGTCGTCACCGGTGAAATTGGATTGCATCACTATGTTTGTCATGGACCAATTGCCTTCTCGGGGATCGATCGATCGAATTGAACAAAGGGAATTAAAGACCAAGAGAATGGTAACATAAAATATAGCCAAGGCAAGTTGTACTTTGATCATATTGAATCCAAATTTACAAAAGTTATTTTGCTTTAAAATATTGTATGTTATTTTAAATTATAAATTATTTCAGTAGTTTGGGAATTAGTTATTCAACCCATTTGAATTATACCGCCTTGTCATTTGATATGCCATGAATATTTGTCACCCTAGGATGGATAATTAGTTGGTTGCTAATATATGCCAACGTGGGTTGGTTAGATCATGAATTAGTTTGCTTAGCCATGCTACGAATAATTGGTATCTTTTGAAAGTGCAAATTCAAACTTGATTAATGGTCTATGAAACATATTTGTGAAAACGGTGTGTCATGTGTTGTCACACAATAATGATGAGTTGTTGATGGTATGTGTTGAACGATAATCAACTGGGATGGGAAATGATTTATACTGGGGCGAGTAGTATGACTTTGTGGCAAGCTATGTGTGGTGGACTATGAGTGAGACTATGTGGTTTTGTGTGTAGGTTTAGTGTATTGTGAAGTCTCGCCCTAGATAGTTAAGAACTTAACTTTGTGTGCCATTGAACTAAGACCCAATCATACAACCACATTCTAATAGGAAGAACCTGGTATAATAAGTTGCTAAGTTTCAATGTTTGCATCCTCAGGTTGTACGCTAGACTGCGTGAGTATAGTGGAGAGGGTGTGGTGTGCTATGTGTCAACCACATCATGGATGGTTGGGGATCTAAAATCTAATGTGTACGCCTGCACCCGTTCGCTGTTTATGGATTTTCATTATGTGGATTAAGGGTATAGGAGGCTATTGGGAGAGCCAATTGTTTGGGCGAAGTTTCTAAAAAGTCTTGTCATGATCTCTCCATCGTACACCTAAGGAAGTGTTTATCGCATGGCAATATGAGATGATCATGTCTTATGAGAAAATCTGTACAATCTCTACATAGTGTTAATGAAATCTATTCAAATAGCCATGTCCGCAGTTATAGACGTGCTTGGGAATTTCACAAAAGGGATAGTTTTCATAAAACAAAACTGGGAAGATTGGTTCTGTGAATAATTGGTTTAGGCCGTGTGAAACTTAGTGAAATATTTGTTAACTTATTATTATTGTTATTTGTTTTACGTATACTTTCAATCTATTTATTGTATTTAAATTGCAATTGTTGATTTATGCAAAACGAACCATATCAGCCATCCTTTAGAGTAGACTTTGCATATAGTTAAATAGACTTGCATTCTATGGTACAACTTGCTGAGTACTCTATGTACTGACCTTTGCTATAAACAATGTTGAATACTCCATGTACTCACTTTACTATAAACAATACTGCTCAGTTGCTAAAAACATTCATCAAGACGTCATTGGTCAATGAGGACTACTTTAAACATCATTGAGAGCTAGGTTACATTATCCCAGTCGATTGCCCGTGGGTATATGGATGGGTTTCACTTGAAGAAGTTTTGTTTTCTTTCGTTGAAGTTTAATTGAGTCGTTCGCTTTCTGAGGCGTTAATTGTAAGCTTTGATCGTAAGATCGCTAGAGGCTGTCATTTGCCGCGACATTCACATCACCTTGTCCATCTCGTCGAGCTTGTGCTAAGGGTATGACCCGGTGGTTTAGTCGAGCGGTCGGCGAAACTTTGAGGTTCGTCAGAATTCTCTACTGCAATTTCATCACCGTATCTTTGCTGGCGTTGCCGGTGTTCTTCGTGTTTGCGATGTCTTCCGCATCAATTTGCGCTAATCCGGAGGCTTAGTCGTGCTGTCGTTTGCTAGTTCGATGGTCCCCAAAGTTGCGCTATCGTTCATCGCCGTTTGCCGTCATGTTCTACGTCGAAGTCACCAACGTGTCATCGACATAGCAGCCTTCTGTTCTGAGTCAGCAACCATACAAATCAAAACTAGATCTAATCTAGATAGACTTAGTTCACCATGAGCCGTGTGTATGACATGTATGGTCCACATGTCAAAGAGTCAAAGCCATGCACCACGTCCACCGAAGACTATGCACTGTGTTCGTGAACTTGGTCCATAGACCAAGGGCCCCACATGTCAGCCTCTAGTTAATTTCTAGAATTTCATATATAATTATAAAATATAAAATTCACCTGAGCCCACCCGTTAGTCTCTCAAAAGAGAAATATTCTTGGAATGTTTTCCTCTCTCAATTTTCAGAATTTATTTGATTTTTGGAGTTGGTTTCATCTTAGTTTTTTATTTATGTGGTGTTTTCGCTATTTATTTCGCTTAGACGTTGAAGTGCTAGGAGCGTTCGAGGGTAAAGGATCAAGATCAGGATTTATTCCAAGACAAGTTGTGCTTTGGTCCTGTTGAACCCAGTTTTATAAATGCTATTTTGTAACATATTGCATGCTAGTTTAAATTATCAAATGTTCAAATAGTTTTGGAATTAGTTAATCAACCCCATTTAAATTATGCCTACCTTATCATTTACTATGCCATGATTTTTATCACCCTAGGATGGATAATTATTAGTTGGTTACTAATATATGCCAACGTGGATTGGTTAGATCATGAAGTAGTTTGCTTAGCCATTATCTTTTGAAAATAAAAATTCAAACTTGACTAATGGTTTATGAAACATATTTGTGAAAATGATGTACATGTTGTCACACACTGATGAATTGTTGATGGTATGTGTTGCACGATAATCAATATGGGTGGTAAATAGTTTAGATTCAGTCAAGTGGCAAGAGGCTGTCTAACATTGGGTTGGCGATTATCTGTGAATGATTAATAATGGTTACTGAGAATAATTGAAAGTCTTGCCTAGGTCATTTAAGGACTTAACCTTGTAAACCATTAAATTGGGCTTAAACATACAACCACAGTAACTTACTGAGTCTTGACATATGATATCTAAGCTATGTGCGAGATCTAAAGAAGGTCTATATTGCAATGGCTCCATATCTTGAACATGTTCCTAGTCCTAGTGTGTGAGGGAGAAATATTGAGACCAAGCTTATCGGGAGTGTATGTTCGGATAGAGTTTTCGAAAGGTTTTGTTACGATCTTCTTAGTCACACATCCATGAACATATGTAATGACCGATATTATGATATTGATCCTATCTTGTGGGTAAAAGTTTATAACCTCTGCAGAGTGTACAACCTATTCAAATAGCCATGTCCCTAGTTATAAACAATGCTCGAAAATTTTACACGAGGGTTAGATTTTATTAAAAACTAAACTTGGTAATGGAGGCTGTGTGACAATGAAAATAATAGAATTGAATTAAGCGTGTGCTAGTTTAACTTGAGAAATATATGATAATATTATTATTATTGTTTTTTGTTTTAATATATTATTGTATTCAATTATAAAATGCTCATTTACTATATATTAGTCATTCTTTGGATTAAGACTTGCATATAGTTCTTACATTGTTTTATGTACTCATCCTTGCAAATAATAAATTAATCAGTTGAGAAAAAATCAACACCAACTCTAGAGAAAGAGTATCAGGAGGAAATAGGTTATTAGGATTCAAATCTTGTCGATTGCTTATGGTAGGTCGATGAGTAATCCACGAAAGTTTCTATTCCACTGCAGTTTCTTAGTGGCGAGGTTTAATAAATGTAAAATCGACCATAAAGTCATCGTACTATCTATTTATTTAATAAATCTGTCAGGGATCGGTACCCTCGTCACGTGTAAGCCCCCCAGCCTCATGGCGGCTTTCCGCAGGCCCAGGGGCTCATCTCCGACCTGGGAGGCGCCCTCCCGATGCTCGAGCTCGGGACCAGCGAGCTCGAGCACAGGCGCAAAGGCAGGCACCATCCACCTCGACCTCGACCTCGACGCCTTGACCTCAACACCCACGCAACCTTCAGAGAAAAAGGCATCTGTAATGTTTTATTTATCTCGTGTAAAAACTCTCCCCTGCGTGGGAATCAGCGCTCTACCTGCCCCTGCGTGGGAACTAGGGTTCAACGGCTCCCGTCAAGCTCTCAACAGCTATTGACATCTCTCGTCAGCACCCATCAACTCGCCACGGGTTTCTGACGTTAGCCTCAGGACCAAGCAGTGAGGCTCCCCGAGGGCTACAAAAACAACAGATCGCCCCGACCAAAGGGGCACGGCGTGAGACGACCAGAAGACATACGCAGAACGCGCAACACCGGCCAAGAAAAACAACAGAGCAACCCCTGGCTCGGGCCCTGTTTTTGTATTCTCCCACAGAACTACATACACACCTTTCGCCCCAGGGCAAGACTGGAGTAGAGCTATTACCCGACCCCGGGGGCTCGAACCAGATAAACCTCGTGTATGGTGTCTCTTCCTCAACGAACTTCCCGCGACGCTAGGTGCCTCCGAACGAGCACGACTTCGGGCCCCGCTCCCGAACGATCTCCTAAGCATCCCCCTTTTTTCTGCGGTCAACGGTCCCGATCGTCGACAGCTGGCGCCCACCGTGGGCCCGAGTTTCGCTCGTTCAGAGTTCTCTACTCCAGCGTCGCCGGCACCTTCGGCTTCGACGACGACATGTCACGATCAGCAAGGCTGGACTCTGTCGACGGTCCCGAATGTGAAGGCTCCACCTCCATGTTCTCGCCTTCGCCGCCGCCGCGCGAACGCCTGGCCTTCATGGCCGACAGCCGCGAGGCGAGCGCAGGGACGAGTGATGGTGGCCTAGAATCCCCGGAGGAGGCGCGTCGATTAGTCCAGGTTGCCATCAACCAGGCCATCACTGTCCTTCGACGGGAGGGGCGTGAAGGGCTCCGCCCCTCGTCCGGGCACCTCAGCCCTGCTCGCCTGGACGATCCCAGCTAGGAATGTTTGCGGGCCATCGCCCGGGTCATGGCTGATCCTACCTGGGCGGGGTCGGCTCTCTTTCGCCGGTCCCTTGTTGAGGAGCTTAGCAGGGCAGCCGATGAGGTCATGCCCTCGCAGCAAGAACGGCACTGGCCCCCTGAGCCTCGCTCCCTAAAAAGCGACGACAGTTCATCGCACGGCCGCCGCCGCTCTCGCCGGCCGACTCCGTATCCGCGGGTCCGGAGCCCGCCGCAGCGTCCCGCCTCACGGGACTGGGCGCGCGCGTCCCGCGGTCAGCAGAGTGGCGGCAGCACTCGCTCGAGTAGCGACGCTTCCGGAGGCCTGTCTCCAGATATTCCGCCCAGGCGTCAGAAGGTTCGCGATCGACGCCATCCTGACAACGCCCTCCTCGACCGCCAGGGCCGCCGCGGGGTGCGCCGTCGGCTCGGGTTCGATCACCTTGCCGATAACGACTCCAACCATAGCAGCGGCGACAGCGCTGCCTCGGCCTACGGCTGCCCAGCGTACTCTGCCGGCCTTCGTCGGGTACGCTGGCCGGCTCAGTTCAAGCCCGCCCCGATAGAGCGGTTCGACGGGACTAATAATCCCGACGAATTTCTCTCAATTTACTCCACCGCGATCCTGGCGACCGACGGGGACGAGGATGTAATGGACAACTACCTCCCTACCATCCTGGATAGCGCTGCTCGCACCTGGCTCTTTAACCAGGCCCCCGACGCCTTCCGGTCATGGCGCCAGGTGCGAAGCGCCCTCCGGTCAAACTTCGAGCGCTCACGCGCCACGGGCGAAAGGACTGGATCGCATCATCCAAGGCAAGGGTGAACCTCTTCGCGACTTCGTTCGTCGATTCACCCGCGCAAGAAACTCAATCCCGAACGTCTCCGGCGAGGCCGTCGTCAAGGTCTTCAAGTTCGGCATCCGGGACAGGCGCCTCACCGAGGACCTGGAGATTGCCGCCAACCTCAATGTCCACATATTGTTCCGGATGGCGGAGCGTTAGCGGACGCGGACGACACCGTCCGCTGGAAACGCGACTACGATCAGGGCAAGCTCGGCCGCATCCCTGGCGAGGCCGAGCCGTCTGGCACCAGGGACACTAGCCCAGACCCGCGCAGCAAGAAGCGAGGGCAAGGTCACCGCGATAGTGGCGGCCAACTACGCGTGGTCGCCGCGGCGGACGCCGAGCGCGAGGTGATGGAGGTGCGGCAACCCGACCACAATGAGCCTCGGCCTCAGCGCGGTCAGTCGCGACGTCCGCAAGCACAACGACAACCCCAGCAAGGCCAGCGTCGCGCCGCGCCACAGCAGGGACAGCAACGGGCCGACCTCCAGCGGGGCGTCGCCCGACCTCACGCCAACGAGGCCAGGCTCGGGTACAACCCGAACAAGTTCTGCTCGTTCCACAGGGCCCACAGCCACGACCTGCGGAGCTGCAGAATGTGGCAGTTCAAGATGGACGTCTTTTACGACGGGCATGGAGAGATGCCCACGCTCCCGAAAGGGGACGAGTTGCCCGACGGGGATGGAGCCCGCGAGGGCCCAGAGGGCGTCGACCTGCAATTTCGGTAGGGCGATCGCCACGTCGACATGATCTTCGGTGGTTCATCCGCATACCAATCCCGGCGTGAGCTCAAAAACACCGCGCGCACCATATATCAAGCTTCGGCCGGGAAGCCCGACGACCAGCCTTGTAAATGGGCCGGTGTTTTGATCACCTTCTCCCAGGACAATGCTCCCCCGGGAATGTCCAAGGACCTTAAGACCGCCCTGGTCGTGGCCCCGACCATGATCAACACCGTGGTCGGAAGGGTTATGGTTGACGGAGGGAGCTCCCTCAACCTGCTCTCAACTAGCACGCTGGACCGGATGCAGATCCCCAGGTCGAAGATCAGGAGCATAGCGGTCCCCTTCTTCGGCATTGTGTCGGGAAGCTCGACCACTCCGCTCGGGCAGGTGGTCCTGCCCGTCACCTTCGGCGACTCGGCGAACTTCCGCACCGAGCTGATCACCTTTGAAGTGGTGGACGGGGATCTCCCCTACAACGCCATCCTCGGGCGGCCGGCTTTGATCAAATTCATGGCGGCGACCCATTACGGCCACCGCTTCATGAAGCTTCCTGGGCCCCAGGGTGTCATAACCGTCTGTGGCGACCTCAAAGTGGCGCACTACTGCGAGGAGAAAGCCCTGGCGATTGCGGGCATGCTCCCGGTGGGCCTCGAGGTAACGCTAAGGGCGCCACGAAGGCGTGATCCAACGCAGTGGCCCGACCAAGACCGTCTAGCTCGAAGAAGGCGACCTGGACAAGCGCGTCCACCTCGCCGCCCAGCTCGACCCGAAATAGGAACTCAAGCTCGTCACTTTCCTCCGCGCCAATAAGAGCATATTCGCGTGGGAACCGGCAGACATGCCGGGGGTCCCGAGGTAGGTGATCGAGCACAAATTGCAGACAAGGCCTGGCTGCAGGCCCGTGCGCCAGAAGCTACGGCGTTTTTCCCCCGAGAAGGTGGCAATAATCAGGGAACATCTCAACTAGCTCCTGAAGGCCAGTTTCATTCGTGAGATTAATTACTCCGAATGGCTAACCAACCCGGTGATCGTGTAAAGAAAGGCGAGAAGTGGAGAATGTGCGTCGACCACACGGGTTTAAATTCGGCGTGCCCGAAGGATAACTTTCCCCTTCCGCGCATAGACCAGATCGTGGACTCCACCGCCAACGCTAAGATGCTAAGTTTCCTCGACGCCTACTCCGGCTACCATCAGATCAAGCTCACGGCAGGCGACGAGGACAAGACGGCCTTCATCACACCGTTCGGAATGTTCTGTTTCACCACTATGCCGTTCGGCCTCCGCAACGCGGGGGCGACGTTCCAGCGGCCAATGTCCAGGACCTTCGACCCCCAGATCGGGAGGAATCTCGAGGTCTATGTCGATGACATCATCGTCAAGAACTCTTCCAAAGCCGACCACATCGATGATCTCGCGGAGACCTTCGCCAACCTGAACAGGCATGGAGTCAAGCTCAACCCCGAGAAATGCGTCTTCGACACGACCTCGGGCAAGGTACTTGGCTACATGATCGGGGGCTCCGGGGTAGGCCCAAACCCGGAGAAAATCGAGACGATCGAAAGGATGGCCGCCCCGACGTCAACGAAACAGGTTCAATGCCTCGTCGGCCACGTGGCCGCCCTCAGCCGGTTCATCTCAAGGCTCGGGGAACGCTGGCTGCCGTTCTTCATGGCCCTGCGCCAACATCGGGGTTTCGAGTGGACCCCGGAAGCCCAGCGGTCCTTCGACGAGCTGAAATCGTATCTCCCGAGCCGCCCGCTGCTCACGACCCCGCAATCGAGCGAGGCGTACTTCTCTACCTCGCGGCGGCGACGCAGGCCGTCAGCGCCGTCCTGGTGGCCGAAAGGGATGGCCGGCGGCAGCCGATCTACTACGTCAGCGAAGTGCTCAATAGACCAAAGGAGCGCTACCCCCAGGTCCAAAAGCTACTCTACGCTCTCTTCATGGCCTCGCGCAAACTCCGGCATTACTTTCAGGCACACGCTGTGACCGTTCCGAGCGGGTTCCCGCTCGGCGAGATCCTGAAGAACCCGGAGGCAGGGGGCCGCATCGCCAAATGGGCCATGGAGTTAGCTAAATTCGACATTCGGTTTGTGGCGCGCTCCACCATCAAGTCGCAGGCGCTCGCCGACTTCGTGGTCGAGCAGACGGCGGAGCCCGCCCCTGAGCCCGAGGCCGAGGAAGAAGGTCCCTGGACCATGTTCTTCGACGGCTCAAGGTCGTTTAAGCGCTCGGGGGCTGGCATCCTCATTATCACCCCTCAGGGAGATCATCTGAAGTATGTAATTCGCTTCGGCTTTCCCACGACCAACAATGTCGCGGAGTACGAGGCCGTCTTGGCTGGCCTTCAGGCATGCAAATCACTGGACGTGCGTCGGCTGGTCGTGAGGGGAGATTCTCAACTCGTTATCAACCAATACAACAAAGACTACCAATGCTCAGAGCCTTCAATGGTGAAGTACCTCGCCGAGGTACGCAAGATGGAGAAGTGGTTTAAGAACCTTGAGATAGGGTACATTCTCAGGAAGGACAACTTTGGTACCGATCTCCTGTCCAAGCTCGACGCGTCCGACGACGAAATCCCGTCAAACGTCATCCTCGAGACCCTGCTGACCCCGACCTTCGTCAACCCGGAGGATTCGGTGGCCCTCCTCGAGAGTGTTCCCTCGTGGATGGACCCGTTCGTCAAGTTCCTCAACCTCGGCGAGCTCCCGCTTGACCCGACCGAGGGCAGCAGGCTCGTACGGACTTATCGACGGACAGTTGTATCGGTGGGGCACTTTGGGCGTCCTCGCCAAGTGCATCACCCCGGAAGAAGGTAAATACTTGCTCAATGACATCCATTCGGGCCTCTACGGCGCTCACTCTTCTTTCAGGACAATGGTCGGGAAAGCGTTCCGAATGGGCTTCTATTGGCCGATGGCGCTCCAGGATGCTCGGGACATCGTCCGCGCCTGTTGAGCTTGCCAGTTCCACGCTCGAAAGGCACACCAGCCGACCTACGCCCTCCAGACCATCCCCCTCGCTTGACCGTTCTCGACCTGGGGCCTCGACGTCCTCGGCCCCTTCCCCCGGGCGGTCGGGAGAAAGAAGTTCCTGTTCATCGTCATTGACACCTTCACGAAATGGGTCGAGGCCGAGCCAGTCTCGGCCATCACGGCCCAAGCAGCGGTGAGATTCTTGCGCTCATTTATAGTCTCAAGGTATGGGGTCCCTTGCAGGATCATCACCGACAACAGGACGCAGTTCACCAGCGAATTGTTCCAAGAGTATTGCGAAGACAGAGGAACCAAAATCTGCTATGCCTCGGTAAGTCATCCCAAGAGCAACGGGGCGGTTGATCGTGCCAATGGACAAATCGTCCAAGGCGTCAAGAAGCAAGTCTTCGACGAGCTCGAGCGGCGGGGCCGAGCTTGGGTGGACGAGCTTCACACCGTCCTCTGGTCCATCCGTATCACGCCAAGCCGGGCAACAGGGGCGACCCCCTTCCGGCTTGTCTTCGGTACCGAGGCCGTCCTGCCCCCCGAAGTCACGTTGGGCTCCGTCAGGGTTAGCTCGGTCGACCAGGTCGGCCCCGAGCAAGAACGGTCCCTCGACCTCGCCCTAGCGGAGGAAGTAAGACACCGTGCGTTACTGCGGTCGGCGCATTACCTGCAAGCACTTCGCAGGCATGCTTCCCGATCGGTACGACCCAGGGGGCTCCTAGTTGGGGACCAGGTCCTAAAGCGGATTCAGGGCCGGTCCGGCACCAACAAGCTATCCCCGCTGTGGGAGGGCCCCTACAGCATCGTTTCAGCAGGTCACACGGGTGCTTACCGGTTGGCCATGCCCGACGGCCGATAGCTCGTGAACTCGTGGAACATTGACCAGCTCCGAAAATTCTGTCTAATGCTCTGCCTTTCGCTTTCATGATGAAATGCTTCTACTTTATTAGCTATGATTATGCCCTCATTTTTATGCCTCTTTGTGTCTCGAGCAAATGCGTTTCGGGGTTGTGATCCTAGGGGTCGCCTCCGGAGGGTCGAGCCAGCAGTAAGCCGATTCTCATCGCGTCACGACTCCCCTCCGCGGCAAGGCTCGCTCTAGTGGTCACACCCGCGAGACCCCCGGCCTCGAGACACTCAGGCCTCGTTCTGGCTCCCCCTTTTTTTCTGAGCAAAATCGCGGTTTCGAGGCACGCCTCCAGGGGCCACGTCCGCAGTAAGCCAACTCTCATCACGGTAAGCCGACTATTCCCCCGTGGCAGGGCCCGTGCCCGGAACTGCCCTCGGTAAGTGTTTCGAGCTAGGGGGCCGACCTAGCATTAGTTTGTTGAAAACGTATTTGCTCCTCCATTCATACTTACAATGCTTTGTCTGCTCCCGTGCGCATGGGACCGCCCTCGGACCACCGCCTCGAGCGTGGTCTACGCTTGCGCACCACGGGGATCAAGCCCGACATAAGTATCTGCCCAGAATAGGAGATTCTTCCCCTACCTGTACTAACGCCTCTTTTGCGTCTCAGGGACCGCGACATTAGATCGCGTTCTCAAGGTCCGCCTTCGGGGAGTCAAGCCCACGGTAAGACAGTTCTCGTCGCGGTAAGCCGGCTGCTCCCCTACGTCGGGACCCGGCCTTGTGTTTTTCCCGCGAATTAAAGTTATTCTTTATTGTTGCCTGCATTTATGTCTCCTCGCACCTCGAGCGACATGGGCACGAGGCGTGATCATAAGGACCACCTCCAGGGGGTCGCAGCCAGCTGTAAGCCGATTCTCATCGCGTCTCGGCTTCCCCCTGTAGCAGGGCTTGGACTAGAGGTCACGCCAAGAGCCTCCTGGCCTCGAGGTACCCGGAGGCTTTTTCTTATTATCTATATCTGTGAATCTTTCCCCTGCACTCCGCGTGCCTTGGCCTCAGGTCACGGTCTCTAGGTCCGCCTCAGGGATGCTCCGGTCGCCGTAAATCGATCTTTATCGGGGTAAGCCGACCATTCCCCCGCAGTCTGCCGACCAGAGGCCGTCCTCAGAGGACACCCCGAGCCTGATGACGATTCCCGGGCTCGATGGACATGGACTTTGGATTCACCTCCGGGGATGCTTCGGTCGCAGTAGGTCGATCCTTATCGCAATAAGCCGACTATTCCCCCGCGGCAGGTTTCGAATCAAAGGCCGCCCTCGGGGGAGCCCCGGACTCGATGCATTCCCGAGTTCAGCTGTCTCGACCTGACGCCCCAAAACTTGGCCCAAGCCCGAGTGTTTTCGGGTTCGGCCGTCTTGACCTAACACCGAGCCTGAAGCTCTCCCAGGCTCGGAGGTCATGGATTTCTAAAAAATTCTTCCGGGGATGCTCTGACCGCAGTAAGCTGATTCTTATCGTCGTAAGCCGACTATTCCCCCATCGAGTGATTGAATGGGAGGCCGCCCGCCGAGGGGGGCCCCCGGGCTAGAATGATTCCAGGCTCGGCCATCCCGACCTGGTGCCACGGTTCAGGTTTGTCCTCGATCGAAGGCATGTCCAGTGACCTGACTCCGTCGCGGGCCCTCTCTTTTTAGGTCAAATTATTGGCTAACCCTCAAGCCCCGGCAACTGGCTCCGGCGCCTCAGGATCGGCGGCGAGGACGCGGCGACGGGGCAAGAACGAGTGTTTCCAGACTTGGCCGTTCCGACCTAACGCCACGATCAAGGTTCGCCCCCGAGCAAAAGCATATCTAGTGACCTAACTCTGTCGTGGGCCCCCTTTTTTTCAGGTCGAGAATGTTGGTTAGACTTCGGGTCCCAACGACCAACTCCGCGTCCCAAGTCGCCGACTAAGGCGGGGCGACGAGGCAAAGGCCAAAGTCCCGAGCGAGATTTCTAGCTAAGTCTTAATAAGACGCCATCTAACTTCGAGTAGGATTTCTCGCTAAGTCTTGGATTTCTGACTAAGTTTTAATAAGACGCCATCTAACCTCGAGCAGGATTCCTGGCTAAGTCTTGGATTTCTGGCTAAGTCTTAATAAGACGTCATCTAACCTCGAGCAGGACTCCTGGCTAAGTCTTAATAAAACGCCATTCGGCCTCGAGCGAAGATTTCCGGCTAAGTCTTGAGAAGGCATTCAATCTCGAGCAAGACACATTCAATTTCGAACATGAAGGGAGTTTATTTCTTCTAAACGAAATTTACATAACTAACATTTACAAGGAGGTCGAATCCCCTCGCCCCTTTTCCCTATCTACTAACCTATCTACAGGTCGGCCATCTCCCGCGCAAGCTTCTCCTACTCGAGCGCGGCGACTTTGGCCCTCAAAGCCAGCGTCTCGGCCTCGGCGTTGGCGACGCGACTCCGCTCCTCTTGGAACTGAGCCAGGGTGCTCTTCCCCGCCCGGGTCGCTCGCCCCAACTTCTCCTCGAGCTCGGCCATCTTCGCCTCGAGCTCGACGGAGGCCTTCGTGGGGGCGACGGAGAGCTCTGCGACCCGTTTACGGAGCGTCTCCGCCTCTGCGCGAGCAACCTCGACGACCTCCACGGCCGCCGTGCGAGTCTCCTCATGGGCCTTCTCAGCCTTCACACGAGCGCTCGCGAGGGCCTCAGCCGACCGCTTCTGCTCGGCCTCAACGGCCTTCGAGAGCTCGAGGTCGCGCTCCGCCTGCAGCTGCTGGATCTCCTCCGTCCACACTGCGCTCTCCTCGAGGCCGAGAATATACTGCTCCCGTTCCTCGACCAAGGAGCATAACGCCCGAAACTGGTTGGCGTGGACGCGCATGGTCCCGAGCCCACTGGTGACCAAGTCCAAGCCCTGAAGAGGCACAGAAAGTGTCACGGCGACCCCAAGGGTGCAAAGCGAAGCAAAGAAGCATGAAGATGAACTCAAACCCGACTAACCTCCTAAAGACGGCTTTCGAACCTCGCACGGCTGCTGCTCAGAGACCAAGCGCGTTCCTCAGGGGCTCCCTCCGGTGCCAGGTCGGCGACGTCGGGGGAGGCACCAGCCCGAGCAGACTCGTGCGAAGCGTGGGGCGACGCGGCGGAACCGAGCCTGCCAAGAAAGACGAAATTACGAAGAAAGCCGAAGTACAAGGCAAAAACGACAACCAGCGAGGAGGATCGGCATACCTGATGCTCCGTCAAGTTCGGTGACAATCGCGAGCGCCGCCCCGACCTCGGTTGCACCGGGCACAGTAGCGTCAATTTCCGTTGTGGCCTCGCCTGGGCCAACGTCTGAGCCTAGGAGCCCCTGGTCGAGCCCCCCAGTTGCGCCGCCCTCCGAGGGCGTCGCAGTAAGCTGGGCGCGCTGCGGCCTTGCTCGGGGGACCAAGAGGTAGTCCTCCGCGTCTTCCTCCTCATCCTCGGACTCACCCTGGACAACAATCAGAGTCTATAACGCAAAAGGTCTCTGAGGCCTGTGAGAGGGGAAACCTACACTCATGACCCCCGGCAAGAGATGGGCGCGAACCTGGGTGACGAGTCTCCGTCTCCTGGGTGGCGACGGCGGTTGGGGAAGCGTCTTCCCCCTGGGCGCCCTGCGTCCGCGATGTTGGGCGCGGGCTCGACGGCTCGACAGTCGCCGCCGCCCGCTCTTGCTGCGAGAAGAAGAAAAGAAGGTCAAAGAAGAGAAAGCAATCGGGGATGACAAGAGGCTGAGGTCGAACCCGAATGTCCTCGGGCTCGGCGAAAAATGACTTACCATCGCGCGGTCGCCCCACTCAACGTAGGGCTTCTTGGCGTCTGGCTTGGGGCGTCCGAGGTAGGCCTCTTGGCGGTCTTCTTGCCCTTGCCCAGTCCGGGCAGCGGCAGCAGGCCCCTCGTCGTCTCCCGCAGCTCCTAGCTCTCCTGCGTGGCCCGACGCGGTCAGAGCAGGCCTGAGCCCGAGTCGAACTCGATGAAGGGGGGTGGAAAAAGGGTTACCTCGCTGCTCCACCTCAAGATGTTCTTGGGGACAGGGTCGTCGAGACTGTAGATGTGGGCTGCTTTTCCAAACATCTCTTGCATGCGCGCCGCCACCCACGACTCCGCCGGGGCTGCAGAAAAACGAAACGAGGATGAAAGGCAATCAGAAGGAGTTCACCCGAGCTCAGGAAAAAGCGATGTCGAATAAATTTTACCTTTGGCGCTTTCCCGGGTAGGGTCGTCCCTCCCTCGGACCTCGAAGAACAGGTGCACCCTCTTCCGCGAAGGGGACACCCGAGCCTGCAGGTAATCCACGGCCACGGCCTGACCAGTAAGGCCGCGCGTCGCGCAGACGTGGATGGTGGCGACGGCCTCTTGGTCGGCCGCCGAGTCCTTGGGCTTCGGGGTCTCATGCTTGTTGTCCACGGCAATGTAGTTGTACACGAGCCCGCTCCCCTCGCCCTTCTTCAAATAGAACCACCTTTCCGTCCACGGCCCGAGGGAATCCCGGGTCGGGACTTGAAGAAAGGTGCAAGGGAGCACGGTCCGCAACCGGAAGTAAAGGCACCCAACGACGGGGTCCTTCGAGGTGCGAAACAGGAAGTAAAAACGAAAGAAAAGAGAGGGAGTGGGAAGGATCCCCAGGAATCCCTCGCAGAGATGAGAGAAGACGGAAAGAAGAAGGATAGAATTCGGAACCAGGTTGACAAGCTCGATCTCGCATTGCACGAGAACGGTTGCCATGAAGTCGCTCTCCGGGGTCCGTAGCCCGAAGAGTGTGTACTGCTCCGTGCACACGACCTCGTCCTCCCGGGGACACGGCTCGACCTCCCCGACCGCCGGAAGCCGCCAGGTCATTGGGTCCAAGAGCCCTAGCGCCTCGAGCTCTTTCATCCTCTCCGTGGTCAAGGTGCTTTTCCCAAACTTAGCCATGGCGCTCAGAGAGATTAAGGCGGGTCGGGGGAACGAAAAGGCAACAAGTAGAGAGGCTAAGGCGCAGCAGCAAGGGTGAAGAACTTCAGAGATATGCGGCTTCGAGCTTTTAAAGGCCCGATCTCTGACAGCTAGCGTCAGTTACTGCTCAAAAGGCGCGCCAGGACTTTCGGACATGGAACGTGAAGCGCCAAAGTCGCGCCTACTCGAACCTCCCCCCCCCCCCCGAGACCCGAGGCGTCGCATTGTAACATCCCAAAAAAAAATTTGCCAAATGTTATTTTATTGCTTCAAAGTGCATTTGTGTTTTTCTGGAATTTATTTGGATTTTTCTGGATTTATTTGAATTAATTCTTATTTCAAGTTTATTGCCTTTTATTCAAACTTATTTAAATCTGTGCAAAGTTAAAATAAAGTTTTGCCAAAAATATTTTATTTAAGTCCAGAATGTCTCAAAGTATTTTTGAGATTTTTCCTGGATTTTTCCTAATAGTTTTATTGCTTAAAATAAATAAAATGAATTTCAAATTATTTTAAATAGGAAATCCTTGGAAAATCAGTGAGCGATGTTGGTAGAAGCCCAACAGCATGCGTTGAAACCAGCGTCGGTGCGGCCCAGTTGGCCCATGAGTGGAGGTGCGCGGCGCATGACTTCTTGATCTTCCATCGGACGGTCGGGAGCCATCGCGTGTAAAACTCAAACCTAGCTCCAGTTGGCGTAGGATCGAATCGCACGGTCAAGATTAAGTCGCACGGTTTGGGAAAGGTTGAATCGTGTTCGTTAGTTGGTTGGCGGATCGATCCACCACGTCTCCGCGAATCTCGATCGTTCATCCGCATCGGAGGGTTCTCGTTTGTCGTCTCCGTTTGGATTCTTCCGCCGCACCGCCGTGTCTCGGTGGACTCGAGTCCGTGTCCTTCGCCCGCACTCTCGTGCACCTATTTAAGGAACCCTTGGGTGCGTTGAGTTCCCGTTCATGCCGCATCAAAACCGCAAGGCCTTGTTGTCGAGCTCATTGAACGCCTCAGAGCGTCGTCGTCTTCATCGCCGGTGAGTTTCGTCTCGGCGGCGCCATTAGCAGCGGGAGAAGATTTGGACCGTCAGATCGTCGCCCAACGTCCCAGATTCAGCCGCGTGGACTCGGTGAGCCGTAAGCCTTCGTTAATCGCTGACCGTTAGATCTAAAACTCTCGCCTGAGATTTTTGCCGCGTGTGCTTCGATCGGCAGCCGTCCGATGAGATCTAGGTGCATCGGATGGCGCCGTCGCTGCAGCCAATCGGGTGCCGCCGCGTGGAGGCGCAGGCGTAGAAGTGTCATGGGCCGGGTTCGCCGTGGACCAGCGCGACGCGGTGGACCGGGTCTATGCACCGAGGCCACGCGTCGGTTTCTGATTGGTCCGGTTCAGCGCTGGCGTCATGGTGACGTCATGATAATGCAGTAATCTATTTTCGGAATAAAAATACATCTGTTAAATCGGATTTTTCGATTTTTGCAATTTGAGATTTATTTCAAACTTCAAAAGGTCAGTATCTTTTGCATCGTAACTTTCGGATTTGAGTGATTCAAATTTCTAAAAATTTGTAAAATTGAGATCTATTTAATGGTGAATTTTATTTGATTTTGGAGTTCAATTGCTCTCTGTTTTGGTATTTATTTGCTTTTCTTCTTGATGCAGCGTAGGCGTTGAATTGTGCGACGCTTGGAGGAAGATCCAAAGAACTCAAGAGCAAGTTCCGAACAGATCAGGACCTATTCCAAGGCAAGTTGTGCTTTGATCATGTTGAACCCATGTTTATAAAATTGCTATGTTTGATTTACACTAGTGCATATATTTCAAGTATACAACTGTTTCAAATTATATTGGGCTTAGCTAATATACCAGATTGATCTATACCCTACCTTGCCATTGTATGCCATGATTTATTGTCACCCTAGATTGGTTTAATATAGTTGATTAGTAATTATGATCAACATTGGAGGTTTAGCCCGTATTAGTTGCTTAGCCTTACCACGTCATCACATGTGTCAGAATCATTGATAATTAATCTTGCTTAATGGAATATGGAACAATGTTATGAACTTGTGTGTCATGTGGGATCACACGATGAGATTGAGTTGTTGTGGCGAGTCATGTCACGCAACGATGTTGAATTGTTGATGGCACGTGGTGCTTGGTAATCAACTGGGTGATAATAATGTAGATTGGGGCAAGTGACAAGGCGAGTATGCCAAGGTGGGCCCGATGGGCGAGGGTATGTGGATGTCTTGCCTTGATCACACTAAGGACTTAACCTTGCAAGCCTTTGACTGAGTCAATCATGCAACCACATGTGCAGTATGGGCCACCTAGTTGAGTAATTTGCAATGTCTTAATTTTGGTACTATCGTGGACGGTGTGAGTTCTCGAGTTATGGTGTAATTCACATGGCGCAAGAGGGGCCACGGTTATGGTTTTCGACCCACCATGTTGAAACCTTAGCGGGTAGTATTCGGTTAAGCCAGAGCATTGTAAAGGCTTTGTTATGATCACTCGCCTTGATGGTGTTTGGTTGTATCACGTGGGTAAAGTGCATAACCTCTGCAGAGTGTGAAACTATTCGGATAGCCGTGCTCGCGGTATTGAGCAATGCTCGGGAATTACAGTTAAGGGTTAGTTTAATTAATTGGACAACTTGGTTTGGATGGCGGGATGCCATATGGAAGATGGAATTTGACTTAGGATTGGAAACTTGGTTTACTTGAGAAATACTGAAGTTATTTACTATTGTTATTTGTTTTACATTCTTTACAATCTATTTACTGTATTTGTTCATAAATGCCGCTTATTGCAAAATAGCCATGATAGCCTATCCATTGGAATAAGCCTTGCATATAGATACATAGAATTGCATTCTGTGCACAACTTGTTGAGTGCTTAAGTACTCACCCTTGCCAAACAACAATAATCAACAGTTGAAGAATCTACACCTGTGTTGGAAGAGGAAGTCCAGGAAGACACGAGTCATTAGGGTCCGAGCCTTGTCGGTTGCCTGTGGTGAACTGATGAGCTATCTACGTTTTCTACTTTCCGCTGCTTAATTACTAGTTTATATTTCCAGTCTTGCCCTGCGTGGTTTAATAATGTAAGTTGGTCATAAGATCATACATTTAGCTATATCAATAAATGAACTATTATTCTATTATCGTTGTGTATGATGTGATATGTACCAATGTTAAGCTGTGTGCACTAGCGTTGATCCTGGGACTAGTGCGGTAAACACAGTGGGTTCGAATCAGTGGATTCGGGTCTTACACGCATCCTGTGTCCGCCGCCCTCCCTGTCAGAACGCGAGGCGTTACAGACCGCCTCCTCGAAATCCCCCGTAGGGAACCGAGGCGGCGAAGACCAGACGTCCCCAGACATGATTTCCAATTTAACGCCGCAAAGGCAAAAAGGCATGTCTAAACAGCCACGACAAAGACCCTTGGAGGGTTCCGGCGCGCAAGGTCAGCCTCGGAGGCTGCTGAGCTCTCTGGCGAACTCGGTCAAAGAGCCGATCCTTTCTCAAAGAAATAGTAGACTCAAGAGCATCCCAAGCTTTTTAGCCGTCCCTTGAGCCTCGGGGGCTTGCTGTCAGGGATCGGTACCCTCGTCACGTGTAAGCGCCCCCCCGGGGCCTCGTGGCGGCTTTCCGCGGGCCCAGGGGCTCATCTCCGACCTGGGAGGCACCCTCCCGATGCTCGGGCTCGGGACCAGTAAGCTCGGGCACAGGCGCAAAGGTAGGCACCATCCACCTCGACCTCGATCTCGACACCTCGACCTCAACACCCCCGCGACCTTCAGAGAAAAAGGCATCTGTAACGTTTTATTTATCTCGTGTAAAAACTCTCTCCTGCGTGGGAATCAGCGCTCTACTTGCCCCTGCGTGCGAACTAGGGTTCAACGGCTCCCGTCAAGCTCTTAACAGCTCCTGTCAAGCTCTCAACAGCTCCCGTCAAGCTCTCAACGGCTATTAACATCTCTCGTCAGCACCCATTAACTCGCCACGAGTTCCTGACGTCAGCCTCGGGACCAAGCAGCGAGGCTCCCCGAGAGCTACAAAAACAACAGATCGCCCCGACCAAAGAGGCACGGCGCGAGATGGCCAAAAGACACACACACAACGCGCAACACCCGCCAAGAAAAACAACAGAGCAACCCCTGGCTCGGGCCCTGTTTTTGTATTCTCCCACAGAACCACATACACACCTTTCGCCCCAGGGCAAGACAAGAGTAGAGCTATTACCCGACCCCGGGGGCTCGAACCAGTATAAACCTCGTGTCTGATGTCTCTTCCTCAACGATCTTCCCGCGACGTTAGGTGCCTCCGAACGAGCACGACTTCGGACCCTGCTCTCGAACGATCTCCTAAGCATCCCTTTTTTCTGCAGTCGACGAGATCGTCGACAAAATCTAATCGTTTATTATTATTCCGATGTTTATAGATTTGATAATTCATCTATATTGCTACTATACGTACTAGTATAATCCTAAACTAGTACAATATATACAGAGAAATTAAATTTACATATTCGAGTCTCGAAACAACACCCCAACCACTGCACCTTAGGCATCGTGCCCCACGGCGCCAGGGGTGCAGGCAAGGGATGCCCGTCGTACAGTGAGTCTACCTCCATGCGTATGTGGAGTGTGGACGCAAAGATACTGATCGATACGTGTGATGATTGCTTCATGTAAAAATGAATTTTCATTAACTCCCTGTATCTACAGTTTATATCTATTCTGTGGAATATTTTGTGTAAACTGTAAAGCACATGTAAGTAGAAGTCGAATTACACAACCTTTTCGATATGAATACTCTTGCACTCTGTTCCACCACGTCCTGATTATTCCACCAAAATACTCTGAATAATCACGTTGACAAATGTCGTTGGGAAATTTTGCAATTCCCTACATCTGCCATCCCGGCAGGTCATAGCCCGGTTGCGTGGATAGTTGGGCCAAAATCCAATCGTCCAGAGAATTTCGACAGATGTCAGAAAATTTAGTTGACTGATAAATTGGGGACCTAGATCCAATGGTAATTCTATACTGACCAGTCTGGAACAAAAACAGGGAGGGTCGATCCAGAATGAGAACCAGCTACAGTTTGAGGTGATCATTTGAGGATATCTCCAGCAATGTACAGGATTTCGACCAATAAATTTAAGTTTAAACTAATCCAATTAGGCCAAAATCATATGTATATGTGCTTAATCTTTTCAGTAACAGAGGAATACACTAAAATCATGGGTGAAATTTACTTATATGCCACTAAAAGTTTGCAGCATCCCTTATATGCTCGTGGGACATGTGGGCCTAGATCGACCTTGTTAGTGAGACAAGGAATTTCACAAATATTTAGTGCCATATAAAGAATTAATTCCTAATATAATGGCCATTTGGGCGAAATGAAAGGCAGAGGCTTTTCAAGTAACATGAAATACAAGAAGAAATACACTTTAAAGTTCAAACATTTCCACACGAAAATCAGACGCAACCAGGACAAACAAAAACATTGCAACAGTTTTGCTCGGTAAGAATCCACTTGAGATAAAAAAAAACTTCAAAAAGGGTTTGATGACTATGAACCAACAGCAAAACAAAAAGAGATACAGACAATAAGCTCAATTTCTAACCCACATTAGATTAACCATGCAAAGTTTCCTGTTGTTTAAGCCTTCCTGGCTGCAATCTGGGTCTCAGCCTGCAGAGATGAAAGGTCGCATCAGGATTCACTCACCCTGTTCCCATATAGAGCAATATCACAGTTCAAACATATATCAGTTGCTTCCGTTCAGTATTACAAAGCACATACCTCTTTCTTGACTGGCTCTTCCTTCTCTGATAGGATCAGCTCGATGTGGCACGGGGAGGACATGTAAGCTGTAATAGGTAGTAAAGCTCATGAGTACTTTCAAAGCACAAGAGGCACAACAGAAGGAAAACATCACTATCATATTTAGAACTCACGGTTGATGCGGCCATGAGCACGGTAAGTTCGTCGCCGCTGCTTCTGAGCCTGGTTCACCTGAATATGTGACACATAAAGAGTATCGACATCCAAGCCTTTGACCTATAGTGAAAAAATTCCGCACACTTATAAATCATGAAGAATGCAATGACAAAGGCTCATAACAGGTTATAGCATGATTACATACTTCTGCATTGCTCTCCGCATTCTTCAGAAGATCCAAAATGAATCTAGCAGACTTGACAGGCCAACGTCCCTGACCATTTGAGTGTCGTGACTTTGCTTGTGCAGTTCGTCCAACACCACCACAGAACCTCCGGAAGGGAATGGCTTGCTTGTGGGCAATGACATCCTCAAGGTACCTTTTAGCCTTGCTAAGTGGCAGCTTCCTGAGGGCAAAAGCTGTCTCACGTGTATTCTGAAAAAGTGACAACAAAATATTACCCAACATATAAACCAAAATCAATAAAATATTATTATAGGTGTTCTATAAAATAATCAACCGTAAAATCCATAATATGAAACATGAAGCTGGGAACTTTGAAAGCTGGACCTAAACAACACTGCAATATAATTTCTTTTAGCAAAACAGCGCTACAGCCCCAAACATTACTACACAGAAGTGCTTACATACGAAATTGCACATCATAATGAATTGACATGTATCATTTACTGAAGCGGTGGTCACAGTCAGTCCAATGGTTCACCCAAGAATAACGAATATGATATTCCTAAAGTTTACAAGGCTACTGTCTGTAAAGAAAACAATAGCCTGCTTTCTTTCTTCAGGTTTTAAACTTTAATCAACAAGAAAATGCTACAATTATTACCCTCAAATATTGTTATGTGCAGGTCGATAGGGAAAACAGTAACAGATAACCACTATTTCCTTCAAGAATATTTGCATGGTTATTCTGACCACAGGTATGTTGGTATGTATCATCATTTACTGAACCAGTGGCAATGGTATGACCATGGTTCACCCAAGAACGATGAAAGCGGTTTTCCTAAATATTACAAGGCTACTGCCTGTGGAGAAAACAATAGCAGGTTTTTTACTTTAGGTTACTTAATCAAAGTGCAAAAAAATAATGCAGTAATACAGAAGTACTGGAAGCTAATCTCCAGCTTGACTGATAAATGATCAGCAGATATCTAATGCTGTACGGCGATAACAGCAGTAGTGTCAATCAAGAAAACAAAGAAAGCTCATCAAACAGCAAGTGAAGCATTAAGTTATATAGTTATGAAATCGGTCACAAATCTTGAAATAAATTATGCTAGATCTTAGTGCAGTGAGCACACAAACCTTTTGCAATTAAAAGAAACAATTTAATGAGGACCATATTGAAGGTGCCGTGACGAATATAATTCAACAAGGGTGAGCTAGAGGTTACTGAATGGGTAATAGAACACCAGGCATTACATTTAAATGAACTCATGTACAATTATACGAGAATACACAAATAAAGCATAACGTTCATTAGAAGAGTTCAGCCATACACGACAATAAAAAATAAAAACATCTTTCCTAACTACCACTACATCCCACATCCAAATATCAAAACAAATTTTAGTTCAAACTACAAGAGAATTTGAATACAAGTGTGCCATACTGCCATCATTTACTGAACCTATTGACATATAACTGTGTCCAACGGTTCAACCAATAATGATGAACATGATATACCTAAAGTCTACGAGAGTACTGCTTGTAGAGATCACAGTAACCTGCTTTTTACTCTAGGGTTCTTACCAAAGCACCACATGAAACATGAAGAACAATGCTCATAAGCTTCAGTCGCGTAATCTAAATTTAGAGACAAATATACTTTACTAGAGGGCACATAACTGCAAATATATGCAGGAATTCGTATTTCTATAAACTCGTGTGGTACGCTTGCAAGCCGATCCAATAGGAAAACAAGAAAAATCTTACGGAAACTACAGCACGAATTAGTGGCCAAATTTGCACGAGATGGAATCTTTGTTTCCTCTGGAGCTCACCTTGAAGTGCACACGCAAGTCCCGGCCCATGGCCTTGGCGGCTGCAAAACACAAGGCAAGCATCATGAATATCCAGATCAAAACCACTTTCGCATACAACAAGACGCAAACACGCAAATTAAGAGGATGATCCAAGCGGAAAAGTGCTCACACTTGGTGGGATTGGATGGCTCCGCCGAGTACTTCACCTGCCAAGAACCACGAACTAGAATTAGATCACAGCGCAGCAAAGAAGAAGAAAACAAGGGCGATAGAGAGAAAGAGGAAACTAACCATGGCTGCGGCCGGCGACAGAACTCGAGGCGGCGGCGGAATTGCGAAGATGAGAGGGTGGCGGCGCGGAACCCTACAGGCCTACACTGAATGGAGCGAAGCGAGCAAATAAAACCTTACTCGGCAATTGGGCCGCTTACGGGCCCGTCTGTGTGAGCGAGCCAGCTTTCTGGCTTCCGCTGATCACTTCGTGTTTCTTTAAAAAAACAATTTGTACAAATATTAAAACATAAAGAAAAGGTATATATTAAGAGAATTTATAAAAATCTGTCTCCTGATTTTTTTTTATTTCAGTCACTTCTCTATCCATCCGATCTGTATTTAGATAGGTGATTTAGCTAGAGTATTTTTTTTTCTTTTCTCATTTATTTTCTATTAGGGTTTACCAATCCCATTTTTCTTTGTCTAGTTTGAAAAAATTATTTTTCATTTTTCTCTCCACAGGGTTCACAAATCACATAGTATTTGTGTATCTTTAAATTATTGCATTTAGATAGGTGATTGAGTTGGAGTATTTTTTTTCTTTTTTTTTATTTATTTTCTATTAGGGTTCATCAATCCCATTTTTCTTTGTCTAATTTAGAAAAAATATTTTTTTATTTTTCTCTACACGGGGTTTAAGTAAACATTCCCTTGTTTTAATTTGTGCTCGTGAAGTTTCGATTTTGCAAATTTTTATATGGAATTTTCCCATCTGCTGTTCGGATGCGGGGAAGATGGGGCGAGAGGCTGTAGTGGCGGGGGAGGATCTCGTCGGTGGGCGTCGCCAGGCGATGCTGGTAAGGCAGCAGGGTGGTGGAGCGCTCGGTGGCAGCAAAGCTACGGAGAGCAGTGGCAGCATCAACGTGCACCAGGTCATGCCGCAGGGGTTCGGTGCAATGACCAGGGCCATCAACGGCGCCCTGGAGTGCAACAGCAAGAACCCCGGCGCCATGAACGTGCGGGTGGGCTACTACAAGGATTATTGCCGGCAGTTCGGTCTCGACCCGTGGAGCAACCTCACTTGCTAGGTGCTGGCCGGGCCAAAACGACTGATTTGTCGGCACAAAATCATTCGACAGATGCATAGACGCTCCCATATATTAATTACTCACATCTTTTATTTTAAAAAAAATTTGTACAACTTGTATTAAAGAGTTGTACAACTTGTATTAAAGAGAAAGCGTCAAACTTTCGGTGGGTTTGCACAAGAGATTTTAATGAGATTTTACGAAGAGAGAAACAAATCCTACAACTACTAAAGTTAGTGGAGTTCCGGTCACCGGGTTGCTTTGAGCCGGGAGAGCGCCGGCTCGGCTCGCAGCTCGAGTCGAGCCGGCGAAAAAAATTTACGCTCGGGTCCTTTTTCGTGAAAAAAGGAAATTATGTTTACGTCCTTTTTCGGGAAAGAATTACGGCTGGGTCCTTTTTCTTGGAAAAAGAATATATATTACGTTTATGTCCTTTTTGCGTTTTTAAGCGTTGCGCTCGGGTCTTTCTTAGGAAAATCAAAATTACATTTAGGTATTTTTTTCGGGAAAAAACACAGTTAGGTCCTTTCTGTGGAAACAAAAACTATGTGCTACGTTTAGGTCCTTTTAATGTTTTTTTTGTGTCATATTTAGGTCCTTTTTCGGAAAACAAAATACGGCTAGGTCCTTTTTTCAAAAAAAGGAAATATTACCTTTATGTCCTTTTTGCACTTTTTAGCGTTACGCAGGTGCTACGTTTAGGTCATTTTTCGTTTTTTTAGTATTACGTTTAGGTCCTTTTTTTGGAAAAAAAAAAACAATTTTACGTCACGTCTTTCCTCGATTTGCTCGCGTGGAGAGCGACGATCGCACGTTTTTTCGATTTGCTCGTGTGACGAGCAGTGATTGCACCTAGTAGGTCCGAATGCTAGGGAAGAGTGGCTCGCAGAGATTCCGTGATGCTAAGATACGTGTGATTTAAATGACATCGGCGGCTATATAGGGCTGGATTGGATGTGGGAGAAGGGTGTGTCTGGCCTTGCAAATGTTCGGATCAGACTGCACCGAGTGCTCGCAAACTTGCCGTGGAGTTTGTTGTTTCCAGCATCGGACCACCGCCTAATTCACCGGTGAAAACGGGCCAAATTTTATCTGTTTGATTCGGATCTGGATTCGGTTAGATTCGGATTCGAGATGGATTTTAGATATTCGGTCGGATCCGAGATCGGATCCAGATAATTGAATCCGGATAACAGATCAGATTCCATCCAGATATTCGGATGACTGGATGAGACCTGCGACCTGAACTGTCCTTGTCCCTGTCCGACCGTCTTCGATCTGCTCAAGTCCCCTAACCAAGCACCTCCACCCCCGCTTCCACTCCACTCCCGCCAGAGTGCCACCACCAGTTCAACGGGTCTCAATGGTCTCTTGCGCCTCTCCCCCATGCCTCCAACGCTGAGCCACCATTGGCTCACTACGGTGGCCACGCCTCTACTGAGATGTTGGGGTTGTGACGGTTTGGGGCATAGGTTCTGCAGTGATTACTAACTATTGAAGTCGTTTGGGCGAATTCGTTGCAACGGTTTGTGGCTAGCGGTTGCGGTGAGTGATTTGTGTAGTTGGTGTTGCGTTTGTGATGAACTTTGTGAGGAGTATGTGTGAGGGGTGTCAAGATCCAGTCAGTAAAACGAAATCGAATCGGACTTTTTCAAGTGTATATCGGTAGAGAACTGGACGAAAAAAACTAATGGGTTTTATACCCCCAGTTCGTTACATGCAAAGATTCTTCAGCAGTAAAAAGGTAATGACAGCTGCCGGATTACAACAACTGTTTTTTCCAACAAAACTCTGAAATTTAACAGCACAGTAATTACTACTCTATTACATAGCCCTCCAATCAAGCTAAACTCACAATGAACTGATCCTAGCCATCCAACTCTCTTCAAGTGAACTCGTCACAATTTTGCAGTTGTTGCAGACTTCTTCTTTACCAGCAATTCCCCTACCTGAAACTCTGAAGCTGTCGTCTTCAAATTACTCGAGTCCTGACAGGGGGTAGAGACGTAGTAGGCTGGTTCCATTTCTCCTTGGCCAAACTGTGCGTATGTGCGTGCATAGTATGTAGGAATGCTGATCCTACGAGGTTCATTTCGTGCATCGATTTTCAGTGCTCTGAAGTAATTGGGCAGAACCATGTCTGCACCTGATGAAACATAGCTCATCTCCTAATTTTTTCGTTGCTGAATTTATACCATTTTTTGGAAGCATAGCAGTCAACTGCATGACTGAGCTTAGTATCTTGTTATCTGTTTTTTTTTGTGCACACAACCGATGGTCAGCACCCTAATAAGCTGGACATCTTTACTGGTGTGTATGTTTATCAGGTCTGCTGTTTTAAATAGACTCAGTTATTTATAGCTCGTGTTCACTAAATTTCCTAAGTTTTGATATACTCATATGCACTTTTCCGTGGCAGTTGCAAACCTAGGTATATGTTTTTCTGAATTTAAGTTTTTTGTTCTCTTTACCAACACAAAGGCCTAACCCAGAAGCAAACTGTAAGGGAATGGTCTCTTCAAGGTACGATCTACTTCTGTTATATATAACGATACAATATTTAATTCGTCTTAAACTTTGGTCTTATTCTAGGAAAAGATAATTGTTTACCACATCAGAAATAAAGAATTATCCATATTTTCAAGCCTGTTGCTTGGAAAATTCAAGGCCCACAACTTCTTCAGGCTCAATGGATTGTGAAGGTATGGCAATAAAACTGTAACATGTTACAAATCATCACTCAATGATTAAAAATGTCATAGTTACATGATCATTTACCATTGCAACTTGTAGGTTTTGCTAACCTTACTTAAGAGGCAGGTTTCTTTCAGATTTTTCAGAAACATGTATGCGCTCCATGATAATAAAAGCTGTTGGAAGCTGGGTTGTAACTTGTTTTTGTAATAACTAGGACTAGTTACCCCTTATCTGAAAATGTCAATCCTAGCTTGTCTTTTACTTTGGGCATTACTCCTTTATTGAAAAAGCATATAACTTGCTATTATGGTCATGTATTCATGTGCTTTGATTCAACATATATTACTTTATGTATGCATGCATAATCAATATAACTTTATCCGTTCCTGATCCGAACCAGTCACATATCCGTCACGTATCTGTATCCCGAATAACCTAGATTTGTATCCATATTCGGTTAGGCCGTATCCGATTCTGAATCCGGGAAAAAATATAGATTAGGATATGGAAAGAGCAATATCCGCCCGTATCTGACCCATTTTCACCCCTACTAATTCTGTTGAGAACTGCACAGAAGGGGGCGTGGGCTGCTCTAGGGCTGCAAATTGACCTTTTCGCTATGAGAAGATGTGGGAAACTCATCATGAGCTAGCTCCTCTGATTGAGAAGGTGTGGTCTAAAGGGATACCTTGCATCAATATATTAGAGCATATACAATAGTAAAGACGACCGTTACTCCTCCATATCATCTAAAGATAAAACTAAAGACAGCTTTTACAATGGATGACACCTTAGTTTGCCTCTATGAGATTCTATAATCTTTTAATTATGGTATTAAAAATATTTATTATAGACAGTAACTCACATAATAGTGTATTTTGTTGTCTATACGGTCGTCTCTTCACAAAAAGATAGTTATACTCTCTCTTCTCTTTCTATGTCTTTCATATAAGTGAAAATCTTACTTAGCAAAGTTTATAGACAACTGACATCACACTATTGTACATGCCCTTAGAAGTTCAGCAGAAACTCAGCAAAGTTGAAAATGCTTTCAAAGAGTGGAGTGCTTATCCTTTTGGCACTGTACGAAAGGCATTAAGGAAATTAAAGAAAGAGCTGGAGCGTTTGCGAGTACACCCTTCTCGGGTAAGCCCCACTTAAGAAAAAAAAGGAAGGGTTGAGCAACGTATCATCAAGCTGAACCATAGAGATGAGATTACGTGGAGACAGAGATCCCACATCGAATAGCTCCATGAAGAGGAAAAGAACACGGCTTTTTCCAACAAAAAGCTAATCAGCGGATAAAGGAAAATAGAATACCCCAGTTATTGAGACAGAGATGGTACGGAAAGTATTGATTTAGAGAAATAAAAGGCATTACTATGAGGTTTTATAAGAGTTTATTCACTTTGGAAGGAACAATGCAGATGAATGATATACTTGTTCATGTCCCAACAAATGTCCCAACAAAAGTAACTCCATAGAAGAATTATTTCCTCTCTAAGCAATTCAGAAAGAAGGAGATGAAGGATGCTTTATTCCAAATGTTCATGACAAAGCTCCAGGTCCAGACGATTTTCCGGCCACTTCTTGCAACGCAACTGGGATTTGTGCGTTGCGGAGATCACGAAGACGATTCTAGCTTTTGTCAATGGAGTTGACATCCCGAAGGAGGTAAAAATTACGTTCATTGTGTCAATTCACCTATCATCTATTGCGCAGTACATGCCGATTAGTTTGTGCAATGTTGTCTACAAGATTTAAGACGCTTGCAGACAGACTCAAGGTGGTACTGCCAGATCTTATCTCCGAAGAGTAGTCGGCCTTTGTCCCTGGCCATTTGATTATGGATAATACTATTGTCGCGTAAGAGTGTTTGCACTATATGTGCACTAACAAGGCGAAGAAGAATTCTCACTGTGCCTTAAAACTCGATATGGCTGACTTACAACTGCGACGAGTGGAATTTCCTGGAAGCAATGGTGCAAATTGGGTTGTTTCTCGCAACAGACCAATGTGATGAAATGTGTGAGATCAGTCTCATACTCAGTGCTGTTCAATGGGGATAGACTTCAAAGTTTAGAACCTAGCCGAGGAATTCGACAAGGAGATCCAATTTCTCTATCTTTTCCTGCTTTGTGCAGAGGGTCTGTCTTGCTTGTTGAAAAAGTTGGCGAGGTGCAAAAAAATCTGCAAGGTGTCCAGGTGAATCCCAAAGCTCCAGAGATTAGTCATCTTCTATTTGCTGACGATGGTTTGTTAAATGTTTAAAGCCTCTGAGAAGGGAACAGCTGCTGTACAGAAGGCACTTAATATGTACTGTCAAGGTTCCGAACAGATGGTTAATTTATCGAAGTCCTCCATTTTCCTTATTTAGCAAGGTTTGTCGGTGGAACACAAGAGAGATGATCAAGCAAAGGCTATAAGTTAGTAAGGAGTACATGGGTTTGCCCACTGATGTTGGGAAATCAAATGAAGGAGTTTCAAATAAGAAAGTCCAAGGGTGGATGGAGAGGTCTTTGTCTGCGGTCGGGAAAGAAATTCTTATGTTCCACAAGCCATCCCTACTTACTCAATGGGCTGCTTCAGATTATCGAGAAGACTATGCAATCATATAGAGTCTCTCATCGGACAATTCTGGTGGGGAAGTGAACATGTGAAGAGCAAACCGTGCGGGGCATCTTGGGAAATGATGGCTCTTTAGAAGTTCATGGGAGGTCTTGGATTTTTCGGGATATCAATGTCTTCAGTCTCACTTTGTTGGCAAGTACAAAAACCCTTATTGTCCGGCAGCACGAATTCTGAAGGCGATCTATTATCCCCACGGGGAATTTTTAATCGTGACTCTGGGATGCAGGCCGTCAAAAATTTGGAGTGCTATTCTTGATGGGCGCGAGGTTCTCAAGCAAGGTATAATCAGAAGGATTGGCAATAGAGAAAGACACTTGTATATGGGAACATAACTGCCTACCTGAGATTTTATGTTGAGATCGATCTGTGCCAGAGATGTTTCGCCACCAGAGAAAGTGTCTAAACCTATTGAATCATCTACGGGAGAATGGAAAGAAGATGTAGTTGATCATTATTTTCTGGATATGGTAATTCTTAATATACCACTGAGCTCTGTAAATCAGAGGGATTTCTGGGCATGGCACTATGAAATAAGAGGCAAATTTTCAGTGTGTTCAGCTTATAAAATGCTAGTCCAAGTGAAGAAGCGGCGGGAGAATTGGCTAGAGGGTAGGCCAGGCATTTGATCGGACAATGTTGCGGTCAGCAAAGCATGGAAGCCTCTGTGGGGTGTAAGCTACCTTCGAAACTCATGTTTTTTTGCTTGGCGCTTGTCTAAGAACTCAATACATACCGATGTGTTGCGCAGGGAGTGAAGTATGGCTACAACTTCAGTTTGTATAATTTTGCGGGATGAACAGTAACCCTAATACTAGGGATTACTGTAGCAGTGGTGACATGCTACGGTGCAAACAGGGATGAACAGGAAAAAAAATCAGTGCGACTTCAAAAACGAAAATCGATGAATCTTTTGATCGGCTAATCGAAAACCCGCAAAACTTTATATGCACTTTCCTATGAGTGTCAAGAACATATTCCAACCTTCAATCGCAAGGATTGACGTCAAAGTTTCGATCTTTTTCGAATTTACCGAAGCTATACCAAAACCGGATCAAATACAAAAATTTTGCCCTAAGCTTGCTCGTGGAGATTTGATGATCAAGATAGACCTAGATGGTCTTCCACATATCACAGCAAGCAAAAACCCCAAAGAGATTGTCCTCAAACGTTCAAGATCACGATCTACCTCAAATCCTTCCTTCTCAAGCAAAAACCCAGTTTCTTGAGAAATCTCTTGATGATCATGAGAGAGCTTGCCTAGATGATTGGGGATAATCTCCAGAAGATATATCCATCAATCACTCATCCTTGGCAACACAAGATCAAGAGAAAATGAAACCAATGAAAGATCAAGAATCAAGGAGGAAGGTCAACAACAAAAGTAAAATCTTAACCACGAAATTGATCTTTATTTCAGAGCATGAGGATGAATTACAAAGCCTCTCGCCTGAGGGAAAAACTCCCAAGGAGCACTCACACATCCACACATGAACACCAAAATCTTGTAGAAAACCTAAACCTCTCTAGTGACTAAGATCTCAAGTATCTCCTTTCACTACATCTCTTTATATATTGGAGGCAACTCTAACCCTAAAGCTGGACACTATAAGTGGATATCATCCACACTTACATGGGCTAACCCAAAACCCAGCAATCTTAACGGATTTTTCACTCACACAAACATGTTTCTCAAAGCGGCTATTACATTGACGCCAAATCCGCTCCGCGAGCTCGAATTTGCGTCTAACTCCACTTTTGCATTACCTAAACCACTTAGGCCACTGCCACGGTTTTTCTAAACTGTCTCGACCATCAGTATTAGATAAATTACCAATTTGCCCCAATGACCGGTCTTCTTTCTCCTCGAAGTATCGCCAAGCTTCGTGCATTCCACGTGGCCCCAATAACTTGCCGCCAAGCCTCTCATGCATCAAGACTCCCCCGAACTATCCTCGCTTCAAACAGGTCCAAGTCACTTGACGCGCCATGTGACCTTCACCGCTTCACCATGGCGGTATCAGCTTCCTTAACCGTTCTGGACCTCAACTCTTCGCTGAGCCGAGTCCGGTCCATGTCGTTGCCCACCATATCTATCACTAGTGTTTCATGCTCCGTTTCCTTGTCTTCCCGGCTTGCCTTCGCCTCACCATGATCTAGCCCCAGAGTCCTGCAACCAACATAGACAAGCAAACCGTCACATAGCACTGTTCACAATATATGTATTAATCATCACATAATGTAAACATTAAGCACAACATCAGTGAAAAGTCAGTACTACCGCAACACAGGGTCGGTAGTACCATAAGTCCGGTACTACCGCTCATGCATGGTCGGTAGTACCGCTCCACTGAACCAACCCCGAGAAACTTCTCTAGAAAATACCTACCGCTACTGGGGGTCGGTAGTACTGCACCCTCGGTACTACTGCTCCCAATGGTCGGTAGTGTCGCATGTGTCTAACCCCAAAGAAAACACATCACTATGAAAAGAATATCACTCCCAATGCCGGTAGCTCCACAAGGCCGGCACTACCGCCCTACATGGTCGGTAGTGCCGCCCTTGACCTGACAGCACCTTAAATTGTTTTAAATTCAAAATAAAATTGAAAACAAATTCAAACTTGAGCACCACATGCCCAAACACTGTAAATAACTCATCACAAACCTGGATAGACATCCACATGATCTTTAAATATCCCCCTTTATGAGTATATTAACAAACATCATAAAGGCACAAAATTGAGTTTGAAGGCAAAAGAAGAAAGCAATTTGATTGCAAAGCCTCACTTGGTCTAGAGCAAGAGGAAATAAGGTTATGACCAAGTAGCAAGAAGAAATTTAGAGAAAGCTAAGAAAAAGAACAAGTTTTCCATAGAAGCTCTAAAAATCCAAGAAAAACTCACAAAAACTCAAATATGCTTATGATCCTAAGAAAGAGCAATTTTTCACCAAGATCATAAGAACCAAGATGCATTCACATAATTATCATTTCTTATCCTTTGACGATATCTTTTCTACATTGTCTCCTCCTTTTGGCAATATAGGCATCAAGACAAACTGCATCAAGATAAATCCTCCCGTGTCAACATATATGCATGTAATGCATCCTAAAAGAGCTTTCAAAATTATCCAAGTGATCACATAGACAAAGTATGACACCAAGCTACTCAAGTTCAAATTATGCTAATCTAAGACATGTCTAAGTTTAAATTGTAATATCTTTGCTAGCAAGCACAAATAAGACTATATCATTTTTGCATGATTTCAACAAGTGCAACACTTAGCATAATCTCCAAACTAGAAACAGAGCCATACAATGGATCAAATGGATGACCTAGAGTTCAACCTAGTCAACACTTTGGAGAAGCTATAAGTACATAAAAGATCCTTCATGCTCAATCATCTTTTTAATGCAAATTTTTTATTTTAACGCATACAATGAGGTGCAAATTTTTTACACTATTTGCATTCTTTACCCACTCTTTTTTTTAATTTGCATTTCTCAACTTTTGATTGATTCATGCCATAGTTGACCATCTCAAGAATTCTTAAAAGAATGGTCTTGATCATACACAGCATATTCCAAGTTCATCCTAAGTACAATGGGAAGAAGCCTCATGAATGTATAGTGTTGAGTTCAATTCGCACACAAAAGTCAATTTTTGACCATTTTAGCACTTAGATTCAATAGGAAGAAGAAGGATGCTAGTATGGAACAACCTAGCTTCACCCAAACTGCTATAGGACTCTAGTAGAAATCAAAACTTTCACAAATCATGGCATATGCACCTAGTGAGGAAATATAGCAAGTAAAAGCTACAAGTCTCATCAAGTTTTTATTAAAACTCAATTTTTATTTTTAGCAAGCTTAGCATGATGAAGCAAAATAAACTTAAACATGGCTAAGCTAGCAATGATCTTCAAAAAAGTAACCAGGTGTATAGCCTGAATGACAGCTCATTTGCATAATAGGCAAAGCTTATTAAACAGAAAATACAGTCTATATGCAATGTATGAACAGCTTCTTTAATTCCCCCTCAACAAGTGAATCAATTTTAAGCATAATTTCTTGTTCAAGTTGAGTTATTAGCATAATTAAGTTCAAAAAACTTCTAAATGAACTCAACAGAAACCAAAAATACAGAATAAGAAGAGAACATCAAGAAACTGCAAGCTGGGTGGCTATAGAGCATATAAAAGATGATAGAGAATACTATGACTTAGACTCGCTCTCATCTTCCCTGTATGACTAACATAGGAAAGCTAACTCTAAAACCCAAACTAGAGAGTACACACTGACCATGTCTGGCCAGAGGGGCCAACACATGCTAGACCTATAAGACTATAAGGAAACTCAATATAGAGAGAAGAGAGAACATCTAATTGTGCATGATAACAACCTATAACATAAGATGAGAGGTTCATGCAAAGCATGCCAGAAGTCTAAGTGTAGTGAACTCAGAATTCTAAGAGTTAGCCCAAAAACACACAGAAGATGCAAAAGAAAAGAAATACTGAAAATAAACATATATAATACATAATATACAAAACCAGATCTCCCTCAAAAGATGTTGTAAGGGCGCACGACTCCAAACTCTCCCCTTAAGGCTAGAAATCTAGAGCTATCAAAAGGCTTGGTAAAGATATCGGTAATCTGGTGATTATTCTCCACAAACTGGAGCACTATATCACCCTTCTCCACATGGTCTCTAAGGAAGTGATATCTAATATCAGTATGCTTGGTCCTGAAATGCTGCATTGGGTTTTTGGCAATGCAAATGGCGAAAGTGTTGTCACAGAAAAGTGGAACACTATCAATCTCTAACCCAAAGTCTCGTAAAGTCGATTTTATCCAAAGTACCTGACTACAGCAATTGGCTACTACCACGTACTCGCCTCAGTGGTGGACTGTGCAACTCCGGACTGCTTTCTAGAAAACCAAGAGACAAGAGAAGTGCTAATGAATTGGTAAGTGATAGAAGTGCTCTTTATATCTATCCTACAGTCAGCAAAGTCTATGTCTGAAAAGACTCTAAGGGACAGATAAGAAGAGGAAAAGTACTAAATGCCATAGTCAATGGTAGCTCGAAGGTACCTGAAGATGCGCTTCACGCTTGGTAGTGAGAGGTGCGAGGAGAAGCTTGAAATCGAGCGCACAGACAATGTGAAATGTATGTCTGACCTCAAAGCAGTGAGGTACAAGAGGGAGCCGATCATGCTCCTGAACTCTGGAGGTCTAGAGTGTACTTACCTTGATGCAAGAAAATACCCTCCCGAGCTTACTTGATCTGGAAGCCGAAGAAGTAGCTCAACTCGTCTATCATGCTCATCTCGAACTCTATGCTCATCACATCTGAAAACTGAGACACAAGGTAGTGTAAAGAGCTACCAAAGATAATATCGTCCACATAAATCTGGACAAGTAAAAAATTAGAATCCTGGTGTCTGATAAATAGAGTCTTGTATACTTTACCCTATTAAAACCTTGACTAAGAAGGTAGAACTTAAGCCTCTCATACCAAGCTCTAGGGGCCTTGGAAAGCTTGTAGATATGATTTGGATATTTGGGGTTCTCGAATACTGAAGGCTGCCTACATAAACCTCTTCCTCAATAGGAATACACTCTTCACATCTATCTGATATAGTTTGAAGCCCTTGGATGCCGAAAATGTAAGCAGGATCCTAATAGCCTCTAGTCTAGCTACAGGGGCAAAGGTCTCCTTAAAGTCAAGACCCTCAACCCAAGAGAAGCCCTACGCAACTAGCCTAGCCTTGTTCCTAATAACAACTCCATCCTCACTTTGCTTGTTTTTTAACACACACTTGGTCCCAATGACATTATGATCAGATGGGGGCTCAACAAGCTACCAGACCTTGTTCCTCTCAAAACTCTCAAGCTCCTCATGCATAGCATTGATCCAAGATTCATATGTTAATACATCAGAAACATCCTTCGGCTCAAAAGTAGCAACGAAGGCAGAATGAAGACAAAAGAACGCCTGACTTTGAGCACGTGACATGCTCAAATAGATTATTGATCATCTGATCAGGTGGATGATGCAGCTGAATGTAGTGAGGAGGTCCAGAAACAAAAGTTGCCTCTATCTAATAAACAGAAGAGACGGGATTAGAGCCACTAGCTGCAGGAGTGTCTGAAGGTAAGGGCTGATCTCTCTGAGGTGCAAAGATAGAAACAGGAGGCACCTCAGGTGTAGAGGGGACTGGATCAGGTGGAACACCATCATCTCCATCATCCTCATCATCTACAAAGATAATCTCGGAGAGGAAAGAAGAGCCTGATATGTCGGGTCTAGCTCCTAGACTAACCTCATCAAAGGTCACCTCACAGGTCTCTATGATCCTATTGGCCTCACAACTCCAGACCCTATAGCTATGAGAAGAAGTTGAGTAACCTAGAAAGATATCATCAGAAAAACGAGACTCGAACTTATCTAGATTCCCAGACTACAAAACAAAACACTTGCAACCAAACACACGAAAATAAGAAACACTGGGCTTTCACCTGTATCCATCTCGACAAGGTTATGTTCTTCCTTTCCACTATGCTATTTTACTGAGAGACGTATGGAGAGGAGAATTGATGCTCTAAGTGTAACTCCTTATAGAAACTCTCAAAGTAGGAGTTCTTGAACTTCGTGCCATTGTCACTGCATATAGCTCATAAGGCACTTGGGAGCTCAAAAGATAACCTACGAACCAAACTCTAAAATAGGTAAAAGATTTCATCCTTCGAGGCCATGAAAAATACCCAAGAATATCTTGAAAAATCATCGACAATGACAAGAATATACCACTTTTCACCCGCTAACTACACTCTAGCTGGACCAATAGTGTTCATATGTAAAAGCTATCCTAGTGCATCAGTTATCACAACAATGACGGGGTATAAGAAGCAGCAACCATCTTGCCATGTCGGTAAGGAGAGCAAACCAAGTCTTTAACCATCTTAAGTTTGGACAAACCACGAATGAGATCATGGCTTCTGACTCGAGTCAAATGATCAAAACCAATGTGACCAAGTCTCCTATTCCAGAAAGAGAGATCACGGGACTCAGAAGCAGCTAGGCAACGAAGAGAATCACTAGAAGAACCAGCAAAAACAGCACGAAAAACTCACAAACATAAAAGTCCCACAAATCAACCCTTCAGAAGAATTAAGAATTCTACAGGCATTACGCTTGAAGCTTACCTCGAAATCGTCATCGATAAGTTGAGAAACAGAAAATAAATTATACTGAAGCTTACTAACCAAGGCAAAATCCTTAAGAAAGAATTTTTCATTAATACGCACAGAGCCTTTGGCGATGATGCGGCCTAAAGAAGCATCTCCAAAGGTGATTAGCTCATCACCTGGGGCACGAGCTAAGGAAGAGAACCAACGGGAGTCTCCGGTAATGTGGCGAGAACAACCGGAGTCTACAAGTCAAACATCTCTCTTCCCAGCCAGGCGAACATAGATCACAGAAAGCGAGATGTCGATGACTTAGTACTGGGATAAACAAGTGCAGATCCGAGAGCCCAATATTGAATCACACGACGAGCAGAAGTGCCAGTCACAGGAATAAAAGACTGGGCTCTAGTGTCCCTCTGTGGCTCAATTCTCATAAATCTAGAAGCAACACCAGCAGAAGATCTGGGAGCTGGAGCTGGGTTGGCCCGCCGTTGTGGAAAGGTCGGACCATCCCAGTAACGCTGCCCAAATCTCCTACTAGTGAGAGAAAAATCACGCCGCTGATATCTACCTCAAGGAATATCAAAAGGACGGTGAAAACACTAACCATGAGCAACTCTAGGACAAAAACTAGAAGGAACAGTCTAAAAACCAAGTCCTGGATGCTGCCTAAAAATAAGAGAAACTCTACCCTGTCTAGAAGTAGTGGGTGCCTCAGGAGCACTCTGAGTCTAGAGATGACCCTAAATACCCCTAAGAGCACGAACACACTCACGACGCACTATCTTGGCATGCCTGAAGTAGAAATCTACTAGATGTCCATCTTTCTAATAGAATATGCATGTATACTTTGTCTTGCTAGAGACAAAAGCAGTAGAAGGAGCAACTTTCTGATCAGAGATCCCATGGGCAACCCCAGTAGACCTAAACATAGTGATGCTTGCCCTGGGAGCTACCACAATCTCTCAGCTCTTGGAGCCACACACAATGGTGGGAGGATGTGCCCGAACGTACTCCAAGTAGTCAAATCCTAGATCCTAATTAAATATGCTAATCTTGGACTGGTCTAGAATGATATTGAGTTTTTTCTTGCCTCCAACAAACTTCTCAAGAGTGCTCATGAGGTACTCACACTCTTGGAAGAGAGAGGCACATGAAAAACAGGGGGAAGCTGAAGATTAAGAACTAGAACCAGAAGAGCGAATAGCACGTGCATCTCTCCCTATGCACGGCCGCCTCAATATTGAGGGCCTCACAAGAAACACACTTGGAATTTCTAATCCTAGCGATCTAGGTCTCTAATTTCTTCCTAAGCTCATTATGGATTCTACCTATGTCTGCCTCAATCTCAGCACATATAGAATAAGCAACTTGTGACTTAACTAGTAGGTCGTTCGCGAGTTCAGCACACTTGATATTCAAAACATCATTGTTAAGTTTTAGTTGCCTATAACCCTCACATGAGCTGACTAGGTTCTTAGAAGCAAATTGTTTGAGTTCTTCTTTTCTAACAGAAAGCTTCCTAAGGTGAACAGTCAAGGCATCAATCTCAGTTAGCAACTTACGGCAATTGTCACAAGAAGCACATATAGAAGTATGAAGAAAACTAGCATCAACAAGAATAGTGACAGGAGTATTAAAGGTAGCATTTTTCTTCTTAAGGACCTCTATTTCAGAAAGTACACTATCATGCAAGGTCCTTAGGTTCTCTAGCTCCACAAGTAAATCATCGCACAAAGAACAGTCATCAGCGTCATGAGAGGATTTAGATCTAAATGAAGCAAACTCCCGTGACATGCCTACTTACTTCTTAAACTCCACACATCTAGCTCTAGCTCTAGTATGGAATTTTCCTAGCTTGCAGAATGCATTATTGAGCTCATCGTATGTAGGTACCTCATCAGACTCGCTGTAGAGGTTGTTGTCACTGATGCCGTTATGAGATGAGGAATTTCTTTTCTTTTTTATAAAAAAGATCTGAGTGGGGAATATATGTCTGATAGATGTTTATCTCCTTAATTACCTTTACTTTGTGCATTGAGCCTTCCCATAATCAAAGTTGGAAGTGATCTACAAGTTAAAAATGCCTACACATGCTAGTTGGAACACATAGTTTAATAGCCTTGTAATACAACTACATGGGAGAATAAAGGGGGAAAATCATGTTTTGTTCATCTTTGTATGCATCTGAGTGTAGCTATGCTATTGATTTAGTGTGTCTAGGCTATTTAAGGGGGAAAATAACAATTTTTGTGCCCTCGCTTTTTGTGTATAGAAGACAAATTACATTGGTTAGTAGTTGAGTAACCCTGAGGTGCATGCTATAATAGGTTAGTTTTAGCTCTTGTGTTTGGGCTTCGCATTGAAGCTATTATTCCTTAAGAAAGCTCTGCTTCCATTTGTTTCCCCATTGTTCCTGCATCATTCGAATGCCAATTTAAACAAAGCCTACCTCTTCCATACAAGATCAGATGATAATCTTCTGCGAAAAAGGATAAACTTGGTCTCTTGAATTATTGTTTACTGACTTACAAAGAAGTTCAGAAAGATCAAATAGCCCTTGTTTGCTGGCTATAACTGTTGCATACAGATTTAGCATAAAATAGAAACAGGAAAAAGAATTCCTAAATTATTCTTGCAATAAAAACAGCCACATTTAAACTGCACATCTAATTCTTGAAAACTGCTTGAGACTTTGCATTCGAAAAGAAGCAAACATTCCTATAGATATGCTAAATATCGTCTTTTGCATCTATAACTGATGGCACTAGTTCATGATGGGGATGCATTGGAACTTGTTATGACGTCTAGATATATTGAGTGCACTTCCTGAAAACAAGATTTTTTGTATGCTTGAGCACTCTTTTCTGGGTGAATCCCACGTTTTACAGCTCGACGCAGCGTAGTGCCTAGGGAACGGTTGCGGTGCAGCGGTGGCAACGCGCGAGGACGGAAGGTGGGGGCGACGCGTGGGAAACTACGGCGATGAGCGGATGAACAGGAGGCGGCAAGTGGAGGCGAGGGAGGGGACACGGCAACGGCGACATGCAGGGAGAGGAGGCAGTGGCGACATGTAGGAAGAAGAGAGGACGACGACGGCTTGCAGAAAGAAGACAGGGCGACGGCTTGTAGGGAACGGTTGCACCTCGTAGATGGGTAAGGTGAGGCAAAACGAACACCACTTTTTACTTATCCAGGGCAACTCACTCCCTAAACATATCCCAATCATCAGATATTTGACCTTCTCTGTGAAAGTCCATCAAAGAAACAAATCTTTAAATCTCCTTTTTATTAATCCAGCTGCCTATCAAGAGTTTCCTCCGCATGTTACCGTATTACCTTCCTCTTTTTAATATTCATTGTATGATTTTAGGTTACATTTATGGTATATATCACCTTTTAGAATAGTTACAACGCACAACATCTTACCAGTATTTTACAATTCAATGACGGTTCTAACCTAGAACCGCCTGTGATGAGCCCTCATCACAGACGGTTCTAGGATAGAACCGTCTGTGATGTTCATTTTTACTGATGGTTCAAAAACCGTCTGTGATGAGCTCTTCTTATCACTGACACATGCTTACAGATGGTTCAAAAAACCGTCTGTGATGAGGTTTTTGAACCGTCTGTGATATGCGTTTGTGTAGTAGTGATTCTAATTTCAGGCTTACACTGTATATGCAGCCATACATCGACTCGGTTCGAATAATTTCTAACCGAACAGATGTGTTCAAATCAGATTCACATAGTTATTTCGGATAGTTGTCAAATCCGCTATCGGTGTCGGATACTTTGTTTCGGATTCATATTCGAATTTGGGAGAACACTGTCTGTCGGATCGGGATATTCTGAGCTTATTTGCAGATATATCCAAATCAATTTAATCAAATATCCGGTCAGTGAGTCCTTCGGTCCCCCAACTCCCCAAGCCGCGTCGCTTCCGTTTGGCATTTCACACGCCGCCCTCCCCTCGTCCCGCCGTTCTCCGCACCGCCCTCTGCCCTTCCCGCCACCGTTCTTCGTTGCCTCCGCCCCTCAACGCCACCCTCCGCTCTTCGGTGCCGCCCTGGTCGATTCCTCTCGATCGAGCTCGCACGATTCACTAGTCGGATTTGCACACCGGAAGCATGCAGTCGGATCAGCTAGTGATGAGCTTGCACCCTAATGGTGGCAGCAACAGCCCACACACTGGCCGCCTCTTCCCCCTCGCCTTCGCCTGGCTCTGGCAACTTCCTCCGCCCGCACGACAGCTCTGCCTCCAACGTCCCCAAGGTGAGGGAGCTTGCTGCGCCTGATCTAGAGGGTGGGGTTATTGTTGATGGGGATTCGATTAGTTTTGCAGTCGGGTGGGAGGGGGAGAAGATCAGATCCTAGGATTAGGGGCTACGCTAATTTAGAAGGAGCGTGTATTGGCGTGAGATGATGTTTCAGTAATATATTTGGGGAGATTTAGCAACAACAGTGAGGTTTTAGGAGGTGTTAATGCATTACAATGGATTGATATTCGCAACCGGGATGTGATTAGGCTCGACTTCGTACTAATCAAAATTGGGTGTTTCAGTAAACTAACTTCGGATTTTTAGAGAATTCCGATGCATGATGTGCGCTTTCAGGTGGATTTCAGCTTTCAGGGCTTCACTTGCTCTTGTGTATGATTTGTGCGATACGATGGATTGTCAGCTGTGCATAAGTAGTTAAGTGAGCCTGACTTTAATGGTTAATGCTTATGCTACTACTTGCATACAGAGCCATGCTTTCATACTCAACATCATACTAGCATTACATTCAAACTCATACAGTTAATTGAACATTGCTATATGTGTGCTTTCTACGATATCTATTTTCAAACGATATCCGATAAAAAATATCTGACAATACATCGATTCCGCTCTATATTCGATTCGAATCCATGACCGATATTATCCGTGCCGTATTTGCATACGGCACTATCCATATCCAACTCTAAATCCGACAAAAAAATACGGTTTAATATGTAATCAAATCTAAACCGATTGCACCTAGGGGTGAAAACGGAAACGGAATTTCCGACCGTTCCGGAGAAAACGAAGCGAAGTCTTTTTCGAAACGGAAGCGGAAAACATCGATGCAGCGGAAGCGGAAAGTTTTTGTCGGAAGCGAAGCGAAAGCGGAGAGCCATTTTTGTCGAAAACGGAAACGGAATCGAAAATTCCGTATAAGTGAAACCGGAAATTCCATCGGAAACTTGGACCACTTGGCCCAAAAAGGAGAATGGAGAATTTACATTTATTTTCGAATTAAAATAATTTCAGAAATACAAATGGCTTTATAGAAAATATCAAATAGAGTTCAAAAATTCCGAAAAAAATCTCAAAAATACTTTGGAACATTTTGAACCAAGTAAAATTATTTCTAGCATAATTTTAGCTTCATTTTTCATGAATAAATTAATTATATAAATCTAAAAAATAGCAAAATGGCATTTATAAACTCCAGAAAATCCAGGATAAATCTCAAAAAAATCATAAATGAACATTGAACAATAATATGCAAATTTAGGGCATTAAATCTTTATAGTTGAAGGAGCAAGAGGATGTCGATGATAATGATATGTAGCAGGACATGATAGTCTGATTTAGGGGACAAATAGCGAGCCTTCAACTGACAAATTTGAGAAAAAACTTTCTAGTGATAGCGGTGAAAATAATATTGTTCTTGTATCAGCCTTTGAGGTGAAATGAGTTACATTATTTTTGCGGTCATGTATATTGTGATCATGTACTACGTTCTTGTGGAATTTTCCACTTTCGTTTCCGTATCCGCTCCGTTCCGTTCCGCATCCGTTTCCGTTATTATTCGTTTTCGTATCCGTTTCCGGGGTTTCCGATTTCGTTTCCGTTACCGGTAAAAGATGTGAAAACGGAAACGAAACGACCATTTACCGACCGTTTCCGTTCCGTTTTCATCCCTAATTGCACCCCTAATCAAGATCTGTGGTTACCCTTCCTTCTGTTTACTTTGTAACTCGTTCGCAGAAACCATAGAAGCACCGAATCTATAGAATTAATATTATCGAACCTTTTTGTACAATTATTAAATGATATACACCCTGTCGTCACAAATAGTTGTTATTATATATATTAGTAGTCTCTAAAACACAATTTTGATCACTAATTTCTATTATAATATATTTATAAAACCCAGTAAAATTATAATATTATAAAAATGCTTTTCTAGACAAATCTACAAATAAGATTTTCGTGTAACCAATTTAAATATTTAAAAAGATATTAACAGCTAGTTTAAAAAATTTGACTAGACTAAATATCCAAAACAACTACCATTTATGACGAGTACTATAGTTACCCATCCACGTTTTCAGCAGTAAAGAAAAAGACTATATAATAGAAATATTACAATAACTATACCCTTACAATAGGATTATATCATTGAAAAACGCTTCTTAGAATAAGGACTTATATTGCAAGACGCAGAGGGAGTAGTACTTAGCACGAAGTAAAGACGCATTTCAACCGGCAAGAGTTATTTAAAGCGGATGTAGCTCTTACTACCCTCCATACATAGTTTATTAATAACGCGATCAACTTCACTGCCTCGCGGAATTGATCTAGCACCATCCATATCAAATACAATATATACAACAGAGCTCGAAAGCACAAGTCATATGAAACCAGCACATATGAAACAGCACGCAGGTCAGAAATTTTTTTTGCCAAGACGTAAAATATGGAAAAGAAGCTTCAAGATTGCATTTGATCACCTCACATTAGTTCCACTGGCACAAAAAGTGAAATAGTCTTGGCACATATTGAGTGGCGCGCAAACAGGAAATCTTCGGGGTGTAGACTAATTTTTTTTTTGTTCACAGCATCAAGGAGAAAAACATGCATGAGAAAATATGTTTATTAAAACGTTATACATATCAAATATATCAATCAAAACGCTATACAATTCAACATGTCAATTCCACAAACCTCCTCACCACTCAGGTCCAGACAAAAAAAAAACATGAAATAATCGACAGATGGATACACTTAAAACAATAATCAAGTAACGAACTTCTACACCAGCTCGGAATGCAACAAGCAAAATAGCTTATCAAATTGCAGGAGATCTCCACAAGCAATAAGAAAAATGAAGGAACTGACTTAAATAGGATCTTCATGAACACCAATCTTTGTAACAAAGATCTCACGCAGAATATATGATGATACAAAATGCAAGGCTGCAAGCTAATCACAACAATGGAGAAAGAAAACTAGCACGATAAACATAAGAGAACTACTATTGTCTTCAGGAGAAAAAACAATCAACGATCTAAGACTAACAAGGATCCAAAAATATCGAATGCAATCATCGAACTCGTGAATATGGCAAAGACCTAATGCAAACAGCTTCCAGCTCAACAACTAAATACAAGCTAAGCATTTAGCTATACTTCACACTGAATTTGCTTTCTAATCAAAAGCATATGTGCAATGTGCAATCTTAAGTATGTTCAAATTTCAAACACTAAGCAGTGCTTTTAAGTTCTACAAGACCGGTCCAACAGAAGTAAAACAGCAAACTGAGCAGATCAAACTTCAATAATGTTTTTCTAGCTGCAGATATCTCATATCTCTTGCGCTTTCATCTAGAATTGACCTTCCGCAACCTTATCTAACAAACAGCAGCACCTGAAGCTTTATCTACCTTGCATATGGATGGTAACGACCAGTAGCACCACCAACACCACTGCTACCATAGCCTCCCCTAGCACCATAGAGTCCACCAGCACCAAATCCAGAACCAGCACCGGCACCTGAAGAAGAGTCATAACTAGGCCCATAGCTAGAACCACCATAACCCACAGTGTCACGCCCATAAGCACCACCTAAACCACCACCATAACTGCCACCACCATAACCGCCACCACCATAACCGCCACCAAAACTTCCTCCATAATTGCTACCAAAGCGACTAGAATAGAGCGACGATTCACCATGATAACCTCCTAATGCTCCATAACCACCATATCCGCTACTGTAGCCACCTGGACCAAAAGCGCTGGTGTAACTGCCAGGCCTAGCGCCAAAACTTCCAGGTGACCTATAGGGGCCAAAACTACCACCATAATCATAAGAGCTGCCAAATCCATCATAACTGTCCGCATGTGGACGGCCCCTAGGTTCGCTATCAAATGAATGAGGAGGTGGGTTAGAGGGTTTCTTTGGTTCTGCCTTCTTGATCTCCACCTACAGCAAAGCAAGAAAGTCAACCTATGTTCTCTTTTGAAATCTGTTCACTTTCCAAGAATGGAGAGCTAGTAACCTGCCACCTACATAAGAGCACAACTAAAGCAACTGAAACGGAAGAGCCAACCAGCAAAATGTTGTGCTCTCTTAGAGGTAACTAGAGGACCACAATTTATTAGTGTGCGCAGACCCAATTTTACCAAACTAGATTTACAAAGTTCAGAAAGCACCACGCAGAGGCTCACCTGAGAACCATTTAGATCAATCATATTCCCTTTCTTAGCTAATAATTCATCTACACTTTTTTCTGCATCAAAGACTACAAATCCAAATCCTCGTGACCGCCTGGTTGCATGGTCACGGATGATTTCATGTTCCACCACCTTTCCAAACTTTGAAAAGAACTCCTTGAATTCATCTGTTAAATTAAACATGTTGAGAACTTCAGCCTACCTTATTCAAAATATTGGAGTTAACTGCCAGTTAAACAATAAACACATAATACCTTCTTTTAGAGCAGAGGGCAATCCACCAACAAAAATCTTCTTTGTCTTGAAATCTTTCAGGGGGGCAGCACCCTTCGGAATAGTTCTCTTAATTTCAACCTGCAGTTTTCACATTGAAGAAGATTTCAATCTACGCATATAAAAGTGATATTAATTTTTTTATACACCATGTTCAAGGATAAAAAAACTCCACAAAGTATTGTCTTTTGTAGTGTAGAATGCCAAGAAAAGCAATGTGTTCTCACGTGAACCAACATAACACCAAGCTCAAAAGAGTCAAAATTTCAACCAATAACAGGAACCAAACAATCCACCTGCTTTCCATTGATAACATGGTTATCTTCAATCACTCTGTCAACAACAGCAGGATCAGCAAAGGTAATAAATCCAAAGCCTCTGGGCTTTTGGGTATAGCGGTCCTTCATTATGACAGCATCAATTATCTCCCCATACTTCCCAAAGTGTTCTTTGAATGTACCTGCACATTAAGAAGCAAGCAAAGCTGTTAGCAGCAAGAATAAAACAACGAAAAGCATCCTAGCATCCCCATCAGTACTTCGTAAACACATACACTTTAAGCTACAGCCAAACATTCCACTAATTTTTGGAGCCTCGCAAAGTTCAGTATAGAATAATGACCTTTAGTAAGCTAGCTCGTCAAGCACACATGTTGCATGCCCAATTAACCGGCTCACAACATGTGCAAAAGGTAAGCATATTTGGTCCTACAAAGCCATAAAAATTCGGAAGAAAATATGGGATGCTTCAACTAATTTGTTAATCTAATAACACTTTCAACTTGTGACGATGGTAACGTTAAAAATTACATCTTTAAAAACATGTACTAAATGGCCAATTCCCCGACAAAATTAGGAGTGCTGAGGTAAATTCACTTGTCGCCTACTTTCGAAGGACTACAAGTTAAACCGACACTAAACCTGCAAAAACTACGTTTCTAACCAACAAACCAACTAATCTCCATCGGAGCAACTAAACTAGAACATCCAGAACAAAGTCGATCGCCGGTGAAACATAGAAACAACCAGATCTGAACGAACACGGACGAACCCTAAATAACCCATGAAACATACGGCAGAACAGGCAATAAACACGCGAAAGGGCGGATCTAGAGTGGATCTGCACTTACCCATGCTGGTGTCCTTGGAGAGCCCGCCGATGAAGATCTTGCTGCACGAAACACCAAGAACACAACAAAATCAGCGAAAAAAGTCCAAATCCAGAGACCGACCCAACGGAGGGAAGGTACATGGAGTGAGAGGACTCACGCTGGGCTAGCGCCGTCGTGCTCCTTCATCTTGCCGGCCATGGCGTGATCGGGGGCGGACACGGAAGGCGAGGCGGGCTAGGGTTTCGACTGCGAGGAGGAGACGGCTCGAGTAGAGTTGGGGGATCGCGAGAGGAAGGGCGGCTGGTGTGTAACTCGTTTGGTGGGATTGGGAGTTTTTATTTGCGACGATTGGGATCTAGAAGCCTCCATGATTTTTTTTAAATAATCCAAATTTTAAATAATTTTACAGAAATAATACATAAAAAAATACAAAAATATTCCCAGTAACCATTTCAATTGGCGACAAAATCTATGTTACTATTCCAAACAATGATAGAGCCTTTGTCACCAACCGAACTGGCATTTAAATTGGCGACAGATATTCTAGTCCAAATGGCGACATAATCATATTTGATTTATTTAGAGATAAAAATATTACGAAATAGCTCATATGGTGGTACAAAAAACATCAATAAAAATATTACGAAATAGCCCATATGGTGTTAGAAAAAACACCGAAATAAGCCATGTGCTAAAGTAGAGTAATATTTTTCTTTAGGGAAGGATAATATAATCGACCTCTTTTTTTGTTCGAACAGATCGGAGAAGCTCGACATAGCATTTAAGAAATGTGTGAATTACATGATGTGTAGAGTTGGTTTTGGTGCATATGTTCGCCTTGCTACTCCTACAATACATATGACAACGCGCACGAACCATAAACATAAACTACAAGCAAGATACATGTGCGTCTTTTGAAATCGAAAATACTTGGGTTGGAAAAGAAGTTAGGCTTGCGGTCATATATCCTATGCATCAAGATCCATCGATGCTTTTTCTCTTGGATTTCGCATAGCTAGTGGCCTTTGATTTCTTCCAATCACACCCGTACACATCCATCCAAAGTTGGCTCCACAATATGGTTGTCCTCACCTCCAACTGCAACATCGCAGTCCATCATCCCCTTTCCCTTGGATTTCCTACGGCTGTAGGCCTTGGCTTTCTTTTAATTACTCCCATACACATCCATCCAATACTGGTCTTTTGAGTCCACCTTAGACATGTGGCCTATAGCCGCGGCATCGTGGATCATCCGCTCCTTTTGCTTGGTCAAAAGTTCAATGCGGGATTTCCAGAACCACGCCAATTTACTATGGACCACCAGTGCTTTTACTTTGTCTTCCCCACTCTGAGACGAAGGTTTCCAATGGGTGAAGACCTCAAGCGCTTTAGGATAGTGCAACCAAATATTTTGTTCAATGAACACCATGTCGTACTTATCCAGCTTGTTGATCCATTGAAAGAGGTAGCACTACTTCAACTCCTGGGAATATGCATAGATGAAGTTAGCGGTAGGAAAAACGCTATATGAAGTGGGAAATATACATACATGACATTGACTTACGCGATAGTCGCACACGTGTAGGAAGCTTAGGCGGCTTTCTTTGGATATATGGATTGCATGATCCACACCAGAGTACCGCAGTCACAGCGGCAAGACGTGTGGTGGCCAAGCGGCTTACTGAGTTATTAACGTGAGTAAAGAAGGGGTAATGGCCAGGAATGAACACAACGATGAACGTAGGATGAAATGCATCAAATGTGCTTAAAATCGAGATAAAATGGTCGCCCATTATGAACTCAAGGCGTGTGGCAATGGTGGCGGAAGGGCTCTAATGCGAGAAAGAAGAAGGGGAGGAGAGGGATGACAGGTGGGGCCTGCGCGTCGGTGAGAGAGAAGAGAGAGGAAGGGGAGGTGAGACAGACCTGGCTAGAAAAAGGAGAAACGGACTGGGAAAATTGGAATTCAGCCCAAAGAGAAATAAAGGGATTTCATTTGATTTTTTTATTTAAATAACTCCAAAAACTCCAAATGGCTTTTAGAAAATAGCAAATAGAGCTAAAAAATTTGGAAAAAAATCACAGCAATTCCTTGAGACATTTTGAACTTAATAAAATTTATTTCCAACTTAGAGTTGGTTTTTATTATTATAAATAAATTACATTTTATTTTCTAAAATAAGAAAACATTTTTTAAATCTAGAAAGCTCGAGCTCGGGTTCGAGCCTCGATGTAAGGATCAAGTTGGCCTAGAGGGGGGTGAATAGGCAACTTTATAACTTTTTATAACTATTATTATGAAAAACTTTTCTCAATAAAAACGTAGAAACGGAAGCAGTTAAAATAAAAGTCCAGAACAACACTTGTTCAAGAAAACTTTGTAAGAAGGGGAATTTCGAAAGAGAAACTATATAGAGAATAAAGAGAAATAAAAACAAACACAGGAGAACATAATGATTTTTCACCGAGGTTCAGAGATTACTCCTACATCCCCGTTAGAGCACTTCCTCATAAGTATTGCTCCACCAAACAATCAATCTCAATGGCTTTTGGTTTTCCACTATCTTGACTCTTTCACTACTCCAGTGAGGTGAGTCTCAACCTTTCACAGCAATGGTGGCCTTCCACAATCACTGTTGGACCGGTCACACCAACAACTTCTCTAACCGTCTAGGAACAGCTAGCTCCAAGAGTAATAGACTATCCACAAGCCCTGTCTCTTGCTTCAGTAGCTAGATGCAAACTAGACTTAGCTTGGAGCAAGCACTCTAAATATTTAGAATGAGTGTCTGTGATTTTCTGAGTTGAAGCTCAAAACTCTTTGATGGAATGAAACTCAGGAATTCTAAAGATCAAAGAGTTGTATATGATGTCAAAGATGTTCAGGATATCAAAAAATGTGAATGTGCAAAGCTCTATATCATTTGTGAACACAGGCATTCTATATATATACCGAATGAAATAACCATTACACTCGCCATTTGCCGTTGGGGTTGGTAGGATAGATGGGTAGGTCAATTGCTGCCTTTTTGAAAGAATTTCTACGGTGTATGAACCATAAGTCAAACTACACACACGCCGGACCGAATATTTTGGTCCGGAGTACATAGTATTGAGAGGCGCTGTTGAACTCAGAATGACCTTTTCAAGCCGGACCGAAGAAATCGGTCCGTCGTATATGTGAAGAGAGCAGAGGTTTATACTGGCAAAAAGAAGATTTGCGTCGGCCCAATAAAATTGGTCCGTCGTGCATATGTTTTGATTTAGCCAGGTAAATTATGTTTGCGCATGGCTTGTTCTAACATAGTACCAGCGAACAACGTTTGCGCCGGACCGAAAAGTTGGTCCGACGTACAAGAGTAAATGGCTGGTTTTATCTGAAGAGTTATGTTTGCGCCGGACCGATAAAGTTGGTCCGGCGTACACAAGAAAACGGTCCTCTAAACCTTGCAGATTCTTGGTTAATATTGAGGGCAGAAATCTTAACACTGGACTAAAGAAGTTGGTCTGCAGAGAAGAAGTATTATACGCCGGACTGAACAAAAGACTGGGTTCAAATTGGTCCGGCGTGAACGGTGTACGCTCGGTTGAATTTTATCAAAAAGGACTCTTAGCGCCGGACTAAAAAAATCGGTCCGGCGTACATGGTGTGCGCTCGGTTAGAATTTTATCAAAGAGGACTCTTAGCGCCGGACTGAAAAAGTCGGTCCGGCGTACATGGTGTGCGCTCGGTTAGAAATTGAACCTCAATTTTTAGCGCCAGATTTCAAAGAAGTTAGTCCACAAGCGACTCTTTTTGGCTAAAAGAGGGAAGACAAGGATTTTAAAGGAGAGAAGAATGGAAAGACCTATGCTCCAAGTAATCTTAGTGATTTTGCGTATGAACCAAGATCATTTCTTATGAATAATCCCTCTTAATAGTGCGGTTATTCTAGCTATGTGACTTGAATCAACTCCCAAGTCAAAGCTACAAATAAAAGCCTTAGCCTTGTTCTTCAGGAATAGCATTTGGAAGCTTGTACTAAGTACTAAGTAACACCAAAACCTACAAAATAAATACAATAAAAAGAATAGGGGGCCTAGATGCTCTCAATCTCCCCCTTTTTGATGATTGATGACAATATTTCTGATTTTATACTTAGAGAGCTAGTAAGGTTACTTATTTTTTATCCTGTAGATAAAAGTTAGTCTGATAGAACAAATAAGTAGTTTAAACTACTCAAGTATTTTATACTCCCCCTGAATGAATGCATGAGATGAAATTCAATTAAATTCAGAAACATTCAGGAAAATCAATTTAATACGTGAAGCAAATTTAGAAGCATTCAGGATAGGTTTTTTTTCGGATATCAAAAAAATTCGAGAAAAGCAAATACATAAAGCAAAGTCCATAAAAGACTTGAGTTTCTGTATAACAGATTCTTCTTCTTATAACAAGCTTAGATAGATTACTAAGAGACGAGTTTCTACAGAGAGAACTATTCTGATCTTAGCCCTTTTTAACCAAGATGTTCTTCTCCTCCCCCTTAAACTAACTCAATTGACTAAGCTATTCTTCTCCCCCTTTGGCATCAATAGCCAAAAAGTTTACTTTTTGCGCTTTGAAAAAGTCCTTTTCAGCATACTTGCCATTCTGGAACTTGTGCTTCTTCTTGGAGGGGAAGACGATGATTGCTCTTGGTCTTTGTCAGAGAGAGGAGTAGCCATAGCTTGATCATGCCAACTAGGATAATCAGGATCACCAGGCTGAGGGTTGAATGTGAGTTCACTGAGGTCTTGCTGGACATTTCTGATTAGCTCTTGAGTTTCATCAAACTTATCCAATAAGAGATGTGCAATTTGTTCCAGATTAGATATCAGATTATTTCTAGCATCTTCAGTGTAGTCCCGAAAATAATCAAACATATCTCCTTGCCAATCCAAACATCTGCCAGTCTTTTCAAAGTTCTTGTATACATTTTGAGCAAACTTGTCAACCTTTGCATCTTGAGCATTCTGCTTTTTGTTGAGATCATACATTCTGTCCTTGATCACAAGTCGCTCGCTTTGATCTCACCTATCCACTTTCTCAGATCCCATTGATTGCCTCTGATCATATCAAACCTTTTATAAGTTTCATCCCTGAGATTTGCTTGGTCTTGATAGATCTTTTGCATCATTTCTTGCTGTTGGTGAATTGCTGCCATTTGTTCATTATGTCTCTGGGCTGCCATTCTCCTTTCTTCTTCAACATTTTCTTGAGCATTTCTGAGATTAGAATTGTACTGTTGCTCAAAAGATGTGAACCAACCTTGTTGGAGGTGTAGGAAGTCTAGCTGGCCTATTTTCATCAGTTGTTGGCTTGGGCATCTTGTATTGTTTAGGTCGACAATTAAAATCCCTATCCATTTCGTTTTGAGAAATGATTCCTTGAGCCAACAGCATTTGAGTGATTTGCACGGCAAAAGGAAGAGGGCTGCTCATTTTTCTGTAAATAGCTTCTTCCATCTCTCCAAAGATGTAATCTATCAGATCAATGGGTTGTTTTCACAAGATCAACTGTAGCAGCCATGCAAGACATGGAGTTATCCCCTCCTTGTATCTAGTCTTAGGATAGATTGTATGCTTTAGTATCAGGAGCAGAGCTTTTGCCTCAGCAGACAGGTACTTAACCCTATTTGCATTAAAACTAGCCTCATTGATGTCTCTGTAAATATGAGCTGAAGTCTGTAAATCTGGTATATCACCAACTTGTCTCCATCTATTTCCAGGAAACATCATATCATGAATCCTAGTTCTGTTTAGCAGTGGACTTGAGGCTCCAATAGCAGCCTCAAACCGAGGTGATCTCACTTTTCTCCTTTTTCCATCAATAGTAAACAAAATATAGTGCATGTTCTTGTTTATAAGCAGAGAAGCATAGAATTCCAAAATTCTATTTTCATTCCAAGCTGGCCCAGCAAAAGACATAAGTGCAGCAAGTCCTAGTGTTGATCTGACACAGCCCAATATTCTATTTGAGACTAGAACAGAGCTGATTTGGTTCCAATCTACATACTGATGCTTACACAAAGCTGACAAGAGTTTGCCACTCTTCTTTTTCCTGTTCTTGTAGCTTAGATATATGTTTTTCTGGAGGGGTGTGATGAATTGTTCATTAAGGGTAGGTCTGTCAAAAGGAAACCAAACCCTTTCCGGCACCTATCTAATAGCTCTTAATTTCTTTCCACCCAGAGAGGCTAACTCATGCCCAACAATCAAGTCAACTTCATCACAAAGTTTTATTTCTTCATCAGAGGACAAATCTGCACTAGGCTCATAGTCACTATCCTCTGAAGAGGAGGAATTAGGTTGCACTGGTTGTTTATCCCTTTTTGATGGTTTAGAGATTACTTTCTTTATTACTCCACCAGATCCCTGGGCTTGATTGGATCTATCTGTTTTGGCTTTCTTTTTGACTTTATCAGCAATTTTTCCAAGAAGACTTCTTTTGTCAGGATTACCAGAACTCATCTTGACTCAGACTTCTTTTCTCAAGCAGAAATACTAAGCTGACTTTGATGAAAAGCAGAGGCTGTTTACTAACAATGCTAAGCGCGAAAATTTGAAGAACAGCCTAAGTAACAGAAAAAGGACCTTAAGAGATGATTTCTAACTAGGGTTTCGATAAAAAAGAAGAGATACGATTGAAGAACTTACAGGACCCTAGTCGCAGAGGCTTTAGCAGATTGAACACCGTTTCCAAACACCCGTTCAGGATGAGCTTCGGTGTGAAGAGAATGTGCTCAGAAGTTTTGCGAGAAGATTGATGGAGATGAACTTTGGTCAAAATGTATTTTGGTGAGGAGCAAGAAATTTTGAGAAACTTCTGAAGAAGAGGACGGTATAAATAGCACGGATTTTCAAGAGCAAAAGCCTCAATAAAGGCAATACAGACAAGCATAGGAAAATAACGACTGCAACTGTCGTACTTTGAGGAGGTCTCTTTATGAAAGAGTAGTTGGAATTGTAACCAGGGAATCCAAGAATTTAGTTACCAAATTTGGACAGTTTTAGCAAAGATAAGCCCTAAGTAGATAAGATTTTGACGTGAACAGCAGAGATAAGAAATTTAGAAGATTGTGATCAAAACGATTTGAAAAAGATAAGGCATAAATGATAGAGCTATTGTCGTATGCGCCCTGGACTGCTTTTCAGTCTGCACCGGACCGAGTCCTGGTGGCTTTCCATCTGCGCCGGACCAATGCCCGTGTAAGGCATGCTTGGTCCGCTGTAGTTGGAAATCTCTCGGTTACGTTTGGCCAGCTGTCCTTAGTTCTTGAAAATACAGATGTAACTAATCTTTTAAAGAATTGAGATCTCCCTTTAAGAAAAAAAATTTAGAGAGATATTATAATAATCTTAATATATATCAATCAACCAATAAATTCAGGGAATGTTGGATTTCAAATGTAAGTGTATGAGCCCTAATTTTCATAAGAGATGAGTATGATTTAACTTAAGCTCAAGAAGGGAGAACTCATGTGCTGAGTAATTAAGGTTTTCAAAATTAAATTCTTATTTATATAAGTATTTTTCTTCTAAAACTTACTTAACCTGGTTACTGTGTTTTAGGTAAGTATAGTATAGTAATAGAGAAAGAGAAGGTTTTTAGCAGCAATTTTATAACTATTTGTTTCTAAAGTAAGCCCTTTTATTTTAGAATATAGTTTTAAACTCATTTCAGCACCAGAAATTTCTTTTGATCATATAAGGGTAGCAAGATATGCATGATAGGCAAACTTGACTCCCCCTTGGTATGTTATTTCAAAGAATTTAAGTAACATTTGAAGAAGCAAGAATGTTCAATTCATTTCTTAATTTTGAAAATCTAGCCTCATCAAGTGGTTTAGTGAAAATATCAGCCAACTGATCTTCAGTCCTTACATGGCTAAGCATAATGTCACTTTTAGCAACATGATCCGTATAAAGTGATGTCTGATTTCAATATGCTTAGTCCTAGAATGCTGGACTGGATTGTTGGCAATTTTCACTACACTTTCATTATCACACAATAGAGGCACATTTTCAAATATAACACCATAATCCAAAAAGGTTTGTTTAATAAAAAGAATTTGAGCACAACAACTGCCTGCAGCTACATATTCAGCCACAGCAGTTGAGAAAGCTACTGAATTTTGCTTCTTAGAACACCAATATACTAAAGATCTTCCAAGTAAATGACAACCCCCAGAAGTGCTTTTTCGATCAACTTTGCAACCGGCATAGTCAGAATCTGAATAGCCAAGAAGTTCAAAAGAAGCACCTTTAGGGTACCACAAACCGAAACAAGGAGTATGCTTTAACTATCTGAAAATCCTTTTTACTGCACTAAGATGCACTTCTTTAGGTGCAGCTTGAAATCTAGCACACATGCATACACTAAACATGATGTCTGGCCTAGAAGCTGTTAAGTACAGTAAGGAGCCTATCATAGATCTAAACAATTTTTGATCAACATACTTACCTCCCACATCTTGATCAAGATGTGTATTGGTTGCCATAGGAGTTTTGATAGGCTTGTATTCTTCCAGATTGAATCGCTTGAGAAGGTTTTTAATATATTTCTCTTGTGAAATGAAAGTCCCTTCCTTTAATTGTTTGACTTGAAATCCCAGAAAGAATGTAAGCTCTCCCATCATTGACATTTCAATTTCTCTATCCATTTGATTACTAAATTCCTTGCATAGAGACATATTAGTACTTCCAAAGATAATGTCATCAACATAAATTTGGCAAATCATTAATGTACCATTGAAGTCTTTTAGAAATAATGTTGCATCAACCTTGCCAATTTTGAAATTCTTTTCTAGTAAGGAGTCTCTAAGGTGCTCGTACCAGGCCCTGCGGGCTTGTTTTAGACCATATAGAGCCTTAGACAACTTATATACATGATTGGGAAACTTTATATCTTCAAAACCAGGAGGTAGTTCAACATAGACAGCTTCTTCAATGATTCCATTAAGAAAAGCACTTTTAATATCTATTTGAAAGAGAGTAATATTGAAATGACAAGCAAAGGCTAGAAGGAACCGTATGGCTTTAAGTCTAGCTACAGGTGCATATGTTTCTCCATAATCCAGACCTTCAACTTGAGAGTACCCTTGAGCTACCAGCCTTGCTTTATTTCGAGTGACCACACCACTTTCATCTTGTTTATTTCTGAAGACCCAATTTGTTCCAATAACATTATGATCTGAGGGTCTTTCCACTAAGTTTCAGACTTTATTTCTTTCAAAATTATTGAGCTCTTCTTCCATTGCCACAATCCAGTCAGCATCCTTCAAAACTTCATCAATTGTCCTGGGCTCAACACATGTAACAAAAGAGTAATGTTCACAGAAGGTTGTTTGTCTAGAACGAGTTTGAACCCTCTTACTAAATTCACCAATGATTTGATCTACAGGATGATCCTTTGTAATGGTGTGATGGATCTTTATGAAGTTCAGTCCTTCATTCTTCTTTTCATCATCTTCTAGTTGTGATCCATCTTGAGGCATTGTAGACATTTGTGGTAGATCATCTTTGTCTTATTTGGGCTTGATCTCACCAATTTCAATTTTCTTCATGGATTCTTTAAGGGCTTCTTCACCTACATCAGCTAAATTCTCATGCTCACCTTGTGAGCCATTAGATTCATCAAACTTAGGCCCTGTTTGGCAGAGCTCCAGATCCCAGCTCCACCTCAGAGCTGGAGTTTGTAGGCTAAAATAAAGTGAATTAAGTTTATATTTTTAGTCTAAAATGTAAACAAGATGATCCACATAAACACTCTTAATGTACTCACAGCTCCAGCTCCATAAATTTCTGGAGCTAGAAATACCCTGCTCCACCAACTCCACGGATTTTAGTGGAGCTGGAGCTGTCCCAAACACCCCTTTAATATCATAGGTTTCTTCTACTAAACCAGTTGTGTTGTTAAAAACTCTATAAGCTTTAGATTTAGAAGAATAACCTAACATGATACCTGTATCACATCTCTTTTGAAATTTACCTAAGTGTGTTATCTTTTTATAGATATATACCTTGCATCCAAACACACGAAAATATGAGATATTAGGTTTTCTTCCTACTAGAAGCTCATATGAAGTTTTCTTGAGAAGTCGGTGAAGATAGAGCCTGTTGATAGCATGACATGCAGTATTGATAGCTTCTGCCCAGAAAGCATCAGAAGTGTTATATTCATCCAACAATATCCTTGCCATTTCTATGAGAGTTCTATTTTTCCTTTCAACTACACCATTCTGTTGAGGAGTGTATGTGGCTGAAAGTTCATGCTTTATACCTAACTCATCACATTATTCAATAATGTTAGTATTGACAAATTCGGATCCATTGTCACTCCCGATCTTCTTAATGGGACAGTCAAATTCATTTTGAGCTCTTTTGCAAAAGTTTTAAATAATTTTCCAACTTCACTTTTATTTGGCAAAAAGAATGCCCATGTAAATCTAGAGAAATCATCCACAATTACAAGACAATATGAGTTGCCACCTATACTTGCATATGAGGTAGGGCCAAAAACATCCATATGCAGAAGTTCTAGAGGCCTAGTAGTGGACATGATATTTTCTGCAGGATGAGGATTAGCTACTTGCTTTCCTGCTAGACAAGCACTACAAAGTTTATCTTTTTCAAATTTAACATCCTTCAGGCCCACTACTAGCTCATTTTTGAAAAGTTTTTTGAGATTAGACATACCTACATGCCCAAGTCGTCTGTGCCAAAGCCAACCAAGTGAAACTTTAGCAAGCAGACAAGTTGAAATGCATGAGCAGTTAGAATTAAACTCAACAATGTAGAGATTTTGAAATTTGAAACCTTTAAAAATAAGCTTTTCGCTTTTGTCAAGAACATACCCCATTACTTGAAAAATACAATGAAAACCTAGATCACAGAGTTGAGCAACAGACAAAAGATTGAAATTTAAAGAATCAACAAGTAATACATTCTCAATGGAGTGATCATTTGAGATAGTTATTTTACCATTTCCTTTTACCTTTCTTTTGCTGTTATCTCCAAATGTAATCTTATGACTTGGATCACTCTCTTTTTCGATTGAGGTGAACATCCTTGGTGTGCCGGTCATATGTTTCGTGCAACCACTGTCAATAACCCGATGTCGGCCACCACTCTTGTAGTTCACCTAAAACATGGTCATTTCTTGATTTTAGGTACCCAAAAACTTTTGGGTCCATTAGTGTTAGTCTGAACAATTTTGGGTCTAAAAGGATTAGTAAGTAAAGACTTAGGCACCCAAATAGCCTTAAGATTTTTGTCCAGATTAAAGGGGCCAACATATCTAACATTCATTTTACCCCTAAAATCCTTAAACAACATATAATGAGCATCAACCATGCATCTTCTATTAACCTTAGCATATGGATCACAGACAAATTTACAGTTTGTAAAAGCATGATTGTAGTTATGACAATAACAGCATTGGGTCCTACTTTTGATAAAATTTATCTTGGGTTTTAGCTGATCATTCTTTCTGGGCACATATTTGGCTTTATAACCTAATCCCTTTTTACCCAAAATAACCTTTTGCTCACCAAGAATTTTATCAAGAGTAGCACTATCAAGGAAGCATTTTTCTAATCCTTTGTCAAATTTTGCTACCTTGGATTTTAGCTCATTGTTTTCAGTCATGAGCTTTTTTAGCATACAAAGCATTTTTGCAGTTTTCATTGCACATGCTAGGTGAGCTAGGAGTAATTATTTCATCAGACAGCAAATCACAGCTAATTGAAACGTTACAAGATGAAACATTTTTAGATTTGCTACTCTGCATCTCATTATCAACTTCCAGCTCACAATATTTATTTAGCAATTCATCATGATCTTTAACAAGTTGCATGTGAGTGATTTTCAAGGAATCATGAGAGACAGTAAGACAAGCATGATCAGTATTTAGAACAGAATGAGCATTTGAAAGTTTTTCATGTTCTTCTATGATCTCATTTTGATTAATTTTTAGCATGTCATACTTTTCATGCAAGACCTTAATGTCAGATTCAAGAATTTCAACTTTAGCAGTAAGCACATCATTCTTAATCAGTAAGCTAGAAACATTTTTCTTAAGAGCTTTATCTTGAGCTGTTTTGACATATAAAGCATCATTAATCTCTTTAATGATCTCTACTAGCTCTTCCTAAGAGGGAGAATCATTTACCTTCTCTTTGTCGTTCCTGGCCATGAGGCATAGAGGTAGGGAGGGTGAAGGTGGTGTGGACTCATCCAGAGCAAGCCCTGCTAGTCCCTTGGACCTTGGCTCTTCTTCATCTGATGAGGAGGAGGATTCTTAACTCGAATTTTCTTCATCAGTGACCCATTCACCAATGTGTGCCTCCTTCTTTCCTTTCCTCCAATGTTTCTTGGAGTGGCTCTTCTTGTGATAACTTCTTTTATAGCTTCCCTGAGCTTTTTCTTCATCATTGTCATCTTTGTTTTTGCTCTTGCCCTTTTTGTTGCTTTTGTTAGGGCAACGAGCAGCTTTGTGTCCTTTCTCATTGCACTCAAAACAGACAATGTTAGATAAAGGATTTCTGTAACACCCCAAAATTTGCAAATAAAATTATTTTATGGCTATTTGTGCTTTTTCTAATTTTCTGGATTTATTTGGATTTATTTAGAATTTCCAAAAAAACAATTTATATTGGATTATTTGTGAAAAGTATTTATCTAAAGCCAAAGTCAAAATAAAGTTTTTCCAAAAATATTTTATCTAAGTTCAAAATGTTCAAAGTATTTATGAGAATTTTTGGGGAATTTTATTGATATTTTATTGGCCCAAAATAAATTAAAGTAATTTCGAGATTTATTTTATTTCACAAATCTCAGGAAAATCAGAAGGAACTGTATCGGGTAAGCGTTGGCCGTTGGATGGGTTTGAGCGGTTAAGATTGAGCCGCGTGTGCGTAGGGTGGTAGCCGTCAGATCGTCGCGCAGATGCGCGCCGCGTGTCAAGCATCGGCACGGGCGGCGTCGCAGCCAGTCGATGCACGCCGTGTGTCGAGCGCGTGACGTGAGGCTCTGTGGGCCGTGTCCACGGTGGACCAGAGGCGGTTTCGTGGGCCGGGTCTGTGCGCCGAGGTGACGTGTCAGTGCATGATTGGCTCGGGTCAGGGCTGACGTCAGCATGACGCAATAAAGATCTTTTCCAGTAGAAAAATAATTCGGGAAAATCGGAAATTCTATTTTCTGTATTTTCATTATTTATTCAAACTTCAAAAGGCTATATCTTTTGCATTTTAACTCGGATTTGAGTGATTAAAGTTTCTAAAAATTTGTAAAATCAAGATATATTTATTGGTGAATTTTATTTTATTTTTGGAGTTTTTTTGCTCTCTATTTTGGTGTTTATTTGCTATTTTGTCATCGTTTCGCGTAGACGTTGAATTGCTCGGTGATCCGGAGGAAGATTCGTCGGTTCAAGACCCAAGCTCAGAGCAAGACCAGCACCTACTCCAAGGCAAATTGTGCTTTGACCATGTTGTACCTGATTTCACAAAAACTGCTATTTTATCTCTTAAATTTATGCATGATATTTTATGTGGATAAATGATTTCAATTAATCTGGGAAATAGATGATATGCCTAATTGAATTAAATCATACCTTGTCAATTGTATGCCATGATCTAATTGTCGCCCTAGGATGTGGAACTATAGTTGGTAAATATTAATAATCAACATGGGACTAGTTAGACCGTCTCATAGATTGCTTAGCCATGCCACGTCATCACATGTGTTCGAATGTTGATACTTAATCTTGACTAATGGAATATGGAACAATGTTTAAGAATTGGTGTGTCATGTGATGTCACACAATGATATCAAGTTTTCGTGGCGAGGAGGTCACACAACTAGGTTGAAATGTTGGTGGCACGTGGTGCTTGGTAATCAACTGGGGTGGTAATGATTTAGATTGGGGCAAGTGACAAGGGGCAGTTGCCAAGGCGGGCCAGGATTGGTAGGGGTATGTGGAAGTCTTGCCTTAATCACTCTAAGGACTTAACCTTGCGAGCCTTTGACCTTAGTCTTTCTTGCAACCACATGTTTGGAATGGGACAGCCTAGCTGAATAATTTGTGAGGCCTAGATTTCGGTACTGTCGTGGTGAATAGTGAGTCCTGGGTTTATGGTTTAACTCACATGGCGTAAGAGGGGGGCCCTGTTGTGGTGGTTTAACCCTTCAGTGTTGAAACCTTAGCGAGCAGTACTGGGTCTAGGTGTAGCATTGTAAAGGCTTTGTTATGACCACTCGCCTTGGTGGTGTTTGGTTGTATCGTGTGGGTAAAGTGCATAACCTCTGCAGAGTGTACAATCTATTCGAATAGCCGTGCTCACGGTATTGGGCAATGCTCGGGAATTACAGTTAAGGGTTAGACTTTACGCAAATGAAAACTGGATGGGATGGCAGGATTGCCACAGAGTAAATGGAACTTGACTTAGGATTGGAAATCTGATTTACTTGTAATACTGAATCTAATAATTACTGTTATTTGTTTTACTGTTTTTCAATCTATTTACTGTAATCTTGTTAAATACCGCTTTATTGCAAAATAGTCATATTAGCCATTCTTTTGGATTAAGCCAAGCATGTAGAATATTAGACTTACATTATTGTGCACAATTTGTTGAGTGCTTTATGTACTCACCCCGCAACAATAAACTTCAGAAGAGGAGGAATCTGTGGCATTCTTGGAGGAGTACCACGACGCTGAGGCTTAGGGTCCGAACCTCGTCAGTTGCCTGTGGTGAACTGGGGAGCTGCTATGTTTACTTTATTTCCACTGCTGCTTAATTGCTATTTCTTAGTTAAGCCCTATGTGGCAATAATCATGTAAGACAACAGTTATTATTAATTATTGAAGTTATGCTATATTCCGCTGTGTATGATTGTGATAGCATCTATGTTGAGCCTGTGTGCACTAGCGTGATCCTGGACTAGTGCGATATACACAGAGGGTCCGAATTTGCAAATTCGGGTCCCGACAGAGGTGGTATCAGAGCCATGCTGACTATAGGTCTTGGCCATAGGTAGTTGGTATCTCTTAGGAGTGTCCAAAATTATTTTCTAAAGAAAAAGATAAATTTGACTAATAAGAAACTCTTGGCTTATCTCATTCTTCTACTCTCATCCTTGCTAAAATTACCTTCTTTTCGTTGCCGTTTCGAGTGGAGACCTTATTCAAAATTTGTTTCGAATAGATGCCGATCTTCCAGTCCTTCGAGTCGAGGCAGGGTGGCTATGCCATAGAGCTGTGGAGAGTTCTTCAAGTGATTGGAGGTTTCGATCGTCCGCTCTACCGAGGAAGCAACTGGAATGTCAACGGTGTGCATCGGGGGTTCTTTTGCAAACTGACCATCTTCGCTCGAGAGTGCGACGAGACCACCAGACCGATCCACATCACTACCCGGAGGTTCACGTACGAGGCTGGAATTCGGGAGGCTGCCAGATTTGCTCTTTGACGGATCTGCCACGACTACGCCTACAAGTAGGGGTGAAAACGAAAACGGAATCGGAAATTCCGTATAAGCAAAACCGGAAATTCCGTCGGAAACTTGGCCCATTTAGCCCAAAAAGGAGAAGGGAGAATTCACATTTATTTTCGAATTAAAATAATTTTAGAAATACAAATGGCTTTATAGAAAAGACCAAATAGAGTTCATAAATTCCAAAAAAATTCTCAAAAATACTTTGGAACATTTTGAACCTAGGAAAATTATTTCTAGCATATTTTTGGCTTCATTTTTTATGAATAAATTAATTATATAAATCTAAAAATAGTAAAATGGCATTTATAAACTCCAGAAAATCCAGGATAAATATCATAAAATCATAAATGAACATTGAACAATAATATGCAAATTTTAGGGCATTACATTTTTATAGTTGGAGGAGCAAGAGGATGTCGATGATAATGATATGAAGAAGGATATGATGGTTTGATCTGGGAGACAAATAGCGAGCCTTCAACTGACAAACCTGAGAAAAAACTTTCTAGTGATACCGGTGAACATAACATTGTTCTTGTATCCACTTTTGTGATGGAACGAGTTACATTGTTTTTGTGGTCATATATATTGTGATCATGTATTACGTTCTTGTGGAATTTTCCACTTTCGTTTCCGTATCCGCTCCGCTCCGTTCCGCATCCGTTTCGATCATTATTCGTTTTCATATCCGTTTCCGGGGTTTCCGATTCCGTTTCCGTTACCGGTAAAAGATGTGGAAATGGAAACGGAACAACCATTTACCGACCGTTTCTGTTCCGTTTTCATCCCTACCTACGAGCTTCGCGACACCGTGTTTCGGCTTCACCCGACAAAGGCGCGGCGTGCGTCGGCGATTTAATCGTGGAGGGGAGTGTGCTCGCAAAGACACCTTCATCGAGTTCGCCATCGCCCAGGAGGAGCACATGAGGGACACTGCTCAAGAGCTGGAGACAGTGTACGAGGCGCTGAGGGTGACCGAGCGAGAGCTTCAGAAGACCTGTGACGCAGCAGCCAGAGTCATCAGCGAGCTGGAGGAGGCCTTGCAGGTAGCCGAGGAGGTTGCGGACCAGGTCGTTCAGGAGGCAGATGGGGTCACCAAAGAAGAAGAAGAAGACCCAGAGGAGCGTGAGTGGGAGCCTGAGGAGCCAGCAGAGGGTCACCAGGATAGGTTCGCACCCATGCCAGCCCACCCACCGGTGCATGCGCCGGATCAGTCTCAGCCGGGGTGGCTGGATGAGTGAGAGTCGATCTTAGAGTTGTGTTGAGACTCGAGTGTTGAGTCGCGTCTTTAAGTTAGTCTTTACCTTTTAGTAGACGTTAAGGTTGCATGTTTAGTTTGGTTCTTAATTGTCTGCTGAGTGTGCAGTATGTGTTGCAAAGCTCTTAGGCATTGTAAGCAACCATACCAAGTATTAATAAAGATTATTTAAGTTGGGTTCAACCTGTTTTCCCCGCCTTAGAAATTCTTACATCTTATCTATGCTATATCTATCTTTCCTAACCCAAGAAGCAATCAGCAGATGGTGAACACCCGCAGCAACAACGGAGCTTCAGGAAATGGTCTGCGCTCAGGCAACAATCCCAACGAAGGAGCGCCACCGCAACAAGCACCGCCAGTGGATATGCAGAACTTGGGAGCTTTTCTCGCTGCGCAAACTCAGTTGATGCAGACAATGATGCAGCAGATGACCCATATAGCTGCAGTCAACAACCCTACTGCCCAGAACAACAATGGTGGGCCTCGTCCTTCCTCTAAGTTGTCAGATTTTATGAGGACTCGACCGCCAACATTCTCAAGCAATGTCAACCCCTTGGAAGCAGATAATTGGCTGAGAACCATTGAGAGGAAGTGTAAGGATCAAGTTGGCCTAGGGGGGTGAATAGGCAACTTTAACACTTTTTACAGTTATTTAAAAACTTTTCTCAATAAAAAGATAGAAGCGAAAGCACTTTGTATAAAAGTTCAGCACAACACTTGTTAAAACAAACTCTGTATGAAAAGGAATTTCGAATGAGAAATAATAAGAGAATAGTAAGCTAGAATAGACAGGAACAGGGGAACTCAGGAATTTTTCACCGAGGTTCAGAGATCACTCCTACGTCCCCGTTAGAGCACTTCCTTAGAAGTATTGCTCCACCAAATAGCCAATCTCAATGACTTTTCGTTTTCCACTATCTTGACTTTTTCACCTCTCAAGTGAGGTGAGTCGCAACCTTTCACAGCAAATGGTGATCTTCCACAATCACTGTTGGACAGATCGCACCAACAACTCCTCCAACCGTCTAGAAACAACTAGTTTCAAGAGTAATAGACTATCCACAAGCCCTGTCTCTTAGTTCAGTAGCTAGACTCAACTAGATTTAGCTTGGAGCAAGTACTCTAAAAATTCAGAATGATTATTTGTGATTTTCTGAAATGAAGCTCAAAAACTCTTTGATGTAGTGAGGCTCAGGAATTCTAAAGATCAAAGAGTTGTATATGATTTGAATGATTTCAAATATATTCAGGATATCAAAAGATGTGAATGTGCAAAGCTCACTTTCTGCATTGTGAACACAGGCATTCTATATATAGGCCCTAAACAGAAATAACCGTTACACCTGCCATTTGCCCGTTGGGGGTTGGTAGGGTAGATGGGGTAGGTCAACTGCTACCTTTGAGTAAGAATTTCGACTGTGTATGAACCATAAATCAAACTACACACACGCTGGACTGAAAATTTTGGTCCAGGGTACATAGTTTGAGAGGCATTTGTTGAACTCAGAAAGACCTGTTCACGCCGGACCGAAAAAATCGGTCCGTCGTAAAAGTGAAGAGAGCAAAGGTTTATACTAGCAAGAAGAAGATTTGCGTCGGACCAATAAAATTGGTCCGTCGTGCATACGTTTTGATTTAGCCAGGCAAGCTATGTTGACGCCGGACCGAAAAAGTTGGTCCGGCGTACATGGAATTTTAGTCTGTAACAGACTTCATATTTCTGGTTAAAAATAAATTTTAACACAGACTAGAGTTTTTTTTAGAGTGAAAATATAACATTATGTCGGACTATATTTAAAAAGAATTCAGATTGGTCCGACGAATAATAGTTAAACTTGGTTGAAAAGAATCAAAGAAGAACTCTTAACGCCGAACTAAAAAAGTCGGTCCGACGTACATAGAGTACGCTTGGTAAAGTTAATTCTCAGCGTCGGATCGAAAATATTGGTCCGACGTACATGGTGTACGCTCGGTTGGAATTTTGAGCTAAGGATCTTTGAGCGCCTAAGAAGTTTGGTTCAGAGAGAATTGTTTTGGCAAATAAGGTACAACTCTAGATTTTTGAGTGAGAAAAAAGAAATGAAAAGTCCTATGCTCCAAGTAATCTTACTGATTTTGCATATGAACCAAGATCATTTCTTATGTATAATCCCTCTTAATAGTACGGTTATTCTAGCTATGTGACTTGAATCAACTCCCAAGTCAAAGCTGCAAATAAAAGCCTTAGCCTTGTTCTTCAGGAATAGCATTTGTAAGCTTGTACTAAGTATGCTTCTTGATCATCAACACCAAAACCTACAAAATAAGTATAATAAAAAGAATAGTGGGCCTAGATGCTCTCAATCTCCCCCTTTTTGGTGATTGATGACAATATTTCTGATTTTATACTTAGAGGGCTAGCAAGGTTACTTATTTCTTGTCCTGTAGATGAAGACTAGTTTGAAAACATAGGTAATGCTTGAATAGATCATACTCCCCCTGAATGCATGCTTTGGGATTAAACAAATAAAGTAATCAACGAAGCACTCATATAAGCTTAACCAAGAAACTTTAATAAAACCAGGAATCAATAAAAACTGCAGAAAAGGTTTTATTATAACCAGATTATACAAAGAGAAAATACTAAGAATACTAATCACTAAACTTCTTTAAACACTATTTCTTATCCCCCTTTGGCATCAATTGCCAAAAAGGTCACTTCTTGCGCTTAGAAAAACTTCTCTTCAGCATACTTGTCATTCTGGAACTTGTGCTTCTTCTTGGAGGAGAAGACGATGATTGCTCTTGGTCTTTATCAGAGAGAGGAGTAGCCATAGCTTGATCATGTCAACTAGGATAGTCGGGATCACCAGGCTGAGGGTCGAACATGAGTTCACTGAGGTCTTGCTGGACATTTTTTTTAGCTCTGAGTTTCATCTGTTTTATCCAATAAGAGCTGTGCAATTTGTTCCTGATTAGATACGAAATTATTTCTAGCACCTTCAGAGTAGTCCCGAAGATAATCAAACATATCTCCTTGCCAATCCAAATAGCTGCCAGTCTTGTCAAAGTTCTTGTACATATTTTGAGCAAATTTGTCAATTTGGGCATTTTGAGCATTCTGCTTCTTATTTAGATCATATAGCATGTCTTTGACCACGAGCTGTTCAGTTTTGATATCACCTATCCACTTCCTCATATCCCATTGATTGCCTCTGATCATATCAAACCTTTTATATGTTTCATCCCTGAGATTTGCTTGGTCTTGATAGATCTTTTGCATCATTTCTTGCTGTTGGTGAATTGCTGCCATTTGTTCCTCATGTCTCTGGGCAACCAATCTCCTTTCTTCTTCAAAATTTTCTTGAGCATTTCTGAGATCAGTACTATATTGTTGCTCAAATGATGTGAACCAACCTGGCTGTGAGTCCCACCAAGATGGTTGATGACCATAATCATGTGAAAATGCAGGCTCAGCAAATTTAGAGTGATGAGAATGATGAGTCCTCAGAAGATTGCTGAGTGAAAGTTGGCATATGTCCCTGATGTGGTCTTGAACCACCTGCTTCATGTTCATGAACTGCTGGTGGAAAACTTTGAGCTTCCTTGAATCTTGCTGCTGCAGCTAGTTCTTGCAGTTTGTGAATTTCTTCATCTTCATGATAAGATTCAGAGCTTACAAGGATCTCAGTGCCTTCATGCTGTCCAAAAATCTGATGACTCAAACTCTCAGAGCCATAGCCTAGTATTTCTATAGGTGTATGAGGAGTAGCTGGTGAGAAATATTCCTGAGCATGATAGCTATAACTTGGAGCTCTACCAGCATTGCCTGAACTGGCATTTTTCTCAGTATCTTCTTGAGCACTAGGCTCATGTATTGTTGGAAGTGGAGGAGTAGAAAGTCTGACTGGCCTTTCTTCATCAGTTGTTGGCTTGAGCATCTTGTATTGTTTGGGTCGACAATTAAAATCTCTATCCATCTCAAGCTGGGAGATGATTCCTTGAGCCAAAAACATCTGAGTGATTTGCATGGCAAAAGCAAGAGGACTGCCAATTTTCCTGTAAATAGCTTCTTCCATTTCTCCAAAGATATAATCTATCAGATCAATGGGTTGTTTTGACAGAATTAGATGTAACAACCAAGCGAGACATGGAGTTACTCACTCTTTGTATCCAGTCTTAGGGTAAATTGTGTGTCTAAGAATCAAGAGCAGACCTTTGGCTTCGACAGACAAGCAATGAACCCTATTTGCATTGAACCCAGCTTCATGAATATCTCTGTAGATGTGAGCAAATACTTGTAAATCAAGCATGTCACCAATCTGCCTCCATCTATTTCCAGGAAACATCCTATCATGAATCCTAGTTCTGTTCAGCAGAGAACTTGAGGCTCCAATAGCAGCTTCAAACTGAGGTGATCTCACTTTTCTCTTTTTCCCATCAATGGTAAACAGAATATAGTGCCTGTTCTTATTTACCAACAGAGAAGCATAAAATTCCAATATTCTGCTTTCATTCCAAGCTGGTCCAATGGAAGACATTTGTGCAGCAAGTCCTGGTGTTGATCTAACACAGTCCAATATTCTGTTTGAGACTAGAACAGAGCTGATTTGGTTCCAATCTACATACCGCTGCTTACACATGGTTGACAAGAGTTTGCCACTACTATTTTTTCTTGTTTTTGTACCCCAAGAATATGTTTTCTGAAAGAGGTGATAAATTGATCATTAAAGGGGGGGTCTATCAAAGGGAAATCAGATCTTTTCTGAAACCAATCTCACTGATCTTAGTTTCTTCCCCCCCAATGTACTTAGCTCATGCCCAACAATCAAGTCAGTTTCACTAGAGACATCTATTTCTTCATCAGAAGATATGTCTGCATCAGGCTTATAGTCACTGTCATCTGAAGAAGAAGGAGAATCATGTGGCACAGGTTGTTTACCCCTTTTTGGTGGTTTAGTAGTTACTTTCTTTACTACTCCACCTGATCCCTGGGCTTGACTAGATCTATCTGTTTTGGCTTTCTTCTTCCTTTTGATTTTATCAGCAATTTTTCTAAAAAGCCCTCTTTTGTCAGGATTATCAGAACTCATCTTGACTCAGACTTCTTTTCTCAAGCAGAAATACTAAGTTGACTTTGATGGAAAGCAGAGGTCGACATCGACAATGTCAAGCGCAAGAATTTGAAGAACAACCTAATTGACAGAAAAAGGACCTTAAGAGATGATTTCTAACTAGGGTTTCGATCTAGCAACAAGAAGAGATAAGATTGAAGAACTTACAGAACCCTAGTCGCAGAAGCTTGAGCAGATTTGAACACCGTTGCTAAACACCCGTTCAGGATGAGCTTCGGTGTGAAGAGAATGTGATCAGGGGTTTTGCGAGAAGCTTGATGGAGATGAACTTTGGTCAAAGGAGTTTTGGTGAAGAGCAAGAAATTATGAGAAACGTCTGAAGAAGAGGACGGTATAAATAGCACGGATTTTTAAGAGCAAAAGCTGCAATAAAGGCAATACGGACAAGCATAGGAAAGTAATGACTGCAACTGCCGTATTTTGAGGAGGTCTCTTTATGAAGGAGTAGATGGGATTGTAACCAGGGAATCCAAGAATTTCGTTACCAAATTTGGACAAGTTTGATAGAGATAAGGCCTAAGTAGATAGAATTTCGACGTGAACAGCAGAGATAAGAGATTTAGAAGATTGAGATCAAAAACGATTTGAAAAAGATAAGGCATAGATGACAGAGCTATTGTCGAATATGTCCTGGATCGCTTTCGACCGCACGGACCGAGTTCTGAAGGCTTTCCATCTGCGCCGGACCAATAAAATTGGTCCGCCGTAGTTGGAAAAAACTCGGTTTTGTTTTAAGGCAACAGTCCGAGGTGCATAGACATAGTTCTAGAAGGAAAATACAGAAATAGCTAATTGAAGACTTTCTGAGACCCTTTTTTTTTAAGAAAAACACTCAAATTTGTAGAGAAATCTTAGAATAACCTTTAATATAACAATTAATCACACAATAAACTCAAAAAGCTTTAAGAAGGGATATATGAGCCTTAATTTTTCATAAGAGCATGAGTATGATTAACTCAAGCTATAGAAAGAGATAACTCATGTGCTGAATAGTTTATGTTTTCTATTTTTGAATGAATATTTCCTTTTGAAACTTATTATCCTGACTGCAATGTTTTAGGGAAGTGTAATATAGTATTAAGGAAAGATAAGAGTTTTAGCAGCAATTTTATAGTATTGTTATTTTTAAGGAAACTTCATTTGAAAATTAACCTCATAGTTATATCAGCACTGGTAATTGCTTTGTTCACATAAAGATAGCAAGATATGCATGATAAGCAAACTTGACTCCCCCTTAATGTGTCACTTCAAGAATTAAGCAATATTTGAGAAAGCAAGAATATTCAGTTCATTTCTTAATTTTGAAAATCTAGCCTCATCAAGTGGTTTAGTGAAAATATCAGCCAGCTGATCTTCAGTCCTTACATGACTAAGCATAATGTCACCTTTAGCAACATGATCACGTATAAAGTGATGTCTGATTTCAATATGCTTAGTTCTAGAATGCTGGACTGGATTGTTGGCAATTTTCACTACACTTTCATTATCACACAATAGAGGCACATTTTCAAATATAACACCATAATCAAAAAATGTTTGTTTAATAAAAGAATTTGAGCACAACAAGCGCTGTGACTACATATTCAAACCTCGTAGAGTTGAGAAAGCTACAGAATTTTGCTTCTTAGAACACCAAGATACTAAAGATCTTCCAAGTAAATGACAACCCCCAGAAGTGCTTTTTCGATCAACTTTGCAACCGGCATAGTCAGAATCTGAATAGCCAAGAAGTTCAAAAGAAGCACCTTTAGGGTACCACAAACCGAAATAAGGAGTATGCTTTAAGTATCTGAAAATCCTTTTTACTGCACTAAGATGCACTTCTTTAGGTGCAGCTTGAAATCTAGCACACATGCATACGCTAAACATGATGTCTGGCCTAGAAGCTGTTAAGTACAGTAAGGAGCCTATCATAGATCTAAACAATTTTTGATCAACATACTTACCTCCCACATCTTGATCAAGATGTGTATTGGTTGCCATAGGAGTTTTGATAGGCTTGTATTCTTCCAGATTGAATCGCTTGAGAAGGTTTTTAATATATTTTTCTTGTGAAATGAAAGTCCCTTCCTTTAATTGTTTGACTTGAAATCCCAGAAAGAATGTAAGCTCTCCCATCATTGACATTTCAATTTCTCTATCCATTTGATTACTAAATTCCTTGCATAGAGACATATTAGTACTTCCAAAGATAATGTCATCAACATAAATTTGGCAAATCATTAATGTACCATTGAAGTCTTTTAGAAATAATGTTGCATCAACCTTGCCAATTTTGAAATTCTTTTCCAGTAAGGAGTCTCTAAGGCGCTCGTACCAGGCCCTGCGGGCTTGTTTTAGACCATATAGAGCCTTAGACAACTTATATACATGATTGGGAAACTTTATATCTTCAAAACCAGGAGGTAGTTCAACATAGACAGCTTCTTCAATGATTCCATTAAGAAAAGCACTTTTAATATCTATTTGAAAGAGAGTAATATTGAAATGACAAGCAAAGGCTAGAAGGAACCGTATGGCTTTAAGTCTAGCTACAGGTGCATATGTTTCTCCATAATCCAGACCTTCAACTTGAGAGTACCCTTGAGCTACCAGCCTTGCTTTATTTCGAGTGACCACACCACTTTCATCTTGTTTATTTCTGAAGACCCAATTTGTTCCAATAACATTATGATCTGAGGGTCTTTCCACTAAGTTTCAGACTTTATTTCTTTCAAAATTATTGAGCTCTTCTTCCATTGCCACAATCCAGTCAGCATCCTTCAAAACTTCATCAATTGTCCTGGGCTCAACACATGTAACAAAAGAGTAATGTTCACAGAAGGTTGTTTGTCTAGAACGAGTTTGAACCATCTTACTAAATTCACCAATGATTTGATCTACAGGATGATCCTTTGTAATGGTGTGATGGCTCTTTATGAAGTTCAGTCCTTCATTCTTCTTTTCATCATCTTCTAGTTGTGATCCATCTTGAGGCATTGTAGACATTTGTGGTAGATCATCTTTGTCTTATTTGGGCTTGATCTCACCAATTTCAATTTTCTTCATGGATTCTTTAAGGGCTTCTTCACCTACATCAGCTAAATTCTCATGCTCACCTTGTGAGCCATTAGATTCATCAAACTTAATATCATAGGTTTCTTCTACTAAACCAGTTGTGTTGTTGAAAACTCTATAAGCTTTAGATTTAGAAGAATAACCTAACATGATACCTGTATCACATCTCTTTTGAAATTTACCTAAGTGTGTTATCTTTTTATAGATATATACCTTGCATCCAAACACACGAAAATATGAGATATTAGGTTTTCTTCCTACTAGAAGCTCATATGAAGTTTTCTTGAGAAGTCGGTGAAGATAGAGCCTGTTGATAGCATGACATGCAGTATTGATAGCTTCTGCCCAGAAAGCATCAGAAGTGTTATATTCATCCAACAATATCCTTGCCATTTCTATGAGAGTTCTATTTTTCATTTCAACTACACCATTCTGTTGAGGAGTGTATGTGGCTGAAAGTTCATGCTTTATACCTAACTCATCACATTATTCAATAATGTTAGTATTGACAAATTCAGATCCATTGTCACTCCTGATCTTCTTAATGGGACAGTCAAATTCATTTTGAGCTCTTTTTGCAAAAGTTTTAAATAATTTTCCAACTTCACTTTTATTTGGCAAAAAGAATGCCCATGTAAATCTAGAGAAATCATCCACAATTACAAGACAATATGAGTTGCCACCTATACTTGCATATGAGGTAGGGCCAAAAACATCCATATGCAGAAGTTCTAGAGGCCTAGTAGTGGACATGATATTTTCTGCAGGATGAGGATTAGCTACTTGCTTTCCTGCTAGACAAGCACTACAAAGTTTATCTTTTTCAAATTTAACATCCTTCAGGCCCACTACTAGCTCATTTTTGAAAAGTTTTTTGAGATTAGACATACCTACATGCCCAAGTCGTCTGTGCCAAAGCCAACCAAGTGAAACTTTAGCAAGCAGACAAGTTGAAATGCATGAGCAGTTAGAATTAAACTCAACAATGTAGAGATTTTGAAATTTGAAACCTTTAAAAATAAGCTTTTCGTTTTTGTCAAGAACTGTTACCCCATTACTTGAAAAAATACAATGAAAACCTAGATCACAGAGTTGAGCAACAGACAAAAGATTGAAATTTAAAGAATCAACAAGTAATACATTCTCAATGGAGTGATCATTTGAGATAGTTATTTTACCATTTCCTTTTACCTTTCTTTTGCTGTTATCTCCAAATGTAATCTTATGACTTGGATCACTCTCTTTTTCGATTGAGGTGAACATCCTTGGTGTGCCGGTCATATGTTTCGTGCAACCACTGTCAATAACCCGATGTCGGCCACCACTCTTGTAGTTCACCTAAAACATGGTCATTTCTTGATTTTAGGTACCCAAAAACTTTTGGGTCCATTAGTGTTAGTCTGAACAATTTTGGGTCTAAAAGGATTAGTAAGTAAAGACTTAGGCACCCAAATAGCCTTAAGATTTTTGTCCAGATTAAAGGGGCCAACATATCTAACATTCATTTTACCCCTAAAATCCTTAAACAACATATAATGAGCATCAACCATGCATCTTCTATTAACCTTAGCATATGGATCACAGACAAATTTACAGTTTGTAAAAGCATGATTGTAGTTATGACAATAACAGCATTGGGTCCTACTTTTGATAAAATTTATCTTGGGTTTTAGCTGATCATTCTTTCTGGGCACATATTTGGCTTTATAACCTAATCCCTTTTTACCCAAAATAACCTTTTGCTCACCAAGAATTTTATCAAGAGTAGCACTATCAAGGAAGCATTTTTCTAATCCTTTGTCAAATTTTGCTACCTTGGATTTTAGCTCATTGTTTTCAGTCATGAGCTTTTTAGCATACAAAGCATTTTTGCAGTTTCATTGCACATGCTAGGTGAGCTAGGAGTAATTATTTCATCGACAAAGACAAATCACAAACTAATTGAAACGTTACAAGATGAAACATTTTTAGATTTGCTACTCGCATCTCATTATCAACTTCCACTCACAATATTTATTTAGCAATTCATCATGATCTTTAACAAGTTGCATGTGAGTGATTTTCAAGGAATCATGAGAGACAGTAAGACAAGCATGATCAGTATTTAGAACAGAATGAGCATTTGAAAGTTTTTCATGTTCTTCTATGATCTCATTTTGACTAATTTTTAGCATGTCATACTTTTCATGCAAGACCTTAATGTCAGATTCAAGAATTTCAGCTTTAGCAGTAAGCACATCATTCTTAATCAGTAAGCTAGAAACATTTTTCTTAAGAGCTTTATCTTGAGCTGTTTTGACATATAAAGCATCATTAATCTCTTTAATGATCTCTACTAGCTCTTCCTAAGAGGGAGAATCATTTACCTTCTCTTCGTCGTTCCTGGCCATGAGGCATAGAGGAAGGGAGGGTGAAGGTGGTGTGGACTCATCCAGAGCAAGCCCTTCTAGTCCCTTGGACCTTGGCTCTTCTTCATCTGATGAGGAGGAGGATTCTTCACTCGAATTTTCTTCATCAGTGACCCATTCAGCAATGTGTGTCTCCTTCTTTCCTTTCCTCCAATGTTTCTTGGAGTGGCTCTTCTTGTGATAACTTCTTTTATAGCTTCCCTGAGCTTTTTCTTCATCATTGTCATCTTTGTTTTTGCTCTTGTCCTTTTTGTTGCTTTTGTTAGGGCTGCGGGCAGCTATGTGTCCTTTCTCATTGCACTCAAAGCAGACAATGTTAGAGAAAGGGTTTCTTTTTTAGAAGTGGTTAGAGGATTTACCTTTGGCATTTACCCTTCTCATGATTTTGTTTGATGATCTCATGAGTAATGCCAATTTTCTTACATCTTCTTCCTCTTCATAGCATGTATCTTCTTCTTCATCATCAGAAGAGTCTTGAATCTTTTCTTTGGCCTTGGGAGCAATAGATTTCTTCTTAATTTCAACTTCATCTCCCAAGGTAAGTTCATGAGCTGAAATTTTGCCCGGTAGCTCAGTGGGTGTGAGCTTCTTCAGATCGCAACTGTTTGACAGATAGGTGATCAGACTATGATATGCTCGTGGTAAAACTCTGATCATTTTCCTGCATACTTCAACATCATCAACTTTAGTTCCTAGTCCTTTAAGCTCATTTACAATAGGATTTAATCTAGAGAACATATCATTTGCATTTTCATGAGGGAGCATTTTGAATTGATCAAAATTTTCTTTAACAACAAAATATTTTTCCTCTTTTACATCAGAGGTTCCCTCATGAATTTCTTGAAGAGTAGTCCAAATATCATAAGCAGTTGACAAATTACTGACTCTATCAAAAACTTCAATGCTAAGGCAAGAAAAGATAGCATTTCTAGCCTGAGCATCATATTGCAAATTTCTTATTTCTCCAGGTGTAGGTTCTAAATATGAGGATTGTCCTTTAGGTATGACCCGTGAAGGCAAAGGTCTTTCTGTAACCCTCCACACATCATAACTTACGACCTCAAGATAACACCTCGTTCTAATTTTCCATTAAGCATAATTTGTGCCATCAAAAATAGGAACCCTTCCTACACTTACTGTAGCTGACCCTATTCTCTCGGCCATTTTACCCAAGCTGTTAAACTTCAAAGGGGTAACCTTGCTCTAATACCACTTGTAAGGATCAAGTTGACCTAGAGGAGGGTGAATAGGTAACTTTATAACTTTTTATAATTATTATTATGAAAAACTTTTCTCAATAAAAACGCAGAAACGGAAGCAGTTTAAATAAAAGTCCAGAACAACACTTGTTCAAGAAAACTTTGTAAGAAGGGGAATTTCGAAAGAGAAACTATATAGAGAATAAAGAGAAATAAAAACAAACACAGGAGAACACAATGATTTTTCACCGAGGTTCAGAGATTACTCCTACGTCCCCGTTAGAGCACTTCCTCAGAAGTATTGCTCCACCAAACAACCAATCTCAATGGTTTTTGGTTTTCCACTATCTTGACTCTTTCACAACTCCAGTGAGGTGAGTCTCAACCTTTCACAGCAATGGTGGCCTTCCACAATCACTGTTGGACAGGTCGCACCAACAACTTCTCCAACCGTCTAGGAACAGCTAGTTCCAAGAGTAACAGACTATCCACAAGCCCTGTCTCTTGGTTCAGTAGTTAGATGCAAACTAGACTTAGCTTGGAGCAAGCACTCTAAATATTTAGAATGAGTGTCTGTGATTTTCTGAGTTGAAGCTCAAAACTCTTTGATGGAATGAAACTCAGGAATTCTAAAGATCAAAGAGTTGTATATGATGTCAAAGATGTTCAGGATATCAAAAAATGTGAATGTGCAAAGCTCTATATCATTTGTGAACACGGGCATTCTATATATATACCCTGAACAGAAATAACCATTACACCTGCCATTTGCCCGTTGGGGGTTGGTAGGATAGATGGGGTAGGTCAACTGCTGCCTTTTTGGAAGAATTTCTACGGTGTATGAACCATAAGTCAAACTACACACACGCCGGACCAAATATTTTGGTCCGGGGTACATAGTCTTGAGAGGCGTTGTTGAACTCAGAATGACCTTTTCACGTCGGACCGAAGAAATCGGTCCGTCGTATATGTGAAGAGAGTAGAGGTTTATACTGGCAAAAAGAAGATTTGCGTCGGCCCAATAAAATTGGTCCGTCGTGCATATGTTTTGATTTAGCTTGGTAAACTATGTTTGCGCCGGACCGAAAAAGTTGGTCCGACGTACACATGACTTGTTCTAACTAAGTACCAGCGAACAACGTTTACGCCGGACCGAAAAGTTGGTCCGGCGTACAAGAGTAAATGGCTGGTTTTATCTGAAGAGTCATGTTTGCGCCGGACCGATAAAGTTGGTCCGGCGTACACAAGAAAACGGTCCTCTAAACCTTGCAGATTCTTGGTTAAGATTGAGGGCAGAAATCTTAACACTGGACTAAAGAAGTTGGTCTGCAGAGAAGATGTATTATACGCCGGACTGAACAAAAGACTGGGTTCAAATTGGTCCGGCGTGAACGGTGTACGCTCGGTTGAATTTTATCAAAAATTACTTTTAGCGCCGGACTAAAAAAGTCGGTCCGGCGTACATGGTGTGCGCTCGGTTAGAATTTTATCAAAGAGGATTCTTAGCGCCGGACTGAAAAAGTCGGTCCGGCGTACATGGTGTGCGCTCGGTTAGAAATTGAACCTCGATTTTTAGCGCCAGATTTCAAAGAAGTTATCCCACAAGCGACTCCTTTTTGGCTAAAAGAGGGAAGACAAGGATTTTAAAGGAGAGAAGAATGGAAAGACCTGTGCTCCAAGTAATCTTAGTGATTTTGCGTATGAACCAAGATCATTTCTTATGAATAATCCCTCTTAATAGTACGGTTATTCTAACTATGTGACTTGAATCAACTCCCAAGTCAAAGCTACAAATAAAAGCCTTTGCCTTGTTCTTCAGGAATAGCATTTGGAAGCTTGTACTAAGTATGCTTCTTGATCATCAACACCAAAACCTACAAAATAAATACAATAAAAAGAATAGGGGGCCTAGATGCTCTCACTCGACCCAGGCTCGAGCTCAGCTCTAGTTAGCTCGATAAGCTTGATAAGCTCGAGTAAGCTCGATAATTCTTGTAAGCTCGGTTGGCTCGATAACAAGCTCGATTAAGCTCAGCTCGAGGAAGCTCGGTAACAAGCTCGAGAAAGCTCGATTTAAGGAAGCTCGGTCCAGGATTGAGTAGGCTTGTGAACTTTTCGAGCTCGGCTTGGTTAAGCTCGCGAGCTCGAGTTCGGCTCATTCGGAGCTCGAGCTGAGCTCGAATCGAGCCTCTCGCTAGCCGAGTTGGAGTAGCTCGCAAGCCTCGAGCTTTTTTTACAGCCCTACGGACAGCTAACTTTCTCTCGATGTAGCATTCGCCTAAATAGGGGTCTAGAAATTCTGACAAGATAGACGAGGTGCTAGAGATGGGGTCTTGAACAATTCTTGAGGCTGAAATATAACAAACTACTTGAGTTCAACTCTCAACTTCTGTTGATTCTGAAGGCTTCCTTGCTAGGCCATTTTGCACTTATGATTGTCATCTAGCTCCTTGCGCTTATCCATGAGGACAAGTGCAACAACTCTTGAAAATCCGGGAAAGTATGGGTAATCAACCCGACTTGAAGTTCAAAGTTCAATCCTTTGAGGAAACAAAACTGTCTTACTTTGTCAGTAGCAACATCCTTTCAACTGATGAGAAGCATAGAATCTTCTCATTGCCTTCACACTGAGTAATGATCAACTTCTTCTCAATGATTCTGAGCCAATCATCGTCCTTCAAAGATGAAACGTTTCCAGAGAAAGTAGACGGACGAGTTCTCATGAATACTGACAACTTTGAATACGGGAGGACCATTGATAGCAACTGGGGTGCATTGTTGATAGTAGCATGGCTGGTTATATTCTAAACTTGTTGCATCATGGTGTGCATCAACTGAGTCTTAGCGGCTAGAAACGCTCCAAAGTTCGACATATCCACTTGGGATGACTGCTAAGGAATTGATCATTTATTGGAATTCTCACTGGAACGAGTCCCACTTCCACTAGCTCTAGAGACACTGGCACGAGTATGAACCATCTACTGATTGCTACAAGGAATTAGGTAAGAGTGAAACGCATAGAAAGAAAAATGAACTAATTCAGGAAACAGGTTTAACCCAACAAACACAACTCATAACTCTAATTAAACCAACACGTATTATTAAGGTCTTAGCATGGCTGCTTACAACTACCTAAAGGCCTCTTGTAGCACATACTACACACATTAAAAACAAGGCCTTGTTGGAAATATGCCCTAGAGGCAATCATATATATGATTATATTTCCTTATGTTCATGATTTATTATCTTGTTCCTTGAATAATGTCATTATTATTTATTAGCAAGTATGTGACTTGTTTGTGAAACTCTATATATGACTTTGTGATGATTATTCTAAAGTTATCCGTAGTCATTGATTGTATGAGGACACATATGAATAGACTAGCATATGTATTGGTTGATGACCATGTTTCACGGGTCATGGATATGGAGATATCAAACCAATAACCTCTACTACTTATAATTAGGAGTTGGTGGTGGTACGTCCGTTCTCCACCTCCTCACGCGCTTCTCACGTGCTCACGTTCAAAGAAAAAAAAAGGGAATGTCCTCCCTTTCCCAAAAAAATCAGGTCTAAAATACTGGAGTCACGCTCCATCGCATCATCCTTCCCCGTAATGACCCCTCACCGTCGTTGCGACGCACGGGCTTCTCCTCTGTTCTGCCATCCACCTCGTCACCCACGGGCGGCAGGAGAACCATCGCTTCAAACCCCTGTCCTCCTCCTCAGGCAGGGCGCCACTTGTCATGGCCTTCCTCTATTGCCTCGTGTGGCTCTACATCGCCGGTTGGTATGCACCCATCTGCTCAGATCCCAACTGCCTCCCGTTTCTTAGCTTCGTCGAGTTCCCTGATCTTTTCTCGATTGGGGCGCAATTATGGCACTCTACTACTTCTAATTAAGAGTTGGTGGTGGTACATCCGTTCTCCACCTCCTCACGTGCTCACGTTCAAAGAAAAAAGGGAATGTGCTCCCGTTCCCAAAAAAGCGGATCTAAAATACTGGAGTCACGCTCCATCGCATCATCCTCCCCCGTAATGACCCCACGCTACCGCCGCGGCGTAGGGGCTTCTCCTCTGGCTTGCCGCCCGCCTCGTCACCCACGGGCGGTGGGAGAACTGCCACTTCGAATCCCCGTCCTCCTCCTTGGGCAGGGCGTCGCTCGTCATGGCCTTCCTCTCGTACCTCGCGTGGCTCTACATCGCTGGCGATGACGCACCCACCGCCGGATCCCAAGCGCCTCGTTTCTTGGCCGTCGAGTTCCACGATCTTTCTCGATTGGGGTGCAAGTTATGGCGGAGACGCAGACCGGATGGTCTTGTCCGGCCTCCTCAAGAAGAACAATGGCAAGTCGCGGATCTCTCCTTTTCCTCATCGACCTCTCGCTTTTCTTGATTTGCCACGACATCGGTAGCTTAATTGCAGCTCCCGAAGGTGCTCTCGGTGGATGACATGCTGAGGAATCTTGGATGCACGTAATTTCTTTGTTCTCTACTGAGGATTTCTGGTTTGGTTTTGTCGGTTCTGGTTTCTTGATTCGCAATGGGTCGTTTGGTGGCAGTGAGATCGGGAAGAATATAGCTGAGGTGGAGATGGACCTTATGAAGCCGAAGAGCGAGGGGTACTTGTGGGGGAATGGGACTGGTACTAGGGATTCCGAAAAGAAGAAGCTCCTTGCCGTCATTGGAGTTTATACTGGTTTTGGGTCTCGGCTCAAGAGGAACATCTTCCGTGGCTCGTGGATGTCGAGAGGTTTGCTTCTTGTTCTTTTGTTTTCTAGTTCTCATTGACAAAAAAAATAAGATTGATTATGATGGATAACTGCACTAATTTGAGACTACAAGTTAAAGTAATTGGTGAATAGTCAAAAGCGATGAATGCAAACTAGGGTTCTAACTTTGTTTCTCTAACTAAAATTGCTGAATGTAAAGTAGGATCCCCTTCAACTGATATGATAACTCTATTCTTCTACCTCAATGTAAATTACATGTGATGCTTTGAAGAACCTTGAGGAAAAGGGTGCGGTTATTTGTTTTGTTATTAGTCGGAGGTTTTCTTCTGGATCCAGACTTTTAAGCTATAGCATCTCCTAAGTTCTTAGTATAGAATTTGGTTTTGTTATTCTCATGCGATCATGTTTTTTATTACGTTTTCCCTCTCTCTTTTGTGCATTTTTTTCCTACTGAAATGTATTGGTTGGACCCTACAGTGCAAATCGTGGTGATAGCTTGGACCCTAATATTGATGATGAAAATCGCCGAACAAAGGATTTCTTAATTCTTGTAAGGTTCTACTAATACCTGCACAGGACTTTTGCCATTGCTTGCTTGCTGGCATAGAAGATTATGTTGCATCCTTGAAATCTTATACATTCTTTTATTAATGTGCCTGTAATAACACAAATGACTTATGTTAATTTTCATATTTTCCTATTTCATCTGAATGTGGTTTTGAATGTCACATAAATTCATATAGCTTGAGAGGATCTTAAAAACATTTTGTGATGTTCATTTGTCAAAGAAATTAATGTGACTTGTAAATAAATAGCATGTATTTGTGGATAACAGAATGTTTGATTTAAATAATCAACAAATGACCTTTCAGGAAAGTCACTAGGAAGCTGCAGAGGAGTTACCTAGCAAAGTTAAGTCTTTCTTCAGCACGGCAATTGAAGCTTGGGATGCAGTGTTCTATGTCAAAGTTGACGATAACATTAATCTTGACTTGGGTAACTTGTTTTTTCATTTTTTTTCTGAAATTGTTATACCTATTGTTGATTTCAGAATTTTTTTTGACTCGTTGCAATTGTCCATTTGCTGGGTTGATTGAGATGCTTGAAGGCCGTTGAGGTAATCAAGGATTGTACATGGGTTGCATGAAATTAGGAGGTGTCGTAAGCAAAGAGTATGTGCTTTCCTTCCCATCATCATTAGGTGTTTATCATTTGGACAACACGTTTGGCATCTGTTAAACTCCAACTAGACTATCCATTCATAATTGGAAGTAGCTTCGACTTTTTGGAGATAAAAGCAGTGATTCTTACATGTTGACATCCTTCTTGAGTTTTGAACATGTAGTGGAGTGCAATGAGCACCTGAAGCATTTTCTCCTATTCAGGAGCCATGTTATGGTGACAAGCTTTTGAGTTCAGTTTCATTAATTAACTTATGATTTTGAGGAATAGCTAATACCTAAGTTGGTACCGTTCCATGAACTTGAGAAGATATGTGTGTCGTATACTATTAATTGCATTGCTTCATTGTTATATTAAGGGCTAATATTGCATGTTGAATTTTGGATTGCTTTGCCCCCTTTGTTAATTAATCATTAAAGCAATTCTGACACCAACTTTAATTTCAAGGGCCAACAATGGTATGAACCCAAATGGTGGAAATTTGGAGAATCAAAATCGTGAGTAAACTGACATATTCATATTATGTATTCATGTTTCCATGGACTAGGTAGACTAGGAAGCCACAAGCATCTGCATTCTAGCATCACTCGCAGAGGATATTTGAAGCTCTACCACCCTGTAGTTCATGCATTCTATTCCCCGGATTTTAATGGAGTTATTAGTTACTCTCACCTTTCTCAACCTTGTGTAAAATAAGAGGTCTATAAATTATCATGAATGTTATTTTCGGAATGCAGTGCATATATATTTTGGAAATTAAATCCTGAGTTTAGGCTGCAGATAAGTTTTATAAGCACTTGGTTTGGTAGCTTACTGAATTCTGCAGTTTAGGATCACGTTTGATGACATGTATAACCCTCTTTTAATACTCTGTTGCAACGCACGGGCACCCTGCTAGTATGGACACATGTTAGAGAATATGGAGTTGGATCGACCCACCATGAGACACTGCGAGAACATTGTATTCTTACTTGTCACCAGTTGGTCTCATATACAATGTGTATGCTGTATCCTTAGACTTGAGGTTGACGCATATATTCGAGATGTGTAATGACTTACTTAGGGGTTATCAAACGCTAATCCGTAACTAGGTTGTTATAAAGGTGACTTTCGGGTTATCATTAAGCATGCTACGAGGCAGGTCAATCAAGATGAGATTTGCCCCTCTATACAACGAGAGAGATATCTCTAGGCCTCTCGAGTGGTCGGATTATGAAAATACATGGCCATGCTACTCGTGATTAAAGAGTTAATTGTAGTCAGGGATTCCGAGTCAGATAATCAGAGAAAGAGTGGTCGAACTGTCTAAACAAGGGTGACACATTCTCGTCTTGAGTTTGACCGGTATCGTGAAGTAAAGGGAAATGCATATAACTAAGCATTGTTAAGGTTCGTCCGATGTGATCTTTACAAATATTCAGGACTTGGCACGTTTTGCTAGAGATCGCTACTGATTAATGGTCGAGTAAGAGTACTCGGGCCATGTCCAAGTATACGTGAACCTATAGGGTCGCACGCTTAATGGGTTGGGACTTAATTCGGATGGTGATCCGAGTTCTGATGGACTTAGAGTTCCTAATAGGCCTCTAATATAGAGGCCTATCATGGGTGAAAGTTCAAGCTCATTAAATTGGTTTTGGTGTTAATGACAAATCTAATATTGAGGCTAACTCTTTTGATAATCATAATATTGATTAGTCTCAATTGTTAAGTAATGACAAATCGTTTATAAGACTAACTCTTTTGGTGAGCTTCTTATTAGTCTCATATTTGGATGGAAAATGGAAAACCTAAGGTATGCACTTGTATGCACTCTATCATCTGAATGCATATTTAGGATTCAAGTTAAAGTATGAACTCTTCCGTTGCTTTTAATCCAAATATGTGCATTATGTTCCTAATTCATATATTACATGAATGCACACATCTAGGGGGAGTTTATAATTTAACTTGTTGTTTCAATAGTATTGATCCATGTCTTATTACTAAATAACATATAAAGGATCAAGACTTTGAAACAATCGTTAGAGTATATATAACTTGTGTAGTTGTAATATACTCATGCAAATATAGGACAAACTCATATGCAATCTAAGATTAATTATGTGCGTATTGATTCTATGATCAATTTGTTATATGCACATACCTAATGGAGTTTATTCTATAGTTGATGGTTTAAATGTATTGATCCCATTTCTATCACTCAAACATATATGGATCATTACTAACCATCATATTGGGTATATGAAACTTGTGTAGTTAATATATACTCATGACAATTTAAATTGTGTTCGGTTGCCATTCAATCAACAAAGAACTAGTCATGTGTTGATAGTTCACTTTGTTGATCCTAGGGCAATCGAAAGTTCTTATGTATATGAAGCATTAGTTGCATTAGTATACTCAAGACACAATTAATCTTTCAATCATTTGTCTTTGGGTTGTGGTCAATCATCAAAGGAAACGATCAAAGGATCTTGAGAGCATCCATTATGTGTTAATGGAGTGCAATGATGATTGAGACAACCATGTGTTTTGGACTAACACTTTCAATGAGTTTGAAATAGGTTAAGTGCAAGTTTGAGATGGATGAACGGGAAAAGGACGTCATCATGTGTTGATAAGCATCAAGAGAGGATCCCGATGCTAAGACAAGGGGAGTTCATCATGTGTTGATGAATAAGACAAAGATCCCGACTTAGAGAGAAGATGATGGAAATCATAAAAGCTCCAAGTGGATGTGCTAGAGGCAAAGGTATATCTAGCTAGGGCTAAGGATGTGTTCCTAGTCTTTTACCGGTCTCGGTGTTTGGATGGGAGACCGGGTTGCTAGTTAGGTGCCGTACTATTAAGAGGGGTTAAGTATTATAGCTTGAGCTTCATCATGTGTTGATGAACTCAATCCGATTCACTCTAGCTCACTCTCTATTTGGTTCTTGCATGAGCTAAGTATTTGCATGTGTTGCAAATAAGGGAGCTCATGCTTGCTTCTTATTGAATCTTAATCGATTTGGTTTTTGCATGGAGCTATGGAATTGCATGTGTTGCAAAAGGAGATAGCTCATGTAATTTGGTTTATATGGTTTTGAATAGAGCTAAGTTTTGCACATGTTGCAAAGGTGAGAGCTCATGCATCGGTGTTTTAGCTTGTGATTTGATCATGTGTTGATCATCACAAGGCTAAGTAAAGTTTATGATTTTTCTATTTGCAAATAATCTAGAGGTTATGGTTTTGATCCTAGAGCATGTGTTGGCATTTGCAAATGTGTTTTGCAAAGTGTCGGGATTATGTGTTGATCCTTACATGGCTAGAGGATTGATCTCATGGGTTCTCGGTTTATTTGCAAATGTGTTTTGCAAATTGGTTTTGATCATTAGTTGATCACAAAATGGCATAAGATTTGATCTTATTGACTCCCTCTAGCTTGTAGTCATGCCCTTGATCAAGTCTATGTGAGGGATTTCGAGAAATCAGATTTTAGACTTGAATGACTACATTAGAGTCTCTATTTTTGTGATATTTAAAAATATCTATGGTTGCTTAAATCTTGAAAATGGGTGTAGATTGTAGCCCTTATGATAAGCTTCGCATAGAATCAAAAATCACCTAAATCGGAGTTCGAAGTAAAAAGTTATGAGCATTTTAGTAGCTCTGACAGTGGTAGCACCGCCCCTACATGGGCGGTAGCACCGCCCGAGCGGTGCTACCGGCCCTAGATGGCCCCAGATGAGCGGTAGGACCACCCGGGGTGGTACTACCGGCCCAGAGGCGGTGTAAAAACTCCAGAGAAGTGTTTTTTGGTGGAAATGGCCGGTGCTACCGGTCCTAGATGGGCGGTAGCACCGGCAGTCTGTAGCAACGGCTAGTTTTGGTGTTTTAATGCACGAAGTGACCGTTGGCCTAAAGGCGGTGCTACCGCCCTAGTAGGGCGATAGCACGGGTTTGCTGCGTTTTACCCCATTTCACCCTCCAACGGCTAGTTTTCTTGAGGGGCTATAAAAGGGGCCGAGCTAGGAGGGTTTTGTGGTTGTTCTAGCACCCATTTGAGGTATTCTTGTGAGAGCAAAACCCCAAGAGCTCATAGAGCCATATTTGAGTGATTTGAGATGAATTTGATTTAGAGTTTCTTGTGTAGAATCTCTTTGGTGTTGATTTGCTTTCTCTTGAGCTAGTGTGAGCCTCTCCTCTATATTGTGCATGTGTTGCACTTTGTGAGCAAGGAGAGAAACCTCTAGTTGCATGTGTTGCATCTAGAGAAGGATTGTGCATCCTTGTGCATGTGTTGCACTTGGTGTGGTTCAAGCTAGAGGGCTTGGCTTATTACTCTTGGTGTTTGCCGACACCTAGACGGCGTGTGGAGGCGTCGTGCACGGTGACTGTCGGCGTTTTCGAGCGCCGGCAAGTAAATTTGTAAGTCTAAGGGGTCGCGCGTTCCACTCCCTGAATGGTTAGACTCGAGAGTCCAAGATGTATACTGGTTCGGGCTGAAAGTCCCTACTCCAGTTCGGATGGCCGTATTGTATTGCTTTGCACAACGTTTTACAGATGAGGGCGCTAAATTACCTAAGCTCCTCCTGTTCTCATGTGTTCCTCCCCCCTAGAATCGTTAGTCCCGCCTCCTTTTATCTGAAGGAAGGGGGGTTACATCGAAGTCGGGGAAGGCGGCGACCTATGCTAGGAGCTACGGTCCTTCGTCACGTGGTGGTCGCCACACGTCTTGCCCATCTTTGGGTCGGTAGCTTTGGTGGTCGGGAGGTTAGGTATTCCCGGAAATAGCGACTTGCCCTCTGTGATCCTTACGAATCTTGACGTGCGGTGTGTGACATTGGCGCGCCTCGGGAGGATGCGTCGTTAAATCTTGTCGCGATGGTTGATGGGGTGAAGCTCGACTTGATCACCAAACCTTCTAGGAAGGAGCCACCGCCCTTGTATAGTCACTCCGATTGACCTTGTTCGCGAGGTGCGTGGCGGTAGGGTGATGAGGGCCCGACACGCGGCCCTCGGCGTCTGTCACCTTGGTTCGGTCGGTCGGAGATCCCGCCCGCCAAGGGGTCGGGGCTATTGTCCGATCGGAGTCGGAGATCCCGCCCGCCAAGGGGGTCGGGGCGCCGTGTCGGTCGGATTCGCTTCCCTGGCCGGTCGGGGCGGATGTCTTGTGGTCTCGCAGCGATTCGGTCGGTGGCGGGCGGCGCGGCTGTTGGTGGAGATATGCTTGAGGTCGTGGCTCGTCGCCGGGCCGTTAGGGTACCCTGTTATTAGTATTCGTCGGTAGCCCCGAACTCCGGCGATTTAATGATTCGGTTGGGGTTGAACTTGGATGAGAGTGGTGGCGGGCACGGAGTCGGTCGGTCAGCCGATCCGGTTAAGCGATTTACATCGGTGTACCCGACGGATCCGGATACTGCCTCGAGCTTGGCGGGGCATTTGAGCTAGGAGGCTTTAATCGCCTCGTTGCGCATGCCGAGCATGGCTTAGTGTGCCCGCCTGTTTCGCCTTCTTGAGCGCCGGGTTACAGTGCGGGGCGCCGTTTTCAAGCGCGGCATTTACTGCGAGGCGGCAGATCTCCCTTCATCCGGCTATATAAGGGCTTGCTAGAGCGATGGACCCTTAGACCAAAATCCTCCTTTTGATCCTTGAAATGGAGGCATCCTTTAGTCTTGACTTTGGTGATGGCTGCGGTAGAAGAAGAAGATCCTTTGGCGAGCTTTGGGTGAGTCGACCGGGCGATGGTCGAGCTCGGGAAGAAGCTGCGGCTTGTGATGTAGTTCTTTGTTGGCGTCTTGCTTGAGGTCGTTCCGAGGCTTAAGGTGGTAAGGAGGCCCTTCTTGAGGCGATGGTGCGGCGCCGGCCGTTGTCGATCTTGGCGCGTCGATGTCATTGAGCAGCAGCGGCATGCCATTCGTGGCTATGTCGGCGGCCTCGTCGGCCAGGGCCTACCTACCGGTAGTCGTCTCCAACGACCTCGGTCCGTCGATCCCAAGGTCCATCCGTCGACGACCGGGCAGGAAGGGCCTACCGAGTCACTTCCAACGACCTCAGTCCACCGATCCAAGATCTCCGTCGACCGGGCAAGGGCTGCGGGAAGTTTGATGCGGATATGTTCCTGCCGTAGTGTAGGGTAGGTATCTTTTGAGCTACTTGGTACCTCATGTAACGTTGTGTAAAGTTTGAGTCTGCTGGCATATAATGAAATCTTCTTTTATGAAATGTCTTCGTGATGAGTTTGCTTTGATTTTAATCGTCGTGGATAGACCGGGCCTTGATCGGCAGGAACAACCGCGAGAGTGCTCGTTTAACGTCGTAGCTAGACGGCGCCTTGGTCGGCAGGGCGACCGGATGCCTCTGTGAGGTTCGGGTGTCCGAGTGCCTTGGTCGGCAGGGACGACCGGATACCTCTGTGAGGTTCGGGTGTCCGAGTGCCTTGGTCGGCAGGGACGACCGGATACCTCTCTGAGGTTCGGGTGTCCGAGTGCCTTGGTCGGCAGGATGACCGGATGCCTCTGAGAGGTTCGGGTGTCCGAGTGCCTTGGTCGGCGAGGGACGACCGGATGTCTCTGTGAGGTTGGTGTCCGATCGCCTTGGTCAGCGGACGACCGGATGCCTCTGTGAGGTTGGTGTCCGATCGCCTTGGTCGGCGGGGACGGCCGGATGCCTCTGTGAGGTTCGGTGTCCGAGTGCCTTGGTCGCGAGGGACGGCCAGGATACCTCTGCGAGGTTCGGGTGTCCGAGTGCTCGTTTAACGTCGTAGCTAGACGGTGCCTTGGTCGGCGAGGGCGACCCAATGCCTCTATGAGGTTGGTGTCCGAGTGCCTTGGTGGCGGGACGGCCGGATGCCTCTGTGAGGTTGGGTGTCCGAGTGCTCGTTTAACGTCGTAGCTAAACGGTGCCTTGGTGGCAGGGACGACCCAATGCCTCTGTGAGGTTCGGGTGTCGAAAGTGCCTTGGTGGCGGGGCGGCCGGATGCCTCTGTGAGGTTGGTGTCGAGTGCTCGTTTAACGTCGTAGCTAGATAGTGCCTTGGTCGGCGGGGCGACCCAATGCCTCTGTGAGGTTGGTGTCCGAGTGCTCGTTCACCGTCGTAGCTGGGCGTGAGTGCTCGTTCCGTCGTAGGCTGGGCGTGAGTGCTCGCCACGTCGTGGCCGGGCGTGAGTGCTCGTTTACCGTCGTGGCTGGGCGTGAGTGCTCGTTTACGTCGTAGGTGGGCGTGGGGCATCCTTCCGAGTCCTCGTCGGCGAGGGTAGCTGCGAGAAGAATGGCCACCGTCTATCCCACATGTATACCCCATCCGCGGTGTGGGACTGGAGGGTGGCGACGACGTTTACTGCGTTGGTTTGAGCGCCGTGCTCATGGAGCCAATAGCGGGTAGTCCGAGTGGGTCTGGGAGGTCCGCCAAGGGGACCCTTCCGAGCGGACGGTCCCAGTAGGGTGTCTCCGCCTGGCGTGGGCGACCCATAAAAACCTTTCTTTACTCAATCCGTATGGACCTGGGTCGTCCGCCAACCCGAGCACGGTGGTGTCGCTCATTGATGAGCTCGGGAGAGTGTGAAGTATGGTCTCGGGCGAGTAGAGGTGATTAGGCCGTCGGTAGACCTAACCGAGGGCCCAGTGGGGCTCACCTCATACCGCCCCTTGCTCAAGTTTCTTTGGCGGCCTTATACCCATCGGTGGGGTAGGCCTTTTGAACCTGACTTCTCATTTGGCCCCTGGCGCAAGCCACAAAGCTTTGCCGTCTTGGGGCCGCGCCGCCCAGTGGGCTTCTCGCGCGTGCCGAACAACGGTCGAGCGGTGGCGCAATAGGCGAGTGGGCCAGCGACACCGTTTGAGGGTGCACGCTTTCGGCGGCGTTTGCTTATCCTCTATCATCGCCCGTTGGGGTGCTCGGGTAGTCACGCTTTCTTGCCTTGTTTGTCTCTGTCTCGAAACAAGAAAAGCGCAGAGAGCCAAGGAAAGAAAACCCTGACCTTTCTTTCTCACCTTCGATCGCCTCTTACGTGAAGATGTCGTGGCGGAGTGCTCAGCGCCAAGGCAATGCGTCTTCGGCTTAGTGAAGAAGGGCTTCCTCATGCCGCGAGACCTTCCATTTGGAGGGTGCCGATCGGGGCCGTCACCCAGCGCGCGCGAGCGGCGAGTCGTGGTGCCGCCTCGTTCTTCAGCGCGGCTTTGGCTGCCATTGCACCGTTCGTCCGAGGCTCTTTGTCTCACTACAAGGTGGAGGTGCACCATCTCAACCCCAATGGGGTCCTCCACATCGCCATCTTCATCCACGTTGTGCGAGGCCTTCTGAGGATCGAGCCGACCGGGCATTGTGGAGCACTTCTTCCAAGCAAGGCTCTGGAAAGGCGGGCCGTCGGACGCCGTGGCGCCAGGTGGCTGGCCCTCGGCTCGCCCGGTCGAACCGCGGAGTACTGGAGGTAAAGCGCCCTCGTCCAACAAGAGTGGCGTTACGAATGGCTCGTTGAGCGTCGGCGTAGCGCCCTCGTTTCACCGGCCGAGCTTCCCATGGCGGAGGCGGTGGGCTACTGGGCGCCAAAAGAGAGAAGAACAAGGCGGCCCCGATCGTGGAAGCGGATCGGGGCTCAAAGCGGGGCTCACGGAGGCGTTGTTGTGCGCGCTTTATGGGGATCGCGTGCAACCCCTTGTGCATGAGCCGCACCTTGTTCCGTTATCTGGGGCCGTCCGACCGAGGCGAGGATGGCGAGAACCGAGTTAGCGCGCGTCGAGGTGGAGGCGGGTGGCGGCTATGCGGGTGGAAGCGCCACGGTGGCTAAGGGTGGCCACTGAGCCATTCTCGGCTCACCCGCCAAATCTGTAAGTCGGTGAAATTTCTTTTTGCTTCTCTTTTCTTTGTCCCTAGCACTTGGTCCGACCGGCATTCCTGCATCCTCTTAGGGGCTCACGGGGATGTCTTCGGGCGCCGCTCGGGGATAAGGAGGCGCGGCGGCCGCCCGGCGAAGGCAGCGGTGACTCCTCCGCAAGAAGCGGAAGGAGGAAAGGAGGAACAAGAAGCATAAGAGCTTGGCGGCTTGCCTTGCAGTAGCTTGGAGATGTGTCGAGTCCACCGTGTGGGGACAACCTCCAGCAATGGCGGGGCGCCTCAGACCATCCCTATGGTGGGTTTTTCTCGACCATGCCGTGGCGGCGGCCGAGTGTGGACCGGCGGAGGCGCACCACGGCCCCGTGGCGCGGATCCCAGCGGGGTGATCTTGAGCTCGCGGTTGTCGCGGCGCCTCGGTGAGGCGGCCGGAAGCGACCGGCCGACTGCCCCTTGGCGGGGGCAAGAGAGCGCGCGTGCCGCGTACCGCTTCGGCCTTGTAAGTGTTCCCTCTTCTTTTTTCTTCTTATTGGAGCATTTTTTGCGGCAAAGCCGCGGCGACTCTTGAATCTTTATAACGTCGCAGCGCCTATCTGGGCGTGGCCAGTGGGGCGTCTTGCGCGCCGGCTCCATAAATGCAGTGCCGGTGATTTGGCGACTCCGTCGGGTCGATGGCGGTCGCGGTGTCGTGGCGAGCGCGATCTTCGAGGGACGGGGCCTCACGAGGTCGAGGTCGAAGAAGAACTTCCGCGCCTCGGCGAGACCCCACGGACGGCGTGATCGTCCTTTCGGAGGATGAGACAGCGGTCTGCACTTGCGTCGCGCCCGATCGGCGAGGCGGTAGCGGAGGTGCTCGACCCTTTGTCCGGGGAGGTGCGGCCGATGCCCCTCAGTCTTGGTCGCCGAGGGTTTCTGAAGGTTGACCTCATTGCCCTTGCCCATGGTGCTTTGGGCCGGCGGCGCCCGCCCGAACGGGCGAGCGAGGAGCGTCTTGCCACGGGTGTAGTCCCCGGTCGGGCGTCATGGGCGATCGGAGGAGAGCGAGTAGGCCGCCCTTCTAAGAAGGCGGCTGGGCCGAAGCCAGAGATAGAGGCGATCCGTAAAGGTCGCTCTTGCTCTGAGTCTTCCACGTGGCGAGCGGGCACGATGGTCGAAGTCCGCCGATCGCCCTGTAAGTCACCAAAAGCTCGACTCGTTGCACATTTTGATAGTTCTTCCGCGACTAACGGGTGTCCACGTTTTTGCGGCACTTGCGGGCTCGCCGTCGCTAAAGTTGAGCTCTGCGGCAGCTCAGACGATCGTGGCGGCTGCGGTGGAGGAGTGCGATCATTGCGCCTTGAGTGCGCCCTAGTCCGAGAGGCCATGGACATTAGGCGGTCGGGCGGTGGAGATCCGCCGGGGCTTGAAGAGGCCACGAAGGCCCTTTATGATGGCGCACAGGAGCCAAGGTCTTGAGGGCGAAGTGGTGGGCTGAGTCCTCTCGGCGGAGGTCACCGAGGCCAAGGATGCCGCCGTTGCCGCGGAGGGGACAGCGCAGACGCGAGCAACACGCTGCGGACCGAGCGAAACAGAGCTCGGGGATCCGCAGAGTTCGTTCGTGAGCGGCGATCGCCGAAGGACTGGTGGTGAGGACTTCATGCGAGGCGCTCAAGAAGGAAGCGGCAATCGACCAACTCTGCGGGTGGTAAGTGTCTCAATTCTTCAATTAAGTGCGGGTGCGACCCGCAGGCGAACTTATCGAAATCGCCGCAATCTGCAGAGGCGCAGAAGAATCGGCGTCGCCGTGGAAGCGCGAGAACGGCAGCAGATGCTCGCGACATGGCGATCGTGGCGGGGCGAGGCCCAGGCGGCGTTGAAGGTTGCGGAGGGCGGTCGGACCGAGATGGCGCCGAGCCGAGGCCGCCGCAAGGCCGGTCGGAAGTCTGCGACCGCATTCTTGGGCCGGGCGCCCGAGTGCCCTTGCCCCGTCTTGGCCGAGTGCGGACCGTAGAGAGGCGGTGATCATCGGTATTGCGCTTGGAGCGTCGTCGTGGTCAACACCGTCTCGCACTACGACGGCATCGACCTCGCGGTGGTGAGCGGCGGCGTGGCCGAACCGGACCGATGAGGAGATCGGCAGGTTTGAGCTTCGGTCGAGCCGCGCGCCCGGAGATCGCCGACCACATCCGCGCCGCAGTGCCACGAGGAAGCGAGGCGGCCAACTCTCCGCCTCGCCACGTCGCCCACCGGGAAGAATAAAAAAGTTAGCTTTATCCTTTTTAGATTGTAAAGACTGCTATGTAAACAATCTTGAATTTATCAAGTTCCAAAATCGCCTCGTCCTCTTTCGTATTTAGGGTGAGCGTTTGACCGACCATAGCCTTAAGGACCGAGGGTCACTTATGCGTAGGTTGGGTCGTTTGGGAGGCGAGGTGGATTGGAGACTTGGCTATCACGTGATTAGGCGCACTTGTGAGGATAGGAGTGTTACGGACCGGCCAAGGATCTTTCCACTTGGGCACTTCCTTCTTCCGCGAAGTGCTACTTAGCAACCATAGCCCTGGGGCGGGGCCGTAACACTTGGGTTGAGAGGGTTACCGCTCGGGATGGACCTCATGACCGGTCGGTCACGTGCCCTCATAAGCGCGTGGGATAGGCGAGTTCGTGTGGGGAGGAGTGTTCCTGCCGACCAAAGGTCACTCCACTCGGGTACTTCCTTCTTCGCGAAGTGTTAGCAACCATAGCCCGCTAGGCGAGGTGTAGCACTTGGGTCGAAGGGTTACCGCTCGGGAAGGACCTTGTGGTCGGTTGGGTCATCAACCGTATAGCTTTACCGGCCGAGGGCGGACTGAGCAGGCGCGAAGGGCAGACCCAGTCGTCGCATGGCGACCGGTGCTCGGAAGGAAAAAGTAAAGAGCATGCTAGGAAGAGGAAAAGAGTTTAGGGATAGAATCGCCTTAACTTTTCTATATTCCATGCATTCGGAAGGATCGCCGTCGGCGTCCTTGAGTCGAAAGGTGCCGGTCGGAGGATCTCCACGACGGTGAAGGGCCTTCGAGGCGGCGGCTTGTGCTTATCCTTCTTGGTTTGGACCGTAGCGAGGACCAGTCGCCAAGATCGAAAGACCGCCCTCGAACTCGACGGCACCGTGATAATGTCGCGAGCTTGTTGATACGGCCGATCGCGGGATGGCCACGTCATGCGCCTCGTCGGTGGTCGGCGGCGTCTTGTTGTCTGGCGAGCCCAGAGCCTCCTCTCGGCTTGTAATCTTGGGGCGCCATACTCGGTGCAGCCGGCAAGGCGGCCCGACCGTATACCATGAAGAGCGGTGTGAACCCGATCGCCGGTCGGCGTGATCCGCGGACTCAGAGGAGCGGAGGGTAGCTTCGGTCACCAGCGCCCGTGAAGTGCTTGAGCCGATGAAGATCCGCGGCTTGAGCCCTTGAAGGATCATGCCGTTCTTGCGCTCGACACGGCCGTTGGTCGCGGATGGGCCACGGTACGCCAATCGGCAGCGGATGTTGAAGTCATCGCGAGAACTCGAGGAACTCCTTCCACGTGAACTGCGTTAGTTGCCGGTGATGATGGAGTTTGGGACTCGAACCGAAAGACTATGTCGCGGAAGAAGATGGCGGCTTGTGCCGGCGTGGCGCTCACGGCCAAGCAGCCTCTATCCATTTGGTGAACTTGTCCACCGCGACGAGCAAATGGGTAAAGCCCGGCGCTTTCTTGAAAGGCCCGACCGGATCGAGTCCCCAAAGCGCAAAGGCCACGTGATGGGGATCGTCTGCAAGGCTGGTGGCGGATGTATGCGCACGCAAAAATTGGCATCCTTCGCGGTCGCGTCTGATGTGCTCGGCGTCGGACATGGCGGTCGACCAATAGAAACCTTGCCGAAAGGCCTTTCCCACAAGAGATCGAAGCGCGTGGTGACCGCAAATTCAGCTGTGTATGTCGTCCAGTTGTTTCCCTTGGTCGGCGGGATGCACTTTTGGAGGACCGGAGGGCTCCTTTGTAAAGTGTCAGGCGACGGGGACGAAAGACTTTGCCCGCCGGCGAGGCGCCGAACCTCGGTCGGTCGAAGTGACCCGTCCGTCAAGCGATCTATGAAGGGCTTTCTCGGTCGGACTCGATCGCTAGCATCGCTGCGGCTCGACCGGCCAAGTCTACCCGGCCGCCGCGGCGGTTAGGGCGGCCGTGCTAGGTAGGTCGGAGGGGCCGTTCGGCCACGGGCTCGGTGGATGGAAGGCGCAGGAGGTCGCGACGAATTCGGCGGGACCGGCTCTCTGGAGGCAGTTGGCTAGGTAGTCGGCGTCGCTATTGTAGCGTCGGTAGCTATGGTGAAGCTTCGAAGCCCTTGAACCGCGCCGAGCGCGCGCGCTTCTCGGCGATCTGCGACCATACGGGCGTCTCGGGGCTCCGCGGCCTTCATGACAGTCGACGACAAGCTTGAGTCCCGTGGGCGTGGAGTCGGCCAAAGCGCAGGTCGGCGGCGATCCGGAGACCATTGGCGAGGGCCTCGTGCTCGGCGGCGTTGTTGGTGGCGTCAAAAAGTAGCGATGGCGTCTTGAAGCTTGTTCGGCGGGAGATGATGGCGACTCCGCGCGCCGCGCCGTTCTTGTTGTAAGACCCATCGAAGTACATTGTCCGTGCTCGGGGTCTTCGATCGCCGGTGGTGCACAGGTTTGGTCCACTCGGCGGCGAAGTCGGCTAGAACTGCGACTTGATCGCCGTCAGGGCGTATGTGATGTCGTGGCGGCCGAGCTCGGCGCCCACTTGGCTATCCTTCCCGAGGTGTCGCGGTTGCGGGCGATCTCGCCGCGAGGATGTGGTCACCACGGTGATGGTGTCTTGATCGAAGTAGTGGGCGAGCTTTCTCTTCGCAATGAGCACCGCGAGAGTAGCTACGCACTTGTGGGTAACGAGCCTTGGACTCGGAAAGGACCTCGCTAATGAAGTAAAGCGGCGTTGTACCTTGAGTTCGCGGCCTTCTTCCTCGCTCCACCACGAGGGCGCGGCGACGACTTAGGTAGTGGCGCGATGTAGAGCAGCCGTTCACACAGTGCCGGCGGCGATCAGGCTGGAGGCGAGGCGGGGAAGGCCTTGAGCGGGTGAGGGCCTCTGAGCCTCCGAGGTCAGTGAAGCGGTCGGATCTCTTGAGTAGCTCAGAGTGGCATTCGCGCTCGCCGAGGCAGACACGAAAGCAGCTCAAAGCCGCGAACATCGGTCGACCTCTGGACCCCTTGAGGTTCTTGATTGGGCCCATCCTTGCGATTGCGATATCTTCTCTGGTTGGCCTCGATGCCTCGCTCGGAGACAATGAAGCCAAGGAGCTTCCTTTGGGGACCCGAAGGCGCATTTCTCGGGATTGAGCTTTATGCGGAATCGTCGAAGGTTCGCGAAGGTCTCTTCGGTCGGGGATAAGGTCGTCGGCCTTTTGGTCTTCGACAATATCGTCGACGTACACCTCAGCGTTCACGACCGATCCGGTCATTGAAGCACGTTGCATACATCATTTGGTATGTAGCGCCCGCGTTCTTTAGGCGAGCGGCATTGTAGCGTGCGAGAATGGCGAGCGGAGTAATGAAGGAAGTCGCGGTGGTCGAACTCCTTAGCGCAATCTGGTGGTAGCCGGTAGGCATCCGAGAAAGAGAGGACTCGCACCTGCGGTGGAGTCGATGACTTGGTCGATGCGGGGCAAAGGAGCGGATCCTTGGGACACGTTTGTTGAGACTCGTATAGTCAGCGCACATCCTCCATTGACCATTTTCTTTTTACAAGTTCGAGGTTGGCTAGCCACTCGGGGTGGCGCACCTCTTTACGAACCTGCGGCGAAGTTTGGCGATCTCCTCCCTATGATCTGCACCTCTCCTCGTCGAAGCGGCGCGGCGTTAGGCGGCCGGCTTTGAGCACGGTCGGATGCTCAGGAGTGCTCTCGACTTCCGCCAGGATTCTGGCATGTCGGAGGACCTCCATGCGAAGGCGTCTTTGTTGGTGCGGAGGAGTCGGCAGCGCTTTCCTATTTGGCGGGGCGTGGCTCCGATCCGCCGGTCTTGGTCGAGATCACGAGGATCGGCCGCGACCTCCTTCGTGTCCTCGGCGGACTTGAAGGATCCCGCCCCGACTTCTTTGGACTCGGGGCGGATTCGAGGCTTCCCTCTTGAGGTTGTCGAGCTCGGCAGACGCGATGATCGCCGAGGCAAGCTCTAGCTAACTGCGCTCGCGATTGTAGGCAAATTGGAAAGATGATGCCACGGTGATGACTCCTCGTGGCGGGCATCTTCGGCTTGAGGTAGCGTGGCCGGGGACCGCCATGAACTTGGCGTAACACGGCCTTCGAGGATGGCATGGTAGGCGGGAAATCCACGACCTCAAGCGAGGGTCTCGGTGCGGAAGTTTCCGGTTCCCCAAAGGTAGCAGGCGGTCGATCGCCCGAGTGGATGGGCTGGCTGGCGGAATAGCGCCATGGAAAGGCGCCTTCTCGGGTCGGAGGGTTGAGCTCGGGACCCTATGGCGTCGGCGTCTCGGCGTAGAGGATGTTGAGGCGCGCCTCCGTCCATCGACACCTTTGAAAGGCGCTTCTTCCCCACGCGGGTGACCACCGGGGTATCTCCTCGGTGTGGGCGTGGTCGAGGTGATCGGTCCGATCAAAGGTGGACCGGAACTCGACCACCGGAGGTATTGGGGGCGCATGGCGCGACGGTGTGGACCTCGCGATAAGCGAGCTTGGCCGGCACTTGTCGGCATAGCGGTCGGTCCTCCAAAGATCATGAGGCGGCCGTCGGGTTGTGGAACTCGTCGTGCGCCTTTTTCTCTGCGACCGCGGGGCGCGAAGAACTCTTCCCTTGCCCGCGGCGTTGCGGGGCGCCGGAGAGGTAACGCCTCGGGACCTCGTAGTCACGGTACTTGTGCAGCGGAGAACCCGTGGTTTGGGCGCGGCCGTCCATCAACTTCTCGAAGTGGTCGGGCGCGACGGTCGGTCGCACTCGCCGCTGGGCGGCGGTCGGCGGTGGCGACCGCAGGTCTCGCGGATCGCTTCTGTGCCGCTTACATTTTGTCGGAGCGGTCGGAAGGGGACCCGATGTGGACGCCGGATTCTAGCTGGGCCTTTCCTCTCAAAGATGGCCCCACGGCCTCCTCATTTGAGGCGTGGTTGGTGGCGATATCGAGGCTCCTTGGTAGTTACGGGCTTGAGGCAACCTAGTTTGTGTACCAAGGCCTTGCGGAGGTGCCGTAGATGAATGCTCCCACGACATCGGCGTCGGAGATGTCGGGAGCTCGTTGCACTAACAGAAAACCGCGGATGTAGTCGGAGGGTTTCCTGGCTGCTTGTTTGCGACCCTTCAGTCCCAAGAGTTTCGAGGCGCTTGTAAGTGCCTCGAAGTTCTGCCGACGAAGAGGGCCTTCAAGTCGGTCAATTCACGATGGTTTTGGCGGGCAAGTACTCGAGCAGGCTCGGCCGAGTCCGCGAGGTAGATGGGAAGGTCTTGGATGATGAAGAGGTCATCCGTTGCCCTCGCCCGACATGCGGCCGTAATCTTGAGCGGACACTTGGGTTTGTGGCCGGTGTATTTGGCAATGTTGGTAGCGGCGCCCGAAATCTGGCGAAGTCCGCTGACGGATCCTGGCGAAACGCTCGCGATCCCAGACCGTCGGGGCTCGAGGCTGCGGTAGTGGTGTCCGCCGCCGCAATTCGTGAGTGGCGGCCTCCTCGCCATCTTTCTTGGCGCCTCAAGGGTAGCGCGAATGTCGTAAACATCAAGTATTTGGCCGCGCACCGGGCGCGAGGCTGGTGTGGAGTCGCGATCTTGGCGCCGCTCTCACCGGACCAACCGGCTCCGTCTGTGAGACGGGCCGGTGGCGAGGTGGCTCGGGCGATAGGGCCGGGCGTGCATGTCTTTACGGCGCGCGCTCTACCGACCCTCGGAGGTTTGATAAGTGGCCTTGGCCTCGGGTCGATCGGCTCGGGAGGCCTCGGCAAGATTGGCCGTGGCCACGTTTTGGCTTGCATGGGGAAGAAGCGAGGACCGTTGGACTCTTAGCCTCTTTGGGGTGTGCTGGCAGCGCGTCTTGCCGCGTCAGAGCACATGCGGGTCTCGAGCTCCTCCTGCTCGAGTTGGCTCGAGGTGGTCGAGCTTCGGCTCTTCGTTCCTCCAACTCTTTGCTTGTTGTTGTTGGGCTCGTGTGGCCGAACTGGCGGCGTTGATGCGCTTCAGCGTGGTACTCCTCCTCCTGCGCTGAGTGCGCGGATAGGAGGTCCGTGGCGCGGGGCCACGGTCAAATCGGCCGTGCCGCCATGTTGCACTCGCGAGAGTGCCGCTGCGCGGCGGTACTCGTGTCGGAGTGGAGTCATGGTGGAAGAGTCTTCCGGCTTCGTGGATGGAGGCGGCATGTAGCCGACCATCGCCACAAGTTGCGAGCCTACGGGGTGACATGGTCACTGCCCGAGCCTACGGAGTTTTCGCGGGCGTGGCGGAGCACTCCTCGGGTTCGGCCGGGGCTGCGGGCGCCAAGCCGGAGCTTAGCGAATCGCCGAAGGGCGCCCGAGGCTCTCGTGGCGCTGTCCTTCGAGGCGGCGGAACAGCGTGAGCCCTCTGCCGGGGTGACGCGAAGTCGAGGCCGAGCGGATCCGGCTCCCGCGATCATGCCGTCGCGATGGGTGGATGCCATCGGGAGACAAGCGAATCCGGAGATTGTGACGAAGAGGCGAAGGCCCCTACCGGCGCGCCAGCGCCGGCGTTTGCGGCCGGCCGGCAAGTAAATTTGTAAGTCTAAGGGTCGCGCGTTCCACTCCTGAATGGTTAGACTCGAGAGTCCAAGATGTATCTTGGTTCGGGTGAAAGTCCCTACTCGATTCGGATGGCGTATTGTATTGCTTTGCACAGCGTTTCTGAGATGAGGCGCTAAATTACCTAAGCTCCTCCTGTTCTCATGTGTTCCTCCCCTAGAATCGTTAGTCCTACCTCCTTTTATCTGAAGGAAGGGCGGGTTACATCGAGTCGGGGAAGGCGGCGACCTATGCTAGGAGCTCGGTCCTTCGTCATGTGGGTGAGTCGCCACACGTCTTGCCCATCTTTGGGTCGGTAGCTTTGGTGGTCGGGAGGTTAGGTATTCCCGGAAATAGCGACTTGCCCTCTGTGATCCTTACGAATCTTGACGTGCGGTGTGTGGCGTTGGCGCCTCGGGAGGAAGCGTGCGTTAAATCTTGTCTGTGGCCCGGTTGATGGGTGGAAGCTCGACTTGGCCGATCACCAAACCTTCTAGGAAGGAGCCACCGCCTTGTATAGTCACTCCGATTGACCTTGTTCGCGAGTGCGTGGCGGTAGGGTCGATGAGGGCCTCGACCACGCGCCCTCGGCGTCATCACCTTGGTTCGGTCGGTCGGAGATCCCGCCCGCCAAGGGGTCGGGGCATTGTCCGTCGAGTCGGGAGATCCCGCCCGCCAAAGAAGTCGGGGCGCTGTTGTCGGTCGGATTCGCTTCCCTGGCCGTCGGGAGCGGATGTCTTGTGTGGTCTCACAGGCGGTCGGTCGGTGGCGGGCGGCGCGCTGTTGGTGGAGATATGCTTGAGGCGGCTCGTCGCCGGGCCGTTAGGGTACCCTGTTATTAGTATTCGTCGGTGACCTTCTCAAGGAGATTGTGAGAAGGCGGCAAAGTTGTGAAGGTCGAAGCTCGCCTACCCGGAGGGGGAAAGAGCTACCACTAGTGGAATCGAGGCGGGTGCTCAATTCGTGAAGCCGATCCAAAGTGGTTTGGGCTTGCCTCAACGTGGATTAGGGGAGACCGGCAAGTCTCCGAACACCACGGTAAAACATCGATGTGTCTCCTTTTGTTTGCTTTCAATTCTCTATTTACATTGTTGCAATTTACATTCCTAGAATTAAATTGCTTGATTGTCTTTAGGATTGTATATTCTTTAGTAGAGACATAATTAGCAAGTGCACTTAGTAAGCCTAGTTGATTTAGGCTCTTATTTGTCAAAACCTTAGTTTATCGCTTTCGCATTGATTATTATTTAGGTTTTGACATAGAGATCAATAGAGCGTGTATTTAGTGAGAAGAATTATTAAAACCGCCTATTCACCCCCCCCTCTAGTCGGCATCCTCGATCTTACAATGGGGCGTCTATATAAAGGGAGGGAGTGGTGGCTTTAGGGTTAAGAGAGACAATAGGAATTCGGAATTCCTAAAACCCTAGCAGCCACACCTCCTTCGTCCAAAATCGCCAGCCAGCGCTAGCACTCCGGTGTGTGGCGTCCCTGCCCCGAACGTGTGGATACCTTAGAGGCATTGCTGCGAGATTTCAACGCTAGGACGATCCGCAACCTATGACGACGATGAAGAGCTGTTAGAGGAGGCGCGAGGGTAATACGACTACAACCGCACCAACACGCTACATCGACTCTACTTCCACTATGGGTCTGCGCGTGTAGTGATAATTCTGTGATCTATAACTTACAGTAGTTCCTTAGTTGCACGGTAGAAAATTTTGATTTTATGCTAGAGTAGACTACCCATTCCCCAACAGTGGTATCAGAGCTGCCTTGTATAGTTTTAGATTCCGAATATATGCATATGGTGATATGCGGTAGTAGTAGATGCGATCTATTGTTATTTTGTTGGTCGTTCTATTTGACAGATCTGTTTTGGCACTGGTCGATGAGATCGATTCGTGTTCAGTGGTCGTAGATGGGTTCAAGATCATTGTTCTGTGATCATGCTGTTGTAGTTGTATCACTACTTACACCTATTGGTTGGTTTCTGCCATCGGGGTAGACCGTGAGACATAAACCCACATGAAGCACGCGAAGATCAATAGAATTGATCGAAACATATCTATGGTCGAAAATAGGATTAATATGATTAATCCGAAGGAATTTCCATGGTCGAATCCATGTATTTGATACGTGTTTTCCGAAGAGATTTCGGGCGCTACCCGAACCCGCAAAGGATCTACCCTTGACCTATGAGGGGTGTTGCCCCTTCGAACCCCACGCGTTAACCGGCTAGCGGGACTGTCGTATGCGTACAATGACTTATAATTCGTTGCGAGTTCACATTGTTCGGCAAAATGCGATTATATGTATAACTTGTTTTTGCAGGATTGATGTTGGAGGAGGTGCGAGGGTAGTACGACTACAACCGCACCAACGCGCTACATTGACTCTACTTCCCCTATGGGTCTGCGCATGTAGTGGTAATTCCGTGATCTATAACTTAAGTGATTCCTTGGTTGCTCAGTAGAAATTTTTTATTTTATGCTAGAGTAGCCTACCTGTTCCCCAGTTGGCCTTAACATAAGAACACAAATCTAATGCCTAAAAGGGCAACACTCCTATTCTTAAACTGGCGTGACTCTCACACATGAGTCTCAACTGACTAAGCCAAACTCCTTAATCACTAAGCCAACCAGGCTAATGCTCCCTTATGGCATAAAATTACAGACAGGCAAGCATCGACGCAAACTGATCCTGATGACCGAGAACAGCAGGAATAGGGTGCTCAGGTGCCTCCTAAGGTGAAGACTCCTGCTCTTCTAGTTCTTGCTATAGTTCTTTCGGCTCCTCTTCTTCTTGTTGTCCCTCTACCATCACGTCGTACAAGACTTCCTCAAGCTCTGCAATCCTTTCTTCTGCAAGATTCAATACTTCATAAGCTCTATGCAACTCTTGGGTAGTGTTCTCCATGATTTCTTTAGTAGCTACGAATCTTACAAGGTGGACAACAGTAGCATATTCTTCATCTGCAGTGGTTGGGCAACGAACAGGACAACTTGAGGGATAAAATCAGAACAATGTATATCACGGCTCGATGGCATGCTTCTTGGAGATAAAGACTAGTGCAAGACATAAAGATTCTTGGACACCAGCTTCAAAAGCCTTCTCATAGTGAGGCAGATGGGACGACTTGCTTTAGGATTCTCCCGAGCATAGATCGTGATTTTACACACCATACCATAACCTCTACCATTCACTGTCCAGCAGATTCCTTAATAAAGTGGCTTTTCATAACCTCCAAGCTCTTGCAAAACTCTTCGTTGTCCAGCAGCATAACCTCCAATGCACTCTCTATAGGTGAAGCATCATCATCTATTAAAGACAACTTAGGGTAACACTCCAGTTTAAACTACATGAGAAAAGAAAAATTCAGCAAGGGAATAAGTAAGAAAGACAAAATAAGTAGAGAACTTATTAACCTTGTGAGTTAATTTTTTTCTTTAGAAAATCATTTTGATGCTCCTAGGAATGACCAGGCTAACTAGGGTTTAAACCTAAAATCGATATGGCTCTCATACCATATCTGTCGGGACTCGAATATGCAAATTTGGACCCTTTGTGTGTACTGCACTAGTCCAGGATCACGCTAGCGAACACAGTGGCAACATTGATGAATTATCAACTCCATATAAAGCGGATTAATGATAAACAAATACATTTGATAAATAAATAGATAGTATAATGACCTTATAATCGACTTTACATTTAGTAGGCCTCGCATGGCTTTATTCACTAACTAAACTGTAGCAAAATGGAAACTTCAACAGACAACCCATCGACCTGCCACAGGCAATCGATAAGGCTCGATTCCCAATAACCCGCTTCCTCATAATACTCCTCCTCTAGAGTTGGTGCTAATTCCTCCTCAACTGATTGATTTACTTATGCAAGGGTGGGTACATAAATCACTCAACATGTTATGAACAGAATGCAATTCTAATACAACTACGTGTAAGGCCTAATCCAAAAGATTGACTGACATCGCTATTTTGCAATAAAGTAGCATTTGCAATTGGATCCAGTAAAAGATTGAAAACAAAAGATAAAATAAATAAATGTAATAATAAGATTATTAGATATGTCTCAAATTCCACAGGCATAGAGCCTAATCCAACTCCTTTTCTTTCAATGGCACACACATCCTCCATTCCCATATTTATTTTACAAAATCTAACCATTCTAAGAAATTCCCGAGCATTGTCCATAAGAGCAGACACGATTATTCAAATAGGTTTTACACTTTGCAGAGGAGGTTATACACTTTACCCACAAGATACAATCAATCTCTTATTGTCATACAATTGACACGCTTCCTTAGGCGTATGACTAAAAAGATTATAATAAAACATTTCTGAAACTCTATCCGAACATAGACACTACTGATAAACCTAGTATCACTATTCCACCCTCATATATAGCAGAAGAATAGGAGGGACTCATTGTTAGACTAAGAACAATAATTATTTAAGATGTAGAGCCATTGCAACACACACCTTCCCTAAGCGTGCACATAGCTTAGTTTACCTCTAAGATATCATATATCGAGGCTCGATAACTTATTGGGTTAGATGTGTTCCATTACACGCTTGTGGTTGTATAATTTAGCCTAGTTCAATGGCTTACAAGGTTAAGTACTTAATTGACTGAGGCAAGACTTCTAAGTATTTTTAATAACCATTATTAATTGATTCACACAGAATCAGCAACCTAATGTCACATAGATCGACTATGGCACATAGCCTCCTGCCTCAATCTAATTCATTTACCACCCCAACTGATTATCATGCAACACATGCCATCAACAACTCATCATCGTGAGACACACACATGACACAACACACGACTTTTGATTCATTAACATGCGAACCCCACATGTCATAAATACGGTTCATAGTAAACCATGGCTCTGACGTGGCTGCCGCATCGACGACACGTCAGCAACCTCTTTGGGGAAGATGATGGCAACGACGACGAACAGTGGTGCAACTCCAGTGAATAGCGAACTAGAAAAAGACAGCATGGTTAAACCTTCGGGATAGCGCAAACTGACTCGGGCAACCTTGTGTACACGATGCACACCTAGATGGGGGCCAATGGTCACCATCGACGAAGATACAACGATAGAACCGCGGAGGAGAACTCCATCGAGCTATGAAGCTTCGTCAACAGTCCCTCTGAACCACCAGGCCATACCCTTAGCATGAACTCAGTGAGGCGAATAAGATGATGCAAATGACGCGCCCAACGGTGATTGCTGGTGATGATGGCGACCATGAAAGCAGCAGTGGCAACAGCCTCTACAATGAACATAACCTCTGGCGATGCTCTGATGACAAAAGGGTGTGCACCAGGTAGAACACAGCAAGGCAAAACTAGGGATGTCGACCAAGAAAATAGGGACTCACTGACGGTGGCATAATCTTGCAATAACCTCGACGGCGGTGCTCATGAAAAACCTCAAAATACAACACAACCACGACATAATTCGGTGGCTAGGGTTAGGGCTTTGGATAAGGAGATCAAGGTGATGTTGATGCTCCATTTATTGCGGGCTCGACGTGTGTGTAGTACCCAATACACGACATAATTCACGACGGCTATGACACGGACACAGTGTCCACCTTAGAGACGATAAATAGTGTTTCCTGAAAGGTGGCCCTACATGTCAACGACATACACTTTATGGGCTAGCGGGTTGGGCTGCAGCACAACATGGGTTGACTGGGTTGAGAACTTTGGGTCGACCGGCTGGTTTCGGCCCGACTACTATTCTAGCATTTTAATTTAGTTTTTCTTTTTATAAAATATAGAAAATTCAAAAGAGCTCCAAATAAATATCAAACACACTCAAAAAGTTCCTAGAAAAATCTAGAAAATACTTCAGAGCATAAGGAAGCCAAATAAAATAGTTTTGACAATTATTCACTTGAGTAGTAATCATATTATATCATTTTTGACTTATGAAAGTTCCATATTAGGCTTTAATTACCAAATAAAATGGTGAATTTTTTTAGGACTAAACCACACAAAAAAGTTTTTCAAAGAGGCAAAAATTGGGATGTTACGTCGTAGCTAACTAGATATCCCACCATATTCGCCACATCCGCTAGCAAGAATTTCGGTGAAACCTTTACGTCCGTCATGACCAAGTGACTAAGCAGATTAATCACATATGATGAAGTCACATTTATGTGCTAGTGCAGCGCTCAGCAAGCTCACATGTGTGATTCTTTATCACAATTATCCTAAAGTCCGTAACTTTGCCCTTGAATTTCTGTGCACGAACATTGCCAGGACATTCAGGATCGACACACTTCACTATGTATGTCTCTTGGTTGGATTTGTAAACCTGATATGTGCGGTTGATATTCACCCCATATCTTGCTTTGGCTTGTTAGGCAGCACTCTTGTTAGGGAAGCATTGGCGTACTAATAGATTACCCTAGTTGAACGCCCATTCAAAAGCATCTTCCTGCGCCAAGACAAGGGAATTCATTGCCAGTTCATCCAACTTTGATGACACATACTCCACGTCGGTGGGTACAATGACGCCGACTTGAGCACCATTGGTTGCATCTTTGTCTCTACTGCTATCCATGCCGATGTTCGTCTCGTCATCGAATTGGGTTGTGTTCGTAGCCCCTTCAGATATTCATGGCAGTCGATGCGAGTGGCTCACACTGCCCTACGCCTTCATTAGGCTGAAATTCCTCCTCACACCTTTCCAGTTGTTCTTCATCCCACCAGTAGGATGATGACTGCCATCGTGATCCGAAACCTCCACTTCCACGCATCCACCCCTACCATTCTCACCGAGCCTTGAGGTTTCTCCTTTCTCCACAAACCAAACGTACACCATCGGCCTATGGAGTATCGTAGCAACAAGATTCATTACAATCTACATATACTCCCCATATTGCATTGTTTGTCACCTTGCACAGCTCCCACACGTACTTCGATAACCCTCTCACCACTTACTTTTACCGCCTTAATTACAAGCTTATTCCATGCAATCTTCCTATCAAATACGCTCTGTACACACCTCCGGAGCTCAGCCAGACTTATCTCATTCGAACCCGTAAAACATAAATAAATCTTGAATATCTGACATCACATACCTAGCATAATAAATGAGGCATCCTCATCAAATATTATTGTACTATTAAGCACGTGATCAAATTACAACCAAAACATACTATACATACGACTAAACTATTCCATTTTTATGTAATAGCACGTAACTAAATCAACATAACCGAGGAAATTAACAAACATTTGAAAATATTATATTTTCTACGATCGATTATTTCCCCACTTTCGAACCACTATTTTATGCATGACCATTATTTTTGCACCTCACTAATATTACTAAATGCATACATGTCTACTACTAATGTTACTAATCTTTCAGATTATGTAATAATGCCCTCGTCGTAATAACAACTAAAACATACATATGAAATATGCATGCATACGTAACTAACATCACATAACTAAATCAACAACACCGATTAAATTACTAAAGTTTTCGAAATATTTCATTTTGTACGTACGATTATTTTCTTAGTGTCCCACCATTACTTACACACCAAAAATATTTTTGGACTTCACCAATACTGCTAAACACAATTATATTAATATTTTACTCTTCGTATTACTAATGTTATTATAATAACAACTATGACATATATAATAAATTTGCATGAGTATGTACTAGCACCTACAATTGTTTTTCTCCACACCTTTCCACCACTATTTGCGCATCAATTCTATTTTTCCACATCGCTAATTGTGCTAAATACATATGGATTGTGCATGCATATCTTCTACCAATTATACTAATATTTCAATGTACCTACTCTTGATTTCATTGTAATAACAGCTTAAATATTTATATCACATGTCCATGCAACATAATAACACTATCAAAATGATCATTCTGCTAATTTTGATTAATGACGTACTCAACACCACTAACCCTAACAAAATAATTCATTCAACTCAACTAATATCACCAGCAACATAAGCATTACACTAATTAAATACTAACAAAAAATTAATTACATAAATTTCATGAAAAAACTAACCTTTCTCGAAAGATTTCAACTTGATCTATAACTTTCACAACTAAAACTTTAGTGATATCAAACTAACTGCTCCAAAATCACTTTTAAAACCCTCTCTTTTTTTCCTCTCCTCTTCTTTCGCTGGCTCTCCCTCTGCCTTCTCGTTGTCGGGTGATGGCTCTGCGGGAGTGAGGGGACCCTACCCGATTTTATAGCGTCAATCCTTTTGAGCCTCCTTTGCTCGGTTGGATGTTGTCAGCAAAGTGGGAGGCAGGTCTACTGTAAAGTCGAGGATGACAACTAGAAGGGGTGAATAGGCGGCTTTAAAAATTCTTCTCTCTAAATACACGCTCTATTTATCCCATATGTCAAAACCTTAAAGATAATTAATGCGAAAGTGATAAACTATAGTTTTGACAATTAAAGTCTAAATCAACTAGGCTCACTAAATGCACTAACTAATTAAGTCTTTGACAACAATTTGCAATTCTAAAGATAAGTAATCAATCAATTTAATTATATGAAGATAAATTACTTGAATGTGAAAAATAGAATGCAAACACAAGAGACACGATATTTTTTACCGTGGTGTTCGGAGACTTGCCGGTCTTCCCTAATCCACGTTGAGGTTAACCCAAACGAATTGAGCACCCACCTCGAATCGACTAGTGGTTGCTCTTTCCCCCTCCGGGTAGGAGAGCAACGACCTTCGCAACTTGCTGGGGCTTTTCACAACCTTCATCGAGAAGCTCACCACGCACGACTCCTCCACGCCGTCTAGGTGTCGGCAAACACCAAGAGTAACAAGCCAAGCCTTCCCGCTTGAACTTCACCTAGTGCAACACATGCACTCCGGTGATCACCAAGTGCAACACATGCACAAGGATCCTCCTCAAGTGCAACACATGCACAAAAGGCTCTCAATCTACTCCTAATTGCAACACATGAAATTAGGGCTCACTCTTAGCTCAAAAACCAAATGTGAATGTGCAACATATGCAACACCTCACCCAAATACTCAATAAAGCCAACCACACTGAAATGCCAGCCCTCAAGGCTCCTTATATAGCCTCCACAAGAAAAACTAGCCGTTGGGGGGCAATTTGGACAAAAATACCCAGGAGACCCTGTCATACCGCCCGGTATGACAGGCTTCTAGTCCAACTGCTAGAAAAAACTAGCCGTTACATAGAAAATCTGGTCATACCGGACAAGGCCTGGTCATACCGGCCCACCCCAGCGCCAAAATTCCTATTCTGTAAAAACCACACCGGGGTGTCCCCGGTCATACCGGACTTGGGGCGGTATGAGCGGATTAGGGGCGGTCATACCACTCCTTCAGCCACTAAAACGTCCATAACTTTTTACTCTGAACTCCAATCTAGGTGATCTTGGATTCTATACGAAGCTTATCAAGAGGGCTACAATCTCCATCCATTTCAAGATTTAAGCAACCATAGATATTTTTAAATATCACAAAAACAAAGACTCTGATGTAGTCATTCAAGTCTAAAATCTGATTTCTCGAAATCCCTCACATAGACTTGATCAAGAGCATGACTACAATCTAGAAAGAGTTAATAAGATCAAATATTGAGCCATGTGATGATCAACTCATGCTTAAAACAATTTTGCAAAACACATTTGCAAATATACATCTTATAAATAAGAGCAATCAAGATTATATCTTTGAGACATGTGATGATCAACACATGATCAAACCAATTTGCAAACCCTATTCACGTGCTCCGAGATAAGATTCAATTAAATCATATTTGTAAAAACTCATTTTGCATACTCAAAGCATAAACCTATCTTAGCTTTTGTGATGATCAACACATGATCAAGTTACAAGCTAAGACTCCGATGCATGAGCTCTCTATTTGCAATATATGCAAATATCTAGCTCCATACAAACAACCATTTAAACTAACTTGCATAAGCTATCTCCCTTTTGCAACACATGCAAATCCATAGCTCTATACAAAAACCAAATCACGATTCAATAAGAAGCAAGCATGGGCTCCCTTATTTGCAACACATGCGAATTCTTAGCTCATGGAAGAACCAACCAAGAGAGTGAGCTAGAGTGAACTGAATTGAGTTCATCAACACATGATGAAACTCAAGCTATAAGACTCAACCCCTCTTAATTGTACGGTAAACTATACTAGCAACATGGTCTCCCATCCAAACACCGAGACCAGTAAAAGACCAGGAACACATCCTTAGCCCTAGCTAGTTATACCTTTGCCTCTAGACATCCACTTGGAGTTTTTATGATTTTCATCATCTTCTCTTCAATCCGGGTCCTTTCTTCTTGTTCATCAACATATGATGAACCTTCTCTAGCTTCACTTCACTTCGGGATTCATCCTTCAAACTCATCAACATATGATGACTTCTTATTCTTCCCGATTCTTTATTTTCTTTGACTCCTACTTCATAACTCATGGAAGATTGTTAGTCCAACAAACACGGTTGTCTCAATCATCAATTGTACTTCATTAACACATAATGGATGCTCCCACAATCGATTGAGCACAACCCTAATCAATTTGAATGATTTAAAGGTGTCTTGAGTACTTTGATGCAACTAATGCTTCATTATACTCAAGAACTTTTCGTTTGTCCTTAATCAATGAAGAAACACTATCAACACATGATGAAGTGTTCTTTGATTCGATTAAAATATAATCGAACTCAATTTAAATTCCATTTAAATTGATATGAGTATATATAACTACACAAGTTTATATACTCAATTTAATAGAAAATAATGATCCAAATCTTATATGGAGTGGTGGAAAGGGATTAATACTTTTTAGACCATCAACTATAGAATAAATTCCACACAATGATGTGCATACATATAATTGGATTAGAAATAATATGCACATATTAATTTTGATTTCATTGGAGTTTATTCTATATTACCATGAGTATACTACAACTATGCAAGTCAAATATATACTCAAGGTATTGTTTCAATGTATTAATCCTTGATTTATATGGCAAGATTAAATAGATCAATACTATTGAGACATCAAGTAAAAGTACGAACTCCCCCTAGATGTGTGCATTCATGTATATATGGATTTAGAAACATAATGCACATATTTGGACTTGAGCAGTGGAAGAGTTCATCCTTTAAACTTGAATCCTAAGTATGCATTAAGACAATAGAATGAATATGAGTGCATACCTTGGGTTTTCCATTTTCCATCCAAATTTGAGACTAATAAGAATAAAGCTCAATAGACATGTTAGTCTCATTATAATTAGATTTGTCATTAAACAATGATTAAGCATTAATCTAAAATCAATCACCAAAACCAATAGAGCTTGAACTTACATCTACGCATGCCTCGCGCCCATACCCACACCTTCCGAGCATGCCTAGATCGGTAGGAGTGCGCTGCATTGTGCGAACGGCCTCCTGCCAAGCATAAGTGGTGAGGTAGAGCTGCGGCACACTGTGCGATGCGACGTCCCACTGTGAGATGCGATGTCCCACTGAGCACGGCCAGTGCAGCAGAGCTGCAACGTAGTGACACGACATGTTGTCGAGCACGCCTTGCGTGGTAACATGCTGGGCCGGGTTGGTCGGCCTACCGCATGCTCGTGAGCTACCAAGTTAAGTTTTGAAAATTTGACGGCATAAAGACTAGTTTTGTAAAATAGAGTGTGACCAAACGGACAAATAAGCAATTTTTTTTAAAAAAATCTATTCTCACATGATCAGATCCACGACGAGCAGAAATTACCGAGCAATAGCAAGAGAGGGCCAAACGGGTGGCCCAGCCCGGCCCGACCCGTTTTAGCCCGGCTACTAAACGTGCCGTGCCGTGTCGGCCCATGTGCCGAGGAGGAGGCCCAAGCATGGTCTGCGAGGCTAACAGGCTGCGTCGTGCCAGCACGGGTCTGACGGGTCACAACGGGTCGGGTCGGCCAGTTAGCCCCAAAAAAATAAGAAAAAATTAGAAAAAGCATGAAAAATGCAAAAAATAAGAAAAATAAGAAAAAATAAGCTATGAACGCGTGATATTTCCTCTATCTGCGGTCAGTTCCTAAAGAAAATCATAACTTTTTCATATGATGTCGGATGGAGATGAACTTTATATGAAAATTGTAGCTCTCGACGGGATCTACAACTTTTGTATACAAATTTTTTCAATTTGAATCCATTTAGATAGCCAAAAATAGGATAGAAGTTTTAGATCTAAAAACAGATCTGTTTTAGATCTGAACATTCTATCCCGTTTTTGACCATCTAAATGGATTCAAATTGAAAAAATTTATATACAAAAGTTGTAGATACCGTTGAGAGCTACAATTTTTATATAAAGTTCATCTCCATCCGACATCATATGAAAAATTTATGATTTTTTTAGGAACTGACCGCAGACAGAGGAAATATCGCGCGTTGAAAGCCGCACCGATCGCCCGTGTATAGGGCGATCGCCCCATATATGGGCGATTGCCCCATGTACGGGTGACAAAAGTATATTTTTGTAATTGTTTGAGATGGACGTATATTTTTGCAATTTGAATTAAAAATTGTATTATTTAAAATAAAAATTCGCTCAGTGATACATGAAAAAAGTGAAGATTACAATTATTCTTCCTCATTATCTAGATAAAGATTTTCGAATTTTTTCGCCACCTCAGCATTTTCTGTAGTATGTTGAGCTCGTTGATCAGCTTGTTCAGTGAGAAGTATTTCCACCATCTCACTTGTCAGATTTGTTCTTCTCTCCTCGATTATTCTTACGAATAGACTGAAAGCAGAGTCCAAAGAAACCGTAGAGACAGGAACTGTTAACACATCCTGTCCTAATATGGAAAGCATCAGATATGTTATCTTGTACTCGTGCCACCACTGCAAAATGCTGAAGTCCTCCTCTTGTTACTCTTAGTAGTTGACAGTGTCGCTGTTGAGATATACAGCTAGCTCCCCACCACTTGATGTGTCTGCACTTGTCTTTGTTGTAGTCGAGCTCCTTGAGAAACTCTTAGTTAGTTTTCGGGACGCAGTGGAAGAAGGGCGGAGACTCTCGAACGAGGAAAAGGATCCCTTCGAAAGAATTGAACGAGGAGCCGTATGAGGTGAAAATCTCATGTCTTCGCTCGTAAAGGGACGATGAAGGGTGACTTATCCGTCGACTTTTCCACTATCAACCCCAAAAACCCAAATCGCTTTACGTAAAGTTGCGAGTACGATTAATCTCGGATTTGAAATCACCGCTATATACGGTATTGGCCATAATTTACATGAACATTCTGTAGTATTAGTAAGAGGAGGAAGGGTTAAGGATTTACCCGGTGTGAGATATCGCATTATTCGAGGAACCCTTCCTCAAGGAGCTCGACTACAACAACGACAAATGCGGACACATCAAGTGGTGGGGAGCTAGCTGCCTATTTCAACAGCGACACTTTCAACTACTAAGACTGACAAGAGGAGGACTTCAGCATTTTGTAGTGGTGGCACGAGCACAAGATAACATATCTGATGCTTTCCATATTAGTACGGGATGTGTTAACAGTTCCTGTCTCTACGGTTTCTTTGAACTCTGCTTTCAGTCTATCCGTAAGAATAATTGAGGAGAGAAGAGCAAATCTGACAAGTGAGATGGTGTAAATACTTCTCACTGTGAAAGATTGGGAACAAGCTGATCAACGAGCTCAACATACTGCAGAAAATGCTGAGCTGACGGAGACGTTCGAAAATCTTTATCTAGATAATGAGGAAGAATAATTGTAATCTTCACCTTTTTCTTGTATTACTAAGCTATAAGCTGTACTTTTTTCTTGCCAATGTTTTCTTGTGTTGAGTTTTTACTTGGCAAAGTTTTTAACGAGGCAGCTAAACATCAATAAAGCTCATTATTTAATTCAAATTATTTGTCTCATTTTAGAATTTATCTCAGATTTTATCTTTTTCTTAATTTATATACATATTTTAAAAAGTTTTTCTACATCCTTCGAGTTTTTATTTCTAATTATTCTAAATTTTTCCTATTTTTTCTGAATTTTTTAAGTATTTTTTCATACTTTTTCTATTTTTTCTGAAGCTAACGAGCTAATGGGTCAACCCAGCCCGTTTCAGCCCGTCGGACCCGTGCTAGCACGGCACGACCCATTAGCCTCGCGGACCGTATTTGGTCCACCTCCCCGGCACGGCAGGACCTATGCTAGCACGACACACCCCGTTAGCCTCGCGGATCGTGTTTAGGCCGCCTCTCCGGCACGTGGGCCGGTACGACACATCTCGTTTAGTTGCCGGGCCAAAACAGGCCATGCCGCTCGTTTGGCCCTCTCTAGGAGGAAGAACTAGAGATGGCTAAACGGGCCGCGCCGAGACACGACACTGTTGGCCCGGCCTGAGCACGGCACGACCCGTTTACGAGTAGGTCGGCACGGCACAGCCCGTGAGCGGTCCGACACGTTTAAGAGAGGCACGGCCTGTTTAGTTTGAAAAATATCCGTTTTATAGCCGTTAGAGGATTAAAAAATTCGAAAAAATTCTACACACTTCGAGTTTTTCTAACCATTCTAAAATTGTCTTATTTTTTTCTGAATCTTTTTCATACTTTCCCTATTTTTCTAATTTTTTTGTTTTTTTTGAATTTTTTTGACGCATCCGGCCGTTAGGCCCGCGAAGGATCGAACCGGTATGGCACGATCCGAGAGGTTAACGGACCGTGCTTGGATCGCCACTCTGGCACGTGGACCGGCACAATATTGACCGATTTAGTAACCGAGTTTAAACAAATCGTGTCTAAACAGGTCGTGCCGCCGGTTAAACGGACCGGCCGGACCGTGCTGTGGTGTGCCGTCATTTGACCCTCTCTAGGAAGAACGAGCAGGGAAATTGCTGTCCGCTCGGTGTGTGTGCCCCTCGACTCGCCTCAGGGCCTCCCCTCCTCCCCTCAAATCAAACCCCCACACACAAATCTCTCCCACTACTCTCTCTCCGCCACCCTCCCTTTTCCTTCCCCTCGTCCGCTTCTTCCCGAATCTCTCTCGCTCTCGCTCGCGGTAGACGCACGGGCGCGCGAGGGCGCCGAAGGGGAGGATTCGTCGAGACGGAGGAGGAGGAGGAGGAGGAGGAGGAAGGAGCGGTGCGGGGGATGGCGGCGGGTGGTAGGGTTTCGATCCCGGCGGGGGCGCGGCGGACGATCGCCGACATCAAGGAGATCGCCGGCGGCCACAGCGACGAGGAGGTCTACGCCATGCTCCGCGAGTGCAACATGGATCCCAACGAGACCGCCCAGAAGCTCCTCCTTCAAGGTTTGCTCCCATCTCCTTCTCCCTCTCTAGATTTGGTCTCTTGATCTGGTCCGTTGGCGTCAGGTGCGCAAGAAGGGCGCGCCGGATCGCTTTCGCGGCCGCTGGATTCGATTCGCTCTCTTCTTTGTTCGATTCTGTTCACGAGAGGGTACGGTGAAGGATGCATCGAGATGAGGGTTGGTGTGGACCGGGAGGCGATTGGAGGCCGGGTTCGTGCGGAAATTTTCTGTGCGCCATAGCACTACTGGTGTGAATCGAGATGGGAGGTGATTCTTGCCTTGAGGTTTTGTGGTTTCGGTGGTAAGGTTTGGAGATACTGGGTATTCGGGCTACGTTTTACTTTCGAAATTATCATGTAAAAGCATGTTTGTTTAGCGGTCTATGTGGCATTTTTGATCCCTTTAGGAGTTAAACTCTGCTGTAGTTTTGTTTGAAATGGGAGGTAGCGTTTTCTTCAGGCTAGGGCAATGGTGTTTTGAGTAGTTTCAGGGATGGTAATATTATTCACTCCCTGCGTACCTGTATATAGAGCTAGGGTGTAATCGGATCGGATAGATGCTGATCGACTGACCGGATCTATTCGGATCGAATTTGGATAGTTGTGTCGGATTGTTGTCAGATTCGACATCAGTTTCGGATAGTTGGTTTCGGATTTAGCATCGGATTCGGGAGATAACTATCATATTCTTGGATAATTCCGGATAACTCTATTCGGATATTCGGATTCGGATATTTGCAGCCCATATTCTAGCAACTTCAATTCGGCCCAACCAAATAATATAATATTGTTATTTTTATGCATTAAATAGTTTTTAAACGCTGAAAATTCTTTTTAATATATAAAATATTAGAGCAGCCCCCAAAATTCTAGAAAAATTCAGAGAATTGAACTAGGGCATTTTGAACTTACTAAAATAATTTCCAATATAATAATATATAATTTTTAGATAATTGCTAAAATCTGGAAAAGATTTTTAGAAAATAGCAATGGAGTAAAAAAATTTGAGAAAAATGTTAGAACCGATAATTACTCACGCGATCACAATGGACACAACTATCACTTTCTCGTGGAACTCAATGAAGAAGAAACACAGAAAGTTTTTTTGCACGACACACCTAGTACCTCTTTCTTGCTTCTTATTTTTCATGCAATGATTTGGTACAGACTTAAATACACATGCGCAGTAACTGTTGTTGCCCACGTCTCACGCTTTGATCCTAAACTTACGGCTCCATATTCCTGACTGAGCCAAACACCATGCATACGCACCACTACCTGAAGACTTACTGACTTATTCTTCAGCATCTCGCCCACACGGCTCAAGGAGAAAAGTCACCAGATGCATGCAGCTACACTCAAGGAGAGGCCACTAACACAACTAAACGTGCATGCACTCTCAACTATCAAACACATGAGACTAATTCAAATAACTACACATGCATGTGCACACAACTATTGGCTTCACTCGACTGCGATCAGTCCACTGCGCCAAGACGCCATGCATGCGGCTAACTTGAACTCGGTCACTCACGGCTGAACACAAAATAAACGTTAAACAATCTAAACAACAAGATTAAATCCAACAAAAAATTCACAGAAATTCCCTGAGGCATTTTGAATTTAATAAAATTATTTTCAACTAAAAGTTGGTTTTTATTTTTACACATAAATTACTTTTTAATTTCTGAAAGTAGGAAAAGCCTTTTAAAATCCAGAAAATTCATAGAAAATACCAGAAAATCAGAACTAATTATAAGAAAAAACCAGAAAATTGAATTATTCTCTAGAAATTCACAAAAGCCAATAATATTTTTAAAATTATTATTATTTATTTTAAAAGACAAATTTTTGGGATGTTATATGCCGCCATCAGAGCTTGATATGCAAGAATATGCTTCTACTTGCCTATGCGAATACCTAGTATTCTTTTGCAAAACATAAAGGGATATTTGATACTTTTGTAACTTTGTTGGACTACATGATAAAATGATTTGTTAAATTGCGATAATCCTGTTGCATGTTGAACTTATATGATTGATTAATCATTGTTATATGTATGCTATATGCAATATCTGTTTTTGCACGATATCTGACAAAAAATATTCGGTACCATATTGATTCCGCTCCGTATTCGCTTCGAATTCGTGATCGATGTTATCCGCGCCATATTCATATCCGGCAATATCCGTATCTGACTCTGACAAAAAAATGGTTTAAGATATGTAAAGAGCTATATCTGACCGAATCCGAGCCAATTGCACCCCCTATATAGAGCTAAGAGTGAGATACTAACTATCAGTGAGCATATATACATTACGATATACAGAACCTATAAGTGTCTCCTCAAAATATTTACTATGACCTACATAATTTTACATGCATATAGATGTATACTTGCACCATTAGATATGCATGTAAAGTTGTAAACGTTTTTTTTTTGCCTTGATAGATACATGAATAGATCAAATTTCACTACTAGATGTACATGCAAGTTATATTCGACAAGTCGATTTTTTACATTTGTACGCAGATCTATATTTAGTTTGTTTGCACAATAAGATACTTGTGTAGACTAACATTTGCACAATTAGCCGTGCATGTATGCTTGTATCCTCATGGCATTCTTTGTGTTGCTAATTATATATTTTTCTACTTGGAAAATACTAGAAAGACATCTCATTGACTGTTTTAGCTTTGGAATTGGAACTGGGCTATTTCATTGTTACGGGATATCCAACCTTTCTTGTTTAGGTAGCAATAGTAGGCTCTACTTTTTTATTTAATTTTTTTTAGTTTTGTGTAGACTCTGTATGGTACAAAATAATACTGTATATGGCAGTCCCATGAAACAATATATTTTTTTATTAATGTTACATTCCATTCCCCTGACTTTGATTGGGTTTCATTTTTAGCCTACCCCAACTTATTTGGGACAAAAGGCTTAGTTGTTGTTTGTTCCATTCCATTCCCCACTAAGCAAATCTCGTATTAGGCCATTACTCGTCCTCATTCTAGTATGATCAATTCTAATTGTAGTTTCATACCAAACAGCACCTTGGAACAAGGAAATAACCAAATACAGTTAGCCGCCCCCCTCTGGCATCTCCATTCCACACCAGTTATGGATGAGGGTTGGAAATGTTCCCACTAGATTGGTAATGAGACATAATCCATTCATTGCCATCCCTTGATGGGTTAGCATACCATTTACATCATTCTGTTTTGATCAGCTTCACATTGGCCTCACATTGGTTGCTTCTTAAGAAAATTGAGGCGCATTTAGGTGGTGTCATGAGGGTTTGGAAGATGGGCTTGCTGTGGATTCAACAACCAATTCATCATGGTCTTATTTTTATTTTCCTGCCTTCTGTTTACTAACAAACTGCTCTTACATAGCTTTGGCAGGAACCGGAAGAGCGCCTGAACAAAGCCTTAAAATTTTGCCCCAGTTGAAAATGTGTTAAGGGCTTGTTTGGGGGAGCTGTAGCTTTTCTGAAAAGCTGTTTTTTTGACTTTCTGAGCTGAAAAGCGGCTGTAGCTTTTTATAAGAGACTGTTTAATAAATAGCTAATTTCCCTCAGCAATTAGCTGCAAAAGCAGGTCCAGCCTAGCTTTCAGCTTTTGGATTTTGTTAATATATGACTTTTAGCTTATATCAAAACCCGCTTAAAAGTTGAGCTGTTTTGGGGGAAAGGGGGCTTACTGGCTTTTCAGAAATTGAAGCTGGCTTTAAGCCCCCCAAACAGGGCCTAAATATGCCTTGCACAAAGTGCCAAAAGTTTACACCCTGCACAAGACATGGTTTGGGAGGATATTTCCGCTAGCTTACTGTAATAAGTTTTAGATAAGTTAAGAGAAGATGAGATGTTTTTTTGGCAATCCTATAAACCCTAATAGTGAAGGAAGTCGAGACAATTTAAGGCAATGCCTTTTCTGGTGTCGACACAAACCAAATAGATCCTCAAATGCTTAGGGCTTCGTTTGTCATTGTGGTGTTTCTTATTAAGCACATCCCTTTTGCTGTCAACTACTGTGTGGTACCTTCTTTTTAAGAGCCATAACTACAATATTTTACTACTCACTAGAGTTGGTAAAGATTCTTTGTTACTAACAAGATCCCATGGCACAGGAACAGGTGCACAGCAATGCCAAGCTGGCCCTTGCTGTCTTGTTTTTTCTTGGAATATGAATACATAAGGCTCATCTTAAAGATGTAAACCAAGATTTCTTGTGTTGCCCTCTGCTGTCTACATATGTTTTTACATGGATCTTTGCAGATATGCTCGGTATATTCTTTGTGATAGCAATAGATAGTCACAATTTTGTCTAGGCACATCTGTGTTTACTACTTGAAGAGTGGTTATTTTCATAATGTGTCCCTTGGAGACTATATTGTGGTAAGTGGAATCAATTGCATAGAGTACTGTTCAAGGTTCTCTTGCTCCCCTAGGTTCTTTTGTGCTTCATACGTACCTTTATTTTGTGTGCACATTTTATGGACACTTAACTAATTGAAATTTATTATGTGTGGCTCAATTTTTAACATAAAAATGTTTATTTTAGATACCTTCCATGAGGTGAAAAGGAAGCGCAACAAGAAAAAGGAGGTAGCACACTCTACCTCCTGTTTTCCTTTCTGTCTTTCAAAGTATGATTTCACCACAATTCTCTACTTTTCTATATGTTGTTAAAGCTGAAAATATTGAGCAGAATTAATTGGCTTTTGGCTTGAGTGCTGGATTAAGAATTATAATCAGCGCATAATTTATAAATAATAATCATTTAAACCATTATTGTTCTTCCAAACTTTGTGGGCAAATGTTTATTTGAAGTTGAATTTGATTTTTTTATAGATAACCTATATTTTACTGCTTTAAAATTGCTTTAGTCGTAGGCAGTCAGTTGGTGAAGCAAGTAATGTTATGCATATTTGCCTGTTTGAACCTGTGGAGCTGATTGGTGTAAAAAAGTTAATTCAATTGGTTAGTAGTATCTGTTGTATTCTAGTTATAGCATGTTTGAAGGGTGGCTTGCTAAAATGCTCCTGAAAACAACATTTAGACTTAAGTAATACTTACCTCCTTTCACAAATAATTGTCATTGTTTATATTTTCTTGTTTCAACTTTGACCATCAATATGTCAAAAATATTCAAATGGTACCATTAGATTTGTGAACTGTACTTTCCTAATACTTTAACACTGTCCATTCTTATTACAACAACAACCAAGCCTTTTGTCCCAAACGAGTTGGGGTAGGCTAGAACAAAACCCAATCAAAGTCAAAAGACATTGTCCATTCTTATTACTTTAAAATAAATTGATGTTCTAAATTGAACACAGAAAAGTTAAACAATGTCAACCAATTGTGATCGAAGTTTGTACTGATTTAGGCCCTGTTTTTTTTTGTTGGGGTGGGGGGGGGGGTGCTTTAAGCGAGCTTCAGCTTCCGAAAAGACAGTAAGCCCCCCAAAAAGCTCATCTTTTAAGTGGCTTTTGGCATAAGCTAGAAGCCACATAAAACTAGCAAAAGCTGAAAGCTGGGCGGGACTTGCTTTTGCAGCTTATTGTTGAGGGAAATTAGCTGTTTGTCAAACGGTCTCTTATAAAAGCTACAGCTCCCCGAAACAGGCCCTTAAAATAGGTTGCAAAGCAGCTCTTACAGTAATGTTGTTCTAAGCACCAGTTGAAGCAGAGCACATTACTGCATATGTTGAGTGGGCTCGATCCTCCATTTTTACGTGATGATTAATGAAGCACATTAGTATGGATATTGTGCGATATTCTTTGATTCTTGATGTTATTCTGCTGTATTATGAAACTCCATGCGATATCATTCAAATCACGGACCATGATTCTGTTGCCTTATATTTATAAGGTACTATATCATTTCATTCATCCCTTCGGTTTTATCCACAGGGCAACAAAGAACCTTCTGATTCTCGATGGAGACCTGCGATGCAGGGACGAGGTGTAAAGAGTGACCGAGGGAACTATACTTCACGTCATTTGGCCAACACTAATGGTATTTCTTCCACTGTTCCACCAAATTAAGATTCTAACAACATTATATATTTTTTGTAAAATACATTAAAGTTTTGAATTACATAAATCACTTGCTGCCTTAAAGCTTAATTTGTAGTTTTGCACTTGAAGACTAGAAATGTGCTTCCATTCGGGACATCTGGATGGTCTAAACTCTAATGAACATATGCAGATGTTGAAAACTTCCAATTCAAAATTTAGATCTGCTTTTTATTTATTTAGATCTTTTTTCTTTTGATAGATGAACTGCTAAAATATATGAAATCAGATCATCCACGTGAAGTTTATGTATTCTTCCAACATGCCATATTTGTATATTTGTCTCCTTGTGTGGTTTTGCACTGTGAAATGGTACAAAACCATTTTAGTAGTTTACAACTTATAATATTTGATACGGAAGAGAATTTTTGTTGAAAGTTCATGATGTATTGCTTATTCCAAGAATTTTATGGATATTGTAAATGTAATGCCCTATACACATGCTAAATTTCATGGTTAAAATCATCCATATTGTAGAGTCCAAAAAAAGACGAGCATGGCATCATGCACTATTCATATTACATTTTTTTTTGGTTTTTACGGTATGAAGGTATTGAAGCATGAAATTTTGCATGTGTGCATAGCATGACATGTATTACATCTAAGAATTTTCTGGGAATTTTTGGAATGGTGCATCATGTTATTCTCAAAAATTGGGGCTGTGCCCACAGGGGGCAGAAAATTTACATTATATTAATATGTTCAAACCTGTCCCAATTGAAGACGCTAGTGGACAAGGTGCTATTTCTGAAAAGGATAATGGAGTAAATCAGAACATGGACAAAGGTAGTAGTTCTTCACCCATCAATCTGAACATGGACACCAAAACCTCTACTTTCATGCCAAGGTATCTATGTTGTTCTGGTGCTAATATTGTTGTGAAGTCAATACTTTATCAAGATTTTTTTTTTGCAGATCATCCATTATTCACTTTGTGCCTTCTTTGTTTTTCTAGGGTCAAGTGTTCTTCTGAATGGCTTATTCTTTGTTGTGCATGTTACACCAAATGTATTGTTATCTTTGTTTTCTGTGTAATTTGTCTTTTTTGCTATACTAGCTGAGTGTCCATGCTTTGCAATGCATCTCAAATAAATGACAACATAAATTGTAAACTCTCAAAAACAAAATAGTCTGAGTTCCCCTATATACATAAGTTGGTTGTTCATGAAACTCAAAATTTTCACTAATCAACCATAATCATGGACAAATAATTAATCTTGAATTAGGAAATTACATACAAAATTTACACCCTATCATCAAGCCATATAGAACTATGCAACAAGTCACATACATAGACATATGCATGATTATTAAGGCGTTGCCTAATTGTCGCCTAATCGTCGATTAGGCGTCGAGGCGCTCGAGGGCTGTCGCCATGGCTGTCGCTTCGCCTTATGAGTGAGGGAGGGGGGAAGAATCTAGGAAAAAGGTGATCAGGGGTGGCAGCACGTCGATCTGAGGTCGGGAAGCGTTGGTCTGACTCAGGGGCCACCTCTTCGCTGTCGCTGCCAGCTTCCTGTCGCGAAGTCTGCACTGCTGCTGCTGGATCTTGGCCCGTTGCCACCGGATCTGGTTGCAGATCGTTGTTGCTGCCACTGTTGTTGCTCCCCATAGCCGTCACCATCTCCGTAGTGGCGAGGTTGATCTTTGGTGGCGGTGGCCAGCGAGCGGCGAGGTCAATCTCTGGCGGCGGTGGCTGATGCTCCGCTGGTTCGCTCCTTTTCTGCGGCTGCGACTCTTCTTGTGGTTGGTTGCTGGCTCTCTTTAGGGCACACAGCTTGGGTGAGGAGGTAGATTAAGATGTTTGGCTTGTTGGGCTACATGGCCTGGTTCATTCTTTTTCCTTTTTTCTCATTTTCTTTGTCTATTTCTTTCTCTATCGCTGCTATATTCTGCTTTGTATGGCGTCGGCTCGCCACACTCCTAGGTGTCTAGGTGGTGGTCTGGTGCCTCACCTTGCCTTATCGCCTTGATAACCATGATCATATGCTTTGCGGAAGATAATCCAAGGCACATACATATGCATACACAAATCAATCCACAGAAGATCCTCAAGGTGGAGCTGTCATCAACACCAACTCAATTTTAAATGTTCATGAATGATTATGTTAAGTAATTAACAATATCATGTGGATTCTTGTCATGTGACTCATGTCAATTGCACATAACTTATCCAATCATGCATGTTCTTTTGTGACGAAACTGGAACTAAAGGGGTTTACAGATGCACACTACTAAACTAGCATTGTATTCTTTTCAGAGAGCTGGTTTTGGCTCAATTTATTTATTAGTGTAACTTGATTTTGCTTAGCTCTAGCTTAGAAAATGGGCCAAAGTTTCTGGGCATACTAATGAGCTCAAGTCTTACGATCTTGTTAAATTTGACATTTGTGAGAATTTTTTTATGCACTTTCAAACACACAAGCTGTCTAAACAATGGATATGAGGTGCAGCTGAACAATCTTGGAAGGTTCTGCCCTTTAAATTTGTTATATAGTCAAGTGTCAAAAATTGTCAAATAGCGTGTCCTGACTAAACGCGTACGAAAATGTTAATTACATATGTACTACATCTGGTCTAAAAAGATGCCATTTTGAACTTCACATTCTTCAAGATACAGCTAACCACTAAGGCCCAATGTTGATCCCCATACCCCATGTTTAAATTCCTGGATTGGCAGCGCTCGCTAACTTGTGGTCCACTGTCAGGGTCAAACCAGGTGGTGATTATGGGGCAGTCCTGCCATTAGTGTTAGGTTAGGTGTCTGCCATTTGATGTCAGATCGCCTGGGGATGTGTAAAACTTGAACAAGAAGAGTTAACACTGTTTTCTTGTTTTGTAGTCTAATGCTACTATTTGCCATAGCTCATAGTTGCCTTATCCAGGGAGTATTTTGTTTTGTTCAAACTTGTTAATGTTTTGGTGCATGGTGGTTGGTGATATAGTGCTACTCTAATAAATGGGCTGCAGGGTGCAGGCAACAACATGCATTCTTTGAATTGAATGTTTTGACATTTTCTTATTTGAAACAACAGGAAATGTGTCACACCTTTTCTGATCATTTGTTTTGAAATTGTATTTCTTTCTTTCTTTCTTTTTTGCTGGCTCGGTTCAGGATTGCATTATCCTATATCAGAAGTTGGCTGAATTATGCCAATTTAGTTGATCTAATCTAATATTTATATTATGTTTATATTTTCTTTTTAATCATTTTATCACTTTGGATAAGTTTTAACTATAAGTATCAGTACCCATTGAAGTATCAGTACCCATTGACAGTTCTTTTGTTTGGGAAAGGCAATTTTATTATTCTGCAATGGAACATGGTAGGCACACTACATTTGATTATTACACAATAAGATTCACTTTTGACCATGCCACTTATTTCTTTGGTGCCACATAATATTGAAAATTTCAGTTTTTAATGCTCCAATTTATCAAATATTCAAATTAGAGTTCAAATGCTTCTTCTGCATATGTCACAAGTAGATATAATTTAACTATCTGACTTTGTTACTTTATTACCAGTTCATCAGGCGATCTATCTAATGGTCCATCTCAACCTGTTGACCCTGCTGTGGTGGTGGACAATAATTCTAGTGCTGTTGGTGACATATCAAACTCTAATTCAACAGCCATGGTTGACCCGAAAGTTGGTCCTCCTGCGGAAGGGGCCACTGCTCTAGGTCCAAACGTGCTACAATCATTGAAACCACCAGAATCTGTATTAGGATCTTGCGCGTTAGCACTTCCTGTGCTTATGCCTTCCTTAGAATCTTCCAGCATGGTTGATGTTGGTGCTGCCAAACGAGCTATTGGAAGCCAGCGGACATCAAGTGAACAGAAGGTGGTGTGCCGTGATTTGCCTAATGACAGTAAAGGTACTTTTTAGAATCCTGTTGGAGTATCTCTTTAAATTCCAGGTATTTGGTGCAATCATCTTTTTATATATACTATTAGGCACCTCCCAGTCATCACTTTTATCATCATTTGGGCGATCATCTGGTAGTAGACCATCTTCTAGCTACAGTAATCGTTCACAGCAATCAAGTGGCTCACAAAAAGGTATTTCGATATTCCCATGTTTATTGGATCATGCCATTTTTACCTTGCTGGAGTGTTCATTGTTCCTCAAGCATGTTAGAGCTAGTAAGATCCTAATTTGATGGACACTTCTTATCCTACTAAATGAATATGGATTTCTTAGCTCAGGAGTATGGGATTGCTAATTTGAGGTAGCCCTCACCAATTCTTTGGTGAGGACACGTCCTGGTGTTGCCGCAAGGCAGAATTGGTGAGGACACGTCCTGGTGTTGCCACAAGGCGCTCCTCCCTGCACGATCCCTTCTTTTCCACTTTCCCACCCGTTGTCCTGTAATGCAAAAAATTTCGATTTGAAACTTTCAGATTCGATCGAAAACTTTCGGTTCAAAAACTTTTGATTAAAAAAACTTTCAGTTCGAATTTTCGATTAAAAAAACTTTTGTTCGAAAAGTTTCGACTCAAAAAACTTTTGGTTCGAAAACATTCGATTCAATAAACTTCCAGTTCAAAAGTCTCGATTCAAAAAACTCAGTTTGGAAAACTTTGATTAAAAACTTTCGAAAATGGTTAAAAATACTTCCTATTTAAAAAATTGGGGGAAATTTGAAAAAAACTTTTTTGAGTTTGATGGAAGGGAATGGGTGAGGAAAGGGGGATATACTGCTAAGTGTCGTGACGAGAGAGCCTTTGAGGTGGAAGGGAAGTGGGGAATGAAGGAGGTGCCCACCACATGTCACAACAAGAGGGAGGGCGCCCTCAAATTAGCAATTCCACAGGAGTATTGCACTAATAATAACTAATTAACACTAAAACATGCTAAGTATCACTAATCATCGATGTTGTCTGGTTCCTAATGGTCACGATTAGCTGCCAACATACCTATGTCTTGTCACCCAGCATAAAAGGAGAATATTCCTCTTAACTTGATCAACCTATCCTAGACCGTCTTATCCAATTCATCCAACCAAACGCTTAGACAACCTGAAAAGTTGGACCATCCCATCCCACCTTATCCCCCCGACCAAACACTACATAAAGCTATTGAGAAATGAGCTGAATGTGCAAACTGCCATGTAACAATTAAGTAATAATATAATATTGCATGTTTCTAAGTTTGTCTTACAGTTGATCTGTGAGAGTGGATTGTGGATATGGTTGGACATACCTTACCTTTTTAGTGGCCTTGCCTTCTTTTTTTGAGCATATTGGAGCAAAAAATGATCGAATTTTTTGTAGTTGGAAAATACTTGCTGTGGTTCCTAGGAATTTCCTGGCAGAGTGGTAATAGCGAAGCATGAGTTGCCAATTATCTATAAGTTGGTGTAAACCTAACCATGAACTGTTAAGTAGTTGTCCTTCACAGGAAATCTGGTCAGTCCTTGACAGGAATGCAAGATTTATTTGAAAGATGTGTGGTATCTATGTTACTGGTTTCTGAGTGAGCTATTCAGTCACTATTTGAAATTTGTAGTTGCTATTCTTTCGAGTTTGTCATGTTAGTTTTTTGTGTTTCCTTCTTTTAAATCTTGTCCTTTTGTCGGTGATCATTTGAAACTCTGTCTTTTAGTTCCAAATAAAGAATGGAAACCAAAACCAACAAGCACAACTGCTGCCCAAGCAACTGAAAATGTTATCATCCCTGATGATGTACCAAATTCAGTTAGTAAGGAAGATCTGTTGAAGGTGTGCAAAAGGTTTGATGATCTGCAGTTGTCAGATAGGCAACACGTGATAATTCCTGATCACCTTCAGATTTCTGAGTCCGAAAAATATGGGCTTACTTTTGGAAGCTTCAACACCAGTTTTCAACAGACTGTGGGCTCTTCAAATCCAGAATGTGCGAAGAGCTCTTCACCTCCTGAATATGAATCATCTCAGGACTTGGATGACATTGATGATGGGTCTATGTCAAGGTTAGTTCTTTTAGCCTTGTCTTTTGCGACTTTTGAGCTCATGACACAACATTGAGCTGTTTATTAGGCCATATTTGGTAGCTGTATCTCATCTTTTTGTTTACTGAAATATTTGTTTAGAAACCACTTTTTTATGAATATTTGATATTTTGCTGTGTTAAACCAGGGATTGCTTACCATATTACATTTCCAACTATGCCACTGTTGGCGATTCTTATGCCTCACTGTTCCGCAAGCACATGGAAACCGCTGTAGCCATCACCTCAGAGTATTCCGGGGTATCGTAATCCACAAGGAACGAGCAAGAACTTATATTTATTTGAGTATCACTAAAACGGATGGTTGTGGTGTAATGGTAGATGGAGGTAAGACAGGAAAATCATAAGTTAGAGTTGAGATCAAGCAGGTGGTAAGCCTTCATCTAGTTTTGGTTCACGAACTGGTAGTCTTAGTCTAGCAATGAATCTGATAAACTGGATTTGTACTTAGTATTCTGAGATTTTACCCTACTTGGTGATCTAAGTTGTTCTTGGCGTTCAGCTATCACCGTCCATCCACCGGTATAATCTCAGAGAAAGACTAGCTATCACCTAGCAATTCAAGGCAGTTCAAAGACCTAGACGTCTTGTCTAATTCTAGGAACTGCTACTCTACCCAAGATCTTTAATAAAGGTAGAGCAAATGAGCAATACAAACATTTCGAGAAATAGAAATTAAAGCTTTAGCCCAGAATAAATTGATTCAATGCATAATTTGAGACTTACAAATGGATTACCGAACAAGAGGGGGATAGGCATTAACCCATCCTAGTATCGAAGCTGGATTACCGAACAAGAGGAGGACAGGCGTTAACCCGTCCTAGGATCGAAGCTGAGAATAGACGGAGGATAGCCAGCATCCTGGCTCCCCGGAGTATGCTCTCATTCTCTCCTATGGTTTCCACCGCTCTCCCTCACCTATTCTAACTTGGCTCTCACCATCTCTTGATTTACCCTGTTTCTTATGCCCTTCTCAAGTGAGAAGAGGTGGTCATGGTTGTCACGGCGCTCCAGCCAGTCGTGGTGACCTATGGCACCAGGACATCTAGGCGCCCGCCTAGACGGAGATTAGACGACGAGGTATATTTGTCAAATCAGCTCATATTACACATATAACAAAGAAAATAGGAAGAATAGATGACAGATGGGCCACTACCCACTCAACCCACAACCTCTCTAAAGCCCAAAGTACCATCTAAGTCATCCCCTCCCTCCTCCCTCTCCCTAATAATACCACCAAGCCGCCACCTCCAGTAGTAGAGCAAAGAGGATGGTGAGAAGTAGCATCCAACACCGCAAGCAGCAGAGTAGAGAGGTGAGTGCCAAAGCAGGGAGTAGAGGAGAGAGCTAGGGAGATGGAACAACATAGAAGAAAGGAGAGGGAGAGGAGTAACTGTGAGGCTAAGGCAGAAGGCACAGAGGTGACAATGTGCTCCGGGCAGTGGCGGAGGCGGATGCGAGCTAGAGAGGGTCAACGATGGGCGGTGGCTAGGATTCTCGTAGGCCTGAGCCATTTCTCCCGCTCTCTCAGGTCACCCAAAGGCTAGATCCGAGCCCCTTTCTCTCCCAGATCACTGCAAGTTGAGGCGAGCAGCCCTGGAGTCCATTGCAGGCCGACTGAACGACATGTCGTCGACTAGGCAACGCCGCTGTTGTCCATTGCTGGCCGATTGAACGACATGTCGTCGACTAGGCGACGCCATGACAACTATAAGTGGAGAGACTAAGTTGAGGTGGAGGGAGTGCCCACCTATTTATATCCTTGGCTGGCCGATTAGGTCGGTTGGCTGACCGGTGTAGGTGAGCGATATGGCAATCATGCACATTGGCCGGCAGGTGTGGGGCATGTGGCCGAGCGGTGTTTGTTGGGTGGCCGGTTGGTGTAGATGGACAGTGAGGATTGGTCGAATATAGCATGACGAAAATGTCTCCATGCAACATGTTTGCGCGCAGCCCAGCTGGTATGGGCCGAGTTGGCCACTCGACCAAGTTCTTGTTTGGACTGGGCATGTGGGCTGCACATCGGGTGGTGTAGTGAGTTGGGCTGGACAATATACTTGGGGTGTGGTTGCGGCTGCCTCCTTGGACGAGGTAAGTGGGCTGGCCGGTGTAAACATGTTCGCCGGCTAGTATGAACTTGTTGGCAGGCCAGTGTGCCTTCAATTAAGGGCAACTCTGAGGTTGTGTTGCAATTCTCGTCTTTTGGCCCAAAATTATAGAATTTGTCTGCACAACATCCCACATGACACTGGAGAGAACAATAGTGTTAAATGACGAAAATTTCACGAGAACGTGGTGATAATTGCCTTTTTGTTCTGGTAACTAGGGCATATTGGTGCGGATGAACTGCGCCAACAGTCGCTATGTCCCATGATAGAATTGCTGGCTTGCAAGTTTGTTCTTGTGGATATCCTATGATAGAATTGCTGGCTTGCATGTTTGTTCTTGTAGAGTTACCATTCAATTTAACTCACGAGGCTTTAACTATTATTTTAAATTTATCTGCCCTTGTTTGGCAAAGGTGATATTTGAACACCACACCCACATTTTTTTTACCAATGCTAGCCTTCTTTTAGCAATGCTTATGTTTGAAGACCACTTCCACTTTTTTACTTGCGTTAATATGATATATTGTACTAGTTTATGTGATTTTACTATCGGATTCAAGGTCAATTTGTGTGTACTTGTAGATTCAAGCTTTAAGCATGATTGCAAATGTGTTCTCTAGTTTTGACAATAGGAATGTTTGGATGTACTATGCATTTGCATCTCTGTTTCCTTGATGGCTGATACCATGCACGGGTTTTTGTTTCATCACGGGGTAACTGCCATACAGAGGAGGGCGGAACAGCATGACTTGAAGGACATACTAGGATAGGGGGAGAGAGAGAGAGAGACCGTATGGTAGAGGGGACTTTAGATGAGAAAACTAATTTATCTTTAGATGAGAGGACTAATTTTATTTCTTGCTTCCTTAGTAATTATACAATGCCATCCCTTATACAGGGATGACCTATCTTATCCCCTCAGAAATAATTTCTGAACTTTAGGAAACTTAAATCTCTAGTACATGCAATATATTTGGGAAGAAACAAGCCCAACTAACACTGGAACTAACTAATTATTCTAATCTGTAATTCTCATCTGACATTGTGATGGTGTGCCCTGCATGAAAAGTGCACGTGTGCTACAGTGCCAATGAACAATATTGCTACATTACCACACCATAATAGTTCGTGAGTTGATAAACATATTATTAGCGGTATCCTGCAATCTTGAGTTTTGAATTACATGTTAATTTACTTTACAAAGGCCATAAATTTTTTTTGTTGACATATGATAGGTAGTATTCTAACTGTTTTCTTGTAGCTTACTGGGGAATTATATTTGAGGTCTTTCGAGAGCATCATGTTATTCTTTATTCTATGTAAAACATATGGATAAAAGTTTGTGATACCTTTTCAATTCTTCTCATTCTTAAATTCTTATTTCTCAACAAAAATGCAGAGATCAGAATTCATCCTGTACTGTGCACGAGGAAACTGATCCAGATCCTCAGGAACCATCTGCTGGAAAGCTGGAAAAGTTACCTTCGGAAGTGGAGAATTCCTCTATTACACCTGAAAATACAGACCCAAACCTATGTAGGGATGCTTCAGCTACTTCAGGGATCCCACAATCCTCAATTGTTCAAACTACACCACCTTACTTGACATTTGGAACGCCATCGCAATTACTTGGAAATCAGACTTCACTAGAAACATCTGAGTTGCAGGCATGTGACGCTACTCTTACACTAAATATTGCGGTATTCCTTTTGACTTGCACAGTTTAGCTTTCCTTCCATGTAAAAAATGTTTTGATTATTGATAGCATCATGCAGGCCCGGATGGGAGGCTTGTGCAGCATGGGCTGCTGCACAGGGCCCCCAAAATTAAGGGGCCTCATTTTTTACTTATTTTTGTATTACTACTTGTTAATCTTTGTATTAGTAAGAGTAAGAACTAAGAGATGCGTAGCTCTTTTTATTCTCTTCATTTTATTTTTTAAAATTTTTACTAAAAATTCATTCCTAAGCAAAACCATGTGCCCTCTTGATATTTTAAAGTTTTTGAAACAGCTAAATTATTGCCGTAATGCAATTTTTCCATATAGAATTTTGTTGACAACTCCGATGACTATTGCACATGCAAAAAAAGAGAGCTTATATAGATTAAAGTTGAAGTTCTACTTGTGTTCTATAATGAACTAGGAAAGACTTAACAATAGCCGTTGAAATTGATTTAATTTGGAAAAGACTAATTACAAGGATAATTGAAGATTATGTTTCAAATAATACTAGAAGAATGGTGCTTTTCAAGTAAAGGTCATATATCAAATTTGTTTTTTTAGCGCGATGTATCACATAATCTTTGTACTCTAAGAAAAATTGTACTAAAGTTGTAATATCAAATAATTATTTTGGTAATTAACTTTTATTGTGTATAGCCTAATTTTAAATTTAGCACATGGCCCCTAAAATGTCAAGTACGGCCCATGGGGTGGATATTGTTTTTGGAAAAAGTCCATATAACACTCCGAACTATGAAACCATCCATTTGACCCCCCTAAACTTTGCTATCCGGTTTAAATAACTCCCTGACCCGATTTTACATAGTGGTATTGCTCGTGTAATGCAATGAGTAGGCGGTTTTGCCATGTAGGGTGACATGTTGGTCAAGTTAAGTCAATGACAGGTAGGGCCCACATGTACTTCTCTCTCGTCGAGCTTCCAATCATGCTTCTATGGCTGTCAGCCCCTATAGTTCCCTCCCTCTATTTCGATTTGGAAGAGAAGTCCCTGTAAACCCCACATATCATTTATCTAAACTTTCCCAGCATGTCATCCTACATGGCAAAGCCGCTCACTCACCACGGCATGCGGGCAATACCACTATGCGAAATTGGGTCAAGGTGTTATTTGAACTGAATTTCAAAGTTCAGGGGGTCAAATGTCTGGTTTTATAGTTCGGGGTGCCGAACGGATTTTCAAGCAAAGTTTGGGGCATTATATGGATTTTTTCCTTTTTTTGGGTAAATCGCTCACATACCACTGCTTTTTTGCTACTCCGCAAATATGCTCCTTGAATATTTAGCTTTCGTTAATTTTTTTAAAATAATTTTACAAAAATAATATGCCTATTTTTTTTTTACAAAAATATGAATTGGTGACAGAAGTTGTTTTGTCATGGATTGAATGGCGAAAGAATGTCTGTCGCCAATTGAAATGACGTCAGAGGTAGATTTTTGTAAAAAAAATTCGGCATATTATTTTTGTAAAATTATTTTAAAAATGTATTATTTTAAAAAATTCTCTTTCGTTCTATGTAAAAAATGATATGATATACTTGATATAGTATCATAGGGTGCCCAGTTATGTTTTCGTGGAAAATCACTCACATACCACTGCTTTTTTGCCACTTCGCAAATACACTGCTATTAGTTTCTTAGCCCAAATACCATCCAAAAACTTCAAAATTACATATGATATGCTTGGATTGTTAGGTGGTATTTGGGTTATATGGAAATTTAGACTGGTATTATTTTTTTCAAGTTCACAAAAAAATTTGTGGTACGTTAGCTATTTCCCCAATTTTTACTGTTACACTTACGAGTGTAAAACCAAACAAAGTAACTGACAGCATGCATAGATGTTGCACCATTTTTTCTTTTCCTATTGCTATTGTGCTTGGCATGCTGGCATAATATCCTTTTGGTAAATAGTAAAATACATGTATTTTTATGTTTGAATCTCCTTTTGGCAAAAAAGAGACAAGTTAGTTGTATATATCAAATATATGTATTGTAGTCGTAACTTGTTGAAATCATTAAGGGTGAAATATCAAATATATGTATTATAGTCATATCTTGTTGAAATCATTAAAGGTGAAACATCTAGTGAAAACCCCATGGAAACTAGGTGTGAAATATTTCATATTTTGTCAAAAAAATAACAGATGTAGAGGACATGTTCCATTTTTCTGTATAATTTCAAGGTCAAACTCAGTCGCATTCAAATGATAGGAAAAATACATTTAGCATTATTTCATTAAATATTTGTTTTTTTTATGTATTGCTAATGTGATTGATTTTGGTATTGAAATTTTGCATGGCTATAGAACACACCCTCCCCCTGCATCTGATAATCTGTTTTTTATATATATTTTTTGGAAATTTACAAATGCAGTTTTTTTTATATATCTTTCAAACACGTTTTGAGTTTGATATTGAAATTTTTGCATGGCTATAGAACACACCCTACAAGTACATCTGGAATTTTTTGGGAGGATTTATGTAAACTTCCACACCCTGGTTTCACGTTTTTTTAAAAAGCCGCTTTTAACCATATGCCATACTGATATTGTAAAAAACTTGCCTAATTTGCGGCATTTGATTTAGGTGTCACAGTGTGGCCTGTGAGTTGCGACACTTTCTTCTGGGTGTCAAGCAAACAAGCTCTTTTCTCTTGGTGCTTGCAAGTTGCAACAAGAAAATGCTGTTACAGTTTATGTCCATAGAGTGCTCCTGCTCAGCGCAAACTTAAGCAGTGTTGAATTTTGAACAGGTACAGCAGCCAATTGGTTTTTCTAGAAGTGAATCGTACCAACCCACAGTTGATTCTGATGGGTGTCTGTCCCCATTTCTTTCTCCTGAAGCTGCTATCATGTATGGGAACATTCCAGTCCTTTCTGCTCAAACTAGTCAGAAGCAAGAGGTTTGCTTCTCATTTCTTAATCACATGTCAGGCATTGTTGTACGTTCGAAACTTAGCCTGTTCTTAGTAACTACTACTATAGTTATGAGTTTGCCTTCCCAAGATCAATTTAAGGTAGTTGCATGTTTGTTATACTTGTAAGCTTCATGGATACCGAGTTTAACTATGAAAATTACTTTGGATTAGCTATAGGCAACATTTATTAGGTTCAGGACTCCTTTTTTCACTGATTTGATGTTTGCTTCATGCAATTATCATGACATTGAAAGGTTGTGCTGCTTCAGTGTCACTGTTGAGAAGATGCTTGACCTGTGTTTACTTGTCAATTCTTTTGGCTTGATCCAACAATATTTGGTGGTCATGCTAGATTAATTGTTTTCTGTTTGACCAAGTGCATATCTAGTGCATTAGGAAATTCTTTTGTTTTCTTATTTATTTATTTATTATTTTATTTTAATTACTACAGGGAAGTAACTCATCAGTGCTGGCTTCATCTGGTTCTACTCTGCTTGCTACCCCAGCTGCTGGAGTTGTACCAACTTCAATTGCTGTTCCGCAACAATCTGTTCCGGTATTCCACCAGCCTGTGGGGGTTCATCTACCACATTACCCACCAAACTATATCCAATATAATCAGTACATTTCACCATTTTTTGTTCCACCCACTACCCTTCACCCTTTCTTGGGCAACACTGCATTTCCTCAGCCTCCTTCAGCTGGGGCCATGTACCCTGCACCTGGAAGTACAGCTGTTGGGCCACCTGTTAAATACTCCCCTTCATTCAAGCCTGGTGCTAATGCTGGTAGCCAAACATCTGTTGGAATTCCTGGTGCCTATGGAGCATATGGTTCTAGTCCATTGGTCTATACTAATAACACAACTGTGGCAAATGGAAATCCGGCAGAGAATGATGATGTTGCTTCATCGCAATTCAAGGAAAACAGCGTCTACATAGCTGGGCAGCAGGTATATAATTTAGCATATATGTGAACCATGTTCTATTAAGTCATCTTTGTTTAATATTTTAACGAGTTGTTCAGGGATTTCAAAGACAGTTGGCGAGTTACCTATTTGGTGTTCTATAATATCTTAGGCTGAATTTAAGTTATTTACATATAAGGATAGAAATTATCAATGTTTTATTATTATTAAACTTTTATCTTAATACTTTCTGGAAACCTAAATTAATGGGAGCAAAATTTAAAATGTGGCATTGTATTGTCAGGTATAGTTGTGCTTTTTGGAGGTATTTTTTGACTAAAACTACATAACTTCAGAAATAGTATGGCATTTGCGTGAAACAATTGCAGTGACTATCATAGTTAGGGCTTCCTGGAGGGGGTGTGTGGTGGGAAATTCCTAACTCTTTGTGATGATCTCATTCATACCAAAGGCCAGGGTTCAAAAACTTGAAACAGGGCTGGTACCCAGATGTGTTGGCAAGCTTTTGGTGACCAGCTGATAACCTGGAAATTTTTAATCTTTTGTTTGATTGTGTACCTGAACAATATTAGTAATGCATTTGAATCTGGAACTCTTCATATGGCTTGGCAATTCGAATTTAGACTAGTTAGCATTGATAGCAATCTATTAGCACCCGACATGTCTGTTTGGTGCCGTATCGGTGTCTGACATGTGTTCAATACAGATACGACACCGACACGCTACTCGACACGTATTGATCACATATTGGACAATTAGATAGCCAAAATGAATAATTTTAATGTTCGACATGGCTTCGACATTTTATCGACACGTATCCGACACATACGATGATACAGCCCAGCCCAGCTCACCAACTTAAACAGTAACCTAGCCACCTGAGAGGAGCAAAACATCAACGTTAAGACTCCATTGTGGAACCATGTTGACGTTCTAGATAAGGGTGGTCCGTCTAGAGGAAATGTGAAATGGAGATGTAAGTATTGCAAATACGTTGGTACTAGTAGCTACTCTTGACTCAAAGCGCACTTGCTGAAAATTACTAATGATGATTGAAACTAAAGATATATCCTAAGGTGATGGTACTTATTCTCTCAGGTTAGAAGTGAAGTTGCAAAGGCTGAGGAAATATTCCTAGTTTACACTTTACATTATTTCAGTTCTACAAGCATGTAGAAAAATGAAAAATAATACATATGTATATTATTATTATTATTTAAAAATATATAGCCGTGTCGGTATTTTTGGAAAAATGGCGAATTCCGTGTAGTTGTGTCGACGGATTGTGTATGTGCATCATATGTAGCAATTAATGGTCAAAACTGTATGTTAGAGACCATGCAAAGTCAAACTACAGTTAGTTAGGAACAGGGGGTATTTACTCCAAAATAAATGGTTAAATGGCATGTTTGACCTGTTTACTTCCCTTATGGGGTTTTCCCCGCTAATGTTCAGATTTAGTCCTATTAATGGAAGTAGCTAAATGTCTGACATGACTTTGATGAGGGATGATTTGAAATAGTTTACATTGAGATTCTCAATTATTGCGAAGAACCTCTCCCTGACTCAGTTGACCTAGGCTAAGTTGTTTGAACATGGGCTTTTCCATTTCCCTACACATTGGACCAAACATGGTTTTCATGCTCCAATTGCTTCTTCTCTGTTACTGCTTGTCATCATCCCCTGCCTAAATCCAAGTACCGTTATTGGGCCATATTCTTTGTTCAACCACCTCTTTTAACTGGAGTGCAAGTGTAACACCCCACATCCTAATTATCTATACTTAGATATAATGTAGCAGTTTCAGATTAGGATTTAAATTTACCCTCCTCCATCTTGTTTTACTCATAACTGTTCATTAGCTATGTGGGAGGCTGGGAGCTATATCTGCCCTTCATCAACTCTTGGTCAATATGATCCAATTCAAATCCGTGGGATTCGCCTCACCTACTGTGTATGTACCATTCTAACAGCCAGGGCTCACCTATCATCTATTGCTCTATTCCTGAGTCCCAATGCAAGCATGCTCCATCCATCACCTCCCCAGCTTCTCCTGCCTGACTGCCTTGCACAATCGCACCACACCAGATTCTCCGACCTTTTCTTAACTCTTCTAGAACTCCACTAGCATAAATTTTTATGAGCATATGCTGCTTCCATCTGATCCTCTCTTTCCAAGTGTCCCTGTTCTTCAATCTGTGTTGCAGCATGCACACTTCCACCCAATTGGTTATTCTTTCTTTGTAGTAGCCTTTTAAGTATTCCTTGTTTTAAAAAAAATTATGTCACCTTTATTTGTGCAATTCTTTTTTTCACCTATCACTTGAAAAGCTACCATCTAAAATCAATGCTTTTGCCATTCTAATAGCACATATGATTAAGCTGTAGTTATGAGGAAAACAGGAGAAGAAATGAGTCAATAGTTGTTCATGGACTGCCGGTCGTGTCAAGAAGTCTTTAGGACCAGAAACCATAGTTATCAGACCTGGCCTGGCCCAGCCCAGCAGCTGGACCAGGAAAACCTGAACCCAGGAGCTAGAGCGGGCTGGGCATACTCAGAAGACTGGAATTGCATTTGACCTGGGAGAATCTGGTTGACCTGGCTGGTTTTCTGCTGACCTGGCCTGTTTTGTGTGACCCAGGTGGGTTTTATATATGAGCTAAAAGACAAAGGAGCCCTCAAATTGGTAGAGTTTCTAGTCCTCTCAAGGGAAACTGTGGTGGCTGCAATGAAAAAAAAAAGAGCTTGAGTTTGAGGTGACTCCCTAGATATATGATGTGGTGGCTGGCCCTACCGCCCATGCCTTGCCTCTGCTCTAGCCCTCCCCCACCCAAAGTGCAAGCAAGCAGCCCTCCCCCACCCAAAGTGCAAGCAAGCAGCCAATACTCGGTGGTGTCGGGTGGCAGCATCGATCAATTGCTCCACATTTCACGGAGCCCCAAGCCCCAAACGGCGGCTATAAGCTGGCAATTACTAATTTGTTTGTCCACACAATGTTTGCTTCTTGATTTGTTGAAGTTACCTATTAGCTCATCCTCATATCTGCTTTATGCAAGCTTTCTATATAGTATATGCCTTATATGTGCATCTCATCCTCATCACTCACATATGCAATCTAGTGATTAATTCTTTGTTGCTCATGGCTGTATTGGCTATCATTGTTCATTTCTATACGATGACGCCTTGAAATTTCTTCTTTTTATGTACATTTATTAAATTTAATTTTGAAACATGCGTTCTGACTGGTGACCCGACAGTCTGAGCCACTAGGTCAGTGACCCGGGACCCCGGGCTGGGTCTGATAACACTGCCGGAAACTGGATAGGTGTTTGAGCTAGTCTGACTCAAATTGGAGCCTAACAGGAGCAGGTTAACTGGGAAAGGAAGGAAATCATCAGAAGAAAACAAACTTCTTTGGTCGCAGAACTATTCCCGTGTGCATCCTCCCTTGCTCACCTATCCTCACCTTAGGAGGCTGTTGCCTGTTGGTCCTGGAATGGCTTCACACACAAACACAATTAGTGGCCTGCGGTACAAATAATAGCACTTGGCCGCACCTGAGGTTGGGTGTCACAAACTCACAATAAGTGTTTCTCATCTGCTGGTTGGTTTTTGGAATTCTTGACCCCAATCAAGATTTTGTAATCTGGCCAGTTTATGCCTTAGATGACCTCTTGACCTACAATTCGAGTGGAAGAAGCAATAGCTTGTTAGGTATGATCCAAATACTGGGATTTGAAAAAAATTAAAAAAATGTGCCCGATTAAACTTGCCAGGAAAAATTTGGAAACCAGTTAGTTACCGCTAACTGAGCGTTTCCGGAACCCTGACTAGTGCACTCTTTTCGCATGTACCAAATTATTCCTATTCCAGAGTAGGATCAATCTGATTCGACGAGTAAAATAGGGGAACCAAAAGTTTTATTACCCTTTACTTAGTATGTCCTAGGGTAGGTGCTATGCCTCACACCTAGGGTGGAGGCCATAGTTATCTTATTCGCGGTTCGTTGGGTTTAGGATTTGGGTTCGTGGTATGTCACTCAGTAAAAGTAGGGTAACCTCTTCGTTCTTGAATCGGCAATGGGGTTCGTGAATTGGAGATGGGTATACCTCTAGGCGGCATGGGAATACATCGCCATAGAAGATTATCAATAACATAAAAGAAACAAAAAAGAGAGGATAAGGCCATGTTCTGGTCATGGCCGGCCCAAACAGCCTATCACAGTACCATCTTGCCCTAAGAAAACTCCTGCCACAAGCCTCTCACCACGCCACCTCCTCCCGAGTTGCGACTACCTCATTGATGCGTTTCGTCCCAACTTCTCCTTCTGCTCTGTCGCCTCCATGCTTCTCTCCTACTCGCCGCTACCTCAATGCTCCTCTTCCATGCGCCACCTTGTACCTGCTCTCATACTGCGCCACCTCGTCGCTGCTCCTTTTCAATGGCGGCTGCGATGGAGACCGGTGACCGCGATATGATGGCGATGGTGACATCAAGGGAGGTGCTGGAACCCTTCACTCATGCCATGTGCCTCTCCCCTCTCTTATCTGTTTTGGGTTCGTCACCTAGTAGCGAAGGGGTTGCCTTACATATCTTTGTAACTTGTGCAATGTGATGTCAGTCATAGGATTATGTAGAATGTCATGCCTCATGGTTCTTTCTTAGTTCATTTTTTGTGTGCTGCCTTAGGTTCTAGTCAACACGGAAGACTACTATTTTTGTTGCTACACATTTACTTAAAATATATATGGCAGTATTATATTTTAGTAACAAAAACAAGAAAAATCTGCCAAGTGATAAATGAAAAGGAAAAGGGTAAATTAAAAACAAATGCTTCTATTTACAACGATTTTATCATTTTGTTTCTTGTATTTTTAATATGAAGTTGAAATCCTAAAGGGTGGTATAACATGATCAATTTTTTTTTTGAATTTTTCATGTTGATTTGTTACTCAAACTGAAGGTTAATTGCATGAAAGCACCACAAAGGGTGAATGCATTTGATATGATGCCAATATATAATATATAGTTAAGATCATTCAGATGATCCTATCTTCCTATTGTCCCAACTCCCAACATATCCAAATTTGAATGCTTATTTTAATATTTGTGACTTTGGTACATGTATTTTATGCATGTTATAGACAAGGATAAAAAAAATTGACAGTAACCGGCCGGTCAAGTTGTCAAAGTTGTGATCCTGAATCGGATTGGAGACACTCCGATGGGGTTGCATTCTAGGATTGAATCATAGAATCTAAGATTCTACCTGATTCTACCAAACCATGTTTATTGAATCGTAGAATCTAGATGCTACCTGATTCTACCAAAAAGATGTTTTTCGCAATTTACCCTGTATTCTAAGATTGAGTGTTTGATTAATAAATTTCTATCTTATTCTCAACTAGAATCGCGATTTTGATTCGATCATTGAGAACTACGACTAGAATATCGATTTTATCAACCATTACCTAACCATTTTATATAAAAAGTAGAATAAATAAATATTGAAATTAATTTAATTATTCCAAACCTTCAAATCTTAATGTGTGAACAACTACTTACTTACCATACAACTTGAACTTGGGGATAGGACACAACAAAACACCGAAGTCTTTCATAATCTAAAGATGCATGATTCTACGCGATTCTATTACGATTTTACCTCGATTCAGCCATGATTCTACCGCGTTCTACGACTAGGAGCGCGATTCTACCAGGTGTGATTTGAGTCGTATTAGTGGCCGTGGTACTAGAATCACGATTTTAACAACCTTGCGGTCGATTACCGGTTGTACCTACATGGAGTGGTAAAATAATGTCGGTTTGAAAAGTTCTCAGTTTTAAATTGCTAGCAAAAAAATGTTACTACATGCTTGCTTGCAAGCTAATGAAAGTATTAGAGCTAAGTTAATGAAGTTAAATTGTATTAAATGAAGCAACAACATGAAAGCTTTTGTATCAGTCAACGAGTAAGCAACAACTTGTTCCCCTATTCCAACATTCAAATTTTCGTTAGAACATTCAGAATTTTGTTTGATGAAATTTGGCCATATTAAAACTGGTAACTGGCAGTAACTGCCTGTAATCAGTAGCAGGGAGGGTCCAATATTTTTTCTGTATCCGGTTTTTGAATCCTTGGTTACCGATATTTCTCCCACTGTCCACTACTAATCCTGCATTTGTGAAGCGGAAGAACTGGAAAATGGATAATAAGAAATTTCTTGTAGGTATGAGATGTTTGTATTCTGTTTTCCCCATCTAAATTGCTAGTTTATGGATTTGTTTGGCATCTCGTTCACAGTGAAGCTGTTTGAACCACAATACATTATAGATAAATTGATGATCAGATTATATAATTCTGTTTTTTCTTTATTCCAAACTTGTTTGCCTATGCTTTTTCTCCAAACTTATCAGTTAATGGTTGCTGATTGTTGATCAGAGTGAAGGCTCTATATGGATCCCTGCACCTGGACGAGATATATCTGGTCTTCAGGCCAGTTCCTTCTATGGTCTGCCTCCTCAAGGACAGCACATAACATTTGGACCTGGTCAAGCTGGTCATGGTCCTTTTGGAGGGATCTACCACCCAACACAGACACTGCCAGGAGCCGCTATTCATTCACTGCAATCATCACAAGCCATGGCTGGGGCTGTTGAATTAGTTGGGCCACCTGGCAGTGTTTATCAGCAGCCACAAACTCAGATAAATTGGGGAAGTTACCGATAGTATACAGGTAATTGTTCTTGGTGTCCATAACGATGCATTTGCTGTTGGAATTGTGGGGCTATTTCACAATTGTGCCAAGGAAGTCTCAAGTTTCAAGGACTTGATCAAGAGTGTATGTATGTTTTCAGAAATTCTGACCTGGAGGGGGCAGGGTTGCAGATCCTAGAAGGCTTACTTGTTAATTGTTGTGGTTGTGGTTCTATTTGTAGCAGACAGTTACCATAAAGTTTGTTCAGTTGGTCTGCTCAGGTTCCTTATTCTGTCGTTTCCAACATAATTTTAGCCCCTTGTGCCCCTCCATTAAAGTTGCTGCAACAAGCGTGATTTTTGTATTTTTATCACAGTGAGGTTATAGATTACTTTGAAGTAATGAATTTAACCCAGTGGATTTTCATTTTTTTTTCCGCTGCTTTTACATGTAGAGTAAATTTTGGTTATACGAGAATGTATAACTGTTGTACTTAGTGTAAAACAACAAGCGGTACAAACAACCAGTTACAGATGTGCAGCTAATTCTAATTGAAGTGCTTTCGATGACTTGTTGAGCTCCTTTGTTGTCTTTGTAGTTTTGCGTGAGTTATTTATGGCTTGATATTCAAAATGTTCTGTTTTCCTGTAATCATTTGCCATGCAAGGTAGATGGTACCTTCTATCTAAATCTTGGTAATGTACAATTTTTTTTTTGTTTCAGTAGAATTTAATTTATATGGTCAAATGAGCCTATATATTACTCAGTTCCTTTTCGTACGCGCACTCAATTTTTTTCTTGCTTTTGGCACCAATGTATTTGTTGTGCAAGTGCCTATGTGATAATGCTTCGACATTTAAGCATTATGTTTGTGATCGCTTATACGAACTGATTTTGCCTATCTTATTATTGTTGGTGTCGTCGAAGAGGGTGTGTTTGGTTTGTTTTCAATGGTTACCGATGTTTGTCTTATCAAATTTTGGTAGCGTTGACTAATTTGGCAAGCATTTGGTTTGCTATCAAATTTTGGTAAGATTATCTTCTCTCTTGGTTTTCCAGTTTATTTTCTTGTCAAGCTTTGGCCAAACATTGGCAGCTAATTTGGTAATTAAATTTTGTTAATACCAAATTTTGGTAAAATTTAGTAAGACAAATTTGTCATCAAACCAAAAAGAATCAATTTGCTCATCCAGAGTTGTAATAATTGGCTCTGATCTCTCTTTTCAGTAAGAAAGACCTGCAGGCTCTACTTGTGCACCATGAGTGATTTTTGTACAAATTGAAATTGCAGTAAAAAAAATTGTAGTACATATGCATAAACTAAGCCTAGGTTTCTATTTAGAGAGTTAATGGTCAGGTTTACCTGGATTGATATACTTGCAGTGTAGTTCAAACGTTGGCCCTGTAACGTTAAAGTACATGTCTGATCTAATCAGACATCAATAGCAAGGATAAAGGTTCTAAATAACGGACTACTAGTGAATTGGCTCTGGAGTAACGGATATTGGATAATCGGTGCTATATTTACATAACACATTATAAATAATCTTTACTAATATATAAATATGAGTAACAGTGGATGCTATATTTACACAACACATTCTAAATAATCTTTACTAATATATAAATACGAGTTAGTGGTGGTCGTTTATCATCTCTAAGAATATCAACACACCGACATATGGACCATGTGCTGTGATACGCTCTCCCATCTTTCGCGAATAAAAAGGAAACCAACCATATATCTCTTTCCATTCACACCTGCTCCCTTCGGCCGGGCCATTCCCCTCTTCTCCCCTGTGGCAACTCAAATAGTGCAATTTTATTTATGTAAACTTGTGGCATGATTTAATTATTTGGTTCAAAAATATGTTTTCGTTGCAATGGTCGGACACTTTAACTAGTAATAGAGATAATTTTGAGTTTTACATATATATTTAAAATATGTCTTGTATTAACCAAACATAAAACAGTACTATGTACCAAATTATGTGCACAAAGAGCACATACATTTCAACAAATTTGCATATACAAGAAGGAATATTGCAAGTAGGACTAGCATCTATTTTTAGAAGAACCATCACAAGAAGTAGAGCTATCGACCTTGACAAGAGGATTACTTGAGTATCAAGATCACAAGTAATACCCCTATCAACTTTGGTTACGGCAAATTCCTTATGAGGGAGAGAATCATTTTTAAGTTTTAACTCTTCATACTTGGCACTAAATTCTTCAAAATTGGTGTTGTGTGGTGTGCAATTTCTTGAGCACTTTGAACTTTTGCTTCTCCTTATCAAGAGTCGTATTGAGCTACTCAATCATTTCAACAAGTTCATCATATGAAGGGAATCATGTACCTCCTCCTCATACTTTGCCAAGTGGAAAATTGGTGAGGTAGAAGGCGGTGGAATTGACTTGCGCGAGAGCAAGTTTGGCAAGCCTTTTGGTGATGTTGAACCTTCATCACTTGAGTTGATCTCGGAGCTCTCAACATCTTTGACCCACTCTCCAATGTAAGATTTCTACTTTTCATTCTGATTAAGCTTCTTCAATCTTATCTTCTTGCCATCTTGCTTCTTCTTGCCCTTGAAGGCATCCTTGTTCTTATTCTTCTTGTTCTCATATCTTGAAGCAATGTGGTCCTTCTCATTGCACTCATAGCATATGGTGTTGGTAGCATATGGTGTTGGTAAATGGGTTCTTCTTGCTTGAGGAGTAGCTTGATGAAGATATTCTTCTCTTGTCCCTTGTCACTAATCTTCTTGAGAACGCGTCTTGTCTTGTTTTCCTCATAAGTAAGGCCATGCCATCAAAGTCCGAAGACTCATCATCTCCATCATGATCACTATCACCACCCTTGTAATCTTCCTTTACCTTGAGAGCAATGTTCTTCTTGCTTGTTGGAGACTCTTTATACTCCTTCAAAAAGTTCACATGTGGTGAGCCTTCCCAAAAAGAGTGGTTGGCATCAATGAGTCAAAATATCCATTGGTGAGAAGTACCACAAAGCATCTTGTACTCTTTGTGTAACATCCTAATCATTCTTCTCGCAATTTCAATGTTAGTAAGGGTTATTCTTCTCACAATTTTAATGTTAGTAAGCAACACTTAAGGCCTTTTAACTCATTATGTTGCTATTCATCTGAAAGAACATTTTATTTGCTGTGTCACGAGGTTGCATCACAAAGTAGTCAATTAATCTTTTGAGAAAGTAGATCTTAGTCTCTCATACTTTAGATGTGCCATCGTAAATGTCACAAAGAGTAGTCCAAATCTCATGAGTGGAATTGACATTGCTCACCCGATTGAAGACTTCAATACTAAGAGAGCTAAAGAGTGTATTCTTCACTAGGGCATTAAATTGTACGTTCTTGACCTCCACATTCGTGGGTGCAAGTGGATTGCAAGAAGACGTGTAACCATACTCAACTACGTGCCAAACATCTAATCTAGTAGCCTCAAGGTAACACCTTGTATGGGCCTTCCAATAAGAATAATTTATAACATCAAATATAGGTGCCCTACAAACACAGTGTCTCTTGACATATTTTCTCAAGGCGGTTAAGACCTAATTGAGCAACTTTGCTCTGATATCAATTGAAGTGAATAAAATGTCAAAGTCGGGGGAGGGGGGGGGGGGGATGAATTGGGATTCTTTTGCTAATTGCCAAATTAAAAATCTAACTTTTTTCTACCCAAACCTTCGTGCCTATAGTTTCTAGTGTGTTTAAGAAAATCCTACACAAGTTTAGTTAAGTTTTTCGACCTATGTTCCAAACCTACACAATTCTAGTTACTAGGAATTGAAGGAGTAAGAAAGTAAATGCGAAAACATAAAGAGACAAGAGGCATACTCAATTTTTTACCAAGACCTTGAAGATTGAGCGATCTCCCCTACTCCTTGTTTGAGTATACAAGAGCATTTCAACCTTGGGGAGAGATGCCATGTTCACAAGAATATAGCTTTTAAATAGGGCTACGGTAGCTCACGAAGTTACAGTGGTTTTAATTAATTTGTGTGTCCAGCATGGGCAACTTCTTTTTGAGTGCATGCGCATTCGATACATTCTGAGTCCAATCCATATTGAGATATGTAATTTTGAGTTTTAGACCAAAAACAAAGGAACCATAACAGATCCATTTCAAATTCCACTTTAATAAAATAGAACTGGTTGAATTTCTTACGCAATTTAACACCCTAGATACTCAATACTTGCGATTAAAACTTCTAATATATATCTAATTAATTTGCGCTATTAAAATTTAGACCCACAAAAATAAGCAGTGTAGATATCATGTGCTTTCCTCCGACTAACGTGGTAATTTCTAACCCCACCATACAATGGATTATTTCAAGTTTCTACAGTAAAAAATTGGTTTTATATGCAAATAATGTTAGGTATTTCGGTTTTTTAATGACCTTTGGCATGTAAAGTTTCGGACAATGGAGCTCACAAATTTGGACACTGAGTATAGTTGAATATCAACTACAACTACATGCTATTTGGATCCTGTTTGAACTGTTGGTTTGTTTTGTCCACCTGTGTAAAAAAAATCCCAAAGTTTTCTTTAAAGAAATTTGTACAATTAATCCGCATAGTACATATAGTCACAATTATCCCTAGTTTGACATATTTCACAGAAATTTGATCAATTCAAGAATTGTGATAATTCCCGCGTTTCGAATGTAGTATATATAAGTTCACCGACCTAAACGATGGGATCAAAAGAAATTCCTCTCTTTTCAGTTACAAGTATTTTCCAAACAAAATCACTCCAAAATCGCTTCACATGGGTCTAGAATTTAATTCAAATTCCCTACCCATACGAAAAGATTAGACCCATCCCATATCCATCCTACGGGATTTGGATTCATCGAACGAATAACAGGAAATTCTGTAAATAATTTTATGTGCTTGCTAGTAGATATAGAACATAGACGAACACCAGCAGTACTCATGTAATTTACCACACACGGTCCCAAACTTGTATTGCCGAAATGGCATTACACTACTGGAAAGGGCTATAAACTAAAGGAGTTATACTGTCGGATTTTCATAGTTTGGAGGTCGAAGCAGGCTTAGGCTAGCTGCAATCATGGAGCGAATTTCCTTCTTTCCCTACTAGAATTAGTTTCTTAATAAGGGTGGCGATGCCGTCGCTGGCACTGGAACGCCAGGCCGGCGGCAACCCGGTCTCTGCATCTGGCGGCCTCGCCGGGGTCCCCGGGGTGAAGTTCTGCGCTGATGCACGCAGGGTGGTAGAAGCGCCCACAGGCCACGTGACTACAGAGAAACACCTGAAAAGACAATAATCACCTTGTAGTCAGCAAATCATTCAGGCGGAGTTGCAGTTGCAGGCTTGCAGCACCTGTACTGACAAAATCATAGACAGAGATGAATGTAAAAGGACACCAAACAACTAAGGGGGTGTTCGAACGAGGGATTTCTTTGGGAATTTTTAGGATGTAATCCCCCCTATCAAAACCATCCAAAAATAATCTAATGCCGGGTACCAGAATTCTCAGTGACCGCCGGCTAGCGGTAGATCTGACTGGTTAGAGGGTGTCCACATTTAAGTTTCAAATTTGAAAATACGCTAATTTATATATACATTTTCATCTGTATGTTATTTCATGTATATTTTAATATCTAGCTCATATTGACTGTTTTTAAAAACTTTTTTTACAAAAGTTTGAATTTTTTCGCAAAAATTCAAATGTGAAATTTGAAAATTTCACCAATTACAGTGGTAACCAGAAATCTTCAGTAGTGGCCCCCATTATTTTCGAAGGCCAAGACTTTTCTCCCTAATCCAAATAGTTACTCAGTCTATCGCAAATTTATATAGCAGTGCACTAGCAATAGATGAAACCAAACAACATGCTCGATTTGTCTAAGGAATAGGTCTAATTTACCCTGTGAACTATGAAAGTGCATATGATTTACCCTTGAACTATGCAAGCCGTGTAAATAGCCCCCTGGTGTGGTTTTGCCATAGTGGTGGATGGTGTGGCCGATGACGTGGTTATGAATCAACAAACAAAATAAAAGAATTACTTAATCTAATGGGTATAGCATGTCAGCTTTTTATATATTTTACTGTCAATGCCACATTTTCAGACACGTCATCTACCATAATGGCAAAACCTGTTGAAATCGTCTTAGAGGTTATTTCGAAGATTTTGCATTTTTCAACAGGCTATTTAGACGTTTTTGTAGTTCATGGAATAGCTCAGACACACCTCCAAAGTTCAAGGGACAAATTAGACCTATTCATTTGTATAATAATGTTTGTAACTTCCATAAACTAACTAGCAAACAGTGATGGATCTGACGTGAATATTTTGTGTAGTGGTAAAAAAGAATGACAAGTAAGCTCTAAGACGCCCACGAAATTATCAAATGTAGCATTTGTCAGATGATATGTGTGCCATTCTTCAGTGCAATTGTTAAATATTGACGAGAGATCAATGTAGTTCAAGCATAGATGTTTCTATTTCCAGTTATCTGAATGCAAGTATACCTGAGCATTGGCTGCACCTGATGATCCCAACACCCCACAACAAGCACACTGGTGTTTCCTGTTTGTGCAGTTGATGCAGAAATAACGTTTCATAGCCTAAATTGATATTAGAAAAGAAAAACCGACATTATGTTATCATGAACATGTTAAATTATTTTAACGTAATATGACCCATGTAAATTACAGAAAGGTTCTTATAATTAAAATGTCTAAGTGTGATGGTTGCTGGACAAAGTATTGAGAACCCTCTCCTCTCTCTTTAAAAAATATAACAAATAATTTGTGTGCTAATAACAGACATTTCTTAAGAGCTTTGAATGGTATTTCAGTATAAGTGATGAATATTAAAGCTTCAGTTTCATGAAACTGTGGATTCTAAAGCCTACTTAAATGATAGGGTTTCATGAAACTAAATGTGCAGTAAAGCTTTGTGCATGTAACTCTGGATGAAGCTTCGCGCATATAACTCTAATGCTTGGCTATATATATGCTAAGGTGAATACAGTAGGGGTAGAAAACCACATGAAAGAATAGCACACACATAAGAGAAAAAGGGATAGAAAAGTTCTTTGATCATTGAGAGAACTCTAAACGTTAAGGAGAAAGAAAGGAGAGAAAAATTGACATGAAAGGCATTGCTAACATGTATCAAGGTGGGTTTGTGCTTTTGCACATATAAAGGATGATTTGTGCTTTTGAACATATAAAAGTTGCTATTTGATTTAATCAAATTGTGCTAAATGATCTTATAGCTTCCGCATTTCTGCTTATATTTGGTATAAGAGCATGGTTTTAGCACTTTTGATTCACCATTATATTTGTTCTTTTGTAGTATGTGTTAGACTACCATCTATAGCATGTCCATATATGGACATGCGCCTAATCAGGGCTGCGCCATAATGGCCATATCCCTCTTGCCATCCCTGGCTGGCGCATGCTTGCCTTGTATAGAGATGTACCTTTTATAGGTATAGCTGTCCATACTTAGGGACTGTTACCATATACTGCTGTACCCTCTGTATTATATAATGGGCATTGCCCTATCAATGAGAACCAATCTGATTCTCTCCAATCCTCTCATTCTCACATGGTATCGAGCTAGCCTTCCATGGGTGGACTCCTCCTCTTCCTCCTCGCAACCGGCGCCCTTCGGGCAATGGCGTCCTGCTGCCGGCGACATTGTTCCCAACCCCACACGCCTTCAACCCCACCTCCTCGCTCTCCACGCCAATGTGAAAACCCACATCCCTTCACCTCTAGCTAGATCCTCCTAACTATTCCCGATGGCGCGAATCGCTCAAATTCTTGTCGGCAAGTTCGGCGCCAGCCACCACCTTTTCTCTCCCGCCTGCAGCCTCGGATGGGACATGGACGACGACAGATTTTTCCGTCAAGTCCCTCCTTTATGCTTCCTTGTCCGAGGAGATCCTCGGCATTGTTCTTCAGCCCGGCGCTTCCGCACGCAACATTTGGGAAAATGTGGAAGTGCTCTTCCGCAACAACCGCACTTCTAGAGCTCTAGCCTTGGAGGCCGAATTTCGCAATTTGGCGCAAGGCGATCTTTCCATCTTGGCTTATTCTCAACGCCTCAAGACCTACGCCGACTCCCTTGCTGATGTTGGACACCCTGTCCGGGACGATACTCTTGTCCTCACTCTCCTCCGTGGTTTGAGCGAATCCTACCGTCACATCGCCGCCATTGTCAAGACCAGGGAACCGCTTCCTTCCTTCCCGAGGTTCGGTCCATGCTTCTCCTGAAGAAGCGAGACCAAAACCGCCAAGCCTCTGGCGCTCTGTCCTCTTCTCCGCAACACCGGGCGTGCTTCTCTCCCGGCCGCACTAACACCGCTCCTTCTCCAACCAGCATGACATGTAAAAACAAGGAAGCACAAGGGCGTCCTTCTTTCAACTCGGCGCCGCCTCGCGCCTGCAGATCGCTGCTGGCATCCACCGCCTCGCTCACGGAGCCGCATGGGTTCAATCTGGATGGCACCTTCCGGATGTGGCCATCCCCTGCCGCTCCCGCATCCTTGGACCTCGGCCTCGCAGACCTTCTTCGCGCTTTCTCCGCCAGACGGCGCTGTCCGACCTCCTCTCACATCACGGTGCTCGCCACGGGCGGCCTTCATCTCTCTCTTGGGACCGGACCGCCTCATCCAAGCAATGAACGCAATGACGCCCAAAGAACCGGACCTACCTCCTGGTACATGGACTCCGGCGCTTCTAATCATCTCACTTCCGATTCTGGTAAACTCACAAACCTTCACCACATCTCTTCCTCCTCCTCAAACATCGTTGTAGGCAATGGTACCCGCCTTCCTGTTGTTGCCTCCGGCGATTACAGTTTTCCAACCTCTGCTCATCCCCTAACTTTATCAAATGTTCTCGTTTCCCCACAAATTATCGCCAATCTTGTTTCCGTCCGCAAATTTACTAGAGATAACAATTGTTCCATTGAGTTTGATCCGCTTGGTTTCTCCGTGAAGGACCTCCATTCTCGGGTTGTGATTCGAGGCACAATAGCTCAGGCGATCTCTACTCCTTCCAAACCTCATGCCAAGCCACAAGTCTTCCTCATTGCACCGATCGGACCATTGGCACCGCCGGTTGGGGCACCCGGCGACCAAGCCCTCTCGCACTCAATGACCACCTAGCAACCACTCCTTTTTATCCAATAAAATAGTGCCTCACTTATGTCATGCTTGTCAACTTGGCAAACATATTCGTCTTCCTTTTACTTCCTCTTTGTCTACTACTAATAAACCATTTGAACTTATTCATTGCGACTTGTGGACATCCCCGTCCCTAGCTTGTCCGGTTTCAAATATTACCTCGCTTGTCTTGACGACCACACTCACTATCTATGGACGCTTCTCTCCGACTCAAGTCGATACCTTTTCCACCCTTCGCCATTTCCACGCTGTCTCCACCCAATTCGCACCACCATCCGAACATCCAATGTGATAATGGCCGTGAGTTCGATAACACCGCAGCTCGATCCTTCTTTCTTGCTGCCGGTATACATCTCCGCCTCACATGCCCATACACATCACCACAAAACGGAAAAGCTGAACGCATCATTCGCTCCACCAATAACATTATTCGTACTCTCCTTTTTCAAGCCTCCATGCCCCCCTCATATTGGGCTGAGGCTCTCTCCACCGCCACCTACCTTGTAAATCGCCATCCCACCAAAGCTCTTCGCCACAAAACACCTTTCCATGTCCTGTATGGTTCCCCTCCCGCCTACACACACCTCCGAAGTTTTGTTGCCATATTATCCTAACCTTTCCGCCACTGTTCACCATAAACTCGCTCCTCGCTCCACTGAATGTGTCTTCCTCGGTTATCCTGAAAATCAAAAAGGCTATCGATGTCTCGATTTGACTACGAACCGAATCATTACTTCCCGCCATGTCACTTTTGATGAACAAACTTTTCCTTTCGCAAGGAACTCCTCTGTACTTCGTTCGGCCTATTCTTTTCTGGATACAGGTCTTCATGCTACCCCTGATGATGCACTCCTGGAGGCTGCTGCTACCTTAGGGGCCGCGCCCTCGCCCCATCCCACGCCGGTCTGCCCCTCTGCGCCAATGGAGTCCGCTCAGCTCCCTGTCGGGCCGCCTGCCACCACCGTACGTCCAGCAACCACTTCTCCGCCTCCTGCCGCGCCTGCTCTGGGCGGTGGCACTTCTGGCGCACCACCTGGTTCTGGTGAGTCTCCAGGCTCCTTCCCCACGCCTCCTGTCCGGCATGTCTTCACTCGGCGGCCTCCTCCGGTTCCTCCCGGCGTTGCGACTCATCGCTCTCGCCTCCTCCCACCCGATGGTGACCAGAAGCAAGGATGGCACCCTTCCTCCTCCGCTGTTCCAGCTCCATGCCGTCACTACCAGCGGTCTTTCTCCAGAACCAAAGACCTACCGCAGTGCCCTCAAAGATCCTCATTGGAAAGCGGCCATGCTCGACGAGTATAACGCCCTTGTCAGTAATCACACTTGGGAATTGGTGGCGTCTCCCCCTCGTGCCAACATCGTCTCCGGCAAGTGGATTTACAAACACAAATTCCACTCCGACGGTTCTCTCGCCCGCTACAAAGCTCGTTGGGTCCTCCGTGGCTTCTCCCAACAACCCGGCATTGACTACGACGAGACGTTCAGCCCGGTGGTTAAACCCGCTACCATTCGGACTGTGCTCTCCATCGCTGTCGACAAGGCCTGGCCCATCCATCAACTGGATGTCAAGAACGCCTTCTCAGCGGCACCCTCACCGAGACGGTTTACGCCAACAACCGTCCGGCCGTCGACGACCGACCGCCTCATCATGTCTGCTGCCTCAACAAGTCATCAGACGGACTAAAACAAGCCCCTCGGGCTTGGTACAGTCGCTTCCACGGCTTCATCACCACCGCCGGCTTCATCAACTCCAAGGTCGACTCTTCGCTGTTCATCTACCACTCCGGCAACGACACCGTCTACCTCCTCCTGTACGTCGACGACATCATCCTCACTGCCTCCACACCGGCCCTTCTTCGGCGCTTCATCGACATCCTCAAACGAGAATTTGCCATGAGCGATCTCGGTGCTCTCCACTACTTCTTGGGCATTGCGGTCTCTCGCTCTCCGGATGGCCTCTTCCTGTCACAGGCCAAGTATGCGCAAGAAGTTCTCCAACGTGCTGGCATGTCCGATTGCCACCCTTGCGCCACTCCCATTGAAGCCCGCACCAAGCTCTCCGCTGATGGAGGACAGCCCGTCACAGACCCTACCCTCTACCGGAGTTTGGCCGGCGCCCTGCAATACCTGACCTTCACCAGGCCAGACATTTGCCATGCCGTTCAACAAGCATGCCTCTACATGCACGATCCACGCGATCATCACTTTCAACTGGTCAAGCGGATCCTCCGCTACCTCAAGGGCACACCTACCTATGGCATTCAGCTCACTCGAGGAGGTCCTCATGATCTCACTGTCTACACCGATGCAGACTGGGCCGGGTGTCCTGACACTCGGCGCTCTACTTCCGGCTACTGTGCTTTTCTCGGGCACAACCTCATTTCTTGGTCTTCCAAGCGCCAACACACGGTGTCCCGTTCAAGTGCCGAGGCCGAGTATCGCGGAGTTGCTCATGGTGTGGCCGAAGCTTGTTGGCTCCGTCAACTTCTCCTCGAACTACACCAACCTCTTCGCCGAGCTACCATCGCTCATCGCGACAATGTCACTCATTTACCTCTCCACCAATCCGGTCCAGCATCAGCGCACCAAGCATGTGGAGATCGACCTTCATTTCGTTCGCGAACGTGTTGCTCTTGGCGAAGTCCGCGTTCTACATGTGCCTACTTCCCATCAATACGCTGACATCTTCACCAAGGGCCTTCCGTCATCCGCCTTCCAGACTCAGATCAATCTCACCGTCCGCGCTGCTCCCGGTTGAGATTGCGGGGGGATGTTAGACTACCATCTATAGCATGTCCATATATGGACATGCGCCTAATCAGGGCTGCGCCATAATGGCCATATCCCTCTTGCCATCCCTGGCTGGCGCATGCTTGCCTTGTATAGAGATGTACCTTTTATAGGTATAGCTGTCCATACTTAGGACTGCTACTACCATATCTTGCTTTACTCTCAGATATATAATGGGCATTGCCCTATCAATGAGAACCAATCTGATTCTCTCCAATCCTCTCATTCTCACAGTATGGTGTAAGCGCATAAGTGAAATTGCATTTGTTCATAGTTTTTCCTTATGCAATTGTGTGATTCATCATAGTAATGTTATTTAGAGCGGTAAAATGTTATTTCTTTGCCAGTATTGTTATTTGGAGAATATGAAAGAAATATGTTTGCGTCTGTCTGTAATGTTTAAAGACGGATTTTTTCTTTGCTCATAAGATCACAGTTTATTCTTATGAGCATAATTAAAAATGATATGCCAATTAAATATTTATATTCTTGAAAGCATGTTTGTCACCAAAGTGGCCTTGCTTAAAAAGGATCATAGATATTTAGTTGATCATTTCAATTGTTCATATTCTATTTGATACTATTAATTGGAAAATATAATGGACAATTGAGTTCACGAATTGTAACGCTAGGAGATCGCCCAAAGGTGGACCATTGCTTACAATTGGTGATATGAAAAAGGCTAATCAATATGCTTGGTCAATTTGTTAGTTTATCCAAAGATAGCATGCACATTGGCTTGAGTATAGTTGATTATCTATTAAACTATTAAAGGTGTTTGTTTTAGCATCATTATTGATTCTAGCTGTGTATCTAAATTTCATCTAAAGATGTTTTTAGATGCACAATTAAATTTTGTTATGGCATGAATCTATTTTGTTTACTCAAAGTATTAATCTATGAACATATTAAATTTTGCAGCATCTATTAATTTAATGAGTCAAGATTTTGGGCTTGTCAAATTTAATGGGCTAAACTATGTTGACTGGTCCAAACAGATCTTGTTTCAACTAGGTGTCATGGACTTAGATCTAGCATTAGTTCTTGATGAAAAGCCTGCAACCATTATAGATGAAAGTACTGATGAGAATCATTCCCTTTATAAAGCCTGGGAAAGGTTTAATAGGCTAAGCTTGAATTTGATGCGCTTGACGATTGCTGAAAACGTCAAGCCTTCGTTGCCTAATACTGATAATGCGATGGATTTCATGACGAAGCTAAAAGAATATTCCCAATCAGACATTACAGACAAGTCTGTGGTTGAGAGTCTTATGAGTGAACTAAGGACCAATAAATTTGATTGGTCTATTCTCGTGCATGATCATGTGATTAGCATGGCAAATATTGCAGCAAATTTAACGTCCATGGGAATGGACATAAGTGAATCATTTCTGGTCCAATTCATTATGAACTCCCTACCTGCTGAATTCAGCTCGTTCTAGGTGCATTATAACACCATAAAAGAAAAATGAAACCTTCAAGAATACAAAGCCCAATTGGTTCAGGAAGAAGGGAGATTAAAGAAAATAAGGGATCACTCTGTCCGTCTCACGATGCATAATGGTGCAAGTAGCAACAAGAAAAAGCCAGGGAAGAAGGGTAAGGACAAGGCTCCACATCAAGTTAGTGAGGGCCAAATCCATAAGAAGCTGAGATGCCACTTCTGTAAGAAGGTCGGTCATTTCAAGAAGGATTGCCCTAAGAGAAAGAAATAGTTCGAACAAAAAGGTATACATTATGTTTCTGTATACTTTGAATCAAATCTTGTTGAGGTTCCTAACCATACCTGGTGATTAGATTATGGTGCTACTACTCATATTTTACATGTTACACAGGGATACCTTTCAATCCAAACCATAAGCAGATCTGAAAAGTTTTTGTACACGGGGAACATAATGAAGGCACAAATTGAAGGTACCGGGACTTATAGAATAATCTTTGATACCGATCTACTCTTAGATTTGAAGGAGTGTCTTTATATTCCCGAATGTACTAGAAATTTGGTATCTATAGGAAAGTTGGATATAATAAATTTTAAGTTTATGGTTGGAGACGGTATATTTTCATTATATAAGAATAAATACTATTATGGTTCTGGTACTTTAATTGATGGTTTATACCGCTTCAATTTTTATGCTGTTTTTTCTGAATGCCTGTTTCATGTTGAACATATTATTGGTAACAAACGTCGTGCACATAATGAACGTTCTGCTTTCTTGTGGCATAAAAGATTGGGTCACATTTCCAAGGAAAGAGTTATGGGGTTAGTGAAAAGTGAAATTTAGAGGTGGTGAATATTTTGCAAAGTTTGATGAAAGTGTACAATGTCCAGGTCCATTTGCAAAGTTTCTTGAAAGTCGAGGCATTTGTGCACAGTATACAATGCCTGGAACACCTCAACAAAATAGGGTGGCTGAAAGGCGGAATCATACTCTCATGGAAATAGTTAGGAGCATGTTAAGTTACAGTGATGTGCCCTTATCTTTGTGGATGCACGCATTAAGGACTGCTGTGTAGTTGCTGAATAGGGTTCCTAGTAAGTCAGTTCCTAAGACTCCTTATGAATTGTGGACGGGAAGGAAACCTAGTTTTAGGCACCTGCATGTTTGGGCTGTCTAGCAGAAGAATATTTAATCCATATGAAAAGAAGCTCGATGAAAAGACCATTATTCATTACTTCATCGGCTATTCAGAAAAATCAAAAGGGTACAGATTTTACTGTTCTAACTATAGTACAAGAATAGTTGAGTCTGAAAATTTTCGGTTCATTGAGAATGGTGAAATCAGTGGGAGTGGTGATCCACAAAATGTGGATATCAAATAAATTCAGTGCAACCCTACTTCTAGCATTGTTGTATCAGCGTTACACAACACTGCGGAAAATACTATTGAACCAGCTACTAATGTGCAAGTCACAACTGAAAAGAAAATTCCACATGAAAGGATATTGCGAAGGTCTGTACGGAATAAAAGACCAGTTGTTTCAGAGGATTATGTGGTTTATTCACTTGAACATGAATGTGACTTGAGTATCGAAAATGACCCAGTCTCATTTGAGCAAGCCATGGAATGTGATAATTATGAAAAGTGATTTGATGCCATGAAAGAAGAGTTGAAATCAATGAATGACAATAAAGTTTGGGAACTAGTCGAGTTGCCGCAAAGTTCAAAACAAGTCAGGTGTAAATGGGTCTTTAAGACCAAATGCGACTCAAAAGGCAACATCGAAAGACATAAGGCTAGACTTGTCGCCAAAGATTACACTCAAAAAAAAGGTATTGACTACAAGGAGACATTCTCTCTAGTTTCAAAGAAGGACTCCTTGAGAATTATTTTGACTTTGGTAGCACATTATGATTTGGAGCTTCACCAGATGGATGTGAAAACCGCTTTTCTGAATGGTGATTTGGATGAAGAAGTGTATATGAACCAACCTAAAGGATTCTTGGTTCCAGAAAAAGCAAATTTGGTGTGTAAATTAAAGAAGTCAATATATAGGCTGAAACAAGCTTCCCCACAATGGTATATAAAGTTCAATGATACTATTTTGAATTATGGTTTTGTAGAGATTACCGTTGATCGGTGTACCTACATGAAGGTCAGTGGGAGCAAGTTTATTATTTTAGTCCCATATGTTGACAACATTCTGCTTGCTATTAATGATAAATCTTTGTTGCATGATGTAAAGAAATTTCTCTCCAATATTTTTGAAATGAAGGATATGGGTGAAGCAGCCTATGTGATTGGAATAGAAATATTCCGTGACAGAAATCATAGATTGTTGGGACTGTCTCAGAAAGGTTACATTAACAAAATATTGGAGAGATTTAGAATAGAAAATTGCTCCGCGGGAATTGTTCCAATTCAGAAAGGGGACAAATTTAGTGAAATGCAATGTCCAAAAAATGATTTGGAACAGAAGAAAATGGAATCTATTCCATACGCATCAGTTGCTGGGGGCTTAATGTATGCTTCGATATGCACTCGATCAGATATCAGCTTTGCTGTTGGAATGCTTGGTCGGTATCAAAGTAATCCTAGAATGGATCATTGGAAAGCTGCGAAGAAGGTTCTTCGGTATTTAAAAGGCACTAAGGATCATATGCTCACATACAAGAGATCGAGCCATCTTGAGGTGATTGGCTACTCAGATTCAGATTATGCTGGATGTATAGACTCATGGAAGTCTACATTCGGCTATTTGTTCTTTTTGGTTGGAGGAGCAATTTCATGGAAGAGTAGAAAGCAATCTGTCATTGCTACTTCCACTATAGAGGCTGAATTTGTGGTATGCTTTGAGGCCACTATTCAATCACTGCGGCTGCGAAATTTTTTGTCTGGTCTTCATATTGTTGATAATATTGAAAAGCCCTTAAGGATTTTTTATGATAATTCCGCTGCAGTCTTCTTCTAAAAAAAAAGACAAGTACTCGAAAGGAGCAAAACATATGGATTTGAAGTACTTAACGGTAAAAGAAGTACAAAAGCGAAAGGTATCAATCGAGCATATTGGTACAGATCTGATGATAGCAGATCCGCTAACTAAGGGACTGCCGCCCAAGACTTTTAGTAGCCATGTTGAGAGGATAGGCATTATAGATAAATCCCTATTAGCATTGTGAGTATATATATACATGACTTTGAGTTGCTCATGCTTTTTATGAACTTATGAATTCAATAAAAGTATTGTTTTTCTGGTACCATATTATCGCGTATACAATTATGGTAGTGATGGATAACAACGAAAGTTTCCCATTAAAATTAGTTTGGATTATGTCGATTGTGATACATGGAAGAGATCTTGTCACTGTATGACTTGTGACCGCTATGATTCTGCCGCCACAATTCAATTTAGCGATGACTTGATAAGATTCGATGAAAGGTGTACATCTAAAAGTTTATCGAATCGTCGAGTTTTTACAATGGCCAAGTGGGAGATTGTTAAATTATTTTAACGTAATATGGCCCATGTAAATTACTGAAAAGTTCTTATAATTAAAAGGTCTAAGTGTGATGGTTGCTAGACTAAAAGTATTGAGAACCTATGGGTGTAATTTCCTCTCCTCTCTTTTCAAAAAAATGTAACAAATAATTTGTGTACTAACAACAGACATTTCTTAAAAGTTCTCTGACCATTGAGAGAACTCTAAACGTTAAGAAGAAAGAGAGGAGAGAAAAATTGACATACAAGGCATTGCTAACATGTATCAAGGTGGATTTGTGCTTTTGCACATATAAAAGATGATTTGTGCTTTTGCACATATAAAAGTTGCTATTTGGTTTAATCAAATTATGCTAAATGATCTTATATCTTTCGTATTTCTGCTCACAGAACGCTGCAAGTCAGAATTAAAATACTGATGTTTCATCTAGAAACTGAACGGACGAAGAATCACCTCTACTTGTGCACTGGTGAAGCCAAGTGATATGCAGCCAGAATATCGACCATCTTCTCTTGTTGCATGGAATGACCTCAAGCATGGCCCCTCGCAGCTAAGGGAACCCAAATAAAGCATAGAAAAGAAAATTACAATCAAAATGGACAACATCTGTTGCAGTAAGCAGAAAGCAAAATTTATGAATCTCGGCTGAATCGCAAGGATGAAGTAACGCACGGTGCATGGAAGGGGAGAGAAATGGCTAGTCATCAGAATCAGAACAGAACGGATCAATTGAAAGAATTAAGTGGGTGTTTGGATAAGAACGATTTCTTTGGGAACTTTCAGGATTTAGATCTGAACTAATTCCTAAAGGCTCGTAATCCAAATTTTCTCTATCCGAACTAGACCCTAAGGAAAATCAGCATTGTACGGCGACAGGAAATTAAATAGCTACACATATCTGAAGATTAATTATATAACCATGACTACAAATATAAGAACCTTCAGGAGCAAAATCCTCACTTATTAATTTCTGCATCAAGATCCATAACAACCATTTGGATTAAAAATCTTTTGGGAAGTTTCAAGTTTTTGTTCCTATATTGTGCTTACTAATAAGTTGGCTATATATCACAATTACACTTAACTGTGTTAAAAAAGCATTCTCTATAACTCAAGTTCTATTTGTTTGAGCTTTTTCTCCGGTTTTAAAGCCAAAAAGTCAAAAGCTCAAACAAAGAGGTGATGTTTTAACTGGGTTTTTTTTTTCAAAAGCCATAAATCTCCATATAATTAAAAGCCAAAACGTGTTGTGAATTGGTTTTAGATAAATGCCACTGAAATTAAGATAAAACTACACACATCTACCATGTATAAAAGACACTAATATCTCGACTGCTTTTAAGCTTCTTAAGTAAAAAAAAAACATTTTAATCTGTAAGCCAAAATCATAAGTCCCTGTTTATTTAGATTTAGGCTTTTTGTCAAATAACTTAAAGCCAACTCTTTGGCTTAAACAGTTTAAAATCAGTTTATTTTTATACATAGTAGATGTGAGTAATTTTACTTAACTTCAGTGACATTAGTTTAAAACCGACCCTCAATAAATCAAAATCATCTCTCCCGTGGCTTTTAGTTATACGGAGACTTATGATTTTTTTTCTTAAAAAAACTTAGTTAAAAAGCTACCCTTTGTTTAGACTTTAGTTTTTTGACATTTAAGCTGGAGTTTAGCCTAAACAAACAGACAAACAGAGCCTAAGCGTCCAAAGCTTTTTCCTCGAGAGCATCATACCCTGCTAAAAGTAAAAAGGAACAAAAACTTACCACAGCATGAGACCACCGTCACCACACAGCGCACATAAATATCCACGGAAATCAAAGTCATCATAAGGTTCATGATCACCATTGGCGTCATTGAAATCGAAATCGCCATCAGGTTCACTTTCATCTTCGCTGCTCAAAGCGCCATGGCCTCCACCTGGAAGTTGCACCGGATCGATTACCACCCCATCCGGCGGCTCGATACCGACGCCTTCCATGACTGATTGACCAAACGATCCTGGCTGGCTAGAACACCCGGAGCAACAACTAGGAGAAATAAGAAACAGATTCAAAACAGAGAACAGGAGAATTGCAAACCAATGTAGCAGATCGAATTTAGGAATTGAGAATCACGCCGTATCAGCAACGACTGAAGAACCGACGCGATGCAAAACCCTAGATGGGTTTTCTTCAACTCAGAGTCGGATAAATCTTTCAACTACTAAAACTCGTGATCTTTAAAGATTTCTCCCGCAAGAACACACCCCTTAGGCTTATATAGCCTGTACGTTGCTGGGTCACATCACATCTATGCCCCCTAACCCGACCCAAACACAAACTCTACTGAAGCCGACTCAGCTAAGGAAACAAAACAACTCAACCGTATTACTAATCTGCGCACGTGCGTTGATTAGTTCTTCTGCGGACGGCCCGTGCGTCCTCAGTGATCTCGTGACTTTTGTTGGGATACCACGTGGCCCCAATGAAAAACTCACGATGATCCCTTAGTCGAAACCCTAAGAGAGCGCTATATAAGGAGGAGGGGGTCCCCCTATGTACAAGAACCAGAAAGCAATAAAGAATTCCGTCGTCGCTCCCCATATACTTGTGTGTGTCTCTCTCTGTTCTCCAATTTAGATCTGTTCGGGAACCCCGGACTATTTGATAGCGAGGTTCCTTAACACGTTATCAGCACGAAGCTCTATCGGTGATCAGATTGAAAAGGTGAGAAAAGGTGGGATTAGCGATTGAATCTAATCGGTTCTTTTTCTATGCATGCATCTATCCTATGCATTCGGTATCTTTCGTCTTGTGGCATGAAGCTACACGACGACAGCTCGAAGCTACAATATTTTGATCTTGCAGATCAAGATTGTGGCGCATTTTGGTACTGTTCATACATTGAAAAAAAAGAAGGTCGTCGCTTCGGTTTTCGCGCCCGCAGCGCGCCGTCGCTTCGATTCCCGCGCCGTCGCGACCTCGGCCTCCACCACGCCAAGACGAGCGCCGGCCTCGCGCGCCGTCGGCCTCGCGCGCCGCCTCGGCGAGCTCGACCTCGCGCAGGCCGTCGCCCGGCTTGACCTCCGCGGCGCGTCGCCGGCTCGGCCTCCTGCCCGCGCCCGCTCGGCCCGACTAGCCGCCTTGTCGGCTCGCGCGCGCTGCCGCCGACCCGCCTCGGTGGCTCCGCCGGCTCGAAGCTCGGCTCGAAACTCGGCTCGAAGCCACCGCCGCCGCAGCTCCATCGTCTCCGGTCCGAAGCCGCCCTCCGCGCCTCGGTCTCCGCTGCGTCGGGGAAGCCGAAGAGGTTGCGTAGGGGAAGACGAAGAGGCGGCGCAAGACGCGAAGGGAGGCGTTGCGCTGGCGTGAGGCACGAGGTGGCACGCCGAAGAGTAAAAGGAAAGGCGGCGGCGGCTGGGAGCGGCTAGGGGAAACCCTAGCCGCGCGTGGTCTTGGGCCGGAAAGGAGAGGCCCAGTGGCCGGCTCGGCCGCAAGAGAAAAAAAGGAAAAGAAAAAAAGAAAAGAAAAAAAAGAAAAACATTGCAGAAAAAATATAAAAATTTGCCAGAAAAATCAAGAAGATTTATTTGGCTCTATTTTTAATTTTTCTAGCTTTATTTCTCTGTTTTTATGAATGTTCTTTATGAATTTTGAATTCATTGCTCAATTTTTTATTCTGCAATGCATAGCAATTTATTTTTCTGCACTTTATGCTTTTTGCAACCATTTTCTATTAGATTACACGCAGTAATCTAATGTCGGAATTTTGAAATCATGCAGATGTCCGGCATCGTGAATCGTGAGTTTGAAGAACTGGCCCCGCACGGTCAGAACTATCTCACTTGGGTATCAGACGTGAAGATCGTTCTTGGGGGCAAAAAGCTCCGCACCGCGATTGGTCTAGGGTCCTCGCAGGACGCAAAACCTACCGCTGAGCAGAACGATCAAGCCTTGCACTTCCTCAGGCACCACCTCTCAGCCACTCTGAAGAATGAATATATGGCTGAGGAGAATGCACATGAGCTTTGGACTGCACTTCAGAAGCGGTTCGAAAAGCTCAAGTACACTATCTTGCCCCAAGCACAGCAAGATTGGGTACGCCTGAGGTTTGTAGACTTTAAAACAGTGGCCGAGTACAATTCTGCCTTGCACAGAATTTGTATCAATCTCTCCCTATGTGGAAGGAAGATCACTGATGAGGAGAAGATTGAGAAAACTCTCTCCACCTTCCACCCAAATGCTATCCAGAGTGCACGCAGCTATCGTCAGGACGCATACAAGGAGTATAGCGAACTGATTGATGTAATGCAAGTTGCGGAATCACAAGACGATGTTCTACGCAAGAACTACATCTCGCAGCCACCTGGACGAGGCACTGGCACAGAAGTCAATGCCAATAGCTACAAGGTGAGAAAGCCCATTAACAGAAAGAAGGGCAAGCAGGGTGGAAAAGAGAGGACTCAGGCCAAAGGAAAGTCCAAAGCCCCAGTGAAAAAGGATGACAAAGAAAAGGCGCACGCCAAGCCGTATGGACAGCAGAACCAAACGTGCTTCAGGTGTGGCACTTGGGGACACTGGTCGAAGATATGTCGGGAATCCAAAGAAGTGATCAACGCATATCAGGCTAAGAGGAAGGCAAAAGAAAACGCCCCCGCAGAGGCGCACTTCGCCAACATCGGTGATGATGATGCCATGGATGTAGATACCCCACTTGTCTCATCCTCACAGAATAGCCTGGACATCGACGTTGTAGCCAATATTATGGCAAATGAAAAGAAAACTTCTGTCGATGACATAGAAGCAGAAATTAATGCATATTTTACAGATTCAGTTTAATGCTTTTTTTAGATTATGGTTGTTAGCTTTCTCTTTTGAATAATGAATTGTAAGCTCTAGAAGAGCATACTTCTCTCATGAATAAATATGAAATTTATTCTTTATTCCAGTATTCTTCAAATTTGCAAGCAATATTTGGATTATTTTGCCTCTATCTGATTAGAATTATATTTCTTTGATCTAGAAATCGTGTAGCGCCCAAATGGAAGAGATATGCATTGTTGATAGTGGCACAACAAATACCATCTTAAGAGAGTCTAAATACTTCCAGACGATCACGAAAAACGCTGGAAAGATTACTACGATCGCAGGAAGCAACTTATATGTAATCGGCTCAGGAAGAGCCACTATTATATTGCCTATGGGTACAACTTTGGTAATTGAAGAAGCCCTTTTGTACCCTGAATCAACGCGCACTCTCTTAAGCTTCAAAGACATCCGCGCCAATGGTTTTCATGTAGAAACCAACGAAGAAAATGGCAAAGAATACTTGTGCATTGTGAAGCACGCGGTATGTGGAAAAATGGTATTAGAAAAATGTCCCTCATATGAATCTGGGTTGTACTACACGAATATTCATGCACCCGAAGTGTATACTTCCTTGAAGACTGTTTTTAGAAGCTCTGAGTTATTTTCTTTATGGCATGGTAGATTAGGTCATCCTGGTCTTAGAATGATGAGAAATATAGTGAACAACTCACAAGGTCATGGTATTAATGTTAAAAATTTCCCGAATCATGAAGATTTTGTGTGCCCTGCATGTGCCACCGGAAAATTAATAACTAGACCCTCTGTCATGAAAGTGCAAAGTGAAATCCCTACATTCCTGGAATGCATCCAAGGGGATATTTGCGGCCCGATTCAGCCCTTGTCAGGGCTGTTTCGATACTTTATGGTGCTCATCGATGCTTCCTCAAAATGGTCGCATATATGCTTATTGTCAACAAGAAACCATGCTTTTGCAAAGCTGATCTCGCAGATCACAAGAATTAAGAATGCTTTCCCTGATCATCACGTGAAGTCCATCAGAATGGACAATGCCGAAGAATTTACTTCAAAGGCATTTGATGATTATTGCACGGCAATAGGAATAGCAGTTGAGCACTCCGTACCGCACGTCCACACGCAGAATGGACTAGCAGAAGCACTAATAAAGAGGGTTAAATTCATTGCCAGGACGCTTTTGCAGAGTTGTAACTTGCCCAACACTTGTTGGGGACACGCAGTCCTGCACGCAGCAGCTCTTATCAATTTCAGACCGTCGGCCTACAACATCCATTCTCCTATGCAACTTGTGCACGGGATCATCCCGAAGATCTCCCATCTCAGGGAATTTGGGTGTATGGTATATGTATCTATACCACCCCTTCAGCGGACTGCAATGGGCCCTCTCCGAAAGTCTGGGATATACGTTGGTTATGAGAGTGCATCCATAATCAGGTATCTGGAACCCATGACTGGAGACTTGCATACAACCCGATTCGCTGATTGCATCTTTGACGAGGACCGTTTCCCGTCATTAGGGGGAGGAAATCAACCTTTGGATGAAAAATGCCGAGAAATCATATGGCATTCCACTGGGATCCCCGCACATGACCCCCTCACTAATGAAGCAAATCAAGAAGTCCAGAAGATAATTGATTTGCAGAATTTAGCAAATGAACTGCCTGATCATTTTTGTGATCTGAAGGGCGTGGTTAAGTCGCATATACCCGCAAGGAATACACCAGAGAGGGTGGAAATACCAAAGAAAATAGAATGTATCCCTCAGCCTGTTCAGAGGCCTCAAAGAAAAAGAGCAGAAAATCTGGCTCCTCAAACCCAAAGTACCCGGAGACGTCTAGAGAAAACTGGGGGAGAGGACTTACCACAACCAATCACGAAAATACCCCAAGAAAAGAAGGGGAGCCAATTGAGACCTTGCACTGGAAAGAAGCCAACGAAAAGGCAATTCGGACTTGAATCTTCCACTGCAGAAGCCACGGAAATAATGTGTGCGCACACATAGGCGATGAAAGCTAAAGGAACTTGCTCTGCGATAGGGAAAAGCGCGAAGAGCAAGTAGAAGTGCATGAAGCACCCCATGAAGAAATGGCCATAAACTTTGTAATAACAGGAGAATCCTGAATAGAGCAACGACCAACGTTGATGCATACTTCGCAAAGAAGATTGCCTCGATCATTGATCATGATCCCGAGCCTGCATCTCTCGCAGAGTGCAAGAAAAGGCTAGATTGGGAAGAATGGAAAAAGGCAATCACTGCAGAGTTAGTCTCTCTGAACAAGAGAGGTGTTTAGGCCCGTATGCCGCACACCTCCCCATATAAACCCCGTAGGTCACAAATGGGTCTTTGTTCGGAAGAGGAATGAAAACAACGAAGTTGTAAGGTACAAAGCAAGGTTTCTAGCTCAAGGTTTCACTCAATGTCCTGGAGTTGATTATGAAGAAACCTATTCTCCGGTCATGGGAGGAATTACCTTTAGATATTTAATCTCAATGGCAGTCAACTTGAAGTTGAGAATGAAGCTAATGGATGTTGTCACAGCATATTTGTATGGAAACTTGGATTCGGAGATATACATGAAAGTACCGGAAGGAATTCCTATCCCGAACCAAGACGGAGCAAATAGAAACCTGTACAGTGTGAAATTGGAGAAATCATTGTATGGGCTGAAGCAGTCAGGAAGAATGTGGTACAATCGCCTGAGTGACTTTCTCTGCAAGAAAGACTACACAAACAGCGAAGATTGTCCATGTGTGTTTATACAACGATCCTCGAATGGATTCTGTATAATCTCCGTCTATGTAGATGACTTGAACATCATTGGGACGGATGAAGAAATTGAAGAAGCATGCTCATACTTGAAGTCTGAGTTTGAAATGAAGGATTTGGGTAAAACCAAGTTTTGTTTAGGCTTGCAGCTTGAGCATGTCCATGGAGGAATCTTGGTACACCAATCAACCTACACGCAGAAAGTGTTGGAAAGGTTTGGATTTGAAAAAGCATATCCTGCGAAGACTCCAATGGTGGAAGGTCACTCCAAGCGGACCTAGACCCATACAGACCTAGAGAAGAGGGGGAGGAAGTCCTGGGAGCAGAATTCCCATATCTGAGTGCAGTTGGAGCACTGATGTACCTTGCGAACAGCACTAGGCTGGACATTGCGTTCGCCGTAAATTTGCTAGCCCGGTACAGTGCAGAACCCACCAAAAGGCATTGGAAAGGGATCAAGGATATCTTCCGTTACCTCCAAGGAAGCAAAGATCTTGGTTTGTTTTTTAGAAGAAACAATGAATTGAATTTGGTTGGCTACACCGATGCTGGGTACTTATTAGACCCGCATACTGGAAAGCCCAAACTGGCTATGTTTTCCTATGTGGAGGAACAGCAATTTCTTGGAAGTCGTCTAAGCAGACTCTCGTCTCGACATCGACAAACCACTCGAAAATCATTGCTTTGTATGAAGCATCTCGTGAATGTGCATGGCTTCGAAGAATGGTTCACCACATCCAAAAGTCATGTGGCTTGAACATTGAGCAAACTCCCACGATAATCTATGAAGATAATGCAGCTTGTGTTGCCCAAGCACAGATGGGTTATGTGAAGAGCAATCTCACGAAGCATATCAACCCCAAGTTCTTCTATGCTCACGAATTGCATAAGATGAACGAGATCAAGATATTGCATACTAAGTCATGTGAAAATCTTGCAAATTTGTCCACTAAATCACTTCCAGCATCTACCTTTGAAAGGTGCATTAAAGGAATTGGAATGATGAGACTTAGAGAAGTGCAGATTTCAGGGGGAGATATTTCACATACTCCCACATGAATCTCAAACATGAATTATGAATGCCCAACATGAATCTCGAAGATTAGCAATTGAAGTTAGGTGAATTGTACTCTTTTTCCTCAACAAGTTTTTCATGAAGTTTTCCTGCATAAGGTTTTAACGAGGCAATTCGTGCAACATAGTAAGCGTATGCTATGTACTCTTTCTCCAAGTATTTTTCCCACTGGGTTTTTCTGGAGTTTTAATGAGGCATATGCATCTCACGGCAAAGGGCCCAAGGGGGAGTGTTGGGATACCACGTGGCCCAATGAAAAGCCCACGATGGTCCCTTAGCCGAAACCCTAGGAGAGCGCTATATAAGGATGAGGGGGGGTCCCCCCTATGTACAAGAACCAGAAAGCAATAAAGAATTCCGTCGTCGCTCCCCATATACTTGTGTCTCTCTCTCTTTGTTCTCCAATTTAGATCTGTTCGGGAACCCCGAACTATTTGATAGCGAGGTTCCTTAACAACTTTCACGCGTCTCGCTATGCTTGGCTGGTCCTGGCCATGGAGTGTGTCGCCTCCAAGTCCCGACCACAGGGTGCGAGGAGCAAGCAATAGATTAGGTTTTACTTTCCGTAAGTGGAGGCTTACCTGTTGTGGTGACTAATGGTGGTGGAGCTCATCTCTTGGTCTTCTGCTCCGGCGTCATTTTCCTCCACCAACGGCCGGTGGAGCGGATCAGGAGAGCTTTGATAGAAATAATCTTGTAATAGGAAAATTTAGTTTGGAAAGTTTATATTAAGAAAGTTTAGGATGAGGAATCTGATTAGGACAAGGAAGTAGAATCCTATTACGTTAAATAGGGCTGTAGTTTTGGATATAAATATAAGGGTAGACTTGAATTTTGTAAGCGAATAGAGAGAGAAGTAATAAAGAGAAAATTGTTCTAAAATATTTTGACGTTCTGTTCCAACAATTAGTATCAGAGCTTAAAGGTTTCGGATCAACCCGCTGCCTCCGGGAGGAGGAGACTCCCGAGGGCGGCACCCGAGGAAGCAAGCTATCGTCGCTAAGCGATGTAGGTATCGAGGGCGCGAGAAGCGACATGACGGCGTGCTAGCCGGCGGTGGTTGGTGGGGCGTTCGGGCCGACACATACGGAAAGCAACGGCATCGTGCAGGCCGAGCAAAGGAAGTTGCGAAGTCATGCACGCCCGTAAAAGCTTTAGCACAGGAAAGAGCTCCTGGAAAGGTGTTGTCGCTGGAAGAGTTCCAGAACTGCTTGCTGCTGATTACGTACATGATGAAGAGCAGGCATGTGAGCGTGAGGAGGGCGCTCGGGGAGTTCCTGGACGGCGTCACCATGGTGCGTGGGCCGAAGTCCAAGGGCGAGGCAGTGGTAGATCCTGGCGGCGACGAATGCGTGTGCACGCGGCGATCGGCACGCGGACGGCATGAGCGCGTTCTCGAAGATCCTATCCGGCGGTGGGGCCGCGCCGAACGCGTTCGTTCTTGCCGCCGTCCTCAAGTGCTGCGTCGGGCTCGGCGACGTAGAGTCCGGCAAGCGTGTCCACGGGTGGATACTGAGGAACAGGGTGCATTTGGACGTGCTGGCTGCAGCAAAGAAAGATGGCAAGCGACGTTCGGACAAAGAAGAAGGCAAGTCACGTACGGTGTATGCATGCAGTCCGACTGTGTTTTCGTGTGTCGGAAAAGATGCGAAGGGAAGGAAGGAGTATGCCTTCATTCAGTGAGCAACCCTACCATCTTCGTGTGGATCAAACGGATTGAGGAGATGGCGGCGTACGAGAAATCTATCGGCAAGGGGCAGGCATCTGCTGACCATCGGCACCGAGGGGTTCTACGGCCCGACTAGTCCACCCAACAAGCTGAGTCTAGTTCGAGACGTTCAGGAGATGTGTTCTCCGTCCTAAGTTGAGCTTGTGGGAGATGTGTCCGAGACGTTGAGGAGGTGCATTCGCCGTCCATAGTCAAGTCCGCCAGAGTCGAGTCCGTCGAAGATGAGTCTGGGATGTTAAGGAGATGTGTTCTCCATCAAGTATCGAGTATGAGTTGGGCAAATCGTAGTTGAGACCTATTATCTCAATAAGTTAAGAGTTGCATTTCAAGATTAAGAGGGTGATTGATAGAAATAATCTTGTGGAAAGTTTATATTAAGAAAGTTTAAGATGAGGAGTCCGATTAGGATAAGGAAGTAGAATTCTATTTCGTTAAATAGGCTGTAGTTTTAGGTATAAATATAGGGGTAGACTTGAGTTTTGTAATCGAACAGAGAGAGAAGTAATAAAGAGAAAATTGTCTCAAAATATTTTGACGTTCTGTTTCAATAAGCTTCAAGGTCAGGCGTGTGTTTCTCCACTTGGTTGCTCTGGATCTGGTGATCATTCATTCTCCCACCTCTTCAACTCTCCACCGTTCCTCTCCCAAATCGAAACGGGGTGATTTTTTTCTCTGTCCGGTCGAAATCAAATGCAGCGGTCTCTTTCACCGATGAAAGTTCAACCCTGGCCATGCCTCTCCTTCAACCTCCACATCGGAGGCCCTCGGAAGTGGCGATAGCCGCCAGGTGGGCCGTTTGTGCCAACGTCTCACATCATCGGTTCTAGGTGACGGGATGACTCTTAGCAACGTTGGCGATTGCGCAGCCATCGCTGTGTCGTCGATGCCGCACCAACTCCGTCCAAATTTGCTAAAACCCCAATGCATCCACGAGTATGCACGCATACGTAGCATCTCACTTGGGCTTATCGTTGCTTTGCTCCAAAAGAGTTAATCTGAAAAGTGCTACGATTATGTGTAACTCAAAGTAAATTGGTAATTTGGTACTAAAGGGTGAAATGTCATAGAGACGCAAGAAAGGTTTGAAATTTTGTTTTTGGACCCCATCTCAGATGTAGTCGAAATCCAAAATTTTGGTGAAATCCAGTGTTCAAAAAAGCGTTGAAAATCGCCGCCTAGGCGCCGCCCAGGCGCTCAGCGGCTGCCCTCCGCCTCGCCTGGGCACGAAATCGTGCTCTAGGCGGAGGGTCCGCCTAGGCGGAGCTCGGCGGCGTTAGGTGGCCGCGCAGGCGGGTGTAGGCGGAGCTCGACGGAGGAAAAGCGGCGCTCGGCGGAGAAAAAGCGGAGGTAGGCGTTGTCGGGTTGGGTAAGAGGGGAAAACCGGGGGCCGTGCGGGGGGAAGAGAGTGAAGGCTAGGTTACCGGGTGTGAGCCTCCCCGCCGCCAGATCTCCTCGGTTCGGTCGCCGGAGATCGTCTCCCTGCCGCCGGCGCCCGAACTCCTCCTCCGCCTCCCGCGCCGCCAGCATCCGAGATCTTCCCGCGCCGCCGCTCGAACTCCTCCCCGCCTCCCGCACCGCCAGCATCCGAGAATCCGAGGTCGTCTTCCCACACCGCTAACGCCCGAGGTCGAGCTTGGCGTCGTAGCTGCGCGCTGAGCTCGCCTTTCCCGCCTCCGCGCCACCGGCGCCGAGCTCGCATTCTCGGCCGCGCCCGAGCTCCCGCGCGCCCAAGACCTCTCAGGTCTGCCTTTGCTTCTTTTTTAAGCCAGTGGAACATGCCGAGCGCCCGAGTGAAAAATATCGGGGATGAATCATGTCTGATGAGTGATGGACAGATGAAATTAAAGGAATTTCACTGTTGGGTCTTGGCAAAAGCAAAACCAGAATTGAATTTGATGTTTCTAAGTATATATTAAGCAGTGATCACTGTTAGGTACTAAAGATTTTGTTAAGTTGCTTGATAAGTTGGTGTAAACCAAATTATATGTTATGAATTGAGCTTGTACATTGCAAACTTGTATATTGTGAAATGAGAATAAGATGGTATGTGAATAAATAGGATAGCAGAATAAGATGTACATTGTGAATTGAAATGGTATGTGAATAAATAACAAAATAAGATGGTATGTTCTTGTATGATATGTGAGTTAAACATTGCCCTTTTTATGTGGGATCATGAAACTTTGAGCACAAAATTATCCAAGAATAACTACAAAATTATTCATTTACAGAATGTCGTCATCGGGATCGGCGGCAACAACTAATGAGAGCACACGACTCTTAAGAGGAAGTCGGATGACATAGGATGGGATTATGGGGTTTTAGTCGATCCGTCTAACTTGGACAGAGTGAAGTGCATTTTTTGTGGCCATGTGAGCTCGGGAGGGATTTATCGTCTTAAGCAACATGTTGGCAAAGTTGGTAATAGTGTTGCTAAATGTAAAGTAGCCTCAGAGGAAGCTCAAGAAAAGTGCAAGAAATCTCTTGAAGAAGCAAAACGGAAAAAGAAGCAAAAGCAAGACCGTGATGACGAAATTAGAGAAGATGTGAATGTTTCGTCAATTGGAGGAGAGGACGGTGGAAGCTCAGGACCTAATAAATTAGGCCCTATGGACAAATTTGCACGTCCTATTGATCCTAAAGCAAGCCCTGCTGAAGCCAAGCGGCAGCAAAATATTACCGAGGCGCTTTGGAAAGAGAGAACACATCAAGTGCGGCAATATGTTGCTAGATGGGTCTATACACATGGTAATTGGTAAATCTTTCTATCTTCTACCTTCCATTAATTGCTACTTCACTAACCTCTTGTTTTTATTATTTTGATAGGTGTATCATTCAACGCTCTTGACAATGATGAGTTCAAGCAAATGTGTGAAGCCATTGGTCAATTTGGCCCCGGTTTTCAACCTCCTACCCAATATGACATTCGGGAGAATCTGTTGAGTGAGGAATTCTTGAGAACCAAGAGTTTGCTAAAGGAACGTGAGGAGGACAAGATAAAGAATGGTTGCTCCATTATGACCGATGCTTGGACGGACATGAAGAGGAGGAGTATAATGAATTTGTGCACACATTGTAGCATGGGAACAAGTTTTTTAAAATCAAAGGAGATGTCGGATGTGTCACACACAAGTGAAGTCATATTCAACATAGTGTATGAAGGAATTGAGGAAGTAGGTCCGGAACATGTGGTGCAAGTAGTGACGGACAATGCCTCTAACAACATGGGAGCAAAGGCATTGTTGCATGCTAAGAGGCCAAATATTTTTTGGAGCTCTTGTGCAACTCACACTATCAATTTGTTGCTCCAAGGAATTGGTAACTTGCCAAAGTTCAAGAAGACACTTGACCAAGCAAAGGCATTCACTATCTTCATCTATTCACACCACAAGACCTTGGCATTGATGAGGCAATTCACAAAGAAGAGAGATATCATAAGGCCGGGGGTGACTAGATTTGCTTCTGTTTTTCTTACTTTGCAAAGCTTGATGGAAAAGAAGGAAGAACTAAAGAAGATGGTGGTTGATGGAGAGTGGGAAAGCTTGAGTCATGTGAAAACCAAAAAGGGCAAGGATGCAACGGCCACAGCTATAAATAGGGCCTTTTGGAATGGTGTGGCTCTATGCTTGAGAGTTTTTGAGCCTTTGGTGCAAGTTCTTCGTTTGGTTGATGGGGATATCAAGCCATCTATGGCTTTTCTATATGGAGAACTAATTAAGGCAAAGAAGGAACTCAAGGATGCCTTCGGAAATGTGGAGAAGAACTACAAAGATGTTATAGCTATTGTTGAGAAGAAGATGAAAGGTAGACTTGATTCTCCATTGCACTTGAGTGCATACATGTTGAATCCATACTATAGCTATGTTGATGATGCAATCTTCATGGATCCAAACATTACGGAATCATTCATGTCTTGTGTTGAGACTTTTTATCATGGTGATGATGACAAGCAAGATCGGGTTGTAAATCAGGAGTTGATCAAATTTCAAAATAGAGAAGGTCCCTTTGGAAAGAAGCTTGCAAGGAGTTGTCAAAACTTCGACTATAATCCGAGTAAACTTGTGCTTAATTCATGCCTTCATTTTGTAATACATGGTAACTTGTTAATCAACTAATATAGATATACATATACTAAATTGTACTTGCATTTCTTATTGATAGCATCTTGGCGGAGGCTCTATGGAGGCCAAACACCGGATTTACAAAAGATGGTCTTAAGACTCCTCTCATTGACCTCAAGCTCTTCCGGTTGTGAAAGAAATTGGAGCACTTTTGAATCGGTTAGTCTCTACTCTTGAATCCCAATAATCCAATATTCAATACTCTAAAGTCTCAATTCCCAATCTTATGTAATGTCTCAATCTACTTTGCAATTCGTAGATACATACCAAAAGAAGAAATAGGCTAACCCTTTGCCTGTCTCAACAATCTAGTCTACATACAATTCAATGCTAGAATGTTGGCCAAGAAAGAAAAGATCATGGCAAAGAAGAACACTGATGTCCTCCTATGTTGTGATGCTTCTGAAGCTCAAGGATTTCTATATGAGGGAGGGGATAATCATGCATTGGTTTTTTGTAGGGACGAGGAGGATGAGGAAGAGGTAGTGCCTGGTATACCATGGGGAGTACTTGATGAAGACATGGGTACTAGCGAACAACTTGAACTTCGTAGGAGTGGAAGAGTGAGAGAGCTCCATGATGATGAATTTCAATCCGAAGAAGAGGACAATGGGGAGGAAGAGGTGGCTGTTGAGTTCGAGGATGATGAAAACGAAGTGTTGCCACGAAAGCTCTATCCTTTAGAGGATTGATCATTTCAATGATCATTGGCTCATTGCATGTAATGCTATCACATCTTTTGTGGAACTTAGTTATGTGTGAGACTATGTTTTGTGATATTATTATGTGTGAAACTTAGCTTTGTGACTATGTTATATGTGAGATTTAGTTTTGTGACTATATTATGTGTGAGACTATGTTTTGTAACTATATTCCATCTTTCATATGTGTTTTTCACTCTTTTGTTTCATTGCAGCCTGTCGTTTTGTGATTTCCGCCTAGGTGCGCCTAGGCGCCGCCTAGGCGGGCTAGGCGCTAGGCAGTGGGCCTCCGCCCGCCTACCGCCTAGCGCTTTTTTGAACATTGGCGAAATCTCGGTATTTCAGATGAAATCCGGACGAAATTCAAAAGCCAAACTTGAAATTCGGTATTTTTTACGGTGAGAAAACCGAAATTTTGGCCTTTTTCAACCCTGTGAAAATCGTCTCTCGGTGCTACCAAAAAACTTAACCATGATACCATGGCATGAAATGAAGATGGCTGAGTTGGTCGGTGACGTCGTTGTGGTCCAAGAGGTCGAGCGTTTGAATCCCAATTTTTTTTGCCGCAGGGGATCGAACATATGGGACCTCGCGCAAACTAAGGGAGACCTCTACCATCTAAGCTACATGCCCTTGTTGTTATGTTATGTGTAACAATCTTATAAGCATATCATATGCTATATAAAAAAATTGAGTTGTCCGCGAATTGAATCCTGGTCTCGGGTGAGAGCCAACCATCCTAACTAGCTAAACTTAACGAATTTCACATGTAATCCGGTCCTAAAAATATCAAATCCGATTGATTTTGTAGCAACTTCGTCGTTTCTCGGTAAAATTGGATGAAATTTCAATGAAATTCACTGAATTTACCGTAGTGAACACTAATTTTCAAAATTTTCCATTTTGCTGGGATTTTCAATCTCGTCACAGGCCAAAATCTGAGATGTCGCTGAAATTTTGAACCTTGCTCATGACCAACCTCAATTTCTTTGATAAGGTTGATTCAACCTGAAGAATCCAAGGGAGCTATTTAATAATTTTAATTTTCTTCAAGGTTCTTTTTGTAAAATTGTGGAAGAATCGTGGGTAGACCAACCATTATCCAACAGTGTAAAAAGCAAGGGAAAAAGACACGCACGGACTAGCTTTTTTATCTATGCGGTTCAAATGATAATCCAATGGTCTAGCATGAATAGCCTCGGAAGGTCCCCAGAAAGTCTCATTTCTTTTCTTCGTACAACCCTCCCAGTCACAAATAGTTATCATTTTAGATGTAGGTGCAGTCAAAATTTTAAAACTTTGACTATCAATATCTTTTTAAATATTTAAATTGGATACATAAAAATTATGTACGTAGATTTAACACGAAAACAACAGATATATGTGACTCCCGATCCTCTTTTGCATCGAAGAGTCTAGAAGGCCCATGCCCTAACTAAAACCCTCATTGCTCCTAGGTTGCACTCCACTCGCCGACCGGCTCGTGGCGACCTCGCCGAAATCCTAGGTTTCAAGCCCTCCTACCCCTGTGTGACACGCCACCCTATTGCTTTTCTCCAGCGGGATGCGCCCCGCAGTCACACCACCTCCCTCCCCCGCTCTGCGTGCTACCTCGCCGCCTTGGCACGGGCACCTCTTACCAAGGTTAAAAAATTCGGCGAAATTCGGCGAAATTTCGCCGAAATTTCGGATTTCGGACCCCCCCGAGTTTGGAAATACCGGATGAATTTAAATTTTTTCGAAAAATTTGAAAATGCTCTGATAATTTCGGGAATTTAGTGAAATTTCGGAAAAACCGCGAAATTTCGGGATTTTGAACCGGTTTTGCAGGTTTTGTGGCCGGATTTGACCGGAATGGCATCAATAACCTATAAGAAAGTGATCTTCAATGATAATTTGTCCAAAAAGTTAATTTTTTAGACATTTTAAAGTTTGAATAGAAACACTGTCGGAATTTTATAAAATTGAGGAAGTCTTTTCATGACATGAAAAATTTATGGTACCATAATAAGACAACTAAGATCATACAGAAAAATTTTTGAAAATATTTTAACTTCGTTTGTTATATTTTAAAAATAAAAAACAGAATTAGCATTAACAAGGTAGTAAGAGTGTTAGAATTTTATAAATTTATTAATGTCTGATCATCACCTGAAATTTTTATGAGAAGTTATTAATTATGTGATAACCCTTCTGTAAAATTTTTAGAAAATTTGAACCTGTTTTGGCTACTCAATTAAAATGTATAAACGGTATGAACACGCACTCTGAAGTCCGAAAACTGGGAAGTAACATATTCACATTTGTTGGGAATTTTTTATTTTTTGATCATGATCTCAAAATTTTATGAGAATATCGTAGATGCGTTCCAACTATGTACAATTTTTTTTATAATTTTTGCATGCTCGAAACTATTCCAAAAAAATGTAATGTCAAGTAGCATTTCCATATATTTTGAGTTTTTTTTATGGTTAATCATGATGTCAAAATTTTATGAGAATATGATCAATGCTCTAAGAACATCCAAAAAATTTGACATAATTTTTTCGTACTTATAACTATGAGAAACAAAATTTCAAAGAAAACTTAATGGCAAGGATAATTGGTCTTTGCTTTCTGACATGTTTTTGGCTTCACGAGACATGACGGACCTCGATAATTGTCCCTTGCTTTATAGAAGACAGTGACTCGTTTCACATGCATGCCTTTGTACACTCATTTTCACTTTCCTCTACTTCCTGCCTCTCAAGCCGAAGCGACCTTCCTCTCTCGATCCGCCCAAAATCCGGCCAAATCCGGGCATTTCCGGCCGTCTGTGATGAATTTCGGGCATAAGTAGCGAAATTTCGGGCCTCTGAGCGAAATTTCGGGTTGGTTAGCGAAATTTCGGTCGAATCATCAAATCGCCCGGTAGTCAGTTTTTCCGAGCAAACTTGTTTAATTTTCGGTTTAATTCATGTATTCTAGTCTGTACTCTGTAGAATGAAGATGATCTAGTAGAAAAATAGAAGAGATTAACCAACAAAAACATGGAGATGATCCAGTAGAAAAACAGAAGAGATTAACCAACGAAAACATGGAGATGATCCAGTAGAAAAACAGAAGAGATTAACCAACAGAAATATGAAGATGATCCAAAGAGAAAAGCGAAGAGATTAACCAACAGAAATATGAAGATGATCCAGTAGAAAAACATAAGTGCTTAACCAAATAGGATCCAGTACAATGCCTAGGTAAAAAACGTTCCATACCGGCGACGGGCCTCCGCTCCGCTCCGTCAGAAGTTTGGCCTTCTCTCTAAATTTGTATCAACAACTAACACCCATATTATTCTAATCTATACTTGTGGACAAAGCAATATGAATGAGTTCTTTGTAATCTGTACTTTTTTAGATGATGTAACAAAGTATTGTATGTTCGCATTAAACAATACTTTTAACTTTATCTCATTGCTCATTGGTATCTCCTATATTCCATTTCAGGCTCTCGTGATGGCAGATCGTGAGGGTACCGTATGGGAGCATGGGGAGCGCATCGGCCCTGGGTCAAAGTGTAGCATGAGAGTGCGATGCATCCTGGTACTGACCCTATGGCAGAGTGGTTCGACCTGTGCAGGTCTGGTGCAGAGCCCCTGTTGGACGAGGACACTGGGATTGATCCACCTCTCCCAGCGAGATTCGTGGTAGACTCCATCCTGCCAGAAGAGATGAATAAGGCCACAGGTAACTAACATAATTATTTTCTATTCTACTTATGCATCATGTATATTGAAACCTCACAATGTTGTTAATATTACTTTCAATTGGCCATAGGCGGGAAGAATCTCTCAGGTTGGGCCGAGGTCGTGGTCGGTGACATGCACAAAGGGAAGAGAAAGCGTGCTAGCAACACCGACGACGACCACGCATTAGCAGGAGCTTTACGCGGTTTGGACAAGTTATCGGGGAGCCATCCTGCCAAGGGAAAAGGAAAAGAGCTAGTTGATGATGAGCGTGCTGTCGGTAGCGATGAGGAAACAGAAACTCCTGATGATGAGCAGAGCCTCAGTAGTGGTTCAACGACAAAGTCAGACTCTCCCAGCGATGATGGAACAAAAACTGACCAATATGAAATGCACTTCCGTTCACAGCCAGCATCTCCACCAACATCACAACATAGGGTTAGCCTCTCCAGGAGGGGCTCACAGAGGCGAACCGTAGTAAGGGAAAGGCACGTCAGTGGTGGGGGTGGCGGCGAGGAACACAACCACGAGGATGATGCGGGCTCATGGTATAGCGATCGATCTTCCGACCATTTGGGGTTCTCAAGCGAGCATAGTGGGTATGGTTCAATACCATATGGAGGAGATCGAGTGCGATGGTTACGAGACAAAGTGTTGATGGATCTAGCATGTCTTCGCTATTTGACTACACCGATCCATACGTCGATCCGTACGCGGCACTCATCTGTTAGTGTCGATTATCTTTTCTAGTCAGAAACCTAGTGCTTGGGAGTCTCATTATGAACATTGGAAGTGCCTGGCTACCACGGGATATGACACAGGAAGAATACAAGCAACAACATGGCGGAGGTATCACGAGGTCATTGTTGACAACGCGGAGGTGGAGTTTCAACCACGGTCCTACTACTACTCGTGAGGTACGTCATGCAAATATATATTAATTTCATTCTCATATGCTATGGTCTCTCAAAGGCTTAGCATTTATTGGTACACTTGAAGAATTAATTAGGCCACTTTTGTTTGAAGGTTAGAGTGACCAAAATTTGATCATGTTGGCTGGACTTGGCATGCATATGGTGGTCATATAGCACTCTTACCCAGAAGCATTACAACAAGCACTTGCCTCGCATGGCCCATGGTAGTCGTACGCATTGTGATGCAAGCATGCAATAAATTCTCATATGTATCCATTTTATTTCGTGTCTATTAATTTTCATGCAAATATATATTGATTGTGTTGAATTGTGACTCTCAAACTCTGAATTTCAGTCAACATACTGCTGAAATTTCTAACTTCACAGGATTTTTAAAAATTCTTTAAGTTTGATCAACACCTCAAAATTTTATACAAACATTAATATTACATCAAGACCATCTACCAAAATTTTCAAAAAATTCTAACATCGTTACAACAAGTTTTCATTTTTTTCCAATGTGTCGGTAAGCCTTTTAATAGGATAGTACCACTGTTCGAATTTTAAAAAAATCATCAAGCTTGATAATCATCTGAAATTTTTGTGAGAACATTAATTATGGATCATAACCATGCACAAAAAAATTCAATAGTTTCTAACTTCATTTGTACCATTTTCCATTCGGATCAAACTTGTCGGTCAGTGTTCTATCAGGACAGCATCACTCTCCGAATTTTTGAAAATTCCTCACATGTGATAATCAGCTGAAATTTTTATGAGAACACTATTTTTGGATTATAACCACGCACAAAAAATTTCAATAGTTTATAACTTCATTTGTACCATTTTTAATTCGGATCAAACTTGTCGATCAGTGTTTTATCAGGACAGTACCACTCTCCGAATTTTTAAAAATTCCTCAGATGTGATAATCAGCTGAAATTTTTATGAGAACATCATAAATGTGTCAGGAACCTACAAAAAAAATTTCAAAATTTTTCGTTAACGTTTCGACCTCTTTTCAGCCGGTGCAAAAAACCCGAAATTTCGGTAATTTCGCCCGAATTTCGGATTTTAATTTCCGGATTGGACCGGATTTGAATTTTTAAATTCAAATTTTGTCCGAAATATTTCCGAAATCTAAAAATTTCGCCGAAATTTCGCCGTCCGGTCTGGGCCGAAATTTATTCCGAAACCGAAATTTTAAACCTTGCCTCTTACGCGCTCCTTGGTTCCTCGCTTGTGCCGAAAGCCCTACCCACTCGGGTGGTCCAGGGTGAGTGTGCGAGGCCATCGCCGCCCCTCATGCCTAGGACTCGAGGGCTCGCTTTCGTCGTCGATTGCACCCGGCCCACCTGACAGAGCCTGAAGAAGTTGAATCCGAAAAGAAGTGAAGGGGATTTCAGTTCAGAGATTGGACGGTGTGGAGGAAAGTTTACGAAGATCTAGTCGCTAGGATCAATGGATAACTTTTGATTGTAATCCAATGGTGGAGATTCCAAGTGTAATTACTGTTCATAGTTTAGAGTAATTTCATTGTTGTTGTTTACTGTGAGGTTAGTTTTCTGTTAGGAGAGCTGGATCAGAATGCTATTAAGGCATCTTTCGGTTGTACTTTGATCTACCTCGAAGAATCAATCTAGTTTATGCTCTCTTACTTTTCCCTTTGTTTCTCTATTCTTCCTTCGCAATTTCTACCATTTTTAGCTTTCTCCTAATCTGATTCGAATATTTAGCTTTGGGGTCTGACAATTATGTTATCAGAGCAGTGTGATCCTCGGTCTTATTCGATCTGTTGTTGATCTTGAGTAGCAAAGGTTGGGGAACTTGTTACCTTCGTAAAATTCCTAAGCTATCTTGAGGGGTGATCTGCTGCAACAAGGTCTGATTGAAGGGAAATCAGTCACTATGCCCAAAGGAGGAAGGGTTCTAGATGAAGAGGCTAGATCATCACTAGTCGGAGAAGTAGAAGAGATGAAGAGGGACATGAATCGTTTGCAATAATAGATAGGTGAGAACTCAATGTTGGTTCAAGAAATATGGATCACTTCCAAGAACAACTGCAAGGAAACTCCACCAAGTTTGATCAAGTCATGGAGATGCTCAAGATCTTGGTTGATAATTCAGGGCAAGGAGAAGTGGCTAGTCATTTAGCTAATATGGAAGGTGATAGGGAGCAGATGGGTCAATCAAATGTAATGTTATCAACTCCGGCAATACCCTTGTTTGGAACTCCAGGAAGTGGACATTCATTTTTGTCATATCAGTAAACAGGTAATGCTATCAGTGAAAGGTCTACAATTCCTCTTAGTATGCCCCAGATGGCTACCAACTTCCCTATGGTAACACAAATCCATGTCAACAACAATGCTAATACTGCTTTTGGAACTTTTGGATTCAATGTTTATCCACCTACCATGGCTAATGGAACTTTTGCTCCTCAGTTTACTGCTTCAAACCCTCCCTGTGTACCAGCCTACAGACCATAGTTCAATTATCCTTTGCACCATCCAGGGCATATCCATGGCCAGGCCAGTAATTGATCAGCATTGGGGGCATCCTTGGCCTAGGAATCCAAAAGATGGATCACGAATGCAAGGGGATGACAGAGCTCGGCACATCAGGAATTTTAGCAAGGGTCCTAAAGTTGAATTTCCAAAATTTGATGGTGATAATCCGGATGCTTGGATTAGGAAGGCTGATCAAAAAGTGGCTATTGCTGAGGTGTACCTCACTAGAAGAGCAGATTTATGGATTAGTAGTAATAGGATCGAAACTAGTAATCTTACTTGGCCATAGTTCTGTGAAATGATCTGTAAAAGATTTGCAGTTGAGACTAGGATTGAAGTGACTAAAAACTTTAGAGCGTTAAATCAAACAGGAATAGTGGAGGCCTATATTGGTCACTTTGAAGGAATGATGAATTTGGTAAAAAGGAATAATCCTAACTTAATAGAAGAGTACTTTTTGAACTACTTCATATTAGGCCTGAAAAATTACATTAAGGTACCCTTGAAGTCTCTTGATTCTAGAACCTTGATTGAAGCCTATGCTCATGCTCGAAATTATGAGAATAGCACATCATATAAAGAAGTACACAGGGTGGAATCCTGGAAACCATGCCAAAGTACAGCAGCAAGGGGGTACAAATCAGAAGGGAGGCCAAGCTGCACACAAGAAAGAGTTAAAGTGAAAAGCTAACTGGAATTGGTAATAATAAGTGGTTAGGGGGAAATGTTTCAGATGTCAAGAACCATGGGTTCCAGGACATAATAAAGTATCTAAGTTCTAAAAACATATCAATTTAATCATTATTGAGAATGCTGAAGAAGTTGAGGATAGTCCAGAGTTCAGCACACCACCAAGCAGTCCAACACATGACAAAGAGGGAGAAGAAACACTTCAAGTGTCTATGCATGCTATGGCAGGTACCAGCTCTGGAATAACTACTTTAATCTTGAGATTGTGTTTCGGTAAAGTGAATGCTATAGCATTGGTGGACAGGGGCAGTACAACTACTTTTATAACCCCAGTTCTAGCTGTCAAAGCAAAACTATAGAATCAGTAATCAACCAGTAGAACAAGTAGCAGTTGCAAATGGGGTGCAGCTTGAATGCAGTTCAAGATGCATGGCTTGTCAGTACACTATCCAAGGGGAGCAGTTTTCTTCAAATTTTAGAATCTTACCTCTCAAAGGATATGATTTAATTTTGGGGGAGATTGGATATATCAGTATAGTCCGATAATTTTGAACTTGAAAACCAAGAAATTCCATATTTGTAAGGATGGACAAAGGATTATTACTTTTAGTGATGAAACTTATCCTTAGGAAAATTTAGTTATCACTGATCAGAAATTATTTAAATGGATGGATAAAGTAGTCATGGGAGCTATGATATATGCTAAGGCCATACTTAAGAAGGACAAACACTAATATATCTATCCTGCTAAAATTGAAGAAGTGTTGAAACAGTATGTTGATGTCTTTGAAGAGGATATTGAACTCCCACCAGTTAGGGATTGTGATCATACCATTCCACTAATTGAGGGTGCTAAACCAGTGAATATCAGGCCTTATAGATTGCCACACTATAAGAAAGATGCAATGGAGGCATTAATTGAGAATCTACTGCAGTTAAGAACTATTAAACCAAGTGTCAGCCCCTATACCTCTCCAGCTATTTTGGTAAAGAAAAAAGGTGGCACTTGGAGGTTATGTATAGATTACAGATAGCTCAACTCCAATAAAGTGAAAAATAAGTATCCTATTCCTGTTATTGAGGATCTTTTGGATGAATTACATGGTGCTAGATATTTTTCCAAGATTGATTTGCGGTCAAGGTATCATTAAATCAGAATGAGTGCAAATGACATAGCAAAGACATCATTTAGCACCCACACTGGACATTATGAATATCTGGTCATGCCCTTTGGGTGGGTTAACCAATGCTCCTGCAACATTTCAAGCATTAATGAATGAGGTTCTAGTAGGATTTTTGAGAAAGTTTGTGTTGGTATTTTTTGATGATATACTCATTTACAGCTAGGCATTGGAGGAACACAAGGAACATTTGAGGCAAGTATTGGAGGCACTAAGAAGAAACAAATTATATGCAAAGAGGAGTAAATGTGTGTTTGGGCAGAGACAAGTTGAGTATTTGGGACATACCATTAGTGATCAAGGGGTAGCCACTAATTAAGACAAGATTGCTGCAGTACAATAATGGCCAAAACCTGAAAATTTGAATCAATTGAGGGGCTTTTTGGGATTGGCTGGTTATTATAGAAGATTCATCAAAAACTTTGGGATCATTTGCCGACCCTTGTTCAGTTCACTCAAGAAAAATTCATTTAAATGGGGAGAAGAGCAACAAACATCTTTTTCAAAGCTTAAGAAGGCTCTTACTAATGCACCGTTGTTAGCACTTCCTGACTTTAATCAACCTTTTATTTTGGAGGCTGATGCAAGTGGAAGTGCAATAGGAGTAGTACTCATGCAAAATGGTAGGGCCATTTCTTACTTGAGTAAGGCAATTGGTCCAAAGGCAGCTGCAATGTCAACTTATGACAAGGAAGCTATGGCTATCTCGGAAGCTCTCAAGAAATGAAAGCATTATTTGGTAGGCTCAACATTGGTCATAAGAATTGATCAACAGAGTCTCAGATATATCACTGATCAAAGATTAATCGATGGGATCCAGCATAAACTCCTGATTAAGTTGCTAGTATTCAACTACAAGGTTGAATATAAAAGAGGTAGAGAAAATAGAGCAGCCGATGCCCTCTCAAGAATTCATCATTCTGAAAGTATCATGGCTATTTCCCTAGTTGTACCATAGTGGATTTCTGAGATAGTTTTGAGTTATCAAGAAGATGAGAAATGTAAAGGGTTGGAGACCCAATTAAGAGTAGATGCTCAGAGTGCACCCCCATATACCTTGAACAATGGTGTATTGAGATACAACGGGAGAGTTCATGTAGGCTCTAGTTCTAATATCAAGGAACAATTAATGGATTCCTTTTACAATTCAGCTTTGGGAGGACATTCAGCTGAGAGCGCCACTTATCAAATAATGAAATTGCTGTTTTATTAGCCAAGAATGAAAGCTATGGTGACTGATTATGTTAAGAAGTGTGCAGTATGTCAGAAAAATAAGCCTGAAAACCAGCCTTATCCAGGATTGTTACAACACCTTCACATCTCTGAAATGGCATGGGCTCATATCACTATGGATTTTATAGGACTGCCTAAGTTAGAGGATAAAGATGTAATCAAGGTTGTTGTGCACAAGTTCACAAAATATGCACATTTCATATCAATGAAACATCCATATACAACACAGACCGTGGCAGAGAAATTTCTAGAGAATGTATACAAGCTACATGGTCTTCCAGTGGTCATAATTTCTGATAGAGATAGGATCTTTACCAGTACCTTGTGGCAAGAACTTTTCAATGCTTTGGGGGTGAAATTGAGACTCAGTAGTGCTTATCATTCATAGTCTGATGGTCAAACAGAAAGAGTTAACCAATGCCTTGAAAATTATTTGAGATGTATGGCTTTTGTTAGTCCTAAGTGGTGGCATTCTTGGCTGTCACAAGATGAATGTTGGTATAACACTTCCATACTCCGTTAAAGATGACACCATTCCAAGCCTTGTATGGTATGAAACTGTAACACCCCGGTATTCCGTATGCCTAGAATGTCACTACCACATGCAAAAGATGACAACTAAATAGTCAAATAAACCAAAAATTCAGCAAGCTCACTATTGCATAAAAACTGAGCTTCAGCAACCAAAATCATCTCCAAATAAAATCTACATAGCAACCTAAAAAAACTACTTGAGAAGATAAAATAAGGTAATAATAACGACTACATTCTGACCGATATACTGATATTATGATAGAAACTAAACCACAATCCAAATTAACAAAACATAACCACAATATCAAACCATAGCTCTGTTCATTATTTTAGCAAAACATAACCAAGGTAAACCCAACGACTCTTGTCCACGAGACGGAAAGGTGATACTATAAATTTAAGATTCGTGATAGTCTATGGTTATTGTTTTCATGTGAAGTGAAGAGGTGATGCTACAACCCTTTTTTTCCCATGTCGTCATATGGTACCTAAAAAACATTTAAATAAACAAGCGTGAGTCCAAAACTCAACAAGATACATCATATAGCCACAACATCATATATAAATGCAATTGATTTCATAAAACAAACCATACTTTTCACGCATATGTACGAACTTGTAGCTCAACCTTTGAGAATATCCATTCAATTATGCAATGCAGAATGTCGTATGCACATTACCATCTCATAGCTCATACCAGTATAGCTGAGTGTACACCCGTCGGCGTGCACCCTCTCATTCCATTCCATCCTGTGGAAGGGCCTATAGAAGTAGGTTTTTTATGCCCACTACAAGTGAGACATAGAGGCCCACTACAAGCTGAGTGCACACCCGTCGACGTGCACCCTCTCATTCCATTCCATCCCGTGGAGGGGCCTACAGAAGTAGGTCTTTTATGCCCACTACAAATGAGACATAGAGGCCCACTACAAGCTGAGTGCACACCCGTCGACGTGCACCCTCTCATTCCATTCCATCCTGTGGAGGGGCCTACAAAAGTAGGTCTTTTATGCCCACTACAAGTGAGACATAGAGGTCCACATAGGTCATCTCTTCCATCATGTATGCACATATGCAAATGACATGGTTTATTTGCAGGTTGCATGTTTCCATCATTAACATACACACGACCAGCATCGAAACAATGGTAATAAAGCATAATGAACATTTAGAACAGTTAGGTACCAATTATCCAATCACATTATAAAAGACATCTAAATTCCTCCTCAAATACAATGCACTTGCCTTAACAATGAGGAGCGGAGTGGCGCGAGGTTGAGGCCACTCCTGAAGTCACATACCTGAGAATAAATCACATACAACTCAACAATACAATTCCAGCATAACCAGTAAAATTTATCGACAACGAACCCACGCCCTACCTCATTTCTAATAACTTTCTCACTTGGCGAACAAAACCATCCCTCTACTGTCCCAATGGTTTAAAGGTTATAAGTTCCACCCTTATAATCCAAACCTCAGGGGCCAAGAATTTTATGAAACTACTGTAAATTAACCACATATTACCCATTAACAAATTCTATCAAACAAATCATTTATCCTTTCATATTTAGCCCTGAAACCGGATCTGCTACCACCCTGGACAGCAGATCTCAAAATAGCATAACTAATTTTATACAATTCCAAATGAAGTAAAGGATGACATTTATGAAATCTAAAGGAAATTTCCTAACTTAATATGGTCATTTAAAAAAATAATTCAACATCTAGTTAGCCCTACTCTGCAGTTTTCCGCAACTGCTGCCAGCAGAGACAGATTCTGGACAGCAGTCAATAAAACAGCCATAACTTTTAAAATACCCAACCAAATTTCATGATCTTGGTCTCTAAATAAACTTAAGACGACGATCTACAACTTTTCCAACGGCCAACCCCTCTGGAAATGACTGGAACTATTTTTAATCTCTGCCCTAACTTGGGGGTTTGCACTGCCCGAACCTAGACCACGCCCAACCCCAGATTTTACCACATCCAATCTAATCACAGCACAACTATGAGGGATGCTAGCGAGCCCTACTGTCGACTTTTGTAGTCGGTAATAAATTTATAGGGCAGACGCTATATCTCAAACTCGAAGGTCACACAAGACAAAGGTTTATACAGATTCAGGCCCTCGACGGAGGAGGTAATACCCTAGTCCTGTGTGCTGGGATTATGTGGATCTCTTGGATCTAAGATTGATCGTGTGCTCTATATCTCTCTGTTGTTGCCCACCCTCTCCCTTATATAATGGGGGTGGGGCGGTTTACAGAGTCCTGATCGGTTAAGGGATTCCGATCGGTTGTATGATTCTAATCGGTTACAGGATAGAGTTTACATCTTTATCTACCCTGTTAACAACTCGGATTACAATCGTATCTTTTATATCTAAATACTTGTTCGACTATCTCTGGGATGTATCCTCTTCTGCACGGCAGCAAGGCTTGGTACGAAGCTTATCTTCTGGGCTCTCCATCTGGCCCTGTCTTTCCTTCAGGCACTTCTGGGCCGGTTATGAGGATACCTGGTTTCATATATTCCACAGTAGCCCCCGAGTGATTCATGATCCGATTGCTATATCTTCATATGGACCTCAACTTTGGATCAACGTTCTCAGCTTCTAGCATAAACCTCTGACTGATTTCTTCTTTGATTTGAATGCTTCTTCTTGCTGCAAGGGGATTATGAAGGACTCGAATATAACCTCGGACAGTCTTCGAAATTTGTTTTGACCCCTTGTGTCAATTCATTTTTCAAAAACCTCTTTGGCTTCTGAACCATCTTAACTCCAAGTCTCCTCGGCTTCTGATGTCTTTACATCCTCGCATTTACTTTAACCTTATCGCATTGGCTATAAAAGGCGAACCGGCGCTTTTAGAATTCTCTCGCTCTTAGTTCTCCATTTCTTACGTCAAGCTTCACTTTTTTCTCGAGGAATCTCATGGACAACCAGGACACTGAGCTCGCTGAAGAATGGGTGCTTTTCGACATCGCCATGGCTGAATGGGCGGAGAACACAGCCGCCGCCCTTGACCGTACCGCCGTCAACGTCTTCCTCGAGATTTTCCCCGCCCTTCATGAGGTCAAGGAAGTTCTCGTGGAAGCGCTTGGCCGCGTGCGCCGCAGAGAGGTGTAAGACCCCTGCAAATGTAAAAATACTTTCCCAGGCATAATGCCTGAGGAATTTATATATAATAAAGAAATACCTTTTCCAAGTGTTTTCCATGACTGTTGCTTGACATAGCTTAGGCCCAGCTTGGGGTGTATCAAAGATTGCATGGCTCTTTGGTCGGGTGATATTCGTATCCAATCGTCGTAGGATATATTTTTAGGTCCGACTTGGGACATTAGGATTTGCGCGGCTCTTGGCCGAGTGATACCTATATCCAATTGCTGTAGGATATAGCTCTGGTTCGACTCGGGACATCATATTCACGTGGCTCATGGCCAAGTGATACCCATATCCGACTGTTGTAGGATATAGCTTAGGCTCAATTTGTAGCGTATCATATTTACATGGCTCTTGGCCGAGTGATACCCATATCCGACTGCTGTAGGATATAGCTTAGGCTCAATTTGGAGCGTATTAGGATTTCCTTGGCTCATGGCCGAGTGATACCTATATCCGACTGGCGTATGATACAGCTCTGGTCCGACTTGGGACATATCAAGGTTTATCTGAACGGTATCCGTACTCGTTTATTACGACGTACAGCTTATCGACCCATCTTGGGGCATACCATTGGAACCGTGCCTTATCAGGCTCAACTCGTGATATATGATTCCGCAATGCGGTAACCAACTAGCGACCCAACATGGGGCATATCACAAGAAGATATTTTTAATCCAAACTGGAGGACACCCACGTCTCGATTAGTTCGATAAGTGGTTAAACATCCCATCGTGGGGAGCAACGTGTCCCAAACATGACTTGGTTAAACCGCAACTGCCTCTGTATGTCAGGACGCGGGGCCAGCAAATCATTACGAAACATAGAGTAGGGTGAGGTGTTCTGCAATCTTTTTCCCGCCAATTCGGCGAAAACCTAATTTTTCCCCCTTTAAAGACTAAGCCGTGCATTGTCCGATGGTTCATTTCTCCACCGTGCACTCCTCCCTCTTCTGCTTCCTTGTCTCTTCGACTTCTCCGCCGCTAGGGTTAACTGCTATTGCGCTCACATCTTTGCGCCGCCGTCGATCTTTCCTCCGAAGATGTCTTCTCATTCTTCCAAAGAAACCTCCTCGCAGCCTTTGCCTCAAGATTGGACCACCTCGATCATGACAGAGGAGCGGTTGCAATCCATGGTGGATGACGGGGTTCTTCCAGCCCTGACTTAGATCTCCGCACAACCAGCCGCAGGTGAATCCATCCCTACCCCCCGTTCCGAAGAGATTTTGGTTTTTGAATCCTTCTTCCAACGCGGGTTGGGCCTTCCTGCCTGCGCCTTCCTTCGCGGTCTTCTCTTCTTTTACGGCATTGAATTGGTGAACTTGAATCCCAATTCCATCCTGCAAATCTCCCTCTTTGTTCACCTCTGTGAGGCTTTCTTGGGCATCCGCCCCCATTTCGATCCCTTTCGCCATTTTTACCTTTTAAAACCTTATCCCTCAAAGAGCGACCCCAAGGTAATTGGGGGAGCCGGATTTCAGCTGCGGGAGGGGTTAAAGAAAAACTACTTTGCTATTCCCTTCAAGACTTCCAATAAAGGCTGGCACCAGCAGTGGTTCTACTGTGCCAATCTTGATCCTGCTCTCCCCTCCTTTGTCGGGCGCCGGCCTAAGGTGTCCCTTTCTTGGGTATCTGCTCCCAATGCTGCCGACATGGACCAAGTGCATGATCTTTTGGTGCTGATTGAGAACTTAAAAGAAGATGGTCTCACGGGAGTTGGTCTGGCCCTTCATTTTGTTGCCCGTCGGATACAACCTCTGAAGGAGCGAGTCCATCCGGGATACGCTTTTGAAGGAAAGGACGATCCGACCCGGGAACTGCCTGAAGCAGTGTCGAAGGAGCAGGTATATGCTCGAGTAGGCGACTTTTTCATCCCGAGTGTTGAGATGTCCATCACCAGATGCCCAAAATCCTTCACTACATCAAACCCTCCTCCTGAGGTGAGAAAGTTTAGCTGATAGATTTCCACATTCGCCTCTGAATGACTCTTAACTGTTTTAGCACTCCTTTCCAGGATCGATTTGCTTTTTTTAGTGATGCGCCTCTTCCGGAGATGCCCGTTCATAAGAGCGCTCCCTTTAAACGACCTGCAAGCTCCCCGGCCGAAAACCCCGCTGCCAAGAAGGGGAAGAAAGCGATTGCCAAGGACCCTGCGAAGCCCCAGCGCCCGACTGGTGGTCCCAAAATTCAGGAACCGCTAGCACGAGCCCCAGTGCCTTCGGCTCCCCTTCCCCACGAGCCCGTGGTACAGTCGAGTCCAATTCCAAGAGACTCGGGCAGCCGGGAGGAGCCCAGGGTTCCAGTTTGCAGCGCCCCGAGTGGTCCCTCCAGGAGTGGCTCTGCCACCCGAAAGAAGCCCCCAATGAGAATAAAGAAGTCCGACAGGTTTGATGCCCCATCGACTCTTATTTGACGCGTTTTGCCGGCTTATTTACTGATCGTTCTTCTTATAGGAATCCTTCGTACGATGTTCCTGTCGAGACGCCGTCCGGGGCCCCTGAAGAAACTGAGCCCCAGGACGTTCATGTCTTGGTTGAGGAGGCCTCGCACGGGGACACAGGAGCGCCAACCGAGCCTCAGCCGCCTTCACCGACACCCCATGCTTCGGCACCGGGTCTTGCTGCTCAAGAGCCCATCTCTCGTCCATCCCCCGAGGTTGAAGATATCTCTCGAGCTCCACCGACTCTTGCCCGCCCTCAACTCATAATGCGAATCGCGTGGGTTGATGAGGAAGACGGCTTGAAGTTCCTGGATGACTCGGAGGAGGAGAAAGAAAGGAATAACTTTTACAGTTATGCCACCGCTTGTGCTCGCCTGGCTCGGGTAATACTTTCACTACTCTTATCACCTTCGTGCTTGTGCCGGTTAGCATGTTGTCACCTTCCCCTGCGATGGTTACAGAAATTGGGAGAACGCTCTGAAAAGAAATCCGAGTACCTCCAGAAGATGCTCCCGAAGGTCAGGACGCGCCAGGAACATCTGGTCGACTTGGAGCAGGTCAAGGCTGGACATGCAGCCGAGCTGCGTGTTCTTCGGTCGGAGGTCCAGGCGTTGCGGGAGGAGCAGAAAACCCTGCGGCAAGAGAAGCTAGACGTCGTTGGCTCCCTTTGAGGTAAATAATTTCTGGACCACCCCGTGCTCTTGCTCAATTGTCTGGTCTTTTGACTTCCTTATCCCCGTGTCAGCTCGGGATTCCACTGTTGCAAAGCTTCAAGAGCAACTCAAGGTCTCGAAGGCCTCCAAATTGAAGTCGGAGAAGGAGTTAGAAGGTATGCTCAGCAGCTTGGCCCTCCCTTGTCTTCGTTGCCTTCTGGTCATTTCTTGATAATCGGATTTGCTTGCATACTACAAGTTCAAGACGCGGGCGCAATACGCCGCTTATAACGAGAGGGTTGAGGCCCTTGAAACGTCTTGCTCCAAGCTTCGCGAGGCCTCTGAGTTGCTGCTGAGGTTGCTTCATCCCGGAGGCGAGAGGCCGCTCAGCAGGGATCAAGTCATCTCCCAACTGGAGGATACCCCCAAGGAGCTTAAGATACTCTTGAAGGATGCGGCGACCAACGGCGCTAGCCAGGCTCTGGCGATCACCAAGTCGCTTTATCCCCGAGTGGATCTTAAGGCTATTAAAGATGGCTATGCCTGTAACGTGGATGAAGACCGGGCAGTCGAACTCTGGGAGGAAGTTAAGGATGCTTCTTTGGCTGTCGCGGAAACCTTGGACCTGTAAACAAATAATTGAAAGTATTTCTTTTGTTCTTGCATTTTGTCTTTAAATATGCTGCTTTGCCCGAGTGGTTTTGACATATCATGTCCGATATCATGTCCGACTAGTCCAGCCCTTAGGCTCTGAGGCATGGTTCATGATGTATGTCTCAGTCTCTTTAAAATTTGGAGGAGCAAAGCACTCAGAAGCATAATTTTTCGAGAAGATTATACGAGAACGACTTTAAGAGCAAACATTTATTCATAAAGAAACAATTGAATTACAAAGTTCAAGTGAAAAAACGATGTAGCTGTTCTATGTTCCAGGTGTTGCTGATAATTGTGCCGTCTTCACGCTTGAGCTTATAAGCCCCAGGACGTATCACCTCATCGATGATGTAAGGGCCTTCCCAGCTTGGGGAGAGCTTATGCTCGTATTTTTGATTTTTTTCTAAGGACCAGATCTCCTTTGGAGAATGCACGGCTCCTTACATTGCGACTGCGATAGCGACGTAAGCCCTGAAGGTATCTTGCTGATTAAATTGTCGCGACGTCCCTGGCTTCTTCCAGTCGGTCGAGGTCTTCTAGCCGGCTTTCTTCCGAAGCGACTTCTTCATAGCTCCGAACCCGCGGGGATCTGAATTCTAACTCGGTGGGGAGGACCGCCTCCGATCCATACACCAAGAAGAAAGGTGACTGCCCGGTTGCTCTGCTGGGGGTAGTTCGCAGCCCCCAGAGCACCGAAGGCAATTCTTTGACCCACCGAGTGGCATATGGTTTGAGGCGATAAAAAATTCTTGCCTTTAGGCCTTGTAAAACCATGCCGTTGGCTCGTTCGACCTGCCCATTACTTCGGGGGTGTGCTACTGATGCGAAGCAAATTTTTATGCCGAGTTCACCGCACCAGTCTTGAAATATGCCACCTCTGAATTGGGTGCCATTATCCATGATGATTCGGTTTGGTACGTCGAACCTAACCACGATTTCATGGAAAAATTCTTTGGCCTTAGCAGCTGTGATTGTGGCGACTGGCTTGGCCTCAATCCATTTGGCGAATTTATCGACGGCTACGAAGAGATGAGTGTAACCACCTTAAGCCTTCTTCAAAGGTCCTACCATGTCAAGCCCCCAGACCGCAAACGGCCAGGTGATTAGGATGGTCTGCAGTTCCTGTGCTGGTTTGTTCACCTGTCATGTAAAGAACTGACATCCTTTCGCATGTCCGGACGATGTCCTCTGCATCAGTGACAGCAGTCGGCCAGAAAAATCCCTGACGATAAGCCTTGCCAACTAAGGTTGATGACGCCGCGTGATTCCCACAAACTCCCGAGTGGATTTCTTTGAGAAGATCTCTTCCTTCTTGTTCTGATATGCACCGTCGTAGTACACCAGAGGAGCTCCTCCGATAGAGTTCTTTCCCGATCACCACGTAGCTCTTGCTTCGGCGTATTATTCGCTCGGCCTGCATGCGGTCTTCAGGTAGCTCGTCCTTCGTCAAATAGTCCAAATACGGAGCTGTCCAATCGGGGGTAATGACCAAGACTTTTGCCTCTACGTTCTTCTCCGCTGGGACGTCCGACTTTGGCCGAGTGCTTATTGTGGGCTTATGAATTTCTTTGACGAATACTCCCACAGGCACTGTGGTCCAGCCAGATCCCATCTTTGCTAGCTCATCAGCCGCTTCATTGTCCCGATGGAGCACATGAACAAGTTTCAAGCTGTCAAAATTGCCTTCTATCTTGCGTACCTCCTAGCAATAGGCAGCCATGTTGTCTTCGATGCAAGACCATTCTTTTTGCACCTGATTGACCACGAGGATTGAATCTCCACGAACCATCAGACGTCGAATACCGAGTGATATGGCGATACGGAGCCCATGGATGAGTGCCTCGTACTCGGTGCCGTTGTTCGATGCGGGAAAAGTATTTGTAGAACATACCTCAACTGCTCTCCACTTGGCGATATGAGCACTATACCAGCCCCCGCGTCGCTGAGCATGAGGGAACCATCGAAGTACATCGTCCAATACTCGAGTTCCTTGATGACTGCCGGGTTTTGAAGTTCCGCCCACTCGATAGTAAAGTCGGCGAGCGCTTGAGACTTGTGTTAGTGTTATGCCCTTGAGGCAATCATTTAGATGATTGTAACATGACTATGTTTATGAATAATAATATGATTATTGGTCCTATGAATGTATATCATTGTATTGATCAACAAGTATGTGACTTGATTATGAAGCTCTTTACTTAATGATGTAATTCGATAAATATCTCTGATCGGATATCATCGTATAGGACTACGATGAATAGATCAGCACATGTAGTGATCGATGATCATGCTTCATAGATCATGGGATATGGAGATATCATCTCTACATTGTGGACCATGTTGAAGAACATGGGTTAGATAGACCCGCTATGGGACAACTGCGAGAATGTTTCATTCTTATGTGTCATCAGTGTATCTCATACCTAGAAGATGTATGATCCTTAGACACGAGATTGTCATATTCCCTACATGTGTAATAGTTTTCCTTGGGGCTATCAAACACTACTTCCTAACCGGATAGTCATAAAGGTAGCTTTCATGTTTACTATGAAACGTGCGAGAGGAAGTGGCAAATCAAGATGGAATTTGCCACCCAATGAAACAGAGATATATGACAAGGCCACTCGTGTGATATGATTAAGAAAGTGCATGGCCATGCCGTGATTGAGAGTCAATCACAACTTATTAATATATCACGGATACGAGAGATGGATTGAATCATCAAAGGATGACATGATTCTCGCCTTGAGATCAATCTTCATATACTTGGCAAAGGGATTATTACATGAGTTCTTTTGATAGGTTCATTCGATTTGATCACAGTATGTTTGGGAGTTGGCATACTTTGCAAGAAGCCGCTACCAACTATTGGATTGAAAAGGAGTTTTCGAATCCATGTCCAAACGTATGTGAACCCGCAGGTCACACACTTAATGGTGGGACGCATTAATTTGGATTGGATCCGTAATTAATGAACCTCGTGGGCTTAGTATCTTTGGTGGGCCCTGGTTTAGGGTTTCATCTCGTGGCTATATAAGGAGGGGAGGAGGAGGCGCAGAGTGTGCTTTCCACGGTTTAGGTTTGATTCACTTGAAACCCTAGCCTCCTCCTCTCGCTGCCTCGCCGAGCGACTAGGTGCTTGCACACGACGCGCACGCGCGTTCTATCTCGGGCGTGTGGACTCTGCGGTGACGCCTGCTGCGATCTGCGGCGTGGGAGGGCGATCCACGGCGAGGCGAGGACGATCCACTACATCGACGCAACGATCATGCGGCGAGGACGAACCACTACATCGGCGCGAAGGATTCATGGCGCGTCTAGTGGTAATCTTATCTATGATCCTCTTCTTGCGAGTAGCTTTACGGTTGCGCGGTAGTTTTTTTGTGCTAGCGTAGCATACGCGTTTCCCTGATGGTATCGAGCCATCTCGTATAGTTTTGTGATCTGGATGTTGCACATATGATGTGTGAGGTTAGTAGATTGGATCTATTACATGTTCGGCCGGTTCATGTGATGAATTGGTGATGGCGACCATCGATGAGATCGATCGATTTAGGGTTTGAGAAAGTGCAAACCGACTCAATCTTGATTTGGGTGAGTCCGTTCATGGTGCGGCGTTACCCTTACCGGTCGGGTTACCGCCATCGGGGTTTCAAACGTATCCATATGGGACCAAGCCAATCGGATCGAGTTGGATTGGGTCAATCTGGTTGATCCATGGTAGCGCAAAGCAGATTCAATATTGATTTGGGTGAGTCCGTTCATGGTGCGACGCGTTGCCCTTACCGGTCGGGTTACCGCCATCGGGGTTTCAAACGTATCCATATGGGACCAAGCCAATTATATTAGATCGGATTGGGTCAATCTGGTTGATCCGTGGAAATTTTGAGGAAATATTAGATCGGATTGGGGACCGCTGTGGGCTCGCCTGGACCCGCAGGCGCCGCCTCGGACCCCCGCCACGACCGCCAGCGGGACGCCGCCAGGCACCGCCCCTTGGACCCGCGGGCGCCGCCCCTCGGACCGAGTCGTAGGGTTGCTTTTGTTTAACTTCGTTTTGCGAGGAATTATGTGAAATAGTATGGCCTATGTGTATGTGATGCATGTAATTTCCACATGGCTGCGTGCCGTGTTAAGCCATAAGGCTATTTAAATTGTATAACGACTGCGTGTCGACTTGTGATGCTTCAAACCCTCATGTAAAATTCATTATCAAAAGTTGTAAGGAGTTGCATCCATAATGATGAAGACGATGGCTAGGTGAACAAATCAAGCAAGGTGGCTAGGTGAACAACCAAGCATGATGATGGAGATCTTAATGCTAAGGGCCATGCTATTTCACGACTTATTTTGATTTTACGTGGATGTGTGTTTTATCCTTGCTATTTTCTTTATGCTCATTGCATGTGATGCTATGTTCATAGTAATCTTTGTTCATCCTTATAGTTAAAAATCTTAAATCAAATTGTCCATCCAATTGTTGCACCTATCAAGAATTTAGATCGTTATTGATATGATTGCCAAAGTAGTATATCAATGGCTATCTCAATAGATGATAGAGATGTGTTGGACACATCACGCATAACAATGGTAGATTTAAACGAGCTATCAAAGCGGTTTTGGGCTTGAGGACATAAGTGGTTGGGATTTGATTTGATAATGAAGGAACCTATACAAGACAATTGGTGTCTAGGAAAACACACATGAGGCAGGTTTCTTAATTGGCACCCGAATACGGAAGTGCTCCTCCCTCATGTGAGCCCTTGGGGCGAGTTGACTGGCCATGAGTCAAGTTGATGGAGGCATTCATTACTTGTTTTCATACTCAACAAACAAGAGTTACATATGATGTAATTAGCAAAGGTGTTGCTTACCTATGTCATTAAATTTCTAGCAAGTGATGCCAAAGCTCACTAGTGTTTAATGAATATGGATCTTGAATACTCACTATGTGTCTATAAAAGGACATAAAATAGGAGTGTCTTTAATTAAAAGTTTAATAAAGTTTTACATAAACATAGTGCTTAGAATCTTTGCATATTTTTGTTGTAGTTCAATGTCACCTTCTCCTACTCCTGCTACACTGGTTTTGCTTTGAGATCAGTTTTGGAAAGGAAAAACTGAATGGAACTAATTTTGTTGATTGGTATCGCAACTTTGAGAATTGTTCTCAAGCATGAAAAGAAGGACTATGTTCTAGAGAATCCAATTCTGATGAACGGTGAAAATGTCGCTCGCAATTTGAGGTTGAATATGAAAGCATGTTAATGCTTACAGAGAAGTCATTGTCTCATGCTAGTCACAATGGACTCGAGCTCCAAAAGCAATATGAGGACCAGGATGCTTACAATATGATTGTGGGCTTGAAGGGCATGTTTGGGAATCAAGCAAGAGCTGAGAGGTATGGTATCTCAAAGCTTTTATTTGCTTGTAAGTTGGTGAAGGCGATCGGTCGATCCTCATGTGATCAAGATGATTGGTTACATTGGGAGATTGGAAAAACTTGAGTTTCCCTTAGCCTCGGTTTGGCCACAGATGTTATTCTCCGGTCTACGCCTCAGAGCTTTGAGCCATTCATTATGAATTTTCATATGAATAGCATGGAGAAGAGCCTAACCGAGCTACATGCGATGCTCAAGGTGCGGAGGAAAGCATTAAGAAAAACCCAATCATGTGATGATGGTTGAAAACAACCGCTTTCAAAAGAGAAAGGCTAAGGTGGGGGCAGGGAAAGAGCAAGGGCAAGGGCAAGGGCAAGGCTCAAGATGAGATCGCGAGCCTCAAAACTAAGCTTGAAGCTTAAAGTTGGCCCTCAACACGATACCCAATGCTTCTATTGCAAGAAATCGGGGCATTGGAAGCGGGCTGCGAAAAGTACTGGCGGATAAGAAGAATGGAAATGTGGTTTCCACTTGGTATTAATGTTATAGAAATTAATCTTGCTACTTCTTCACTCAGCTCATGGGTATATGATACGGTTCGGTTGCTCACATTTGCAATTCGTTGCGGGTGATAAGAGTAGAGACTTGGCAAAGGAGAAGTGGATCTTGGCGTGGGGAATAAAGCAAGAGTTCTTTGGTCTTGCCGTTGGCACATACCCATTGCATTTGCCTTGAGATTAGTTTTAGAACTCAATAATTGTTATTTTGTTCCATCTTTGAGTAGAAACATTATTTCATCTTCTTGTTTGGAACATGAAGGTTATGATTTGAGAATAAAGAACTTTGTTTGTTCAATATTTTTGAATGATATGTATTATGGTCGTTGCCCCATGGTGGATGGGTTGTACGTCCTTGAACTCGAAGAAAAACCTATCTATAATATTAATGTAAAAGGCACCGCCTAATGATTTGAACCCTACCTTTTTGTGGCATTGTCGCTAGGTCATATAAATGAGAAGCGCATGAAGAAGCTCCATGGTGATGGACTTCTAACCTCATTTGATTTTGAATCATTTGAAACATGTGAATCTTGTTTACTTGGCAAGATGACAAAAGCCCCTTTCACGAGTTTTAGTGAGAGAGCAAGTGAATTATTGGCCCTAGTACATACTGGATGTATGTGGACCAATGAGCTCGATTGCTAGGGGTGGGTTTGATGCTTTGTAACTTTTACCGATGACTTGGTTGATATGGATATATCTATTTAATGAGGCATAAATCTGAAACTTTTGAAAGGTTCAAAGAGTTTGAGCGAAGTACAAAATCAACTTGGCAAAACAATAAAACACTTACGATCCGATCGTGGTGGCGAATACTTGAGCCAAGAGTTTGGTGATCATTTAAAGCAATGTGGAATCGTTCCGCAACTTACTCCGCCAGGAACGCCTCAATGGAATGGTGTGTCCGAACGACGTAACCGGACTTTATTAGATATGGTTCGGTCAATGATCATAAACAGATCCGCCATTATCCTTTTGGGGTTTCGCTCTAGAGACATTGCGTTCACTTTGAATAGGGTCCCATCAAAATCCGTTGAGAAGACGCCATATGAGATATGGAGGAGAAGACCCATGTTGTCATTTCTCAAGATATGGGGATGTGAGGCTTATGTAAAACGTTTACAATCAGATAAACTCGCACCTAAATCAGAAAAATGCTTTTTTGTGGGGTATCCTAAAGAAACAAAAGGATATTACTTTTACAAAAGAAACGAGAACAAAGTTTTTGTTGCTCAAAATGGTGTCTTTTTGGAGAAAGAGTTTCTTTCAAAAGAAATCAGTAGGAGTGATGTGTATCTTGATGAAGTTCGAGAATCACATGAATATGTTCAAGCTACCTCTGAACCTTCACAAGATGTACAAAGTGTTGTACAACTGTGGAAGAGACTCCATCACGTAGGTCGGGAGGCCACGTCATGTACCTATTAGATATGGGAATGACATATTATTGTTGGACAATGATGAGCCCACGACTTATGAAGAAGCAAAGATGGACCCAAACTCGAAAAATGGCTTGAAGCCATGAGATCCGAAATTCAATCCATGCATGACAATCAAGTTTGGAACTTGGTCGATTCACGATGGTGTAAAACCATTGAGTGCAAATGGATTTTCAAGAAAAGATAGGCGTAGATGGAAATGTTCAGATCTATAAGGCACGGTTGGTGGCAAAGGGTTTCAAACAAGTTCAAGGAGTTGACTATGATGAAACTTTCTCACCGTAGCCATGCTCAAGTCTGTCGGATCATTTTAGCTATTCTTTGCATATTTTGATTATGAAATATGGCGGATGGATGTCAAAACAGCCTTCCTTAATGGGAATCTTTACGAGGATGTATACATGATACAACTTTGAAGGCTTTGTTGATCCTAAATATGCTAAAAGGGTATGCAAGCTTCAAAAATCCATTTATGGGTTAAAGCAAGCATCTAGGAGTTGGAACATTCGTTTTGATGAAGTAGTCAAAGGTTTTGACTTTATCAAAAATGAAGAAGAGCCTTGTGTTTACAAGAAGGCTAGTGGGAGCGCACTTGTATTTACGATTTTGTATGTGGATGACATATTATTAATCGGGAATGACATTCCTATGCTTGAAGATGTTAAGACTTCATTGAAAAGGAGTTTCTCAATGAAGGACTTGGGAGAAGCATGCTATATCTTGGGCATAAAAATCTATAGAGATAGATCAAAAGGTTAATTGGATTAAGTCAGAAGCGTACATTGACAAGATATTGAAAAGGTTCAATATGCATGAATCCAAGAGAGGTTTCATGCCAATGTCACATGGCATCGATCTCTGCAAGAATCGGTGTCCTTCGACATCGATGAGCGAGACAGGATGAGCAAGATTCCATATGCTTGACTATTGGGTCTATTATGTATGCCATGATCTGCACACGCCGGATGTCTCATATGCTCTAAGTGTCACGGCGGATACCAAGCGGATCTGGTGATGGTCATTGGATAGCCGTAAAAATATCTGAAGTACTTGAGAAGAACTAAGGGTATGTTCCTTGTTTTTGGAGGTGAGGAAGATCTGGTTGCAAAGGGTTACACCGATGCAAGCTTCCAAACCGACAAAGATGATTTTCGATCGCAATCCGGGTTTGTGTTTACACTTAATGGAGGAGCGATGGTGGAAGAGTTCCAAGCAAAACACGGTGGCCGACTCTACGACGAAGCGGAGTACATTGCGGCCGGAGGCCGCAAAGGAGGCTGTGTGGATTAAGAAGTTTATCACAGAGCTTGGTGTGGTCGCTAGTGTCTCTAGTCAATGGACATCTATTGTGATAATAGTGGTGCCATTGCACAAGCAAAAGAGCCTAGATCACATCAAAGTCTAAACACATACTCCGTCGCTTTCACCTTATTCGCGAGATTGTGGATAGAGGTGACGCTCGAGAATATGCAAAGTACATACGGAAGCCAATGTGGCGATCCGTTGACAAAGCCACGCCACGACCTAAGCATGAGGCGCACACAAGGTCTATTGGTATTAGATACTTAATTGATTGACTCAAGTGCAAGTGGGAGATTGTTAGTGTTATGCCCTTGAGGCAATCATTTAGATGATTGTAACATGACTATGTTTATGAATAATAATATGATTATTGGTCCTATGAATGTATATCATTGTATTGATCAACAAGTATGTGACTTGATTATGAAGCTCTTTACTTAATGATTTAATTCGATAAATATCTCTGATCGGATATCATCGTATAGGACTACGATGAATAGATCAAGACATGTAGTGATCGATGATCATGCTTCATAGATCATGGGATATGGAGATATCATCTCTACATTGTGGACCATGTTGAAGAACATGGGTTAGATAGACCCGCTATGGGACACTGCGAGAATGTTTCATTCTTATGTGTCATCGAGTGTATCTCATACCTAGAAGATGTATGATCCTTAGACACTGAGATTGTCATATTCCCTACATGTGTAATAGTTTTCCTTGGGGCTATCAAACACTACTTCCTAACCGGATAGTCATAAAGGTAGCTTTCATGTTTACTATGAAACGTGCGAGGGAAGTGGCGATCAAGATGGAATTTGCCACTCCAATGAAACAGAGATATATGACAAGGCCACTCGTGTGATATGATTAAGAAAGTGCATGGCCATGCCGTGATTGAGAGTCAATCACAACTTATTAATATATCACGGATACGAGAGATGGATTGAATCATCAAAGGATGACATGATTCTCGCCTTGAGATCAATCTTCATATACTTGGCAAAGGGATTATTACATGAGTTCTTTTGATAGGTTACATTCGATTTGATCACAGTATGTTTGGGAGTTGGCATACTTTGCAAGAAGCCGCTACCAACTATTGGATTGAAAAGGAGTTTTCGAATCCATGTCCAAGCGTATGTGAACTGCAGGTCACACACTTAATGGTGGGGACGCATTAATTTGGATTGGATCCGTAATTAATGAACCTCGTGGGCTTAGTATCTTTGGTGGGCCTGGTTTAGGGTTTCATCTCGTGGCTATATAAGGAGGGAGGAGGAGGCGCAGAGTGTGCTTTCCACGGTTTAGGTTTGATTCACTTGAAACCCTAGCCTCCTCCTCTCGCTGCCCTCGCCGAGCGACTAGGTGCTTGCACACGACGCGCGGCGTTCCATCTCTGGACATGTGGACTACTGCGGTGACGCTGCTGCGACTGCGGCGTGGGAGGACGATCCACAGCGAGGCGAGGACGATCCACTACATCGACGCAACGACTGCGGCGAGGACGAACCACTACATCGGCGCGAAGGATTCCATGGCTCGCGTCTAGTGGTAATCTTATCTATGATCCTCTTCTTGCGAGTAGCTTTCTGGTTGCGCGGTAGTTTTTTTTTTGTGCTAGCGTAGCATACCGCGTTTCCCTACAACTTGATGGCGGTGCGAGGCTTGAATAGGATATCAAAAGCTCCAAGCTCGACTGCCCACTTTGCAATTCTCCTAGTGGCCTCCTGGTTGTGAAGTATATCTCCTATTGGGAAGGAGGTGACCACCGAAACAGTATGCTCTTGGAAGTAGTGCTTGAGTTTGCGAGATGTAAGAAGTATGGCGTATAATAATTTTTGCACTTGTGGATACCACACCTTAGATTCACTCAGGACATCACTGGCGAAATAGACCGGGTGTTGGATCTTCTGCGCGTGCCCCGGCTCCTCCCTTTCTACGATGATTGTAGCGCTGACTACGTGAGTCGTTGCCGCGATGTAAAGTAACAGAAATTCCCCTGGCATCGACGAAACCAAGACCGGTGGTGTCATCAAAAAGGTCTTCAGATCTTCAAATGCTTGCTGCTCCTCAGGCGTCCATTGGAATTTGTCCTGCTTCTTGAGGAGTTTAAAGAATGGCATACCTCGCATACCCAGTCGGGAAATAAACCTGCTGAGTGCGGCCATAAACCCTGTAAGCTTTTGGACGTCCTTTTGGCAAGTCGGCGGTTCCATATTGGATATGGCCTTGATCTTTTCTGGATTTGCCTCAATGCCTCATTGGGATACGATAAATCTGAGCAGTTTTCCCAAAGATACTCCGAAAACACACTTCTCGGGATTAAGCTTCATGCTGAAAGCCCTTAGACTTTCGAATGTCTCGGATAGGTCAGCGATAAGGTCCTTCCTCTCCCGAGTCTTTACCAAGACATCATCCACATATGCCTCCACATTGCGTCCAAGTTAGGCGTGAAAACACCGCTGTATTGCGCGCTGATAAGTTGCACCATCATTTTTTAACCCGAACGACATCGTGGTATAGCAAAAGGCCCCAAAGGGCGTGATGAATGAAGTCTTGATGTGATCTTCCGCCTTTAGGCGAATCTGGTGATACCCTGAGTAGGCATCGAGGAAACTCAGGATCTCGCACCCGGCGGTCGAGTCAACCACCTGATTAATTCGAGGTAGCCCGAAGGGATCCTTCAGACATGCCTTGTTGAGATCAGTATAATTAACGCACATGCGCCAAGTTTTATTCTTTTTTTGAACTAGTACAGGCTTTGCCAACCAATCGAGATGATACACTTCTTTTATAAAACCTGCAGCTAATAATTTGGTGATCTCTTGCTTGATGGCGTTCCGACGATCTGGAGCAAACCGTCGGAGTCTTTACTTGACTGGCTTAGCCTTTTCGTCGACATGTAGAGAATGCTCGATCACCTCCTTAGGAACACCCGGCATATCGGATGGTTTCCAAGCAAAGATGTCCTTGTTAGCCTGGAGGAAGGTAACGAGCACGTCTTCCTATTTGTCCCCGAGCCCTATCCCGATCAGAGTCGTTTTGGACGAGTCGGTTGGGTTGAGGATAATTCTCTTGGTTCCTTCGCCAGACTTTATGCCTAACATGGCCTGCTTCTTGGATGGGATGTCGCCCACTTCTTGCAACGTGGCAGCCTCTGCTTGGACATTCTTCCCCTCGGCGGTTGCCTCCTGCAGCTTAGCAAGTTCATAGTTCTCTCGGTCGCATTCCAGAGATTGCTTGACGTCGCTGCGAACCGTGATGACGCTTTTGGGTCCCGGCATCTTCATCATCAAATAGGTGTAGTGCGGGATGGCCATGAACCGAGCCAGACCGGGTCTTCCCAAGATAGTGTGATACGCTATCTCGAAATCCACTACTTCAAAATTTATATACTCGGTCCGATAGTTGTCTTTGGTACCGAAGGTGACGGGCAAAGCAATTTGCCCGAGAGGAAACGAAGACGCCCCAGGGATCACCCCGTGGAACGACTGTGAGCTCGGCTTTAGCTCGGAGCGGGGGACGTTCATGTCGTCGAAGGTTTTGGCGAACAAGACATTGAGTCCACTCCCTCCATCGATCAAGACTTTCTTGAGCTTTACATTGCGAATAACAGGGTCGAGCACTAGAGGGTACTTACCCGGGTGTAAAACTCGGTTGGGGTGATCCGAGCGATCGAAGGTGATCGGGACTTCAGACCACTTCAGATACTGGGGTGTTGCCGGTTCCACCGCATTGATCTCCTGAGCGGTAAGCTTCTGCTTCTGCTTGGACTCGTATCCGATGGAGCCCCCGTATATGTAGTTTAGCTCGTGCTCGGGCTCTTGGTAATCGTCCTCGCCGGGAGGGTCTTTCTTCTTGGCCGCCTCTTCCTTCGTTGGAGCCGGCTACTTGTTGCTTTCGCGCGCAAAACGCTTCAGAGTAAAGCAGTCTTTAGCGGCGTGCTTACCTTTAGGGTGGAAAGGACAGATTGCCTCCATGACGGAATTGTAGTCGGGTGCCTCCCTTCGTGCAACTCGGGGCCTGTTGTGTTCTGCTACCGCAACTAGCTCCTCGCCTTTCCGTTTTTTGTCTTTGTGCTTGGAGGACTCAGCCTTGTCGCCCTTGTTCTTCTGTTGCGGGCGATCTTCTTGGAGCTCGGCCAGGGCGTCGGAGGCTGTGGCATACGGTCGGCCAACGCAAACATCTCCTTTACGGAGGCCGATGGTTTCTTGGACATCTTCTTGATCAGATTAGGATCGCTGACCCCTTTTTGAAAGGCTGCTACCACCACTGCATCGGATACATCCCTGATGGTGTTCTTTTTCTGCATGAAACGCCGGATGAAATCTCTTAGCGTCTCGTCTTTCTTCTGGTGAAGCTGATATAGGTCCTATGGGGTGCCAGGCTTCTCATAGGTTCCCTGAAAGTTAGCGATAAATTGATTGCAGAGATCGCTCCAGGAGTCCACCGAGTTCGCGGGAAGTCCTGTGAGCCATGCCTGAGTTGAAAGGGTGAGATCAACTGGCAGATAATTTGCCATCACGTTTTGATTGCCCCCGGCCGCTTTGATCGCCAGGGCATAGACCTGCAGCCAAGCTTCCGGATCTCGCTGCCCGTCAAACTTTACGATGCCCTTGGGGTTGAAGCCTTCGGGCCATACCACTCGGCGTAACCGATAAGTGAACGCCCGGATTCCATCGATGGATCTGTCATCATGATGAGGGGGAGTTCGGCGTGGCGAGCCTCTGGCTCGGCGATTGTCGTCAACGCGTTGGGGTGGAGTTCGGCACGGAGAGTCCATGACTCGGCGATCGTCGTTGTCGTCCTGCTCCCGACGATGATGGTCTCTATGGTCGTTGCTGTCGTCGTGCCGTTGATCACCTCGTCGATCGTGGTCGGTGCCAAAACGTTCGTGGTCATCGTGGCACCATCATCGTTCTTCCTCATCCCGCTCTTGTCGTCTGGTAGTGATGTCTTGGCGAAGGTCGCGGTTGAGGTTCCGACAGACGTCTCCGACTGGTTGCATGGTGCGCCGACTGCCGGTATTCCGACTGGTGGCAGTCCGACTGCTAGCGACGCGAGTAGCCGCGTGGGAGCGCGAGTGCGCTTCCCCTATCGGCTTTTCCTGATTCTGCTGAATCGCTGCCGCCGTCACCATGGCCTTGATCTGGGCCACAATCGGGGCCGCCGGGCTATCAGATGCAATCATCGGGTCCAGCGTGTCGAGAAGCGTCTTGGAGGCGACGACATTCTGGAGCGGTGTATGGAAGACAGCTTGGTCTCCCAACCTAGATTGTAGGATGTCCTGGCGAACATTGCGTCCGCGAGATCGAAGCGATAGCATTTGTGCCTCCTTACCCTTATGAAGAAGGCAATCTTCCTCCGCAGCTTCTTGAATCTCTTGCTGACGTTGGAGATCGGTCTTCTACTCTTCTATTGCGTAGATGCCACGAAGATCGCAGCAACTCCTCATGACGCTGACTGGTTTGCTGGATGAGACAAAGTGGCATACCTGAGATGGGTCGGCCTGATCTTTACCAGATTGGATCTGGATTAGGTCCAGGAAGACAAGTTCTCCGCGTGCATCTGCGACGAAGTCCAGGCTTCCAAAGCGGAAAGCCTTGCCGGAGGCGAAGGTGGCGATAATTCCGTTGGTTGCTGCCATCGATCTTGTGGGAAAAGATTATAGCGCTTCCCCTACCTGGTGCGCCAACTGTCGACTTTTGTAGTCGACAATAAATTTATGGGGCAGGAGCTAGATCTCAAACTCGAATGTCACACAAGACAAAGGTTTATACAGATGTGAGACCCCGTTCTGATGAACAGGAACCTCCATGTGATTATTGTGCTATTCCCTGGATCAGTAGCTAGCACCCACATGTTTACAACAATTGGAATCACAACCACACCACAAATAATTACAGCGGAAACTAATAAACAAAGAGAAGCTACAACTCAGAGAATAAAGCAGCAAAAGAAGCGATATCTTGTAGTTTGCCCATCCGACCCGCAGGCAACTGACAAGGCATAAACTCCAGATAGAACACGACGAAGAAGATCCCGCAACCTGCGATGAAAAGAGACTCGAAGCCTCGCTAACTCATCCACCTAAAATAATAATTAAGCAAGGGTGAGTACTTTACGTACTCAGCAAGACTTGAGCAAAACCTATAATATATACAGGCCATTTCAAAGGAAAGGCTAATACAATTAATTTGCATAAAGCGAAATTGAATTGTAAAACAAGTTATCATTTGCAAACGGAATTTATAAAAGCAAGTTGATTGATGATAAAATAGATACAACAGTAAGTAATACTCACAGTCCTCCATGACGTGAGTTTGAAATAAACCAAACCACAAGGTCCATCAATGTCAGCCCTTCGACATAAAACAACAGTTGCTAAAACAAGTTCAGACCAAACCCATTTTAGAAAGATACCAAAAACTCTAACATTGGGAGGATTTTCCCCAAGTGCCCATAACCGCGGGCGCGGCTAATCGATTAGATCTTACACTCTGCAGAGGTGTACACTTTACCCACAAGGAATGATCAACCTTTTCGCCAGATCAGTTAACACACTTCCTTTGGTGTGTCGGCAAGGAGATCATACAAAGCCGTTACATTATCTAGACGTGGCTTTACACCAGCCCGGGACGTTAACCCTCGCCCTGAAGACAGAGACACTCACCCAAGCCGTGGATCCACATTTATCACACACAACACCACGTCTCTGTCCAGGGCAAGGCGTACACCGTTGCATTGGTATGTAGAAACCCCTACAGACAGACCTGTCCGGAATGCCTGTGCAATCTCCCGCCTTCCATAGATGCAAAGCCACATCTAAACAACTTAATAGGCTAAGACCCGCCCATACAAGCCCTCGCGGTTGCACGAAAAACATGGATCTGCAACATCCCATTTGCTCGGTCCTTAATCCGACCCGGGCGATACTCCACCCTACACTACGTGCAAACCCGTCTGCACATCCGGCTATTGCCAATAATCGTCCGCGTCAAACCATAGTTTTATTTTGGGTTTTTAATCAAACTACCAGCAACCATTCTCCCAAAAAGGACCATTTAGGTTCCATATAAAACATTTCAGGAAACAATTTTAATCATGATCATCTGCCCCCCCACAAAAACTAAAGCATGGCTAAGCATGATTAATATGATCGCATATACCCAAGATGACATTAAGTATTGTCAAGCCTTATTCTATGGTTATCAAGGTTCACATGTGCATAATTATCAAGAAGTTTCATGAGACAACAGGTATATCTACCAGTACCACAAAATAGCGAATTTACAGAAAGTAAACGCATGCATGAAACATTTTAGTAAACACAATGCAAATCAAATACTGGGATCAAGATGGTCAAAGGGGCGCTTGCCTTGCTTAATCATTGCTTACGGTGAAGACGAGGTCGCAATAGATGAAGTCAACGACGGAAACGGCGACATCGGGTTTTACACGTCGTTCAACGGAAATAAAGCAAATAACAAGCTTTAATAAGGGCAAAAAGAAAACAGACAGCAAATCAAATAAAGATTCACTACAGAAAACAGGAATGCTTTAGGGTTTAATTATGATTTTAAGATCTCATGAATTAGATAATTACATATTCATATACTTAATAGCTTTTATGATGAACAAAACAAGGTTCCTTTTATAGATTATCCATTCTTGAATTACGAATTCAAGAGGCTAAAATTATGAATTCTTACTTTTATAACTTCGAATTATAGATGCTAAAATTATTTAGATTAATAGAATTAAAACATTAGAAAAAGGGGTTATGCGAATATCACTTAATCTGAAATGATATTACACAATGGATGATTCAGAATAAGGTATATCTGATAAGTTAGGTTACTGGATTTACTTATGGTATCTAAGAAGGTTCTGGTGATACAAATATATATTAACTGATGCGAGGGTTGTGTCCCGATCTTTCGATGAGAGCGATAACTATCGATTTGTGGAACCGACTTTGACGATCCGACTACAACGTACGACGACGATGCGCCTTAGCAATCACTAAACCAACTCGAGTGTTATTGATCTTGCCGTGGCACGATCAACTGAACACGAGTTCAATTCCTGCAAGCAACGAAGAACAAGTAAGAACAATGGTAAAAGCAATCTGAAATTGCAAATAAGAATTGAAGGCCAAAATAAGGTGGGGTTCTATTGAAGGTCTTGACAAGGTGGCTGTCCAGCACAACTCGAAGACGCAAAGTTTGCACTTGGCTAAACTAATCAAACAAAACCCAAGTATCTAAAGCGGTGGCTACTAAGTTTATAAGAGGGAGGGACGTCCTAGGGTTGTGTGCAGCCAGGGGGGATCCACACAACTTGGGCTTGGGCCCCAAAACACTTACAAGGTCCGAAACAGCCCAAAACAGTTTTGTAGTACATTGTTTTAATGATTCCGGTTGATGTACGATGAATCTGGGCCTGAGATTAGATCCATTGGAAAGATCTCGTTGTAAGCTTTCAATCAAGTCCAAGTTCACCCAAATCGGAGTCCGTATGCAAAAGTTATTCATATTTGAAGTCGGTGCTGTCTCAGGAGGCCGAATTGGATTCCAGAACGTGATGGATTTGATCTCTCTCTCTTCTTGGCTCGTGGATGATGTGTTGGAGTAGGCACAACCAAATGTGGTCATATCCGTAGTAGTGATGTCCTCATCATCCTCCCTTTCTTGAATTTGAGTCGTCCTCGACTCATGCTCAGCTTTTAGCTTGACCTCAACAAAAAGTATTCTCATGTTCAGATCATCCTCCACAAAGCTCAATATTTCTTTCCAGCATATAAAGGCATGTTGAAAGCTTGCACTCTTGGACGCTTCCTTCCCCCTGTGAAGGAAAGCCATCCTAGTAGATATAGATGATCTGAGAGGATGCCGTGAAGTGTCGCCAAATTGATATAGCGTTGATCATATCCGGACGAGCATGGTCTCATCATTCTCCTTTCTTGAATTGGAGTCGTCCTCGACTCCATCACATTCTCTGCAAAATGTTAGTAGCGAGAAAGAGCAAAGCAACATGCATATCTTTTGTGCTCAAATCAATGTCTCGTGAATCAAAATCACCCAAACACTCCCTTTCTTGAAAACTATCATATAGATTATAATCGATGTAGGGGTACTTGATATGATATTAGAATTATCAAATTGATCACATTGTTGCATAGGATGTGGAGGTCTCAGATCTGAACAAATGTATAATCTATGCACTTTGTATTCTCCTTTATCATTATATTTGCCAACAACATAGAAAATATTTCGTGATAACCATGGCAAATCAGAATGTACAAAAATCTTCTCCTTGAAACTATCCAGATCACACAGAACATCAAATTCAATGTAACCTAAAGTATCTAAAGAAGACATCAATTTAAGCTCATCTTCTTCACTAGCAATTTGAATAACATGTCTATGTTCAACGCAAGTGTTTAGTTTAAATATAAATGTTTCATGTTCATTCACTAATTGTGGCGTGGATATAAGTGAAGCATTATGACACAACTCTTCTTTATCACTAGGAATAGCAACCAAATCAACAATAGGTTCCATTAATAGTTGCTCTACGATAGCATGATTCATGGACAGTTTTGTCTCTTCAAAAAAAATTTCACCATGTATACAGTCCATACCTTTTACATTACCTTCTAAATCATTCTCAGTGGTTGAAGGTGCAACTTCAATTTTCAACTCTTCACATACGTATGGAGAAGCAAATATCTTCTCTTTCTGCACATTTTCCTCATCATCTTTCTCATGATGTTGTTCACTTTTCTGCAAAATGTTAGCTACAATAGAAGGTGCAACAATGGGCACCTCAAATGAAGCTAAAGGCTCTTTCAAAGATTCAGCAAGCATGTTTTCAGCTCTACAAGTACTTTTAATCAATTCTGAAAGACAACTATATGTTTCATCAACAAGAACATCCTGAATTTCATGATTAAGTCCACGTATGAACCTAAGCTCAGTAACTTCCTCACATTCTTGTAAACCACAACGCAACAAACAATTTTGCAAATCATGAAAGTATTCTATAACAGTTTTAGAACCTTGTTTTAAGCATTGAAGTTTAGTAAGCAAATATTCATCAACATATTCAGGAACATAATCATTTCTCATAAGTCTTTTCATGGCATTCCAAGTTTTAGGTTCTTTATCATGTCTAGATATATGCTTCCACCAATATATTGCATCTGATGTTAACACTTTAACTGCGGCACTAATCTTTTGGTTTTCAGATAAGTCATAGTTTGCAAATTCTTTGTCTACCGCTATCTCCCAATTAATATATGCATTAGGATCGAACTTTCCACCAAAAGTAGGCAATTCAATCTTGATTTTACCTTGTTCATAATCAGTTGATGAACCGTGGCGATGTGTGGTGGGGCGACCGAGGCAATGGGTCCATCTTTGGGAAGCCGGGCAACAATGGGAACCCGTTGTGCGTAGTAAATCATTGTTGTTGCTTAGGAGGCGAGGCGGAGGACTGGAAGTTCGAGGACAGCATTGCAAGCATATCATCAAGTCTAGACAAAATAGTAGCAAGGGTAGTGTTAGCAACTCCCTGAGCAGTCTCGATGGACCGAAAACGGTCTTCTTGCAGCGACATTTGCTCATTAGTGAGTTGTACATTGCCCTTCGTGCGTGGAGAATGATGTAGTGAACTCTTGTCACCTGACATGGTTAGTAGCATAAAGGGAAAGACAAAGGTTTATGTAATTCCCAATCAACTAATAGGAAGTGGAGAAAAGTCGCTCAACTCTCAAGCCTTAACCAAAGCTCTTACAAGTTCTTACCGTGCAGCAGGAGTTGTCGGCCGTTGGCGGTGTCAAAAGTTCTTCAAAGCTTGGATAAAGCGATTGCAAGGGACCGAACAAACGTACAAGGTAAAATATGTGGAGCTTGGTAGGCTATACTTTTTCCTATACAATCTGATTATTCTAGTTATTGTAATGATAAGTAATGACCCAAACTAGAATTCACAAGTCCTAGTTGCCGATCTCAAAGATATAAACGAATTTCAAGGCAACTCACACGCAAAGATGATGGTACTTATGCAATCAAGAAATGAGCTATAAAAAATAAGTGAGGCACCAAAAGCTCTATTGCACAAGTCGTAGAGAGACGCTAGCTTATTGCTTCAAGAATGTAAAAAGGGCACAAGATTGCTCAACAATTAATACAATTGCACAATCTGAAATAATGAACACAAGTTAGGGTTTTGCTCAATGTAGTGCGACCGGCCACTAGTTTCTTTTTCTTCTTCTCTTTTTTTTTTCCTTTTGGCTCTTTCTTTCTCTTTTCTTTCTTTGAGTGACTTTCGGCCAACACTACTATGAACAAATTTTTGGGAATCCCTAACTCGATGTCACAAGATAGTATGATATGATAATTCAAGATTATGCAATATATCAAGTAGAGCAGCCCTAAGCAATATCAAATAGCTAATCTCAATTGGGATCAAAGTATTCGCAAAGGATGAATTGGTTAACAAAGGTATGTATACTGATATTTTTGGAGTTTTATGGATTATGGATGCTACTGGACTCAACCAACTCAAAGGAACAAAACTAGAACACGAATTGAAGTAAGATACCCAAATTCAAAGTTTCTAGGGCAGCAGAATGGTCACCAAGATTAATGCTTCAAAACGACCGAATTTAGAAGGTTTACTATGGAAAGAATTCAAGATTATGTCCTCAGCTTTCAAAAGAGTACAAGAACATGCAATTTGGAGCTCGGGTGTGGAAGTTATGGCTCAAAAACCGAACTGCACAGAAAACCCCCAATTTCAGCCTGCGAGACTGATTCCGATTCCGAATCAAATTCGGTTTTAAGGAGTCCGAATCACAAAGGACACCCAAAAACGTTTTTGTAGAGGACTCTTCAAGGATTCAGGAAAGTATAAAAACTTCCCAAACGGAGTTCGGACGTGAGAATTATGATCAAAATACCGAACCGATCTGGATTGGAAGTATAACTTGCTTCAACAACTTAGATATCCAGATTAAACAGCTTTAGGTCCAGAATTAGAGTTCATGCCCAACTATGATTTTGTGGAGATCGTTCTCAGGTTTCAGAAAAGTGCAAAAACACTAGAATCCGAGCTCGTATGCGAAAGTTATGAACAAAACAAAGTCTTGGACAGATTGAAAGAAAAGCTACGCGAAGGAAAAACAATCAACAACTAAAACAAGGACTCTAATGGATCAAAACCTAACAAAACTCACTAAAATAACAGATTGAATCTAAAGGTTGAATTTTTGTGGAGTAATTTTCAATTTAGGACAGGAAACAAAAACTAATCTACAGTATAGAATCTCTCACCGAGCAACTTGGCGCTCTGATACCACCTGATGCGAGGGTTGTGTCCCGATCTTTCGATGAGAGCGATAACTATCAATTTGTGGAACCGACTTTGACGATCCGACTACAACGTACGACGACGATACGCCTTAGCAATCGCTAAACCAACTCCGGAGTGTTATTGATCTTGCCGTGGGCACGATCAACCTGAACATGAGGTTCAATTCCTGCAAGCAACCGAAGAACAAGCAAGAACAATGGTAAAAGCAATCTGAAATTGCAAATAAGAATTGAAGGCCAAAATAAGGTGGGGTTCTATTGAAGGTCTTGACAAGGTGGTTGTCCAGCACAACTCGAAGACGCAAAGTTTGCACTTGGCTAAACTAATCAAACAAAATCCAAGTATCTAAAGCGGTGGCTACTAAGTTTATAAGAGGGAGGGACGTCCTAGGGTTGTGTGCAGCTAGGGGGGATGCACACAACTTGGGCTTGGGCCCCAAAACACTTACAAGGCCCGAAACAGCCCAAAACAGTTTTGTAGTATATTGTTTTAATGATTCCGGTTGATGTACGATGAATCTGGGCCTGAGATTAGATCCATTGGAAAGATCTCGTTGTAAGCTTTCAATCAAGTCCAAGTTCACCCAAATCGGATTCCATATACAAAAGTTATTCATATTTGAAGTCGGTGCTGTCTCAGGAGGCCGAATTGGATTCCATAACGTGATGGATTTGATCTCTCTCTCTTCTTGGCCCGTGGATGATGTGTCGGAGTAGGCACAACCAAATGTGGTCATATCCGTAGTAGTGATGTCCTCATCATTAACTATGGATTTCATCATTATTGCCAAGTTGCTATTCATATTGTGAAGTTCATGAACCATAAAACTTAGGGTTATTTGGCTACTAGGATTTATATGCAAAACATGATGAAACAAGATTATTTCTTCAGAATGGGATAGTATATACTTTGAAGAACATTTCTAAGTTGATCTCATACATTTTAGTGTTTAAACGCGACATTATATTCATTGCTGAAAAAGCTTATATGATAATAAGGTTTATGTTATAAGGAATTGGATTAGAAGTGTAGTGCACAATTACAACTTAGGGTTATAGCGCTAGCTGGATTCAGATGAACATTAAGCTATAAACAAAATATTTTTCCAAAATATGATAGCCCATATCCCAAATATCATTTCTGAACTGATCTTCATAATATTAGCATTTAGACGAGATATTCTACGGGTTGTTGAAAATGCTTAAGTGCTTCTAACTTTACACGATAAAGGTTCGATTTCCGATTTAGGTTTGCGACTACACCTTATTAGATAATCTACCCATTTTTTAGGCATAAGTAGGAGATAACTCTAAGAGTGTTTTAAAGCTAATTCCGTGATATTTGACCTTTATCCGAGATATTTTCCACATAAGTGATCCTTAGGGTCTAATATGGACTTAGCTCAAGTTTGTATAAACATAAGATATTTTTGCATAAATAGCAAGGGTATTACCTTTACAGGTTTTAGGATTTGGTTTCATCAAGTTTGAAGTTAGTTTATGAAAGTTATGATTATTCGGAATACAAGTGCTAGAATTTCAACTATTTGGTTAAGTGTTGATCATGACTTCATTGTAATGATTCTTGCTAGATCAAATAGCTTGATTACTTTAGATATTTAGAATCCAGTTTCCTTATCATGACTATGCTCTTTATTAACTATACTTGCATACATTCTTCTATATATATACAACACTTATGCTTTTGATGCCACATAACCTTGTGCATATGTGACACTTCATTAAAAACATTTCAATAGTGACCAATTATTCATTCTGATATCTGTTCCTAACTTTGAATAGCTATTTGACATTGTTCATATGCATATACATATATTGCTACTATTTATTATATGCACACATTTATCTTCATATCTCTTTTTCTCATTTAACCCTATTATTATTCAAACATCAAATCTAAAGCAAGTTTATACCTTAATCATTTCAGCATATTAAAGTAGCCTACTGACATCTAAGTGTGTATAAACAAATTTTATTTATTTTAGAATTTCCTTTATACAATTATTCACTTTTGATTATTTACTCTATTGAGAATAACCCTTAATGGGAAATGATTTAAACAAAGGTAAAATATAAATATTTTTACATATTTGAGTTCCAGGATGTATAAGGATTCTAATAAAATTAGTTTCATTCCATTTTGAATTTGTTTACAACATTTTAATATGTAGCCTATCTTTAAGTCTTTCATTCAAATTTGAATTTCAAATTAACTTGATCTTGTTTTTCAAAATATTTTTGCATATTATGGAAGCACTTGATTTTAGATGATTTTATAAATTTGTTTCATTCCATTTGGAATTATAATGCAAAATATATATCTGATTGAATTGCCTCGGGTATGAAATTCTAAAGAAAATTGAAAATACGTTTTCTGAGTGGAGAGGCGCCTTTTACCGGTTTGGCTGGAGGGAGCTTGCACGCTGACAAATCGGGCCCGCCGCGCAGTGAGAGAAGAACAGGGGAGAAGCTAGGGCGCAGCGGCGAACGGCGAACGGCGGCGTTCCGGCGGGGATCCGGCGAGGCGAGGGCGCGGTGAGCATCAGTGCACTGAGGTGCACCCGATGGTGGGCTCCATCGCCTCCGGTGAGGGCCGGAGCGGGCTGCCACCGAGAGAGGGGCGGCGGCAATGGCGGAAGCTCGCCGGAGAAAAAGATGAATCAATATCAACTCGAATCGGTAGTGTATAAAGCATCAAGGGGCACTAGGGATTTCATTTTACCCATTTATTCGGTCGGAAGCCGACCGGAAAGCTCCGCCACCATGCGACCGGAGTTGGAGAAGAAGGAGGACGGTGCGGCGGCGTTGCGGGCAAGGGGAGCTGAAATCGGACAGGGAATGAACTCAAGACGGCATCAGGTAGCTCTGATTCAAACGAATTGAAGAAAATTTCACCGAGCAGCCGGATTGAAGTTTCCTCCCTTTTCGGGTTGTCTGACAAAAATGGCGAGGAGGAAAACCGCGGTTGAAGCGCTGGGTTCAGGAGCACTCTCGGTGAAGGCCCCTTTCTCTTGGTGGTCTCCTTGCCTTCGAGCTCCCGATGGCCTTCTGGTGCTTGAGTCTTGAGCTCTAGCTCTTACTCGATTGAGGGATTGTGTGGCTTGCGCATGTAAGGCAGAAGAGAAGTTCTAGCGGAGCAGCCATCCAGTGTGAACACAGGGAAAAATTGCGACGCCACTGCCTCGCTTGAGATGACCGAATACTTGCCGTGGCATCGTTTGGTAGGCAAAGGACTCGGCTGAAGAAGAGAGGAAGCAAGGAAAAAGGGGCTGACTATTGGGCGAGTTGGCAGTGATGCAGGCTTGTCTCATCGAGATCGGGACCAACTGGCGGACCAAACGGATGAGCTTCTAGTCGGTTCTTCCAGCTTGTCCAGAATGCACTGCCCTCATTAAATGAGAGATCATTTCGGGCCAAACATATCTGAAACCTTTTGACCGAATTCTAACGAGAGTTGTTAATCTTCTGTACAAATTTGAGACTAAAATACCTTATGGTTAAATTATAAAAATTCTGACACTGCACATCATCCAGAATTCTCATTTCGGATTTTGATTTAATTAAAGGTTCAAATTGTATTAATTATTTTTAAAACTTTTTATGAGGGTTCTATTCAACTTATTTATTCTCCAATAAAAATTTCAAGTCGACATATTTCATATTTATTTTATATAAATTCTGACATGCTGATTTACAGATTTCCAATGCCTCTGTTTTCGAATTTTTAAATGGTCTAAATGACATTATTAATTCCTGATATTTTTACCACAGGTAAATATTGACTTAAGGATATTATTGTAAATTTTTCAGGAGCAGATGAGTTTCGAAAATTTTATAATAAATATGTCCTTGCACTATTTGGAGGTCAAAGGGATGTCTTTTCAACTATTTAATACTTTCTTATGTATTAAAATTTATTTGCTGGATAAACTCATCCACTGCATGCTTAGAGTTACCATGGTAAAATTTTCTAACTTTTACTTTTACCATTTCCCATTTACTAATTCTAATTATTGTATTTCCATACAATACAAAAATCAAAAGAAATTCAAATAAGAACCAATAAATTCAATAAAACTTATAAATAAATATTTTCAAATTTAAAATATTTATTTTTATATTACTTTATTTTTCGGGATGTTACAACAGATCCAGGCCCTCGACGGAGGAGGTAATACCCTAGTCTTGTGTACTGGGATTATGTGGATCTCTTGGATCTAAGATTGCTCGTGTGCTCTATATCTCTCTGTTGTTGCCCGCCCTCTCGCTTATATAATGGGGGTGGGGCGGTTTACAGAGTCCTGATCGGTTAAGGGATTCCGATCGGTTGTATGCTTCTAATCGGTTACAGGATAGAGTTTACATCTTTATCTACCCTGTTAACAACTCGGATTACAATCGTATCTTTTATATCTAAATACTTGTTCGACTATCTCTGGGATGTATCCTCTTCTGCACGGCAGCAAGGCTTGGTGCGGAGCTTATCTTCTGGGCTCTCCATCTGGCCCTGTCTTTCCTTCAGGCACTTCTGGGCCGGTTATGAGGACACCTGATTTCATATATTCCATAGTAGCCCCCGAGGTACACCAAAAATAATATAGGAACATCATACCTCCCCAAAGATCACCTGATCGACGACGAACACGGAACTCTTCCCTCAAATTGCACGAACTTCTCGCCTCGCAGCCCCACCTCTCCAACGAAAATCTCTTGAGGATGCAACCACCAGGGGACCCAAGAGTAGCACTCGGGAAAAAGGGAGGTGCAGGGAACCTCCTTGGGAGGAGGGGGCTCAAGGAGGAAGAAGAGGGTAGAGGAAGGGGTGTCTAGAGGGAAGGAAGGCAGAGGGGCAGCTGCTGGCCTAAGGGAATGGGGGGCGGCTGGGGGAGGAGGGGAGGGGAGAGGGATAGGGTTAGGTATTTCCCCCCACAGGGCCAAACGCTAGCCCAAGACAACCCACCATCAGCCCAACATAAGAAACCAACCCCTAGAAGCCCACAACAGCCCACTAAAACCCCAAAAACAGCCCACAGTAGCTCGAATATGTTTTTTGGATATTATAGAAACCTCCTTTGGTTACAGAACACATGCTTCCTTCAAAATTCAGCAACCGAAGAAACAAGAAATTTGCTACAGAATAGACAGGCTGCATTTGATGCCATTAGGCTAATCTAGAGAAGGCTAGTTCAAGAATGAAGTATTCTGAGAGAAGTTTTGAGATTGGAGAGATGGTATACCTCAAAATGCAACTATATAAACATAATGCTCTAGGATTGCATTAGACCTTGAAGCTACATTCCAAATTCTATGGACCATCAGAGTTCTTGAAAAACTTGGAAAGGCTGCTTACAAATTATTGTTACCAGAAGATTGTCAAATTCATCCAATCTTCCATGTGAGCCAATTAAAGAAACACATTGGTCCAAAAGTGATTCCTTGCAAGGATTTACCTCTGGTGGATAATGAAGGTAATATCTTGTTGGAACCTATTGCTATACTAGAGAGAAGAGTGATACCTTGCAACAATGAACCTGTGGTTCAATAGAAGATCCAATGGGTTAACTTACCTCCTGAGGCTACCACATGGTAAGATGCTGCTTTTATTTCAAGGATTTTTTCGCAATTTGATCCTTGAGGACAAGGATCTCAAGAGGGAGGCAATTGACAGAGCCTGAAGAAGTTGAATCCAAAAAGAAGTGAAGGGGACTTCAGTTCAGACATTGGACGATGTGGATTATTAGATAACTCTTCATTTAGTTAGATCTGAAGGTCAGAAGCTCCTCTGGAAAGTTTATGAAGATCTAGTGGCTAGGATCAATGGATAACTTTTAATTGTAATCCAATGGTGGAGATTCCAAGTGTAATTATTGTTCACCGTTTAGAGTAATTTCATTGTTGCTGTTTATTGTGAGGTTAGTTTTCTATTAGGAGAGCTCGATGACAATGCTATTAAGGCATCTTTCGATTGTACTGTGATCTATCTTGAAGAATCAATCTAGTTTATGCTCTCTTACTTTTCCCTTTGTTTGCCTGTTCTTCTCTATTATTCCTTCACAATTTCTATGATTTTTAGCTTTCTCCTAATCTGATTCGAATATTTAGCTTTGGGGCCTAACAATTATGGTATCAGAGCAATGTGATCCTTGGTCTTATTCGATCTGTTGTTGATCTTGAGTAGTGAAGGTTGGGGAACTTGTTTTCTTCATAAAATTCCTGAGCTATCTTGAGAAGGGTGATCTGCTGCAACAAGGTCTGATTGAAGGGAAATCAGTCACTATGCCAAAAGGAACTAACCTATGTGGATTCTATGTTTACCATAACATGCAACTAATCATGGGTGCAACGAAGACCAATGACCTGGAAGTTTCTAATCTTGCAATATTTGTTTCATATTTATCAATTTATATATATGCACAACTTTAATCTTCCCATCACAGGTTGCGAAATGCGCTACAACTGTGTTGGAACAGGCTGATCTAGACAGAATTCGAGGACAACTAGTTTCTTTCTTGCTGTGTGAGGTCATAAACCCAAAAGGCGAGTTCCACTCTACCTAACCTGATGAGTTGTCGTAGCATATGCGTAGAGAAACTTGTGCTATGAATTTGTGAATTGTAGTGGCATATGCATTTGTGCATTCAATTGGTTAATATGGCCCTATTTGGGACAGATTCTGATTGTGCAAATTCTAATTCCCCAAGAAGTTGGTGGGTGACAGCTTCTGATTTTGTGTACAAATCTGCTTCTGATTATGGGAGCAGCTGTCCAGAATCCTCCCGTTCGGCAAACAATCCACTTTTTTTAAGCAAAAGCTATGTAGAAGCTATCCCGAATGAGTCCTATATCTAAGTTTATTTTTTGAAATAGATGTGTTGTGGTGTAATTTGTAGTCTGCTTATGCTCTGATGTAATCCGATTTGATTTGTGATGATATATGTGTACTTGTGGATGTGTAATCTGTAATATGCTCGTTTTAGAGGGCATAGCTAGCATTTCCTAAGGCTAGCCGATAAACAAAAAAACTTCAGTAATACAAAATAATATCATAGATGGTTCCTAAAAAGACCATCTGTGATACATCTAATATCACGGACGGCTGGGACTATGAACCGTCTGTGATAATAGACTATCATAGACGGTTCTTGATACAGATCGTCTATGATAGCCTATTATCACAAACGGTTCTTTACTCAGAACCGTAAGTGATAATAGGCTATCACACACGGTTAATATGATGAACCGTCTATGATATGTATTTCACAAACGGTTCAGAAATCATCTGTGATGCACCGTATTATCACTAACACATACTTATAGACGGTTCAGAAAATCATCTATGATGATGTTTTTGAACCGTCTATGATGGCTTTTTGTGTAGTAGTATTAGTAAGTGTAAATTACATAAGAGACATGGGTGGCTAGGCACCCACAACACAAACCATCTGTCCAATACCATGTGTAATTGACATAAAGTTCGGAATTTGGCTAAGGGATGCATTATATATGTACACATCAGATGTTCAAAATCATGATGCACATCAACGAATATTAATTTTGGTGCCAACTACCTAGGCACCTACGTGCACGATACACTTGTCTCCTTACAAGTGCAAACTAAAATTAGGAAAGAGCAAAATTGTCATTTTGGTGACTCAATAATGAATCCATTGTTGTTTCTCAAATTTGAGGAATCTGCTAAATTGCGAGCATCTGTGAGTTTAGGTTGCCAATTGACCAGCTGTAAGCTGTTAGATCTGAAAAAATATTATGTGTCTTGGGTTTGTATCCATCCCAACATGCAACTTTCAACCTTCATGAGCTTCTCCTTCTGAAGCTCCTCCTTCGCCCTCAACATCTTGCTCCCCTTCATTACCAATATCCTCCTCCCTTTCCCCTTCTTTTTTGCACCTCTACATCTGCCACATTGCCCCAAAACCTACCGCTTATGGGGAGCTCGGAGGCAAGAGCAACTCACTACCATTAGGACAAGGTGGCGAGAGAAGGGCAGCTGCTTTCATGCCTTAATTAGTCATCCCCCAAGCCACTAATGGGGCTAGCATAGGTCCCCTCGCCGTGGAGGAGGGCCCAGGTCACTCATTTTCGGCATTGTCGCTCGTCGTATCCATGTCAAAATTACACTGGGCTCCCCATTTGAAATTCTCTAGCACTTCAGGTTGAAAATGGGAGATTTTGTAGTTCGAAGTATTTGCTTTTTGTACTTAAACATTCATAGTTGAAAGTGTTCGTATTTTTTAGTTTAATGTTTGAATTTACAGTTAAAACTTCAAAGTGTTCGAATTTTGTAGTTGGAAGTTTGAATTTTCATACGAAAGTTCCAGTTTTATGGATGGAAGTTCGCAGCAGCATTTACGAGCCTTTGGATGTTGAATTTGAACCGAGTTGAAAGTTTCAAAATATCTTATTTAAAAGCTTCAAAATTATGTTGAAAGTGAGAGGGACTTCGGAGGGAAATTTTGGTGAAATGGGAATGGCATTGTCTGCTTCTTGTGTTAAAAGCTGGCATCCGCCCAACCAAGGGTGGAACTAGGGGTGGTGCCATGTATGCCCTGGCACCCCCAAAAATTTTAAAAACGCAAGAAAATAACCTCTTCAATAGGCCAAATTTATTGATTAAATTGGTTTCGATTTTGGCGGTTTAGGATTTTTAATATCTTAAAACTATTTATATTGTACTTTTAGCACATTTCAAATATGTGTTAGATTTATGATGTTAATAAACCATTGCACATGAGTACAGTTATACGTGTGAAGTGTGCACAACCATAGAAAATTTCCTACTTTCACCACTATGCCCAACATACACCAAACTCGAATATGAATAAATTTATGATCAACTAGAGCAATAATTCACTTCGGAGTGCTCCTTGTGCAGCATACTGGCAATACCACCTTTGAAATTGATCCCTAGGGCTGGTTTTTTTACACCAAACCAATTAAATGGATCTGAACTGAAAAAACCGAAATTATCTGTGCATTCGGTTTTCAGTGATCGGCTTTTTTGTCTTTATCGGTGTTTGGTATTAAGTTCGGCTTCCATTTCTCAGAAACCGATCAGACCGGATTACCGAACTTATCTACACATCCTGCCATCCTCCTCCTAGCAATCATGTATAAGGGCATGTACAATAAAGTCACCTTAGCTTACTCTTAGCTTGTACACATCAGTTTTATCCTATGTGGAAGAGTAAGAAAAGAGGAGAGAAGAGAGCTAGCTCTTAGGGAAGAGCCAGCATAGCACGGGAAACAAGATATATTAGTTATAGTTTCACCAAGAAAAACTACAACTAAACAAAACCCAAGTTTCTAAGGCGACGGCTACTGAGTATATGAGAGAGAGGGACGTGAGTGGGTCGTCCTAGAGTTGGGTGCAGCCAGGGGGGCACACACAACTTGGGCTTGGGCCCCCTCACGCTTACAAGGCCCAAAACAGCCTAAAACAGTGATATAGCATATTGTTTCGATGATTTTGGCTGATCCACGATGAATCTAGGCCTGGGACCCGATCCATTTGAAAGGTTTTGTTGTAAGCTTTCAATCAAGTACAAGAACTCTCCAATTGGACTCCGTATGCAAAAGTTATGCTCATTTTACTTCAGACTGGTATCTGGAGGCCGAATTGGATTCCAGAACGTGATGGATTTAATAGCTCTATCTTCTTGGTCCATGGATGACGTGTTGGAGTTGGTCCAACTAGGTGTGGACGTATCCATAGTAGTGATATCCTCATCATCCTCCCCTTCTTGAAATTGAGTCGTCCTCGACTCAAGCTCACTTTTTAGCTCGTCTTTAGCACAAAACATTATCATATAGGTCCTGCATTTATTTAAATAAAATGATAACTCCGCCTCTTTATATATTTTAAAGATAAGAAAAACATTTAGAGGATTCACCTGATAATTATCCATATAGCTCAACACTTCTTTTCAGCATATAATGGCTTGATGAAAGCTACCACTCTTCGATGCTTCCTCCCCTCCTTTAAGGAAAACCATCCTCGTCTTGGACAAGCTAGAAAAGAAATAACCAACAAAAGGAACAACATGTACGCAGCATATATGTATATATCGAATATTTCATTGTTCTTTTGGATACATGTAATACTATTTGCATAACAACAAATGAGGAAATCAAATTTAAGCAAAGCACCTTTCCTCACAATTTTGCAACTCAATTTGTGGTTATAAGTTAAGCATATAGCATAAATATTAACAAGATTCAGTTTGCAACTTAATTTGCAAATATAAGTAAAGCACATATCCATCTCTGACCTTAGATAAAGAATACTCATGTTTTGTAAGCCTTGTTCAATAACATCGATGGGCAAAACTATAAGTTTTGGTAACAAGCATAGCTCATTCATATGACCAGATTGTAAACAAGCAATATCAAACAATTCCAACAACGGTGACACAATTTTACTGGGCTTCCACTCATCAACTACGACATGCTAATTTGTAATACAATTCAATGTCCGAAAATTCGAACAATGTGGTAGCAAGCTATGGGTATCACACATATTAGGAAAATTTGATGGTACTACACATGAATCAAGTTGTTGCATACAACTGGGATTGCCCAAAATAGCAAGCTTCAATTCAGCAAGTCTACCACAAGTAATGCATATTCTGTAAACAAGAAACTTGCCATATATGCCATAATCTCCAAATAAATTAAATTTAAAACAGTAGGCATAGGTGCTAGATAAAGACTTAAGAGATGAAATTTCATAAATCTTATCCATAGCACAAAACAGTGGCAGGGGATATTCTAACTATCACTTCCTTATGCGTAATCAGTACCACATGATCAAAATTATAAGCATGCAATTCATCACATGGTTCTACAATAGTGGCACAAGATGGCAACTCACTAGTATTAAGTACAGTAGGAACATACTCACAAATTTGCTCTATTTCTTGCTATAAAATCAAATCTGTACCATGGTCATTAACATCCTCCTCAGAAGTAGTAGGTACCTCAAAAATTTCACTTGACAACGTAGGTATTTCAGCTTTTAGCTCCGCATCTTCAGAAGTAACCTGCATATCAAATGGAATAGCAACAACAGAAGCAACAGAAGTAGATTGGATTGTGTTAGTAGAATCATCCTCACATGTACTATCCTCTACTTTACTCGAATTTTCTGGTATTTCTTTCGCATGCTCGGGTTGTATGCTCTCATTAGGGTTTGGCGTAGTGCATGCAACAGGAGTAGCATTTAACTCTGTAGGAACCTAAACTATGGTTGATTGTCTTCTCTTTATTTTTCTTTCGGTTTTACGTGAAAGATTAAGCAAGCATGACATAGAATTAAATTCTTTACAGGATATCATGATCTGAATATCAAAATCTAGCTCACAATAAAAGCTGTCCATCTGATCCTTTTCGATCTCTTCTAACCCATAACGCAAATATCTACGCTAAAATTCTTGGTAGTACTCATCCAAAGTTTTACTACCTTGTTTTAGATGTTGCAATTCCTTCCGTAATTGGTGAGCAACATATGGAGGAACAAATCTAGCTCTCATAATTTTCTTCAATTTAATCCATGTGATAGGGATGTCTTGATTTTTACGCATATAATCATTCCACCAAAGAGTAGCTTGATCAGTAAATCCACTAGTAACGACCCTAACCTTATCATGCTCAGGAATTCCATATTTATCAAATGATTGTACTACAGCTAATTCTCAAGTAAGATAACCTTCATGATCATATTTACCACTAAAATTAGGTACAGTAAACTTACTTTTGGTAGTGTGCTATGCGGTCGTACCTCCGGTGATGGTGAAGCTTTGCTCGTACGTTCTTCGTATCTCGGAGTGTGAACTACCTCTTCTCCTAGGATGTTGTTGGCCCAAGAACTATGATGTTGAGAACCTGCCATTGTTTGTGAAGACAAGAAACAAACCACAAGTATATGTTCCTATCAACTACTAGGTACTGGTGATTCAAAGTCTCTCACTTTCAAACTTTTACCAAGTTCTTACAAGTTCTTACCATGCGAACAGGTGGTGACCGGCGGCTGGTTCATGATAACCACACTCAAGCTTGGCAAAGCAATTGCAAGGAGAACGGTACCTATTTTGCTAGTAGAAGGTGGAGCTTGGACATGCAATATTTATTTCATATGCAATCTGATAATTCTAGTTATTATAATGATAAGTAATGATCCAAACTAGAATTCACAAGTCCTAATTGCCGATCACAAAGATATTAGCGAATTTCAAGACAACACACGTGCAAAGATAATGGTACTTATGCAATCAAAAAATGAGCTATAAATATAAGTGAGGCACCAAAAGCTCTATTGCATAAGTCGTAGAGAGACGCTAGCTTATTGCTTTAAGAATGTAAAAAGGGCACAAGATTGCTCAATAATTAATATAATTGCACAATCTAAAATAATGAACACAAATTAGGGTTTTGCTCAATTTAGTGCGACCGGCCACTATTTTCTTTTTTTTCTCTATTTTTTTTGCCTTTTGCCTTTTCGCTCTTTCTTTCTTTTTTCTTTCTTTTGGTGACTTTCGACCAACACTAGTATGACCAAAGCTTTCGAATCCCCAACTCGATGTCACAAGACAATGTGATATGATAATTCAAGATTTTGCAATGTATCAAGTAGAGCAGCCCTAAGCAATATCAAATAGCTAGTCTCAATTGGGTTCAAAGTATTCGCAACTGATGAATTGGTTTCCATAGGTATGTGTACTGATATTTTTGGAGTTTTATAGTTTGTATATGCTTCTGGACTCAACCAACTCAAAGGAATAAAGCTAGATCATCAATTGAAGTAACAAACCCAAATTCAGTGTTTCTAGGGTAGGAGAGTTGTCGCCCAGATTAAAGTTTGAAAACCACTGAATTTGGAAGGATCATTATGGAAAGAAATGAAGCTTATGTCCTCAACTTTCGATAGAGTACACAAACATGCAATTTGGAGCTCGGGTGTGCAAGTCATAGGTAAAAAACAGAACACCACAGAATAGCCCAAATTTCAGTCTGCGAGACTGATTCCAAATCCGACTTAAATTCGGTTTAAAAGAGTCTGAATCACAAAGGACACCCAAAAACGTTTTTGTAGAGGATTCTTCAAGGATTCAGGAAAGTACAAAAACATCTCAATCGGAGTTCGGAAGTGAGAATTATGATCAAAATATCGAACCGATCTGGATTGGAAGTACAACTTGCTTCACCAATTTGAATTCCAGATTAATCTAAATTAGGTATGGAATTAGAATCCGTGCCAAACTAGGTTTTTGGAGAGCTCATCCCCAGGTTTCAGGAAAGTGCAAAACACAAGAATCCGAGCTCGTACGAGAAAGTTATGAACAAAACAATAGACATCACAGATTGAAACAAAAGCTACACGAAGGAAAAACGATCACCAACTAAAACAAGGACTCTAATGGATCAAAACCAAACAAAACTCACTAAAATACCAGATTGAATCTAAAGGTTGAATTTTTGTGCAGTAATTTTCAATTTGGGACAAAGAACAAAAACTAATCTAAGGTACTGAAATTCTCACCGATCAACGAAAGCTCTGATACCACCTGATGAGACTTAACGAAGGCCCGATCTTTCGGTGAGATGGATAGCTATCGATTAGTGGAGATGACCCTCACGATCCAGGTTACGACCGAAACACAACCGACGCCAAGCAATCGCTGAACAGAACTCCGAGTTGTTATCAACCGTGCCAAAACCCGGTTGACCTGATCACGAAGATCAATTCCTGCAAGCAATCGAAGAACAAGCAAGAACAAAGCAAAAGCAATCTAAAATTGCAAATATAATTGAAGTATTGATGTGGGGTTCCGAAGCACGGTATTGCTGTTGATCTCGCCGAACAAGAGAATACAAAATAGTTTCACCAAAGAAAACTACAACTAAACAAAATCCAAGTTTCTGAGGCGGCGGCTATTGAGTATATGAGAGGGAGGGACGTGAGTGGGTCGTCCTAGGGTTGGGTGCAGCCAGGGGGCACACACAACTTGGGCTTGGGCCCCCTCACGCTTACAAGGCCCAAAACAGTGGTATAGCATATTGTTTTAATGATTTCGGCTTATCCACGACGAATCTAGGGCTGAGACTAGATCCATTTGAAAGGTCTTGTTGTAAGCTTTCAATGAAGTACAAGAACTCTCCAATTCGACTCCGTATGCAAAAGTTATGCTCATTTTACTTCAGACTGGTATCTGGAGGCCGAATTGGATTCCACAACGTGATGGATTTAATAGCTCTATCTTCTTGGCCCATGGATGAAGTATTGGAGTTGGTCCAACTAGGTGTGGACGTATCCATAGTAGTGATATCCTCATCATCCTCCCCTTCTTGACCAATTTGACGTCCAGTTTAATCTAAATTAGGTATGGAATTAGAATCCGTGCCAAACTAGATTTTTGGAGAGCTCATCCCCAGGTTTCAGGAAAGTGCAAAACACAAGAATCCGAGCTCGTCTGAGAAAGTTATGAACAAAACAATAGACAGCACAGATTGAAACAAAAGCTACGCGAAGAAAAACGATCACCAACTAAAACAAGGACTCTAATGGATCAAAACCAAACAAAACTCACTAAAATACCAGATTGAATCTAAAGGTTGAATTTTTGTGGAGTAATTTTCAATTTGGAACAGAGAACAAAAACTAATCTAAGGTACTAAAATTCTCACCGATCAACGAAAGCTCTGATACCACCTGATGAGGCTTAACGGAGGCCGGATCTTTCGGTGAGATGGATAGCTATCGATTGGAGATGACCCTCACGATCCAGGTTACGACCGAAACACGACCGACGCCAAGCAATCGCTGAATAGAACTCCGAGTTGTTATCAACCGTGCCAAAACCCGGTTGACCTGATCACGAAGATCAATTCCTGCAAGCAATCGAAGAACAAGCAAGAACAAAGCAAAAGCAATCTGAAATTGCAAATATAATTGAAGTATTGATGTGGGGTTCCGAAGCACGGTATTGCTGTTGATATCACCGAACAAGAGAATACCAAATAGTTTCACCAAGGAAAACTACAACTAAACAAAACCCAAGTTTCTAAGGCGGCGGCTACTGAGTATATGAGAGGGAGGGACGTGAGTGGGTCGTCCTAGGGTTGGGTGCAGCCAGGGGGGCACACACAACTTGGGCTTGGGCCCCCTCACGCTTATAAGGCCCAAAACAGCCCAAAACAGTGATATAACATATTGTTTCGATGATTCCGGCTGATCCACGATGAATCTTGGGCTGGGACAAGATCCATTTGAAAGGTCTTGTTGTAAGCTTTCAATAAAGTACAAGAACTCTCCAATTGGACTCCGTATGCAAAAGTTATGCTCAATTTACTTCAGACTGGTATCTGGATGCCGAATTGGATTCCAGAACGTGATGGATTTAATAGCTCTATCTTCTTGGCCCATGGATGACGTATTGGAGTTGGTCCAACTAGGTGTGGACGTATCCATAGTAGTGATGTCCTCATCACTCGATTCCCAGGCAGCGGCAGCAAACGTCCTGGAAGGACTGTACTGCGCAAGCAAGAAGCAGAGCAAAGGTTTCTGAAAACAACAATAGTTCAAAGCTCGGCGTATTTTGTTTCTCATCGTGTATTTGCCGCAGTATCGCAGCACAGGCGTCAGGAGGACGCAGAGGCACCAAGTGGGTGCAGCACAGGCGTCAGGATGACGCAGATGCAACATTTGGGTGCTGGTGTAGGCGACTCGGGAGAGGACGATGTTGTTTCATGTACGCAGGCGAGACAACGCGAAGGAGTTCGCGCATACGGAACGAGCTGAACAAGTTCTTGGAGATGAGAGAGATGATCGGCATGATCAAAGGTATTACATGATTAGGGAGGAAAATGTTAGAAGTAATCTTATAATAGGAAAGTTTTAGTTTGGAAAGTTTGTATTAAGAAAGTTTAGGATGAGGAGTTGAATTAGGACAAGGAAGTAGAATCCTATTCCGTTTACGAGGGCTGTAGTTTTAAGTATAAATTGAGAGGTAGACATGAGTTTTGAAAAGGAACAGAGAAAGAGATAATAAAGAGAAAATTATTCCAAAGTATTTTAGCGTTATGTTCTAACAGTATCTGTCTCCTCACCGAGCGCCGCCGCGCTGTCTTCCAAGTGGAGCTTCTCAACCCGACAACAGGGTAGCGCTACTCCGCGCCGCGCCCGCCTTGTCGCCACGGCAACAACGTCGTCGTGCAGGGCTTCCTCGAGGCCGAGCCGGCTTCTGGGAGCTACACCCTGGTGTTCCACGTCGCCGTGCACCTGGGCACACGTCCAGGACGCGCCTGGACGCGCTTACATTCGAGAGCCGGCCCGCGTCGCTGCTCTGGCGCACGGCCGCGGGCTGCGTCCCGACCGACGTCCGCCCAAGGACCAAGTCGTCCTGCACCGCCACCATCGAGCCGATATCGTTCGACATCTTCGACGAGGTGTTTGTCACGGTGGCCGGCCCTGCCAGCATGCCGGCGTCGAACAGTGTGACCAAGACCCTGCTGTTGCTCTACGAGAGGCTCGGTCTGGCGGCGTCGACATTCGGGGCGTCCGAGACGGATATATGGGTTCAGGAGAACGCCGTGCACAACGTTTGGGCCCTGCGCTACCGGGTGGCCGTCGGGATCGACCGGCCGGTGGTAGTGCACGACGGGAAGCTCTTCTTGCGTGGCAACGACAGCAGCTTGCGGTTCTTGGACCTGCGCGCCGCGGCGGCGGAAGACGTCGAGGAGCTGAGGAGGGTGATGCTGAAAGGAGAGGTGCATAGAATTGCGGGGATTAGGCTGGAGGGGAGCCTAGTGTCTCTGAAGGTGCTGTGCCATGACCCATGAGAAGCCTTGTAAATACTTCAAACGTGGGCAGATTAATTGACAGATAAAGTGGTTTATTTATTTATTTTGAGAATCAATTGTCGTATCATGATCTCATCACAACTGTGATGTGTTCAGGGGTTATGACAGCAGAGTGCGGGACACGGACTAGAATGATGCAAAATTTGGTGACTTCTGAAACAGAGTAAATGTGCATCCTAAATGACAACTAGTACCTAGCAATGTTGATTCTGATCATAGTATTCTCAGTGTATAAAATGTTATGCTCCATATTGCACACGATACTAGTGCATTTGAAGTGCTTACTGTATTCTGGATCAAAAACATACAAGCTTGTAATATTCCCTGAAACCTCACCAGCATGTTTCCTTGCATTGAAAGGGGAAAACACAGCACGAAGTTCTCGAAACAAGAGTATTACTATGAATCTATGATTTTTACCTACCCATGAATTCATTCATCAGAACCGCGTAGAAAGCTTTGGTTTAGACTACCAAAAGTTTCTTAACTGACACAAACATTTGAACAATGCGAGACCTAAATTTTCCAAGAACAAAACAAGCATCCCTGGCCCTGACGAATCGCATAGCGGCTTATGCAGTCGATCACCCTCAAATCAAGCCCCTTTTTTCTCTCTGATACATGGTTATCTTTATGTATTCACACCAACTTAAGTGATTAACCATGCAAGTACATGCACACGTAGAACTAATAAGTCACAGTGAAGGAACCAAAAAATTTTAGAATGAGGGTGCACTATTGTTACTTACAATACAATATTACACAAATAACAATTATCAACTGTTGATAACAATTAAGAATAGTACTCACCGATGACAATCCATTAGTTTTTAACCTTGGTACAACTGTTTATACATTATGCAAAAATTTATATGAAGCCAAAATATTCGTCACATATTTCTGAAGTGATAATAAATCGTAACCATGATAAATAAATTATTATAAATATATAATTAGTCAGTAGTATCCTATTATTGTAGTAAAAAAACCATAAACCATCTTTTACTGCTTAGTAAGTATTGATGGTCATATAGTATGATTTTTCATATAAAATACCTAATATTAGTCTTGCTTTAATGCACTCATCGTGATGATCGCAACAATATAAATGAATGGTTGATAGCTAAGTTGAGGAAAAAGTTTGTACAAGTGATAAAAGAACAAAGTATTTTATCAACCAACTGCTAGGGTACCACATAGTTGATAGCTAAGTTAAGAAAAAAAGTAAGCAGGCATGGAATGTAATTATTATCTAGGCCCTTTAAGTAGTATTAAATGACATTGAAGTCCAAATACATTGTAATCTCTATTAGCAAGGGTAAATTTAGAATTTTCAAAAAATTTAGGGATGCAGGTGCATACTCGCCCTGATCAGACACAGCGTCTTCTCCTTGCTCCTCTTGATTGCAAGAAGTAGCCTGCATGCCTGGTTCTCATTGCAAGAAGTAGCCGGAGAGGAAGAAGAGGAAGCCGAGGAAGAGGCTGCCGTAGATGAGCAGCGCCTTCTGGCCGGAGGTGAGCGAGTTGCCGCCGAGCCCGAACTGCTGGTTCTGCGCGAACCCGGCGATCTCCACGCTCCTGCTCTCGAAGAAGGACTGCGCGGCCCCGCACGTCGGGCAGCGCCAGTCGTCAGGGAGCTGCGCGAACGGCAGCCCCGGCGGCACCGGGTACGCCGGGTCCCCCGCCGCCTCGTCGTACCGGTACCCGCACGACCGGCACTCGTAGACCCCCGTGTTCAACACCGCGAACTTCTCCTCGAACCGCCGCGGGTCCAGCTTCGGGCCGTCGTCCTCCCCATTCCCTTCCCCCTCCCCCTGCAATGGCGCGACGTCGCCGGCGGCTGCATCCTCTTCTCGTTTAGTCTCCGCCGCCGCCGCCGCCGGCGGCGTCTCGAGCGACTTGTCGTCCTTGGACACGTCGACGGAGTGGAGCGAGAAGGGAGACGATGTGGTCAGTGCGGTGATCAGGGGCTTGTGGCTGTGGAGGTGCAAGGGTGGTGGCGGCGTTCTTGGGTTCTTGGACACCATGTAGGGGTGGATTAGCCTGGATGTGGCTAATGCCATTGTGGTTCACCTCTCTCTCTCCCTCTCTCTCTCTAGATGTTATGTCTCAGAGTTTGGGTGTGGTTACCTTAGGGGAGGAGAGGAAATCCATGGAAGCAGTTGGAAGGATATTCTTTTGCTTGCTGATGGTGCTATGGACTTGAGGGAGACTGGCGGGTGGATAAGGTATGTGTGCACCAGAGCAGGGCCTGTGCTGAACCTTGGAGAAATGTTTGGAGACTATTCATTACTGAGTGATTGTGTGCAGGGTTCCAAAGATCATCGAAGACCGCCCCGCACCGCATCAGTGTGAAAATTGGTACCGCTCAGTTTACCGAGGAAGTTCAAATTCAAATTCAAAAATTTTAGGAAATTTGAAAAACAATTATCCAAAAATTCCCTAAAATAAGTATTAATAGCGTTTGTGACCTCTGGTGTGAATATTTTCTGAAAAAACAAAGTTTGGAGACGTTTTTGAGCCATTCAAAATGTAGATAATAGAAAAGCAAAAAAAAAGCATGGCCTGCAAGCTTTTAGTCCACAGGGCAAGCCGCCTCTGGGCCTCCGGCCCATCCCGACAGCCATGACTTGGTGACCACTCGGGAGGCTCAAACTGACACATTGATTGCACTAAAAAAAATTCCCCATCCAGCATTGGTCACGACAGCGTCGCCTCTGCTCAAATCCGATCACTTCTCACCATCGTTCCGCCATCCACCATGCGATTTTCGAGCGGTAAGCACCGAAAATCGATCGGTTTGAACGAAAATCGAAGCCTACGGCGAATTTCTAGCTCTTCAACGAATTTCACGAAATGAAGTCAGTTTTCTCTCAGTTTGGCTCGATTTTTCGCTCGGTTTTGCTTGATTTTTGCTCGGTACTTGGAGCTATCTCTTGTTTATGCATGTATTGGCGTTTTAATTGGTTGGAAAATGGTCATGCAATGCTCACTGTGGTCATGCCGAAATGGTACTATTTGTTGACCTATCAATATTTGTTCAAGCATTTTTAATAGCAATACTTGTTCAAGTATGTCAAGTAGCAATATTTACTTCAATATATTTTAGTAATAACATTTGTTCAATTATATTTAGTAGCAATGGACGACACCCGAAAATGGTAATATTTGTTCAAGTAGCTCTATTTGTATGCACAGAAATTATGTTACTATGGTATATTATTAATATGTTAATGTTATCCAATATTGACAAGCTTACTTCTCGTTGTATGCATGCTTGAAGTACCAAAAGCTTAGTATGAAAGTTGTACTTTGTACCACTAGTTATATTCTGTACTTATTTTGTTGTATGGCTTGCAATTTGACACAAGCAATTTCTTGCAAATTATTTACACAAGCAATTGTTTTCTATTAGTAGATGGCAGACCATGTCAATGTGGTGTGGGAGCACAGCGAGAAGTTGGGTGCTGGATTTCGATGCAAGCACTGTCTACGTATACGGTACGAACAACAACTTCTTGCCAAATCTCTGAGATGCCTTTGAATCGCTTGCTGATGATACTGATAACGTCGCGCAAGCTCTTCATGACTCCGAGGTTTTCAGAAGGAAGGCTGGATCGTTCTCTAGTGCTTTAGTTGCGAGGATGGCAAATGATTGCAAAATATCCCCTGGTATTTTCCTTAAAACGTTTTAAATGTAATGGTACTCTCGTTAGAACTTATTGTTCTATTTGTTAACTTGCAGCACATTGGTAGGCTGTGTTTGGTTTGGCAACACCCATACTCCAGCGGTTTGCCCTACGTCTCATGTCGCAATGCGCATCTTCTAGTGGATGTGAGTGCAATTGGAGTACATTTGCGTTCATCTATACAAAAATTCGCAACCGCCTGTCATACAAGAAGCTCCATAAGTTGGTGTACGTCAACTACAATCTTCGGCTTTGAATTCAAGCTGTAGAAAATTAAAGGTGCTCAGATGAAGACGATCCATTTCAACGTCTTATGAAGCTTACACTATACGATGATGTAAATCCTATCTAATAGTGGATGGAAAAAGAAAGGTCTAATGGTGACTCATTACTTGATGAGGAGGACACGGTGAGTGACACACCTCTCCCATCACAGCTTGTGACAAACCCGATTCACCCTACCGTGTTAAGAAAGGATACTGGGATTGCAAGCATCCCCGAATGGGTAGACAGGACAGTCGGGGGCACTCACACATAGAAGATAAAGCAACAATCAGTGCCGAGAAGGAATACAAGAAAAAAGAGAGCATCCTCCAAAAGAAAGGGGAAGCATCCCGTAGATGAGCTGCATTACATAGGGAGTAATGACTCCACTGAGAGCAGAGATCGTCAGAGCCTGCCATACTAAAAGTCTAATGATAGCAGCTCCAAGACGGACACCGATGGTGGTGAGTGCGGTGCCAATGCCCCCATACCTCTCACGCACCAATCAGAAGAGCAGTGTCTAATCGAATTTACAAGGGAGTCGCAGTTCACTCATGCAACACAGGATAGAGACCATAGCGGTCCCCAATCACAGAGGATAACTACTGAAGGGAAGGGAAAGGACCACCAATGTAGCCATAACGCACCACAGGATAGCTCTAGCTCCTGTGGCGTCGCCAAAACGCAAGTGAGTTATGGCTCATATAGCAGCTATGACTACGCCATCCCCGATGCTCATACACAACCTCCTACCCAATAGTTCTACGAGTGGCATGATCATGAGTTTTATGCCATGTTATACCAACAATGGCAAACGACAAGTAGATGGACGGGGCAAAGCTGGCACAATTAGAAGGTGGAGTTGCTAGCTATACGAGGATTAGCCTTGATGTCCACCGAGGAATACAATATGGTCAATCAAGTGCACACGCAACAATACTACCTGTAGCCCCGAAAGTAATATTTTATTTCATTGTAACTTGATTTTTAACTAACATAGTGTCTATGCAGGTCCAATATGGCATTTGTGTGGGAAGGACGACGAAATTATGCCTACTATACAACTTCAATTTAAATTCATCAAAATGTAAATAGTATTGATATGTGAATGGTATTGAAATGAAATGTTATTTGTTGACATAGTATTGTTAAATGCCTACTTTACAACTTTAGATTGTCTAAAATATAGCAAAGGTCATGCCGAAATTTTGTTTCATTTCATCGCAACTCAATTTTTTACAAATATTCTGTTCATATAGGTCGAACATGGCATGTGTGACAATAAAAGAACGACGAAGCTATACCTACTTCACAACTTAAAATATAAGGTATTGAAATGTAAATGGTGTTAATATGTGAATGGTATTGGTATGTGATTATGTGAATACCTATTTTTGCACTTGTTTTTTTAGATAACGGAAGAATATATTAACCTTCCGGCCTCTGTATCGTAAGATGCACACAGCCAATTTTTTTTGCACTTGTTGGATTGATATGTCAGTAGTATTGAAATAAAAGATTATTTGTTGACATATTTTTGCTGAATGCTTACTTTACAACTTGCAATTATCTAAAATATAGTAAAGGTCATGTCGAATTTTTTTCATATTTAGGAAAGATCGTGTCGGAATTTTTTCATACTTTTTTTATATATATTTCTTACAATTTTCCTCTTTTTTGGGCCTTCAATGGCTTTTTTCAAATTCTACAACATTTTTTTTTACGTTTTCCCCCATTTTTTCAACCATCATCGATTTTCGCCAAAAACCGCTCGAAATTCGAGTCTTTCAAGCAGTTTTCGTCCATTTCACTCGGTGGTTTGATCAGATTTTAAATTCGTTTAACTTTTCAAACTGTTCAGTTTTAAACAAATTTCATTTGATTTTTTGTGAATTTCAGTACCCTCGGTTCGTCGAAATCTGAGTTAGAAACAATATTGTTAACCCTGATTGTGTGTTATCGCACAAGAAAGGGAACAAAAAACTAGGAAATGGAGTTCAGTGGTACAAAAGAAAACTTCCAACAATGTTTTACTTTCACCGACATATCAACTGATAGTCATTTTCCGATGGTATTTTCGGCGAATAAGTCATTTTGTCCGAGGGCACATTATTTGGACACAATTTTCCAGTAGCGTAGAGCAGGACTTCCAAACAAAAAAGAGAGATCCGACCAATGTTGAAATTACCAACTTACACTAGTATAGTGCCAGTGCTAACGCTACGACGGCAATACATCTGCTTATTAATTAAATAAAAGATAAGTATGAATATAACACTTAATAATAAATAATCTTGTGATCACATTGTACGTACTACATATTTGGAAAGAGAGCGAATCAAACAAGGAAATAAACAGGGAGGATCTGCATGCAAGGAAACCAGACTTGAATTGCTAAAACTGTATGTACTACATATTTGGAAAGAGAGCGAATCAAACAAATAAATAAATAGGGAGGATCCGCATGCCCGAAGGTGTTGCCCTTGATCTCCTCCACGTACCGCGCTCGTCAGCATCGCCTCCGCGAGCGCGGCATCGACAGCCTCCGCCGCCTCCGCTCGCGCTGAAGGCACGCGTCCATCTCCGTGAAGCGATCGCGTGGCGCAAGCCCCTCGTGTAGTCGGCGCGGGCGGGTAAATCGCCGCCGCGGCAAAGCGAGATGTCATCTGGAAAGTTGGACCAATAATAGCTTCCTAATTGTCATCCAAATATGAATGCTAACATATAGCACCATTTGTGCGTCTGATTGAGGCTAATTATTATCGAATATCTCATTACTTCCCATAATGTATTTAGGAATAAGTCCTAAAATGAACTTATTCCTTATATTTATCACACGATAATTGCATTTCATACACACATTCCTTATATAATATTTTTCGCTAAATAATATTATGACGGCGGTACGTGAGCGCCTTGTATAGGATGTGATGCACATTCATGAATGGAAGAAAATTAAGCGCGCGATTCATGGTACTGACTGGTATGGTAAATATTGAATCGAAATCAAATAGGTTTAGATTTACAACATAAATTTCATATATATAGTTCAATTGAAATATATATGTGCGGGCTCTCCTGTTGTGGGCCACATGAATGAATGAGTTAGACACATTAAACAACGGCCATCGGATGTGGGTGAGTAAAACTGAGGAAAGATCTGAGACGTTCATTTTGATGAATACAAGTTTCTGGGGACGTTTTGCTGGATGCACGAACATTAGGCCATCTCTAATGAGGTGCATTATTTAGGGTGGACGTAGAAAAAATTACTTAGGTGCATTATAAAGGGGTATACATGTATTCGGTGAGTCACTGCCCGGAAATTCGTAGAAATTCCTGCGGACTGCCGGCTGGCCAAGTTAGGCTGGGCCGCTCCTTGCAACTTGTTCCAGACACAATTCCTTCAGAATTTTGATAACGAATAAAAATTAATTGGAAAAATACACCAAAAATCTTACAGATTAAATTTCACTACGTTAAGAACCGTGTTACTAGTAAATACGAGCCGCCCTGACAATACGCCCTATAAGCTCTCAGAAAAACTAGCTGAGCAGTGCTTCAACAATGCTTTCCCTCTCAATACAGATTACACAAATCTTGAAGCAAGCGAAAGGGTAAATAATCACTATCTATCATTCATTCATGCTTTAATATTTGTGCAATTGTCAGAAGGAAAAGCATGGAATCACCTCTCAAACTAGTTTCCCTACCTCCTAAAATATCTTTGCTACTTCTTTTCGGCCTTAAAACCTCGCTGATTTGCAATTACAAAATAGAAAAAAGAATCTATTCAATCAGGCGTACATTCGAATATCTGATGTTGGGGTCACCAGTGGAAAAGGAACAAAACCTTCTAAAGAATTGTGTTTGTTGTTGATCTGGGAACAGCAAGGAAGCACATTCCACGAAAAAATCATCTCTTTGGAAGATATTCACTTCACTCGCTTTGCACGGCTCATCCACTTCTTTACAGGAAATACAGACAGTTTGGGACTTCCTGCTTCCTTTCGAGTTGACTCTGGCAACGCTTCCTTATGCTCATCGGTTTCCTTCTCTTCGGAATATGGTAGCAATTCATATGCCCCGCGTGCAAAACCTCTAGCGATCTAAATTAATTACATTTGAACATGTAAGTTCAAATGAGCAACGTTACCACAATTCAAGATGCATGGTGAGAGTGCAAACGAAAAAGGAAGCAAAGCAAATTCTACCTTCAACAAAATCCACACTTTGAGGGAACTACTAAGGAGCCCTAGTTTCGTATTCTTGCCTGATGTCACGTAAGTGCACATCTCATGGTCCACCTTAAGCACAAATCTTGGCCATGATTTTGGTTTCTCAGGGTCCGATTTTTGCCCAGAGGCAGCCTGGTTCATTGGACAAGGTTAAGAGAGAATTGGTTATCAGTGACAAACATCTAAAAACACTATTGACCTGAAGTTTTATGTCTTAGAATTCTGGCTAGCTACATGTAGATCGTAGCATTTGGAAGAACAAAGTTCCTAATAATTCCAATTTCCAACTGAAGTGATATTATCAGCATGAAAGAAAACAAGCAAGTGGTTTCAGTTTCATGGATCATAACTAGTGTTTTCAATTATGTCCAGATTTTCAGCTACATCCAGGTCAGAGTATTCATTTAAATAGAAAAAATACAAAGGAATGTGATACTTTATGGAAGAAAGAATTTTTTTTTGATAAGTTGACTTACAAGGCATCGATAGATTTCACGTTCTATCTTCGAAAACGACGTATCAAGAGCTTCCACACGACCAATACCATGGCAACATGTACAAGGCTCACTGATCATGAAAGTAACACTTGGTCGAACCTGCAAATACCAATCAGGCATATAAACACTAAAGTAATAAAGGATCAATTAATGAATGGGTATCTGCGTATTCTAATAAAGTTGTAGTTTCCATAGTGGATAAGTACAATAGAATGCACGTGTGTAGAAGAGGTGGCCCGTATACCCTTTTTCTAGTTATTTCCATCAAACCTAGCTTCGACAATTCTGAAACACTGACTGTTGATCGGTCCTTTTCTACTGCTTTCTTCATTTCTTCATACACTAATCTTTTGTTTGCTGGAGCAAAAATGCTATATTAGATCAAGGATGAAAAGAAGAACAACAAAGAGATTGTGCATCATCTACAGGAAAGCAACAACATCAAATAAAAGAAATTTTTGATGACATCACCAGGAAAGCATCGGCATCAAACAAAGCAATATCAGAATTGAAAATTAGAGTGAGATAACATATTAATCATTAATGTCAGTTAAGAATGTAACAAACTATGAAAGATGTATGACTGGCACAAGTACCACTGAGGTTTTCTATTACCTGTAGCGGCATCAATTAAGAATATAAGTGAATCTCCTAAACTTTCAGGAATTTTCAGTTTAGAGCACAAGCACACTCTTTATATAAGCCAAATTTGATGGCACATATAAAATTCAAGCCAAACTATTCCTAAATTATCGCAAAGAATATCTGGATAAGATTCCAAATACTTATTGCGAAGGTATATGAAATGAAACTTAGGTCAATTTTTTGTTGAAACACCATCCGATTTTACCAGCATCCAGTTAAATAACAAGTAAAATGAAATTGTTTTCACCTCATAAAACAAACACCTGACTCATTCTTAATAACAAGAATACTGATATGAACTTGTGTTTCTAAGTAGAAAATGCTTTATGTTGGTGTCCAATACAAGAATGCTGGATTGCTGGTACATGAAATCTTATAGTTGCATGTTTAAGATTTCAACATCAACAAGTATCACCATATGTTAGGTAACCTACATGAATATGTGCAAAGGCACAGGTCACAAAATGATATTTTTAAAAAAACAACATGCTAGTAAGTACTAAAATATCAGTGCTGCAGGATAAATACTGGTATACAGTATAAATTTCTATGAGATAATAAAATATCAATGGGTTGGTAGAAAAAGTGGCAAGCTTGGAGAAACAAAAAGTAGCTACAAGCATAATGGAGCATGGCTCTGAAACAATGCACATATACTGGACATCCATTTACATAACATGATTAATTATGTGAGAGTAGAAGCCAATATCTTACAATCATCTGTCATATCAATAAAATCCACAACAATAATGCCACCAATATCCCTCAAGCGCAACTCACGAGCAATCTGCATTGAAGAAACTTTTCATGATCAACAATCAAATTCGAAATTCTAATAATCCTCCATACTTCAAATTTAACATCACTCTATGCAGGCCATGTTCTTTTTATCCTGCTCGAGAGCAAGTATGGTTGCTGGCCCGTACAAAACACCAGTAGGAATTGCAGATATGATGTCATTATGCAAGGCAGTATTCTTCTATTGGCTGTGTTATGGCCTTTGGGAGTTTGGGTACACAACAAATGGCAGTTCATTACGAGTGACAAGTGGTATGAAATATCCTGATGAAGGCTCACTGTTCCAGTTGAGAAAGGAAAGATTATCCTCATGAAGGCTCACTGTTCAAGATGAAAAAGGAGAAATGTCCTGAAGAAGGTTCACTATTCCAGTTGAAAAGGCCTAAGGTTATCAAGTAATGGGGGCCAGAAGACTTATGAATTGTTCAAGAATGGAAATGGTCTTTCAGAATGTACCCTTGCCTGTCCTTATTCCCAAAGTTTGTTTGCAAAGGAAATATGTTTGGTTCGGTCCAATAGAAAAGATTGGGAAGACTCAATTGGATAAAGATGATTGACAAAGGATGAACCAACCAGAGATTGATCAAATCCACTGGGACTTATACCAAACCTACCTGAAGTATTGACTAAAACCATAAGCTAGAAAAGTACGGAATTTAATCAGAAAGAAAGTTCTCGTATCATTTAATACTTCAAATAAAAACAATTCTTGCATGTTAATAATAGATAAGCTTGCTAACAATACAATTAACTAAATAACAGTAAATAAATCGATAGGTAACACTTGCAAATTCACAAAAGCCTACTATTACATCATGTACATTCTAACAAAATAGTTTGTAGACTAGGAGCGCAAAAACAATGGCTCAAAACTGCGCTGGTCTAAGTATTATTGGGTGATAATAGCTTAAGAATACCACAATAGCAAACATATAACTGCTACTGCCAAGCCAATATTTTCACGATAAATAAGTTTACTCAATAAATGAGGCAAGAGCACATGGGTATTCTTTTCTTAGGAAACTTGAGGTGCAAAATAATAGAAGTGTTATAGAGTGCATCTCCTAGCAATTAAAGCAATGTCAATTGAAAGGTAAATTACTAAGAAACCACATAGTAAAATGTCAAAATAAAAGGTGGCCTTGATGACATAGATGAGTTCTCATACAGACAATTTGAAAGCAAATATACTACTTTCAAGCAAGGCAACAACGCACGCACATACTTGTTTTACAGCTTCGAGGTTGACTTCTAAAATAGCCTTCTCCTGCGATGTCCCCTGACCAAACATACTGTGACCACCATTCACATCAATTGAAACCAGAGCTTCAGTCTGTTCTATAACTAAAGAACCGCCATTCTGTAGCGGAACCCTGCAACAATAAAACACTATCATAAATGCATTCTTTATACCTTATTTCACAGAACCTTAAGATGAAATGGTGTGATTCATAGGCAGTTTACGGATAGAAATATAAGTTCAATCAATCATTTGTTATAAGGCAGGCTTCTCAACAGATTTATAATTCATGATTATAAACACATACTTCATAAAGACTTTTGCACATGATGGATCAACAATTATGAAAGAACATATAAGTTCGACTCTTTGAGCAAGTTTGTATACTGACACCTTAGAAGAAGTACCAATGACGCCAATCCACTCTGGTAGTTGCATTCTGCAACTATCACTTAATACAATAAATTGGTTCTTAGTTAGGAAGCAACGATATATGATATGGCACAGAAGTACAGATAGGTCAATATGGCATTTACCAAAAACAACGACACAGCAATACATCTAAATATATATCTTAATCATGGTTATCACGGCGTCGCCTAGGCGACGCCTAGGCGTCCAGTCGCCGGCGGCCGACTGCCATGGCCGCTCGCCTCGCCTGGCCGGGAAAGGAGGGCGCGGGGAGAAGGCTATGGGGTGAGGGAGCTCCGCCGCCTGCTCTGCATCGCCTCCACTGCCGGTTGCTTTGCGTCGCTACTGCCACCGCCGTCGTCAGATCTGGGAGGCGGCGCTCGGGCGGAAGGGCGAGCAAGTCTAGGGCAACTAAGTCGCGGCGATCTAGGAGAGGCGGCGCTTGGGGGGAGGGCGATCTGGGAGAGGCGGCCGCTCGGGGGGATCTGGGAGAGGCGGCCGCTCGGGGGGGCGACGCCAAGAGAGAATGGGGCGGCCGAGAGAGAGAATGGAGGAGAGAGAGAGAGCAGAGGTGGGGCTAGGCCGAGAAGCCGAGAGAGAGAGAGGGATGGGTGGGTGGCCCAGTGAGAGAGGAGAGAGATGGTGGTGGCCCAATGAGAGAGAGAGAGAGGAGAGAGATGGGCCGGGCTTGATTTTTTTAGTCGCCTAATCCTCGTCTAGGCGCCCGCCTAGGCGCCTAGGCATCCAGGCGCCCCGGAGGCGACTCGCCTCGCCGGGGCGCCGTGATAACCATGATCTTAATGGAACTGGGGCATCTAATTTTGATGTCCTTTTGATCTAAAAAATCTAAATATATATCAAAAAGGGAAAATCCATTCTACTACCGGGTGTAGTTATTCCCACCTCTAACGTGCCACCAAAATGAACTTGATATGATCCTTTATCACCTTGAGTATACTCATCTACTAATTCTAAGATACTATAATGCGAACCACAAGAAAAAAATTGCAAGGGAGCCCATAGTTTTTAGCTTAATTTGCTAATTCCTTTGTATTTGCACATAAAAAGCTTCTTATGAAATTATACCTTTTGCAAAGGATATTGTCGATCTCCTTTTCAATTTTATATTCATCAAATATGGGTGTTCTTTTCTCATACAGATCAACTCGATTACAGAGCTCAGGTGCAACTTCTTGGAGATAGCTCGTAACCTAAAGACGAGAAACAGAAAAAACTTCATAATTCATCAGGCCTGGGAAATGTGAACTCTCTGAATGGACAATACCCCACAACGGCGTAACCAGTAGGTAGGCCATGCATGTTGTACATAAATAAGGAAAAACTAGCATGCTAATATGTAATAGCCTGTCTAACTATCAATACTTAATTAACTAAGCTTATGTGGCATGAAAAAATGAACAGAATCATTTTGGAGAAACATGGTTCCAAGTTTCTGACTTTTTCAACTGCAGGACTAACTGGCATATAGAAATCGACCTCTGTCTAGAGGCATACACCATAAAGCACTAAAAAAGCATGCATCCGTGTGAAGGGAAAATGAATAACAAGAAATATTTCTTGATGAGTTTAGAGAATAGAGATGTAACAGACATCAAGTTCATCACCTCATGGTACGTGCGAGGAGAATCCACAACCAGCCTTTTGACCTAAAGAGAAGAATACCAGTTAATCAGGACTCTAGTAAAGCATTTGAAAAATTGAGCAAAGATACGTATGTTATTGGTTGTGCTATCGTCAAATAGTATCACAAATTAATTCACCTTCTCATTAAAATCATCTTGAACAACAGATAGAGCCTGACCCTTCGCTCTATGCAACATTACAGGAACAGCACCTTCCACACGCTCCTCAGCAGCTAAGGCAGCAGATTGAGCATGCTCAGTTATTCCTTTCCAGGTAGATAGCAAGTGATCAAGGTCCCTCTGCAACTCCTCCCAAGAATGGCCAGCAGCAACTGTACGAGCCGTGAGAGTAAATCCAGGAGGTCGTAATAATTTTGTTATGCCCTTTAACCGAGTGCGCTCAATCCCGGAAATTTTTTTTGACACTCCAACTTTGTTACCACGGGAAACCAGTATCTGCAAATTTGAAATGGAAGGATAGTTTCAAAGTAAAGATAAAAGCTTTCTACTTGAGCACCAATGCACCATAGCTCTTTTCCAGGTAACATTACAGAACATGATGAAACATAAGCAAATAATTTCAAAGAATACACTGATAGGTAGCTGAAGAAAATATATACAAATTTTCTATAGATAACATCATTTATCACAAAAGATATGATGTGGCAAACTTATGGCAGAATTTAAAGTGTATAAATTGAAGAGCTTGCATGTGTATTCTTCTATATGCTAATAGTGATATGAGTTCACTGTTCAATGATCGTTACAAGCGCTCATGTTTGACATCACCGTGTGTTATTTAGTGTCATCATTTTCCTTCCAGATAAGAATAAAAAAAATTAAACTCAAGCAGGAGGAACTAATTAGACTGTCTTCAGTAATAAAAGATAAGATTTGCGGTCAGAAAAGTTTCTTTTGTGCAGCAGTTGATGCACAAATTACCAATGCCAAACAAAAGATTATAAAGCATAGAAAATGTAATACTCAAAGAGCATGAGAGCTAGTTAACTATATTTATCTTACATACCCAAAATCGACTTCTTAAGCATGGAAAGGGACTCAGCGTTGGACCTTTCGTACCCAATCCCTCCTTGACAACTTGAACCATAATCTTTGTACCCTTGCGAACTTGAGGCCACCTACTTCCATTTGTATCATTATTAGATCCCCTCAAAGAATTTTGAATGGAAGATAATGTCTTGAGATCATTGTAGATTTCTGGCTGATCCCCTGGCAAGAGGTCCTCGCTATTTTCGTCTTCCATGTGATCATCAATTTCATCATCCTTTTCCTCATCATAACCAGAGACACTTTCAAATTCAGCACTATCAATTATGTTTATCTTAGAATGGGGCATAACATCCATGGCTTGTTCATTTTCAGTAACATTCTCAGCCTGAAATGTTGATGAATCATCATCATTTTCTTCATCTGCAAACTCCTCATCAATCATACCATCATCATCATATGTTTGAAAGCTCTCATCATTATAATCAGAATCATTTGCAGAACCTCCTCTAATGTCCTTGACAATTTGAGGATACACAAATGGATCACGGTTTTGCTTTATGCTCATAAGTGAAGGCCTCGAAAGTCCAATATCTACAAACGCTCCCCCCATATGAGGCACAAGTTTTGTTACTATACCTAAATAAATACTATCACACTGTACATTGTTCTTGATGGGCTCCAGCAAGAGTTCAACCAGTTTTCCATCTTCCAATACTGCGATTCTCTGCATGGTGCAGACAGAGGAATTAATTAGTATGACTCTTGATGAAGGTTCACCAATGCTGGGCTTATCCTCCTCCAAAGGTGCTGGAGGTTTATCCATTTCCTTTAGCTTTCTGATAGTATCCTTTGCTTCTATTTTGCCCTTCACGGGAACTATTGTTTCCTTTGCTACAACCCTAGATTGAAATAACCATGGCTCCTCCACAGGCTGATCCTGTTCAGGCATGTTTTCACTTACTTTGTTCAAATCTTGATTCTTATTCAAAAACTTCCACTTGTCTTCCTCGTGTTTCACTGGTGCAACAGATTTCTTTGCTGCCACGAGAGATCCAAGAATCCATGGCTCCTCAACAGGCTCATTCCTTTCATGCTGGCTTATACTTGATTTAATTGCATTTGGTTTATCAGTTACAGTAAAATCATTGTGCACACTGGCAGATGGATTCTCTGATATATGCTTCACATGTAAAGGTGTGCCATTCCCAAGTCTCAGGATAATATGCTCACCTGCCAATCAACTGGAAACATTTAAGAGTTCAGCAACACAAAGGAAGCCTCAATTAATACTAAATAAGTGAAAATGCATGGTACAACATTACCTTCAGATGAAGCTCGATCCCCCATATCTATGACAGAGTGTGCCTTCACAATGCTCTGACGCTCTCCACTCTCACAAAATTGTTCTTCAAGAAAACCAGCTTCCATTAGCCACGATCCCCAGGAAGGAGAGAGAATACCTGCCACACTGGTTTTCATCCACAGATCGTTCACAACATGTTTTTTCCAGCCAACTGAAGGTATCGATAAGGAGTAGTCAGGACCTGGCCTCCATATAACATCAGAAGAGGAACCTTTTTCCTCTCGAACAAAATAATTATACTTGAAATGCACCCCATAAGGTACCTGAAAGCGAGTAATGGGTCAAAAAAGAAGGGCTAAGAGCACATCTCCAAGAAAAGTTGAAATCACCATCATGTTCATGATATTCACAGAGAAAAATCAAGTATGACTGTACAATTAATTATCCATGTCCTTTGACACCAAAACATGCCCTCATTGAACAAGTGGTGAGTGAAAAAAATGTTATAAGGATGTATAACTATAAAATACAGAAAGAAGTCTCTCATCCTCCAAATATAGGTACCATCTTGCTGTCAGCCTGTCACTAAAAATGAGAGGCACTATCAAATTGAAAGATTTGTGCAAAACAAAACCAGAAACACAGTGGTCCAAAAAAGAAAAAAAAATCACGAGTTCCTGTTGGGAAATGGTATCTAACTTTCCTGAGGGCAAAGAGACACAGTGACAAATAAGCGAAAAACAAAAGACAGTTCAGAAACAAAATACTAATTAAATGTGGCAACTGCTAACCTGATATAATATGTGAGGACCCAACCAATTCTTATCTACTCTCCTTTAATAGAGCCGGCCTCACTTAACAATGCTTATCTAACAAACTAATGGATAAGATAGCCTAATAATAGAGATACTTACTGCTGAAATAAAGAAACTAACAAAAGAATAACAATAGATGGTACAGCTGCTGCTGCTGCCCCTTTGCGCCAGCCCCTTGGGTTCAAACGACCAGCCGGCCATGACCTTGTACACACTAGCATGCACATAACAAAATACATCTATGTGTAACAATATTTAGCCAGAAAAGAAAAGAATATTAAGATCTCAATGCCTACACCACAGAAGAAATGAAAGTAGCAGGCATCAACATATATTTGGTTGTATAGAACATTTGAAATGAACAGCTAGATTCATGAGTTATACAATTATTGTAATACATTGAAAAATGTAACCATATTTTGTAGTTGTTTCTCTCGGAATCATGGCAGTATACTAACGGTACCTATTACCAAACCATGATATGGTTCAACTGTAAACTTCACTTTAAATCGGAAGAGTTAATTAAACATCATTTCCCCATCCATACATGAGCACATTTTCAAAATTGAAGCAAGATCTCTTATCAAAAGAAAACTCACTTGTAGTCATGTATGCATATGCACAGGGCCAGTTTGTTTCCTACTTGACCATACCAACATAGCTCACCACATAGAATACAAAATTAAAGTCGTCAAAAAAAAAACAAATGCAAAATCAATGAATGTATCCTCACTGAGATAATATAGAAAATTTAGCAAAGTATCCATGGACTGTGACATCTCATTTGAGTATTTGACAGAAAATGATTTCTGTTGGAAGAGGAACTACCTTTATTTCAGCCATCCATACATTGTTATTTTCAAAAGAAGGAGATAACTGAATAGCCATATCTGATTCCCAACAGCCCAGGGTAACTGGATCTCCTGTGACGAAGATTAGGTAACCATCCAGCACATCCGCTTTAAGGTTCCACGATATCGTACAGAATCCTTTACAGGTTATGGCAGAGTCATCTGTAAGAAACCAACTGGGAAATGACATAAACTTCAAAACATCAACAATTGATAAAAATATTTTAGGTGTACATTTTTTTAACCTTGTAGGTATAACTTAACTTACAGCTATCAAAATTACATATAAGTACTGAACAAAATACAAAATGCATAATTTTACTAAACGAACAACTTCGAACATTTAGTGGGTGCGTGGATAAGGGGAATTGCTTTGGGAATTTTGGAAATTTGAACTATATACTAAAGATTTGGATACAAATCCCCCCTATCCAAACAGGCACTTAGAGATAAATTTTACACTTTGAAAAAAAAATATGTACATTTCATTCAAAATTTTATGTATTTAGTTTAATTTAAATGTATTGAAATTGCAAATGAAAAGATGAACAAAATGTATACCTGGATGCTAAATATGCCCTTATGTAACAACATAAGTGACGATTCAGCGGTACTTTCTGTGGAAAAATAAGTAATGTTCGTAAATATGAAGGCAAAGACATGTTTCTTCCGAATCTTCTGTTGTATTGATGTTTTACATTACATGTTATAAATGAATGATAAGGTTGGTGGTTCTACATTTCCATGCATTCAGTCACAGTTATTAGGAGAGAGAATTAATGAGAGCGACCACTTTTATTTTCTAAAAATGCACAGTTTTTGTCATAAGTAATATACAACCTTGTATTAGTACAACAGATTGTAAATTCAGATAAGTAAAGTGCACATTTCATTCAACTATGTAAGCAAAGTACTTAACTTAAATGTGTTGACAATACAAACAGAAAACTAAAAGATGTACAACTTTAGTTGCTGAATTTCTGAAACGTATAATTCACAAGCCCTTGAACAATGTAAGAGTTGTTCTACATAAGCACCATAAAACTCAAATATATTCATCAAACAACAAAATACGGAAGAGGGAAGACATTTCAACTGCTGCTGGACACCTAAACTAAGGAAATTACCACGTCCAGTAGACATCAATGCATTTGGGGAATGAGACGAGTTTGCTTCCAGTTGAAGATTGCCTCTAAGAGCATCCATCAATTGCACTGAACACAAATTAAGCCTGAAGAGATATGAGCTATCATCAACCAGAGGATCAATATACGCAAGAAACTCAAACCTTCTTTCAACCCAAGCAAACAAAATTAACTTTCTTATGTGCTAATTTAAGTATGCCTGAAGAAATACAAGCAAAATTTGCAGAACATTCTTTGAGGACATTTCTTGGCAATCTAAGATAACAATTGACCCACAAAGTCCACCATAAATACGAGGTGCCTTTGGCGTATGCAGCAGAAAAATAGATGGGTGTTCAGTGCTATTGTGTTTCCTTGCGTCTGCGTTTCCTTGCATTCATGACGAACGGCCAGTGCGACGCCTTGAAGACGACCCAAAAAAGTCTGCGGGGCTGAGGAGGTAGCAGGGGCACCACGGTCACAGCCGGTGCTCTAGCCCCTTCGTGCTCCCTCTTGCATCCGCCACTGGGGCTTACCGGTCAGACCAATTGATGAGAAACATAGACACAATATCGGATATCCACAGCAAACAGAGGAAAGAGCCCAGGAACGGACCTTCCCCGATGGCCGGACAGCGCCGAGCTGAGCCCGGCGGCGCCACGCCGGTAGCCATGGTGCGGCGGGGGCAAGGAGGGATCCGCGGCAGCAGCGGCGCGCGGTGGTGCCCGCATAGTACCGAGAGGGGGAGGAGGTGGCGGTGGGCCCAGCGCGCGGGCGGCCATGGCAGCGCATCACTAGGACGAGGTCTCTTTTCTGCGTGAGCCCACCTCCGCCATTTGATCTGCTCGAGGGGATAAGAGGAGGGGCGTTCTTCTAATTAGGTATAGTCTAGCTTTGTTTTTGAGGACCGATGAAAGCTCCCATCGTTCGGATGCAAGGGCATTTTTATCTGATTTTTTTAAAACTGATTCTTGATTGCGGTAATAGAGAAATTATTCTTTAAAAGCTAAAATCTAAAAAGCACATATGAAGAAATTTTTTTAAATAATATTATTTTTATTAAATTTTACAAAAATAATACGCCAAATTTTTTTTATATAAATCTACATCTCTGTCACCATTTGAAATAGCGATAGAGAGTCTGTCGCTATTTTAAAAGACGACAGGCTCTCTGTCGCCATTTGAATCGCCATTTCAAATGGTGACACAGACCGTTTGAAATGGCGACGGAGCCGCAAACGTTCTACATCTATACCCCTTTATAATGCATCTAAGCAATTTTTCCTACGTTCATCCTAAATAATGCACCTCATTAGAGATGGTCCAATGTTCGTGCACCCAGCAAAACGTCCCCAGAAACTTGCATTCATCAAAATGAACGTCTCAGATATTTCCTCAGTTTTACTCACCCACATTCGATGGCCATTATTTAGTGTGTCTAATCATCCCTGTGGCCCACAACAGACCTCTCCCACCTACATATTTGGAAGGAGAGCGAATCAAACAAGAAAATAAATAAGGAGGATCCGCATGCAAGGAAACCATATTTGAATTTTTTACTGGCCAAAATTGTACGTACTACATATTTGGAAGGAGGGTGAATCAAATAAGGAAATAAACAGGGAGGATCCACATACAAGGAAACAAGACTTGAATTTTTTATTGCCCTGGCATTTTGATCGTATTTTTTTTTTCGAATATGACCCTTCTCGAGATTTTTTTACGGATCTAGCCCCATAGAGCCTAATTTCAGCGCACGGAGAGCGTTGAATTTTTGTTTTTAATTTTTACCTAAGGAACCAACTATGCGTGAGTCTTTGCTTAATTTTTTCAATTTTTCTCATGAACTAGCGTGGCGAAAGCTTTATTTAATTTTATCTTTTTCCTTGCGGATCCAAATGATTGTGAGCGATTTATTTTTCCATATTTTTCTGAAATCATCCCTATGGCCCACAACAGACCTTCCCTCATCTCCAGCATCAACAAGGAAAAGGAAACAAACGTCTTGGAATCAAGGAAAAGGAAACAAACGTCCGGAAAAGGAAAGGACCATACATTACGTCTTTGGGAAAAGGAAACCGGAGATGGAAATTTGCACGCGGGAGAACGCAGTCCGCAATGGCTCCACTGGTCGTCATCGGTGGCTTTTGCCGACGTGGCGAGTTCTTTGGTCACGACCTCATGATCGCCGTCGTCGGCAAATTTATAATTTAATTTTTTTTTTAAATAATTTTATTAAGTACAAAATAATCGAAAGTTGTTTTGAGAATTTTTCTAGAATTTTTTAACCTAATGTGCTATCTTTTCAAAAATCCTTCTATATTTAAAAAAAATGAAGGCAACTCACCTATAGCTTCTTCTAATCGCATTTGCACTGCAGAAGCTTCTTCTCTTCCCTCCCTCCATTAAAGTAAGAAAGAAGCTCCAAAGCTCCATCAATCCCGCACCAAATCTCCTCTTTTCATCTATGGTGTTAATTCCCTAAATTTCGTGCTCTATTGCCAAAATTTCCTCCTAATCTGATTTGATCCCAAATTATGGTTTCTATAAATATGCTTGTTTCGGGGCTATAAAAGCCGACGAGCCCTTCTTCACCCCATCGCATTGCGTAAATCTCCAAGTGCTCCCTCTTGTAAAGATCGCCGGATTTTGGAGGTAACCCAAGCCATCACCGTCATCTTTCCCGGCGAAATTCACCGCAACCGTGACTCCTCCCGCAGCGCCGGTCTTGGCGATCTCGCCGCACCCAGTGCCGACCCATCTGTGATCCACCGCCACCCCGGCCTTCCTCCCTTGCGCGTTGGCCAAGCCAGAGCACGCTGTGCTCTCTGTGGAAGCTGCAAAAAAACAATCTAAAATCAGAAAATTCTTTTTTTCTTTCTCTTTCTTGATTTAAAATCTTTTGGGAGCCCGTTTTCGCCCATTCGACCTCCATTTAGTTTCGTTTTTCTTTCTAAATTCATTTTAAATTCTAAATTTCTCTTTTATTATTAAGTGTTGTATTCATACTTATCTTCTCATTTAATTGATAAGTGAGGTACTGCCGTCGTAGCGTTAGCACAGACACTATACTAGTATTTATTTAAAATGTATAACTTAAATGCATTATGACTTGCAGGCGATGATAAAAATAGTAAAGCACTAGACAATTCTATTCAAATTGCAAAAATATACCATTTACAATTTTAACTAAATATGACACCATGTGGTTGGGCGACAATAACACAAAATGTAGAAAAACGTGAGTCAGCGGTGATGTGGCATTTCTGTCATTTCAAAGTTCAGAGCTAAGTTACAAAGTGGGATACAACATAGGTACATATCTTAAGTAGGGGTGAAAACGGGACGGATAGTTCTCGCCCGATCCGGAGCCGGATCCGGTCGGAACTGGATCCGGGAAGTAAATCGGATATCGGGTCGGATTCGGATACGGATCCGGATAGTTGAAAATGGATATCGGATCGGATTCGGGGTGTGCACTATCCGAAAAATGTGGGTCGGGAACAGGATAACGGATATTTCGTAATTGGATATCCGGACACCACGCAATGCAAGGGGCACTAGGGCTGTAGCCTGTAGGGCAGCAAGGCGCAACCGGCCGCGCAAGGGCCAAGGGCTACGCCTCCAAGTCTCCAACCCATTCCGCAATCGGCAATTCCCCAAGCGCAACAGACACTCCCGAGTCCCAGATCTGGATCTCCTCCTGCCGACCATCCCCCAGTCCCGGTGGCCCTCCTCCTCCCCCTCCCCGGCGGCACTCCCCTAGGCCGGCGCGCGCCCTCCCCCTCCCCTGGGCCCTGACGGCATCTCCCTGCGCCGACGACGGCGCTCCTCCTCCCCCGGCGGCACTCCCGCAGGCCGGCGCGCCCTCCCCCTCCCTCGGGCCCCGATGGCATCTCCCTGCGCCGACGGAATACTTTTCCGCCAGCTCATCGCGCTGCTCCGCCTCTGGGCCGTCGGCTCCTGCCTCCTCGGGACCCCTACCCTCCTCGCCGACCCCGGCCTCGCCACCGTCTACAGCAACACGCCGACATCACCGGTTGGTTCGCCTCCTCCCTCCACCCATTTGCTGATATTTGTTTTGATGTAAAATATGTCTCAGCATGCGGGATAATCTTCTTTCTTAACTTTATAATGATCTGCCGACTTGTCGACTTTTGTAGTCGGCAATAAATTTATGGGGTAGGCGCTAGATCTCAAACTCGAAGGTCACACAAGACAAGGGGTTTAGACAGTTCGAGCTCTCGGAGGAGATAATACCCTAATCCTGTGTGCTGGGATTATGCAGATCTCTTGGATCTAAGATTGCTCAAAGCGCAATATGCTCTGGGCGATATGAGGTGTGCTATGCTCTATGGCTTGATTGCTCTAGGCCTGGATCATCCGATCCCTATGTTGTTGCCCGCCCTCTCCCTTATATAGCGGGGTGGGGCGACTTCTGAGTCTGATCGGTTTGGAGATTCCGATCGGTTACAAGATTCTAGTCGATTAATAGGATAGAGTTTACATCTTTATCTACCCTATTAACGACTCGGATTCTAACCGTATCTATCATATCTAAATATAAGTTCAACTTCCTTTAGGATATGTCCCCTGCGCACGGCAATGGGCTTTGACGCGGGAGTATCTTCTGAGCCTCCCTCTTGGGCTTGTCATGAGGGTACCCGGGTTCTTATATTCCACACGACTCCATTAAGTAGTCAAGTAGAGATTGAGTGGCCCTAACAAACAAATATCTAAGCTTAAATGAAAATATGAAATAACCAACATTATCTTTATTCTCTAAGTGGCTTAAGACCCAAGCAATAAACTAACTAAACAACTAAAGATTATTCTGCTGTGGGAGCTGCTGTTGCTGAACTCGTGCCCTTGGCACGCTCACTGAGGTGTGGCCTCAAATGACAGGTGCTGAGATGCTTAGGGAGAAAAGTTTGAGACCATCAAAGGACTGAAGAGTCTTTGTCCTTACCATTGAGGGAGGTCAGTCCCAAACTAAGGGCAGTATGTTTTATGCATGGCACAAAAATGTTGCTTGTTAGATAAAAAAGAGCACACTAAAGATCATTACATGTACTTGCAACTAAAAAGCTGAGGAGCGAACTGAACCAGGTAAATTTTGAACAAAGGAAATACGCAGATCAAGGACAGATTCAACTAAGTGTACCTCAGGTGAAGAGCAATAAAATATTTGCTCTTCTTATATATATTTAAGACAATATAGCATAAGCACCTGCAATGAAAAAATTAATTTATTTACATGAAAAATTCTTATAATGTGACATAGCACCTTCAATATGGACAGTGCAGGAAACAACCTCACCTAGGAACTCTCCTCCATTGCCGCTTACAATGATAACAAAACTACAATTCGGATCAACACTTATCCTGAAAGCAAAGAAACATTAGTAGCTATGCCACATAATCTTGTGAAATAACTTCATATAAATAGTGTGTGAGCTCTTTGGAAGCAAGTTTATGGTAAAGATACTAGAATAGCATGAATCAGTATCAGAGATAGAAAGCAAGGTCATTGTAAAGATGCTATTTGGGATTTGTATTGTTAAATATCTTTGTTTATTTCAATGATTTTTTTTCTATACTAGGAAGAACATGGCATCTGCATCAAGTGCTACTGCAAGTATAAGTGTAAGTGTATCATCGACAGCACCAAGTCAAGCTGTTCCAAGCATGGGTAGTGGGCCTAGTGGAACAGGAGATACAAACCCTGCTGCTATGGTAGAAGTGGAAGGGACAGATGATGAGCCTCAAGTAAAGAGACAGAAGAAGAGTACATCACGTGTCTGGGATCACTACACCGAGTATTCTGTAACAACTACGCAAGAAGGCAAAAATGTTGTCCAAGAGTGGGCCAAATGCAACCATTGTGTTTACAAGGCTAGACGCGAGAGTGCCAATAGTATAAAAGTCTTCTGGAACCATTTAAAGAACAAACATAACTTGAAGCTAAGCCAACAACTACTAAAACTAGAAAAGAATCATGAGGATGGTTCAACTGTGGTTGAGCCTTACAGGTATGACTAAGAAATCAGCTTGAGGAAATTTTATTTGGCCATAATCATGCATGAGTACCCTTTCAATATTGTTGAGCATGAATATTTTGTTGAGTTCATCAAATCTCTGCGTCCCAACTTTCCAATCAAGAGTTGTGTCACTGTTAGGAAGGAACTAATGGATATCTTTGTAGAAGAAAAGAATAAATTGCTTGAATGTTTTAAATCTGTTCAGTGTCGCTTCAGCACAACTATGGACATGTGGACATCAAACCAGAACAAAGGATATATGTGTGTAACTGTTCATTGGATTGATGACAACTAGTGCATTCAGAAAAGAATTATCAATTTTATGCATGTAGGAGGTCGGCACACGGGTGCTAAGTTGTCTGAAGCATTTACTGCTAGCATTATGAGATGGTACATTGAGAAGAAACTATTTTCTCTAACTTTGGACAATGCATCATCAAATGAAGTGTGTGTTAAAGATTTAATTGCTGAACTGAAAACACAAAGTCCCCTAATATGTGATGGGATGTTCTTCTATGCAAGATGTGGTAATCACATATTAAATCTTGTTACTAGAGATGGTTTGCAAGAAATTGCATCTGCGGTTCATCATATTCAATCATTCGTAGTAGCTATAAAGGGCTCTCCATTGTAGTGGGAGGAGTTCTAGAAATGTGCATCTCAATGTCAGTTGGATACAAAGAGGGGTGTCTCATTAGATGTTGCAACGAGGTGGAATTCCACTTATCTTATGTTGTGGGATGCTCTATATTATAGGAAAACTTTTGAGCGGCTTGTGTGCATGGAACGCCGTAGGTATGAGAATATAGCTCCATCAGTTGATGAATGGGAAAAGGCATTAACACTTTGCAAGTGCTTAAAAAAATTCCATGATGTCACTGAGCTATTCTCTGGTGCTTTATATCGAACGGCAAATATGTTTTATCCATGTTTTTGTGACATTAAGCTTTTGATTTCTGAGTGGTGTGCTAGCACTGCTACCACTATTAGTAAGATGGCATTTTCTATGCACGCTAAGTTTGAAAAGTACTGGAAGAAGTCGAACATTGCTCTTGCTGTGGCTTGCTTTCTTGACTGCATAGAATTTTACATGAAAAAGTTTTACGGTCAGGTGTTGTATGAACTTGAACTTGAAGAATTTACTAAAGTTATCAAACAGTTGTATAATGCATATGCTTCTTCTTACTCAAAGAGTACTAGTGCACCTAATATGACTTCTGAACCAAAAGAGGACTCTATGGAAGAAGAAAATGATGAACTTGAGAGCTTCTTATATGATACACATGGGACAGATCGAGGTGATGCAAATGACTTGGATAAATACATGGCAGAACCACCACTAAGGCTTGCTAAATCCAATCACAAATTTGATATTTTGTCATGGTGGAAAAATCAGCAAGATGTATATCCTATTCTATCACAAGTTGCTCGTGATGTGTTGGCTATGTAAGTGTCAACTGTTGCTTCTGAATCTGCGTTCAATGCTGGTGGCCGTGTCATTGATCCATTTCGCAGCCGTCTAGACCCTGAGATTGTAGATGCATTGATCTGTACCAAGGATTGGGTAAAAGCATCTAGAAAAGGTGATAGATTATATTGTTTCTCGATCTATAATATAATTGTGTAAGAAAGTCTATTACTTACTGATGTATATTTCTTTAAAATTTACAGATTCTGGTAACAAGGTTGCATCTATAATCAATGATCTTGAGGTTGTGGAAATCCTTATTGCGAATACGGTGATTGTGGTATGGCACTCTTTATTTCTTTAGTTAGCATTTTCTTCTAACTTATATATTTATTTATAATTTGGCATAACAAAATTGTAGGATGAAGAAGAAATAGCTGATGATGAGGATTGAGGAGGAGTCTAGGTAATTGGTTCTCAAACCTTTCCTTTTGTTTAATGGAAAATTGTTGTTCCTCCTAAAATATGTATTGTCCTCCTAAAATTATTGTTTTGATGTAAAATATGTCTCAGTATGTGCTTGTCACTTTGTCAGTGGCAATGACAACCAGTTATCCAGAAACATAACACAATCTTGATAGTTTTGTTTTTACCTGACATTGCATTGACATAGCAAAGCCTTTAAATTTGGTATAACTCTTATTGTGCTAATGCATGTCAAAATCTTGTTGGTGCAGCCTAGGTTGTCTTATTATGTCCCTTACATATAGGAACTTCTGTTGCTCATACTTGTAATGACATCTGCTAATCCATCATCATAGAGGGCAATGTGCAATATTTATTTAGTTCCAATTTTTTTTAATTATAGGCTATGACTAGTCCGAACTAAATTATCTTTTTAGCTCATTATGTAGTTCTCGAGCGGTTATGCTTAGCTACATTTGGACCCGTTATGGTAGTTTTATCCATAGGAGGGCTAGACAGCATACCTATAAATCTATGGGATAGCTTGTCGCCCCAATTTTGGTCACTTTAGAATTCAACGCAAAATTGTGTGCTCTAGGACAACCTTTTGAATTGAGTGGTTAAAAGGGTGTACTACTGTAATGTGTGATGTCTTCAAGTTATGTGTTATTTTTCCCTTCTAATGCTGATTTTCTCAGTATGTGACTGTTATGTCATTGTCCTCCTGCCTGCTTCTAATTTTGTTGAATGTAAATTCATTTTGTAATTACTACTTGGATGTGTAGATTACATCAAGAGCTTTTTGGTGCAGTTTCGAGTTTTTCCTGTATGCCCTATGTGGCCGGCTCCTAAAAATGCTCTTGCACTCACCAACAAGCACATGCTGTTGTGCATTTTTTAACAAATGATCTTTTGGTCAATGAGGCAATGAAGCTTGACGCTCTGGGGCGCTCAGACATGGACGGTGCCCGCTATGCATTGACGAAGGATGAGCACACAAAGAATGCAAAGACAACATCTACTTCTACTTAAGGAATCCTCAAGTTTTGTTCACTGTCCACTTCAAGTGAACTTTGATCCTTATGTAATGACTTCATTTTGTTTCATGAATTGGTGCTTGAACTGTGGTATATTGTGGCTTTTATTACTTCATCAAGATTTAGTTTGGGCTACCAATATGAAGTGTCGACTTCTTTTGTTGATATGTATTTATTTATGTGATTTGATTCACCATATATTATTCAATGTATACGTGTGTTATCCGTATATCTCTATCCGTTCCCGGTCCGAATCCGTCACATATCCGACCCGTATCCATATCCCGAATTATTCGGATTCGTATCCAGATCCAGCTAGCCCATATCCGGTTCCAAATCTGGGAAAAAAATATGGGTTAGGATACGGAAAGAGCAATATCCACCCGTATCTGACCCGTTTTCACCCCTAATCTTAAGGAAATCATAAAACTGAAACACAACATATATACATACATACCTTAGAGAATTGATAAAACTGGGATACAATATAAGTCACTGTCGGCGTTTCGAGCACCGGCAAGTAAATTTGTAAGTCTTAAGAGGCCACGCGTTCCCTGTCCCTGAATGGTTAGACTCGAGAGTCCAAGGTGTATACTGGTTCGGGCCGAATGTCCCTACTCCAGTTCGTGTGGTGGTATTGTATTGCCTTTAGTGCAAATGGCTGCACAACATTTACAAGAAAGAACTTGTCCTTCCTCTTCTTCTCTGTCTGTGCCCTTGTGTGTTCGTTCCACCTTCGTAAGGGGCTCCTACCCCCCTTTATATAGTAGGAAGGGGCAGGTTACACTTGGAAAAGGGGAAGTGACCTATGCTAAGAGCTTCGGTCCTTCATTTTGGTGACTGGTCACTGCCTGCCTTGCCCACGCCGGGTCGGTAGTCCCGTTAGGCGAGCGATTAGCCGCTTCGTCGGAAATGGCGCACGCTTACGTGAGCTCGACGAGTGTTGACGTTGCAGTGTGTAACGTTGGTTCTGCCTCGGGAGGGAGCGTGCCCTCGTGTTGTACGTGACTGGTTGATGGGACTGGAAGCTTGACTTCAGCAGCCATTTATGCCATCTTGGGAAAGAGCCACCTCCTCCCGTACAGTCACTTCGATTGTCCCCGTCCGTGGGGCACGCGGTCGTAGACTGGAGGAGGCTTTGACACGTGGCCCTTGGCGGAGGTTGCCTTAATTTGGTCGGAGTCGGGGGATCCCGACCCGCCGCGGGGGTCGGGAGCCTTAATTGGTCGGGGACGCTCGTCCTAATCGGTCGGGGAGGGGCGTCCTTTGTGGTCCCACGGGTCTTTTGGTCGGTAATGGGCTCGAGGCAGCCTGCTTGTTACCCTGGGCCGTTGGGGTACCCCTGGTATGAGTATTCGTCAGTAGCCCCCGAACCCCCGAGCGAGTTCGTCAGATAAAGTTGGGGGTTGATCTTGGTTGCGAAGGGTAACCAGGCCCGACCGGTCGGTCCGTCCGACTGGGTCGGCGGGTTTTCGCCAGGTGTGTCCCAACGCATCCGACGGCTGCCCCGGAGTTTGGTCGGGGGCATTCGAATTGCCGGAAGCTTTTAATCGCTTCGTTGCGCGCGCCGCGTATGGCTTGGCGCGCCTTGACCGTACGCCTTCTTGGCCGCCTCGGGTTCTGGTGAAGGGCGCTTTGTTTTCCTGTGCTCGCATTTACTTTGGAGACGTTTGATCTCCCTCCGTTTGGGTATATAAGGGTACCACCGTTTACTAGAACAATTGTCCCTCAAACCAAAGTCCTCTTTCGTAATCCTCGAAATGGCTTCGAGGCATCCACTGATCTTCAGCTTTGGTGATGATGTCGAGGTAGAGGAAGAAGATCCCATGGCCGAGTTCTGGGCTGAGTGCGACCAGGCGATGGCTGAGCTCAGGGAGGAGGAAAAAACCGTAGCCCGAGGTATCGCCGTCGTCGACGCTACGCCGAGGCCGCTCAAGGCTCAAGGTGGTAAGGAGGGCCTCTTAGAGGCGATGGCGTGTCGCGCGCATCTGCGATCGATCTGGCGGCGCGGAATCGAGCGTCGGTCGCTGTCGGTGCGGCGGAGGCGACGCCGACGGGCTCCGGGGTTAGTAGCCACCGGTGAGTGCACTGATGCCGCATTGATGCCCAAGATATGATACTTGGTGCAGAAATAGCTCCACCATATCTTGTAGCTTTTCGTAGCGTTTGAGCCTGCCAGGCACCTCATGTAACATTGTAAAGTTCGAGCCTGTTGGCCTATAATGAAATCTCCTTTTCTTTTATGAATGTCTTTGCGATGAGTTTGTCTCAGGCGCTCTTTTCGACTAACCTGGCCCTCGAGAGCGGGCAATCAGTAAGTGATCGCTCTTTCCTGGGTAACGACCAGAACGTCGTAGCTAGACCGTGCCTTAGCAGGGACTATCAGATGCCTCTCCGTGAGGTTCGGGTGTCCGAGTGCTCGTTTAACGTCGTAGCTAGACCGTGCCTTGGCAAGGACTATCAGATGCCTCTCCGTGAGGTTCGGGTGTCCGAGTGCTCGTTTAACGTCGTAGCTAGACCGTGCCTTGGTCGGCAGGGACGACCAGATGCCTCTCCGTGAGGTTCGGGTGTCCGAGTGCTCGTTTAACGTCGTAGCTAGACCGTGCCTTGGTCGGCAGGGACGACCAGATGCCTCTCCGTGAGGTTCGGGTGTCCGAGTGCTCGTTTAACGTCGTAGCTAGACCGCGCCTTGGTGGGCAGGACGACGGATGCCTCCGTGAGGTTCGGTGTCCGAGTGCTCGTTTAACGTCGTAGCTAGACCGTGCCTTGGTCGGCAGGGACGACCATATGCCTCTCCGTGAGGTTCGGGTGTCCGAGTGCTCGTTTAACGTCGTAGCTGGACGGTGCTCGTTTTACGTCGTAGCTGGACGGCGCTCATTTTACGTCGTAGCTGGACGGGGCCTTGGTCGGCCGGGACGACCAGATGCCTCTCGGGAGGTTCTGGTGTCCGAGTGCTCGTTTAACGTCGTAGCTGGACGGTGCTCGTTTTACGTCGTAGCTGGACGGGGCCTTGGTCGGTCGGGATGACCAGATGCCTCTCGGGAGGTTCTGGTGTCCGAGTGCTCGTTTAACGTCGTAGCTGGACGGTGCTCGTTTTACGTCGTAGCTGGACGGGGCTCGTTTTACGTCGTAGCTGGACGACGCTCGTTTTACGTCGTAGCTGGACGGGGCCTTGGTCGGTCGGGACGACCAGATGCCTCTCGGGAGGTTCTGGTGTCCGAGTGCTCGTTTAACGTCGTAGCTGGACGGTGCTCATTTTACGTCATAGCTGGACGAGGCCTTGGTCGGCCGGGACGACCAGATGCCTCTCGGGAGGTTCTGGTGTTCGAGTGCTCGTTTAACGTCGTAGCTGGACGGGGCTCGTTTTACGTCGTAGCTAGACGGCGCTCGTTTTACGTCGTAGCTGGACGGGGCCTTGGTCGACCAGGATGACCAGATGCCTCTCAGGAGGTTCTGGTGTCTGAGTGCTCGTTTAACGTCGTAGCTTGACGGTGCTCGTTTTACGTCGTAGCTAGACGGGGCTCGTTTTACGTCGTAGCTGGACGGCGCTCGTTTTACGTCGTAGATGGACGGGGCCTTGGTCGGCCGGGACGACCAGATGCCTCTCGGGAGGTTCTGGTGTCCGAGTGCTCATTTAACGTCGTAGCTGGACGGTGCTCGTTTTACGTCGTAGCTGGACGGGGCTTTGGTCGGCCGGGACGACCAGATGCCTCTCGGGAGGTTTTGGTGTCCGAGTGCTCGTTTAACGTCGTAGCTGGACGGTGCTCATTTTACGTCGTAGCTGGATGGCGGGCATCTCTCCGGAGTCCTCGTCCGGCGAGGGTAGCTGTGAGAGGAGTGGCCGCTGTCTATCCCACGCGTATGCGCCCCGTCCGCAGGTGTGGGACCTGGAGGGGGTGAGCAACGTGCGTTTACCCGCGTTGGTTTGAACGCCGTGCTCGTGGAGCTAATTAACGAGTGGTCCGAGTGGGTCCTGGGAGGTCCCGCCCAAGGGGAACCCTTCCGAGCGGACGGTCCCAGAGTAGGGTGTCCGGGCCCGCTATGGGGCGACGCATAAAAACCTTTCTTTACTCGATCCAGTATCGGACCCTGGGTCGTCCGCCGACCCAGAGCACAGCTAGCTGTCGCCCATCGATGGCTCCCGGGAGAGTGTGAAGTGTGGTCTTGGACGCGAGTTTTGGCGATTGGGCTGTCAGCCAGCCCAACTGGAGGCCCACTAGGGGCTCGCCTCATACTCGCCCCTCGCTCAATTTTCGCTGGGGCAGCCTAATGCCCATTTGGTGGGATCAGCCTTTAGAACCCACAGCTTTCGGCTGGGCCCCTGGCGTGAGCCATCGAGCTCTTACCGTTTTGGGGCCTCAGCGGCCCTAGGGGCCTCTCGCACGCGCCCCGGGGCAACCGTCCTGGCAAAAAGGTGGAGACCAAGAGGTCTCAGGATGCACGGCCCGAGGCTGTGTCTTTACGATTCTTGCGGTCTTGTCAGAATTAAATGCAGAGAGGAATTGGAAACGGGGCGTTACCTAGCACGGCAAACGAGGGCGTGCGCGACGCCTCACGCGAGGAGGTGTCTGCTTGATTGGCGCCCGCTCGGGTCGGCGCTCGCTCGGTGGCTAGCACGGCAAACGAGGGCGTGCGCGACGCTTCATGCGAGGAGGTGTCTGCTTGATTGGCGCCCGCTCGGGTAGGCGTCTGTTTGGCTAGGCGTCCGCCCGGCTCCTATAGATAGGGTGCGGGGGCATTTGAGCAAACCCCTTGCCCTCGCCTTCCCCGTCTTCCCGTATTTGCCTGAATCAAGAAAAAAGACCGCAAGAGCAAAAGAGGGAAAAAAGGGAGGGAACCTCCAACTTCCTCCTCTCATCTTCTCACCACATCTCTCGGAGATGTCGTGGCCAGCGTGCTCCATCCAGGCCAACCGCGCGCTCGGGCTGGTAAAGAAGGGGTTCCTGCCTCCGCAGGATATCTCTGGGTGGAGAGTGCCGACCGGGGCTGCCGCCCCCGCTCCGGGGGACGGCGAGGTCGTGGTGAAGGGAAACGCGGTATGCTACGCTAGCACAAAAAAAAACTACCGCGCAACCAGAAAGCTACTCGCAAGAAGGGGATCATAGATAAGATTACCACTAGACGCGCGCATTGCGGAATCCTTCGCGTCGATGTAGTGGTTCGTCCTCGCCGCGATCGTTGCGTCGATGTAGTGGATCGTCCTCGCCTCGCCGTGGATCGTCCTCCCACGCCGCAGCCGCAGCAGCGTCACCGCAGATTGTCCACACGCCGAGAGATGGAACGCGTGCGTCGTGTGCAAGCACCTAGTCGCTCGGCGAGGTAGCGAGAGGAGGAGGCTAGGGTTTCAAGTGAATCAAACCTAAACCGTGGAAAGCCCACCTGCGCCTCCTCCTCCCCTCCTTATATAGCCACGAGATGAAACCCTAAACCGGGGCCCACCAAAGATGCTAAGCCCACGAGGTTCATTAATTACGGATCAATCCAAATTAATGCGTCCCGACCCATTAAGTGTGTGACCTGCGAGGTTCACATACGTTTGGACATGGATTGGAAAACTCCTTTTCAATCCAATAGTTGGTAGCGGCTTCTTGCAAAGTATGCCAACTCCCAAACATCTCGTGATCAAATCGAGCAGAACCTATCAAAAGAACTCATGTAATAATCCCTTTGCCAAGTATATGAAGATTGATCTCAAGGCGAGAAGCATGTCATCCTTTGATGATTCAATCCATCTCTCGTATCCGTGATATATTAATAAGTTGTGATTGACTCCTTAATCACGGCATGGCCATGCACTTTCTTAATCATATCACACGAGTGGCCTTGTCATATATCTCCGTTTCATTGGAGTGGCAAATTCCATCTTATTGCTCACTTCCTCCGCACGTTTCATAGTAAACATGAAAGCTACCTTTATAACTATCCGGTTAGGAAGTAGTGTTTGATAGCCCCAAGGAAAACTATTAGACATGTAGGGAATATGACAATCTCGTGTCTAAGGATCATACATCTTCTAGGTATGAGATACATCGATGACACATAAGAATGAAACATTCTCGCATGTCCCATAGCGGGTCTATCTAACCCATGTTCTTCAACATGGTCCACAATGTAGAGATGATATCTCCATATCCCATGATCTATGAAGCATGATCATCGATCACTACATGTCTTTGATCTATTCATCGTAGTCCTATACGATGATATCCGATCGTAGATATTTATCGAATTACATCATTAAGTAAAGAGCTTCATAATCAAGTCACATACTTGTTGATCAATACAATGATATACATTCATTGGACCAATAATCATATTATTATTCATAAACATAGTCATGTTACAATCATCTAAATGATTGCCTCAAGGGCATAACACTAACAATCTCCCACTTGCACTTGAGTCAATCAATTAAGTATCTAATACCAATAGACCTTGTGTGCGCCTCATGCTTAGGGTGTGGCGGTGGCTTTGTCAACGGATCGGCCACATTGGCTTCCGTATGTACTTTGCATATTCTCGACGTCACCTCTATCCACAATCTCGCGAATAAGGTGAAAGCGGCGGAGTATGTGTTTAGACTTTGATGTGATCTAGGCTCTTTTGCTTGTGCAATGGCACCACTATTATCACAATAGATGTCCATTGGACTAGAGACACTAGCGACCACACCAAGCTCGTGATAAACTTCTTAATCCACACAGCCTCCTTTGCGGCCTCCGGCCGCAATGTACTCCGCTCGTCGTAGAGTCGGCCACCGTGTTTTGCTTGGAACTCTTCCACCATCGCTCCTCCATTAAGTGTAAACACAAACCGGATTGCGATCGAAAATCATCTTTGTCGGTTTGGAAGCTTGCATCGGTGTAACCCTTTGCAACCAGATCTTCCTCACCTCCAAAAACAAGGAACATACCCTTAGTTCTTCTCAAGTACTTGAGATATTTTTACGGCTATCCAATGACCATCACCAGATCCGCTTGGTATCCGCCGTGACACTTAGAGCATATGAGACATCTGGCGTGCATGCGGATCATGGCATACATAATAGACCCAATAGTGAAGCATATGGAATCTTGCTCATCTGTCTCGCTCATCGGATGTCGAAGGACACCGATTCTTGCAGAGATCGATGCCATGTGACATTGGCATGAAACCTCTCTTGGATTCATGCATATTGAACCTTTTCAATATCTTGTCAATGTACGTTTCTGACTTAATCCAATTAACCTTTTGATCTATCTCTATAGATTTTTATGCCCAAGATATAGCATGCTTCTCCCAAGTCCTTCATTGAGAAACTCCTTTTCAATGAAGTCTTAACATCTTCAAGCATAGGAATGTCATTCCCGATTAATAATATGTCATCCACATACAAAATCGAAATACAAGTGCGCTCCCACTAGCCTTCTTGTAAACACAAGGCTCTTCTTCATTTTTGATAAAGTCAAAACCTTTGACTACTTCATCAAAACGAATGTTCCAACTCCTAGATGCTTGCTTTAACCCATAAATGGATCTTTGAAGCTTGCATACCCTTTTAGCATATTTAGGATCAACAAAGCCTTGAGGTTGTATCATGTATACATCCTCGGAAAGATTCCCATTAAGGAAGGTGTTTTGACATCCATCCGCCATATTTCATAATCAAAATATGCAACAATAGCTAAAATGATCCTGACAGACTTGAGCATGGCTACGGTGAGAAAGTTTCATCATAGTCAACTCCTTGAACTTGTTTGAAACCCTTTGCCACCAACCGTGCCTTATAGATCCGAACATTTCCATCTACGTCTATCTTTTCTTAAAAATCCATTTGCACTCAATGGTTTTACACCATCAGTGAATCGACCAAGTTCCAAACTTGATTGTCATGCATGGATTGAATTTGGATCTCATGGCTTCAAGCCATTTTTCGGAGTTTGGGTCCATCATTGCTTCTTCATAAGTCGTGGGCTCATCATTGTCCAACAATAATATGTCATTCCCATATCTAATAGGTACATGACGTGGCCTCCCCGACCTACGTGGGGCTGGAGTCTCTTCCACAGGTTGTACAACACTTTGTACATCTTGTGAAGGTTCAGAGGTAGCTTGAACATATTCATGTGATTCTCGAACTTCATCAAGATACACATCACTCCTACTGATTTCTTTTGAAAGAAACTCTTTCTCCAAAAAGACACCATTTGAGCAACAAAAACTTTGTTCTCATTTCTTTTGTAAAAGTAATATCCTTTTGTTTCTTTAGGATACCCCACAAAAAAGCATTTTTCTGATTTAGGTGCGAGTTTATCTGATTGTAAACGTTTTACATAAGCCTCACATCCCCATATCTTGAGAAATGACAACATGGGTCTTCTCGATCCATATCTCATATGGCGTCTTCTCAACGGATTTTGATGGGACCCTATTCAAAGTGAAGCATTGTCTCTAGAGCGAAACCCCAAAGGATAATGGCAGATCTGTTTGGTGATCATTGACCGAACCATATCTAATAAAGTCCGTTACGTCGTTCGGACACACCATTCCATTGAGGCGTTCTGGCGGAGTAAGTTACAGAACGATTCCACATTGCTTTAAATGATCACCAAACTCTTGGCTCAAGTATTCGCCACCACGATCGGATCGTAAGTGTTTTATTGTTTTGCCAAGTTGATTTTGTACTTCGTTCTGAAACTCTTTGAACCTTTCAAAAGTTTCAGATTTATGCCTCATTAAATAGATATATCCATATCTCTGAAGTCATCGGTAAAAGTTACAAAATCATGAAACCCACCCCTAGCGATCGAGCTCATTGGTCCACATACATCTGTATGTACTAGGGCCAATAATTCACTTGCTCTCTCACTAAAACCCGTGAAAGGGCTTTTGTCATCTTGCCAAGTAAACAAGATTCACATGTTTCAAATGATTCAAAATCAAATGAGGTTAGAAGTCCATCACCATGGAGCTTCTTCATGCGCTTCTCATTTATATGACCTAGCGACAATGCCACAAAAGGTAGGGTTCAAATCATTAGGCGGTGCCTTTTACATTAATATTATAGACAGTTTTTCTTGAGTTCAAGGACGTACAACCCATCCACCATGGGGCAACGACCATAATACATATCATTCAAAATATTGAACAAACAAAGTTCTTTATTCTGAAATCATAACCTTCATGTTCCAAACAAGAAGATGAAATAATGTTTCTACTCAAAGATGGAACAAAATAACAATTATTGAGTTCTAAAACTAATCCTGAAGGCAAATGCAATGGGTATGTGCCAACAGCAAGACCAGCAACTCTTGCTTTATTCCCCACGCGAAGATCCACTTCTCCTTTGCCAAGTCTCTACTCTTTATCACCCCGCAACGAATTGCAAATGTGAGCAACCGAACCGGTATCATATACCCATGAGTGAGTGAAGAAGTAGCAAGATTAATTTCTATAACATTAATACGAAGTGGAAACCACATTTCCATTCTTCTTATTTGCAGTACTTTTCGATTCCGCTTCCAATGCCCCGATTTCTTGCAATAGAAGCATTGGGTATCGTGTTGAGGGCCAACTTTAAGCTTCGAAGCTTAGTTTTGAGGCTCGCGATCTCATCTTGAGCCTTGCCCTTGCCCTTGCCCTTGCTCTTTCCCGTTCCCCACCTTAGCCTTTCTCTTTTGAAAGCGGTTGTTTTACAACCATCATCACATGATTGGGTTTTTCTTAATGCTTTCCTCGCAGCCTTGAGCATCCCATGTTGCTCGGTTAGGCTCTTCTCCATGCTATTCATATGAAAATTCATAATGAATGGCTCAAAGCTCGAGGCGTAGACGGAGAATAACATCTGTGGCCAAACCGAGGCTAAGGGAAACTCAAGTTTTTCCAATCTCCCAATGTAACCAATCATCTTGATCACATGAGGATCGACGGATTGCCTTGACCGACTTACAAGCAAATAAAAGCTTTGAGATACCATACCTCTCAGCTCTTGCTTGATTCCCAAACATGCCCTTCAAGCCCACAATCATATTGTAAGCATCCCGGTCCTCATATTGCTTTTGGAGCTCGAGTCCATTGTGACTAGCATGAGACAGTGACCTCTGAAGCATTAACATGCTTTTCATATTCAACCCTCAAATTGCGAGCAGCATTTTGGTGGTTCATCAGAATTGGATTCTCTAGAACATAGTCCTTCTTTTCATGCTTGAGAACAATTCTCAAAGTTGCGATACCAATCAACAAAATTAGTTCCATTCAGTTTTTCCTTTCCAAAACCGATCTCAAAGCAAAACCAGTGTAGCAGGAGTAGGAGAAGGTGCCATTGAACTACAACAAAAATATGCAAAGATTCTAAGCACTATGTTTATGTAAAACTTTTATTAAACTTTTTAATTAAAGACACTCCTATTTTATGTCCTTTTATAGACACATAGTGAGTATTCAAGATCCATATTCATTAAACACTAGTGAGCTTTGGCATCACTGCTAGAAATTTAATGACATAGGTAAGCAACACCTTTGCTAATTACATCATATGTAACTCTTGTTTGTTGAGTATGAAAACAAGTAATGAATGCCTCCATCAACTTGACTCATGGCCAGTCAACTCGCCTAAGGGCTCACATGAGGAGGAGCACTTCCGTATTCGGGTGCCAATTAAGAAACCTGCCTCATGTGTGTTTTCCTAGACACCAATTGTCTTGTATAGGTTCCTTCATTATCAAATCAAATCCCAACCACTTATGTCCTCAAGCCCAAAACCGTTTTGATAGCTCGTTTAAATCGCCATTGTTATGCGTGATGTGTCCAACACATCCCTATCATCTATTGAGATAGCCATTGATATACTACTTTGGCGATCATATCAATAACGATCTAAATTCTTGATAGGTGCAACAATTGGATGGACAATTTGATTTAAGATTTTTAACTATAAGGATGAACAAAGATTACTATGAACATAGCATCACATGCAATGAGCATAAAGAAAATAGCAAGGATAAAACACACATCCACGTAAAATCAAAATAAGTCGTGAAATAGCATGGCCCTTAGCATTAAGATCTCCATCATCATGCTTGGTTGTTCACCTAGCCACCTTGCTTGATTTGTTCACCTAGCCATCGTCTTCATCATTATGGATGCAACTCCTTACAACTTTTGATAATGAATTTTACATGAGGGTTTGACATAATTCCCTGCAAAAACGAGTTAAACAAAAGCAACCCTACGACTCCGGTCCGAGGCGCGCCCGCGGCGTCCCACCGGGGCGGTCACGAGCGGGTCCGAGGCGGCGCCACAGCGGTGGTCCCAATCCGATCTAATATTTCCTCAAAATTTCCACGGATCAACCAGATTGACCCAATCCGATCTAATATAATTGGCTTGGTCCCATATGGATACGTTTCAGAAACCCTGATGGCGGTAACCCGACCGGTAAGGGCAACGCGTCGTACCATGAACGGACTCACCCAAATCAATATTGAATCTGTTTGTGCTTACCATGGATCAACCAGATTGACCCAATCCAACTCGATCTGATTGGCTTGGTCCCATATGGATACGTTTGAAACCACGATGGCGGTAACCCGACCGTAAGGGTAACGTCGTACCATGAGCGGACTCACCCAAATCAAGATTGAGTCGGTTTGCACTTTCCTCAAACCCTAAACCGATCGATCTCATCGATGGTCGCCGTCACCAATTCATCACATGGTGGTGAACATGTAATAGATCCAATCTACTAACCTCACACATCATATGTGCAACATCCAGATCACAAAACTATACGAGATGGCTCGATACCATGAAGGGAAACGCGGTATGCTACGCTAGCACAAAAAAACTACCGCGCAACGTAAAGCTACTCGCAAGAAGGGATCATAGATAAGATTACCACTAGACGCGCGATTGCGGAATCCTTCGCGTCGATGTAGTGGTTCGTCCTCGCCGCGATCGTTGCGTCGATGTAGTGGATCGTCCTCGCGCCGCCGTGGATCGTCCTCCCACGCCGCGATCGCAGCAGCGTCACCGCAGAGTCCACACGCCCAGAGATGGAACGCCGTGCGTCGTGTGCAAGCACCTAGTCGCTCGGCAGGGCGCGAGAGGAGGAGGCTAGGGTTTCAAGTGAATCAAACCTAAACCGTGGAAAGCACACCGCGCCTCCTCCTCCCCTCCTTATATAGCCACGAGATGAAACCTAAACCAGGCCCACCAAAGCATGCTAAGCCCACGAGGTTCATTAATTACGGATCAATCCAAATTAATGCGTCCCGACCCATTAAGTGTGTGACCTGCGAGGTTCACATACGTTTGGACATGGATTCGAAAACTCCTTTTCAATCCAATAGTTGGTAGCGGCTTCTTGCAAAGTATGCCAACTCCCAAACATCTTGTGATCAAATCGAGCAGAACCTATCAAAAGAACTCATGTAATAATCCCTTTGCCAAGTATATGAAGATTGATCTCAAGGCGAGAAGCATGTCATCCTTTGATGATTCAATCCATCTCTCGTATCCGTGATATATTAATAAGTTGTGATTGACTCCTCAATCACGGCATGGCCATGCACTTTCTTAATCATATCACACGAGTGGCCTTGTCATATATCTCCGTTTCATTGGAGTGGCAAATTCCATCTTGATTGCTCACTTCCCTCGCACGTTTCATAGTAAACATGAAAGCTACCTTTATAACTATCCGGTTAGGAAGTAGTGTTTGATAGCCCCAAGGAAAACTATTACACATGTAGGGAATATGACAATCTCGTGTCTAAGGATCATACATCTTCTAGGTATGAGATACTGCGATGACACATAAGAATGAAACATTCTCGCGATGTCCCATAGCGGGTCTATCTAACCCATGTTCTTCAACATGGTCCACAATGTAGAGATGATATCTCCATATCCCATGATCTATGAAGCATGATCATCGATCACTACATGTGCTGATCTATTCATCGTAGTCCTATACGATGATATCCGATCAGAGATATTTATCGAATTACATCATTAAGTAAAGAGCTTCATAATCAAGTCACATACTTGTTGATCAATACAATGATATACATTCATTGGACCAATAATCATATTATTATTCATAAACATAGTCATGTTACAATCATCTAAATGATTGCCTCAAGGGCATAACACTAACACGTGGTGCCCGCCTCCTTCTTCGAGCGTGGATTCGGGCTCCCGCTGCACCCATTCGTGCGCGGGCTTCTTCACCATTATGAGGCGGAGGTGCATCATCTCAACCCCAACGGGATCCTTCATGTCGCCATCTTTATCACACTCTGTGAAGCCTTCCTGGGGATCGAGCCCCACTGGGCGCTGTGGAGGCATTTCTTCTAGGCCCGACTGAGGAAAGACAAATCCTCGGATGTATCGGTGCCTGTCGGAGGTGTGGCGTTCCAGCTGCGCAGGGGCGCGCGGCCGATTATATTGACGTGAAGCTGCCCTCGTCCAACCGGGGGTGGCACTCCGAGTGGCTTTACGCCAAGAACTCGGGGGACAGCGCTCCCGGCTACATCGGTCGACTTCCGGAGATGAAACCCTCATGGGGCTAGGGGGCCGAACGGAAGGAAAGGAACCGAGTGGAGGTGATAACGGATCAGATCAAGGCCCAGAAGAAGCGGGGGTCTTACTGGTGACGTCGTTGTGCACGCATTCATAGAGATGCGCGTGCAGCCTCTCATGGATCGGCCGTTCCCAATGTTCAAATTTGAGGGACCGATCGACCCGTCAAGGATGATGGCGAAGGAACTCCCCTCGTCGGAGGTCAGGGCGCGGGTATCCGCTGTTATGGGCGGAAGCGCGACCGAGGCGACGGCCGGCCACCCCGAGCCGTTTTCGGCCCGGAATCTGCCGAACCTGGTAATTTGAGCGTAGCTTTCTCCTTTTTTCTTCTCCCGGCGCTCTTTGCCCGATCGAGGTTTTTACGCTCCCTAGGGGCTCGACGGGATGGTTTCCCGAGCAATACTGCCAGGGGAGAAGGAGCTGAGGGCAGAGGCCCGCGCAAAGTTTGCGCAGATTGAGGCGGAGCGCAAGAAGCGCAAAGGGGAGAAGAGGAGGCAGCGGGAGAAGGAGCGTGCGGCAAGAGCGCCGCTGGTGAGGACGCAGTCGGATACCAGCTGCTGCGGGGTCAACCTCCACCAAGCGGCAGATGGAAACCGGGCGAAAATCCGTGCAGGTATCGTCTCGATACGCCGACCGGCGGGATCCGTCGGGTCCGCGGGAGCGAGCGCACAGGTGCCGCCAAAGTCGTACCCCAAGCGGAGATGTCCCCGGTCGGATCGTCCTCGGGAAAGCGGAAGGCCGACTCGCCCCCGCAAGGAGGACCAACGAAGAGGGCGCGACTGCCGCGCGTCCGGTCGGCGTAGTAAGTGTCCTTTTTTCGATTTTGGTGACAGTAGGGTAGTCTGGGCAATGTTACTGATCGCTCGTGGCGCGTAGTGTTTACTCAGGGGCAGTCGCAACTGCGACCTCAAGCTTAGCATCGGCGCAACCGACCGAGGAGAGCGGAGCACGAGTCGGGAGACGCCGCCGCTCGTCTGTGGTCGGTTCGCAAGCGGCAGCGTCGGCTCCCGGGTCGGCGGTCGGGGCAGAGGGCGAAACGGCTTCGGTCGTCCTCGGCGAGCCGAGTCTCCCTCCTTTGGTCGAGGGAGGTCGGGTGGAATTGCCACAGCCACCACCAGGGAGCCCGCCGGCGGATGCGGTCCGGCTCCCCGAAGCGGTGGTGACCCTGCCGCCCAGGGGCCAGCTGGAGGGGGCGATCCAGGAGTCCGGGTCGACCCTCCCAGAATCGCCGGGGGAGGTGCCGAGTGACCTCCCTTGGGTGCTAGCCGTCGGGACCGGCCCGGGCGGTTCTGACCTGCCACCCCCGCCTACGATAACTTGGCCGGTGGGCAGTCAACTCGGCGGGCCGACCATCTCGATGGACGACCTGGCGGAGGGCCGCGAGTGGGGCGTCCTTCGAGATGGTATCAAGCGCGCCGCGGCTGAGACCAGGCGGGTCCAGAGGACTCGGCTCGTCCTCGAGTTCCAAATGAGGCGCGGACGCGATTATCGAAACAAGATTCTTCCGATTAGCCTGGTAAGTCGTCGAGACATGTCTCTTGTGACTTTTGACAAGTTCGTCATGAGCTAATGGAGTGTTGCGCCTTGCAGCGCTTGCGTGCGTGCTCGCTCGGGGGACAAGTCGCGGTTCATCAAGGGCGTGCGGCCGAGGCTAGCCCGAGGAGGCGTGGCGATCGCCACGCCCGAGCCGCGCGACGCTCGGGAGGCCCTGGGCCGTGAGCAAAAGGCAGCGGAGGAGGCTCGACAGGAGCTGGCCCAGTCCGCCCAGGTCCTGCTCGAGGAGCACCAGGCGAGCCAGTCTTTGGCTGCGCGGGTGGTAGAGCTCGAGTCCCTATTGACGGGGGCGAGCGATGCCAAGGATCTGGCCGTGGCCGGGGAGGCGACTACGCGGTCGGAGGCGGCCGGCCTTCGAGGCGAGATGGCCCAGGTTCGGGAGGCTGCCGAGCTGGTGCGACGGGAGCGCGACGCCGCCCAGTGGGAACTGGCCAAGTCCTTGGCCGATTTCGTGATTTGGAGAGCTCCACGGGCGGTAAGAGCTCTGATCTTTAACTCTGCATCAGTAGTTTGTGAGGCGCGTTCTCTGACACGACCCCGACCCGTAGAGTTGCGGAAGAGCCTTGGTGACGCCGTGGAGGCGCGGAAGGACACCCTGCAGGCTCGTGACGCGGCGTTCACGGCGCGAGACGCGGTGCAGGCGGTGTTGATGGACGCCGAGGGTGGCCGGACAGAGTTGGCCACGGAGCTGGAGACCCTTCGAAGGGTTGGCCAGAATGTCTGCGACCGGGTGCTCGGAGCCGTGGTGGGCCCGAGCGCACTTGCCACCGTGCTGGCTCAAGTGCCTGGGCACATCGAGAGTACGGTGACTGCGGGCGCCACGCTTGGAGCCTCCTCGGCGTTGGTCAACACCATCTCCCATTACGATGGCATCGACCTCGCGGTGATGAGCAGCGGTGTTGCCGGGAATCGGACCGACGACAAAATCGACAGGCTCGAGCTCCAAGTCGAGCCGCACGCTCGAGAGATCGCCAGCCACATCTCGCCGCGGAGTGCCCTCCAAACAGAATAGGAGAAGTTAGATAGTCTCCCTTTATTGTAAAGACTATTTGTAAATAATCTTAAAACTTAGCAAGTTCCAGTATGCCTCTTGCCCTTTTTTATATTGTAGTGAGCACTTGGCCGGCTATATCTTTAAGGACCGCTGGGGTCGCTTATGCGTAGGTCGGGTCACTTCGGGAAGGGCGAAGAGGATAGGAACTTTGGCAGCATTCACACGCACTTGTGAGGGATAGGAGTGTTCCCGACCGACCAAAGGTCGCTCCGCTCGGGCACTTCCTTCTTCCGCTAAGTGCTACTTCACAACTATAGCCGCTGGGGCGTAGGCCGTAGCACTCGGGTCGAAAGGGTTACCGCTCGGGAAGGACCTAGTGACTGATCCGGTCACCGACACTTATAAGCGCGTGAGTTAGCTGTGTTTGCGCGGGGGAGTGTTCCCGACCGACCAAAGGTCGCTCCGCTCGGGCACTTCCTTCTTCCGCTAAGTGCTACTTCGCAACCATAGCCGCTGGGGCGTAGGCCATAGCACTCGGGTCGAGAGGGTTACCGCTCGGGAAGGACCTTGTGGCTGGCCGGGTCACCTACCCGGTGAGCGCCGACCGGAAACAGCCTGAACGGGGGTGCCAACGGGTAGCCCCCGAGCGTCGCACGGCGACCAGGTGCTCGGAAGGAAAGGTGAAGACGATGCAAGGAAAAAGGAACTTAGGGATAGAATCGCCTTAACTTTTCTATGTTCCATGCGTTAGGAAGGACGTGACCATCCGCATCCTTGAGTCGAAAGGTGCCGATCGAAGAACCTCCACGACGGTGAAGGGGCCTTCCCAGGGTGGCGAGAGCTTATGCCTGTCTTTGGTGGTCCGACCCGCGCAGACTGTGTCGCCGCCGTTGAAGGATCGCCCTCGAACCTGACGGTTGTGGTAGCGTCGTAGAGCTTGTTGATATTTGGCCGATTGTAGAATGGCCACATCGCGCGCCTCGCCGAGCTGGTCGGTGGCGTCTTGTTGTGAGATGAGCCCCCGAGCTTCATCGAAGGCTTGTAATCTTGGGGCGCCGTATTCCAGGTCGGTTGGCAAGACAGCTTCGGCACCGAATACCATGAAGAATGGCGTAAACCCGGTCGCCCGAGTTGGCGTGGTCCGCAGGCTCCAGTGGACGGAGGGTAGCTCGGCCACCCATCGCCCCGCGAAATGCTTTAGTCGACTAAAGATTCGTGGCTTGAGCCCTTGGAGGATCATGCCGTTCGCGCGTTCGACCTGGCCGTTAGTCCGCGGATGGGCCACGGTTGCCCAATCGATGCGGATGTTGAAGTCGTCGCAGAACTCGAGGAATTCCTTCCCCGTGAATTGCGTCCCGTTATCGGTGATGATGGAGTTAGGGACTCCGAACTGGAAGACGATGTCGCGGAAGAAGGTGGCCGCCTGCACCGACGTGATGCTCACAACCGGCTTGGCCTCTATCCACTTGGTGAATTTGTCCACCGCGACAAGGAGGTGAGTAAAGCCCCCGGGCGCCTTTTTGAAGGGCCCGACCAGATCGAGTCCCCAAACTGCAAATGGCCATGTGATGGGGATTGTCTGCAAGGCCTGAGCTGGCAGATGCGTCTGCCGGGCGAAGAATTGGCATCCTTCGCAGTGCGCATAACTGCGCTCGGCGTCGGACACGGCGGTCGGCCAAGAGAAACCTTGTCGAAGGCTTTTCCTACCAGGACCGGACGCGCATGGTGACCGCAGAACCCGCCATGGATATCGAAAGCAGCTTGTTTCCTTGGTCGGCAGATGCACCCGAGGACTCGAAGGACTTCTTTGTAAAGGTCCGCCCGACCAGATGAAGGGTTTCACCCGACGGCGAGGCGCCGCCTCGGTCGGTCGAGGGAAGCGATCCGTCCGTCAAATGGTCGATGAAGGGCTTCCTCGGCCGGATTCGGGCCGTTAACACGCTGCGGCCCGACCGCCGGATCTACGCCCGACCGCACGGTGATCGAGAAGCGCGCCCGTGGTCGAAAGACCGCCGGCCACCTAGGTCCATTCGGACGTAAGCGTGGAAGGTCGCAGACGAAGATCCTGTGGGGATCGCTCTCTCGCCGAGGCAAGATTGGCTAGGTAATCGCCTCACCGCTGTAGCGCTCAGAGCTATGGTGGAGCTCGAAACCCTTGAACCGTTCCTCGAGCTTGCGCACTTCTCGACAGTACGCGTCCATCCGGGTGTCTCGGGGCTCCGCAGCCTTCATGACCTGGTCGACAACAAGCTTGGAGACCCCGTGGACGTAGAGTCGGCGAGTGCCGAGGTCGGCAGCGATCCGGAGACCGTTGACGAGAGCCTCGTACTCGGCGATGTTGTTGGTCGTATCGAAGAGTAGCCTGATCACGTATTGAAGTCTGTTCCCAAACGGGGAAACAATAACAACTCCTGTGCCCGCGCCATTCTTGGTATAGGATCCATCGAAGTACATCGTCCAGTACTCGGGGTCTTCGAGCACTGGTGATGCCTGGGCTTCGGTCCATTCGGCGACGAAGTCGGCCAGGGCCTGTGACTTAATCGCCGTTTGAGGAACGTATGATATGCCGTAGCCACTGAGCTCGAGTGCCCACTTGGCTATCCTTCCTGAGGCGTCGCGGTTGTGGATGATCTCGCCGAGTGGCGACGTGGTCACCACGGTGACGGGGTGCTGATCGAAGTAGTGGACCAATTTTCTCTTTGTGATGAGTACTGCGTAGAGCAGTTTCTGCACCTGCGGGTACCGAGCCTTGGACTTGGAAAGTACCTTGCTGATGAAGTAGACCGGCCGTTGTATCTTGAGCTCACGGCCATCTTCCGCTCGTTCCACCACGAGGGCCGCACTGACAACTTGGGTCGTGGCGGCGATGTAGAGGAGCAGCGGTTCGCCTGGTGCCGGGGCAGCCAGGACTGGGGGTGAGGACAGGAAGGCCTTCAAGCGGGTGAGGGCCTCCTGAGCCTCTTGGGTCCAGCTGAAGCGGTCGGACTTCTTAAGCAACTCAGAGCGGATCCGCGCCGCCAAGGCGAGACACGAAACGGCTCAAGGCAGCAAGGCATCCGGTTAGCCTTTGGACCCCTTTCAGGTTGCCGATCGGGCCCATCCTTGTGATCGCCGAAATCTTCTCTTGATTGGCCTCGATGCCCCGCTCAGAGACGATGAAACCGAGGAGCTTTCCCTTGGGGACCCCAAAGACGCACTTCTCGGGGTTGAGCTTTATGCGGAACCGCCGGAGATTTGCGAAAGTCTCTCCTAGGTCGGTGATGAGATCGTCAGCCTTCTTGGTTTTTACGATGATGTCGTCGACATACGCCTCAATGTTACGGCCGATCTGGTTTTTGAAACACGTTTGCATACATCGCTGGTATGTAGCGCCGGCATTTTTTAGACCGAATGGCATTGTCACGTAGCAGAACGAGCCAAACGGAGTGATGAAGGAGGTCACGAGCTGGTCGGACTCCCTTAGCGATATCTGGTGATAGCCCGAGTAGGCATCCAGAAAGGAAAGGAACTCGCACCCCGCAGTGGAGTCGATGACTTGGTCGATGCGGGGCAAGGGGAACGGGTCCTTGGGACATGCCTTGTTTAGACTCGTATAATCAACGCACATTCTCCATTGCCCATTCTTCTTCTTCACAAGTACAGGGTTGGCGAGCCACTCGGGGTGGCGCACCTCTTTTACAAACCCTGTAGTCGAAAGCTTGGCGATCTCCTCCCCTATGATCTTGCGCTTCTCTTCGTCGAAGCGGCGCAGGCGCTGAACGACCAGCTTGAGCCTGGTCGGATGCCTAAGGAATGCTCGGCGACTTCCCTCGAAATTCCTGGCATGTCGGAGGACTTCCATGCAAAGACGTCGTTGTTGGCGCGGAGGAAGTCGACGAAGCTTTCTATTTGGCGGGAGCGTGGCTCCAACCCGCACGGTCTTGGTCAGATCGCCGGGATCGACCGCAACCTTCTTCTTGTCCTCGGCGGATTGAAGGATCCGCCCCGACTTGCTAGACTCAGGGCGGACTCGAGGCTTCTCCGAGGTTGGCGAACTTCGGCGGACGCGATGACCGCCGAGGCTAGCTCGCAATCGCTTCGCCATAGTTGTAAGCAAGTGGAAGACGGCCACGGTGATGACTCGCGCCCGCATCTTGACTTGAGATAGGTGTAGCCGGGACCGCCATGAACTTGGCATAGCACGGCCTCCCAGATGGCGTGGTAGGATCCGGAAAATCCACGACCTCAAAGTGAGGGTCTCGTGCGAAATTTTCCGGTCCTCCAAAAGTGACGGCAGGTTGACTCGCCTGAGCTGTTGGGCTCACGTCGAGAATGACGCGTGAAAGGCGCCTTGCTCGGTCGGAGACCCGAGCGAGGGACCCCCATGGCGTCGAGCGTCTCAACATAAAGGAAGTTGAGACCACTGCCACCGTCCATTAGCACCTTTGTGAGGCACTTCTTCCCCACAATGGGGTCGACCACAAGCGGGTATCTCCCCGGTTGTGGGACGTGGTCGGGGTGGTCAGTCCGATCGAAGGTGATCGGGGACTCTGACCACCGAAGATATTGGGGGACGGCTGGTGTGGCGGTATGAACCTCGCGGTAGGCGAGCTTGAGCTGACGCTTGTCGGTGTAGCACGTCGGTCCGCCAAAGATCATGAGGCAGCCGTCGGGTTCCGGGAACTCGTCGTCCGCCATCTTCTCCGTGGCTCGTGGGACCGGGGCCGGCTTCTTTCCTTTGCCCCGTGGCGTCATGGGGGTGCCGGAGAGGAAACGTCTTAAGACCTCGCAGTCCCGGTACTTGTGTTTGACAGGAAATCCGTGGTGGGGGCACGGGCTGTCCATCAATTTTTCGAAGTGGTCGAACGCGGCACGGCCACGCTGCCTTTGCTTGGCGGGGCGGTCGGCGGCGCGACCATGGACTCGCGAACCTGTTTTCCGTGCGCCTCCCGCAGCCGGAAGCGGTCGGGAAGGACCCACTCGGACCGGGTTCTTGCTTAGTCTTGCCATCTTCGAAGATGGCCCCCACAGCCTCCTCGCCGGAGGCGTGGTTGGTGGCGATGTCCAGAAGGTCCTTGGTGGTTCTGGGCTTAACGCAACCCAGTTTGTGCACCAAGGCCTTGCAAGAGGTGCCATAAATGAATGCCCCCACGACGTCGGTGTCGGAGATGTCGGGGAGCTCGTTGCATTGACGGGAGAATCGCCGGATGTAAACCCAGAGAGTTTCTCTCAGCTGCTGCTTGCAGCTCTTTAGGTCCCAGGAGTTTCCAGGGCGCTTATAAGTGCCACGAAGTTGCTGACAAAAAAGGGTCTTGTGTCGGCCAGTTCTCGATGGTCTTTGCGGGCAAGTACTCGAGCCAGGCTCGAGCCTAGTCCGCGAGGTAGATGGGGAGGTATTGGATGATGAAGAGATCATCCGCAGCTCCTCCCGCCCGGCATGCGAGCCGGTAGTCTTCGAGCCATACGCCGGGGTTCGTGGCCCCGGTGTATTTGGCTATGTTGGTCGGTGCCCTAAATCTGGCGGGAAAATCCGCGTGGTGGATCCCTTGACAGAAAGCTCGTGGTCCCAGACCATCGGGGCTTGGGCTGCGATCGTGGCGGTGTCCGCTGTCCACAACACGCGAGTGGGCGGCTTCGTCCACCGCTTTTCTTCGCGCCTCGAGGGTGGCGCGGACGTCGTAAATGTCGTCGCCAGAGGCACTGCGCACCGGGTGCGCGAACTGGGGTTGTTCTTGGCGTGTCGCTACCTTTCTGCCGACCGGTAGCCCAGGGTGGTAGGCGGTCCGCGCGGAGGTGGCGCCATGGTGAATGGTGAGCGAAGTGCTTGCATGTCAAGACCTGGCCACCACGCTCCGACCCGAAGATTTTGATACGTGGCTTTGGCCTTCGTCGCCGGCTCGGGAAGGCCTTGGAAGCGACATCACGGCTACGACCACGTTCGACTCGCGTGGGAAGAACCGAGGCCATCGATTCCTCCACCACCTTGTGGCGCATTCGACGTGCGCGCGCCGCCGCCAAGCACCGATGGGGTTCGGGCTCGTCCTTCTCGAGTCGGGCTGAGCTTATCGAGCTCGGCCTTCGGTCCTCCGACTCTTTCGTTACGCTTGAAACTTCGGCGTGGCGAGCTTGAGCTTCAGTAGCCTTCACTGGTATTCCTCCTCTTGCGCCTTAGTGCGCTGGATGGGAGCCCCCGTAGCCGTGGGCGTTACGGTCAGGTTGACCGTGCCCGCCATGTTGCACTCACAAGAGTGCCGTCTGCGGGGGGTTTGCTCCGTGTTGGAGCTGGAGTCGTGGCTGGAAGAATCTTCCAGCAGCTCGTGGACAGAGGCCGGTATATAGCCGGCCACAGCCACGAACTGTGAGCTCGTGGGAGGCGACGTGGTCGTCCTCCCGAGCCCTCGGGTGCCACCGCCAAAGACGGTTGGGCGCTCGTTGGGCTCCGCCTTGGGGGCCTGCAGGGGGGCCTCAAGCCGGAGGCGCCGAGGTTGTCGTGAGATGGAGCCACGGTTTCGGTGGGCTTCGGTCTCTGGCGACGGCATCGAGCGCGAGCTCACCCGTTGGAGTGGCGATAAAGTCGAGGGAGCTGAAGCGAATTCGTCCCCCAGACGTAGACACGCCGTCGCCGGTGAAGAAAGCCATCAGGGAGATGAAATGGGAATCCGGAGATGTCGATGAAGACACGCGGAGCCCCTTCCTGGCGCGCCAACTGTCGGCGTTTCGAGCACCAGCAAGTAAATTTGTAAGTCTTAAGGGGCCACACGTTCCCTGTCCCTGAATGGTTAGACTCGAGAGTCCAAGGTGTATACTGATTCGGGCCGAATGTCCCTACTCCAGTTCGTGTGGTGGTATTGTATTGTCTTTAGTGCAAATGGCTGAACAATATTTACAAGAAAGAACTCGTCCTTCCTCTTCTTCTCATGTCTGCGTTGTGTGTGTTCGTTCCACCTTTAGAGGGGCTCGCCCCTTTATATAGTAGGAAGGGGCAAAGTTACACTTGGAAAAGGGGAAGTGACCTATGCTAAAGCTTCGGTCCTTCATTTTGGCGATCAGTCATTTTGCCTTGCCCACGCCGGTCGGTAGTCCCGTTAGGCGAGCGCTTAAGCCGCTTCGTCGGGAAATGGCTTTTGCCTTCTTTGAGCGACAGTGTTGGCGTTGCGGTGTGTAACGTTGGTTACGCCTCGGGAGGAGCGTGCCTCGTGTTGTCGTGATCGTTGATGGGACCGAAGCTTGACTTCGGTGAGCCATTTATGCCATCTTGGGAAAGAGCCACTGCTCCGTCAACATCCGCCGATTGTCCCCGTCCGCGGGGCATGCGGCCGTAAACTGGTGGAGGCTTTGACACGTGGCCCTTGGCGGATGTTGCCTTAATTTGGTCGGAGTCGGGGGATCCCGACCCGCTGCGGGGGTCGGGAGCCTTACTTGGTCGGGGACGCTCGTCCTGATCGGTCGAGGAGGGGCATCCTTTGTGGTCCCACGGGTCCTTTGGTCGGTAATGGGCTCGAGGCAGCCTGCTTGTTACCCTGGGCCGTTGGGGTACCCCTGGTATGAGTATTCGTCAGTCACAAAACCATACATTCTATCGCCATAGTCTTCGGTATAGGGCATGGTCATAAAGATAAAAGTCATCTATTGGTGGCTGAAGGGGTATGGTTGAGAGCTAGCCCTCCTTCAGTGCTGGTTGAACGTCCTCTTGCATTGTTTCTTGAACGGCCTGCTGTAGTAGTGCTTGAACGGCCTGTTGTTGTAGTGCTTGAACGTCGAGGTCTAGGTGATACGAAATCGTCATCGTCATCGTCATTTGTATGGTTAGGAGCTAGCCCGCCTCTAGTGCCGGTTGAACGTCCTCTTGCATTGTTTCTTAAACGGCCTGCTGTAGTAGTGCTTGAACAGCCTGTTGTGGTAGTGCTTGAACATCGAGGTCTAGGTGATACGAAATCGTCATCATCATCATTATCGTTGTTTGCATAGTTATGAGCAATCCCCCTCTGGTGGTGGTTGAAAGTCCTCTTGAAGTTGCTGCAGCAGCAGTACTGTTTCTATCTCTACCCCTCTAGTTAGTTCCGCTTCTGCATCTTCTACACGAACGAGGCATCACACCCCCGCCGAAGAGCATATACATCACTAAGAATTCTGGGATATCTTTGTTCAGCAACTCTTCATCCTCTAGGAATGACTAACATACAAGACGAGCATACGAAGTAGTGAACTTATATATAATGCTAAAAGGAACAATAAGGTGAACAAATATGAAATAACTAACCTTAATATGCTCTGCGTACCGATCGGGCAGCATCAGTACCATGTTAGATCTTCTAGAGAAACCTGTAGCAGAAGGGTGGTCGGCTAGTTCGCACACCCTTAAAATACCTTTGACGTCACCATTGCAAGTGCGCCTTCAGGTCGTCGGAGGTCACAAGGTTCACGCTAGAGATTTTCACGTTATGCCTTGGTAATGTCGGACGCCACCCTTGCAATTTTGACAGTACTTTATTTAGGTTCTCCTCCTTGAATGGATCGTCCTCCCCACTACACGTAATCTTCAACGTGTAATTAAGAGCTACGCTGCTCATATCAGGTGTCTACGAAAATGCTTTGCTACAGGATCCAGCCATGGTGAAGAAGTGTGAGTGGGAGTTGTGTATGTGTGCCTGAGGTTTGGAGTGGAGTTCGGGTAGGGAAGAAGGGCCACTTGGGTGGTTTTATATGCCACTTCAGTCTGAGAAAGTGGGCTGCAGCGTGTTGTCGTTTCGGTCTGAGAAAGAGGTGGGCTACAGTGTGTTGTCACTGTGCTCTGAGATAGGCATTGTGTTGTCCGTCGGTCTATGATGGGCAGTGTTTTGTCACTTTGTAGTGTGCATAGTGTTGTCAAATCAGTCTGGCAAAGTTGCTAGCAGCGTGTTGTCACATCGCACTGACAAATTAGTTGTGTGTGTTCATTCACGACGTGACAAAAGCTACTGGTAGTGTGTTTGCAAATAGCACTACGAAAGTAAAAGATTATATGTGCATAGCTCAAAACTGAATAAAATAAAATAACATATCTGAATATTACATAAGCTAAGAAAGTAAAACATGATATTATTTATGGTACATCATGTGTAAACGAAACAAACTAGCTAGGCCCCCTGCGTGGTGCAACTCCTCGTGTAGTCCCAGGCCTCCTACGACGCTACACATGTCTGGACGGATACGTGAGCTGGTCAGGGGCCTGTCCATGAGTACTCCTAGCAGGCTGTACCGGTGCTGTCGGAGTAGCAAAGGCGTCCTATGTCGACTGAGACCGACAGGGCGCCGATGCGAGCTGCGACAGACCAAGGACCACACCCGTGGACTGCTGGTAAGGATCCACAAGAAAGTCGAAGTCCTCGTCCTGGAGCATACCGACGTCACCGGAGGTGCTCGCACTCTGGTTAGGTGATGGATCGGTCGCTATTGACAAACTTTTCACGTTAGAACAACACGTAATATGAACAACATATATATGAAAGGAGACCATGTGATGTACCTGCGGTCATGGGGATAGGCGCTGGGGTCCGGTACCAGCTGGAGCCCCTAGCCATGTCTGGACGAGGGGCGGTCTGCCTGTGCGACGGGTCGACCTCGTACAGCGGACAAACGACGTAAGATGGACGACGTGGTAGGTCAAGTCCCGAATACGGTTCAACGCCCCTCGAAGGTCGTCCACTGTGACCCCTATCCTCTAGGTGGTACCAACCACCTCTATCAGGGCGAACGTCGCCTCGTGTGCCTCCCTGGCGAGGTCGCTTTGCGCAAACGTTAGGTGGCAAGTTAGTTGGCACAATTTTGAAGACGTTACATTGAATGACAAATAGAAAGAGTATGAACCGCGCGGTGAAAAGCAGAGTCTGCCTGCGTGGGGTATGTGTCTGCAGTGGAGGTCTCGTGCCTGGGAGGTGACTCCATGACATGCACAACTCGAACGCGGGTGCGCGTGTTGTACCACTAGATGTACGCGTCGTACGTGTAGTGGTTGTAGGGGGTAGTTTCGTCGATCACGTCTGCAAGAGCCTATGCCCACTGTTGCACATGAGGTACCATGCGTGCTGCCCAGCTCTGCGTGCCGACGAAGCCTTTCCGTGTGTGCCTGCAAGAACGAAAGCGCAATATAACTTCTCAAGCCACCGAGATCATAAATACTAATGGAAGTACAAAAATTGTAGAAATATGAACGAGTGCACGGCCGCCAGGACGATGTCGTCTGTGGGTAATGGGAACGCCTGTCGTAGACCGAACTACCTCATGACACGATGGGCGACGTACGTCTCGACGAACACGTTGAACACTAGGTGATGTCGTGTCAACCAATACGCAGCGTCAGCAGTGCACTGCAGCGAGAGGCCGTGCGACGTGCGTGCCTCGATGAGCTCAGGAACGTAGGGGCACCATATGACGCGCTCGTCCGTGAGCTGGTCGAACATCGCTACGTACTGAGGGTACAAAGCGTGCGTCGTAACTGGGGTGAACGTCGGCTACAAAAAAAGCAACAGAGACGAACGTTAGTTGAACACGTGGAAAATAAAAAACAATGGAAGGCTAAGATAGATTTTACTGACCGGTCGGCGACACCACAATGTCCCCATCGTCGGACGATCAACCTCATCCCCGGGGGCCCTATAGAAGCTTGTGCCGTAAGAGGACAGGTCCATCTGTGGTCGTCCAATCTGGAACCTCTCGAACGACCACAGCTGTAGTAGCAAAGGGCACCCAGCAAGAGTCGACGAGTCTGACACGCGACGACACCCATCGCACAAGGACCGGTACATCGCGGCGAGTACCGCAGTCCCAAGCCACCGCGGATCTCTCCAAGTCGGCGTCGTGATCGCCCCGCAAACCGGATCAGTGCTGTCGACGGTGTCCCCGTGCGATGAGCAGAACAAGACCCACCCGAACAGCCACAAAAGGTATGCCTCGAAGTGTCGGGCGATGGTGTGCTCCCCAGCTCTGGCTACCATCCTCTCGGGCTGAAGAAAGTATTGGTTAGGTCGTTAACTGCAATAAAATCACATACCAAAAGGGAAAATCTCACTTACATAGAACTGCACAAGCCACCGATGCATCGGACCGTGTGCAGACATGAAAGGCGTGTACCCTGCCGCCTGGGGTAGCACGCCCTCGAACCGGTGGAGGATATCTGTCCGCCACTCTGGGTCGACGTTTGCAGGAACCACCACATCCCCTGAGCAGGGCAGGCCTAGGAGATAACTGACGTCCTCTAGTGTCGGAGCCATCTCACCGCACGGTAGGTGAAAAGTGTGGGTCTCAGGCCGCCACCGGTCCACTAGAGTAGTCAGCAAGCTCATGTCGTAAGGGAACCTCCTAGAGGCACCCCGTCGGTCATGCGCGTCCGCGACGGTCGCCTCCACCATCCGGGCAACAGGGAGTAGGCCAGCCGCTCTCAACCTGCAAATGAAAATGACAGTTATTATTGTGGCGTATGTCCAAGGCATGGGTACAACATTGCGACGGAACTGAACTAACCTCGGGATCGCGAATCGATACGCCATGCCCTCATGGGGGTGCGCAAACGCAGGCCCCAAGCTCCAACGCCGCCTCCCCATCCTACGGGGGCAAGGTCGCTAAACGGCTTTGGTGAGTCGCGCCGACCAACGGGTTAAGCAACTCGTACAACTGCACGCCCGCCATACCTGCAAATAAAAATATTTATGTTAGTGCAAAGTGTAAGAAAGGTATAAAATGAATATAACAATTACAAATAGAATATGAACGCAACAAGTACATATAAAATTTAGAACACACATAGTATATGCAAATAAAAATGTTCATATTTGTGCAAAGTATAAAAAAGATATGAAATGAATATAACATAGTACACTCTCATTTAATCAAGTACAAGAACATACATAGTACATGTTTTCACTACACATACGAATTCAATACAAGCAACTGAAATTCTAGTACATTGACACCAGAGTGAAGTAAACCACAGTTCAGTACAGAATGGCCATACAACACTTCACGGCATTTGAATCTTCGGGCAACAATTGAAAGTGTGTCATGTCTCCTTACAAATAGAACATTTCTCTACGCGGCGGCCACTTTCAGCAGCGTCCATATCATTCCTTATACACCTGGATTGCCTTCTTCCTACTCCCTTTAGCCTGCTCATATCTGGGACCCAGCGTGTATCCTCCCATCTTTTGTGCTCCGTGAATAAACCCACCACTCGTAAACCGTACATTTCCGCGCTCCAAGTTGCAGCCACAGCTTCCTTACTGAAGAATTGGGACAGGAATATACCTAGATCCATACGAATCGTCGAGCAGGTAGCCATGACATGGGAGCATGGCCTATGTAATAGACGAGGCTTGTTGCAGGTTCAGACACAAGTTTGCCTATCTATGATGCATTCGTAAGCAACCTTTCACCGGTTCGTCCCACGACCAGCCTTCTCCTTGCACAGCACCTCGAAACGGACCTCCCTCGTGCCCATCTTCATTGCTACGTGCATCTCCCCCTTCTTGCCTTTGTCCTCCATATATGTAGAAATCATCTCTGAGTACTTCACAGCAGGATCATTCATGCGCACGATCACCCTTGCATAGCGATCGACGAAGTACTTCGTGATGCCACGAAGAACACCCTCCATTATAGCAACCAAGGGAAGGGGTCTCAACCCTCGCATCACCCAATTGTAAACCTCCGCAAGGTTTGTTGTCATGACCCCATACCTTGCACCATCGGTGTCGTAAAGTAGAGCCCATTTCTCCCTAGGCTCATGCTAAATCCATTCGGAGAAGCATTTCAAGGCCCTTCCATTCCTTCGAAAAAGGTGGGGAGGGTCAGTGGGTAACTCCTCTAGCGCAACTGGGGCCTCCCCTATGGCTGGGGCTGCCCTCTTCGTTTCCTCCGCTGTGTGCCTCGATGTTAGCTCATCCAACTTCTTTCAGAGTGCATCGAACTTTCTCTGTTGGTTCTGGTCACACAGCCTCTTGAAAAGCTTTGTCAACTCCTTGTTCCTGAACTGCTTGTAGAAGTTGGGACCCATATGGCGCTTGCACCACCTACTACGCAGTTCAAGCCATGGATGAGTCTCATTCACACCTTGCTGCAACTGAACGATTGCCCTCAAAAGCTCGGTATGCCGATCATGTATGATACACACTCCAGGCCGCTGGTCAACGATACCGGCTTTGACATTCCGTAGGAACCAGTGCCAGCTATTTGTGTTTTCACCTTCCACGAATGAGAGCGCTACGGGAAGAACCTGATTATTGCCATCCACTCCTATGGCAGTCAATATCTGCCATTTGTATTTACCAGTCAAAAATGTCCCGTCCACACATAACAACGGACGGCAATGCCTAAACGCGTTGATGCATGCACTGAAAGCAAAGAATGCCCGCTTCAAAACCATCTTCCCAGGGAAGCGCTGCGAAGGATGCTCACAAATATCCACATAAGTTCCAGGATTTCAGTCCTTTATCACCTGAAGCAAACCTGGCAAGTTCTGGTAGGAGTCTTTGTACGTGCCGAACCGTGCTTCCAATGCCTTCGCGTAACTTATGGTGTACTGGAACCTCTGCTCTATTGCGAGTATGATAGCCCGTGGCTCTAAATCCAAGTTGCCTACAATCTCTCCGTACATTACATTGGCAACAAAACCCGATATATGTTTCGGTGTGACTGCGTAGACTCCGTTAGTATGCATGTATGTGGGACAACTATAGAACACCTCCAAAAGGTGTCCCACTTAGGCTGGTACGTATGGACATGCCATGGGCAACCCTCCATCTGGCATCTGACATCATACACCTGCTGATCGGACTTTGCAACCTGAAGGTTCTGCGCAACGACACTGCCCATACTGTTACTGCTTCCTGAACCTCACTCTTATTCTTGTAAATTGCACCTTGTCTCACCTCACTCTGATCATACTCCGAAGCAAAGTGGTCGCCATCGTTGACCACCAGCCTGTCGAACTTACACTCGTCCCACTCCGCAGGGAATAGCCCTTCATCGTCTTCATCATTACTTAAGGCCTCGTAGTCCTGGCTCTCTGTGTCCATCGCTTCGACCACTGATTCAATGTTTCCTCCCTCGTCTTCCACACCCATTGCTTCTTGAACCTCTCCCATTGCAACATCAGCTCTCTCACCTTGCACTTCGTGCTACCCCAAACCTACATCCTGCTTTACTAAGCCTTCTCTACTTCTACTGCTCTCCCCAACTTCCTCTGGTTGTTCACCAACATCCTTCTGCTGAGTCGCATGGCCGGTATTGGCTTTTTCAAATGCTTGTGCCAATAACACTAATGGTCATCCTTTCTTAATTGCAATTCTTACATACGAATTCCAAGATTTCGGCCCCCTCAGTTCCATTAACTCCCAGTACGTGCAATCCATTCTCCGGCAACCTACTCCGTGCAACTTCAGATCATGCAATTCACGGTCCAAAGAGAACATGTGATACAACCATCTCATAACTGTGGCCCATGAACGCTCCCCTGCACATGACGGCTAGCCTCCACACTTACGAAATGAGTTAGATCTACCCCTTCAACACCCATGTGCAGAACCCCTTCTCCGTAGTATATTTCAAATTTCACTCTGTCATCCATACCTGTTAAGTATTTCATCGAATTCTTAACACGTGCATAATTTAACGCTACATTACAAGACTAATAATGATCCAAAATTTGAATTCTTAACACGTGGTTCAATTCATTTTTCGTTGGGTTCAGACTTGCCGGTCAACATTTCATCAGTACAATTGCAATATTTGAATTCTTATAAATTCCTCAGATTTCATAATATTTTAAAATTTTTACAAGAACATCACTGATGTGTCAGGAACCTTCATGAAAAATTTCAAAAATTTTCGATGTTCTTTGAGTTATTTTTCGCTCCTTACATTTTTACAGAGCTATATACGACATCTCAGTTTTCTCAGAACAAAAATAACCAGATTTGGACCCCACGTTTTCTAGTTTGTCCGAAATGTATCCAGAATCTCTAATCAAATAACTATTAGTATAATCCCTACATAAGTCATCTACGACATTTTAATCCCTACCTAAGTCATCTAACCAAATAACTATTATTACAATCCCTACCTAAGTCATCTACGATATTTTAATCCCTACCTAAGTCATCTAACCAAACAACTATTACTACTCTATTAAATCTGGTCACTACATTATACATTTAACATTTAAATATAAACATAGAAAAAAATAATACCTGACAAAATGCAGATCTCCTCCTCCTCTATTCTCCTCCTCCTCCTCTCTTCTTCTCCTCCTCCTCTCTTCCTCTCCTCTCTTCTTTCTTCTTTATTCTCCTCGTTCTCTCTGGCTTGTTCGGTCGACTGGCGACAGGCCGCGTGGGGCGTTATATAGCCGCGCTCTGTCACCAATTGAAATGGCGACAGAGGCGACGTTTCGTCTCTGTCGCCAATTCAAATGGCGACATGCTCTTTGTCGCCAAATGAAATGGTGACAAACTCTCTATCGCCATTTCAAATGGCGACAGGTGTGTAGATTTGTACAAAAAATTTCGACGTATTATTTTTGTAAAATTAGATAAAAATAATATTATTTAAAAAAATACATATGAAGTGGATTGTAGATTCTAGTGTATATGGGTGGGCTGAATTGTGAGAATCGGATTTTAGAATTGGACTGTTTATTTTGTATTCTGCTTTTGGGCCAGAATCCATAATCAAAAGCTATAACAAACAGGCCCTAAAAAGGTCGACGTTAGTCATCCAATCTGACTAACAAAAATACATGAGATACAACAATTAAATAATAAGCTTGTAAATAAACTCTCACTTCTATGTAATAAATACAACAAATTCATAAATCAATGCCACAAGCACAGATTTCTCGATACAATAAATAGACATCCCTACTACAACAACAATTTACCTTTATGCAACAAATCAAAATACAATTGCACAAAAACACCTCTTACGACAACATTTGAGAAGTGACATTGCAACAAAAATTTACTCTTGCGCAAACAATTAAAAAATACAATTGCAACAAATACCTCTTGCGGTAATATTTGATAAAGCATATTGTAACAAAGTACAACAGTTCATACAACAATCGATAAACAAGTCTGCAATAATTCAAGAAAATGCTTGCAACAAAAGCCTACCGGAAGCAGAGGCCATGCCCGCAACTTTGATGATCTATATTGTTGCAGGGGGAGGAGATGGCTAACTCGAAACCTCGTCGCTGATAAGCCTACATATGGGTAAGGCCAAGGATAGCCTGGTGGCTCATCATGGGACCTCTGTCGGATCCATCCAATTTGTACAGATCTGATGCCCTGATTCCTCTAGTGCATTGCCTGAATGCACCCTCGGGAAAGGAGTTCGTCTATGGTGACGATCTCCGGTTGCCAACGGCTCGCCAAAGCTTTGACTCGCTGAATAAGGAGGGAGGAAGGAATTAGGTGGAGGAATGATGAGGAGGTGGGAGGAGGCTTTTTGGATGCAAGGAGAGAAGTGCAGGGGAGGAGATGAGCTTATCTCTGGAGTTCTTCTGATCGCTGGCGGCTCGTCAGAGTTGTGGCTCATTAAAGGAGGAAGGAGGAAGGAATGAAGAGAAAGGGAGAGAGAGCAAGCCTATTGTGTGTGATTGTGAGGGAGAGCATGTGATGGGATACATATGCAAGTGGATATATTAGGAGTGACCATGTAGCTGAGAAGTGTCCGAACTTTTGGTTGCTTCGAACGTTGGGAGGGTAGAAATTCCGAAAGAATAATTTCAAACCACCTATCAAGTCATGAGAGGTTTTACAAACACCAAAATATCATTTCTTCCTACCATGTTTTACAACGTGAAGCTCAGATGCTAAGAAATGTCACATCACACAGGCGCTAGCTTTATTTTTTTCCTTAGAGTACTTGGTAATCTATTCCCTCTACAAAGTGGGTCCATTACTAAATAAAATTTTACCTCTTTTTCTCTCACCCAATTCTATCTCCCTCTCTCCCCAATTTTCGCTTACAATTGAGTTCAAGAATTTTTCCTTGGCTCGGTACCGGAGCAAAACCAAATACCTGTGCTTGCTCTTTTTCTTTTTGCACCTTCACTCTCTAGTGTGTTATCACTTGTACCAGGAGGCCACGTCATCCTTAGCACTGGTTTTGAAGTACACTATCCATTCACAAATATTTGTGGTTTTAGATATTGCTGAAGAACTTGTCTAAAAAAAACAGGGTTATGAAAAAAAGGAAATATCATATGGTGTCTCCATTTTCAGTGGGAAGATGAAAATGTAGGACCAACGCCAAAAATTGAGTAAGGACTGTTATAAAACGATGACAACCACCTTATATCAAACACAGTGTATTGAGTGAACAATAAGAACAATCATGAGGAGCACACACAATATAGGGAGGTGAATACTCTTCTGTCTTTATTAGATTGATTCTCTTGTACAATGGGGTGCTATATTTATAATATAAGCCCATTAGAGATAGATTCGGATTTGGCTACAACAAGATAGAGTTTAAACACATTTAAACAACCAGAACTAAGAGTCCTACTATATCTCAACACTCCCCCTAGCACGAATTCCACGTAATGCATATATCTCATAAAAATTCCTCCCAAAAACCTAGTGGGAAAAGGGGATGGAGAAATTTCACTCGCACATTATGTTCCACTAGTTGCCTCGTTAAAAATATTCATGTGAGAAAACTTCTAGAAAACTCATCAAATTAAAAAAGAGCGCAACTTATAATCTTCTGGATTAAAGTAATATCTTCAGGATCATGCTAAGGGTCATAGTTTAGGGATTTACTCCACTTGAACTCTGCATATCCCTAAATCGTCTCATTCCAACGCCACGAACACATCTTTGGAAACTAGATGTTGGCAAAGATTTAGTGAATAAATAAGCTAGATTTTCATATGACTTAGTTTGCAGGATCTTTACCTAACCATTCTTTTGGAATTCGTGAGGATATAAAAGTTTAGGCGCAATATGCTTCATGATATTACTCTTAACATAGATAATTGTGAGGGTTTCGATGGTATTAATGCTACATGAATTCTGGATATGATGAATTGCACGTCTTAGCCAAACACACACGTGAGGCTTCATATAATGCTATAATCTCTGGGTGGTTGGTAGAAGTAGCTACAAAGGTATGATAAAAAGACCGCCAAGAAACGTCCGTATATCTCGCCATGGTTAAGTCTTAGCCCTTTTGGTAAAATAAGACAAGATCTTAGTACATCGGAGGTATCTGAATAAAGTTTTGACACTAGCCCAATGTCTCCTAGTTGGAGCCACACTGTGTCTAGCTAGCAAATTTACTGCGAATGCAATATCAGACCTTGTGCAATTCACAAGATACATTAGTACTCCAATGGAGCTTAAGTATGAAACTTCAGGTCCTAAGACTTCTGCATTTTTCATCCTCGGATTAAAAGGGTCTTTATCCACTTCAAGGGATCTTACTATCATGGGGTCTTCAAAGGATAAGATTTATCAATACTGAATTTTTCCAATACCTTCTTGGTATAGGTAGACTGGTGTATAAAAATTTCTTCTAGAAAATGCTCTAGCTACAGGCCTAAGTAATATTTGGTTTTGCCCAAACCTTTCATCTCAAACTCCGTCAGGTAAGAACTTGCTTCCTTTATCTCCTCTATAATTCCGATGGTATTTAGATCATTGACATAGACTAAGATGATACAAAATCCATTATGAGATTACTTTATGAACACGCGGGGATAATCATCATTATTGGAATACCCCTTCTTCAGGAGGAACTCACTAATTCGGTTATACCACATTCTCCCTGACTATTTTAATATGTATAGCGATCTCTACAGTTTGACGCTATGCATGTTACGATTACCTTTATTAGGATCCAGAATTTTGACTCTTTCAGGGACTCTCATATAAATATTCATATCCAGTGACCCATATAAATACGTGGTCACTACATCCATCAACTGCATTGATTAGTTTAAACTAGCTTCCATTGATATCAAGTATCGAAATGTTATTCCACTCATTACTGGAGAGTATGTTTCATCATAATCGAAACTGAGTCTCTACATGAACCCTTGTGCTACATGCCTCACTTTATATCTCACCACTTGGTTATTTTAATTTCTCTTCTAAATGAAAACCCATTTTGATCCCAAAAGAAACACTTTAGGAGGTGTTCGGTCAGTTGGACCGAATACTTACCGAATACTTTCTGTAAGACCATGTGGAGGTCAACCCATGGATGTGTGATGAGTATTTGATATTTGTTAGGCTTGTGTCTAGGATAAGTGATTGGAGACTTGACTGGTCATAGCCTTAACTGGCTGAAGACTTGACTGGTCGTAGCCTTAACTGGCTAGAGACTTGACTGGTCGTGGCCTTAAGTGGTCAAGACATCCTTGAGTGGTTGTGACCTTAAGTGATCAGGGGCACCCTTAAGTGTTCATGGCTTTAAGTGGTTGTGTCATTGAAGAGTGGTCGTGACCTAAGGTGGGATCCTTAGATGTGTGTTTAGTCAGTATATTACATATTATGTTGAGCAATGATATGTGATATTTTGCTTGTCTGAGATGATTGCAAGGCTTTGGAGCTAGGTCATGGTGAGGCAGAGGAGACCGAGACTAGGCTAGGAGAGTTGAGGTCAAGACAGTCAAGATGACGTCGAAAGATGACTAAGGCCGGGGAGTTGCTGCAAGCTGGGATGACAAGTGGATGGTCAAACCCGTTATATTGTTGGGTTGCGAGTTAGCTCTTGTATGAGTGAGGGAGTGAATCTCAACTCTTGATAAGGTTTCTTAAGGGCTAAGATGGTCATCTAAGGGTGGAGTTTGCTCATAGTGTGCTATAAATAGAGGAGTGGAGGGATGCCTCCAACCAAGTCTTAGAGAAGGATTTTTGGTTTTCTTATGATCCTTTGAGCTTTGCTCACCATGAAATGTGGCTTTGTAACCATTCATCTCTAAGCAATGCAAGATTCAAGTTAATCTGTGTTCTGAAATTTATTTTATTTCTTGCATTTTTGCCTAGTTCTTACTAAAATTTGAGCTTTGCTTCCCCTCTTTCTACTTGATGTGTTTCTATTAGATCTAGGACATGTATGAGGTTAAGGAATTCATTTAGATCCTATCCCAACCCACCAAGATCCATTAGAACTTATTCTTGCCCAAGTTGTGTTTGCAACTTCAATTATATTGATTTTCTAGTTTCCTCTTCTCCTATGCTTTTGAGTGGTGGGATGGCTTCATGATTGATGGAAATACCTTGAGAAGGTCTTGTTCCAATCATCCAAACACCATCTCACTTCATCTTTTAAGTTCTCTCAAGAAACCCAGTTTTGGCTTGAGAAGGAAGCTCTTTGATAGATCTTGTCTCTTTGTTGTTCTTGCTTATTGTGATATGTGGGACATCATCTAAGATCATCTTTATCATTAAATCCCCCAAGCAAGCTTAGATTAAATTTTGTGGCCTTGACCTGGTTTTTGTGCAACCTTCTCTAAATTTAAAAAGGTTAGAACTTTGACATCAACCTATGTGATGGATGATTGAAATAAACATCAATAGAAAGGTTCACACAAAGTTTCATAGGATTTGAATCAGCTGATCAAAAGTTGCATCGATTCTTGGGTTTGAAATCATGATGATTTTCCTGTTCATCCGGTAGTTTAGGATTTTTCCTTGTTGTGGTGCCGGTCTGGGCAAGTTTTTCTGAGAAGTTTTTTAGGAAAAATATTGTTGTTGATCATTCACCCCCTCTGATCACCATTTTTGGTCCTACTATTGATATTAGATCCCAGTTTTGCTCTTTCTAGATCTTGACCATTCAAAAGAGCCATAGTGACATACAAGTATCCCACCAAGCCTCTGATATTTTCTAGGGTTGACTACCTCTTCTGTAAATCTTGGAGGGAGTCATACATCACTGCTCAGGGCTTCATGATATGACAAAAGGTTATGCTCCCATATGAGGTTACTGCCGATAAAAAAGTCAATGCCAGAAATATGGCTGATATTGAGGCAAATGCCGGCAAGGAATATCCTCATACAAAGACTTAGACACACTAAATATGACAGAATCTTTCATCTCCGATCTGCTTACTAGATTTGGGTGACCCTCGATACCCACCATGAGGGTACCACCCAGATCAAGACGGTGCGAACAAGAACGACCACACCAACAAGAACTGCAACAAGAAGGCTCCAACTCATGATCCCGCGAGTGTGAAGAAGTACTATAAGTTCTCGAAGAACAGGAAGCTCTTCCACCGCGTCCTCGCCACACTCGACAACATCTCCCTCTCCGACACTGAGACATGGAGCAATGATGATGGAGAGGATGATCCGCAAGAGAAGACCAAGGGTGGCGATGAATTCACCGATATGTGCTTCATGGGTGACGAGAATGGCATCAGTGACAATGACCTCTATAGTGAGTCAGATGAGGTACCTTCCTACGATGAGCTCAATGATGCATTTTGTAAGCTAGAAAAAATTTATGCTAGAGCTAGATGTTCGGAGCTTGAGAAGAAGGTAGATGATTTTTCATGGGAGCTTGTTTCCCTTAGATCTAGTCTCTCCCCATGGCACTAATGATTATTCTCTTTGTGATGCCTTGCTTGTGGAGTTGAAGAACCTAAAGACCTTGCATGATAGTGTGTTGTCTGATCTTGAGGATCTTAGAATGAAGGATGCTAGTCTTTCTCACGCTTCTACTTGTGCATCATGCGAAAATTGCTCAGTTGCTCATTGAGATTGATGATTTAAACTGTCACCTTAGGAAGTTTTATGCTAGAAATGATGAACTCAAACAATTTGATTCTAAGGACCTATTCAGCTTTTGTGAGGGTTGTAGACAACTAAAACTTGACAATGATGTTTTAAATATCAAGTGTGCAAATTTGACAAGGACATACTAGCTAAGTCACAAGATGCTTGTGCTAGATGTATTGAAGTTGAGGGGAACATGGCAACATAGTCAAAGACTTGGTTTGTTCTCCTTGTCGACCTGGCAAGATGGTTCTGCTTCTCATCCCCAGTCACTATTGCGATGACTGATGCACTAGGATAGCTTCTACATATGGACACCATTGGTCTAGCTAGAGTGTAGTCAGTGGCTGGGAAGTGGTATGTTTTTGTCATTATTGTTGATTTTTCGAGGTATTCTTAGGTGTTCGTCATAGCCTCGAAGGATGAGTCTTTATACCCACTTCAGGGTTTTGGTCCGTAGGTTGTCTATTGAGCTCCCAAATGCCTTACGAGCGATACACAGTGACAATAGGACGGAGTTCAAGAACTCCTACTTTGAGATGTTCTGTGAGGAGTTAGGTATTGAGTATCAGTTCTATTCTCCATACGTCGCTTAGTAGAATGGCGTAGTGGAGAGAAAGAATATGTCCTTGGTTGAGATGGCTATGATGATGCTAGATGAGTACAGTAGTACTCCTAAGAAGTTTTGGGCTGAGGCTATAGCTACTGCTTTCCATGTGTCTAATCGAGTTTTCTTGAGAGCACACTTGCACCGCACTTAATATGAATTAAGGTATGGGCAAAAACCTAGTGTTGCACATTTTCGTATGTTTAGTTGCAAATGTTTTATTATGAAGTCTGGGAACCTAGATAAGTTCGAGTCACGCTCTTCAGATTGTATATTTCTAGGTTACTCGACTTCTTCTCATAGCTATAGGGTCTGAAGTTGTGAGACAAGTAAGATTGTAGAGACTTGTGAGGTGACCTTTGATGAGGCTAGTTCAGGAACTAGACTAGATATCTCAGGTTTTTCATCTTTCTCTGAGACCATCTTTGTTGAGGATTAGGATGAGGATGAGGATGATGGAGATGATGGTACTCTACCTAATCCAGTCCCCTCTGCACCTGAGGTACCTCTTGATTCTATCTCTGCACCTCAAGGAGATCAACCCTTATCTTTGGACTCTCCTATAGCTAGTGGTTCTGCTCTGACCTCTTCTGTGCATGAGGTAGAGACTACTTCTGCTTTTGGACCTCCCCATCACATTCAGTAGCGTTATCCACCTGACCAGATGATCGGTGATCTGTTTGAGCATATCACGAACTCAAAGTCAGGTGTTTCTCTCTTCTATCTTTACTCTTCCTTTGTTGCCATCTTTGAGCTGAAGGATGTTTCTTATGCATTGATAGATGAGTCTTGGATCAATGCCATGCATGAGGCACTTGAGAGCTTTGAGAGGAACAAAGTCTAACAACTTGTTGAGCTCCCTTCTGGTTATAATGTCATTGGGACCAAGTGGGTGTTTAAGAAGTAAAGTGAGGATGTGGTAGTCATTAGGAATAAGGCTAGGCTAATCGCTCAGGGATTCACTTAGGTTAGAGTCTTGACTTTGATGAGACATTTGCCCATGTAGCTAGACTAGAAGCCATTAGGATCCTGCTTGCATTGTCTGCATCTAAGGGCTTCAAGTTGTATCAGATGGATGTCAAGAGTGCTTTTCTCAATGGGTATATTGATGAAGAGGTTTATGTGAGGCAGTCTCCAGGATTCAAAATCCCCAAGTTCTCAAACCATGTCTATAAACTTTCTAAGGCTTTGTATGGACTTAAGAAGGCCCTGAGAGCTTGGTATGAGAGGATTAAGTCTTACTTTCTTAGTCACGGTTTTGAGATGGGTAAAGTAGACAAGATCTTGTTCATCAGACACCAAGATTTTGACTTTCTACTTCTCTAGATTTATGTGGATGATATTATCTTTAGTGGCTCTTCGCATGCTCTTGTCTCTTAGTTTTTAGGTGTGATGAACATAGAGTTTGAGATGAGCATGATGGGCGAGTTGAGCTACTTCATTGGATTCCAGATCAAATAGACTCGGAAAGGCATTTTCTTGCATCGAGGTAAGTATACTTGAGATCTCCTGAGACGTTTTGATATGTCTAATAGGAAGCTGGTGATGACTCCTATGGCCATCACGGCTATCCTTAAACCTGATGAGGATGGTGAGCTAGTTGATCAAAAGAAGTTCAGGAGCATGATTGGCTCCCACTTGTACCTTACTGCTTCAAAGCCAAACATACACTTTGCTATGTGTCTGTGCGCTCGATTTCAGGCCTCTCCTCGTATCTGTCACCACCAGGCAGTGAAGCGCATATTTAGGTACCTTTGAGCTACTATTTACTATGGTATTTGGTACTCTTCCTCTTCTTGTCTGTCCCTTAGAGCCTTTTCACATGCAGACTTTGCTGGCTATAGGATAGATAGGAAGAGCATCTCTGGTACTTGCCAATTTATCAGCACTTATCTTTTCTCTTGGTCTTTTAGTAAGTAGTATGGAGTTGCACAGTTCACCGTTGAGGATGTGTACGTTGCAGCCACTAGTTGCTATAGTCAGGTGCTTTGGATGAGGTCGATCTTGCGAGACTTTGGGTTAGACACATATAGTGTTCCACTGTTTTGTGACAACTGCCCATTCACATTACCAAGAACCCAGTGCAGTATTACAGGACTAAGCGTATAGAGGTCTGATACCACTTAATAGGGACCATGTGGAGAAGGGTGATATAGTACTCTAGTTTGTGGAGAGTGACCACTAGATTGCCGATATCTTCACCAAGCCTTTGGATAGCTCTAGGTTTGTGTCCTTGAGGAGAGTTTGGAGTCATGTGCCCTTATGGTATTTCTTGAGAGGGAGCTGGGACTTGTATATTATTTATTATATATTTTTGCTTCTAGCATGTCTTTGCTTTTGCATCTCTTGGGTGTATTTTTATAGTGTTGAGTTCACTTCACTTAGACTTCTGGCATACTTTGCATAGACCTCTCATATTATTCTATTGGTTGATGTCATGTTTAACTAGCTGTTCTCTCTTCTCTCTAGGTTGAGTTCCCTCACAGTCTTGTAGGTCTAGCAGGTGTTGGGCTCCTGGGTAGATAGGGACTATGTGTACTCCCTAACTTGGGTTTGTAGATTCAGCTTTCCTATGTTAGTCATATAGGGAAGAAGTGAGCGAGTCTGAGCTATATTGTTCTCTTCAGCTTTTCTACGCTCTATAAACTAACTACTGTTCAGCAAGGATATTGAAATATGCAAATGGATATGACCTAGTCTAGCATAACCAAAACTTGAGTATCTTGGTGTCATACTTTGCCCTTTATGTTCATTTGGATAATCTTCAAAGCTCCTCTAGGATGCATTTCATGCATACATGTTTTCTTGATGCCTACATTGTCAAAAGAGGGAGAAATGTGAAAATGCATCTTTGCTTATCTTGCTTCTCATGGTCGTGGTGAAAAATTATTCCTTTCTCTTGATCATGAGGAAAGTTGAGTTTTTGTGAGATTTTTCATGGTTTTAGAGCACTTGTGGACAACTTGCCAATGTTTGCTCTAAATTTTATCTTGCCAACTTGGTCATGATCTTTAATTTCTCTTGCATTTGTACCAAGTAAAGCTCTTGCAACAAAAATTGCATTTACTTCAAAACAAGCTCAATTTGAATCCCTTTTGGTGTTTGTCAATATGTTCATCAAGGGGGATATTATAAGGCATGTGGAGGTCAACCCTTGCGTGTGTGATGAGTATTTAACATTTGTTAGGCTTGTGTCTAGGACAAGTGGTCGGGGACTTGACTAGCCATAGCCTTAACTAGTCGAAGACTTGACTGGTCGTAGCCTTGACTGGTCATGTCCTTAAGTGGTCAGAGCATCCTTAGGTGGTTGTGGACTTAAGTGGTCGTGGTTTTAAGTGGTCCGGGCATCCTTAAGTGGTGTGTCCTTAACTGGTCAGGGCACCCTTAAGTGGTCGTGGCCTTAAGTGGTTGTGGCATTGAAGAGTGGTCGTGATCTAAGGTATGATCATTAGATCTGTGTTTAGTCAGCATATTACATATTATGTTGAGGAATGCTATGTGTTAATTTGCTTGTTTGAGACGGTTGTAGGACTTTGGAGCTAGGTCATGGTGAGCCGAAGGAGACCAGGACTAGGCTAGGAGAGCTGAGGTCCAGATGATCAAGATGACACCAGAAGATGACTAAGGCCGAGGAGTTGTTGCAAGCTGAGATGATACGTGGATGATTAAAACCTGTTATGTTGTTGGGTTACGGGTTTGCCCTTGTATGAGTGAGGGAGTAAATCTCAGTCCTTGATGAGGTTTCTTGAGGGCCAAGATGGTCATCTAAGGGTGGAGTTTGCTCATAGTGTGCTATAAATAGAGGAGTAGAGGGATGCCTCCAAACAAATCTTAGAAAAGGTTTTTTTGTTGTCTTATGCTCCTTTGAGCTTTGCCCACCATGAAGTGTGGCTTTGTAACCATTCCTCTCTAAGTAATACAAGAGTCAAGTTAATCTATGTTCTGTAATTTATTTTATTTCATGCATTTTTGCCTAGTTCTTACTAAAATTTGAGCTTTGCTTCCCCTCCTTCTAATTTCTATGTTTCTATTGGATCTAGGATGTGTAAGAGGTTGAGGAATTCATTTAGAGCATATCCTATCCTAGCAAAATCCATTAAAACTTATTCTTACTCAAAGAAAACCGGTTTTGCCTTGAGAAGGAAGCTCTTTTTATAAATCTTGTTCTTAAGAATTTGAAGATTGTTTCTCTGTTATTCTTGTTTTCTGTGACATGTGGAGGACCATCTAAGATCATCTTTAGCACTAAATTCCCGTGAGCAAGCTCAGATTGAAGTTTGTGGCCTTGACCTAGTTTTTGTGCAACCTTTTCTAATTTTTGAAAAGGTTGGAACTTTGATGTCAATCTTTATGATTGATGATTGAAATAGGTTCCTGACATTAATAGAAAGGTGCACATAAAGTTTCACAGGATTAGAATCAACTGATCAAAAGTTACATCGATTCTTGGTTTTGAAATTGTGCTGATTTTCCTGCTCATCCTGATTCTACTATTCATTCGGTAGTTCAGGATTTTTGCTTGCTGTAGTGCTAGCCTGGCCGAGTTTTTCTAAGGAGTTTTTGGTGAAAATATTGTTGTTGATCATTCATCCCCCTTATCATCCTACACTTTCCTCTTGTTGAGCAATCACAATTTTGCCTCAATCGCTTCTTTTCCTTTGACCCAATTTGAGCACTTCTGGTTCTCTGCTATGGACTTTTGTTCTGGATCTAGCTCAAGAGTTTTATCAATTTTTAAGGCGAAATATATGTCGATATATATAGTCTTTCTTTTATACAACTCTTCTGAATCTACATAATTATTGGAAATTTCTTTATTAATTTCTTCTAGCTCCTTGTGATTTTCCACAATGATGGAGTCTGGGTGTTTTGACTTCCCAACATCAAACTGTGCGTGCAAATGTTTGCTGGCGTTATGTTGGGACCTGAGTATGAAAATCTAGTTTAGCTATGTATAGTGCACTAGTCCAGGATCACGCTAGTGCACAGAGTGGCGACATAGATGTAATATCACAATCATACACAACAGAAACATAATAAAAGACTATATTTTTTGAATAAAAGATAGAGGAATAACCTTAAGGTCAACATTACACTTATTAGTCCTCATAGGGATTTAACTCTAAGAAAATAGTAGCAGAATGGAAAACATCGTAGATAACCCATCATCATGCCATAGGCATCTTACAAGGTTTGATTTCTAGTAACTCACCTCCTCATGGAACTCCTCTATAGCAGGTGTACACTCCTCTTCAACTAATGGATTTTTTGTGTCAAATGTGAGTACATAAAGCATCAACAAGTTGTGCATAGAATGCAAGTCTATTATGACTAAATGGAAGGCTTATTCCAAAGGAATGGCTGATAGGGCTAATTTGTAGTAAAGTAGTATTTTTTAATTGAATACAATAAATAGATGTTTGCACCAAAATTTGGCAAGTCTGGTCAAAATCGGCAATAAAGTCAAAGATACGGAATTAACGGACAGGATGAAAAGGTTTGGAGATATTTTGGTAATGGCAAGATCTTTTAGGAAATAACTGTCCGAGATGAGGCCGATACGGATCAAAACTTGAAACGTGTTGTAGTCGGACACGATCGGCCGAAGGGTATAAAAGAAGGACCAGAGCAAGCTGAGAAAAAACAACAACACAATACAATCAACCAGCTTTTAATTTTCTACTTTTCCTGTCGACTAGGAGTAGCCTCTGTAATTTAGATCTCTCTTTGTAATCGATTTTGATCAATAAAGTTGCGCATCGCCGATTGTTGATCCTCGTCAATTACACCCCCAGGTTTGATTTGTTCCGATTTTGTTGAGCATCGCCTTCTTCAAAATCGATCTACCTTTATCCTCTAATTAGCTTTAATCGGCTAATTAGACTTACCCTGTTACTTTGATCTTAATCGGCTTCAAGCTGATTGAGTCTAAGCCGATTGATCGTTACGATAGGCTTTTGAGTAAATTTTATATTTTTACCTTGTCTGCCATGTGTCAAATCGACCGCACGCCCTAAACCCGGTGTTCGCGGTGTCTGTGCCGCCGTAAACCCTACATCAAGTTTTTGACGCCAACACACTCTTGTCACGCCCAGTGGGACCAATGTCTTCATCAGGAAAGTCGATTCCACCATCCGATCCAACGCAGGCCATAATCGTCCCAACAATGGACAATTTGACCGCGAACAACGTCAGAAATAGAGGCTCTAAGATCTGCGTTGGAGGAGATGATGCTAAGTCGTTATCGTAAAACCGACGTGGCGCCACTCAAAATCCGCCGCCGACGGTCAACGCCTACAGGAGATGCGGGTGTCACGTAACCGTAAGTCGATATCGCCGCTTGCCGAGTTATCGGCTATGATTAATCAGTCTATGCACCACGCCTTAATAAATCAATCATCGGCTCTCGTGACAACTCTCAAGTCGATGATAGCAAATAGCGTAAAGTCTATAGCCCAGGAGTTAGCCTCGTCAGAAAGCCTGCTTGACCCATTACAAGCTCTGCCAAATTATCCTGTTTTTTCAGTAGCACAAAATACGCAGAGCTCAACAGCCGATCCAAAACTATCGGCTATAACCTCACCCCCTACAATGATGCCTACGCAGCCGACCGTAATATTGCCTAGAGATCCTCGGTCAAGTGGGGTGAGCCATTACCAATCCTACACCGACGCCGCCAAGTTAGACGCGTTGATAAATCTGCCGCCGTCAACTCCGTTCTATGCCTTTCCCCAATCGGTTCCACAGCCGATTGGCTCCGAGAGATTCTCTCAAGATCCTACCATGCTTAGAAACCCAGGTCCACATAGGGTAGTGACATACTCAGAACCGTTTGTCCCAGTGCCGGAACCTCAAGGCAGTCATAATCGGCATGATCAATATGGTCGTGTGCCGACGATGCAGCATAATTGGCAACCCAAGCTTGCACTCGGGAGGCAGGCTGCCAACTATGACCAACATTATCAAGGGCCTGCTATGCCAATGGCTGATAATGTAAATTGGGCAGATCAGATTTCCGCTGCTTTACGGGACCGCCAAAGATACGACCTAAGGGAAAGGTTATCGGCTATAGAAAGCGTATCCCGATTACATAGATCGTATGCCATACCCTCATAATTTCGAGTACCGACTTTGCGAAATTCTTCGGCGATGATTCAACTACAACGTTGGAACACATCGGACGCTTTATCGCTCAATGCGCGGCGGCTCGATCCGATGGATGTAAAATAAGATTGTTCCCATTGTCATTGTCCGGAGCAGCTTTTACCTAGTTTACCTCCGAATTCGGTCCACTTATGGAACGATTTGGAAAGCCGACTTCACGAATACTTCTTTTCGGGCAGTTTGGAGCTCGGGATTTCGATCTAAGCTCGTCGTCGTAAATTTGGGAATCGTAATCGATTACATTAAAAGGTTTAGGGAAACTAGGAATCGATGTTTTAGCGCCACTTTGCCCGATAATCAACTTGCGATTTGGCGTTTCAAGGGTTGATTCCTCCGCTTAGGAGAAGTTTGAGGGCAAGAGTTCACGACCTAAGTCACTTGCTTCATCGTGTATCGGCTCAAGAAAGCCAATTCCCTGATAGTAAAGCGTTTAAAGATAGATTCAAGAACAATAATAATAAGGAGAAGGACAAGGACAAAGTCAATATGGTCGAATGCTGTCCTAGTGATTCTTCAGAAGACGATGAAGCAGAAATAAATATAGCCGAATGGGTAAAGGGATCTAAAAAATCCTTAGTCTGTTCTTGGCTAAAGCCGACTAGAAATAAGTCGGAAGTTAAATATGCCTTTGATGTTTCCAAATGTGATCGTATTTTTGATCTGTTATTACAAGAAAAGATAATACGGTTACCCGAGGGACATGTTATACCATCGGCTGACGAGATCAAGAAACGCAGGTATTGCAAGTGGCACCATTCTTTTTCTCACAATACTAATGACTACAATATTTTTCCGTCAACAAATCCAGTCGGCTATTGAAGACGGTCGACTAAAATTTGCTGACGAGCCGACCATGCAAGTTGATGTTGATCCATTTCCAATCAACATGGTTCAATGTTCGGCTAAAGGAAAGGAGCCGATGCATGATGAGCCAAAGAAGGATCGGCAGGTCAATATTCAGACGCAGGTCAGACGCAGGTCAGACGCTAAAAATTACGATCGGCTCACTACAAATAGAAGCCGATCACGAAGGAAAAAATTCGAGGACCATTAAACCCAAGGGTGATCCTCGGTTGGGTAAATGGTACAAAGCTGAAAAATCGCCATCAAAGCAATCGGCCAAAAGGCCGGGACCAACTTTTTCACAACTGATGGATAAATATGAAAGGATGAATAGCCGACCGCGATATCCTGCTCGCCGATCGGATAATTTATATCACATTGAAAACGTAGAAAGGGCCCATAGAAGGTGTCCTTTTTGGCAGTTTTGTTGGGAAAGGAGAGTAGCACTGCCATCCCCGTATACGTGCCCGATGGAGCATTACCCCCACGACGATT